>OW284517.1:20496109-22935314 GCA_935413205.1 Polydrusus cervinus
GTCTAGGAGCTAAGGTAAAAAAGATATACGGATAATTTCATCTCTATGCATTTACGAAATAATTACAAAATACGCAGATATCGCAGAAATTAGTACACTTAGGAAAAAAACGTGTTCCATAAAATATAATTATAATTTAAGGCAAAAACCAAAAATATAATAAAAAATGCTATTATGTATTTTAATAATGAAAGTTAAAGCTACTTCCGGTATATCCGGAAGTGACATACACATGTTAATATTTTAGTTTAAGAGAGGATATCGATAAACTTAAACCTACAGATTTTCAAAAAAATATTTTCAGTAGTTTCCTCAAAAGTTCTAATGCAAGCTCGTCGTGAATACAGGATGTTGAATAATTTATAGGCGGAATAAATAATTAAGTAATAATATTTGAAAATTATGAAAATCCAAAAAAAATTATTACTTATTTTTTGAATTTCGAAAACAAACGGCTGGATATTGTTCACTCAAATTTTTTTTTATAATTTAATAATGTGTCATTTGATGAAAAAAAAAGTTTTTACTTATACAGGGTCCTGCAGCTCACCTCCTGTCTTCTATAGCTCACTTAATAATTAAGTTAGGATTTTTATATTTTGCAGACCTGTATTGTAGGGCGCATTACAGGGTGTTCCAGAAAAGTGTGACGTCAAAAATATAAATTTTTTATATTACATGCTACATATATTCTTACTTATTTGGGTGCCTTTTATAGGTGCCCTCATACCCCCAAAATTGTAATGAAATCGGTTCAGTATTATAAGCGAAAAAAAATAAAAACTAAGAAAAATCAATTTTGCACGACTGGTTTTAAAAGTTAATAAAAAATAAGAATAAAACTTCGTTATTAAAATTATACAAAGAAACTTAATAAATAAGGTCGAACAGTCTCGTTAATCAAGTTTGATTAATACGAATTGTACAGGGTGTCCAAAGTTTAGTGTCAAAGTTTGCAAACTTTAAATCAATTTATTTTTCTTATTTCAAATTGGAACCCCTGTATATTATTATGTAATTCGATGCAGAATTAAAAATCAAACATTTGTCCTAATTACAACCCTATCGCAATTTCTAACGCATCAAAACTTATTTGCAGAAAACTGATTTTATCAACTATTTCATTCATTATTCATTATTATAAACAAATATCGAAGGTGGCTTTGAAAAACATTTTACTGGTATTAAAGTTTATTAAAGTGGCATCAAAGAATTCCTTTCGCATGCTCCTAATATTAAAATCATATCTACAAGCTCTTCTTGGTTGTACTCCATCACAAAAAATAATAAAGCTTAAAGAATTATTAATAATTTAACAATATTTGAAACTATATAATAACTAAAGTTTAAATGGGCTTTTATCACTTTAATAAACTTTAATACCAGTAAAATGTTTTGCACAGCCACCTTAGATATTTATTTATAATAATGACTGATTATATAGTTGATAAAATGGGTTTTCTGCAAATAAGTCTTAATGCGTTAGAAATTGCAATAGGGTTGTAATTAGAACAAACGTTTGATTTTGAATTCTGTATCGAATGACATAATAATATGCAGGGGTTCTAATTTGAAATAAGAAAAATAAATTGATTTAAAGTTTGCAAACTTTGACACTAAACTTTGGACACCCTGTACAATTCGTATTAATCAAACTTGGTTAACGAGACTGTTCGACCTTATTTGTTAAGTACCGTTGTAAAATTTTATTAACGAGGCATTATTTTTTATTAATTTTTAAAACCAGTGATGCAAAACTGATTTTTCTTAGTTTTTTTTTTTTTTCGCCTATAATACTGAACCGATTTCATTAAAACCTTAGGGGTATGAAGGCAACTATAAGATGCATCCAAATAAGTAAGAAAATATATAGCATGTAATCCAAAAAAAATTAATACTTATGACATCACACTTTTTTGGAACACCCTGTATAAACAAACATATTTTCCTGAAATGCGCCCTAGGATTAATTAATAAACGAGCTATAGAAGACGGGAGGTGAGGTGCAGGACCCTGTATAGGTTACAGACCTGCCCATTGAAAGACCAATTAAACTTATTTCAGTAATAAAAGAAATATCGGTAAAAATATACGAAGAAGAAAAATGTCCCAAAGAATTATTTATCTGAATACATGTATAGTGTATTGGGTCTCCCAAAAGTCCCGCATAAAACTAATATCAATTAAAGAAAAAAGATTTAGGAAAAACGCTCGGACCCGTAAATTTTTATTTTTAATTGTGCATTGTGCATTTTTTGACATAAAAAAATATTATATATGGTGTCTCATAGAACTGCCGTCACCTCTTTGACAATTTTTTTAAATAAAATATAAAAAAAACCTATATATTGTATTATTTTCTGATTCCCCACAAAATTCTACGCTTATTTTGTAAATGTCATGTCTAAATTCAATAGTTTTTGAGATATTGACGTTTAAAATATGGCATTTTTTTACTTTGACAGGCTATAACATTGGAACAGTTCAGATTAGAGAAAAATGGTTTTCACCTCCCCATCTTAGTTTTTTATTCTGTATCAAAAGAAACCAACCTCCGATTTACCATGTTAAACCGTTAAAGCCGTTTTTTTGGTTCCAATGTTACGGCCTGTCAAAGGCAAAAAATGTCATATTTTAAACGTCAATATCTCAAGAACTATTAAATTTAGACATATGACATTTACAACATAAGCGTAGAATTTTGTGGGGAATCAGAAAATAATACAATATAATAATAAAGAGACCTGGGTGTCATCTTAGACTCGAAATGGTTGTTTCAAGCTCATTTCAATAAAATCATTACAGAGTCAAACAAAATGTTAGGCTTTATTAATAGAACCTGCAAAAACTTTCAAAACCCCCAAACGATGATCTCACTTTACTATGCGTTCGTTCATAGTAAACTTTTTTTTGCTTCCGTCATCTGGAATCCCAAATATGTCACATATTTAAACAGACTAGAATTTGAACAAAACAAATTTCTGAAAAATATTGCTTTTAAGGCCCACTGTACAGTGGAAATTTCGAGAATAAATTATCAAATAATCGCTTTATCCTACCGAAGAAAAATTACTGATATTACATTTCTTCACAAAATAATAAATTCCGGTCTGAATGTTCCTGAACTTCTATCAGAAGTAAATTTCAATATTCCTTGTAGAGAACTGAGAAATTCAGCTTTATTTAATTTACCTTATATGAGAACTAACCTAGGATTAAACACACCATTAGTTAGACTTCAGCATACTTTTAATACGTACAGTAACTTGTTTGATATGTTTCATACTACTACTTCTACTTTTAAAAAAAGTGTAAAAAGGCATTTTATACAATTAGCTTTCGAATAACTATCAGCATGATGTATAATCAATTTAAAATTTTAATTTTCAAATTTTTAATTAAGGCGGAACTTTGTGCAGCAAGAAATTTATTTGCAAGAGAGTCTCACCCGAAGTGGGCATACTAGCGAGCTTATGACGTGGTGAAAAATATTCCGTAAACATCGACACACACTGAAACCACGAGACGAGGCGGCAGGTTCTTTCTTATGCTAATGAGTTTCGGTTGATTTTATTTCGAAGATGAGAAATTTGTTTTGAGGAAAATAAGTATTTTACTTGTTATTGTATTAGTTAAAATAATGTATCTAATCGTTATACGGATATATCTTTTAAATTTTGTCTTATTTTATTTTTAAAGCTATAGAATATTTACAAAAAATAAAGTTAGGTAGAGCAGAAAGTTTGAAGTGTTAATTAATAATAGGAATAGGTATAAAAGCACCTGCAAACAGGGTGTTCGTGTTCCACCGGGAACCGCTTCGAGCTATATATGGAAAACTATACATAGGAAAATTTTCAAAATTTGCCATCGTGGTAATGCTGATGGGGACGACCGGACTAAAAAAATTTCATAATGGTGGTACTTCCGGTTATACCGAAAGTTAGTGTCAGCTAGGGTAGTCAGGTTTTAAAAATTGAAAAGCGGGAGGTGGATAGTGCCTGGAGGACAAGTTTTTTTTGAGGTGCTTAAAATAATTATATTGATGATTTCTAAAAAAAAAGTCGATACCCCGTTGTCCTTACGCTGTGGCGTGCCTTTTATATTTCTTCCTCCTCTCATCAAACGTGCTTTCTAAAAAAAAAGGTTGCCCCTCTCTAAGGCAGCTGTACAGTTATTAGGCGTCCGTCGTGTTATCGGAAAAGCGGGAGTTTTGTTTAAGTGAGGGGGCGGCGGGAGGTTTAGTAAAAAGCGGGAGCCTCCCGACTAAATCGGGAGGGTTGGAAACCCTAGTATCAGCGTGATTATTTTAAATAGAACATCCTATATATTATTACATTTTTGCATTCTACGTAAGATTCTAGGCAGATTTTGTACAGGGTGGGGACTTTAATTGGAATAAATTCGATATTATTAAAACTGCTGAAGTTACGCCTACAAAATTTGGTATGTGGGGTTTTGAAGCATGCGGAATTGAATTATGATGTCGGCGCAGTTGCCAGATTTCTTAGCTTTGCGCTACACGTAGTAATTTTAATAATGTAAATGGAATGCCCAATTTATTTTTATTGCAGTGCATTGGGCGTGTCCAATTTAATAAGATGCCAAATTTACAAAATTCTATCTTCACTAATTGCTGAGCTCTGGCAACACTGTAGTTCCATTAAAAAGTATCATGAGAATTTCTATTTTTAAAGTTTAAATTAAATTGGCCATTTTGAAAAGACAAGAACTTTTCTTGAAGCTTGTCAATAACTTAGTAACTATGGAGGTAGACAAGCGTCCCGGTACTTTTTAAGCGAACTACAGTGTTGCCATAGCTCAGAAACTAGTGAAGATAGAATTTTGTAAGTTTGAGATCTTACTAAATTTGATACTACCAATTCACTGCAATAAAAATAAATAGTGCATTCCATTTAAAATAACAAAATTACTACGTGTAGCGCAAAGCTGAGAAATCTGGCAACTGCGCCGACTTCATAATCCAATTCCGCATGCTCCAAAACCCCCACATACTAAATTTTGTAGGCGCAACTTCAGCAGGTTTAATAAAATCGAATTTATTTCAGTTAAAGTCCCCACCCTGTATACCTATACCTATAAATATCTAAGCGTTTTTGACATATTTGAATTTTTCTGTTAAGAATGACGTTTGCAAGCCTTAAAATAATTATCAATTTTTTCTATAAAGAAGCCTTATATTTATTTAATTTAAGCGGGATTCCTTGTTATAAAGGACCTGCTTTATTAGATTTTTTATAATATTTTGATAACTATTAATTCAGGGTGTTTAAACAATAAGATTGAAAAAACTGCAAAAAGTCTAAATTTTATAATTACTTTTAGTTAAGCATTAAAAAGGGTAAGTTTGTATATTCCAAAAATGTTTAGTTTTCGAAATATTGCTAATTTAATATTTGTATATGGCAATTTTGCTGCAGATTTTTAGTTCAGTGACTCTTAGTTGTCTATGACGGCGTTGAAAAACAGCAAAATTTAATTTTACCATTTGAATATTATTAATAAGCACATTGTGATGGCTTCTGTTTTGAAGATATCGATTGGCAAATGTGTCCCATGTTCTTAATATAACTTTAACGCATTCTCCATAAATAATAAATAAATTTAAATAATCTTCGTTTGTACAATTTAAGCGTACATACATGATAATTAATGATGTTTAAATGGTAAGTGACAGCTTCATAAATTTTTCTCGCATTTGATTGTTTTTTAACGCCGTTATAGCCAACTAAAAGTAACTAAACTTAAAATCTGCAGCAAAATCGCCATATAAAAATATTAAATTGGCAATGTTTCTAAAACTAAAATTTTTTGGGATATACAAACTTACCCTTATTTTTAATGCTAAATAAGGAATAATTATAAAATTTGTGTATTTCCATTTGAAAAACTAGTCTTTTTGCAGTTTTTCAATTTAATTTTTAATCGTATTGTTTAAACACCCTGTATTAATAGTTATTAAAATATTATAAAAAATCTATTAAAAATATCTAAAACGCTTAGACATAGGTATAGGACATGGTATACAAGATATGCCTAAATTCTTGCGTAGAATACAAAAATGTAGTAATATATAGAGTATTCTATTTAAAATAAGCAAGTTGACACTTACTTCCGGTATAACGGGAAGTGCCACCATTATAAAAATATTTTGGCCCGATCGCCCCCATCAGCATTAGCATATACTGTCAAATTTTCAAAATTGGGAGGCACAGGCCTACCCTGAAACTAAAGGTTTTCAGCATTGGTTATCAAATACTTCGTAAGGTCAATAGTTTTTCAATCAAAATTTTCTTATATTACAAATTTTTCACCGTGTTTATTTAAAAAACAAAAGATAAGTCCCGCTGGTTCCAGGATTTGTTGACTGTGGTTACTAACTCGCGCAGTATTTTGTCCGTCGCGTTCCGTGCCATTATAATTTTTTTTTTAAAGTGGTATGTTTTTGACGATTAGTTGCGCTGCACCCTCAAAAGAGGAAAAAGTAAGTACCTAGACTTTTTTTTAGTAACACAGAAACAACAGGAGGTAGTACCGTATCGTCGCGCCAATCCGATACAAAATCACGGTATTAATGTTTTTTATAAACATAAAGTGATAGGGAGGTAGCCAAAAAAACGTGTAAGTTCTCAAGAGTGACTTCTATAAAATAAAATACTTCGCAGCCTTTTCTACACTTTCTCCACCGTTCAAAAGTGGCTACAAAAAAAAACAAAACTTTGCGTTTTCAAGAACTTCTATCAAAAGTGATTCCTACAAAAAAAAATGTCGCAGTCGTTTCATAAACTCCCCCTAACAAAAGTTAGTAAAAAAGTATATCTACCTCCAACCCCCCCCCCCCCCCCCGCTCCCCCTTGGTCAAGAGCAACAGCCTTCTCTATGGACGCCCATGCCTAACAAAAAATTGTATTTTATTACTCTGCGTGGCATACTGTCCAATTTTTATATATTACCTACCTAGCTTCTTAGAAGCATTGTCACTATACAGTAGTCTCGCTGCACCAAATTGTAGCTGCGAGCCAATAACATGGACAGATAAATATCATGTGACCAACGCCAAATTCGTGCCTGACAACTACTTTTAAATCGTTAAACCATGGATAAAATAATAAACACATTTCACCTTTAAGATGAATTCATATTTTAACAGGTTTAGACAGAAGCTCACTATATAAACAATATATAGAGCCTGTATAATAAGCATAAAATATAAAAACAATCGAATAGAAATAGATTTATTATGCAACAGTTGGTTTCCTTACTCACTAAGAACCTTCATAAATGGCATTTTATTGCACCTATCACCCTTTACCAAGACAAATTAAACTTTAATTTTAGATCTAAGAGTTAATATACCAGGGTTACCATACATCCTGGGATTTGTCATAAGTTCCCGGTGACCCAGTTTGGTCCTCTAATACCAATAAGCTATTTACCTTAGTATATTTTGTTCACTATCAAGACAATGGCCCATTTCGATAAAAAACGAAACAAAAAAAATTCAATATAGCCCATTTTTGATTGCAATACATCAACAAATCCACTGCATTTCGTTCAATTCTTATCCTTACCTAACATGAATAAGAAATTTTGAAAGCCCAAACACCCGTTTTGACAAAATGGTGAAAGCGCCTTGAACATTTTGCCTTCCGGCGCAGTATAAACCATCTCGGTCTAAGCCGAAACATTTATGGCAACCCAGAGTATATAGCACAACTACTAGTTGCGTCTTTTTAAAATTGACGCTTAGATATTCTGTTATTGGCATTGACAATCCAAAAAGAAGAACATAAAATTTAGCCCAAAATTTCCCCCGAAATTACTTCTTGTTCGACCACCTATAATTTTTTTCAGTGTATCATTATTCTCTCTGGATGTAAATTGTTTCACGTCAGCCGAGAATAAATTCAGCTGTATATAGGCAACTTCTATAACATGACAACAAAATTTACCTAAAACATGAGTTGCGCGCTGCAAGATAACGGACTTATTACGACATTGTTTTGTCTCAATTTTTGAAGTCTTAAAGATAAGACATGGAACTTCTAAGGTACATGGCTATTTTTTTGAAAAAAAATTCTTAGCTACGATATTAACCTTGAAAAAGTGCCTAAAAATACGCACCTTTAGTGGACATTTTCTTATACATATTCTTATTTTTTTCAAAAAAGGGCTTTGTACCTTAGAAATACAAACATTCCTTTATTAAATTTTAAATTGTCCCGACAAATATTTCAAATAGCCTTTGCAGAATCCTGCAGTAGCGAAACGGTGTTTTTCATCCTCTAAATTTGCGCGTGGTAGAGCCTTAAGTAAAACCACATTAGCTTTATTATAAAATTGTAATATAGTGGATGCTTGTTTGGAACTCCTAGTTCTGTTCGCATCCTAAACATGTAAATAAATAAATAAATAAATATAGGGTGTTCCATTAAAAAAAATGTCAAAGACGTGGCGACAGTTCTATGAGACCCTGTATAATATTTTTTTATGTCAAAAAATGCTCAATTAAAAATAAAAATTTACGGATCCAAGCGTTTTTCCTAGATCTTTTTCCTTTAATTGATATTAATAATATACGAGACTTTTGGGAGACCCAGTATACCGGGTGTCCCTTTAAGGTCAGCCAGCAGCCGTATCTCGGAAAGTACCTATTGATATCTAATAAATTTTCGGAAATTTTTTTATAGGTAAACCGGTAAGAAATAAATACTGAAAATTATTTTTTTTAAATTCAAGTTATTTTAAAATTAGCCCCAATTTAGGTACTGTTTCGATATCGGGAATGGAAAGCCTATCCATTCTTGCGGCAGTTTCAAAAGATTTTTTTGTATCTCCAATAATAAGTATGGAGGAAGCTGGTAAATCAGTTTTTTACTAAATGTACTGTATCTTTTACATCTTTCATGCAATCTTAATAAATTTGAGCTCATTTGACACATATTTTTATGCTTAATAAGAAATTAATTTTATTGATGGTCGCTAATTCGTATTTTGTTTCACAGAGGGCGCTAAAAGTTTCAGGTTTTCCTAATTTTCTTTTAAAAAAATTATAGAACTTTATACTTTTGGTGTAATATCTTCGAAAAGCATAAAAATACCTCCTTTTGGCGAAAACCATGTTTTGATATCATTATTCGTTTTCGAGTTATTTCCAAATAACCTTATTTTACACCAGTAAATTAATGTTAGCCTTTTCAAATGATTTTTATGCCTAGATATCTTGATTAGGGAGGCCTGGGAATTGACTTAACCAAGATAATAGTAGGCGGTCCTAAAAAGAAAATTTTAAAATAATAGCGTTTTCTTAAATAGGACATAATCATAAATATTTTTCTATTTATTTGTTTAAATAAAATTAGGAAAATTTGAAACTTTTATACATCAACAAAATTACTTTCTTATTAAGCATAAAATTATCTTTCAAACGAATCTAAATTTATTAAAATTGCATAAAAGATGTGAAAGATACAGTACCTACATTCAGTAATAACTTATTTTCTCCACGATCATTACTGAATGCAATAATTCCAAAATCATTTTTGATAATAGAATGTAAAAATTCTCGCTCTTGAGTTGGAATATTTATTCTGAAACACTTGCTTCTTATGCGTTTTGCGTGTATTTTCATTCCATAACAAGATACGGAATGAATATTCTGTAATTGATCTAAACGACATAGGTTGCCATGAATTTCGAAATTGTCAATGTCAGCAACAAATTTTAGTGCAAGTCAAAATATGAGTGAAAAATCGGATGAATCAGATATGGAACTGGATAATACTCCACCTGAAATTACAAATATTGCGAATAGTATTTTTGGTCGTGGAGAAAATATAGTCTGCTACTCGGTTAGAATGAAAATTCGCTACCTTCGATATCTTCCACTCGGATCAAATTTTCATTCCAACCTCGTTACAGAATCTACTATCCCAGCTTCCCCCGCCCTTATTATTGGAGATACAAAAAAATTCCTTTGGATTAAACTTCGGCAAGAATGGATAAACTTTTTATTCCCGATATCACAATAGTACCTTAATATGGCTATTTTTTAAAATAACTTGAATTTTTTATTTGTCAAAAATAATTTTCAGTAATTTATTTTCACCGTTTAACCTATATAAAAATTTATGACTATTTATTTCCGAGATACAGCCGCTGGCCGATCTTAGCGGGACACCCAGTATACAGTGTGGGGTCTGTAACTAATGCGTCATACAGGGTGTTGCCAATTCGACATACCAGCATTGGAATCTCGGAAACCATAAGAGTTAAAGAAACGGTTAAATGGGGGCAAAGTTGTGCAATTCGGTGCTGATTATAATGCCGCTTTAAAAGTTTTCAAAGTCCGAATACGATTTTATTCGAAAAAAAAACGAAATTTTGCAAAATCGTTTTTATTTTTTCCTGAGCTCATTCGACTAGCTATTTAAAAATAAATGACACTTTGTCATTGCCACTTTTTCTCCTCTACAAAATGACGTTACTAAACTAAAGATCCGCCGTTTCGTCTCTGAGCGGCCATCACCAACTTTACTTTTTTAAATACAGACCTGGATTTTTTTAACCGATTTTTAAACCCTCCTACCTTCAAAATGTAATGGGGATATTACTTTCTCATAATGCTTATTTTATTAAATTCATATTTTTTAAAATTGTATTTGCAATGTTGCATTTGGTAGGATAAGGAGAAGATCGGTTGAAAGGGCTGTCGCCAAAATTGGAAGAAGATCGATAGTTTTATTGAGCAAAACGGCAATCTCTTTGAACATTTTTTAGAAAATTAGGATTTATAATTAGTAAATTTAGAATTATTAGAAATTCTTATAAAATAAATTATATTACTTATGTATGAATGTTTTAAATAAAATAGTTTTTAATTAATATTGTAATTCGTTGCCAGGACCAGACTGACAAGAAGTGTAAAAAATATGAATTTAAAAAAATAAGCAAAGACAATTCATCATTATGAGAAAGTCATATCGGCATTACATTTTGAGGGTAGGAGGGTTTAAAAATCGGTTAAAATCGTATTTAAAAAAGTAAAGTTGGTGATGGCCGCTCCGAGACGAAACGGCGGATCTTTAGTTTAGTAACGTCATTTTGTAGAGGAGAAAAAGTGGCAATGACAAAGTGTCATTTATTTTTAAATAGCTAGTCGAATAAGCTTAGGAAAAAATAAAAACGATTTTGCAAAATTTCGATGTTTTTTCGGAATTTGAAAACTTTTAAAGCGGCATTATAATCAGCACCGAATTGCACAACTTTGCCCCCATTTAACTGTTTCTCTAACTCTTATGGTTTCCGAGATTCCAATGCTGGTACGTCGAATTTGTAAACACCCTGTATAGTAACCACCGATTCTACACATGAAAATAATAGCTTTGATTTCACCATGCTTTAGTAAAATGTTGGTTGTAAAGAGATATAGGGTTTAAAAGTTTAATTTCTAAATTAATTTTTTTCTAATAACTCAAGTTGATTTTGAGATATAAACATAAAAATTCGTAATTAAGAGTTCGTGAGTGCGAGTAATATGAATATATTCCTGTTTTCAAATAACTTGTAGAGGGCGCTAGTTACACCTTATACGCCCACTGCATCACAACCAAAATATTTTGCGGGTAACTTTATTAAGATTTTGATTAAAATTTAGAATAGAATGATTATTGCTAAAGACATTAGTATACTTGATTTATTTTATTAAAACGATCTGTTTCCGAGATATTTGCATTATTTGTAAACAACATTGCATGGAAGTTTTATTTTCAACAAAAATAAAATTATTCAGTTTTGACAAAAAAAATAGATAAAAATTATGGATTAAAATAATTTCAATAAATAATGTGAAAAATTACTTTTATCTACTTTCATTTGGTATTATGAATTTTACAGTTCTGTAAATCGTGTTGTAAAAGCATCTATTACAGCACTAGTGCTGTAATAGATGACTTTACAGCACTAGTGCTGTAATGGAAAAAACGGTTTTATTAAAATTTTGCTGTTAAATAAAAACACACTTTTTAGAAGAATGATTTATTATTAACAATTATAAAATTAATTACCAATTATTACTTAAAATATAACAAGGTTTATTATAAACATTAATAATACACTTTTTACAGTTAGAAATTTGTATACCAGATTGATGGAGCCCTTTACGTTCGAATTTCATTAAATCCGTGTCTGACCCCATGACCTTCTTTGCTATTTGTTTCATATTTTCTAAAGAATTCTCAACGTAGCCTTCTGCGTTAGAAAAGGAATTTCCTGCCCCCAAGACGCTTTAACATCTGCATATCTGCACCACCACCAACTAGAATGGTGGCTGAGGACCTCCTAAAACAATGTCCACTGTATCCTTCGGGATTATTCAATCCAAGTTTTGTTGCAATCTTTTTTGGTATACTTCCAAAACTATTAATTCCGACAGGCTAGGAGGTGCATTTCCCTTTTCCATAGAATACAAAAAACCGCCTGTGAGTTGCATTAAGAGGACGAAGTTTAGCATACTTTCGAAAAATACTTAAACAGTTGACACCTGTCACATTTCCTTCTGTTATAACAAATTCTTGCGCAATTTTGGTTTTCGAGAATGGAATCACAATTTTTATATACAAATCATTGTATTCAATATGATCCAACATTAACTTAGCTAGTTCTTCGCACCGACAAGCCCCAAAAATGCCGATTATCATAACAAACTTGATTAGTAAACTTAATAGCAGGTGCATTTTTATTTTTAAAAATGCCTTTTGCCAAATATTTTTATTCATAGATGAAAGTAAATAAAATTTTGTACAATATTCTTGTTGTAAATTCATATTACTATACTCGATGTTTTATTAAACTCGGCTGACGCCTCGTTTGACAACTTTAACATCTCGTGTTGTAATATGAATCTTTACAACACTTATATCGTAAATAACTATTATGAATCTCCTTACATCTTTTACCAAATAGCACCTTACTTAAAATAAAGTTCTTTCTTTATTTTAAATTACGTTGGCTGCCTCCTAAATCCTTTTCAACAGCTGGTCGCGTATCTGGATCTCTACTTTATACACTAAAAATTTGATATAACAACAAAACAAAAATCTGATAGGTTAAGGTCTGGACTAAAGGGTGGCCATGGAAAATTGCTACCACGGCCAAACCATCTATTAGGAAACCACTGGTTAAGACAATTGCGAACTGTAAGTGGAAAATCAGGCGGAGCACCATTATGGATAAACCACATAATATGTTGTATTTAATGTAATGGAATATTTCCACTCTCGTAATTGTCTTAACCAGCGGTTTACTAATAGGTGGTTTAACCATGGTAGCAATTTTACATGGACACCCCCGTAGCCCAGACCTTAAGAGCGTTTTCACACGGCACCATATATCGCGCGAGACAAATGGTCGCAATATTGCTTTTACACCAAATTATGTGTTTTCTAATGAGACATTTTCACACACAAGCGTTTTTAGAGAACACATAATTTGGTGTAAAGCAATATTGCGACCATTTATCGCGCGCGATATATGGTGCCGTGTGAAAACGCTCTTACACTTTAGATTCTTTCTACTGGAGTTATATCAAAGATTTATTATATAAAGTAGAGATCCAGACACTATGCAAAGGATTCAGGACGCAACAAATGTATTTCAAAAAAAAAGATAGAATGTTATTTTTAAAGTAGGGCGCTTATTTGATAAAAGAGCTAATGACACATTTTTTGAAATAATTTTAATACATGATTTTTATTACGTTTTTTTTTTGTCAAAGCTGCATAATTGTTTTTGTTGAAAATAAAAACTTCCATGCAATAACCTTACCGTCAAAACATTTTGGGCGTAATGCAGTGGGCGTGTAAGGTGTAACTAGCGCCATCTACAAGTTATTCAAAAAAAACAGGAATAGATTTATGTTACTCTCCCTCAAAAACCTCTAATTACAATTTTTAATATTTATACATATCTCAAAAACAGCTTGAGCTATAAAAAAAATTAATTTGAACTTAATACTAAACACCCTGTATCTCGTTACCGACCAGCATATTACTAAGGCATGTTAAACTTAAACCTATTATCTCCATGTATAGAATCGGTGGTTACTGTATGGCGTATTCATTGCAGACCACCCTGTATAGTAAATAATCCTTTAAATAAATAATTTGTATATTTCAATTAAGGCATCAAGCTCAATTTTTAGGAAAAAGTTTATTGTGAAAACTGTTCCAAAAAAATTAATATTATTTTGTGTCATTATCTTAATTTTTGACAATATTCATAATAACATCACAATAGGCCGAAATTTCCATTACATTCATCTCCTTCATAAAGTATTTTTCCTATTAAGTTTACTATCGAAAAAAAAATTGCACAAATTTATTTTAAAGGCTAAAGAAACCGTGTCGATATTCATTTGGTAATATAATTATAATTATAGTTTAGCAATAAAATGTTTTAAATATAATATATCGATTTCAAAAATTTCGATTATCGAAAACATTTATTTTTGAAAGTAGTTTTAAAAAATCTATATTTTTGTATTCACTCAATAACATTACTATTTTCTTTTATAGCCGGAAGCGATACCAAATTCACACTAACAGCAGGCGCGGTCGACTCCAAGCCACCAGCGTGCGACTTTTGTATGTTCGTGAATGGGTGTTCAGATGTGTTTAAGGCTGCTGCAAACTAGTACGCCGTACGATAAAAACCTTCGTGCTGCGTATTGGTGCCTGGATCCTGGATCGGCATACAGGGTGGAGCGCTACGGATAAACTTCTTTCAAGGATCTACCCCCAGTCGTAGGGCAGCATTCTGAAAATTGAAAGAAAACCATGTGAGCTTGGAGAAGACACGGGACGAATACGGGCTTTCAAAATTTCAATTTTGGCTTAATCTTTTTATTAAATTCGTTATTTATAAAAAGGGAAACGGAGCAACGTCATCGCTGGAGCTGGCTTGTTTTGAAAAATAAATTGGTAAGTTTATTGTTTTATTCTTACGTTGTTTGTATTTTTTAATTATTAAAAAAATGCTGAGATCAGCGTAAATGAGAATAAAATAGAAGAATATTTTAACGCCATCCTAATTTAAAGTGAAATTGTTATTTGCACGGACATTACACGATTAGTATCACTGACTGATGTTAATCCTAAAGTGACTGAAGTGATATTATTCTTTACTAAATACGTTAGTTACAACGTTAACGACTTTATTTTGTCATTTACTGACAATAATACAGATCGCGTAGGGTCGTTTTTTCTGTTTATTTATGTTATTATTATAAACGACTAGGTTCAAAATTTTAGCTGCAATTGCTTTATTTCTGTTTATTTTATTACAACATTATAAATGAAAAGAAATTTTAAGTAAGTAATTAATTTTGGTTTTTTAATTTCAGATATTGGGTACGCGCGACCCCTAAAATAAAAGTGCGAAGCGCGTGTGAAGATTCTGCTCTTTAAGGGTTTACCTAAACATCGTCGCAGTTTAGAAGCGAGTTAAAGCCAGCCTCTGAGAACCATCGGATGTCTCGGAAAGGCTTATGGGCAAGCCGTCTTGCCTGGGGTACTTCGACGCCCTTATTGTTCGTACCTTGGAGAGTAGAATGGGAAGAAACAAGAGTGAAGATGATGTCATCGGGCAAATGGGAATGGATTAGGAGGTAACTACTTTGTTTTCAAGATTTTCTATCCTTATGTACTCACTTTGATATTATATTCTTCTCGCAATAAACTTACTTCGAAGAAAAAATATGACAATTATGCTGACTTCCATATTATATCTATATTCATGAGTAAATTACTGTAAGTGTGTAAGATTGTAAAGTTAGTTACAGAATCAATTTATTTAATTATCTTCGTAGATTATCTTATCAAATTTCCTAGAAACTAATAAAACTTACAAATAGTACATAAATTAGGTTTATCTGCTCTTGATAGTCCTGAAAATTATACCAGGTGTCCTAGATAAGAATACACTCTACTCTACAGGAATCTCGTAAACCATAAAAGATGGTTAAAATTAAAAAAAAAGAGTTGCGCTTTACTAAATTCGGCCACGTTGTTTTTTCAAATTTAAAAAGCTCCGAATCTTTCCGAAGATATTTGGACAAAACCGAGTTTTTGCAACTTTGTTTTGTTAAGAGCTAATAAAATTCTAACCCTGGTATTCACTAAATGGTTTTAACCTTGGAACATCGAAGTATTTTGATCTTATAGTCTCCCAGTTGTATTTTCACCGTAGCATTATTTTGATATGCCATCGACGCGACGCTTTTGTATTGATTTAATCTTTTTGCAATTAAATCGTTTTACTGATAAATAATTTTATTCACTTTCATTTAGTAATATGAATTTTACAGTTCAGTAAATCGTTTTGTAAGGGCATCTATTACAGCACTAGTGCTGTAATAGGTGCCTTTACAGCACTAGTGCTGCAATGAAAAAAAACGGGTTTATAAAAATTTTGCTGTTAAAGTTAGAAATTTGTATACCAGAAGTGGATGTGATGGAGCCCTTTACGTTCGAATGTCCTATCATTAAATCCGTGTCTGACCCCATGATCTCTTTTGCTATTTGTTTCTTATTTTCTAAAGAATTCTCAACGTAGCCTTCTGCCGTAGAAGAAGATTTCCAGCCCCCATGACGCTTTAACATTGCATATCTGCACCACCATCAACTAGAATGGTGGCTGAGGACCTCCTAAAACAATGTCCACTGTATCCTTCGGGATTATTCAATCCAAGTTTTGTTGCAATCTTTTTTGGTATACTTCCAAACCTATTAATTCTGACAGTCTGGGAGGTGCATTTTCCTTTTCCATAGAATATAAAAACCGCCTGTGAGTTGCATTAAGACGACGAAGTTTAGCATACTTTCGAAAAATACTTAAACAGTTGATACCTGTCACATTTCCTTCTGTTATAACAACTTCTCGCATAATTTTGGTTTTCGAGAATGGAATCACAATTTTTATATACAAATCATTGTGTTCAATATGATCCAACATTAACTTAGCTAGTTCTTCGCGCCGACAAGCCCCAAAAATTCCGATTATCATAACAACCTTCATAAGTAAATATGTTTCATCATCTGCAGTACTAAGAAACTTACATACGTCTTCCTTTGTGAACACTTTGGACTTTTTGGCCTTGTCACCCTCTGAACTTCTTTTCAAAAATGCGATTAGTTGAGAAAATCTGCTTATATCTTGATTTTTCTTGACTGAAATCATAGTTCTCAACATTGAGTAGTGAGTCCATAGTGTACATGGTTTCTGGGAGCGTTGCTTTACGGAAAATAACCCAAAAGGATTTTCTCAAATACCTCCTTTATTTTGTTAGCTTTGCACCAATCTTCAAACTTCTGATACTCCAACTCATACCGCGCCTTGGATTTTGTCGGAACTAAACTTGAGATCGCTTCGTTTGCCGCTGCTTCTATATCAGAGGGTAAACTTCCATTAGAATCGCTCATTTTGAAAAACGCTTTTTATATACGCTTTTTATATTTTTAAATTTGTTTGACAAAGTTTCGACAGTAACCATGCGAAACAGTAACTATGCGAAAGGTAACATAAATAACTTGATTAGTAAATTTAATAGCAGGTGCATTTTTATTTTTAAAAATGCCTTTTGGCAAATATTTTTATTCATAGATGAAAGCAGATAAAATTTTGTACAATATTCTTGTTGTAAATTCATATTACTACACTCGATGTTTTATTAAACTCGGCTAACGCCTCGTTTGACAACTTTAACATCTCGTATTGTAATATGAATCTTTACAACACTTATATCGTAATATTACCGGAACGTTATTACAAATATACTTTTAGTTCTATTAAAGATCACAGCACATATCAAAATACTTTTTTGTTATAAATTTAAAGAAAAACAAAATATTTACAATACAAAACTTAGTTTACTTATTCTGAGACTTGTCATTTTAAACCCAGAATTGTCAATTTAGTACAGTTTTAAATTTAGAACCCTTTAGTGATAATGGCTGTTAATATTATTTAGCTCTATTAGATCCATCTCCTGGTAACTTTTCCAGCCAGATAATTTCTATGGAAACAATTGTCTCAACAATGGTTTCTTTGAAAATTATCTTGTTGGTAAAGTTACCAGGAAATGGATCTAGCGGACCTTAAAATAGTTTCAATGCAACTGAACTTTCTTCTAGGTACATTTTTATATAAAAAATGCATGAGCACACAAATTCAAAGTCAAAATCAAAAATTCTTTAATCAAAAAAATTGATAACATTTTACAATCACATTACACAAACTTAACAAAAACAATTTAGTGTTGTTGGATTAAACTGATCATTTGATCATCTACTTTTTCTGACGTCCGGTTAGAAATTCTTTTATTTCTAAATACACTTTCTTTGTTTCAGGAACGTGGACAGCCCCTTAAAACAAAGATTAAAATCCGGGACGCGAATTTTCAGGGTAACATAAGATACAGAACCCATTCCGTGTCAAACCCAATCCGATCTGTTTTAGTCTAACGTACAAAAGGGATCTGATTGATCGTTAACTCTTTTCGCGTTCACCTTTTCGATCTTTTTTAGTCTAACGTACAAAAAAGATCGAATTGATCGAAATCGGTTTTGTTGATTGTCAATACATTAAACATTATGAAAGTATGAATATTGTCTTGTATGTCAAAAGTAAAAAGTAGGTATATATGCAAATTAACTTAAACATTTTGATTGGTTTCTGTATCTGTTTAATTGTCGCTTTGAGGACCAGTTGTTCCAAAAAACAGTTGTCTTTTGGATTGGTCCGATGGGCTTCAATTAAGTGTGGCCATGAAAACTTAGACCAGAATCCTAAATGTTCGGGACACAAGCTGGATTAGAGCAATCTTCAAGAGTTAACTAAGGTAAGCATATACAGGGTGATACAAATTCCATGCATTCACATTTTGCAGCGTATTTTGTATTCAAGGACTGCCTAGGTCTAAAGGCCTTTTTACATTAGGTGCAATTGCAAGAAAAATGGTCTGGAAGCATGCGCTTCGACGACGTTTTAATTAGCTGATGCACGTTTTACCATTTAAAACCTGCATCAGCTGTTTAAAACGTCGACAAAGCGCATGCTTTCAGGAAATTTTTTCTTGCAATTGCACCCAATGTAAAAAGGCCTTAATTAATACACTCATCAGCAAAAAAAACCGGACAAGGAAAATTATTACAAACTTTGATTTTAATTAACTTTTCTGATTTTAAAATATCTTTAATGAAATTTTCGAAAGATGGTATCAGCATGTATTAAGATTATTACCCGCTTTTCGATTTAAGAAAAATGTTTACATGTGTGATATTATACCGAGGGTAACAAATGATACTTTTTTTGCCTTACGTTCTTTACATCCTGTGGAAAAAGTAGGCGGTGCGATGATATTGCAGTGCATTTCATATGGAAGTCGCATGTTTTCTTAACATTTTGTTTTTTGATTCGTCCCAATAACTGTTCTTTTTAAAAAGATATAATCTTTTTAAAAAATCATTTTAATTTTTCCAATGTTAATGAAAAAAAAAATTAAACGTGATAAGTTGCCTATCAACTAGCGTTTTATTTCATTATCAGTGTCAAGCTTGAAATATTGCCCAAACATGCTTTCAGAAGTTATTGCCCGTGCTGTGGCACTAAACGACGATGGCCGAAACATACAATATATCGCTAACGTCTTAGGTGAGGCTAAGAGTACCGTACAGGATGCAATCAGCCGCTTTCGACAAACTGGGGAGTACTGTTTGGGGTTGTTTGACGACTAATGGCTGAAGATGGTAAACCGCGATCGCGTAGTCTTACGTCTCCTCCCTGATCCTTGACGTCTAGAATACTCCCCAGTTTGTCGAAAGCGATTGATTGCATCCTATACGGTACTCTTAGCCTCACCCAAAACGTTAGCGATATATCGTATGTTTCGGCCATCGTCGTTTAGTGCCACAGCACGGGCAACAACTTCTGAAAGCGTGTTTGGGCAATATTTCAAGCTTGACACTGATAATGAAATAAAACGCTAGTTGATAGGCAACTTATCATGTTTAATTTTTTTTTTTCATTAGCATTGGAAAAATTAAAGTGATTTTTTTAAAAGAATCAAAAAACAAAATGTTAAGAAAACATGCGACTTCCATATGAAATGCACTGCAATATCATCGCACTGCCTACTTTTTCCACAGGGTGTTAAGAACGTAAGGCAAAAAAAGTATCATTTGTTGCCCTCGGTATAATATCACACATGTCAACATTTTTCTTAAATCGGAGAGCGGGTAATAATATGAATACATGCGGCTACCATCTTTCGAAAATTTCATTAAAGATATTTTAAAATCAGAAAAGTTAACTAATATCAAAGTTGATAATAATTTTCCTTGTCCGGTTTTTTTTTGCTGATAAGTATATAATAATGATTTTTCTAGTGAAAACATGAATGCATGAAGTTCTTAACAGTTAACTATTATACACATAGTGAAAAACAAGAAAAAGGTCATCCAAACAAAAAATAAATCGATATCGTGTCGAGTTAAGAGTAAAGTCTAGTGATGCATTTGCTATTTCATATTTTGATCAAAATTTTTTATCCTTTTCGCTTTATTCAAAAAGGGGCCAAATACCCGTCCTTGAGTAGCAATTGCAGTTTTAAACTAAAGAAATTTTTATAATGAATTAATAAAAGCAAAGAACGAAATATTGTGAAATTTGTCCGTTTTTCTTTTTCTGCTTTTATTACTTTATAATTTCAAAATTGTTTAACTTTAAATTGTAAGTAATTATGCTTCAAATATCGGTATTTGGCCGATTTTTGGATAAATGGAAAAAGTAACGAAATATTGATCAAGAAACGAAATGGTGAATGCGTTACTAGACCTCACTCTTAAGCGAAAATAATTTTCTAATTCCCTCTTCATTTTTAAAAATGCTAAAGAAGACAAATTCCTTTAACTTTTTAATGCTATTAAGTGGATCCGAATGCGAAAAATTCCCCCTGTTAAATTGAAGTTTTTTTAACCGAATTGTAAAAACACAGACTTTCCTACTAGTCAGGTGGTAGCAAACACATTTAGGAAAGTATGAAAAATAAATTTTCAAACCACCTGAAAATTCCTTATACAATAAGGTTGCATTTCGTCTAACACAGTTAGATAATGAAATGCGAATTCGATTGCATAGTTCTACCAAGAAATGAAAACTTTACTTTGGTAGGATGTCACCACCTGCAGACCGGTTTCGAACTCTTTTGTTCTCGTCAGTACATTCTGTTTTCGCCAATTTTTTCAATTTTTCATTAAAACTACTGTCTTTCAAAAACATAGTAGTGACTAGAGATTGCAATCCCGGGACCCTGCTGTAATCCCGGGATCCAGGGATAGCTACCATTTTTACAATATTGCTTCGGTGTTGCAATCCCTAGTAGGGACACATTTTGTTCAGTTTGTATCAATAATGCATAAAAATGCATTAAAGTTTAAAAAATCAGTGGCATATCAAATATTTTCACAAAAAAATATTGATGGTATCTTTACGCACGCCACTGGTGGAAGTAAGCAAAACCTTCTTTAACGAAAAAGTGCAGTTTAATGCAAAATCAGTTGCCATCAATTTTCAATACCGTATGTTCAAAGACTTTCGAAATTTAAAAAGAAAATTATTATTTTACCACCCTGTATCTTGGAGGGTAAACATTTTAGGGCACATGTCTATATCAACTTTTCTTCTTAAAATTATGTCAGGAATCATATCCTAGAATTGTTTCCAATACTTAAGGATCAGCCTATTTATACAGTATGTCCACTGATGGGGTTTACAAGCGGACAAATGGACTAAAAATTGAAAGATGCGAAAAAAAGTCACTCTTAATAAACGTTTTTGCTTGTCTAGAAAATACGATTCATCATAAGAAACTTCAGTTTTTTTTATACAGGGTGGGTAAAAACTGCAAAAATGTTGTTTTGCTTAAGAGTAAACATACTTTATTTTTAAAGATACAAAAAAAATCCACTCTTAATAAACGTTTTGCTTAAATAATGAATAGGTGATACTTGTTTGTCAATGCCTTTATTTAATGGTGTAATTATAATAATAATAATACGAACATTTTTATTACCATGAAAAAAATACGATAACAATTTTATAATTCAAAAACTCCACCCCCATACTCGACACATTTTTCTAATTGCTTTCTTAAATAGGTGAAAGAATTTATGATTTCTTCCTGAGCAGGGGCGGTTCTAGACCCAAAATATTAGGGGGACACCACATTGGCGTAGCCAGAAAATATGCTCGGGGGGGGGGGGGGGGGGGGGGGGGCGTAAGTAGGACTTTTTTTTTCTGAAAAGAGGGATAGTCGGGACTATATGTATTCCATGGTATTGTACCTAGCGAAGAAGGCGAAAAATTTTCGGGGCCACGCCCAAAGTTCGTTTAAAATTCACCTAACTACTATCAAATTTCGAAAATTAAATTATTACCTCTCCCCCTTTGCATGGTTGAATTAAAAAAATTTTTTATGTTTTCTTTTTGATATTCCTAGCTGGCTCTTTATTTAAAAAAAAACTTTTTTTATAATTGTGAAAAATATGAATATTAGTGTCAATCCAAGATTTTAACATAAGACGTATGTATGACTCTAACCAGCGTTTTCCGGGCTCGGTTTTTCATGATTAAAAAAAAAGTAAATATCGCTCACCACGCCAAAATTAATGATTTTTTCAGAAATCATGTATTTTAGGAGCGTAGATCTAAGAGCAGTTTTTGGTGCAAATGCTTAGATTTGGAAATACTCATTCTTAAGTGCCGTATATTTATATTCCTAAAAAAGCATTCTCATTTTATCCCGCAGTATTTTTTTTATTATAAATTATCACACTTCTTCCATAAAAAATGTTTCAATTGAAATGTTTACCTTAATTTTTCTCTTAAGAAATAAATACCTAATTGTTTTTGTTGTAAAAATATTTTATTGCATTGGGTTATATTTTTGTTGATTTAAAATAGCTCTAAAAAAGGGAAAACGGAACAGACAAGTATATAATAGAAAGATTCTATAAAATATTATTCTGTTTACTCGTTTTCCTTTAAAATTGCATCAAAAATCAATAACTAAAACGACATGCGTGTGAAACCTTAATCTCTATATAAAACAGGACTTTTAGAAGGAAAAATTTAAAAGCTAAACGTTTCCTACAAGACCTTTGTAATCTAAGCCAAGAATACATTATTTAAAGATTTAAATTAAGAGTCCATGCGTGAGATGAAAATGCAGCCCAGCAGCCCCCCCCCCCCCCCCTTCCCCCTTATATACGCCACTAGGCGCAGCCACAATTTTTGGTAGCCTTCGCAAGCAAATAACGCCACAGCCCAAAAATTTTAATTTAATGGTAGATTTTCGAGCTCATCATTGAAATTTATTTTTTTCATTATTCATTAAATAAAGACATTGACAACAAGTATCACCTATTCCTTATTTAAGCAAAACCGTTTATTAAGAGTGGATTTTTTTCGTATCTTTCAAAATAAAGTATGTTTACTCTTTAGCAAAATAACATTTTTGCAGTTTTTACCCACCCCGTATAAAAAAATTGAAGTTTCTTATGATGAATCGTATTTTCTAGACAAGTATCTTTCAATTTTTAGTCCATTTGTCCTCTTGTAAACCCCATCCGTGGACATACTGTAGATATATTTTCGCATTGGGCTGGTAACTTTTTGTACTAATACTTTTTCTCTATTGTTGTAGGTAAGTGATTGGTGATGGTAGTGATCGGCCCCCAACTGTAAGCAACCGTGCTTCGCGTGTTCGAGAATTTGTGAAAAGTGTCAGACTGTGTTTTATCTTATTGCAAAGGACGCCGCCTTGTGTTATGACATGACCGTCTCCTTTAAGGTAAGAGAAGAAGTTTCTACAGGTAAAGGAGTAAAGGGATAAATTCAATCACCACATGGTTTTACCATTCCATTTATATTTTTATACATATATATTTTCCTAATTGATAGCAGCTCCTTATGAAGAGTTATCTTTTTGTAGATAAGTATTAAATATTATATAACTTTTAGGACTACTAATAATACACAATAATTTTTTTTTTTAGGTTTTTAGGTAATATTTGGCTAAGCACTAAATCATTGAATATGGTTTACGCGTGAATAAATCAGATGAAACAGAAAGATGAGATAATAAATATACTAATTAAAGATTTCTCTTTTAGGTATAAACGGTTTTATCCAACATTTCATAATGTTGATGCATAAAACCACATTATATATTACTTTTATTTTTTAGGCATAATTATTAATTATTTCCTTTTAGGTATAAACGGTTTTATCCAACATTTCATAATGTTGATGCATAAAACCACATTATATATTACTTTTATTTTTTAGACATAATTATTAATTATTTGCTTTTAGGTATAAACGGTTTTATCCAACATTTCATAATGTTGATGCATAAAACCACCTTATATATTACTTTTATTTATTTATATTGTTACTTTTTAGGAATAATTAATCATTTTATTTTTAGGTATTAAAGGTTCTGTCCAACATTTTTAAATGTTGATGTACAAAACCTTCACCGATATGCTAATTCTTATATTTAATAGTTTTTATTATTTATTTTAGGTAGATTTTCATAGTTTTATTGGTTTTATCCAACATTTTCGATTGTTAATGTATATAGCCACACTTTTTAACTATTTGCTTTATTTTTAGATTTTGAGAATATACTATAAGCGGTCAAAATTGATGGAAAGATCCATGTATATTCTTGGCAGCTGCTTGCGTTTTAGGGTACACGAAAAAATATTAACAAGTAAGCAGCTGTCTGTTGTTGCCCTTGATAGGAGCCGTACAACACTGATGATGGCAAAGGAAGGCCGAAACAGTTGCCGATGTCTTGAATAATATCATTGGAAGGTAACTATACACAAGGTCTTGCTTCTCACCTCCCGTCTTTTATAGCTACCTAATTTATTAATTAAGTTAGGATTTTGATATTTTGCAGACTTTCTCTGCATTTTAGGGTGGGGTTTAGGAAAGTATTTTTGATCATATAGGGTACCCAAAAAGTGTAACGATATATATATTACATACCTACCATACATTCTGTTACTTATTTGGGTGCCTATATGGTTATTTGGTTACTTACATATTCCATTTTCCATTTTTTGATGCATACTTTTTTGGACAGACTGTACACACATCCAATATTTTTTTCAGCATTACCTTGGACTCTTAATACTGGGATCGCGGAGTATGATAATAGGAAATTAGTTAAACTGGTATAGTGCTTTCCCAACTTGATATATAAATGGAGAGTCAGAAAAATGTTTTGGAAGGGTAAGTAAATATAATTTTTAATTTCTTAGTTTAACTGTAAAATTCGCAAAGCCTTCCCTTACCGTATAATTCAGTCTGATATTCGTTTTCTCTTCATAAATTGGCTTGTTTTTAATCCGCTGCTTATTTTTCTTTTGTTGGAATATTCCTCCAGCTGAGCTGGCTTAAAATATATTCATATGCAGTGGCGGCTCCTCGTCGAGGCCGCGGTATCGCGCCACCCCCCCCCCCCCGCCCCTTTCCGCCAAAAATACGATAACTTTATTTCACATGTTAAAGAATAAACTATATAAAATTCATCCGGAAACAATAAATAAATTTGGTAGATCTACCGGTAATTCACGAGAACAACACTAGGTGTAACTCTCTTACCACCCTCGTTACCTACTAATCCACGCGCCCTCATGTAATGCGCTCGGTTTTGTGACTCGGTACCGAATTCTCTGCGGCAGCTCCTTTCTAACTAACGCTTACAATCGGCGACCTCGGACGGCCCTATTCCACCCGCTGTGTAATTGGAAACAGGCTGAAATCTAGTAGATTTATCCGCGAAGGTATCGCGGCAAACGGCAAAGCACCAACGTAAAGTGGGAGACTTGTCAAGTAGAACAAACCCGAATTACAAAATAATTAAACAAGATATTGAATTTTTGTTTATACCAATGGAAGAGTGACATCTATGTGGGTGTGAGAAAGTTATATTTGAGCAAAAAAAATCCAGGAAAAAATATAAACAATTAAAATTGTTGTTTAAATTCATTGTATTTTTTAAAATATTTAAAATTAGTTTTTTTTTAATGAAAATAACTTTCTCACGCTCCTCAAAATCTCCAAATTTAAAAAGTTTTCAAAAATACAATAATAAACATAGCCCGGATTCGGCTCAAGAGAACCCAATGTTTAATATATATAGATATAATTTCGCATATGGAGCTGGTAACTTCGGTTCGGAGAAGAATTTAGAAATATTGTTCCAATGATCTTAAAAAAATAAAGAAACGTGAATCATATCGTGGCAAATTTTCCTAGCTAATGTTTTCGATATGAATTTATAAATAATGCCATTTAGTAATTCCCTCAAAAATTAGAAAAATATCCGCAGAAACTCAATTTTGCGTAGATACCTACCTAGATCTGCGCCCTCCCATTCATAATATCCACATGTCGCTAGTGTTCATATGTACCACTATCACTCGGCTCGAAGACTACACAGGATGTAAGTGTTTGCTGGACTCAATGTTGTCGACCCTGCCGATTTTTCGCTAGATCTACCGATATGGAAGTCAATCTATCGATATACCGAAAATCAATGTTTTTTCTACTGATTTACAGTCACACACCTGATTTCAGTGATTTTTAAAAAATAAACCAAAAATCTATAAAATATTTTGAAAACCGGTATTTCAGGTGAAATATACTGGATGAGAAGTAATTTTTGTTCGGAGCGACGTTTTTCTTTTAGAAGTAATTTTTGTTGTGATTGTTTTTGAAGTTACGGAAAGATTTCGTGGTTCAGAGGTTCAATTTACTTGAAAAGGAAAAGGCGATCGAAAAAAGATCATATTTTTAATATCAGTATTATTTCTTTTATATGATGCTCTGTGCCTACATTGCTGTTTTTATACAACATAAGAATGAATCTATTTAAAACAATTAAATCTGAAATGAAAAATATACCAATAAATAAATTGTTTAAAAGGAAGTCGCTCAGATTTGTGACAATTTAAAGTGAAGCTCAGCGCGGCGTGATTGCCGGATGTCACCGTTTAAAAAGCTACAATTGGGGCAATAACGCCCGTTTGGCATCGCATTTTGCTGTTGCATTATTGGGTAAAATGCGCGTCGTCGTTTGGAAAGAAACAAAAACGGTTTATTGGTGTTTTCCAGTGACGTACTGTATAAAATTTCGGCTTCATGAGGTTCTTTATAAATTTACAAAAAATATTGTTGGCGTCGTCGTCGCCTCACTCAAAATTACGATGAGCTTTGTCACTAAATTTTGTTGCAGTGTTTTTACTTTTTTATATTTTTAAGACATCACTGCATAAATAAATAATGCTCAGGGGGGGTGGGGGCTCAGTGGCCGAAAGTAGGGCATTTTTTTCTGGAGAGAGGGACAGTCGGGACTACATGTATTTCATGATATTGTACCTAGTGAAGAAGGGGGAAAAGCGCCGCAGGCGAAAAATGTTCGGGGCCACGCCCAAAGTTTCTTTTACAATTAACCTAACTTCTATAAAATTTCGAAAATTAAATTATTATCTCTCCTCCTCTGCATGGTTGGATTAAATTTGTTTTTGTAAATGTTTTTTTTTACTTTTTTTTTGATATTCCTAGCTGGCTCTTTATTAAAAAAAAACATTTTTTAATTTGTGAAAAATATGAATATTGGTATATGTATGACTAACCAGCGTTTTTCGGGCTCGGGTTTTCATGATTAAAAATAAAGTAAATATCGCTCACCACGCCAAAATTGATGATTTTTTTAGAAATCATGTATTTTAGGAGCGTAGATCTAAGAGCAGTTTTTGAGTCAGTATGCGTCCGAAACCTTAATATCTATATAAAACAGGACTTTTAGAGGGAAAAGTTTAAAAACTAAACGTTTTCTACAAGATCTTTGTAATCTAAAAGCCAAGAATACATTATTTAAAAATTTAAATTAAGAGTCCAAGCGTGAGACGAAAAATTATCAATTAGACTTTTAGACCCTAGCTCCTAGGCTCGGAGGGGGGGGGGGCTCCCCCCAATACGCCACTGCTTAGGAGTCATCTATTTAAATACGCCCTGTATGGTCTCATACTTTTAAGGATCTTTTGGAAAAAGTTTTTTTTTAAATCTGATTTAAAATGTAGGTATCTACGCAAGCCGAGAATAGAACGTGAAAGTCCACTACGCCACTGGTATCAATCAGAAACTATTGTCTCCGACTAAACAGTAATAATGAGTTTAATGAGAGTGGCCTGGCCGTTTTAAATAGGCTGCCCGCAATGTATGCGGGTATGAGGAATACTCGAATAGAGACACTTTTAATTGTGATTTATATTTTTTAACAAGACAAAATCGTCAAAATAATATTCAAATTATTATCCGACATGTGACGTGCTTAATTAATGTAATGATTCGAGAACAAAAAGAAATCGGCCCGGTAAGCTCAAAACCGATTTTGCAAGTTTCACAGCGATTTTGGCTTCATGTGGGGGGGGGGGGGGGCGTCCGAAGGAGAGGGCTGAAGCTTTATATTGTCCCCTTTTAGACAAATTGGTATTTTTAATTTTTTATTAACTGTTACAAAAGTAGTATTATTTATATTAGACGTAAGGTTGTCCAACTTTTCAGAAGCAAAAGGATGACTTTTCTCCATTGAACACTCCTCCTCTGATCAAAAAATTTCTCCTCCTTTCCAAAATGACAAAAAAAGGTTCTGATCAGGTCTTCTCAAATCCCCAAAGAAACTGGGTCGTCCCTCCCAAAGTCCACCATAGCAACGGTGAAAATCAAAGCCACTTGACTGTATATGTTGGGCGTTGGGTCTTCACTTGCTGCTTTGAGCTCACGGACACGGTCGGCTGGGGCGCGCCAAAATGCACGAGTGTTTATAATCATTGTCCATCGGAGTTAACCATGACCCTATTATGCATAGGTAGCTACATTCGGATTAAATTAATATTATTAATTTAAACACAATTATTTTTTAAGGGCTAAAAATGATAGCTGTATTGGTACAATTTATATTTAATAGTGTCGAAAAAATTTCCTCCTAGTTTTATTTTTTTTTGGTAAAGACCTTTGTACACAAATTCACCTGACGATCCGCCACTGCCCTTTAATTGTGGGTAGACAAAAATATTCAAAAATTCAAATAACCAAAATTAATCCAAACCTAAACATGAGTTAGTTAGAGGTGGGGGTAATAACAATATAATGAAATAAATCATTTAATTAAAATGTTTGTTTTTCTTGGGTTTTCGGTCACTCTTGAATAAAAGATTTTTCTTTATAAGGGGTTAGCGTTTCGGTTTTATTAGGAAACCATCATCAGAACTATAAAAAAATATTTGTCTAAATAATCAAAAGAGAAAAGAAACTATTGTATACAAAAAATAAAAAAATAAAAAAATATAGAAAACTATAATCAAGTATAAAATATAAGCTAAACATACCCTTATTTAATTTTTTACACTTCACAGAACTTTATATTCACAGTATGACTATCATATTGGAAATGGTCAATTTAAAAGATTAAATAAAAATGGTTTTAATTTTTATGGGGGTAAGGGATGGACCAGATGGGAATTCCATTTTACCTAATACATTTGAATAACTATCTTAACTTAATTATATTAAAAGTAGAATGTAAAAATTTGCATTTTATTGTGTGATTAAATTATTATAGACATTACTAAGATTTTCTGTATCAATTCTGAAATTAATTGTGTTATGGGTTTTTTTAATATGAATCATTTCTTTAATATTTCTTTTTTTGTAGTGTGTTTCATGATCAAGAATTTGGACAGTATAAAAATTAAAACCATTTTTATTTCATCTTAAATTATTGACCATTTCCTAAATCATTTAATTTGGGCGTAGCCCCAAAAATATTTCATCTGTGACGTTTTTCTACCGTCCCGCTTTTCATTTAGTAGATGATCCCCTCCTAAACATTCCCCTAAAATACATCATTGGTCTTAAGGCTTTAGCCCCCCCCCCCCCTTTGATGCCCCTAAACTTCATCCATGAAATGAAAGGGCTACAAATTTTGTCTTATTCCCCTCCTTTTAAATCGAGAAGGCTATGATTTATAATATCTGTAGCGACATCTGTGAATTAGCATTGGGAACTAGACCACAAAAATTACAGCTCCCTTTATTGAAAGAGGATCGATGCTGGTTAAAAATCTCCAAATACTGAAAAATAAAAAACCTATTTTGTTGTTAGAAATTTAATGCCACTCAAATAAACCCTACAACCTAATTTTTCTTTGTGATTTTAGCATAACCCCATTTTTGTAAATATTTTTAAATTAATTTTTCATAATCATTTGAATTTAAGGTCCACTAAAAAAATAATGGAAAAATGGAACTTCCCATCAAACCTGAGGAGTCGGATTGCTGTAATTCAGGCTGTAACCCATGCATTTTAGACGTCTACGAAGAACAGCTTAGAAAATACCAGAAAGCTATACAAGGCACTCCGAAGAACATAAGAAACTGCCTTTCACCAACTTCTTATACTATTTTTAAGCTTGTAAGGGTTAAAAAAAATTCCAAAGATTGTAACTTATATACTTTTGAATACGTTAAGCCCCAAAAACCGCCTTTTATACCAGGAAATGACAATGTAAATGTTGTCTATGAGGCAGGTCAGTACTTACTTTTAAAAGGAAGTTTTCATGGTGAACCTATTCAGAAAGCTTATACGCCTCTTTTCGTAGATAACCAACCAAAAAACCAATTTACAGTTCTAGTCAAGCTTTACAAATATGGTAGAATGTCTGGATATTTTAACAAACTAAAAACTGGTTCTGAAACTTTATGGCGAGGCCCATATGGCGATTTTAGAACTAACTATGACGAGAAAAATATTCTTTTTATAGCTCAAGGTACGGGAATAGCACCGTTTTACTCAATTATCTGTGATATTTTAAATAATGAAGAATGCTACACATTCCTAAGACTGTTTTTTTGTTGCAATTTTGAAAATATTTTGTTACATGAAGAACTATATAGGCTTACTAAATTTTGGAACTTTAAATATGAATTATTCTTATCAGGGGGTAACAAAGATAATTTTCAAGAGAAATATAATGAAATAATTCATTATTCTAGGATGGGTTTTGAGAATATAGAAAGTTTTTTGAGTCAAACTAAGGGAGATATTAAAGTATTGGTTTGTGGGGCTGAAAGCTTTTGTCAGAATGTTAAAAATAGTTTAGTTCAATGTAAGGTACGAAGTGAAGATATTACAGTGTTTTAAGCTACTGATATTGTTTTATTGTTAGTCCTATTACAATTCTGTATCCATATACATAACACTATGCTTTTTACTAGGGTGATTATGGGTACAGAATAGCCCCTTTAGGTAGAAAAATAAAGCCATTATACAGTTTATATATTTTATTAATTTAATTACATAATTAAATATATACATATCTCAGACAATAGTATAATACAACATATTCAGTCATCATAATGAAATCACACTTAATACATAAAGATTTAATAAACAAGGGGCATCCAGGTGCAATCAAAAAAGAAACTGACCACATCATAAAAGAAGCTGATTAATTGTTTAGATTGTGAAATGTTTTCTTGTAACTTACATTCTCATACAGAATGTCAATTTTAAGTGATAGTAGTATTGTTAGGTATACAATGTGCCCCTTAAAAAACACAGCTTTATATACTACCCACTTTCCACAGACACCTAGTATACAGGTTAATCTCTTTAAACTAGTACCAAAGCAATGCTCAAATATAGTGTGTACATAATGAGCTATCACCATTGTCTGTTTGGGTATGGGTGGCCAAAGGGTCAGCTTACCATGCAGAGTACCAACAGTGTCATGGCGTCAAGAGGGCTAGGGAGGAGTCATGCCCTCCCATCCCCCCTCACTTCTAATGCTTGCCCTTCCTATAAATATTAACAATATCCCCAAATTGTTTTATGCTAAAGACTTCAAATATAATTATTTAAGAATATAACATTTATAACTGAAGGAAAGCATGAAAATAATTAATACAGCAAGTATACAAGAAAATATTATTGCGTACAGAGTATCCATTTAATTTTAATATAGAGATCAAAATAAATACATGTTAGTTATATTAATAATAAAATTCAAATGATAGGGTTATTCATAAGAAACAACTTTTTTATTTTCGATTTTAAATGGCGCACAAGATTTTTTAAACGGCATTAAAGAAATCATCTTGTCTTTGATTACGTTCAGTGGCGGCTCGTGATCTGTTAAGGAGACAGTGCTGCAGAGCATAGCTATCAACAATAATAGAAATTTAAAAACATAAAAATTGCGCTTTTAAATATTTGTCTGTCTGTTTATTTTTGTTATATGTTTCGCCCGAAATTTGCATCATCAGTGACCTTTTCAGCGTGATGCACTAAAAATCATTAACACCACTAATTTTCCAATGTGTGCCTCACCATCAAACAAAATAAAATAGAGTATTTTTGGCTTACAGTCACAGATCTATCCGTATTTTGCCCATTAATTTTTATTAAATTTTCTGGTATAACTTTTTCCCCGACTTGTGGAAGACACTACAATATTTATGTTAGACATGGGACGTCCGTTTCATTTAATTTTGAGTGTTTCGTCAATGTTCAATCAATAATAAATCCATTTTTCAATTATCAAAAGCAAAATAGTAAATCCAATAACTTAAAACACAAAAGACAGACCCGGCAAACGTTTTAAACCCACGGGCCACGGCTAGATTAGACTGAAACTTTTGGCGCTCTGTATGTATACGTTAACACGTTCTTAAAACTATTGGAGATAATCCCGATCTAGAAACAATTCTCAATTGCCATTGGTCGGTTCAAGGTAAGACCACTTGTTATGTGCCGGTGTTGGGACGAGCAGTATACGTCGTTATGTGCCGGTGTTGGGACGAGTAGTATACATCACCTTTCACCTTTGATTGATTCGATTGATGTTAGACAGCCGCGACTGATTGCGGATAAGACAAACCACATGGATAAAAAGTATACTAAATAAAATTTTAAAAATAAAAATTTTGGTTTTTCAAATAATGAACACTTTCAACGTATTTCATCCTCAGCCTCAGATAAGGATTTCAGCTTTAATTGGTTCGGCACCTCGATCAACGTTCGTCGTTCACAAAGATCCGGGGACAATTTTTTATGAAACGTAACGCTGCTATTACACCCGTACACACTTTGAAAGTGTTAACCACAACCATCTAAAATGTTTGTTAGGTTATGATCGTGTTATTATTAAGCAATGCCGTCAAATCCGAATGAACCCGAACGCGGTCGAAGCGCTATTGTTGGTGAACTAAAAACTAACTACACAATGCTTGGTCATTTACAGTGGGAGCTCTATAGGTGGTACTTAATGTATGGCTATATGTAAAACTGGTCACCTCAGAATTTAAAATACAATAACAAGAAATTGACAAATAGTTGGTTGACACCAATAATGTTTGCCACTATTCTATTACAAGATGATAGTAAAAGATCCGTTAAAAAATAGATAATCGGTTGAATGTTACAATGGGAGAGTGGGTCTTGTAAATTATGCAAACTTGACTATTGCTAATCAATAATAATAATCTTTAAGTGACTTATCCAAACTTTGATAGCGCTAATATTATCTTGTAACCAGATAATGGACAGTTGTGTTGCCACTTAAAATGAACGCCCTATACAGTGTGTCCAAAAAAGTATGCAACATATGTAAAAGTTTTTTATTACCGATTTCTCAGAAAATTTTATTCTTGATAAAAGTTGGTGCATGCCTTGAAACTATAAATGCATATTTCACATTTCACCTGCGGCTAATAGTAAGGGAGCAAATGCAATTTTTTCGAAATTGCATTAAGAGTAAAGTACCTTAGTTATTAGAAATACAGCAAAATTTTATATGGAAATGTTATTGCAAATTAAAAACATAGCCCAAATATGAAATTTGAGTTACGTGTCTCAATTTTTTTTTTATATTTTATATGCATTTTTTTAAAGTAGGTTTTTGGACTTTAGCGTACTGGGTGAAAATGACAAATAAATTAGTAGGTAGCTATTTCCAGTACTATGAATAGGGTTGAGTTTTATTATAATTTGGTTTCGAACAGAAGTTGGCTAAAATATGTTTAAGTAGGCGTGCAACACGCTTATATCTAAACCGACCCGGTTCATTGAAAAGTTTTTAAAAGTTTGCAACTACTTAATGCATTTTTATTATAAACCCACGTTTAAGTTATTTGATAAATATATTAAAATTGCGTAAACGAAAAATCGACCAGAGGCGTACCGTTTAGGGGAAATTAAAGATTAGAAAAAATAAAATAAAAATTGAGACACGTAACTCAAATCTCGTATTTGGGCTATGTTTTTAATTTGCAATAACATTTCCATATAAGATTTTGCTGTATTTCTAATAACTAAGGTACTTTACCCTTAATGCAATTTCGAAAAAATGGCATTTGCTCCCTAACTATTAGCCGCAGGTGAAATGTGAAATATGCATTCATAGTTTCAAGGCATGCACCAACTTTTATCAAGAATAAAATTTTCTGAGAAATCGGTAATAAAAAACTTTTACATATGTTGCATACTTTTTTGGACACACTGTATACAGGGTGGTACCTATTTAAGTGAATACTATTGGTACGGTAATTTCTATAAAGTTGATTAGATCGTCAAAATGTGCCCACTTTAAAGCTTTTTAATACATACAGTCCTATACAGGGTGTTACAAATTCGTGTGCGTACAAGGGGATCTCGAAAACGGTAAGAGATACGAAGATGGTTAAATTGAGGCAAAGTTGCGCATTTTGGAGCTTAATAATTTGGTGAAAGCAAATTGTAAATTTTCCGAATGCTTTCGGAGATATCCGAAAAAAACCTAAATTTTTAGTGTTGGTTTTTAATTTTTTGCGCCTTTTTTTTTACTGAGGAAAAAAACACTTTCTTATAGCCGTTCTCTATATTCTACAAGAAGGCGTTTTTAGTTTTTAAATTGGATGTTTCATTCTTTAGATACCAACTTCAATTCATTTTTTTTTAAATACAGACCTGGAATTTTTTAAACAGTTTTAAGGAGTTCTAAGCTTTGAAAATTTAATACAATTTAAAGGTTTTTAAAATTTTAACGCCGTGTCATCAAATAACACATCACTAGCATTTAAAGTTATCTTTTCTTTACTATTACGGCCCTGGCAATTATTTTTATGATTACTTAAATATTAAAATTACTAAACAGGAAGTTATGGTGTTTAGGCTGTTTTTTTCAATAAGATTAACCTTCACAATACTCTAAGCTAGGAAATAAGCAAGTTTTTAAGGCATGAGAAGTAATTCTATTACCGCGGTTGTGGCTCAGAGGTAGAGCTACTGGCATTCGACCGCGGCGACCCGGGTTCGATTCCCGGAGTGGGCATACGTACAATAAAAAAAGTATGTCCTAAATTTAGTGGATTTAAGAATGCAGGGAAGAGTGTAAAAGGTATCATCTCCCAACCCACCGCATTCACGTCGGTAACCAGGCCGGATGAGATCGGATATCTCGTGGGGTGCGGAAGAAGGTACACACTCCCTAATCGGTAGGTCATGCAATGGCAATAAACCAAGGGTTGATAGCCCTTGGGGGGTGTCGCATGACTGAGGATCGTGGTTCGGAACCCACGTTAAACTGTAGGTCCCCTCGGGAATGGCCCTGGCAGCGAACGAAGAGGAAAAAAGCCTAATTCGAAAGAAGGGCAGAACGGCAAGTAATTCTATTTTTTATTAGTATTTTATTTATTTTAATAATACAACGTATATCTTAAGTCCTATGGTCCTTAAACCATGAACGAAATACTGTAAAACAGAAAAAAAATTATGCTCCCGAGTGAGTGAAGAAAAGGTAACTGGAGTGTTAGTCTAGTTATGTTACTGTGATGCGCTTGTGTTTATTTCAAAACAATTTTAAATTTTTTTTACTGTTTATAAAATCTGATGATGCTAGTTTCAGGCAAAACATGTAACAAAATAAAAATACCTAGATATTTTAGGCCGTGACTTTGGGCCTGTTCTCTTACAAAATATCAAATATTAGGCCTCTTTGAGTAAAAATGGACGGATTTTTTAAATCAGAAATCTTTTGTTTTTAGTTTGGCTCTAAATGTTCAGGACCGTAATAAAATGAAGAAGATAATTTGAAAAAGTGTTATTTCAAAAATTTGTCCATTGTATTAAATTTCTAAATCTTAAAAATCCCTAAAAGTGTATTTAAAATTCCAGGTCCGTATTTAAAAAAATTGACTTGAGGTTGGTAACTAAAGAATGGAATGTCGAATTTGAAAATTAATAACGCCAACTTGTAGAACATAAAAAACGACTATGAAAAAGTGTTTTTTATTTTTTCCTAAGTTAAAAATGAAAGCTCCCAAGATGGAAATTTCGTTTTTTTTTTCGGATATCTCGGAAAGCATTCGGAATAATTACAATTGTTTTTTACCAAACTATTAAGCTCCAAAATACGCAACTTGGCCTCAATTTAACCATCTTCGTATCTCTTACCGTTTTCGAGTTCCCCTTGTACGCACACGAATTTTTAGCATCCTGTATACGTCGAAGCTTTTCATTGAAGAATGTTTTTCTAACATTAAAACCTTTTAAATCAATAGTGTATTAATTTTGAACGTTTTTAACCCTGTTTCTCATGAATCAAAACCATTTCGGTAACGCAGTTACTGGATTTTAAAAATGGTACCTTTTCTCTGATCTGATCAACTTAGTAGAAGTTACCATTTAGAAGATATCAATAGTGCTAAGTTAAATAGTTATGACTCTGTATATCAAAAAATATGTAGAAAGACAAACCCGAACACAGCTTGTAAAAGTAAATAAAGTACAATATATCATAATACAAATACATTCCATTTTAATAACTATGTATAATAATGAATATAATGATATTGAGAGGTTATATCACAGTTTAGTGGTAAATCCAATGACAAAACCAAGTTTCAGCTAGAAACACGAATAGACCTGAAACTTGAAAATGTCGGGGTAACTTTTAATAGATTATGTCACATTATTCGTAACCTTCCTTGTAGGAAAGAAATCGCAAAAAATATTTATAATACGATATTTTCAGATCTAGAGCCTCTAGACCATAAAAAAGCACATATTCCGTCGTCTTAAGTCTATTGACTCTTACCCTGTATCACTCGAAAGCTTAAAAACTCTGTGACAGGAATAGACGAAATTTGGTAAATATTAGGCATTAACCCGGGTCGAAAACCGGCGGATATACTTTCAGTTCGATATAGACGGGGTAACTTCTATGAAAAAAAAACTAAAACGCTCGTGAATGATCCATTAGAGTACCCTACTCATTCGTAATTTGTTTTTTCTTGGAACAGGCCTGTTGTGCGTCTCACGAGACACCTACAACGGTATGCCATCACATTCGAGGGACGCGAGTAACGGTTCTAACCTCACATTTCCGATTCATTGTAAAAAGCGGGCAAATTTTCTTTGTGCCTGTTTTTTTTTTCAGTTCGGTTCGGTTAGTTATAATAGCGTACTAGAACATTATAATTGTTAGTGTCTGTTTAAAGGTTGGAGACAATGACGTTTCTTGAACGGCAGTAAAGTTTTGGACTTGCATTGTCTTTATTTGTTTTGAATAGCAAAGTTTCAACTGGTAAGCATGAATACAGTATTCACCTGAAGATGACTGGAGATACTTACCAGTTGAAACGTAGTAATTCAAAGCAAATAAAGACAATGCAAGTCCAAAACTCTACTGTCGTTCTTTATTATTGTTAACTAAAGGATTTTTATCGACTTGATTACGTTTTTGGCATTTTGACAGAACAAAATTAGCAAAACAAGTACAGTAGACTCCCGATTATCCGAAACCCGATTATGCGAACTCCGCATTATCCGAAAGTACCCATGAACCGGATTATCCGAAATGATTCTTGCTATGCCTCCGCATTACTCGAAATTTCTAAAAAATTAGTCAAATCGATAGACTTTGAAAATAAAACAAGTACCAGTTACCTCTTTCTTGAATTTATGAATATGAGTACATACTAATGTACATACATAAGTATAGTGTTAATTAAGTATTAGAGTTTTTTATGTATGCATACATACATGTAGGTACACATCTATAAAAGTACATAGATATAGTTACTTTTCCTATAGTTAATGATTTTCCTCAATCTCCGCATTATCCGAAATTTCGATTATCGGAAATCGGTCCGGTCCACATCATTTCGGATAATCGGGAGTCTACTGTAGTTAAAAACTGGTGCCCCTGGTTTTTTAAATAGGGTATCAGTTTTTTCCATTTCCTTTCTCTGCAGTTTTATACTTTTTAATTAGCTGATGCAATTTTTCTCATTTAAAACGACCCTTTACTTGCACTTGCCGCTAGCCCCTAATGTAAACCGGCCTTAACTTTGTTAAAGCGTCCTCGAACGTGACGTCACAATATGGAAGAGATAAAGAATTTATGCGCGTTAACATACCGGGGTTACGTGTATCGTGGTCTCACTCTTTGTCACATCAACATCAAAAAGGGCTTTTTTTAAAGGCCTTTTTACATTGGGTGCAATTGCAAGAAAAAGTTACCTGAAAGCATGCGCTTTGTCGACGTTTTAAACAGCTGATGCAGGTTTTAAATGGGAAAACGTGTATCAGCTGTTTAAAACGCCGTCGAAGCGCATGCTTCCAGGCCATTTTTCTTGCAATTGCACCCAATGTAAAAAGGCCTTACGAGCTTACTGCTCTAAAAAAGAAAAATCGAGAAAATGCGAAATTATGCGGCCAGATCTAACATCGATAAAAATGTATTTCATCTGGTAAAATTTGCTGATTTGGGTAAACGAGGCAAAGTGAAGATAGAAACAACAGGACAAATAAAATAATCGAACGTTACGAAAAAAGAAGCCCCAAAAACAGATTTTTCCCGAGCGTTTTAAAAAACTCACAAGTCCTCAGTCTCAATCTGGACTATCCAACACCCCTTTCACGGCTCCTATAAGCGGAAATTTCCTCCATTTTATCACCCCCATCTTACACACCCCCCTGTAATCATCCGTATTCATACTGTACACCATGGCCCCTCCAAAATTGTTACTCTTTATAAACTCTGCTTTATAAGTGAGACTTTGTTGGTCATCGAAAGAGATCCATTCGTAGAACTTGGAGGCGTACGGACTCAAGTTCTCCATGTCGAAAATTGGGGTTATGTGGTTGGTCTGGAGAAAGTTGCAGATCTGGGGGAACGAGGCGAAGCCGAGGTAGCCCAGTTTGCCGTGAGCAGAGGCCGGGGCGTAAAGGTCGTGGTTTCTGGGATTCATCAACCTAGAATAAAATTTGTGCTAAAGATGGAAGAAACCTTAAAATTAAACTATGAAAAATACGATTGGCTGTGCCAGTGCAAAGCAAAAATATCTACAGTGTGTCCGTTTAAGTTGAGTACAGAATTATGGGAAACTATTTTTATTAATTTTCCGAAAAAAAGTTATTCTTTATAAAAAAAAAGCTATACTTCGTGAGAAAATAGCATTTATTTATTAAAATTTGAGGTGGCATCTACAGGGTGAGTCAACGATAGAGTCAAGTTCATTTTTTCCTTTATCTTAAGAATTAGATAATAATAAGTTCATTTTCAATATTTATAATATAATAAATTTGTTTATTTATCTTCCTTAATAAACTTCTTCTTTGATCCCCTGAAGACGTGCTTGTTAGGGGCAAATCTTAATATTTTAAATTATAAATATATGAGAATATTAAAATATTTTTTTTTAATATTTGTTAATATTATATAAAAGTTAAATTGCAAATGAAAAACGTTTAAGTATATGTATATAAATATAAACGCAGTTTTTGAAGATATAGTTATAATAAAATTTTGAAAAATATATTATTCATAACAATATCAATTAAAACATTTCCAAAAATATTTTTAAATTATGCGTTTCCAATATCCATGCTTTTATTTCGACTTTATATTTTTTTAATGAAATATATTTTTTTATTTTTGTGGGTAAATAATCGTTTAAATAAAAACATAAATATTTGAAGTTTTGTTGTCCTATGGACTTATTTATTTTAGGTTTCATGGTTATTTCATGACGAGTATTATGATTATGGTTTTTAAATTGTATAAGATTTTTATTTTTAAATATGTATATTGCCTTGTTGTTCTGCACTTCTTTCGAATTAGGCTTTTTTCCTCTTCGTTCGCTGCCAGGGCCATTCCCGAGGGGGGCCTACAGTTTAACGTGAGTTCCGAACCACGATCCTCAGTCACACACACCCCCCTATCAACCCTGGGTTTATTGCCATTGCATGACCTACCGATCGGGGAGTGTGTACCTTCTTCCGCACGCCACGAGATATCCGATCTCATCCGGCCTGGTTACCGGCGTGAATGGGGTGGGTTGGGAGATGATACCTTTTACACTCTGCCCTGCTTTCTTAAATCCACTAAATTTCGGACATACTTTTTTTATTGTACGTATGCCCACTCCGGGAATCGAACCCGGGTCGCCGCGGTCGAATGCCAGTAGCTCTACCTCTGAGCCACAACTGCGGTTTTAAATATGTATATTACGATATTATAAATGCAAGGTTGTCTAATAATAATTTTTTTTGTTTCAGAATAAAATTTTATTGAAGGATAAATATAATCTTTATTAAATATAATTTTTAGAAATCTTTTCTGTAATATTTTAAATTTTTTAACTAAAGTTTTCCTCCCCGACCTAAAATTCCGTAATTTAAATGAGTTTTAAGTAATGCATATTATAATATTTCTAGTTGTTTCACGTTCAAAATTTTTTTAATGTTCCTAAAAATTGGTAGTAAACTTCTTAATTTTTTAATCAAATATTCTATGTAAAAATTCCAATTTAATTTACTGTCAAAGGTTATTCCTAAATATTTTACTTGATTAACTTTCAAAATTTGAATGCCATCAGTTATTTTAATATTATTCATATTTTGTGGTATGTTATTTGGATTTAAAGTGAAAGGAAGATAATTAGTTTTATCAAAAATAATTGTTAATAAATTTTTATCAAACTAATTTTTTATTATTTTAAAATATTTTTTAATTTTGTTATTTAAGTTGTCGCAATTTGTATCTGTATAAAAAATGGCAGTATTATCTGCGAAACTGTAAATTTAAAACACAAAAGTTGTAGAGACCATTGAGGTGCACATTTTAAAATTATGCTGAAGCATATGGGGTGGCCCAAAAAAACGTGGCGAATATAACTTGGGTTTTTTAAAGTGGAACACCCTATAGGTTTATTGTATTATTTTCTGATTCCCCACAAAATTATACACTTATTTTGTAAATGTCTAAATTCAATATTTTTTGAGATATTGACGTTTTTCAGAGTGTGACAGGCTGTAATATTGGAACGGTTCATCTTAGAGAAAAATGTGTTTCACTCCCTATCACTTCAAAAAACCCGTTTTAACGGTTTAACATGTTAAACCAGAAGTTGTATCTTTTAGATAGAGACTAAAAAATTTGGACGGGGTGGTGAAAACGATTTTCTCTTAAGATGAACCGTTTAAATGTTATAGCCTGTCAAAGTCTGAAAATGCCATAGTTTAATCGTCAATATCTCAAAAACTATTGAATTTAGACATATGACATTTACAAACTAAGCGTAGAATTTTGTGGGGAATCAGAAAATAATACAATATATAGGGTGTTCCATTTAAAAAAATGTAACTTTGTATCGCCACACTTTTTTGAGCCGCCCTGTATAAACCAAAATAATTTCAAAATGTACACCTCAATGGTCTCTACAACTTTTGTATTTTGAATTTTTATCTAATTCTCAAGATAAAGACGAAAATGAACTTCACTCTATCGTTAACTCACCCTGTACAGGGTGTCCCAAATTCGAGGACGACCATTGGGATCTGGGAAACTATAAAATATACAAACAAGTTTAAATTAATTTTATGTTTCTTCAAAAGAACATAGGAAAACAAATTGTGAAAAAATTACATTAATTTTGGTTGTAGTGTACCGGGTGTCCCACTAAGAATGGCTCTCGGCAGTATCTCGGAAACTACTGGGCATAGAAACTCAGGAAAAAAAAATTATAACTAAAGTGGTCATGAGAAAATCCTGGATATAATTTTTAAGTTCCGCATTTTGCCGCAAGAGGGCGTAATTGAGTAAAGTAAATTTTAAAAGTTTACATATCTCCGAAAATTCCACATTAAGGTATATCTTTGATAACACCATTGAAAAGCTTGGACAATTATGCATCATTTTGGTCTTATGCTCATTGGCGTACCGACTTTAATAAAAGGGGGGAAGCGGTTGAATGTGTAATCAGTTAAATCGCTGTAACTTATAAACGACTTATCCGATTTTAGCAAACTAAAAACTGTTTGGAAGAGAAATGTATGCACTTTCACCAATCGTATTTAGTTGTCCATAATAGTTCTCAAAAAAAATGCTAGAGGGCGCAATTTGTAATAATAACACATTTTTTGATTCTACTCCGAAAAAATAAATCATACGGTATAATTATGATACATAATCGAAAAGTAGATTAAATTTGCTAGAACAAATATTAAAACCGCAGCTCGATATCTCCGTTCGTTTCAGCGTTATCGCCAATAGAATAATTTTTAAAAGTAAGCGATTATATATTTTTTAGAAAAAAAGTGGGACGCCACTGATATTTTTTCATGTGGATATTATTTCTGATTAGCCTGGTCAATTCTGCATAAAAATGGTATCTTGCGTTTTTCTCCTCAGGCACACCGTTCTTAATTAAAATAATTAATTTAAATTAGACAGGCGAAAGTAAAGGTGGTCATTTCCAACAATTTTTATAAAACTAAATTTTTCATTATCAATGTTAATAATGATAATAATAGCTAAAAAGAAAGATATTTCAAAATATGACAAACTAACGAGCTTTTTGAAAAACAAATCACAGGGATTCAAATCAAAGAAGTCCAAGACATTAGAACGACCTGAAATAGAGAAGTTTTTGAACGAAGCTTCCAATGAAGAGTACTTGATGGAAGTGGCTTTGATAATGGGGATTAGCGGTGCTTGTAGATGCGATGAATTGGTCAATTTGAAAATAGAAAATATTCAAGACAAAGGGAAATATTTTTACGTAGTTTTGCCAGACACTAAAACCAAGAAAGCGAGAAGTTTCACCATACTTAAAGAAGGATTTCCAGTCAACCCGATCAATTTGTGTAAAAAATACATGTCTTTGAGACCAAAGAATACTAGTTCTAGCCGCTTTTTTGTTTTTTACAAAAATGGGAGGTGTACCAGCTAATGTGTGGGAATAAATACGTTGTCCAAGATACCTTCAAGAATTGCAATGTTTTTGAAATTGAAGAAACAAGCGCTCTACACCGGTCACTGCCTGAGAAGGTCTTCGGCGACTCTTTTGGCCAATGCAGAGGCTAACATGACTACATTGAAGCGTCACGGAGGATGGAAGTCCTCGACGGTAGCAGAAGGATACTTAGAAGAATCGGTGCATAATAAAATACAAATTGCAGAAAAAATACAAAGTTCTAATGTGTCGCCGTCTTTTAGCACTATCAGCAGCTCTACCGATATGGGAGCGTCTGGTTCCAATGAACCAACGAATTTTACAATGACTTCAAATTCGAATAAACCGTTAGCGTTTTCCTTTAATTTCAATGTCAATGTGAATGCTGCTTGTAATAGTAATAAATAAATAGAATACTCCTTTAAATATGAACGTGAGTTATGGATTATAACTCACTAGTGTGTTATTTGAGAGTTTACTTGTCTAAAATGACATTCATAATGACATGTGTTGGATAAACAATTTAATTGCCAAAACTATCAAATATGAAAATAGTGAAAGAGCTCATTGATACCCTGACACTACTTTTTTTTTGGTCCTTTTTTAAACTTACCTAAAGGTATGTCCGTATGTGGGCAACCCAATCACAATCTTGCTTTTATCCATACCCAAATGGTTCCAATAATGACTTGAATAGTTGATATTCAGTGTTGCCAAATAGTATTTTTCACTGGATGTAGAGTACAAGGGTGAATTTATTCCAGTAAACGGGGTGGTTCTTGTGAAATAGTGGTAGTCATAGGACATTAGGTTGATGAAATCAACATAACTGAAAAATTAATATACAGGGTGATTCACGACAAGTGTTCGTTAGAATTTTTGGAAATATGTACTTCTTTTTTAATTTCCTACAAGAAAGGTTATACATATTCAGTTTCAATCTAAAGTTTAAAATATCGAAGATATTGGCAAAAATAGAACAATTGTTGAAAAATTAGAAATATTTATCAACCGGCTGATAGATCCAGTGGCGTGGCCAGAAAATATCCTCGGGGAAGGCTCAGTGCGCGTAAATAGGACATTTTTTTCTGGAGAGGGGGACAATCGGGACTACATGTATTTTATGATATTGTACCTGGGAAAGAAGGGGGAAAAGCGGCGCAGGCGAAAAATTTTCAGGGCCACACCCAAAGTTCGTTTAAAATTGACCTAACAACTATCAAATTTCGAAAAATTAAATAATTATTACCTCACCCCCTCTGCATGGTTGGATAAACTTTGTTTTTGTAAATGTTTTTTTACTTTTTTTTGATATTCTTAGCTGGCTCTTTATTTAAAAAAAAAACATTTTTTATATTTGTAAAAAATGGGAATATTGGTGTCAATCCAAAATTTTAACATAAAACGTAGTATGTATGACTCTAACCAACGTTGTTCGGGTCGGTTTTTCAGGATTAAAAATAAAGTAAATATCGCTCACCACGCCAAAATTGATAATTTTTTCAGAAATCATGTATTTGAGGAGCGTAGATCTAAGAGCAATTTTTGGTGCAAATGCTTAGGTTTTGAAATACTCCTTCATAAGTGCCGTTTTGTATATTCATAATAAAGTATTTTCGTTTCTTCCCGCACTATTTTTTTATAATAAATTATCATACTTCTTCCATAAAAAATATTTCAATTAAAATTTTTACTTTTTTTTATTTTTCTCTTTAAAAATAAATACCTAATTGTTTTTGTTGTAAAAATATTTTATTGCATTGGGTTATATTTTTGTTGATTTAAAATAGCTTTAAAAAAGGGAAAACGGAACAGACAAGTATATAATAGAAAAATACTATAAAATATTATTCTTTTTACTTGTTTTCCTTTAAAATTGCATTATAAATCAATAACTAAAACGATATGCGTCCAAAACCTTAATCTCTATATAAAACAGGACTTTTAGAAGGAAAAAAACTAAACGTTTTCTACAAGACCTTTATAACCTCAGCCAAAAATACATTATTTAAAAATGTAAATTAAGAGTTCAAGCGTGAGACGAAAAATTAGGTTGCAATTAGACTTTTAGACCCGAGCTCCTGAAGGGGGGGGGCTGCAGACCGGCAGCCCCCCTAAATACAACACTGGACAGATCTATCATTAAGCCTAGTTCTCAGAACTTCGTTCTGTCGCTGGCGACACGTGTTGTGACTAATAGAAAATGAGTATTTTGACATGTGACTCCAAAACTCATTTTCTATTGGCTACATCACGTGTCGCCAGCGACAGAATGAAGTTTACTGTTAATACAAATGGAAGAAGTCCATTTAAAATTTTTCAGTACAGGTCTAACTCCCCTACTAAAATAGATATTAAAATTTTTCATTCTTATACCCTCAAAATTACTGTTAGTAATTCATCGCTTTCTTATAGAATGCAGCGGGTAAACAATTCCAGAATATTTTTGAAATTGTAATATTTATTTCCAAGAAATTTTTTCCTCACACTTTTAATGTAGTTGAAGTTTTTACTTACTCATTCATGTAAGAAACATCATAAGCTACATCAATTATCGTTGTTGGAGCAGCCACTGCGACAGTGATCAAAAATCCATATTTTTGTTGCCTATAATAGAAAAGACCAACGTTGAATTACTGATTTCCTAATATTACAAGATTAATTTGGAAAAACTCTAGTTTCTCCCAAAGAGACCTCTTATAAATGGTTTATTAAAGAATACAAAGCCTAAAATGAAAGGTATTTTTTGTATTCAGCGTAATTTATTCAATATTGCCTAGCGCTTTCGGCCTAATTGTAGGCCATCATCAGGGCTTAGGTCCTACAAGAAGAACATATAAAGGTAAAAAGAACATATACAGGTAAAAACATTACTTATGGGACAAAGTATTGATAATATTAGAATAAAACATTTCCTTAAAAAGGTTTCTTTAAATGATATTTCGTCGCCCGAGAACCAGGTTATTCTATGTCCATTTTTTAAAATTTTACAGTAGAGCAATTTTAAAATTCACCAGCTTTTATTGGGTACCTACATCTTAATTTTTTTTTTCTAAAAGTGTAATTTAGTTAGGTTTAAGGGTTTATAAAAAGTTAGTAATGCAAAAATATACTAAAAATTTTGACTAAATCCTATTGGTTGGCGAGGACATAGACTAAAATGGTCCGAATATGAAAAACTTTATATGGACATAGTATAAGTTCGAATCTTTGTAAGTAGTGAACCGATTGGCACAGAGTGACATGGAATAGCTTGGTCGATAGAGCTTCGGATATAGAATACTTTGATGATAAAATCTCAATTTAAAAAAAAAAGGACATAGAATAACCTGGTTCTCAGGCGACGATTTATAAAAGGTAAAGCTGAGAATACTCACTCGTCAAATTTGTCCAGGAAGCAAGAAGCATTTTCAGAATGAAAGGAAAATTTCTAAACAAATTTTCCAATGTGATGGTTTCGCTTTTTTAGCAACGAATGCCTGGATGACATTTGACAGCGTGATGTAAAGTGGTAGGGAGAATCTCAGCCTTAGACAAATTATGATTGTGAGGACGACAGACACAATCATAATTTGTCTAAGGCTGAGATTCTCCCTACCACTTTACATCACGCTGTCAAATGTCATCCAGGCATTCGTTGCTAAAAAAGCGAAACCATCACATTGGAAAATTTGTTTAGAAATTTTCCTTTCATTCTGAAAATGCTTCTTGCTTCCTGGACAAATTTGACGAGTGAGTATTCTCAGCTTTGCCTTTTATAAATATCATTTAAAGAAACCTTTTTAAGGAAATGTTTTATTCTAATATTATCAATACTTTGTCCCATAAGTATATGTTCTTTTTACCTTTATATGTTCTTCTTGTAGGACCTAAGCCCTGATGATGGCCTACAATTAGGCCGAAAGCGCTAGGCAATATTGAATAAATTACGCTGAATACAAAAAATACCTTTCATTTCATTGAAAAACGGCGCACAACCGACCTCCCCCCCCCTTTTACAAAGCCTAAAAGGCATAAATAAAAACACTTATTTGTTGATACCAAGACTTAATGTCTCATTTAATTAACTATTTACATTAAAAGGTCCATTTAAATTTTCCTAATTTTTTTTTAATAATAAGAAACCTACCGCGTGATGGTTTTCCTAATATCACCCAAAAGTTGAGTGAAATGCATCTTTTGGTATTGATCGTCTGGATCGCTTCCAGGAAATTCCCAATCCAAGTCAATACCGTCTATTTTGTACATTTTTACATAATTTATAATTGATTTGATAAACCTACAAAATTTAAATGTTTTAAAAAGATAATTATAATATTAAACTTTTAAAAATATGTCATTCCTAATAAAAGAAGATACACTTTTTTAACGTAATTTGAAAGATATGATACGAAAATAAACAGGGTGTCTAGCAAAAATCGAAAACAAAATTCCCGGTTTTTCCCGGTCGGTTTTTGAAAATTTCCCGGCTGGGTTTTCCTAAATTAACTACACTTTCGTTGTTAAATTTTAAAACATTTATTTGAAAAACACTTGGTTTAAACACAACCAAATAATATAGTTGGTTTTTTAATTTTACAATTTCTTTTTCTATAGCTGCCAAATCTTTTTGTGATTGTTCGATAATTTTTTCTTTTCAGTTTCCAGTTCTTCTGCTTGCTTTTGAAGCTTCATTTTTTTCTGCTTTTTTCAAGTTGCTGTCAACCTCTTTTGCCTTTTTATCTTTCTGTGGTGTGTTGTACCTTGAATAGGTATTTCTCATGGAAAGTATCATGGATTTTGTAATGTCCATAGTTTGAACTCCTCCAATTTTTTGTAGTGAATCGTACACTAATCTTTGACCTATAAGTGACTCTTCTTTTCAATTTTCCACCAAAATCTCCTTATTAACAGAAAATCCCCTTTCTGCTGTGGCATTTCCATGAGAAATTGTTAAAAGAAGTTGCACCATGTTTTTTAAACTGTCATTTGTGATAGTTTCCATCCAAAAGTCATCTACTCTGTTACATCTGGAATAATTTTTCATTTTATTTATCATAGACTGATCAGTAAGAATGTCTCTAAATGCTCTATCTGCTTCTTCCAATTTAGTTGCATTGCATCTGTTTGAATTTAACAAAATTTCAAATGCTTTGGAAATCAGTTGCAAGGATTTTTTTGGATCTCTGCCAGTTTTATTGAGGTTAAGGAAACTTATAGCTTCAGTTAATTTATATGCTAACGGACATTTTTCCAAAAGTTTGGAAACTTCATACATCAAGCAGTTTCGACAATCCTGGCGAAAGATCAGCATTTTTTGATAGCCGCTCTAGTCCCATATCCTAGATCAATCTCTTGGACTTTTTTAAGGTTGCAATATAAACCCCATTCTTGTCTTTTTTCGAATGCAGTTTATAGGAATAAATAGATAAGTACCTACTTCAAATTTTGAAATTCGAAATTAACTGCTCATTCAAAATTCCCGGCTTAAACTTGATTTTCCCGTCGAATCCCCGTTTTTTTCCGGCTTTATAAAATTCCCGTTTTTTTCCCGGATTTCCCGGCCCCTAGACACCCTAATAAAGTATTTTATTTTATAAGTGTATTTTAAAAACAGGTATATTTTTCTATATCTTACGTTTTCCTGTTTGTATGATTCTTTACCATTTCTGGATATCCATTTTCATTATCCGCGCCTCCGACTGACAACAAAATTTTAAGATTTTTATTGACCTCCTTTAGTTTTACTATCTCCTCTAGATATTCTGAAGAAAAAAAATAGTGTATAAAAGTGGGTTGTCATATAAAAAAGAGCAATAATTTTTGATTTACTTTAAAAAAAATTAAATTAAATTTTTTCGTTTTAAATTCCATATTCAATATTACCTAAATGTTCATCTGCCAAATACACGCTGTTGTTAACCACACTGCCAAAGGCTACATTCAAATGTGTACACAGATTGGGATCTATCTCATTTATCTGCATAGAATGTGAGTCGCTCGGAAAATTGTAGTAACAAACCAGTTTGAATTTCTTTGGAGTAAGATCATTTGGATTGAAGTGAGAATTCTTTGGAATTTCCGAGTAGTTCTGAGCTGGATAGACAATGCTGTACGAGATTGCGCGAAGCTGATTCTTTTCCAGTATTTCTATTATAATTAAAAAAGCAACTTTAAAAAAATAGAAAAATTCTGGTTAATAGTAATGTTTTTTTACAAACGCAGTTTATATAAAGCCACTAAAAAAATGCATGTCTTACTTTTTCAAAGTTCAAAAATGTTTTAAAAATTTTTTTTTTAATCTCAAATCCGCGTTTTCTACAGCTCTTTCTGCATCACGTTTAAATATTATTCGGACAAAACAATTGATTGTTTATTTTAGAGACTTACCCATGTTTTTCAGGATTAAAAATAAAGTAAATATCGCTCACCACGCAAAGATTGATAATTTTTTCAGAAATCATGTATTTTAGGAGCGTAGATCTAAGAACAGTTTTTGGTGCAAATGCTTAGGTTTTGAAATACTCCGTCTTAAGTGCCGTTTTGTATATTCATAATAAAGTATTCTCGTTTCTTCCCGCACTATTTTTTTATAATAAATTATCACACTTCTTCCATAAAAAATATTTCAATTAAAATTTTTACTTTTTTTATTTTTCTCAAAATTTTTTTATCTCAAATCCGCGTTTTCTACAGCTCTTTTTGCATCACGTTTAAATATATTTCGGACAAAACAATTGATTGTTTATTTTAGAGACTTACCCATGGTGTTGAATCCATTTAAAGAAGCTTTAGGGTATACCAGTTTTTCATAAATACCAAACAGTATCATGTAGGTGGCGCAAAATAGGGTAACTGGTAGAATGAGACATCCTACAATCAATATTGTTTTCTTGTCTAGATGCCAGGGGCTTCTAAAAAAATAAAGAAAATTTTTAGGAAATTTTAGTGAAGAAGTACCTACTTCTTTATAGGTGCTTGAAACTTCTATTCGAACAAATTTTCTGTATTTAACGTTTTATAAAAGCCCACAATGTATGATTCAGTTACAAAATTATGTATTGTTTATAATTTTAGACAAGAAAAACATTACCTTAAACCCATATTGAACTTATGCACAGAAACTCACGTCAGCTTTTAGCCACTAGAATACTCAAATACAAATTCCATATTACCACCTTAAGAAAAGAGAATATTTAATAGACATCAATCATGTTTTGAAATATCACATCGATACCATAAAGGATATGGCAGTGGTTTCCAAAAATGATTTAATGTGAATGGTTCATAAATAAAACAATTATAAATTTTTATATGGAATAATTAACAACCTATGTTGGGTTGTTGACACATAATGAATTTGTATAACAATACAACATTACATTATATAGACTTATTGTTTCCAATATTCCATGTCAAATGGTATTATTGAAATAATTGACAAGATTAAAGTTATGGTGTTAAAGCTGTCATTATTTTATATATCAAATAATTACATAGGAGTTCCTAGCGATTAAAACAAAAATTACATGATACAAAGCAAATAACTAAAGGGGCTGGTTATTGTTATTTAGTGAAGTAGTTATATTAAAAACTGATAATAACAATACAGAAGTGAAATTTAAAAACCTATTATTTCCTTATTTGTCAAGATCAAAGTGATCTGTTGCAATTGCTCTTTAGTAAATAAATGTTAACAAAAAACAACAATGATAATGTGAAACGTACTGACCTCGCTTTATAATTATTTTTTAATTACTTTGAACGAAATTTACCTGCGATCTCGGTGAAGTAAAATATATCGGTTGTGTTCCTCGGAAAACATTTTCAGACTGTAATAATTAAGTACTCCATATCATTTCGCCAATCATCGATAAAAATACAAAGCCTGCATACATATTTGCTAATTATTTACGCAATAGTTCTTTATTTACGTTTTTACTGGGTGTACCGATTCGACGATAAATAACACAAGCAGTAAAGGATAATAAAAAATTCACAACACAAACACTGACTGACAGCAGAATAAACAATTAACCTTAAAATCTTTGACAAATAATTATTCGATGAAGTTGGCCTTTGATTTTTAAGGATATCTTTAGACGACACACCCTTACTTTGTGACAGGCGTTAACTGCGTCGCAACTATGTCACAAAGTAGGCGTATTAGTGTTGCACAGACAATTCATAGTCAATTCTTCGTTTCCGCGGCCATCTACAAAATATTTATTTTCTGTGCTATAGGTCAGGATTACCTAACCTAACTTATCCCTTTAATCCTTTATCTTATCAGTTTATAGTTTTGGTTTATAGTTATCGGTTATCAGAAAATAATCCCAGTATTATTCATAGTTTCTTGGCTGTATTGTAACTTTAGGCGGTGGTTCATATTTACAATGATGTGAAGAAATAGTTTTATTATATAGTTTATTAAATTTATCAGGGTAATTGAAAGGTAGAAATGCTAGTGGACCTAAGTGCCAAATTGTTGGCCTTTCGGTTTTTGACCGCTAACGGACCTACCTATGCACTATATAAAATCTTATGCTAGAGGGCCTAAATCCATATTCCTTTCCCTAACTTTACCCTGTCGTTTTATAGAAGCCACAAATGACCGACTTTCTTTCTTTACTCTTAATATTAGTTTTGACACTCAGGCCCCCTAGCATTTCCATCTTTCAATTATCTATTATAGAAACTATGCCAAAATTGATGATTTTCTTTTCAGGAATAATGTATTTTGGGGCGGATATTACAAATCTAAAAATGATTTTAGTTGGAAATGCTGAGTGTTTGAGATTATTATGTTTTAAAGTGCCTGGTTGGTAAGGTTAGATTTCTGGTGCAAACTTGACATATTTTATCAACTTTTTCCTTATTTGGGGCTATTTTTAACCAACCTTTAGTTTTAGTGCAACAAATGACTTTAAAAGTCTCAGAATACAGCATTGCTTTCTTTCTATAAGACATTACTATTTAAAATTAAACAACTTGAATATGAGAAACTTTTAGATTGGACTCGGATTGTTATACCTTAAGAGTGAGGTTTTTTTGAGCAACATTTCGATACTTTTTCCTTTTATCCAAAAATCTGCCAAATATTCATATTTGAAGCACAATTATCTACAATTTGAAGTTTAAATTTATAAAGTAAAAAAAGCAGGAAAAAAAATGGCCAAATTTTTGTTTTTTGCTTTTATTAATTTATAAATTAAAATTTGTTTAGTTTAAAATTGTAGGTAATTGTTACTCAAGGACGGGTATTTGGCCCCTTTTTAAATAAAGCAAAAAAGATAAAAAATATTGATCAAAAATTAATTAATTAAAAATTAAATCTCTATAATGTAAGTGTGTTAAAAAAATCATCAATTTTGGAGTTGTCCTGTAACAAATAACTACGTTTTATCAGTTTTACTTTTCCCATTGCAGTGATTATCATTTACCAAAAAAATGTTCAAACACTTTGTTTTCATTATTTATGGACTGTTTCTTTGCTTTCCTGAACATCTGTTCTTAAACAGAACAATAATAAAGCAGTTAAACTATTCCTCCCTACACCACAGTTATGTCAATAGTTCTGTTGAATATATTTTGGAGTATTCTATGTATCGTGATTCCGTTAAGGTTTGTAACTTCATTATAATAATATATATTTATTAAGTTCTTTCTTTCTCACATATGTAAGCCAATACCATTAATAGATAACATGAAAACGATCTGTTGAATAATGTGGTTATATAATAGCTTACAGGTCCACCAAGAGTAACAGTTACAAGTTCTAATGCAACTTTAAATGCCCCCCTGATGATTGTCACGAGACAGCCAAAGGAATTGCTCTCATGGAAGCTTCCACTCACAGTAGAAACTGAAAATGGTGAAAAGTATTATAATGTTACTTCTAGGACGTTGTGTCTTGATATTTTGAAGCACAATAAGCAAAATAGTAAGTTAAGAAAGGGGTACATACATATCTTTATTTATTTAAAGACACTGTTACAAACAACAATTTTTATATCAGAAAAACAGTTTGTTTGATAGAATTTTACTTTTTTTAGGATATATGGAATTGGAACACGAAAACCCTATTGTTTCTATATCAACAGGTTCAAATTTAAACGTCGGTTTTGACATAATTGTAGATTTTCCACAGTATTTTGATTTGAACCACTCTCAACTGTACTCCATTGAAATAACTCCCAGCCAGCCTCAGTAAGTAATTTAAATTATAGTAGAGGCGTCGAGCCTGTACCAAGAAACAAGCAACATAGAACCTTTTTTTATTTACTCCTTGGATTTGTATTGGCAGAAAATGAAATGTCTGCCCGCCTTTTTTTGCCCGGAATGTTAAAAAAAATAAACACTTTCAGTAATTTTTTTAAAGAAGTTTCCCTTTTAAGCTAGCGACGTGAAAATCCAAAACTAATTTTCCTAGTCGGCAAACGTCAATAAATTCTGAAAAAAACAAAAGCGTTTTTTTTTAAATTACTTCTCTAGCCTCAACCCATGGGGGGGGGGGCACCCAGATTTTTTTTGGGAAAAGTCAATACATAATGGTTTTTTTAGGTATTTCTATTATAATTTTTCGACCCCTCCTAATGTCAGTAGCGGAATAGCTGGGTCTTCCAATTATGACACTGTTATTTTGGAAGTTCACTCATTCGATCCTAAATGTACCATTGTTAGTATTCAGAACGTTAGTGTAAGTATCATATTTAGGTTTTTGTAACTAAAAAAATACCAAAATTTGAAATTGACTCGGTTATGAAAAAATAGGTTTTTTAAAACTTTTCTTTATTTTTAGTGTCCTGTATTTGATTTAAACCAGGATATCACTTTTCGAGGATTCTACGAAACGTTTACCACAAAGGGAGGCATTACTATACCTGTAAGTGTATTAACCTTATTTATTTTAAAGCATCAACAGCAAAAAGTCAATTACAGACACTCATCTTAAACTAATAGTCAGGCAACAACACAAAGTCATAAAAAACAACAATTAGCTCAGCAAAGTATGTATAACACAGAAATTATAACATGCGACATATACAACAATTAGTTTTTAAGTAATTTATCCTGTATAAGTTTTTTAAAGATTCTCACATTAACAAGGTTGATATCAATATCAGAAGCATACAAATTAAATAAATGACATAATCTATACAGGGGGGAATTTCTGTAAAGATTCGTTCGCGGAAAGGTCAGATAAAAAACATTACGATTTCTAGAATTAACACGATTAAAGGTAAACGGAAGCTGTTAAAGAATATCAGGACAGTCAATATCACTCTTAAGGATTTTAAACACTGTACACAAGAAGATCCTTATCCTTCCTTTACTTAAAGATAATCTATTAAAAATTCCCTAAAGATACTCATTATCACAACTCTGAGGAGGATAAATTCCAAACTTTCTGTAATGCATGCATTTCAAGAACTTTCTCTGCGCTCCCTCAATCATCTTTATCCAAAGGTTATACTGAGGAGACCAAACTATGCTGCCATATTCCAAAATTGGTATCACCAAGGTGCCAAACAAATAAAAGCTGACATCAACATTGAAGTCTTTAGTTCTTCTTGCAATGATTCCTGCAATTCTTTTGGCACTCTCAATTTTAAAAATTATATGACTGGAAAAAGATAAGGTAGTATCAAATAAGATTCCCATTATTGTTTAAAGAATAATAAAATTCTTGTTAACAAAGGTAAAAATTATAAGTCACACCCTAAAATGAGTCTTCTTCTCTTTTTAGAAATACAAATTTCCATATGGCTTTTACTTAGTATTCGTTGTTAAATCTAGCGACTATGAGTGCACTAGAGTTTACGATGATAAACAATTCAAAGGAGAGAGACCGAAAAATATGACTCTTATTATTAAGCCCAGTATCAGTTATAATGACTACATTTCTGCAATGATATGGACACTGTCTTCTATTGGTAAGTACCTGCTCTACGGTTCCGTTCAGTAACCGCCACGTAACTTGACGAGAAGGCAAATTACGCATAATTCTCGTATGCGTTAGTTGGCATTAAAGATTCAAATCAAATAATTATAAAATACTTAAATAAGTACTTGATTTTCAAGAGTCCATATTTTCATCACAATGCAATCAATCTATTCCATTTTCAGTTTATTAGATAAAAACTGTCTCTTGGACCACTAAGTACAATGTGTGTGACTTCACTTTATGTCCTTTTTATACAAAGTGATGTCTAAAATATAAAGTTGTGTAAAATCTACTGATTTTAAAATTGATGTTTCTAAAATATGAAACTATGAAAATTAAATTTTTATTTATTATGTTAGGCGCTTACTGTACCCACTACAGCACAGTGTATAAAAAAGACATAAAGTGAAGTCATACACATTGTACTTAGTGGTCCAAGAGACAACCTGCCCAATAAACTGAAAATGAAACGGATTGTATGAATTTTGATAAAAATATGGGCTTTTTAAATTAAAATAATTTTTTAACTATTCCATAATTAATGGACGCAGTGTTTGTAACAATGTAAGATACTATACAGGGTGATTCCTAAGTTGATACTTCTTTTTTAGCTGTGTATAGAAGGCAAAATAAACAACATTTTCAAATACCTTTTTTCAAAAAACTTAAAAATAAAGTACTTACATTTATTTATTACACTATGGATCAAATACGGTTCTGTCTAACTTGCCCGTTGGATAACATTAAAAAAACTTCTGGGTGTAGGATGAGCCCGCAAGAGAAAGCCTTCTGCGTATAATCTTAAAGCAGCAGACGCACTTTGACGACACTCACCGTAAATTAGCACCATATCTATTAGTTTATTGTTTTCAAATTTTCCCGTGTTACCAATTTAAAATTAACTTGCTTTAGAAAAATACACCGCAGCGGATTGCCCAACACTACCCGTATGACTAATACTAATAAGAGATAAGAAAAACCACAGAAACTATAGCTGGCTATGTTTTGATGACCAGGCCCGCACTTAGATTTTTTAATTTTCTATCCCTATTTTTGAGTTTTTTGAAAAAAGGTATTTGAAAAAGTTGTTTATTTTAATGCCTTCTATACACAGCTTAAAAAGAGGTATCAACTTAGGAATCACTCTGTATAATAAAAAGTTTATAGGTATCAATATATTTTTGTATATATCTTAAGATGGAAAGTTCTTGTGTATAAACACCTAATTTGAAATTCAGAAAAAAGTATTTCCTCGAGCTGGATTCGAACCGACAACCTCCGTATATCCAGTACAGAGCGCTAACCAATTGCGCCATCAAGGAAGTAGGTTCACAACGGCAAATCGGGAAACACTTTCGTCTCAAAATTTCAAATTTTTACTGAGATACGCACAGTGATAATATCACTGTGCGGATATTTTTGAATTTTCCAGTTATTTCTTACTCTCAATTCTCAATATTTTTATCAATATTTCTAGGTGGTTTTTATATTGTGTTTGGATTGGCGTTTTTCTTGTGTTCAAGAAGATATGCACCCCGTCAAATGGAATATACGGAACAAGGAACTACCCCTTCATTAAATTCAAGTAAGTCTATATTTAGTATGTTTTTACATTTTTTTCTTTCAATTTTCAATTCACTTTTTAAAAAAACCCTTTTTTTTAATAAAAATCACGACACCAAGCATCAGCAGCTGCACTTGCACACACTATCTCACACGATATAATTGTACAGCGAATATGCTGAAAGATCTATTAAGGAGACCATCACAACTGGTCGGCAGCGATTTTAACGAAATTTGGTATCAGATTATCAAAAAGTAAGAATATTTGCTGCTTAGTTTAAAAACTATTCCATATTTCAGGAAAAAACTTCAAATAAATAATTTTTATATTGCAGACCCTACACGATATGGAATGAATGACAGTAATACTGAATGTGTAAGGGTAAATTTCAATCATTGATGGCCTGACTGATGCGAGAATATTGAAGATTCAGGACTGTCATTTCGAATGATCATGTAGGGTCAACATAATATTTTTATCAAAAAAACATTTTAAAATTAGTGTTTATTTTTTTTGTGTTCTACTTCACTACTTCTATGCCAAATTTGACGTGTCCGGTCTCTTTGCTAGTCCAACTCACATTTTCGCTCTGTAGTTAATATTGCCTATTTTATTTTGCTATTTTTTTTGTGTAGGGATTATAACAATATCTGGGCAAACACCTACAGCTGATGATAGCACAGGTATTTAAAAATTTAAGACTTTTTTTGATTGGTGATTACAGTTTCTTTTTTGGGTGTTTGATTACCAAATAGAATATCCGGTACAGAGTGTTGTGTCTTTACTTTTCTCGAATAAAATTGAGCTTTTTAAAGCTTACAAATAAAGGGTGGTAACTATTTATTTGCCCAGTATTAGTGTCTTCTAAATGCTAATTCTTCTAAATACAAAGATGTATCACTCCATCATAATTACTTACGTTTCGGAAAAAATATTATATCATCAGGAAAATTTGATATTGTAAATCAGGGAGACCATTTCAAGCATTTAATGATATGATGTTACTAAGCAAAATATTCAGTATTTTAATTTTGTACCTTATTTCCCTGATGATGTAATAATTTTTTCCGAAGCGTAAGTAAATTGAGCGATACATCATTGTAATTGGAATAAGACCTATTTTATTAAAATTTAAATAAAATAATCCAGGTCTGTATTTAAAAAAAATTGACAACGGAGACTCTGTTATAATAAATGACAAAAAAAAATGTTAACCCAATTTTGTGGAGTAGAAAAAAGTACAAAGTGTTTAATTGAGAAACTTTTTCCTAAGATTAAAACCTTTTGAGTCAATTATTAAAAAAATCAATTTAGGACGTTCTTTACAAATCACCTTGTATCTCAAGAATCATTCAGCAACGCAGTTACTGTATCTTTAAAAAGTTGACCATTTAGAAAATACAAACAGTTACCACCCTGTATATAATAAACAGTAATATCTTTGGTGAGCTTTTTTGTGCTTTACGAACAGCCAACAAGGAATTTGAGTCTCATCATTGTTTTTAAGAGTGAGGTCTAGTAACACATTCGCTATTCCGTTTTTTGATCAATATTTCGTTACTTTTAGGCAAGGGCCTGTCGACATATTAAGCACCGGTTCCCGCAGATCACCGAAGTTAAGCTGTGTCGAGCGCGGTTAGTACTTGGGCGGGTAACCGCTTGGGAACACGGCGTGCTCTTGCCTCAGGGAAGAGTGTAAAATGAATCGACACCTAGCCATCCTATTCACGCCGGACAGGCCGGATGAGATCGGATATCTCGTAGGATGAAGGTGCCGTTTCATACTCCCCAGTCGGTAGACCACATTTGTGGTCGATGACCGGTTCAAGATGGCCTCCGTAGTCGGCGAACCGTAAAAAAAAAAAATTTCGTTACTTTTTTCTTTTATCCAAAAATCGGCCAAATACCTTCATAATTACCTACAATTTAAAGTGAATAAACAAGTTTGAATTTATAAAGTAATAAAAGCAGAAAAAGAAAAATGAACAAATTTCACAAATTTTCGTTTTTTGCTTTTATTAATTCATTCATAAAAATGTCTTTAGTTCAAAACTGTAGGTAAATGCTACTCAAGGACGGGTATTTGGCCCCTTTTTGAATTAAGCGAAAAAGATAAGAAATATTGATCAAATAATGAAATGGTGAATGCATCACTAGACTTCACTCTTAACATCATTTCGTTTTTTTCAAACAACTGCATGGGAATAAACATTGACTAACAAAGAACAAAAAAAAACAAAAAGACAGAGCAATTTAAATTTAGCAACGAAGGTATGCATCGGTCACAGTCTAAGAATTTACGCTACGTAGCAGTAAAAAATTTGAAACCGCATTACTTTCATTTATTACTTTCTTTTTCTTTGGTATTACGGACTTTATTCTACTTGTATTGGATCTTTCTGTTTGTTATGTCTTAACCATTTTTGGCAATGGGACCATGTTGTCGAAAGAGATAACAAGGATACGTTCATATAAGCTGTTTAATTCATCTAAAACCAACGGAACTCTTCACCATAATGAATTTTTGATTAAGATGGGAGTAAATTTAACAGCAAATCTATTTTCTAAAAGGGTAAGGATCACTATACGTTAACATGCATGCCATTGCGGATAAATTCTCTATCTCTCCTCCACATTATGACATCACGTTTGATTTGTCCAGCGTGCTTGAAGGATTGAAGCAATAGTACAATGGCCTGGCAACGTATGTGGTTAGAACTCATGTACGCGGTCAATGTTTAAATTTTTTTTCCGAGGGCCCGTCCATACGCCGGATGCACTTAGGCCAGGTTTGATCCATTGTGCTCACCCTGTTTGATTCTTTACACCCACTTGATGATCCCAGTCCCTTGCACCAGTTTGTGCAGGTCAACTGGGGCGAGGGTGAGGATATCCTCTGTTTCCAGTTTTGGTTGCTCGAATATTCGTTGCCTCTTCCGATCTAGTGATTCGCAATGGCAGACTTTGTGCTGTACTGTTTCCCTAGCTTGTCCGCACAAGCTGCAGTTAAGGTCTCCAATGTACAGTTGCATTCTGTGCAGATGATTCTTGGCAGCCACGTGTCCTGTCAGAATTCCTGTAATAGTTCTCAGCTGATTCCTGTTCATTTGAAGCAGCTGTTTCGTTAGTCTCTGGTCTGAATTACCAATGAAGCATTTACTGTGATGTAATCCCTGTCTATTGTTCCAGTGGATTTTGTATTCACCCCTGATCCATCGCTTTATGGCATCTCGTACCGCGCACCTCGGTACCCTGAGTGCCGGTTCTGGACCAATAAATGTATGTTCTGAGCCTTTTTTCGCAATTTCATCGGCTTTTTTGTTCCCTGTGATACCTTCGTGTCCTAGTACCCACTGCAGTATTACTTTGTTTACTTTTGCCAGGGCGCCCAGTTCCCCTTGACATTCCCATACCAGTGTTGAGGTTACCTTGTTGCATATTAATGATCTAATGGCTTCTTGACTGTATAGTATATATGGATCCGCTTATTAAGGTAAGCTCTCCTATTTTTTTCATACGCGCACTGTAATATGGCGTAGATTTCTGCTTGGATTACTGTGAAAGACTTTCCCAGAGGGAAAAATAAGTTTCCCTCCCGTCTTACTCCGTGTATCTCAGCTCCGGTACCGTCTTTGGTTTTAGAGCCGTCTGTGTACCAGATTATTGCCCCAGTAGTAGTTTCTGGCGTTTTGTTATTCTATACGTTTCGTTCATCAATTACGACCTCGTATAGCGTAATCTTGGATTTATGTGATCTCATTTCATTATCACAATTTTTTTTTTATGATAAAACACCTGCACTGTAGGAAAAATCCTTTAAGGCGCTCTGGGAGCGGTGCGTGTGCGAAGAAAGCGATTAACGTTGGTCTTGAAACGTTGAAGATTGTATTCATTGGGAAACACGACCTCAGGAAGATCATTCCACAAAGATGACGTTCTCCAGATGAAAGAATTCTTGAACAATGAAGTTCGAGGAGTACTAAGCTGAACAACATATGGATGAGCGGCAGTGGTTCGCCGTGTATTTCTGTTTTGCATTGCTCTAGGTGGAATCACGTGGGCAATGTCAGACGAACACCTGCCATGGAAATATCTGTAAAAGAGAGCCAAATCACCAACCTGTCTTCGATGCTCCAGGCTATCGAGGGTCTTGGTCAGCTCGGGGTCGCCGATCAGACGAACGGCTCTCCTTTGAATGGAATCCAGTAGCCGAAGGGTGAGCTTGGGTGCAGAGCTCCAGACATGAGAGCAATATTCTAATGATGGTCGAATCTGGGCTTTGTAGAGTGTCAAAAGTTGATGAGGTGTGTACAACCTTTTGGTGCGGAAAAGTACACCAAGTTTCTGTGTAGCTGCCTTGGCAATTGCGGCAACGTGATCATGCCAAGACATATTACCTCCCAGATTGACCCCCAGCAAATTAATAGACGGTGCCAGGGGAATTGCGTGTCCTGTCATGACTATATCCGGTTCTGCAATGTTAACCTTTTTGGAGAAGACTGCTGCCTGGATTTTCTTAGCATTAAATTCGACTTGGTTACTGTCACCCCAAGCCAATATTTCTTCCAGGTCATTGTTGAGGCGCAATACTTCATGCTGCCTGCGAAGATGTGCGTCGGCAGCGGATGTTTGGGAAGTCAACAAACAAACAATGTTTACATACGCGACCTCTACCGCGATCATCGAGAAATTTTTGGTATGTCCGTACTTATTACAGAAGTCGAATAGGTACTCTGTCAAATTTACACCCATAGGGGAAGCGTTCTAACCTACAGAACTTTTTACTAACTTCACTCTTTACTAACACCATTACTAACCTCAGTGGCAACTAATTCACAATAAATCAATGGCACTAAATTATTTATTCTTTTTCACAATGAAGTAACAATGAGAAATTTAGGTACCAACACGTTTCTCCCGTCGGCGTCGCAATCTCTTGATGAACAGGACTATGACTACATGCACGAAGTGCAAAGCGACAGGGAATTGAGATTATGCAGGAGTCAACCGTATTTGACGGATTTGGCCAGGAAACCACCGAAGGTAAATCTAAGATATGAATATTCAAATTATATATACAGGGTGTCCCGAAATTAGGTGACAATATTTTAAGGGGATAAAGTACATCCAAAAATAGGACTGAAATCCTCTATTAATATACCTTCAAAAACCCTTCGTTATGGGGCTAGAGCCCCCCGAATGGAAGCTATGATAAGCGGTTTTTTCACAATATCTCAGAAACTGATTGAAGTATCAAAACAAAATTTGATACATGTTTTACCCATGACAAGACGCAATAAACGGTTCATTTAGCTTAGGTGTATTTCTTCCAGTGGCGTCCCACTGGGTAGGTAGTGAGGAGAATATTGCCCTAATTTTTTTATTTGTAGGATTTTTTAAAAGCACTAAGTCTTTTATTGAAAAAAGATACTCTTGCTTAATTTTGGTAGGATTTACCATTTTTCAGTAAAATCGATTTAAAAATTTTCGGTTTTTTACAAGCCGTTGAAAAGGCTAAGGTGTTTTTTGCATATCTCAGCAAACACTTGATATTAAAACATGAAATTTATTAGAAGTTCTACTAGCGACAAAGCATATTTATTAAAGGATGTAACATTAAAATATTTTTCCAGTGGTGTCGCACGGATTGGAGCTTAAAGTAAATATTACTATTTTTTTTTTATTTGAGGGGCTTTTCTTTTATACCATTTTCAAATTCTCCGTGCCTCACAAAACATAACACGCAGATCTAGATTTTGCATCCAACAAAATGGTAATCATTTCGAACATTTGCTTAAGAATTAGTTTCCCGTATGGTTTTACAATTAAATTTGATATTCTTTTTTGTTTTATTTTAAGTCTCTTATACCAATAAATATTTAAAAAACAAGGTCTAAAAATCTGTTGAAAACCTTATATTCTGTCAAATTACAATAATGGAAGGTTTTATTAACAATAAATTTAAAAATTTTAAAAAATTACATTAAAAGTATGAAAGCCCCTCAAATTAAAAAAAATATTGTAATATTTACTTTAGGCTCCACCCCGTGCGATGCCACTAGAAAAATATTTTAATGTTACATCCTTTAATAAATATGCCTTGTCGCTAGTAGAACTTCTAATAAATTTCATCTTTTAATATCAAGTGTTTGCTGAGATATGCAAAAAAACACCTTAGCTTGTAAAAAACCGAAAATGTTTAAATCGATTTTACTGAAAAATGGTGAATCCTACCGAAATGAAGCAAGAGTATCTTTTTTTAATAGAAGACTAGTGCTTTTAAAAATTGCACCTGGCGTTAAAAAATCCTACAAATAAAAAAGTTAGGGCAATATTCTCCTCACTACCTACCCAGTGGGACGCCACTGGAAGAAATACACCTAAGCTAAACAAACCGTTTATTGCGTCTTGTCATGGGTAAAACATGTATCAAATTTTGTTTTGATACTTCAATCAGTTTCTGAGATATTGTGAAAAAACCGCTTATCATAGCTTCCATTCGGGGGGCTCTAGCCCCATAACGAAGCGTTTTTGAAGGTATATTAATAGAGGATTTTAGTCATATTTTTGGATGTACTTTATCCCCTTAAAATATTGTCACCTAATTTCGGGACACCCTGTATATTTATTTTTTATATATTTTTCCAAATATTCATTCTATCGGGCTGGCATTTTCTTTATTTTGTCACTGGAGACATTTTTTGAATATATCCGTTTACTGTTCACTTATTCGGTATCTTTTTTTCAGGTGCTAGTCAAAAAAAGTTATTTATACTTATACAACGTACTAACAGTTGCATTATTCTATGGGTTACCTGTGGTGCAGTTGGTGGTGACTTACCAAAGGGTAAGTTATTATTTTTGCTTAAGTTTTATTTGTTTTAAAACGGTACCACAGTAGGTACACATAAAAGTTGTTTGCGATAAATTTGATTGAGAATTTTATAATTTTAACATTTTCGGACTGCACAGAAACTACAAGTGAGTCAAACAACAATTAAATGTATCCTACGGAACTTGCAATACAATCCTGATTGGAGATTCACAGTCAAGATAAAAACAACTTTTCCATTTGGTGCGCGCTTTTCGTCCATCACTGTGTATTTTTATCAGTTCGTACACATACATTGTTTGTAGGTTTTAAACGAAACTGGACAACAAGATCTTTGCTACTATAACTTCTTATGCGCCCATCCACTGGGTGTCTTAAGTGACTTCAACCACGTCTTCTCAAATGTTGGTTACGTCCTTTTGGGTATTTTATTTTTAATCATAACCTATAACCGAGAGATGACGCATAAGGATCAGGATTTTGACAGGGTAAGTAAATTTGAATTATTACGGCTCGTTATAATCCATCTCCTGACAACTTTACTAGCAAGATAGATAATTTATATGGGAACCATTGTCTCAACAATGGTTTCTTTGGAAATTACCTTATTTGTTAATAACCCACAAAACTTTTAAACACTAAACTCTCACCACTTTTTATTTCATAAAGCTACCGCTAGGAGGCAAACGTTGCCAAGTTTTGCACGATCGATTCGAAAAATAAATTTATTATGACTGTTCGTTAACTGTATGTTAAAGGCAATTATAAAATGTCATCATAATCCTGATTCACTGTGGTTTAAAATATATATATATATATACTTCTCGAATTCATGAAGAATAGATGACTAAATAGTATACTCAAATCGTTTTGACAAGATAACTATTTTATAATTAATTTCTACAGTAGTTCAGCTCAAAAGTTAGGTTAAGTTATGTCAAATTGACAATCACGTTCCAAGTTCGATTCTGTTGCGGTTTTTATTTAAATCTCGATACGGATACAATTACAAAATATACCAACTCGACCTTGAATAATCGAACTCAATGCCTGTGTTGGTGAAATTTTTAATTCGCTACGTGGATTCAGGTCGATTTATGTAAATAGGTGCTTCATGAAAATGTGGTAAATTATTAGGAATATGAGAATACCATCTCTAGTGGCAGTCACAGAAGCTCTCTTAGCTGTCATCCTATGATAAATTTTCTCGAAATGTTTGTCGTTATTAGTATTTTGACTAGCTTGAGGTTTGAATATGTTTTAAGCAATCCAACGATGTGTTTAACTAGGTATATTCTTTTTTTCACCGGCGAGTCCACCGGTTGGACATAAATCATGTTTCTGGTGATTTCTATCAGCGTAAACGAGAGAGAGATCGTAAAATAATTTACCAACCGGTTTATGACGTCATTCCACCAGCTGTCAATCATAAGTTCATCAGTTCCATCACTGGTTGAATTCAGCGGCGAAAAAAGAATATACCTATTTGAGCCCAAATAAAACCCACAATAGAAGAATCTTTTAATGGTTTCATTCATGGAACTCGTCAGGAACTAAGTGGTAGCATGAATTTTAGTTCTTGTCGGTTTGTTTTAATAAAGGGCAATGCGGGGTATATCTTTGCTTTGGCGTCGTGAGTTTACACAACAATAGCTTATGAATGGAATACTTGTCTGTGGTAATCGTTCCGAACTCTGACCATCGTTTAGTAAGTTATAATTTAGTTAACTTTTGCAAAATAAAACCCAAGACGGTTTTCATAACTTATATAGAATTTTCATACTTACAACTTTTTTTATTGGACCTAACCAATAGTGACCTGATCTCTCTTTTTTCTAACAATGAAATTAACGATACTATTAGCTTTTTCAACAATAAACTTACTGATTTTTATGGAAAAACCTTCAAAATAGCGAATTCTTCAGCTCGGTGACTTCTCGAAAAACTGACGACGGGTACAATCGTCAGACTCGTCATCTGCATTTATTTAATATCCCAAAGAACCACTCTACCCTCTTCCAACGTTCGTTTATCTACAATGCAAATAAATTTTATAATTCGTTACCCAGTAATGTTGAGCGAGCCCCCACCTTTGAGTCTTTTAGCAGACTCCTCAAATTATTTATTCAAATACAAATAGCTTAGAACTACATAGTATGTAGGTACATGTAATCAAGCCTTTGCTTTGCCTACCTAAATAACGGCCCCCAAGGCGTCGCCAGGCCGTGCATAAATTTATTATAAGTGGAGCGCTTCATTTTTAAAAATGTCGTATTTTCATAAATATGGTCTTGAAATATTTTAATAGAATATTTATTTTTAGCAATATGGAATTCCCCAACACTATGGAATGTTTTACGCAATGGGCGTGGCTTTGATAATGGAAGGTGTTCTCAGTGGAAGTTACCACGTGTGTCCTAGTCAAAACAATTTCCAATTCGGTAAATATTTTTAAACAAAATTTGTAATATTTGATACTAACTTTAATGAAGTATATTACTGACATTCCTAATCTAATTACGTTATGGGTACTCTACACGATCATTCAGACGAATGGTTAGGTTAGGTTAGGTTAGGTAAGAGTGGCAGACCCTTGGTTCTGACCAAACGGTCTCACGTAGTCCTGATTAGGTCCGTTGTGATACCACACGTGTTCCGTAGAACCCACCTTCATCAGATCACTGATGGTTTATGCGACGTAACCGCGGAAGGATTTTAACAACTCATTCAAACCAGCCACTACTGTTCAGAAATCTGCTCAGCCGTCCAAGTTGTAAGTTGTTTAGTTCCTCCAGGCTATCGAAAGATGATTCACCCAGAGTAGTGAACCTCCTTCTTGCGAGGCCAGGGCATTCACACAGAAAATGTTGAATACTTTCTTCCTCTTCCTCATCTCTGCAACTTCTGCAGAAGTCGTTAGTGGGTATTTGCATACGTTCGGCATGTCTACCGAAGAGGCAATGTCCGGTAACAACCGCAGTAATATTTCTCACGTCTTTTCGACTGTGTCTCAATAGCTCTGCGGTTCTCTTTTTATCGAATGTGGGCCACAGTTGCCTGGATGTACTACAGGTTGTCAACCCTGTCCATCTGTTCTGTGCAAGCTGCTTGGCCGTGTAGTCAATCTCCTCTTTGACCAATCCCAGTGGTTTGTTCACTGTATTGTCTGCTAGATCAGCTGGCATGCCTGCGCCCTCTCTTGCGAGCGCATCGGCAGCCTCGTTGCCATCTATTTTGGAGTGTCCAGGAACCCAGCACAGAATAATCCGATGTTGGTTGCCAAGTGTGCATAGATTGTTGCGGCATCGCTTTACGAGCTTTGATTTAACGCTGCTGGAACAGATTGCCTTAATCGCCGCCTGACTATCACTGAAGATGGTGATTGACGAGGCTACTCCCAAGCCAAGGTGTTCCTGCAGGATATTGACCGCCTTCTCTACTGCCAGTACTTCCGCTTGAAAAATACTACAATAGTTGGGGAGTCTATACGATTTCTGTATTTGTAAACTTTCGGAAAAGACCCCGGCTCCCACACCAACGTCCATTTTTGAACCGTCTGTGAAGATTGCGTGATCTGTTTTCGTTATATTCTGATTGCCTTCCCACTCTTCCCTACTCGGAATGAGTATAGAATACCTTCTATCGAAGCATTCAGACGAATAGTCCTGAATGATTTCAATGATAACAGGCTGGCCATTGATCCTTGAAATTTGGCATTACTTGAATTAGCTAATTTTTAATTTTTTGTAGATTCCAGTTTTATGTATGTAATGGCTGTGTTATGTATGGTGAAACTCTATCAGAATAGACATCCCGACATCAACGCAAACGCCTATTCTACGTTCGGAGTTTTGGCTGTAGCTATTTTATTAGGTAACATGGTAATTTAATTATTATCTGTTGTGACGTCAACAGCAAACAAACTTAGCAAAAAAACTTATAAGTTTAGTAAGGTGAAGTGGGGTAAGTGGGGATAAAAAATATAAAAGGTCGTCTTTAAAACCACAAAACTTTTTAAAAATCGAGTTATAGAGATGCGCTTTAGACAGGAAGTACTTAGCGATATTTACAATAATTACAATAAAATTTGTTTAATTAGATACCCAAGAATTTCATTTAAACAAAAAATGGTTACGAAAATATATCCATAGAACGCACTTGCCCCAGGTACTGGGGTAAGTGGGTTTTCAACTTATAAATCGTGTTTGAGTGATGTTATATTCAACTGGAGCAAATGGGTTAATATATTGCCACTTCACCAAGAACAGGCTTTTTTCAGATTAAAAAAAAATTTTAAAATAAAGAAGTTTTTATGTTAGAGATTTCTTCTTCTATAACTTTTTTTAAAACTACGTAATACGGTTTTTAAGTTTTTATTTACTTTATAGTGTTTGCAGATTATGCACAATCTTGCTTTTCAACTTCTTAAAACTTTTCACTTTGAATTTTATTAATATACAAAATTTAAATGGGATAACGGGAACTAATCCCCACTTACCCCACTAACACAAAAGCGGGACAAGTGGAAACTATGGACCTAAAACTGAAAACCTGAAAAATCGAAGTGTTAAAAAAATACAAGAGATAACGTTAGTTATAGTTACAACTTTGAGGATGTAAAAACTTTGAACTTAAGTTTTAAATTAGTACAGATAAAAAATTTTAAAAATGTTTGCCGTAACTTGTAACTATAGACGAAGTTTAGATACATTTGACATAAGCTGAGTTACTTAAAAAGAAAAATATTTAAAAAATTTTAACAATATGTTGGGGTCTATAAAAGTCCAAAAAACCATTTTATTGTAAGGTTTCGGAAGTAGTCCATTTTCTGTAGTGTTTAGTTGAATGAAATAAAAATAAAAAGTCTGTCTCACACCACTATATATAGATAATATCATAGTGGTGTGAGACAGACTTTTTATTTCATTTTATTGTAGTTTTAGTTTTTAAAAGTATTTTTTTTTACAATTATTACAAAAAAAAACACTTAGCCCATATCCCCACTTACCTCACTTCACGTTATGAGGATTGAGATCATGAAATCTACATTTTACTCGACATTTTTCTATTTTTCATATACTCTTTCTTTTACCCTTCCTGACCCCCCAACCCTTTAAATGTCTTTTGAAATTTATTGGAACTGTTTTTGTTTTGTCAAAATTTTACATATAATTTTTTTAGGCATGATTGGCATCCTGGATGATACGCAAGAGTTTTGGATATGTTTTATAGTCTTGCATATCATAACGTGCTTCTACATAAGCATTAAAATGTATTATATGGGATGTTGGAAATTAAGTAAGTATAGTTTTTCTGTCTGTTTGAAGGTTGTAGACTATGATGTTTCTTGAACGATAGAAGAGTTTTGGACTTGCATTGTCTTTATTTGGTTTACATCACAACGTTTTAACTGGTAAGTATCTCCAGTCGTCTTCAGGTGAATACTGAATAAGTAAAGTAACTACAGCTCTATTTATACTAGCTAGATGCACTGGACTGGAGCATAACTGAGATGGGTGCAGGCATGCGTTTAGTTCGTGTGCGGTATTTTAAGTTTTGATCTACTTAACAAAGGTTTCCAGATATTTCTTATTTATTTTATTTATTTATTTCTACATATAACAAATTATAAAGTATAACAAAATCCAAAAGTGTACACTATGGACTAAAAGTCTGTGTGTGCACACAATAACTCACAAAACTAGGAAATACTTAATACTAATATATTATAATTCTGGTACATATATACATAGTTATTATTCATTAAGTAAGCCTTTTTACAATTTATAAGAATCCAATAACATTTTTAATTACTTCAGTATTATTCATAATCCATTTGTTAATGTCTTTTTTAACCAGATGAAATTTTTTTCTTTTAATTTGCTCTGGTAGCAGATTCAAGATCTTCGGAGCTACATATGAGATGGACCTTTGTGTAGCATTAAAGTGTACGACAGGCAAAGTTAAGTCACGATTAACATTTGCTCTTGTCAAGATATTATGACTGATATGATTATGAAAAATATTTCTACTGAGAGAAAATCTAATTATATTTTTTATATATAATTGCGCAATCGTGAAGACACCAGACTGTCGAAATAAGAGCTCCGAAGAAAAGTACCTAGACTTGAACATAATTAACTTTAAGATGTATTTTTGAGCAATAGTTATATTACTTAAATTATTTTTATGAGCAGATCCCCAACATACTATTCCGTAAGCAAGACAAGATTCAGCCAATGATTTATAGATATTGATTATAACCTCTCTGTTTAAAATGTTACGCAATTCATAAAACTTGTAAACAAGTTTCTTTAATTTATTTTTTACATATTCCGTATGAACAGACCACTTTAAAAACTGATCAAAAAAAACACCCAGATATTTCGTACTTTCTACTGACTTAATTATACCCTTACAGGAACATTCGTCTAAGAAGTCACAACCATTATTGTGAATTGTAATTTCTTTTTTATTAGGCAGCCCAATCTTATTCATTGAAAAACACATAAAATTTGTCTTGTTTACATTAAGAGTTAGAAAATTATAATCCATCCATATTTTTACATAGGCTGCAGCTCTTTCTGCCCTTTTAAAAACTTCATCCCATGATGGCCCTTTAATCAGAAGAACTGTATCGTCAGCAAAACAGACTGTTTTCACATTAGGTATTGCATTCGCTAGACTGTTTATATATATAGAGAATAGTATTGGTCCAAGAACAGTACCTTGAGGAACACCATAATCAACCCTTCTAGAAGAGCTACAAATTGTATTTAGTTTAACTTTTTGTGTTCTATTACTTAAATATGATTTAAACAGCTGTAGAACTTTACCCCTGATCCCAATTAATTCCAATTTGTTTAATAAGATGTGATGTTCGACAGTATCAAAGGCCTTAGACAGGTCCAGGAAAATAGCCAGAGGCTTGCAGTTATTATTAAAACAATTCATAATATAATTAGTGACCTCATACAGGGCAGAATCAGTACCCATTCCCTCTCTAAACCCATACTGTGAATCGGACAATAGTCCATTAGAATTCAGAAAATGACATAGTCTCTTTTTTATACATTTCTCTATAATTTTACAGATGGGACCAGTAAGGGCAATAGGCCTATAGTTATTAATATCAGTCTTTTCTCCTCCTTTATGCAATGGTAGGATTACAGCTTTTTTAAAGATATTAGGAAAAATACCAGTTTCAAAAATCCGATTCACAATATAAACCAGAGGCTTGACCAAATATTTAAACATAGATTTTACTAACGAATTAGACAAACTATAATCATCTAAGGAAAAAGAACTCTTTAAAGAGTTAATTATTCCAACAAGTTCTTCATCGTTAATAGGATACAAAAACATTGAGCCAGAGAACTGTGTTTCATTTAACAAAATACCCGGCACATTAGTCGGCTTACTAATTTTACTAGCTAATCTTGCCCCTATAGAACTAAAAAAATCACAAAGTTCATCAGCAATAGATTGCTGATCACTCACCTCATGGTTGTTGCTATTCACCAGTGCAGATATACTCGTTTTTGTCTGGATATCATTAGTCGCTTGTTTAATTATATTCCAACACTTTCTGGGATCATTATTAACAGCAGTTAATTTATGTCTAAAGTAAGTTGATTTGGTTTGTTTTATTATTTTACTTAAATGGTCACGATACTTTTTATAATTCACCAAAGCGACATTATCATCAGGATTAGTAACACAAATTTTATGTAATCGATCTCTATTTCGTATTGAAATAAGTAAACCAGGAGTAATCCACGGTTTAAGAAGTACCTTTTTGTTTGATATAGGCTTTATAGTAGTTGAAGCATTAATATGATCGTGTAAGGTTCGTAAAAATAACTCTGACGCTAGGTCAGGGTCATGATTACTTAAAACAGTATGCCAGTTTTCTTTATTAAGACACTGACTCAAATACTGATAATCTATTTTCCGTATACTTCTACAGACATGCTTATTTAAGGTGACTCCTGAGTTCAGACCTAAATCAACATTAAAAAGTAAAGGTTTGTGATCCGAGATAGTGCTGTTCAATATTACAAGATTATTATCAACATACTTTTTACCTTTCATAAAAATATGGTCAATACAAGTACTACTTAATCTAGATATTCTTGTAGGCTTATTGACCTTAGAAAGATAACCGTAACTATTCAAACAGTTTGTATATTCATTTACAATTGCCAAATGAGGGTCAAGTAGATTAATATTAATATCACCAACAAAAAGTTCAATTTCGGAATTAGAAAAATGATTTTGACTAAACAAACTTGACAGTGACATGACATAATTATTAGGGTTAAGTGATGGAGATCTATAATGTGCAACAATACCAACAGTAATACAATTTTTTACTAGAGTAATTCTAAGAAATTTATAATTATTAATCTGTATAATGTTACTTGCTCTAACTAATGAAGATTTGCAGTATATCAGAGAACCATCGCATTTATTATTCTTGCTTTCATTGTAAAAAATATCATATCCATCGATAGAAAAAGTAGTCTTATTATTTATGATATTAGTTTCAGATAATACTATTACATCAAAATCAGTTAACAGTGATTCTAAAAACAAAATAAGGTTATCAAAATTTCTATTTAAACTCCTAATGTTAACATGTAACAAATTTAGCTTATTTTTGGCTTTATTAAAGCAATCAACATTATCCAAGTTATCGCATACAACAACATTGCCATAATTGTTATTATGGTCATCAAGCAATGTATTATGAGCCATTAGTTCAGCTAAAAATAAATAGTATTTAAATTATATTTCGAAATATTATTAGATGGAGATGCCTTGTTTGGCATTTTCAATGTCATCCAGCGATTTTATTCTTATTAAACGACTGTTTTCATCCTTTTTTGCAAAAATTCTTCCATTTTTCGCCCAAACATATTTATATCCAAGAACACGCAAAGTGCGTGCTGATGCAAAAAGTTCTCGTATGTCCTTTGCCATATCCTCATTTAAATATATGGAATTTCTTTCCAAAAGATTACAATCACTGCCAGATATTTTACCTTTTTCCTTTCTTTTTTTTAATAGCTTGTGTTTATCCTCCACTGTTTTTAATGTGACTAATATTGGTGTGTTTTCTTTGTTTGGGTTTAGCAACTTTATTTGAACATTTCTCAAATCTATTTCAGAGTCAATATACTTAAGGACCCTTTCTGCTTTCTGAATTACATCCTTTGGTTTGTTTTTTGCATCATCAATAGAACTCTCAATACCCATTACAACAACATTTTTCAATCTAATTTCATTTTCTTTTGACTCACAGTGACCTTTCAATTTGCTTAGTTCCTCTTTTATCTCCTCATTTTCCTTTTTTAACATCTGTATTTCTTTGCTAAATTTAGCATTATTTTCCTTTTGTACCTCGTACTGCTCAGCATAGAACTTCAGGTCATACCGAAGATCACGAATCTCCTCTCTGAGCCCTGAAATACTATCCATAATATCCTCGATACTGCTGTTACTGGGTTTGCTATTAATATCCTCAGAGACATTCATTGATCTTCTTATTCTATTTTCGACTAAGGCCTTACAGTCTTCACAGTAAAATTTATTATTTAGTCCTTTTAGAACTTCTAAATCAACATTTGTTAAACCAATGCAGCTAACATGAAACCAATTCTTACACTTCTCACATTGTATAGAAGCTTGAGACTTTGTTACGTTGGAATCACATTTTCCACATTTATGATAGGTCTTTGGTTTCACCATATTTAAAATTTATTCAACAGATGTTTGGACTCGACTTATGGAATGGACTATATTTTCATAAAAATATTTAATCTTCAAAATAGAATTGAATTCCTTATCAGCAATACAATGGAACACGGTTTTTTGTGTTAAATGGTTGAAATATTTATGTCCTTTGTTTGAATACAAATTTATTAATTTAGCTTCATACTAAACAAAGTCTTGCATAGAAACTTACTACTTTAATGCATTTTTCAATAATACTTAATTCTTCACAAAGTCGACGATTATTATCAACACAATGCACAAGAAAACCAAGAAAACTCGGAGAGCACACCTCAACGAACAACGAACAATATACATGTATGTATAAAAGATATAATATGTATATAAATGTGTATAAATATGTATATTTAATGATGGCTTACTAAAACAATCTGGGTTCTGGTATATGGTAGCAGCTTCCTTGAACTTCCTCTTCCTCCAATGTGGTTCTTTATGCAAGATTTGAGCTTCTTTCCACTTGATGTGATGACGGTGTGTCCAGGCATGGTCAGCTGCACCTGATTTTTCGGTTTCTCCTTTAAGCGTTTTGTTTGGTGTGTTCTTACATTGGTGAGACTCTAAGGCCACTTGAAATTAGGACCAAGAAATGCAGAAACAACACGCTTAAAGGAGAAACCGAAAAATCAGGTGCAGCTGACCATGCCTGGACACACGGTCATCACATCACGTGGACAGAAGCTCAAATCTTGCATAAAGAACCACATTGGAGGAAGAGCAAGTTCAAGGAAGCTGCTACCATATACCAGAACCCAGATTGTTTTAGTAAGCCTTCATTGGATCTAAGAAATATCTGAAAACCTTTGTTTTAAGTAAATGTAAACTTAAAATATCGCACACGAACTGAACGCATATCTGCACCCATCTCAGTCATGCTCCAGTACATCTAGCTAGTATAAATAGAGCTGTAGTTACTTTACTTTTTTAGTATTCACCTGAAGACGACTGAAGATACTTACCAGTTGAAACGTTGTGATGTAAAACAAATAAAGACGATGCAAGTTCAAAACTCTTCTATCATTATCGTTTTTTTTTTACTCACACCGCCTTATTCACTAGAGTGGTTTAAATTTAGTCTATCAAAATGTTTTGATCTTTTACGGGGACCCTACACGATCATTCAGAATAACAATCCTGAGTGATAAGAATCCATTTTTCATTTTCGCATCAGTGCTTCATTCAAATCAAACCCTACACAGTCATTAATGACAGTAATGTATTAGTGACATTTTTAATGTAATTACGTAATGGGGTTCCTACACGATCATTTAGACCGACAGTTTGAGTCTGGGGGTATATTTTCTTGCAATACTATTTTTTCTAACTTTTAGTATCATCATTTTTTTCTTCTTTTCTAGGCTTTGCGTCACTTCAACGATTAGGGCACATACTAAGACACGATTTTTTCTCAGGACCTTTGAACGTCATAAAACCGTGTTATACAGGTAAAGAAACATACATACATAAGATACTTTCAGTGATTATAGAATCACTTTTTATATAAACTGCTGGACAATTGCTTTTGAGCAAAAAAAAGTTCGCCTAAATTTAACAGTTAATATTTTCTGAACCAGATATATCGACCTACGGTTTTGAATGGTTGATAGATTCATCCTTGGAGAAACAATTGCCAATGTTGGATTTTCTTTAACTGTCAGAAAATTTTATATACAGGGTGTTAAAGAAGACGATGATTTTTGCTCCAATTTTAATGGCGTGTAACTTTCACAATAATATTTTTAAATTTTATCACTCTACGTCAATTGAATCACTGGTTCATAGCAAAGAAAGTAATTATTCAAATTTTTGATATCTGCTATATTCTAAGAAATACCGATTTTTTTGGAAAACCTTGCTTTATTTTAACTTATTGGTAGTTAGATCTCACTGTGCGTTGTATCGTGCAAACTTTGCCAGTAATTCTTATACCTTATGAATAGCTTGATTATGTTCAGTAACAATAGTTGTACCTAAATGTTATGATGTACAGTGGCGTACTTATAAACACCTATATGTCTATGGTTTATGAGTATAGTGTTAGAAAGTTAGAAATTAAGAAATATATTTTTTCCAAAAATTAAATTAATAACATTATCTTTGTTAAAATTTTGTAAACACACTGTATAATATACCTGTAGTGCGATATAAAAAACTAAAAAATAAGAAAAAATTGACCTAATCTAGGGGCGAGTACTTTCCAATATAAAACAATCGTGAAAAATTATGAGATACTCATAAACCATAGACATATTATTATAGGTGTTTATAAGTACGCTACTGTACATCATAACATTTAGATACAACTATTGTTACTGAACATAATCAAGCATATATAAGAATCACTCGCAAAGTTTGCACGATACAACGCACAGTGAGATCTAGCTACCAATAAGTTGAAATAAAGTTAGGTTTTCCAAAAAATTCGGTATTTCTTAATATATAGGAGATATCAAAAATTTGACAAATTATTTTCTTTGCTATGAACCATTGATTCAATTCATTAAAATTGAAGCAAAAATCATCGTCTTCTTTAACACCCTGTATATAAAATTTTCTGACAGTTAAAGAAAATCCAACATTGACAATTGTTTCCAAAGGGATGAGTCTATCAACCATTCAAAACTGTAGGTCAATATCATATCTGGTTCAGAAAATATCAACTGTTAAATTTAGGCGAAATTTTTCTTGCTCGAAAGCAATTGTCCAGCAGTTTAGATAAAAGCTGACCCGTTCCTTTATCATAACCCTGTATAGATTTTTTTCCTAGAGTGCACTGCTAACTGGATTTTAAATGGTTTATATTTAGATTATATTTTAGGAAAAAGTGTATAACTATAACCTAACTTGTGAAGAAATTGTATGTCCAATTTTAGATAGTTTTTGATGATTATATTATTATTAAAATTGGACCTCTTCTACAGAAAACCCCTGATTTGGCTGGGTACGCTATATAAGTAATTTGTTTGTAGCTCGTTTTATAATGTTGGCTATTGGAAACCTTTGTAACTGGGCCCTGGCAGCGTATGCCCTCGTCTACCACCCAAATAACTTTGCCGTCTTCCTTCTTCTAGTCTTCATGTCGAATACATTGTTGTATTTCTTCTTTTATATTTTTATGAAGGTAAGTAGAACAAAACAAGACTTATTAGAAATTATGGAGGAATAATTAATAAAGTTCATTGTACCGGGTGATTCATTAAGGGTGACGAGCGGCCATATCTCGGAAACTACTGGGCAAAGAAATTCAGGGGAAAAAATTATAACTAAAATGGCCATGAGAAAATCCTGGAAATAATTTTTAAGTTCCGCATTTTGCCGCAAGAGGGCGTAATTGAAAAGTAAATTATAAAAGTTTACATATCTCCGAAAATTCCACATTAAGGTATATCTTTGATAACACCATTAAAAACTTGGATAATTATGCATCATATTGGTCTTATGCTCATTGGCGTACCGACTTTAATAAGAGGGGGGGAAGCTGTTGAAAGTATAATCAGTTAAATCGCTGTAACTTATAAAAGACTTATCCGATTTTAGCAAACTAAAGACTGGTTGGAAGAGAAATGTATGCACTTTCACCAATCGTTTTTAGTTGTCCATAATAGTTCTCAAAAAAAAAATACTAGAGGGCGCAATTTGTAATAATAACACATTTTTTGATTTTACTCCGAAAAAATAAATCATACGGTATAATTATGATACCATAATCGAAAAGTAGGTAAAATTTGCTAGAAAATATATTAAAACTGCAGCTGGATATCTCCGTTCGTTTCAGCGTTATCGCGAATAGAATCATTTTTAAAATTTTAAATAAAGAATATTTTTTAGAAAAAAAGTGGGACGCCACTGATATTATTTCGGATTAGCCTGGTCAATTCTGCATAAAAATGGTCTCTTGCGTTTTTCTCCTCAGGCACACCGTTTTTTATTAAAATAATTAAATTAAATTAGCTCTACTATTTATTATTTTTATTAACATTGATAATGAAAAATTTTGTTTTATAAAAATTGTTGGAAATGACCACCCCGCCCGTCTAATTAAATTTAATTATTTTAATTAAGAACGGTGTGCCTGAGGAGAAAAACGCAAGAGAACATTTTTATGCATAATTGTCCACGCTTTTTAATGGTGTTATCAAAGATGTACCTTAATGTGGAATTTTCGGAGATATGTAAACTTTTATAATTTACTTTTCAATTAGGCCCTCTTGCGGCATAGTTCGGAACTTAAAACTTATTTCCAGGATTTTCTCATTGGCACTTTAGTTATAAAAAAATTTTTCCTGAATTTCTATGCCCAGTAGTTTCCAAGATATGGCCGCTCGTCACCCTTAATGAATCACCCGGTATTGTAAAAAATATTAAAGATCAGTTTCTTTTTAATAAATATAACTTTCTGACATTCTCCAATATCTGTCGAGTCCAAATTTTAAATGTTTTTAAAAGTCCCTTAATAAACATGGCCAGGATTCTGGCCAAACAAACGCATTGTTTTTGGTATAATTTAATATATACAGGGTGCTACAAATTCGTGTGCGTACAAGGGGATATCGAAAACGGTAAGAGATACGAAGATGGTTAAATTAAGACGAAATTTCGTATTAAAACAAAAATAACTTTTTTATAAAAAAAAATGACTTGACGTTAGTATTTAAAGAACGAAACGTCGAATTCGGAAACTAATACCGCCATCTTATAGAACATAAAGAACGGCTATGAAAAAGCAGTTTTTGTTTTTTTCGAAACTCAAAAGTAAAGACGCAAAAAACTAAAAATTTCGTTTTTTTTTCGGATATCTCCGAACATATTTGGAATATTTATAATTTTCTTACACCAAATTATTAAGCCCCAAAATACGCAACTTTGCCTTAATTTAACCATCTTCGTATCTCTTATCGTTTTCAAGATCCCATTTTGTAGCACCCTGTAGATTTCTTTAGAAGACTTGAAGAATGACTAGTAAACATTATTTACCTAAAGATGACTGGAAAAACTTGATGAATGGAAACGTTGTGATTTAAAACAAACAAAGGCAACGCAATGCCAAAACTTCTATGTAATTTAATGTTAAAATCTTGTCTCGTATTAAAAATAAGTAATTTAAGATTATTTTATGTATCAGACTTTCTAATATAAAAATTGAAGTCGGCGTTAAAATTTTTTGTTAAATAAACAAAGATTTACTTTCAAGAATCCCCCATTTCCGTCGGTCTGTTTGTGGGTTTAAAACTACTTGAAAAAGTATTTTCTTTTGTTAAAAATGTTTCTTTGTTATAACAAACCATTACATCGAAATTGACGTTTTCTTTTTTTTTAGTATTTACATAAGGAAAGAGTGAAATTAGTAACCTGGATCTTCCTGTGCATCTCTACATTGTGCGCGATCTCTGCCATGTATTTCTTCCTGCATAAGTCAGTCTCTTGGGCAGTAAGTATTAGAATAAATGATACACACCTTGCAACCTTTTCACACAATGCAAAACTGTGCAAAGTTTATATTTTATACTATTCAAGTCCGAAGGCCTATAAACTTGATTAAATGATTTCTGAAAATCTAAAAAAATAATAAGTATCTACGTATTAAAGGCTGGTCGTTTTCGTGTTTTAAGTAATATTATCCAAACATTGTAGTTCGGGTCTAAAATGTGTGCCAGTGATTCCTCTATTACCGGAAACGGTAACGAATAAGTGGCACAATATTTGTTATTATGTTCCTATTATAATGTATAATCTTTGCCGCTCTAGTTTATAGTGCGCCGACTGAAAGCGCGGCGTTGTCACTCATTACAACAATTAGCTGATTACATTTAAAATAATACGGTAATTCTGATGAACCTGCGATTTTGACGCGGATAAAATAAATGTAGCAACACAGCGGTTGACATCGCGACCAGCCCTAAAACTAAGTCGTGTCAATGGGGTTTTTGCAGTACTTTGTATTTAATTGATTCAAGAAATTATGTATTATAGTATATTTCACAAAGGTGTAGGTAGAGTAATAAAAGCTCATTAGGTATGCAAAGGGACTACAGAGTGACCCAATGAATATTTAAACCACTTTTATAATTTGGCATTGATTTCATTGCAAAATTCTTTATTTTCATCAAGTGCAGGTAGTACCACCCGAGTTTGGGGTCAATTTATGGATTTTGCCCATTGTTATCCATTCACAAACACTGAAAATGGTGTGACAAAGGTGTGCATTATCTACATAGTATTAGGTACTTATTTTTTTTATTAAACATTAAAAAAATACATTATACAGAAATTAAATTATAAAAAATCAAAATATTTTTCGTCATCTGAGGAACTGTCATCTCCTCTTGACGTTATAATTAACGGGTCGACGGTCCGATCGATCAGGTGGTCCAGATCCCACATTTTCTCCTCTTCTTTAATGACATGATGGACTGCTTTTCGCCAGTTCTCTGGTGTTACTTCCTTAATGGCTTGATTAAACAGTAGCTTAACGTCTTTCATTTTGAATGTCGTGTTGTGTCTTCCTACAAATCCTTTCACTTGCGCCCATATAAGTTCTATAGGATTTAGCTCGCAGTGATATGGCGATGTGCGCAGTACAGTTACACTATGTTTTTCAGCTAGCTATATCTTCCACGGCATATTTCATAAAACAATGATTGTGTAAATTTTCTACAGCTAATAGTTCTTTCTTTGGCAATTTTTTTTTCTTTGGTTAGTTATCATCAATAATTTAATGCAAAAAATGTATCTGCGCCTATGGCTGACACCGAAATTGAGCCAAACTGGACGGAATTTCCCATTTTATTACTCTACCTACACCTTTATGAAATAGACTAGGTTTTGAATATTTTATACAAAATATTTGAATAATTATTATTGTACCTATTAAATGAAATACTCTACTTTATTAGTTTGAATTACTTTCTCTCACATCGCACAACCCGTTGCTCTCTACTTATAGTATATGATGGACAAGATTCATTTATATGTCAAGTTCCTGTTTAGAATACGAGTGACACAAAATGCATCTTTTAACCTCTCTTCTCTTTCCTCTCCCCATAGAAAACCCCAGCCGAATCACGGACTTTCAACGTGGAATGCAAGTTGCTCCGGTTCTACGATTACCATGACATCTGGCACTTCCTCAGCGCCATAGGAATGTTCTTCACTTTCATGGTACTGCTTACTTTGGACGACGATCTCTCTCATACACACCATGGGATGATTCCAGTGTTTTAATACGAAGGACGTAGTAAGAAAGTATAACGGTATATATTTGGGAAAATCGCCTTTAAAACACTGGTATTAATTTACATGCAAAGTGTGTTGTTTTAAAATTATACATTATTTCGTAAATTATGTTGCCTTGTTATGTGAAAGTGGGGAAGTGTTCTAAACCGAATGGACAAAACCAGATAGAAGCGTTAAAGGTAAGATACAGCTAACTGACTTTTTGTTTATTGTCAATGTCAAAGCTTGGAAAGATGTAGTTAGTGAAACCCCTCTATGGAGGTCAAGAATAATTGGTTTATCCATTATAAAATTTACCTTGTAGAATTAGCAGTATTAAAAAAACCTTGTTTGTTACTTTCTTATGCATGGCTGATCCATTTATAGGTAAAATTGAAAAGCACCTTAAAGTTCTTTTCTTTCGTCCTTTTTTTCCTCATCCTTTAGCCATAAGAAAAAAGAGGTAGATCTAACCTTTTTAGTATTGCTATTCTTTTACCCCCCGTTTTATATATTTATTTCAGTTAATACGAAAATGTATTCTTTAATCTTCCATTTTTTCGTTAGGTGTTTCAATTTTAGAAATATTTGAAATAAATTGACATAATGACGTGAAAATATACTACATTTATAGGGTCCAAAACTTCTGTCACTATCCAGTACCGGAAACAGTAACAATAGAATTTATTTTTTTTCCGAGGGCCCGTCCGTGGGCCGGATGCACTTAGGTCAGGTTTAGTTGTTATACCCACTCCGTGATCCCAGTTCCTTGCACTAGTTTGTGTAGGTCAACTGGGGAGACGATAAGGATGTCCTCTGGTTCCAGTTTTGGTTGCCTGAGTATTTGTTGCCTCTCCCAATCTAGTGACTCGCAATGGCAAACTATGTGCTGTACAGTTTCCCTGTCTTGTCCGCAAAATCTTCAGTCAAGGCCTTTACTGTACAGTTGCATTCTGTGCAGATGGTTCTTGACAGCCATGTGTCCTGTCAGAATTTCTGTAATGGTTCTCAGCAGATTCCTGTTCATTTAAAGCAACTGTTTCATAAGTCTTAGTCTGGATCCCCAATGAAGCGTTTGTTGTTCCAGTGGATTTTGTGTTCACTCCTGATCGATCGCTTTATGGCATTTCGTACTGTGCACCTTGGTACTTCGAGGGCCCGTTCTGGACCAATGAATGTAAGTTCTGAGCCTTTTCTTGCAAGTTTATCGGCATTTTCATTTCCTGTATTACCTTCGTGTCCCGGTACCCACTGCAGTTTTACTTTGTTTATTTTTGCCAGGTAAATTTATTATTATATTCACATTATAGTTTATAAATTTTACCGATCCAATTGATAGTAAGCCGACCAGAAGCTGGGCGTTGTCATACATCGAAAGCCTCGCATAACAGTGAATTGATGATGAACACAGCGTTACGCACATACATCGGTTGACACCGTGAACTTCGACTCAACAAAGTTTTTGCTATTTGTATATTTAAGTTGTATTTAGTCGTTTATTTAAAACTTGAGTGCCTTATTTATAACTCTCTTATAAAACCAATAAGTATTATAACTACTTATTAAATTTAATATTCTACTTTATTAGAATATCAAATACACGCCACTGGAATTGTTTCCTCTTACATCGCACAACCCTCTGCTCTCTATATGAAAGCGGCAAGTCATTGACAGAAATTTTGGACTTGTAGTATTATAGGTAGAAATTTTAAACTCGTAGTTATCAAATTCCAATCGTTGTTTTACAACCTGACACACTGGAGAAATACGTTCCATGACATTCGTTACAAGAAACAGGAAATTTGTTTCATTCTACGCAATCCATTAGTGAAATTGTGATTTTTTAACTAAATTTTGATCCTATCGCATAGACCAAGGAAAATAAGATTTTCTGCGCTTTCAGTTCTAGTCTTAATAAATTATTTATTGAAAAACGAATTAAACAAAATACGCTCTCAATAAATACCCGCGCCACAGCAGTGCTAGCCATTCGAACTCGCGTCTATTTCCCAACACTATTGCAGACACACTGCGCATGTCAGACGAATAACCTAATGGCGGGTTAATTAAAATATATGTAGAAATGGGTTTCATTATTTTTTAATGTTTTATTACGTCACGGTGTGAGTCATAGTTTGGGTTCTAGTCTCTATTAAATTTTAGAATATTGTTGTTATTCCTAGCTTGCCAGTTTGTTAATTTATGGGCCATCATTAAAATGGTAGGACAGGCTATTAATCACATATATATTATATTACTAATAATTCAATGATGACACCACTGTAGGCAGATGATCAGGGTCCGTTGAGTTTGCGCAGCTCGGAAATTTGCTTCTTGATGTAAACATTTGACGGGACCGACTTTCAAAATATGTTTACAAGCTTTTATTTAAATTTATTCGGGTGTGTACAGTTTATGGTCAAATAAAACTAAGTAACCAATATTTTACATACCTGAAATACCTTATTATTATATATGCAAAAAAGGAGCATGCACTTTTTTCTACCCATCTTGAGACACAAGTCGCTACTAATAACATAATGTCTGGTATACGTAAATTCGCACCCAAAACTTAAAAATAATATCCACAATCACACACGGAACATCCGAGCGAATACAACGTAAAAAAAGATGGAAACGACTAACAACTTACAAAAAAAAATGTCTTAAGTTTTATAAAAAATATTAACACCCAAAACTTGGAAATTATAACCACACACGAAGGAACGAAACAAAAGATGGCGACGAATAAGAATACAAACAACGGCGAGCCGGTTCTGTTAGATATCGTGTCGGTTGCCTAATTTTTCCCCTACTGCGCAAGCGCCACGGGCCCAAGTTCAGGTTATTTTGATTCGCACGATGGGTATCTTCTTGCTTCGTGCGGCTCTTTGTATTGGCAATACAGTGTATGTATATGTGCTATTAACCAATACATTTTGTTATTGTTGAAGCCGTAAAGCACCTGTAAAGTAAAAACCTAACCTCCAATTTTTGAACTTAAAACAATTTATGCATGCACAGGCTGTGAGATGAATTGTATGTGGTACAAAAATATATTTTCTCCATTGAAGAAATATGGACCAGCATAATAACCTATATATTGTTTTCTTCAATGGAGTAAATATATTTTTGTACTACATACAATTCATCCCACAGTCTGTGCACAAATAAATTGTTCTATAATTAAAAAAATGGAGGTCAGGTTTTTATTTTACAGGTGCTTTACAGCCTCGACGACAAAACTTACTGATTAATGAGTAATAGTCTGCCCCTCTATTTTATAATTATGGCCCATAAATTAACAAACTGGCAAACTGCGAATAACAAAAATATTCTTGTAAAAAAAAACTAATTGGGACTAGAACCTCGAGTATGGCCTACACCGTGACTTAAAAAATCACCAAGAAATAATTAAACCCATTTCTACCTATATTTTAAATAGCCCGTCATCAAGTTATCCGCCTGGCATGTGCAGTGTGCCTGCAATAGTGTTGGGAAATAGACGCGAGTCCATTTGACAGCAGCGGGTGGAGTTGCGCTCGACGCGCTGCCACCTAAATGGTGCATCGAGTCTTAATTCCTGTTTCTAAGCTGTTCGTTTCCATTTAAGTAATTGAAACAATGAACATTATAATCGATCGCTTGAATGACAAATAAAATATTTGTGGGTGACGTACGTTCGCTTGTTTTCGCGGCGTCTACGTCTTTTTGTTATTCGAAAAATATTGACACTCTAGAGGAATATTTTTATTGGGATATATTTTATAGTGTGAGTTCTAATTATTCAGAATGTGAGTGATATTGAATACTGAATAGTGAAAACGCCAATTAGGATGTGATATTTATGTATTAATGATGAGCGTTAATATTTACCCTTACAAGCTGGTAAATTCTTAAGCCGACTCTGCGGTTTCTTTGTGAATACGAGAATAGGTGTATATTAATTACTTTATTATTTTAGTCTTAATATGTATATTTGTGAGAATTTTGTGATAAATGTTGATATAATATACAGGTGTTGTTCCCTAATGACGTGCTAATATGTCAGGGTTTGATTCCTCAGGTCATTTTATGTCCACAACTGATTTTTTTTTGCTTGTATTGAATAATTTTTTTAAAGCGTTTTCAAAACATCAGAGAGCATAGAAAGAAAGTTTTTAGCGGCAGGTGCATTAAAGTACACAAGGACGCCAAAGGTAATGGGTTTCCTGGGGCACAGGTAGACAATAATAGGCTGTTTCGTCCTTGTTAGGACTCATTAGAAAGCCAAAACCTGTAAGCAATTCCCAGTACAGCGAAAATATGCTTTCAAGATATTTTTAAGAATAAATATATGATGAAAACCTAGTATCGCCATCTGTAAGAATCAGCTCAATGCAAAAGACAGCCATCAAACGTGAAAACATAGAACTAACAATAAACCAAGTATGTTTGGCCAACACTTCAGTATAGGAAACGTTTTTGTGCATCCCCACACTTTTTCAACGGGTTTGGACATTCAAATATTTTGTATTTTTGCATCGAGTTGATTCCTACAGATGGCGATACTAAGTTTTCATTATATATTTATTCTTAAAAATATATTAAAAGCATATTTTCGCTGTACTGAGAATTGCTTACAGGTGTTGGCTTTCTGATGAGGACAAGGACAAGGGACAAACATGACCAAAGGAACCACACGCTGAAATATATCATTAAAAAAAAACATTGTGTATTATTATATAAATTTTAAATCTTAGTTTAATGGGCTTCTTCACTAAATTTTGATTTTGACCCTATCGTACATAAAACAAGAAAAAATGGTTTCAGTTTAAATTCTTCAATTATTTACTGAGAAAATAATTAAACATTCCAAGCCATGGCAGTGGTCGATCGCTGGCCGAGGTCTAGTCTGGTTTTTTGTTTATAAACATCTTTGTCTATTTAAGTTATCGAAATCGAAACAAAGATAACAATAATCGGTCGCACGACTGGAAAATAAAAGAATTGCGCGGTTAATAGGATGTGGATCTTATGTTTTCTCATCCCGCTTTCGCGCCGTGTTTTTTTATCGTTTCTAGAAAAGGTTTGTGATACTCTAGGGAGATTTTTATTATTGAAATCAATATGTTTTAGTTCTGAATATGATTCGATTGTAGTGAAAAAGCCCATTACTTATAATTTTGTTTATTGACAGGTTTAAAAAATAAGAAGGCTGTCAAAACTAGCAAGTATTGTTTGTACTATTTTGTATATTAAGTATCCATCCATAGACAGATTTATATAACTGTCCTGTGACATTTAAAAATAAAAAGCGTATTTTGTTGTAAACATTGTTATTATAAATATATAAAAATAAGTAATTTAACAATATTTTATTCCTAAAACTAATAAACGAGGCAACAAAACAAAGCATTACAAAGTGAATATAAAGTATGTCCGCGGATAAGGTTTGGAAAAAGCGGACCAAAAGATGAAAGATACAAAAAAAAAGTAATTCCTTAAAGTTTTTGCTTGTAAAGTGGTGACCCTACACTGACAGTATTACTGACAGTCCTGAATGATATCAATTCCATACTTTTTTAAAATTTTCTCTTACACGATCGGTATTGCCGTAATTCTCTTATCAAAACTGTTAGTCTTAATGTAGGGTCTCCATTACAAGATGTTTTAAAATAATTTTTAGGTAAAGTAATTTACAAATAATGTCGTTTTATTCTTCTTCTGCCACAGTGTTCTTTCCACAAACTCAAGAACAAGACATTTTGTAACAAAATTTGAAATTTAGATACTTGAATGCTACGGAAGGTAAGTTTTTGTCTTAAGTGCAATTTTTGCCTACCCTGGTTAAAACATCATTGCACGCCACTGAACTGCAGGTAGACTAAAAACAGCAATAATACCCGAAACAGATGCGTAAGCGCTAAAAACTTATTTCAAGAGGGTGATTACTAAGTTGATACTTTTTTGGCTGGGCATAGTCATTAAAATAAACAAAAGTTTTAAATATTCCAATGATTAAGCTCTCACAAAATTATAAAATCCTTATCCTGTCCTATGCATCACCGATAAAGTATCTTTATGTTTATTTCTTTTCTAATAAATCGGGTAGTGTACCATCGCGCCGATAAAAAACTGGGACAGGAAATTTTTCTATTTTCTCCTAGACTATTAAGAATAATTTTACATCAAGCCTGGTACCAGTAAAATGTCATGAAAATTTGCATGTCAATAAAGATTGTCACTTTATGATTGACTCGTCAAACATACAATCATATATTATTTGTAAATATGCCACAATTAACCCCCCAGCAAATGGCAATTATTTATAGTCGGTTGCGAGATAGTGTTGCTATTAGGGATATTGCAGATGAACTGGGAGTAAGCAAGAATACCGTGCTATTGGCAAAACAAAAAATAGCAAGACATGGGACTATTATTAGGAATGCAGGTTCTGGTCCCCCTAAAATTTCTACTGATGATCATGATAGAAGACTGGTTAATTATCTAAGGGATCATCCCTTCGAAACTGCAATCAAGGCAAAAGAAGAGACGAATTTTCCAGGTTCTGCAAATACCGCTAGAGACAGGGTTCGAAATTCCGATATACGAAGCCGTTGTGCTGCCAATAAAAATTTTTTAACGGAAATAAATAAACAGGGCAGGTTAGAATTTGCACATGAATATATTAATCAAATACATTTATGGGAAACAGTTATATTTTCTGACGAGAAAACTTTTCAGTCATGCAATAATGGGAGAATTCGGGTGTATAGGCCTTCCGGCATGCGGTATGATGAGAGATACACCCACAAAACCAACCAAAGTGGGCGTTTCTCCATAAATGTTTGGGGCTGGATTAGCGCTAGAGGACCAGGACTTTGCCAAATCGTCGAAGGAAGACTAACTGCAGCAGTATACGTTAATATACTAAACGAAGTTATGATACCATCGGTAAACGCTGTATACGGTCAAAATTACACATTTCAGCATGATAATGCTCCAATACACACAGCGCGCATTGTACAAAATTTTCTCCAAGAAAATAACATAGCAGTTCTTCCCTGGGCTTCGAAGAGTCCCGATTTGAACCCGATAGAAAACATTTGGGACGCCATGGTCAAATCTATGTATAAACATGATTTTCAACCTAGAAACAGGGATGAATTACGTCATAGGATAAATCAAGCTTGGGATGAAATAACTGTCGAATTATGTAGAAACTTAGTTTTAAGTATGCCACAAAGGCTCCAAAAAGTAATAAACAGAAATGGTTCTATGACCAAATATTAATTTTGTGTTGTTTTGACAAACTTTGTGTTCGCAATTTTTTTCTTTTTATTAAATGTATTTTATTACCTGTATTAGCTTTATTTATTATTTTGTGGTAATGGTAAATATAATAATTTATAAAATATTTGACTTTAAAAAAATCTAATAAATTTACTTTATCCATATTATATGATGTCTCTCAAATTTAACCACCCCGTATCGAAAAATACAAAACATTCCATTATGTAACCTAGGTTACTTTTTAAATTTTGAATGTTTTTCCTTTTTAGCTCTAGACACCTTTTATAGTCTAGGGGATATGTATTTCTTACATTATTTTTGTAAATCTCTTGTCCCAGTTTTTTATCGGCACAATAGTACGTGTTAATTAGTTGTCAACTAGTCGCGTGGTGTTTATGATATGCGAGTATTTTGTTATTTTAAATTGTTGAAACGTCAGAATGGCACAATTATGAAACTAGTGGATAATATTGTCGGGCGTTATAAAGGTTACGCTCCGTCGCGGTACAGTAGTGACGTCGGCGTCGTGCGCATATTGTTTTAAAAATATATTTAAGTTAGAAAGAACCTTATTTTTGTAAAATTATAGTGTACGTTTATTTTCTGATCTCTAAATATACTAAATACAACAACAATACTGCACTTATTATTCAACTCGTAAACAAATAAATACCGGCTCTGTGATATTGAAAGAACGCAGAGAAGACACGCGGATTGATGAAGTATGAAAAGAGATATGAGAAGGCAAAAGCGTAAGAAAGAGATACACATCGATGTCAGGTTCTGTAACAATAATCTCTTGGCGGGTTTTAGCTGGTTGAAGGGCAACAGATTGGAGTATTCAGTGTGTATCTTTGTCGTGTACATGTAAATATACGGTAAGTTATATATCCATCTCTAATGAATCTAGCCAATGTTCGGGAGGAAAAGCTGTTTTTAAATATAAGGAATTTTTAAATCACATGTTGGCCAACGCATTTGACAAGAGGAACGTCTAAACAATAAAAGCGTACCACGTGAAATTTACTATATGAGGCGTATCCTTACTTTTACCGGTAAATCCACCAGTTGAAAACGATCCTCTTATCAGGTAAGTAAAAGAGAGGCGGCATGCTTACCATCGCTGAATTTAAGAAATCGTCGATTAATAAACATGTAAAACCACTTCATTCTAATACTGTGCAACTTATGGTCTTCTCACAGTTAGGGCAGTTTCCTGAAATATTATTGAAAACTCTCTTGGCGTTCAACGAGATCAGCCACTGCAACAAAATAAAGAAGGTAAATAAACATGAAGGTTGATAGTGTGGCTCAGGGCCGGTATATGAGGGTTATAAATTACACGGCACGTAAAAGGCACTATATCAACCACAGTAGTTTATTATATATTGCGCATGCTGCAGAACGCGAATGGTAATCTCTCAACAGCGGTCGTGGATGGTCAATCAAACTATTAAGGTACCTATACTTACATCATAAAGGCATTGGTTATGGTAAAACTGTTCACAACTCTTGTTGGTACAAATTATTTCTGGTAACTTCTCGTTTAATCTCAATGAAAAACAAATACTGCACTCGCCGTATTCCACAAGCAAGTTTGCTTCTTTCTTTGACGATTGGCATCTTGGAAAACAGTCCAAACCTACAATTGAACAAAAACCTTTGTAACTATTTGGTTTGTATTATTACTAGACGAGTAGCAGAAGGCTGAGAGTCCGTGGTAAACGTCAAAATATCACCCGATTTTTGACGTAGAATTTAAAGCCCATTTTACATTAGGTGCAATTTAACGAAAAATTGCCTGAAAGCATGCGCTTTAACGACGTTTTAATCAGCTGATGCAAGTTTTCCCATTTAAAACGACCATTTACTTGCAATTGCAAGTAAGGTGAAGTGGGGATCTGGGGCAAGTGGTTTTTTTTTATAATAATTGTAAAAAAAATTACTTTTAAAAACTCAAACTACAATAAAATGGTTTTTTGGACTCTTATAGACCCAACATATTGTTAAAAAAAATTTAATATTTTTTTAAAGTACCACAGCTTATGTTAAATGTATCTAAACTTCGTCTATAGTTACAAGTTACGGCAAAAATGTTTAACAAATTTTATCTGTACTAATTTAAATCTTAGGTTCAAAGTTTTTACATCCTCAAAGTTGTAATCACTAACGTTATCTCTTGTATTTTTTTAACATTTCAATTTTTCAGGTTTTAGGTCCATAGTTCCCACTTGCCCCGCTATTTTTGTTAGTGGGGTAAGTGGGGACTAATTCCCACTTGTCCCATTTAAATTTTTTATATTAATAGAACTCAAAGTGAAAAGTTTTAAGAAGTTGAAAAGTGAGATTGTGCGTAAACTGCAAACACTATAAAGTAAATAAAAACTTAAAAACCGTATTACGTAGTTTTAAAAAAGTTATAGAAGAAGAAATCTCTAACATATAAACTTCTTTATTTTTAGGAATTTTTTAAATCTGAAAAAAGCCTGTTGTTGGTGAAGTCGCAATAGATTACCCACTTGCTCCAGTTGAACATAACATTACTCAAACGCGATTTATAAGTTGAAAACCCACTTACCCCAGTACCTGGGACAAGTGCGTTCTATGGGTACATTTTCATAACAATTTTTTGTTTAAATGAAATTCTTGGGTAAATAATTAAACAAATTTTGTTGTAATTGTAAATATCACCAAGTACTTCCTGTCTAAAGCGCATCTCTGTAACTCGATTTTTAAAAAAGTTATGTGGTTTCAAAGGCGACCTTTTATATTTTTAATCCCCACTTACCCCACATCGCCTTAATGTAAAAAGGCCAAACAAAAAAATACGAGTAGTTCCAATGGGCTCTTTCACTAAATTTTGATTTTGGTTGTGTATAAAGGAACAAAAAATAAAAATTTTTGTGTTTGTAATTTTTGATGTTTTTAAGCCATCGCTGAGAAAATAAGTAAATAAAAAACTTTTGGAAGAAAAACACGGACTTTATCAAATGTACATCATGGAAACGGCAGCTTAAAAATGTTGCCAATGTTCTCTAAAATTTCTATATTTTATTATTTATCATATAATGACAACGTCTGAAAAGTAATTAATTATTTCCAAAATGTTATCTATATTTTGTCTTAAAATACGTAAATAAAGTTCTAGGAACAAATTTTATTTAACCAGCATAAAAGGTTTCACACGTGGCAACACCGAAATTATTGACAGAAGACCAAGATAATGAAATGACAGTTAAAAAAGGTCTAACCTAAGTTATTTGTTGATATTTCAGCTCTATGAGCAAATAAATAAAAATAACAGTTATTATAAACAAAAATAAATCAAAATTCCACAATAATTTGGATGTAAACACAAACACCGACATGACAAGTAACGATGCTCACTGTACATTTTGATCGGATCGACGTCATCGAGTAATCACGCCAGTTTTGCGTTTTTTAAATTTGTGGAAATTGTGCAGGTTTTCAATGAGCTTGAGAAATTTATAGTATGACCTAGCAATAGTTTTATTGATGATAAGCTCCTATTATAGCATCGACTTTTAACGATTTAAATGCCAAAACTATCAAATATGAGAATAGTGAAAGAGAGAGATTCGTCAATAAATTCACAAAGAAGTATATTTCTACTGGCAATGATTTCGAGTTTTATACTTTCGAAACACTGTTTATAGAGTAAATTAGCAGTTTGTCCGTTTGAAAACATCAAAATCATAAAAGAACACCGTTGAACGTCTATTGATGAACATGAGTGCATGTCCCTTACCAATCATTCATTTACATATGATGAAGTGTTGCAGAAATTAAATAATTTAGATATAAATAAAAGTACTGGTTCAGATGGAATACCCCCTATTTTCCTAAAATGCTGCAGCAGCGCATTGTCAGTCCCATTAAGGGCTATTTTTCAGATGTCATTTGACAAGGGGACTTTTCCAACTTTATGGAAGCAGTCATGGCTCATGCCTATTTTTAAATCTGGCTCAAAGAATGACATCGAAAACTACCGGGGAGTGTCTTTGCTACCGGTTGTGTCAAAGGTGTTTGAATCCATTATCACAGATGAACTTTTTGCATCAGTGAAATATCGCATATCCCCTCATCAACATGGTTTCTTTGAAGGCAGATCAACAGCCACTAACCTGGGTGTTTTCCATGACAGTTTGGTTAATGATGTGGAGAATGGTTTTCAAGTGGATGCAATATACACCGACATATCAAAGGCCTTTGATCGAGTTTGTCATCGCTTATTGGTCGAGAAACTTTCGCAGTTGGGAGTCAGTGGATCATATCTGGCATGGATTGCGTCGTATTTGAAGGATCGTAAACAGTGCGTTAAACTTGGAAATGTAGTGTCACGTAAAATAAATGTTTTGTCGGGAGTGCCGCAAGGATCTCACTTGGGTCCAATCTTATTTTTAATTTTTATAAATAGTGTTGTAGGTCAATTTAAAAAATGCAAATATCTTTTGTATGCTGACGATTTGAAATTGTTTTGTTCTGTTAGATCTATCAACGATTGTGTAGCTGTTCAAGAAGATCTTAATAATTTAGTTGAATGGTGCAATTTAAATGGTTTAGAAATGAATGTGTCAAAATGTAAAGTTATAAGATTTTTTAAATGTAAAACACCCTTTGTGTTTCCATACTCCATAGGGAATATTAATTTGGAGTCTGTTGATAATTTCAATGACTTGGGTGTAACCTTTAGTAGCGATTTAAGCTTTGATAAGCACGTAGATAACATAGTCTTAAAGGCGGTTAGGATGTTCGGTTTTCTGCGCCGTACTTGTTCTGATGTTAATGACACTAAAGCTATCAAGGCATTATATAACTGCTTAGTGCGTAGTGTCTTAGAATATAACAGTATTATATGGAATCCTATTTATAACTGTTATAAGGAGAGGTTGGAACGTGTTCAGAATAAATTTGTAAAATTTTTACTGTTTAAGCTTAGATTTCCTTATAAAGATGTGCCATATTATGCAACTCGCATTCAATTGGCCGGTATAGAGAGTCTAGAACGGCGCAGGAAAAACTGGATGGTATACTTTTTGTTTAAGTTGCTAAATGGCAAAATTGATTGTAGTGTGATACTGGCAAAGGTGCGCTTTAGAGTCCCACAGAGACCTACTCGGTTGACAAATCTTTTTTACACAATTAATCATCGAACTGTATATGGTTCTCAGGCTTTCTGCAATAGGCTCATGGGAAATTATAATGTCAACTTTAATAATATCGATTTGTTTCAGTTTTTTATCATTTAAGAACAAAGTTAGATCTAATGTAATTTAATTTGTAATAATGTAGTGTTTTAGTCTTTGGTCTTTGTATGTGCTATTTGGAGTGTAATCTATCTGTGTAAGTACTGATTAAATAAATAAAAAATAAATAAATAAATAAATAAAAGACAACTTGTATCATTTGCGTTACGACGCAGTCTCTACTAACTTAAAACTTTTAACTTAAAATTTTAATAATTTCTACTGTTCAGTGCTGCACAGCGTTGCGACTTCCTATTTTTAAAGAAATTTGCCATAAATTCACACAATACGGAAATAGCTATTTATACAATTAGTTGCGAAATGAGTGTCTTTTAGGCACGCGACGTGAATTGTCTTACGAGGCGAAGCCGAGTTGGACAACACGTCAAAGTGACTAAAAGACATTGTTTCGTAACGAGTTGTATACAATATTTTTTCTACTGAGGTTTTATAATAAAAAACTTAATTTTACTAACATTTTATTACCTATGTTTCATTTACACCTTTCATGTCAAAAAAATCGACACGAAAAATTCAAAAAATGGTGTGAAGAAAAAAAGGTAAAAAACTTATCAGAAAAAGTCTTTTTGGCATATTTTTCACTATTATCCGATGCCTATAAGCCATCAACTTTGTGGAGTACTTACTCAATGCTTCGAACGATGGTTTATTTGAATAAAAATGTTGAGATGAAGACATTTACAAACCTAATCGCATTTTTGAAAAGAAAATCTACGGGGTATAAGCCCAAAAAGTCGAAAGTTTTTTCTAAAGAACAAATAGAAAGGTTTGTCAAAGAAGCAGACGATAAGAACTATTTATTGGACAAAGTCATACTTATTGTGGGAATCTCTGGAGCATGTCGCAGAGAAGAACTCACATATTTAAATATGAATAATATCGAAATTTCGGAGTCTTTAATTAAAATATCCATTCCAAACACTAAAGCAAATATTGCAAGAAGCTTTGTAATTAGCGAAGGCTCTATTGACGGCATCAACTTCTTGAAACTCCAAATGTTCCAGACTTCCAGTGGGTATTAATACCATTGGAGCAACACCAAAGAAAATAGCTGAGTTCTTGGAGCTTCCAAACGCTAAAGAATATACAGGCCACTGCTTTCGAAGATCTTCAGCAACTTTTTTAGTTGACTCTGGAGCGGATATATTGATGCTAAAGCGACATGGAGGTTGGCAGTCAAATACCGTGGCTGAGGGGTATATAGAAGATTCTTTAGAAAATAAAAGAAAAATTTCCGAAAAAATTCTTGGTCAAAAATCTTTGGACGCTAACAACAAACGTGTTAAATGTAATGAATCAGAGTGTTCTACCAGCTCTAATAGTGGCATGGGTTTAATTGATATTGCTGTTGCAGATTCTATTATTATTCAAAGTTCAAATTCCTCATCAATTTTACAAAGAGAAATATCTCAACGAACTGTTTTAGGTTACCCCAGCATTAATTTTAATAATATAAGTAACTGTACTGTTAATATTTATAATAACTAGGTAAAACTATAGTCTGTGTTTATACTTGTTACTTTTAAGCACGTTGTTCCTGGTAACGTGCTTAAAAAATGTTTAAGCACGCTGCGCCTAAAAGGAGGTTATTAAAAAATCATAATGACAATCAAAAAGAGGTTATTATAAAACGTCAGTAGAAAAAAGTATTTTTAGCAGATCACAACCGCAAGTGATCCTAAAGAATTTCCCATGAACGAACACTGTGGTAAACATTTCTCTTTTCCCATTGGAGAAAGCACCGATCTATCATTCCTCTGTACTTTGTTCTTACGAATCCGGAAATTACCCATTAAATGACCAACATTAACTATCAGCAAGCTTTCTTACCCAGTAAATCCAAAACGCCTTGAAATATATCATTTTTGCAGAGCCAGTTTCCGAGATTATCGTTCAAGTGGACGCTGTACGGCTCCGTCAGTCTATCTGGTCCCAAGAACTTAATGTCTGGTCTAAGGAAAATGTTGTAAGGATCTACGGTTATGATTGTTGAAATATTTTCACCTAAAATTGCAAATAATATTGTCAAATAGCGTGAGTTATATGCGCCTGATAAGTACAGTTTGTAAATAGCGTTGTCCGATCAGACCACAGTAAAATCTCTTGTGATAGACAACGCATGACTTTGGAAGAAAAACCGGATTCTAAAGTTATAACTTATAGCTGCTCTGCGCATATTTTGAATTTACTATGCAAGGACTTACAAGTACAAGACGTTAAAGAATATGTAGGTAGTCTAAATTGTTAGGCTTTGTCGGTGGTATTTGGCAATTCGTGTGTTTTTCTGAAGCTAGTTAATTTTAAATTGGTGACACGTGAAAATGGTAAAATTTTAAAACAAATAACTAGTAGATATGGTGCTAATTTACGGTGAATGTCGTTAAAGTGCGGCTGCTGCCTCGAAATTATACGCAGGACGCTTTTGCTTGCGGGCTTATCCTTTACCCAGAAGTTTTCTTAATGTTATTCAACGGGCAAGTTAGGCAGAACCGTATTTGATACATAGTGTAATAAATGAATTTAAGTACCTTATTTTTGAGTTTTTTGAAAAAAGGGATTTAAAAATGTTGTTTATTTTAATTTTTTTTTATGATAAAACACCTGCACTGTAAGAAAAATCCTTTAAGGCGCTCTGGGAGCGGTGCGTGTGCGAAGAAAGCGATTAACGTTGGTCTTGAAACGTTGAAGATTGTATTCATTGGGAAACACGACCTCAGGAAGATCATTCCACAAAGATGACGTTCTCCAGATGAAAGAATTCTTGAACAATGAAGTTCGAGGAGTACTAAGCTGAACAACATATGGATGAGCGGCAGTGGTTCGCCGTGTATTTCTGTTTTGCATTGCTCTAGGTGGAATCAAGTGGGCAATGTCAGTCAAACACCTGCCATGGAAATATCTGTAAAAGAGAGCCAAATCACCAACCTTTCTTCGATGCTCCAGGCTATCGAGGGTCTTGGTCAGCTCGGGGTCGCCGATCAGACGAACGGCTCTCCTTTGAATGGAATCCAGTAGCCGAAGGGTGTGCTTGGGTGCAGAGCTCCAGACATGAGAGCAATATTCTAATGATGGTCGAATCTGGGCTTTGTAGAGTGTCAAAAGTTGATGAGGTGTGTACAACCTTTTGGTGCGGAAAAGTACACCAAGTTTCTGTGCAGCTGCCTTGGCAATTGCGGCAACGTGATCATGCCAAGACATATTACCTCCCAGATTGACCCCCAGCAAATTAATAGACGGTGCCAGGGGAATTGCGTGTCCTGCCATGACTATATTCGGTTCTGCAATGTTAACCTTTTTGGAGAAGACTGCTGCCTGGGTTTTCTTAGCATTAAATTCGACTTGGTTACTGTCACCCCAAGCCAAGATTTCTTCCAGGTCATTGTTGAGGCGCAATACTTCATGCTGCCTGCGAAGATGCGCGTCGGCAGCGGATGTTTGGGAAGTCAAGGTAAAAGATGAGACAAGTGTGCTGTCATCAGCAAAGCTATAAATTGGATTTTGGGTTTTCACTAGAAGGTCGTTAATATACAGTAAAAAGAGGGTAGGCGACAATATGGACCCTTGAGGAACACCGGCATTGATGGTGAAGGTGTCTGAGAGAAACCCGTCAATCGCCACTTGCAGAGAACAGTTCTTAAGGAAGCTGGTTAACCATAAACAAAATCGGTAAGGCATACCGTAGGATCGCAATTTACTTAGAAGCCCATCGTGCCAAACACGATCAAAAGCCCTAGAGATATCCAGTATAACAGCCCGGGATTCTCCATGATGTTCGATGGTGTTGCTCCAAAGATGGGTGACATATGCCAGAAGGTCACCTGTTGATCTGGACTTACGAAAACCGTATTGGTTGCCTTTTATACACAGCTAAAAAAGAAGTATCAACTTAGGAATCATCCTGTATCACCCTGTATATTATACAAACTATCTACAATTTTCTGATCCAATGTCTGAATTTACCATCTTTGACGATGACACGTCACAATGTCAGTGCTGATATCCTAAAAGAATCATTAAGGAAATCTCTGATGGCGCAAGAGAGGGCTTTGTCTTGGTTTTGTAGTAATGAATTATTGTTAAATCAGAGAACAACTATTAAAATGATGTTCTCTTTAAGGGATCTGGGTGCGATGGACCAGGGAGTTTGAGAAACGAAGTTTTTGGGAGTACATGTCGACCAGCGACTTTTGTGGAAACACACAATCACACATGTTGATGCAGTAACCTTTAAGCTTTCAAAAAGCATGTACCTTCTACGAGCCAAGCAGAAAATGTTTATCCGGAGATGTTAAAAACATATGCTTTGCTGTATGTCAGTCACATATTTCATAAGCAATACTTATATGGGGAGACTTGTCTGGCACTGACAATCTCTTTGGCCTTCAGAGGAAGGCAATAATTCACGAATTAAAATTTATTAAACAAGTTTAAATTTGGCATCACTGGAACCACATGTTATATTGTCTGTTTAAAGGTTGGAGACAATGACGTTTCTTAAACGGCATCACTCCTACCCAGGGGCGGTGGGCGGTTCTAGACCCAAAATATAGGGGGGGTGGCACCACATTGGCGTAGCTAGAAAATATGCTGGGGGGGTAGGTAAGTAAGGGTGGGCGTAAGTAGGACATTTTTTTTTCTGAAGAGAGGGATAGTCGGGACTATATGTATTCCATGGTATTGTACCTAGCGAAGAAGACGAAAAATTTTTGGGGCCACGCCCAAAGTTCGTTTAAAATTCACCTAACTACTATCAAATTTCAAAAATTAAATTATTACCTCTCCCCCTTTGCATGGTTGGATTAAATTTTTTTTTTAATGTTTTTTTTTTGATATTCCTAGCTGGCTCTTTATTTAAAAAAAAAAAAAAAAACATTTTTTATAATTGTGAAAAATATGAATATTGGTGTTAATCCAAAATTTTAACATAAGACGTATGTATGACTCTAACCAGCGTTTTCCGGGCTCGGTTTTTCATGATTAAAAAAAAAGTAAATATCGCTCACCACGCCAAAATTGATGATTTTTTCAGAAATCATGTATTTTAGGAGCGTAGATCTAAGAGCAGTTTTTGGTGCAAATGATTAGATTTGGAAATACTCCTTCTTAAGTGCCGTATATTTATATTCCTAATAAAGCATTTTCATTTCATTCCGCACTATTTTTTTTATTATAAATTATCACACTTCTTCCATAAAAAATGTTTCAATTGAAATGTTTACCTTAATTTTTCTCTTTAAAAATAAATACCTAATTGTTTTTGTTGTAAAAATATTTTATTGCATTGGGTTATATTTTTGTTGATTTAAAATAGCTCTAAAAAAGGGAAAACGTATATAATAGAAAAATTCTATAAAATATTATTCTTTTTACTCGTTTTCCTTTAAAATTGCATCAAAAATCAATAACTAAAACGATATGCGTGTGAAACCTTAATCTCTATATAAAAGGGGACTTTTAGAAGGAAAAGTTTAAAAGCTAAACGTTTCCTACAAGACCTTTGTAATCTAAGCCAAGAGTACTATATTTAAAGATTTAAATTAAGAGTCCATGCGCGAGATAAAAATGCAGCCCCCCCCCCCCCCCCATAGACGCCACTGGGCGCAGCCACAATTTTTGGTAGCCTTCACAAGCAAATAACGCCACAGCCCAAAATTTTTTAGGATCATGCTCAAATTGTATCAAATTATGTAAATAATAAAGCACCTGGAATATTTTTTTTATCAGTGGCATGAATTTTATAGTTTTTTCAGAAATGTTGGGGGAAAAGATAGCGCACTTTACTGAAAGAAAACAGCGAATTAGAAGAATGCAAGGCAGGGAAAAGGTAAAGAAAATTTAGAGATAGAGAAAACCTAAATAAACTAGACTACTAGACCACACTGTGCAGACTAATACACCTCCTCCTAGCAATAATGAAGATAATACAGCAAGAATAAATGCATTAATTGAATTAGTGGAAGAAGAAAAAATAGAGCTTAATTGTATAAAGACTTAAAAGCGGTAACGCTTAAGCTACCTTTTTATTTTTGTTGACCTGGAGGTTATGCCACATATATAATACACTATATTGCTAATACCATAATTCAATGATGACACCACTGTAGGCAGATGATCAGTGTCCGTTGATTGTGCGCAGCTCGGAAATTTGCTTCTTGATGTAAACATTTAACAGAACCGACTTTCAAACTATTTTTACAAGCTTTTATTTAAATTCACCCGTTTAGTTCGGGTGTGTACAGTTCATGGTCAAATAAAATTAAGTAACCAATATTTTATATACCTGAAATACATTATTCCTGGTATTGAACCGCGATTCGTGCAAAAAAAGATCATGCACTTTTTTCTACTTATCTTGAGACACAAGTCGCTAACAATCACAAAATGTCTGGTAAAGTTTTATACCTAAATTCGCACCCAAAACGTAAAAAAGATGGAAACGACTAACAACTCACAAACTAACAAAAAAAATGTCTAAAGTAAAGTTTTATAAATATTAACACCCAAAACTTGGAATCTATAACCACACACGATCGAACGAAACAAAAGATGGCGACGAAATACAAACAACGACGAGCCGGTTCTGTTTGACATCGTGTCGGTTGCCTAATTTTTTTGCCTACTGCGCAAGCGCCACGGGCCCAAACTCAGGTTATTTTGAATCGCACGATGGGTGTCTTCTCGCTTCGAGCGGCTGCTTGTATTGGCAATATAGTGTATGTATATATGTGGGTTATGCTGTGGCTTTTTTATTTTCCCCAATCAAGTGATTTCTATTCCGCATTCTCGTTGTACTTCCCAATGAAACGTTACTTGTAAAAAAAAATTATCTACACAGTGTAACCCTTCTCCCCGATCTCAAATGTCTTCTACCAATCTACCAATAACCTGGAGCTCCTCCATACAAAATCAAAAAAGGTCTCTGGTTACACAATATTCAACTGTTGTAGTATAACCAGTAACCTGGAGTCAAAGGGTTTCAACCTGGAGACTTTAAACCAAATCTGGAGACTCCAGGTCAGACCTGGAGATGTGGAAACCCTAAACCTAGCAGAGCGCTGGGCTTATTGATACAAAAAAATCAAGAAGATCGGTGATGGAACTTTTAACTTGCCGTTTGATCGTTATCTTGTGGACATTTATATTTACCTAACCAAATTCGTCTGTAAGCATCTTGTCTCCTAGGCTTTTCTGGATCCAGAATAGAACAATTACTGTCAAGTTCTTCCATGACGTCAAAATAAGGTTGTAAGAGTTCCACTTGTGCCAAAAACTGGTCAAATAGCGCTGTAAGACTGTCATTTGGCTTAAAAGTATCTAAAAATTCCCCAGTGTTAATGTTTTAGGGATGAAATCTTTGTTTTTAAGAGTATGGCATGATTTTTTACATGCATCAAGTTTAGTTTTACTTACGTTTCGGAAAAAATTATTACATTATCAGGAAAATCAGGTACAAAATTCATACATTCAATTGTGAATACAAAAAACTAAATATCTTATTTAATATAATTTGATTAACGACTTGAAGTGGCCTTGATTTTTTGATTTTCAATACAAAATTTTGCTGATGATGTAATAATTTTTGCCGAAACGTAAGTAAAAAAAGTTTGAGTGATTATATTTGGGGTAAGATCCACTCTGAAAATATAAAAACTCAGTTATGATGACATCAACGTCATTATACAGGGCGCTACAAATTCGTGTGCGTACAAGGGGATCTCGAAAACGGTAAGAGATACGAAGATTGCTAAATTAAGGCAAAGTTGCGTATTTTGGGGCTTAATAATTTGTAAAAAAAAATTGTATATATTCCGAATGCTTTCGGAGATATCCGAAAAAAAAAACAAATTTCTATTTTTTTTTGGTTTTTCATTTTTTGCGCCGTCATTTTATATTCTACAAGACGACGTTATTAGTTTTCAAATTCGACGTTTCGTTCTTTAGATACAAACCTTAAGCCAATTTTTTTTAATACGGACCTAAAATTTAAGATACAGTTTGAGGGATTTCTAAGCTTTAGAAATTTAATACTATGTAAAAGTGTTTGAAATTTTAACGTTTTGTCATTTAATAACACTTTTTCAAATTATATTTTTCATTTCATTACGGTCGTGAACATTTAGAGCCAAACTAAAATTTCTGATTTGAAATATCCGTCCATTTTTACTCAAAGAGGCCTGATATTTGATATTTTGTAAGAAAAAAGACCCAAAATCTCGGCCTTAAATATTTTCCTGTCTATTTGTTTTTGTTACATGTTTCGCCTGAAACGAGCATCATCAGATCTTATAAATTCCAGTTACCTTTTCTTCACTCGGGAGTATTATTTTTTTTTCTGTTTTACAGTATTTCGGTCTAGGTCTAAGGCAAACAAATAAAATATTGATTAAAAATAGAATTACTCCTCTGCCTTAAAAACTTGCTTACTTCCTAGAGTATTGTGACGGGACATCTTATTGAAAAAATAAACGGCCTAAACATCATAACTTCCTGTAATGTAATTTTAATATTTAAGTAATCCTAAAAATAATTGCCAGGGCCGTAATTGTAAATAAAGGATAATTTGAAATCCTAATGATGTGTTATTTGAGGATAAAACGTTAAAATTTTAAAAATGTTTAAATTGTATCAAATTTCTAACGTTTAGAAATCCTTAAGGCCTTTTTACATTGGGTGCAATTGCAAGAAAAATGGCCTGGAAGCATGCGCTTCGACGACGTTTTAATTAGCTGATGCACGTTTTCCCATTTAAAACCTGCATCAGCTGTTTAAAACGTCGACAAAGCGCATGCTTTCAGGCAATTTTTTCTTGCAATTGCACCCAATGTAAAAAGGCCTTAAAAAATGTTTTAAAAATTCCAAGTCCGTATTTAAAAAAATTGACTAGAGGTTGATATCTAAAGAACAAAACGTCCAATTTGAAAACTAATAACGCCCATCTTGTAGAACATAAAAAACGGCTATGACAAAGTGTTTTTTGTTTTTTCCTAAGTCAAAAATTAAGGCGCAAAAAATTAAAAGCTAAAACGCGGGTCATACGATTCAAGAAAGACATACTCTCAGTTTTTGTTTTCTTTACTTGCGTCTAATTTTACCCTCTAAATAAAATACGTGAGATAAATGAGACAGACTTATTCCATTTTGACATGAAAAAAAAAAGGATATGTATTTACTTTCCAGCGATTCTAAAAAATCTACGCATCAGCTACGTTTTATTTTAAATATGCCAGTTTTGTGACTTTGACAGTTTTTGACAAAATGAAACAATTTTCTGGGTTTTTGCATCCCTAATCAAAAAAAATGGTAATCTGATAAACTATTTCGAAAATGAAAGAAAAAGTGGAAATTCGCCAACCAATATTCAGGAAACAGTAGCCAAAGCACTGGGAATTAGTTTAAGGACTGTGCAGAAAATTGTGCATGAAACAAAACAACATAATATCCAAGAATACTAAAAAGTGTAAACGAAGAAAGCCAAAGACTGAGGATGTAAGCGAAAATATTAAAATTGGAGTTCGAAATGTGATTTACGATTTATACAAATCAAAAACCAATGTAACTCTTCCAGTTTTACAAAAAACATTAAAAATTCGGGGTGTTTTGGAAATTGGACTTGAAGCGTTATCAAAATTATTAAAAAATTTAGGTTTTCGCTATAAAAAAGAATGTAACCAAAGATTTTTATGTGAGCAGCCACAGATAGTGAGTCAGCGTGTTCAGTTTTTAAAAAAATATATGGACAATTACAAATCGAAATTTAGAAAAGTGGTATTTTTAGGCGAAACGTGGATTATATTATCAAAATAGTTTATCAGACTAAATGCCATTGTATTTTAAGGTTTTAGTAGTAAAATTGTTAAAATAAATTGCACTGTTTATTATTGTCGTTTTTAATTAAAGGGTACAGTAGGTATATAATTAACGATTATATAATTTTTTTTGTAACTTTTTCAACTCCCCTGTACATCATTTTTACAAAACTAATAATATTAGGTATATGTGGCTATCTTCGCGATAGCTAAAATAATGAAACTATTTTTCCTTCCTTCGGTATATTTGTAAATAATCTCACAACATTTTGATAGCCTCTATGTTGTCTGATTTGACGCATATGATAAGTGACCTTTGGACCCGCACGTTAAGATCAGATCTGACTATATCTCCAAAGGTATTAGGAATATTTACAATTTTCTTTCACTAAATTATTAAGCCCCAAAATACGCAACTTTAACCATCTTCGGATCTCTTACCGTTTTTGAGATCCCATTGTACGCACACGAATTTGTAGCACCCTGTATAGAGAAGAAAAATGAAAACCTTTTAAGTTATTACAGAAATTAAGTTTAAACTTTATTAATGTCATCAAATGGCATTTGATTTTTAGGCTATTGATTATGTCCTAAAAAGCAGGGTAATAAGGAACTACAGAGTGTGTGGGTTTTTATTGCATAAATCGTTCAATTGGTTATTCAGAATGAAAAAACCGCAGAGTGCTATTAAATTAGAGGAGGAAAACTAGAGATAGGGGGGAAAATGCAACTCTTACGGTTTTTTGAGTATATCTCAAAAACGAAGCAAAATCTGTGTGTATTTTATAGCAAAAATTTTGTAGAGAGTTAGATTTTCTACCGAAATGGCGTAATTAAAAAATTTACAATTCTATTCAGTTCAAATTATATTAAAAACAATTTAACAAAAAAGTGCAAAAAATTAAATATCTTATTTTTTTTACTTTTATGCAAATAACTTTTTGTGAGCAGAGATAGGTATAGGCATTGCTTCATAAAAAAGACAGGATATTAAATTTCCACCAGAATGACGTATTAAAAAAAAATTTTCGATGAAGTTTCAATGAGATATGACCGTTTAAACGTTATCATATTCTTCGGTTTTTGTTGAATTTCTAACAATATCATTTTGTTACTTAATTTTGAATGTATGCAATTGAATTTTATTTAAGAAAGACATGTTAAATTAATTGATCAACAATAAATAAATGTTATATGCAATATTGATCGTATGAGGACATTATTAAATTATTGCCCATATATTGTCAATATAAAATATTGACTGTCTGAGGCCCGCTTTAGTTTATGTGAAAATATTTGAATATACTGTGAAGTACAAAAAAAATTTATATTTCTTTAATAATATCGTCAAACTGGATTTCAATTTCTTCGTCGACTTCTTGAAGAACATCGTCTTCAGATACTTCTGGTGCTTGAGCATTGTCACAATTAACTCCTAGACATTCTTTACAGAATATAAAGCAGGTAATTCCTAATTTTCTGCAACCACAACTTATTAATTAATTATAAATGTATTTTTTCAAATACTTATATTTTAGATAAATACTTATTGAGCAATTTTTAAGAGAGTAGTTATTAATTTGTTTAAAAAATAAATAAAAATTATATACGTTCATTACATTTATTTATTGTTGATCAATTAACTTTATTAAATAAAATTCAATTGCATACATTCAAAACTAAGTAACAAAATGATATTGTTATAAATTCAACAAAAACCGAAAAATATGACAAAGTTTAAACGGTTATATCTTATTGAAACTTCATCAAAATTTTTTTTTAAATACGACATTCTATAGGAAATTTAATATTCTGTATTTTCTATGAAGCAATGCCTATACCTATCTCTGCTTAAAAAAAAGTTATTTGCATAAAAATAAAAAATATTTAATTTTTTGCACTTTTTTGTTAAATTGTTTTTAATAGAATTTGAACTAAATAGACTTGTCAACTTTTTAATTACGCCATTTCGATAGAAAATCTAACTCTCTACAATCATTTTCCTATAAATTACCCCCTAATTTTGCTTCGTTTTCGAAATATACTCAAAAAACCGTCAGGGTTGCATGTTCCCCCCTCTAATTTAATAGCACTCTGCGGTTTTTTCATTCTGAATAACCAATTGAACGATTTATGCAATAAAAACCTACACACCCTGTAGTTCCTTATGATATGACATAATCAATAGCCTTTATTTGTTGAATTGTTATAACAGAGTATGATATTTCCTATCTTGCCGAGTCCCCATTGGAGAAAACAAAACTATTTTTAAACACATCTCAGTGATCAAGGAGCTACTATCTAAACTGGGTTTGTGGGTTAAAAATAGCAATATAATTTTTTTTAAATAAACAAAAACTTTACCTTGATCCTTGTCTGGAAGATCGAATGATGATAAGTAAAATATATCAGGAGTCTTTTTAGAGTAATCAACAGAAATTTCTATAACATGTTCTCTGTGCTTATCATCTAAAAAAAAAGTAAACTATAGTAGTAGTATAACTATTGTTCACATTCACAGTTGAGGGTAATTTTTACCAGGAAGACAACTTTTACCCAAGTCAAGAAATAGTTAAAAGTTGTAGAACACGCGTATATCGATTCTTTAATAATAGTAATAATAAGTTTATTTGCAATATTTATTATATAATAAATGTGTTTATTTATCTTCCTTAATAAACTTCTTCTTTGATCCCCCGAAGACGTGCTTGTTAGGGGCAAATCTTAATATTTTAAATTATAAATATATGAGAATATTTCACTCATGTATAAATTTTCCCATAAGAAACGTTAAAAATAAAAAAATATCAGCGGATATACAACGTTGCCTAGACAACGTTGTATATCCAACACACAACAATCGAACCTATTTGACGAGACAGTTTTTTTTAACCTTTGTACTGCGAACGTGATCGTTATTGTTATGAGTTCCCTTCGGGAAATTCATTGCTTTTGAAAAACAAACCCTCTCAAGAGATAATTGTTATTGGATTTCAGTTACAGTTTTAATTATGTTATATGAAATTGAAAATTGTATGACAAAAAAATTTTTTTATATATATTTCATTCTAGAAATATTCTCCCTAAATACCGCTCGTGCATAAAAATTAACCAGATAATTTTTAAGCACTCGTGGTATTACACCTGAATATTTCACTCATGTATAAATTTTCCCATAAGAAACGTTAAAAATAAAAAAATATCAGCGGATATAAAACGTTGCCTAGACAACGTTGTATATCCAACACACAACAATTGAACCTATTTGACGAGACAGTTTTTTTTTTACCTTTTTACTGCGAACGTGATCGTTATTGTTATGAGTTCCCTTCGGGAAATTCATTGTTTTTGAAAAACAAACCCTCTCAAGAGATAATTGTTATTGGATTTCAGTTACAGTTTTAATTATGTTATATGAAATTGAAAATTGTATGACAAAAAATTTTTTTTATATATATTTCATTCTAGAAATATTCTCCCTAAATACCGCTCGTGCATAAAAATTAACCAGATAATTTTCATTCAAGCTTGTTATACTAATTCCACTCGTTCTTCGAACTAGTGAAATTATAAATAACAAGCTTTCATGAAAATTATCGATAATTTTTAAGCACTCGTGGTATTACCCCTGAATACTTCACTCATGTATAAATTTTCCCATAAGAAACGTTAAAAATAAAAAAATATCAGCGGATATACAACGTTGCCTAGACAACGTTGTATATCCAACACACAACAATCGAACCTATTTGACGAGACAGTTTTTTTTTTTACCTTTTTACTGCGAACGTGATCGTTATTGTTAAGAGTTCCCTTCGGGAAATTCATTGCTTTTTATTTTTAAATATGTATATTAAGATATTATAAATGTAAAGTTTAGAGTTGCGACCAATAAAATATAACTAAAAAGTGTTTTGAATATTTTCTTTTACCCATATTTTACAGTAAAAAATTGGAAAATTAGGTTTTCCACAGAATCTAGAGGTGAAGCACCAGAGTTATTTTGTATGGTAATATTTTTTTTGATAAACTGGATTATTTCTTTTACTTCCTATAGTTTTTGTAAAATATTTGCCAAACTTGGACAGCATAAATTTATAAGCTATGTGTATAGTATTCTTATAGTAGCAAAAAGAAATTTATAATTTTGTATTTACCTGAGACAGAAACATAAACTTTAGTTAAATCTTCTCTTAGTTTGCAAGTTTTTAAATTTAGGAAAAATTTTGTAAACTCTGTATATTCATGCAGAACTCTTCTGTAGACATCACAATGATTTTCCAATGGTTTGGCTGTGTTTTTAGATTCCAAAAGGTCTTTAACACAATCTAGAGTTTCCAATATACTTTGAAAGCTCTTATTTATTAATTTTTCGTTAATTTCATTCTTAAGATCACCTAGTTCTATATTTTCTAATTTGTTAACCATAAATTTGAGTTGATCATCAATTGTTGTAGTTTGTTCCACTATCACATCATAGCCCTTGTTCTAAAAAGGAATTACTTACTTTACTTTCTTAAATCTTTATTAGGGTCAACTGGGGCTATTATGATACAAAAATTAAAACTTTAACAAAAAAAAATATAAGTTTAAGTTTTAAAAATCTCCAAAAATTCCTTGTTGTAAGCAATGAGATTCTCTACCCAGTTTTGAGGGAAAAATACAATAAAAACAATAGTTGACCGTAAAAAAACAACAAAATGCTGTATCAAAATAGCCCCGCGTTTGAGGCTATTGTTGATACAGCAAGGGGCTTTTGTGATACAGCGCTTTAATTCTGTAGTGGAGATAGATTTCAAATATGTGGGACTAATATAATATACTATTGTCCTTTATCAGTATATCCTGCAATTTTGACAGCCATCCTTCAAGTATGTTTTAAGTTAGATACAGGAAAGTAATTTCATGTTTTTTTTTTTCACTAAAGCTACTGATTGATATTGATAAAATTATAATAGGTAATGTGATTGTTAGATGTGGGATTGTTAAAAAAAAAAGTACAAATGTTGTAATTAACTTTAATTCACGAAGCGTTTTATAATAATATAATAAAAATATTAGCTCCATCAAAAGGCAACAAACGAAAATTAAATAAGTCGACGTCTAAGTATTATAAATTACCAACGAAAATAACATAGACAGACAACGAAACACTGAACAAAATAAACAAAAGTAAATTATTAAAGGGCCTTAAACACCGGCACTTCTTTTTTTTAAATGTATTTTTCCCTATTCCCGATTATATTGGGAACAGGCAGTTTAGCAAGTATATCCTCCTTGTTTATTACCGATATATCGTTTTCTTTAATTTTAAACGTTTTCTTATTATTCTCTGAAATAAGTCCCATTAGTTCAATGTCGTTCTCATCTATATTTCTCACCATAACCACGTATTTGTATGCTACTGAATTTCTTAAACCGCCTATAAATTTAGCTAATATAAAGTCCCTGTGGTTGTCTCAGAAAAGCCCCAGTTGCTGTGTCAGAATAGCCCCTTCACTTTAACGTCGAATATACCTGCTTGAACATGGCTCAAATTTAACAAACAAGGCTTCAAATTAAAGCTCTAAGTGGGCCTTATATGACGGGAACAATAAACACATACATTATTATCGATAGTTTTGCCTACAGTAAAAGTTATCACTAAAAAAATAAAATTTTACTAAGCAAAAATTGTGGCTGAAGTAGAAATATTTTTTTATTTTTTAAACGTTTTGCATTTTTGTAAAAGTGAATATGACTTATAATTAAGTATATAATTCTCTACTTTACCAATTTTTCTTACTTTAATTTGATGACTGTAAGTATTTTTAAGGAAGCTGTATCATAATAGCCTCACTATTTTGTCTGTATCACATTAGCCCCAGTTGACCCTAAATGTTTTTTTTACAAATAGTACCCACAGGATTTTCTATTTGTATACTAACACCTATAGAGGCATGGATCAAAGGATGTAGATCTGTTGTTTATAAGAGTACATCGGGGGTGCCGCAAGGCTCTAATCTAGGACCGCTGCTCTTCATAGTAGCTTTTAACAAGGTTATGACTAAGGTTAGGAATTCAAGGAATGACTGTGAGACACTTCAGCAGGACTTCTGTGATGTTGCTAGTTGGTGTAATGTGAATGGTTTTAACTTAAATGTAAATAAGTGTGCCTGTATGTCGTTTACACTTAATAAAAATACTGTTGTCCATGACTATACGTTGAATAATGCGGAGCTTCGGAGGGTTAATGAACAGAAGGATCTGGGAATATTATTTGATACTACCTTGTCTTTTTCCAGTCATATAATTTCTAAAATTGAGAGTGCCCAAAGAATTGCAGGATTAATTGCAAGAAGTACTAAAAACTTCAATGTTGATGTCAGCCTTTATTTGTTTGACACCTTGGTGATACCAATTTTAGAATATGGCACCATAATTTGGTCTCCTCAGTATAACATTTGGATAAGGATGATTGAGGGAGTACAGAGAAGGTTCTTAAAATGCATGCATTATAGAAAGTTTGGGATTTATCCACTTCAGGGTTGTAATAATGAGGATCTTCTGGAAATTTTTAACAGATTATCTTTAAGTAAAAGAAGGATAAGGATATTCTTGTGTACAATGTTTAAAATCCTATATTGACTGTCCTGATATTCTTGAACAGCTTCCGTTTACTTTCAATCGCAATTCTAGAAATCGAAATGTTTTTTATCTGACCTTTCCGCGAACGAATCTTTACAGAAGTTCCCCCCTGTATAGATTATGTCATTTATTTAATTTGTATGCTTCTGATATTGATATCGACCTTGTAAATCTGAGAAGCTTTAAAAAACTTATACAGGATAAATTACTTATAAACTAATTGTTGTATTGTGACGTATTTTATAAATTCTGTGTTATACATACTTTGCTAAGCCTATTGTTATTTATGACTTTGTTGTGCTGCCTGACTATAGTTTAAGTTGAGTGTCTGTAATTGGCTTTTTGCTGTTGATGCTTTGAAATAAATAAATAAATCATGTCACTAAAGGGCACATAAAACCAGTATTTTTCTAAATCTTATAGCCTTTTCCATTACCACTCCGAGAGTACTCCAAGAGTGCTCTGACACGTCATAGATAGATGGGATCGAGGAGAGCACTCTCAGAGTGCCCGAGAGCAGTAAATGGAAAACACTATTAGTTTCAACTCTGACACATTATTAATAAAGTATTTCATGTAGTTTTAGAGTTTTACTTGCAATACCTTTAGCTTGTACTTACATTGACAAAAATTTGTCCTTCGAATAAGATGGCATTACTGTTTTCGACAACTTTCCTTTCAACCAAGGGATATTTGAGCAGTAGATCTAATGATTGTTCCATATTTTCTGATTAAAAACCTGGCGAAATAAATTTAAAATGAAAAATTTGGACATGTTTGTTCTTGTCTAAGCGGCTGTCCAACGGTTGTATGTCTCATAACATAAAACATAACCTAAAACAACAAACATTTCCAGCACAGAAGAAAGATTATCTCTTCTTCCTACATAAATTTTTGGACTTAGTACTCGCTACTTAGAAATACGGTAATTCTTTTTTCCACCGGTTGAGCCGAATCGGGCTCTTACATTGCCTATGTGTTACCGGCAGAGCTGTGAGTAACTTAAGTAACTAGATACTTAGTTCTTTTTTGAGGAACTGTAACTTCGTTACTTTTGAAAAGTAACTTTTATCTAGTTACTTTTTAGGAGTAACTATACACTTAAAAAGTAACTTAGATGCTTTTAAAGTAACTAAGTTAGGTACTTTTAAAGTTCCTCTGGGATACCAATAATGCACACGTACCATCCATCAGATGATGACCAAGGGACGATCGGCGGCCGTTAATCAGATTTTCACGAAGGAACGAGCGGCAAGTCGCGACAAAAATATCCTGACATTAACAAGGTTTTTCTTAAATATAACACGCCGTTGCCTTCTTCAGCTCCCGTGGAGCGTTTGTTTTCATATGCTACTTTCATTATAATGCTCCTCGCAGACATGCCCTCTTAGATGAGAATTTTGAAAGGTTGGTACTTTTAAAAGCCAGCGGGGCATTTTAAAAACGTTCTGAATTTTTTTGGTTACTTATAAAAGTTCCTAGTATATTTGGATTTGTTACTTCATTTATATTTAGTTAGTTGTGTTACTTTTAATAGGTTTTTTGTTACTTATCTTTTCTTTCTACTTTTATTAGAAATGTATTAAGTTTGTAAGTATAATAAATTCGTATTCGTTATACACTTTTCATTTACATGTTATCACTACCGGGTAAATTTATGGTATCTAGTTCAAAAGTATCTTAGTTACTTTTAAATTATCGTAGTTACAATCAATAATGTAACTAGTTACTGTAAAAGTATCTTAGTTACTATAACTAGTTACTTTAATTAAGTAAATAAGAACTAAGAAGTTACTTCTGGGTAAGAGTAACTATTCCTCATGAGTATCTAGATACATTTGTGCAAAAGTATCGAAAAAGTAACTAGTTATTACTTTTCTGAAGTAACTTTCACAGGTCTGGTTACCGGTTGGATATTGGATATAAATCGTGTTATCTTATTCGTGGTGGATTTCTGTTAATTCTATCAACGCCAACGAGAGATATTTTAAAATAATTAACCAACCGGTTGATGACGTCAATCCACCAGCTATCAATCATAAGCTCATCTGTTCCACCACTGGTTAAATTCACGGGTGGAAAAAAAGGATATACCTATACCTACCCACGTTAAAATACAAAATTACACGAAAACGAAATTAATACAAAATGATAAAATATAGGTTAGCAAGGATTAAAGAATTAAATACATCTTGCCTCAGACCAAACGTTAGGATAAGTACTGAGGACCAAGAGAAGCTGGCACTGGCTTTAAATTTCGAAAAATTTCCAAATTCGCGATATTGCACAGAAAGATCAAAACTTAAAAATAAGAACTGTTGATATAGATCCAATGAAAAGACGATGAACGCGAGGCAAGTATATCAAGAATTCTTTTTGCAGACTCCAATTAATTTCTGAGCAATGTCTATGCTTGGCGTCCGAAGGAAGCGATGCAAATTGAGATGACGTTTAGGGGTACCCTTGGATTGATAAAGCCATACAACTCCTGTAACAGTGGGTAACGATCAAGTTCTACTAATTGAAAAGTGGCTTCTGTTGTCGCTACCGTGTTTTTGTTAGAGAGGATAAAAATACAAAACCCTCCTCACACAAATTAAAACACCAATTGGTCCAGGGAGGGGGGAGTGCTGCCACTGCCCCTCAACCAAGGTTAAAGCGGATTAATCAGACTCTGGACTCTGGGAAAAGTTAGCATCAAATATAGATAAAGGTACTGATATTTCGATTAAAGGTAGATCATTTCCATTAATCCCAAGAGTCAGATCTGTTACAAGGGATTAGTTTCTTCGAGTCATTCCTATTGGAAACTCAGACGAGTTTGTAAATTCAATTTCCATACTACTGGGTAGGTAAACAATGGCGTTACTGTTTCTACGCACAATACTTGTCTATCTAGTCAAATGGCTGTTCTAACACGCGTTTCCTAGGGGGACACGCCTAAATAAGTTCTTTTCATTCTAACTAGAATAAGAAGAGCTTATTTAGGCGTAACTAAATAAACCGGTATAAGACATTAATTTTTTGTTTACTTCATTCACAAGTTTGAAAAAGTTGTTTAACAATTAGAAGGCAATAAAAATTCAATAGTCTCTGTATCCAGCTAGAGCGAGAAGAGTCATAAGGTTTCTGAAGAGACGATGTAATGTAGCTTGTACCTTGTACAGTAGATGGACAAATACATTTCCATAGAAGTTATTTTAATTGGAGTTTTTTTCGTCTGGACTATAAACAAAATGTATCCATAACGTTTTTCCAAAGAAACTTTATTGAGGTTATTTCCTAGGTATGTAACATATCTATGCACCTGTGAAGACCTATAATAAACATGTTGATAAAAGTTCCTTAAAAATTCGGTAAACACGACGATGCACTTGTATGAGTATACTTATTTATACCTACTTAAAACTAGAAAGATTAACATTTCATAAAAAGACCAAGTTCGAGTACTTTAGGCAGGGTGCCCACACAAACGACTCGGTTTGGAACCGCAGACTCGGCACAATCGGAGCATTTTGGAATACAGGTGATGCGGTATAGGTATAGACGAGACATCTTTCATTTGCTTATACCAAAATGTTCAGATTGTTCCGGGCCGGCGTTCAGAGCCGTTTGTGTGGACACTCTTCTTTATTCAGGCGATCTAATACAACCATTGTACTGCTAGGTAGCGTAAATTCTCATAAAGTGTATGTCGAGACTGCCAAATGTAAATATAGCTTTCTCTATGCTTACTTATTCGTCTCAGATTGTAACTATCTCTTGTTGATTTGTTTGGTTATGTTAAATTAAACCAACTTATCATCACATTACTTTACTATTGCATTTATTATAATTTTAACTCGTTACGATATAATTATTTATCAGGCTATGACAAAGGGTTTTAACGGGGTGTTGTGGGCAATGAGTGACGTCCTGGTTTCATTAATCAAAGTAAAATTGGCAAGCTGAAATTGGTTTGTTAATTATTACATGAACAGTTAAAAGTTAGTAAAACTCCGTAGTTTTAGGTGAAAAAACAGTCAAATTTAAATTTAACGTAAATTTCTTAAACTATTAAAACAAACAGTTGCCAATTTGACAAGCGAACCTCGAAGGCCGCTCATTCATCATTTTGCCTGTGCCTTATTTCTGTCTTTCTACTCTTAAATATTCTAGCAGGTCATGGATCAGATAACTGCGCTGAATAAACAAACATTAATAAATTTACTGGATTTGTTAGTGCAGATATCTTGGGTGTACTCCGTGTACAATACATCATCATGTCAGGCACTTCCTAGTGAAGTCTCTCGTCGATTTTTAAACACCCAATCCCGAGAATCAAACTTGTGAGTGTACAAATGACGTCACAAGCTAGGGTCTCAGGGAGTCGGTGGTTAAAAGGCTCCAACCACCGCGGGAACACCTGCGAACAGAAAAGAAAAAGAACACCGATTGGGTCGGATTTCCCAATATGCTTAGGATGTAATAAGCGTCACCAATATAACGTTATTTCAAACAAAGTTCATCTTATCTTTAACATACAAGATCCCAATCAGATTTTTATTTTCATTTAACAGCCCTGTCGTCTTGTCACACTTATCTGTTTGCTATCCTTAAAAGTACTATGGAAAACCATTTAAAAAAAAAATATGTAACTTACATCTATGTGGGTTCGCAAGATTAAAGGATTCCACAAACCAATGCGTTAAATGAGTATTTGATTTGTATTGATCGCAACAGCCACCGTGGGAGCTCGCGTTGTGTTACGGAATCCTTTACTCGTGATACCAGAACAATAAGAGAAATATTGGAACCTTTTCTAGAGCTTTGTACTGGTGACCAATAACACTCATTGTGCAGTATTGCCGGTTATTTTTTGTGATGTGGATAAAAAGCGAGTGGTAATTTTTATAGAATTATCCATAATACAGCCTTCTGATCAGGTTATTTTAGGCGTTTCAAAATTTCTCTATTGTTCGTAAAATTAAGTTTGACATAATATGGTGTTTATGAACTATAAATAAAAGTAAAATTATACAAAACTACCTAGGTATTGGAATTCAAAAGGATTAAATTAGGACAAAAGAGGATCATTAAGATTAACTGTCTCGAATTTGGTATGTGAGATTTAGAACAGTAGTTAAGGATTTTCAACCGCTATACACACAAAAAAAACATTAGGTATCTCGTTTAAATGGCAAGAAAGGAGTATTTGGTTCTGAATACGCGTGATAAGAATGTGCGTAGGTATATAGTTTGCGCAATCAATTCTCCCGTTTTCAGGCAGACTACAGCAGTAATCTGTCATCGATCAGCTGATATCATAATTTTCTTAGGGTTTGAGTGAGCTTTAATTAGCCAACTCGTCACGTTTGAAATTGTATTATGGAAAGTAAACTTACCAGAATGCACGTTTTTTAAAATCCATTTTGCGAGAGTACTAAAAAAATCTACTATCCTATAACTTTGAGCCATGGCAGACAACAAACATCTTTGATTAGTGGCCCCCCAGGTATGCCTTCTAGTAAGGAGAAACGAATGGTGTTCCAAGTTCATTATGCATTATTTGTCTCTATAGATGTTCTATCTTTAGTCAAGGAAATGGTACTTTATCACAAATGTGGACCAAAATAATGTATTTTAAAAATTTTAAACTAGTTTAAGACAACCAACAATTAAAACAGGGGATTTTAATAGGCCGCTATAAAGTGGCTTCGTGGTGCCATCGAATGAATGGATGCTGAACAGCTGAACTAAGTTTGTGTTTTGCTGGTTTTCTACACATTTTATATTTGTTTTGTGTGGTGTCTACCATTTTGACCAAGTTATATTGGGTGTTTCAGAATAAGATGCTGATCCTTAACGGTGTGAATCCTTAGGTGATTTTAAGAAGAAAAGTTCAAATTAACATATATCCTTAACCTATCAACTTTCGAACGACAGGACGTTAAAGTTTTAAGAAAAAAATCGTTTTTCTATCATAACTTTAACAACTTTCTAGATATTTTTATGAATTTTTCACACATGCCCTCTAAGCATCAATAGCCATTTTCTGGTGTAGAAATTTTTTAAAATTTGTTAACCAGTGGCATCCGGAAAGGGGGTTGGACTAGACATTTTGGAAAAATATTATGTACGCCACTGCTATTTCTCAAGATAACTTTTCTTCTTAAAATCACCTAAGGATTCACAACGTTAAGGATCAGCATCTTATTCTGAAACACCCGATATATAAATATAATATAAAAGTTACAATGAACAAAATAGGTATAAGATAATATCAGGACCAATACTATGGTATGCTAATAAAGCCAGGCGAGCCTCCAATTCAATTTCTGGTTGAGTATTAAGATAGTTCTAGAACGGAGAGCGAACACTATCGTTAGTCCTATGGAAATTTATAGAGAAGGCCTCATTATTTCTCAAATTACTTCCGGGACGTTTAGTTTAATCTGAAACGGACGATCTATTGGAACTCTTCTATTTTCCAGGGATATTAAATTAATACGCTTTATATGTAGATAAAGCAAAGGGTGGTTTGTATTCTTTAAGAGCATCAATTTTTATTAAATTTATAAGATGTTGAACTCCTTGAACTGTAATTGCCTGAAATCAACTTACCAGCAGTGGCGGCTCGTCAGATGAAGGGGCTCTTCACCAAAAAAATAAAACCAGGAGGAAAGTTTTTCGACAATATTAGATATTAATGTACGAATACAGCTACCATTTTAGCCCTTAAAAAATAATTATGTCCGAATTAATAATATTAATTTAATCAGAATGTAGCTATGCATAATAACTCCGATGGACAATAATTATAAACACTCGTGCATTTTGGCGCGCCCCAGCCGACCGTGTTCGTTAGTTTAAAGCAAGTGAAGCGCCAACGCCCAACATGGCATTGATATTCACCGTTGCTATGGTAACGTGACGTCAGTTACGCAAACAGCATGTAACAATTTACATTATGATGAAGGGCAATTTAAAAATAGATCAGCCGTTTGCACCATTGTTTTAGCATTGGTTCGCCTAACCTTAAGGTATTTATTTTGAGGCTTTGCATAACTTATGGTTATAAATATCGTTTTTATGTGATTTACTGTGTGATTAAAAAGGTTTGTTTTTATTTTTCAGTTAATTCAGTAGTGTACGTATGTACCTACTTAGTTGTGTGTTTAAAAAATGAACCCAATTAATGACATAGTTTGTAATTTATTGGAAACTCCATTCAGTCATTGGACAGATGAGAATAAGAGAGACGTTTTGTTACACGGCTTTTTAGTCAATGTTTGTTTAAGTACCCGCACTATACCTAGTTCTTCGCCACTTTTTAAGAGCCGCCACTGCTTACCAGACTTATTTTTTTGAACTTCCCTCTATAGAATGACTAGATTATATTTACAATTACAAACGCGCTAAACTTTAAACTCGACATATCTTCAACAGTCAGTCGTTTTTATTGATTGCGCGCTGGTATCCAACATTGGGTTCGAGATGGCTATTAAACCAGATGAACGCGGGGTCTAACTCCAGAGAAATACGTTGCCAGTTTCTATATTGTACTGATGTTCTTTACTTTTCTAAATTCAATTAGAGTATAACATATTTTACCATCTTCTACCAGCTTTTTAAAGCTCAATGTTTAACTACTCTTACTGCAGGATATCTAGCTAATGCAAACATTGCTAGGGCCGAATTGCAAATTTAACCTGACCGTGTTTATTTTATACCGAGATTAATTTAGGTTAGGCGTCATCCCGCCTCATACCACAGCAGTGGCGGTTCGTGGATATTGAGTATGCAAGGCTCAAATCCAGTGGCGGCTCGTGGGTGATTTCAATGGGGAGCAGGCGAAAAATTTTCGAAGCCAAGCCCAAAATTTGTCAAAAATTCACTCAACTTCTATCTAATTTCGTAAATTAGATTAAATTTGATTGAGATTTTTTTCTTTAAATTAAAGTAGGTATAGATTTACACATTGTGATTTGCGCCAAGTGTTTAGGTCTTCCCATCACATTTTTAATTTCTACTTTTTCAAAATGGTAAAAAAATAGACTTAGATGTTACTACACATTTTAGAATTTTAACGTAATTAAACGTGATCTCATTCGTTTAAAACCATTTTAAAAAATAAATAAAAACAAATTCTGAATAAAAACTAAGTAATGTATCTTATTCCTAATTAAATAAAATATTATTCTTGCAAAATATTATTCGTTACCCCTCTTAGACCCTTCAGATTCGTTGTGTCCTCGAAAACTTAGATCCTGAGACGACAAATATAAAATAAAATCGATTAAATTTAGCAAATAGCATCAAATCAAAAGACCGCGCGCGGTTCACGACACACGAGACGAGTTTAGCAAGCGTTGAAAAACAGGTGATCTATTTGCACGTGGGAGAGATTACGCTCGTGATTAGTCCGGAGGCTCTTTTCCAGTCGACATTGCCACTTATTGTAGTTAAAATGTTAGAAACTACTATTTCCCTCTCACAATTTCGTATTTATCAGAGCTTATTAACGTGGCTTTTAGGCAAACCCATGGACACTGAACAACCACTAGCCTCATGCGCTATTGTCAGATTGTAAAAAAATATTAAATAGTGGAAAAAATAGCAAATACGGAAATAAATTAAGAATCTGAATGAAAATATATTACATATTTGCTTGCTGTAAATTAAGAGTTATTATTTAAGTAATAAACCAAGAAAATGTGTAGGAGGGCAGGAATTACTGAGGAGGCTCAGCCTCCCTTGCCTCCTTCGAGGAGCCGCCACTGTACCACAGTGTACGTTGAACCGAGCAAATTGGATCTCCTTCTCCCTACAACGGTCAAAATCAGTAAGTAAGCCGAGCGTAGTTCGGAGTCAACATTATAATAAATTTGTAGTAAAAGGGATTTTTGTAATTGCAAAATTGAGTGCAAGAAAATTAAGGGACTATCTCAAATAATGCCACGAATAGTATTTCCTTGGTATAACACTTTTTTAAAGTAGTTGTATAGACCTTTACACTGCAAAATCTGGCGAAGGGGAATTCTTATCGCCGCCACTGGTGGGTGGGTAGAGCGTACTTGATAAATTAAGCTGCAACGTTGGGGTTGGAGTAGAAAATAGCAAAGCGTCGGACTGGGCGGGCAAAGACAAGCGACATATGAATCCCTAAACTGTTGCGAACGACCGAGAAGATTTTTGTGAACTGTCTACCACTGCAGTGTTAGTTTGGTTTTATTTAAATTGGGATGCAACTTACCTAAGGAACAGTGTCGCGCGGGGAATAATATAGAACGTTTTTTTAAATAGGGGTTTTCACAGCATCATAAGGTATTTTCTCAAGGATTTTGGACAAATTACATTTCAATGAACACAACGTAAACGTATACGCCTATGGTTCGAATACGAATGTTTCAGCTTTATTGACAAACATGTTTAATAAAAAGACTCGCGTCTATATCCCAGCCTAATGACAGCTATACTGCGGCATACTGCGTATGTCAGGCGGATGGCGGGACATTTAAAATATAATTAGAAATGGATTTAATTCTTTTTTTACGTCACGGTGATGAGTCATAGGTGGCATTTTGCAAGCCGACAAAATCCCGCTAATTGATTTTTCAGGTCGTAAAATCTTCGAACTGGCTATTACCTGAAACCGGATTCTCGATTCGCTGGAAATAATTATATTTTCCGCTGAATATGAAACATTTTTTTACAAAATTGTTTGTGTGGATTCCGAGAAAATCACGTTTGGAATAGCGTTTAGAGGGATTGTGTTGGTTTGCAAAATCCCCAATTGTCGAGGTTAAGTTTTCTTACAAGAATAGTTTGCCAGTTTGTTAATTTGTGGCCTTGTGGGGCATAATTAAAATGGAGGGGCAGGTTATTAATCAGTAAGTTTTATTATGGCATGCGGCTGACACAAAATATTAAATATTTTGAAAGTAAAAACCTAACCGTCATTTTTTAAATTGTAGAACAGTTTATATGTGCACAGACTGTAGGATGAAATGTAGTATAAAAACAAATATTGATGTTCACATGAAAATAAACGCAAAGTCTTCAAACGATCACCTTTAAAGACCATTACATGCCAATTGCTATGCATTTCTGGTATTAACACGTTCGTTACCGACTACCACTATAGTGGCGATCGGTGTCTAATGTGTGAAACCGACTACCACTTTAGTGGCAAAACTTATCATGTATTTAAAGCGAGTCTAAACCTGAGTCGGTTCGTTTCTATTGCATCGTTTGTATACAGCGGGTGTTAGGGAACATTATAAGTCACCTATATGCCATTATAGTGGTAGTTGGTTCCGGAAATGCACTAATTTTTGGTTTCTTCTGAATGTTTGTTTTTAGTTCATAAAAACCATTTGTCTAAAAGTTACAGCTTTGGTTCAAAACGTACAACGCAGTAAAAGCTTACGGTAACGAACGTGTTAATGCACTAAAAACAACAATAAGCCCTATGATTACTTCTAACTATGACCCTCATAACAAAAAGTCGGAATTACAAATCGTAGACTGTCAACACCGGTAACCACATCTTTGAATTTTTTGAAACGTAAAAGAAAAAAAGAACAAAGTGTTTGATTTAAAAATATTTATAGAACACCGTATTATTAAAAATTTAATTAATAAATCGCTATATCAATCATATTTTACATGTAATAATTGAATCCATTTCTACCTATATAAATTTCAAATATCCCGCCATCACGCAATCCTCCTGACCTTGCCATTAGTCTGGGATATAGACGCGAGTGTAAAAAGCAACGTTCTCCATGTCACTTAGTATATTCAAAATGGCCGTGCCGCCGGCGCTTTGCAGAGTCAGTCAGGTTCGTAATTAGTTTGTTTTGTAAAAAATGTATACAACACTTCATTAATTTTGTTAATTTCAGGGTAATAGCACAAATATAGGCGAGGTCCTGACTTTCTGTATTACCAACCTGATGTTGATGAATCTAGGTACCGCTGGATGACAAATAAAGTGTCAATTCGCTGGGCAAACTTTCAGATAAGAGATCGAAAGGCTATTTTTGTCTTATCGTATTAACGGAACAAAGACAGCATGGAAAGTCCGGAAAATTCTTAATAGCTCTTGTAGTTTTTATTAAAAAATCCATGATGTAAAAGATTTAAATCAAAGCATTGGTACCTAGTGTGCTTGGTGACTACCATAGCTCCCACATTTTGGACTAATAGTGGTTGTTGTAAGAAGCCTCATCAACCTGGCAAGTAGACCATGACAATCATTTTTATCTACCCCTAATCACCTCACAGTGTTTCACGTAGAAAATGCTAGCTGGACAAAGGGCATTTGTAAGATTATAAGTCACTCTTAAGCTTACACCCCCAAAGTCTAGACGCTAGTAACTGTTTATAAAAACGTTATTCTTTAATAACAAGGTCTAACCTGTGAGCCCGTGTTAAAGTAAACAGGCCATACTGTCGAAATAATAAAGTTAGTGACATGATTTTTTAAGTTATAGATTCTATAGTGGAGGGTAGGAATATTAGTATTTTATTTAGTCTTTTTCCAGTCGAGGTTTAAGATTGATTCGTTTGTAAGATACCGCCTGAATTTCTAAAGTAATATAGGCTATGGTGGGCAGTGGACGATATATACCGATATTTTTTTTCGGTTTATCCACTATTGTCTGGGTAATGTCGGCCAAACGGGACCTACGTATGTGGGATCCAAACCACGCATATGCACTAGTTTATCTTTTTTACGTCCCCAGAGGACAACGATGCTCCTCTCGGTCTCAATATTAGGAATAACTAGTAGCATATTACATTCTCTTATCCACTAAAGTTCCGAACATACTTTTTTATTAGGCGTATGCCCTAGCCGAGGATCTAACTTGGACCGCCGTAGTCGAACGCCAGTATCTCAACTATTAAGCTACTAACGTGGCTTGGTATGGTATATACTGATGATACCGCGTACTTTTTTTTATCCAACTAGCATCTTATACATAAAATATTGTGCACCTGTAGCCTCGCCAAACCGCCACTGCCACACTATGAATGTATTTTCCGGCGAGGAGAAACGCTGATCCAAAGACGCGGTGCTTCACTTTCCCCAGAGCTTCGCATGATCCCGTGAATTGCAACGGTATCTCCTCCTGACACCCATGACGTGTTGGGTCTTCCTCTATGCCAATCAGTGCCATGTGATCCTCTTCCTACCGGTATATAGTGATTTATCTTTTTCGGTTAGTGGAAGTGCCAGTATACTTAAGCCTAAGAGGTCCATTGTGTTCCCTATCGTCTGGGTAATACCAGCCAGACGGGACCTACAGCTTAACGTGGAATCCGAACCACGTGTATGCACTAATTTATCCTTTTTACGTCCCCAGAGGTCCACGACGCCTATCTCGGTCTCGATATTAGGAATGACTAGTGACATACTGCATTTTTTTATCCACTGGAGTTCCGAACATACTTTTTTTTAGGCGTATGCACTCTCCGAGGATCGAACTCGGACCGCCATGGTTGAACGCCAGTAACTCAACCATTAGGCTACTATCGTGGCTTGGTATATACTGATGATACCGCGTATTTCTTTTTGTCCAACTAGCATGTTATAGAATGTCTTTCCCGGCGAGGGAACTTCCTCCCTTTGGAGAAACACAGATCCAAATACTTGGTGCCTTAGTACCCCCAGAGCTTCGCACGATCCCATCGGTATCTCCCCCTGACACCCACGACATGCGGGGTCTTTGTATTAATGGATTGAGGGCCCCCGTCTTCTGTTTAGAAGCCATTCCAACTTAGAACATCTCAAATTAACTACATTTTACCCTAGGACCGGTTATCTAGTGGTGGTAAAGAATTGTTGGGGTTGATGGTAAACAAAAGAAAGTCTGCAGCCTATGAAAAAGTTTTATCAAATTCAGGGTGGAGCGAAAAGGTCTATCAATGCTCGTGATACATTTTTCTAACCTACACGAGATGTACAATGAAAGTCCGATATAGAAGTGGCTGACAATAATCGGTCATAGGCGGAAAAATCTTAATAGCGCCACGCCCTAGAGTTTGTTTACAGGAATAGGAACTCTCACATGTTGCCACCCGAAACTACAAAAATACAATCTGAACTAGACAACAAATGGTTCGGGGTTACTGGATCTTTGACTAACCGCCAGACCAAGTGGTGAGCTGAACAGTCATCCAAGGCCAGGTGATGAGGGCATGTTAATGTTATTCATATGTTTTTTTACTGCTTTCGGTGGCCGATAGTTCGCGAGTTCAAACCTCAGGTTGACCAATGGTTCAAACCCCACCCCCAAGCTAAGCTCCTGTGCCTTGATTTCCCAGTATCTAAAACACTAGAAATAAGATAAGATGCTGGCTAATTATTGATGGAAGTATGAAAGAAGGTGCTATTGTAATCCAGTAAAAACTTGTCGAAATAAATACATTAGAAAGAGCTAAAGCAAGTGCATATAACTCATTTTATCGGAAAAAAAAGTTATTACTGTATTAGAATTGATTTGTAGAATTATAAGATTTCGAGCGACACTCTTAAAAGGTTTAGAGAAAATTCTGTCCTTTTGTTCCTGTTTCTCCGCACACCTCACACCTAAAAAGAAATAAGACTTTTAAAAGAAATCTTTAAAAAATAATATTTCTTATTTCTCAAAGCTTTTATAGTACAGGAAAGTTAAACAGATGGCAGCCGCTTCCGCATCTCGACTTTCATTATCGTCAGGCCTATTCTCAGACCGTTTTTTTCGATTGTGTCAGACGTTTCAAAATGTAGAACCTATAATTTTTGTTTAAATTAGATTTAATAAAAAAATAATGATTGAAATATCAGAGGCAAAAGAAAAATCACAAAAAAATTCTGTAATTTATCAGAATAATATATATTTGACAACAAAATTGACCATTTTTCATAACTAACAAGGAAATCTTGCGAAAAATTAATACCACAGAAGAATAATAGGTCTGAGCTGGACCAGTATCAACATATAGCAATAGCGATCGTGCTCTTTTAGTACACGATCGCTATCGCTATTTTTCCTACTATAGTCCTTGTTTAGGCTTCGGACCAATGTTGCATTGTGTTATTGTATTAAACCAACAATCTAGATGGGTTGGCTCTTTAAAAAAACAAATGACTGCAACCTCGATGTTGGTCACCAATCAATAAAAAATTAACCTGAAATCTTTTATATTTTTAAAATAGTAAAGTCCGACAACCTTACTTTTTGCCAAAGCAGTCTTCCATTTTCACATTATATGTAGCTTTACTTAACTCAAAGTTATTTCCTAACTTGACAATTCGTTCTCTTTTTTACCGTTCCAAAGTTCTATATTTTTCCAGACCCAGAATTTGGCCCAGTAAATTTAAATGTTACCGTCATCTCAAGTCCTTCTGGGATTTGAGAAGTGAGTAAGACCACACAGAAGTTTCAAGCAAACCAAACAATAGTTGATTTTTTGACGCTCCTGTCAAATCTTGACGTCTTGTCGTGAATTGACAAACAAAACTACCTTCAGAATATATCGATGTCAATGATTTTACATAATTTGACAAACAAAACTAACCTCACATTATTTAGTTAAGTCCCTGGCCGCTCAAAGGGAGAGGTCATTACTTTTCCCAGACTCATCCCCTCACAGAGACGTCGCTGCACCTGGATCACTCAAAGTAAGGAAATTAAATGGCAAGGATGTCTTACTCAATTTTAAATCGAGAAGGCTATACGTCATCTTATTACATTGACATTATTTATTCAAGGTCCCAGGCACATTTATAAATATAAAAAAAGCCCAGTAGTGTCGCCCCAGTTCTTATATGTATCGAATAAGGTACAGGTCATGTCTGAGATGAAGGGCAAAGACATAATTATCTAAAGTTGCTAACTCAACAATAATTTTAATTAAGAAATAATGTGGGAATATGTTACACAAACACAACATTAACCGGCGACAGTGGAATACGTAACGATTTTCTTGTTGGTGTGAGTGGGCCTCTGGGTTAGAGTGAGAAAATCGATATTTTTGGGGTGAAAGGGAAAGTAAGACGCGCCACGACGCAATGAAGGCGAAACGTTTTTATTTAGTTTTTTTTTAAACAACTTATAAAACGTTTGTTTATTAAATTAGCTAAGTCTGAATGCGTATAAGGTGTTTGTATTCGTTTTATTTCGTATAAAATCAGAAGCGGGATAGCGGGGTAAGGTTATGGCAAAAATATAAATCAATAAAAAGAAAGGTATCTGTAAATGTAAGAAAAGGGAACTGATTAAAGGCATAAGTGACGGTTTTACATGTGTCAAATTTAAGACGGTTTTATTCTTAAAAATATTGTCGAAATCAAGCTTTACAGAGTGGAACAAATAAAAATAAACGCAGCCGTAGTTCTGCATTCTTTTAACAAATAAGAAGGCTTCCTTAATACTGAATTTATTCCAGTTAAAAATTCCATCCTACATATGATAATTCAATGGAAAGCCGGAAAAGTTTAGTAAAGTTTAAAAAGTCAATCAAATTTTCAGAAAACTATACTGGGTGGTGAATCGTGGTTGGAAACAGAGAAAATTCCATACAACTTTTAGACTTTTCAAACATTGCTTCCCTGCTGACTTTAGAGCGGGGTTGTAGGGAGACTATTTTAGGGTATCTGTGTGGTAAGTGCACATGCGGAGTTTTAACAATTTTGTACAACCCGATCTTAACTTATTTGAATAGGATTGCGGTTGGTTTTTCATTAGAATTTAATAGGTGATGTTGGCGGATACCAGCATAAAATGGACTTGTCAACCTGTGATTTGTCATTGTCAAATGCAATTAGAAAGTATTAGTAACCATTTTTTAACTAGGTAATTATTAGTTATAATATAACAAGTCACTATGATAAAATGGTACTATGCGTCTTAGGTCTGATGATGCTCCGTAAAGAGCGAAACATGTTACCTTAGTTGTTTTTATTACATGATTGAGACCATGACTTTGTGATTTTTGTCTTCCTATTTATGTATACTATCTAATGTTTTCCGTTTATTTCCCTGATAGACCCAATCCTAGCCGGCATAAAAATGTTATTACTAAGTTTGAAGCGAAAGGCACTGTAATAAACAATGCAATTCTTGATGATTTAATACCATTTGATAGGTTTTATTGTTAGTAAAATAATTCGTTTTCTATTAAAAGATCCGTTTTGAAAATAATCTTCGTTTTATTTGAAAATATCAGTTAAATCCAGTGTAAAATATATCTGTTAAAGATTTTTTCCGTCGACCGTGTATTTACATCCGATATTAACGTTCCCAAAATCATTCATTAATGACCCCTATTAATGCATGATTTTCTGTAAATGCACGATTTCCCAAAATCATTCATTAATGACCCCTATTAATGCATGATTTTCTGTAAATGCACGATTTCCCAAAATCATTCATTAATGACCCCTATTAATGCATGATTTTCTGTAAATGCACGATTTTGGTAATTAAAATTAAAGGCAGCCATGCAAACAAATCAACAAAATAATAAAACGTCAATCCAAAACGTCGTCCGCTGTCATTAGTATTTGTAGAATTGTGAAATCTGGATTGTAAAATAAAAGTTGTTAACTGTTTTTCTTCACTTTAGTAAAAGATACGGTCGACGAAAAAACATTGTAACCAACTCTTACATTAAAATGCGATTAATGATCTCGAACATTAACGCGTTCGCTACGCTCACGCGTTAAAATATTTCGATCATTAATCGCCATTATTAATGTACTTGTTGGTTAAATTATTATTAAAAAGCCTACAGGTTGCAAATTATATTTGACAATGACAAATCACAGAATGACAAGTCCAATGCTGGTATCCGCAGCATCACCTGTTGAATTCCAATGAAAAACCAACCGCAATTCTATTCAAATAAGTTGAGATCGGGTTGTCCAAAATTGTTTAAGTATTTGGACAGTCTAAAACTTGCATGGGATTTCCTGTTTCCAACCACGATACACTACCCGGTGAATCCTTGTTTAGAAATGTTTAAAAGTCAATGTCACTATCGCAAAGGCCATTAGAAATTTTAACTTTAAAAAACTATATAGAAATTACAATAATAATTTCTTTTTAAAGTATATTGAATCCTAATAAAGCTAAATTTATTTATTAATGTAGTTGTTTAATAACATGTATTAACATTCACTGCATAGTGAAAAATAAGTCATTTAGAGGAAAACCTATATTAATCGATGTAATTATTACTATTCAACGATATTTTGTATAAATAAAATATTACTACTCCTTGGTAAATATTTATTTTAGAGAAACTCACATGTATTTATTATAAATCAATGTTGATTTCGCCATATTTAAATCAGCCACGTATTAATTATTACTCTTATGGATTAATGATTAATTCTTCTACCAGTGTACAGTGTTTTAAACAAAATGAAGTTATCTAATACTAAGTATATACTATAATAAAAATATTGCAAAAATGCGCATTAAAAAATTGGTTCATGCTTTACTAAATTTTGCAGGACAAAAATTGAAATTTTAAAAGTTGCAGATGGTTGAATAATATTTAATATTGTTATAATTATATTTTTATAGGTTTGGGTCAAAAATTAAGGTAAAACTTTACTTCGTTGACGTTTCGGTTTATTGTTAATACATCATAAGAACTACAAAATAATATAATTAATTATCAGAAAAATAACAGTAAAAATGACGAGGTAAAATATAAAAATTTAAAAAAACATAAATACAAGATAATTGTATTTTACAAAAACAAATCCATGTATATTTATTATTAATTTCCGGATTAAATATCCTATTAAACGTTAGAGTTTTGTAAGTCTCCAAGTCTTTTTATTTCGGATTTATAGCCGGAAGATCGACTACAGAATGTATCTATCCTTTATCAAACTTGAAATATAATTCATCTTTATTAATTTTTTGAATTTAAAATAGCCAAAACGTGCACAAAGACGACCGCACTTGCCAACATAGCACAACCTGATTTTTGCTCAAAATCTAAGCAAGATATGCACTAGCCCTGCAATCTGCAACCTTTATAGCAGCAGGAATAATTTAGAGTTTGCGGGATGAAGTGGTGTGGCGATGCGGCTAAAATTAGACGATTTGCCTTAAGTATATAGTGTGTAAGTTTGATTTTATTGCCGTAGGAAGAAATTTAATAATAAATAATTTGTGTTTTTTATTATTATAGTTTATTTCTTTTTTGTTGTAATTTTGGGCTTGCGCCAACCTGTAAACGATAAATCTGTTACCGGGTTATATTTTTAGAATTTTATTGTCTTTTGGAGTGCAGGACGAGGGGCGCCGACGACTATGCGCCTGTTGTCCTCGTATCCATAGGTGAAAACAATAATTCTGGATTATTAGCTTTTGACAAATATACAACAAAATAGAAAAAAAATTGCTGGTAGTTAGTAAGGAGGGGGAGATTTTCTTAACAATATCAAGTATTTCTCGCTTTACAATCTAACCTAATTCTAACCTAACATTCATTTTTACAAAAAATTAATCCATTACTTGATTCATGTTTCAAATTTCTCTTTGAACAAAACAATCATAGTAGCTCGAAGTTGCTCACAAAACAAGCATTTCACTGCTTCATTGCACTTTCCGGATATTAAGGTGCGTCCACATGTTTGCTCTTTCACGTCATAGCGTCGCAATATGAAATTTTCATGTACTTACCATTACGACCAAAAAATCTCATCTCAAATTCTCACTCGATTAATGTCAATAACAAAGTAAAAAATATTAACCTTCAAAAATTCTTCTGTTTTCAAAACGATGGTCAAAAGAAAGATTATCGGTGTTTTTTAACTTTTAGTTGCCCTTTTGCTTGAAATAACAGATCAATTTCCCATTTAATGGCCATATCTATCGCTTCAGATTTTATATTATACCTAGTTAGTTTGTATGGGTCTCTGACAAGCGGCGGCGAAAGGGTGGGCACCGGCCCACCCTAAAAATATGGGTGCCCACCCAAAATTAAGGGATTCGGTTCTGTGGGGGGGAAAGGGGATTTATAGGAAGGAGTGGTATTATAGAAGGATGTAATAAGTTATAACGAGAAGGAAGATGACCTTTTGGGAGTTTTTTTTACCCCGCTTCTGGCGTTACAGAGCATGGGGGAGGAGGCGACTTTTTTTTAGAAGTAATTTTTGATTTGGGTAGTGCCCACCCTAAAATTATCGGGCCTACCCCCAAAAATCCTGGCGCCGCCACTGTCTCTGAATTTTATAGCATTTTTTTAAACCACCCTGTATAATATCTTTTTTCTAAAAAAATATTGCATTTCAAAAAAATAATTTTGACGAGTTCGAGCGTCGATTCGAACGCGGTAAAATTTCCCATGTTAAATTGTGGTTTTCTTAAAGTGAATTACAAAAAAACTAAACAAATTAGTGCATTCTTTTTCACCATTAAAAAAAAGGTGGGAAAAAAATATTGGGAATAATTTTTTTTTAATAAAAATAACTTTCTCACACATTCATCAATATCTGTAAAAAATGTAAGACAATAAAAAGTGTGTAAATTGCCATTTTTCTACCAATACATACCTTCGAAACCACTTCCGGTTAAACCGGAAGTGAAGTCAACTTTTACATTTTAAATAGAAACCCCTTATTTTTATTCGACGTTTAAATTCTATAAAAAAATATTTTTTTAATGACATCACACTTTATCTTTTATTTTAAAAATGGCCGCCTTGATCAATTTTCCTTTGTTTTCTAAAATGGTTTATTTTAACCTACTGTTATGGACATTTTAGAAAACAAAGAAAAATTGGTATAGGCGGCCATTTTTGAAACAAATGATAAAGTGTGATATGTCATTGAGAATAGAATTCGACTAAAAATGAGTGGTTTCCATTTAAAAGTTTACTTCACTTTCGGTTGAATCAGAAGTGGGCTTAAAGGTTTGAATGGGTTGAAAAATGGCAATTTATAGACTCAAACTTTTAAATCTTTCCTTTTAAATTTACGGAAAAAACTTGGGATAGAAATATTAATCGAATACACTTAAGTGAGAGGTATTCTATACAGGGTAATTCCTAAGTTGATACTTACTTCTTTTTTAGCTGCGTATTGCTTTAAAATAAACAAAATTTTCAAATACCTTTTTTCAAAGAACTCAAAAATAAAGTACTTACATTCATTTATTACACTATGGATTAAATACGGTCCTGCCTAACTTGCCCGTTGAATAACATTAAGAAAACTTCTCGGTGTAGGATGAGCCCGCAAGAGAAAGCTTTCTGCGTATAATCTCGAAGGAACATCGGCACTTTTACGACACTCACAGTAAAAACACCATATTTATTGGTTTATTGTTTTTAAATTATACCATTTTCACGTATCACACAATTTAAAAATAACTTGCTTCAGAAAAATACACCGCAGCGCATTGCTCAAGACTACCCGTATGACTAATACTAATAAGAGATAAGAAAAACAACAGAAACTATAGCGGTCTATGTTTTTATGACCAGGCCCGCACTTAGATTTTTTACTTATCTTTCTCGCCTATTTTTGAGTTTTTTGAAAAAAGGTATTTGAAAAAGTTGTTTATTTTAATACCTTCTATACACAGCTAAAAAAGAAATATCAACTTAGGAATCACCCTGTATTAAGTCTCATCCCTTTGTTTATCATAATCCTCAATGTTACCTAAATTAGTCCAGGAGATCAGATTCAATTTCTTTGTCCCAGTATTTTTTGGTCGCAATGGTACCCACTACATGTAGGTAGCCCCATGATCACGCCGTCAAGCTCCAAGCGCCGCGACGCCCTATTGTGGACGCACCTTCATTGCCACAACAAAATTCTCTTAACATTAACTATAGCTAAGTTTCGGCCGTTCCCACGTCGATCCTTGCGTTCGTTGTAAAGGAATGAGATCAGGAAAGTTAGCAGGCCGCACAGTAACTGCTGAAATTCTTTTAACGTACTATACAACCTACTACCTCAACTGACACCCAAACAAATCCAGTGAGGTTATCCAACATCTCTCAACCTTAAAAAATATAACTACCTGGAATATCATCTTTAAGTTAGCAGACCCTACAGGATCAATACATTATCTATTATTGCTAATGTATAATATAATTACATTAATGATAAATTTTAAAACTTTCGAAAAAGTTCAATTGAAAACACTCTAGTTCCTCACCCTCCGTGCACAGAAAAAAACCAGTCTCATACATGCAATTAACATGCTTAAATCAATATTAATGTAAATAGGATTCGAATACTAGCATTTAGTATTGTCACATTGATAACATTCGTACCTTTAGTTAGTATTAACTATGTCGTGAATAAAACTTGTTTAAAAAAAAGGAAAATATTTGCACCTATATACAGGTAGGGGTGCGCAAAATAATCGATTAATCGTGTAATAATCGATTAATCGATTATTCGATTAAAGATATATTTTTAATCGATTAATCGAAAAATCGATTAATCGATTATTAATCGACAATTATTCGATTTTTCGATTAATAGAAAAATCGAAATGTTTTCGATTAATCAAAAAATCGAAACAACTATTTCGATTTTTCGATCATCGATATAATTTCGATTAAAATATGTCTTTTTCGATTAATCGGAATAATAACAATTTTTAGATTAATCGAATAGATTAATAAAAATATTTTGCGACAAAATCAACGATATAACTTAAGGCCTCTATTCTGTATTACCCTCAAGTTTGCCTTGTCAAAATTAATGATAATTATGATTTAGATATTATTTCAATGTTATTTAAGTATATAATGAAAAAAATCGATAATTATTTTCGATTATTTGATTTTTTTATATTAACTGATTGTTTTCAATAAGGCGATTAAAATCGATTATTTTGATTAGTCGATTATTTCGATTAATCGATTATTTTCGATTAATCGATTATTTTCGATTAATCGATTAATCGAAAATAATCGATTCATTCATATAATCGAAAATCGATTATTTTTTTTGATAATCGCCCAGCCCTATATACAGGGTGCTACAAATTCGTGTGCGTGCATGGGGATCTCGAAAACGGTAAAAGATACGAAGATGGTTAAACTAAGGCAAAGTTGCGTATTTTGGAACTTAATAATGTGGTAAAAGAAAATTCTAAATATTACGAATGCCTTCGGAGATATCCGAAAAAAACCGAAATTTTTAGGTTTGGTTTTTAATTTTTTGCGCCTTTATTTTTGACTTCGGAACAAAACAAGAATCACTTTTTCATAGCCGTTTTTTATGGTCTACAACATGGCCTCTTTAATTTTTAAATGAGACGTTTCGTTCTTTGGATACCACCATCAAGTCAATTTTTTTAAATACGGACCTGGATTTTTTATTGCGGTTTTAGGGGCTTTAGAAACCTAATACAATGAAAACATTTTAAAAATTTTAATGTTTCGTCATCAAATAATACATTTAAAATTATCAATTTATTTCCTTACGGCCCTGTAAATTATTTTAAAAAAATTTGAGTCCTTTTTATAGTTTTAAGATTTTTTAGTTAGACACCTATAAATAAAATACGATTATTACAAGGAAAAAGAAATATTAATGTTGATTAGTGATGTATTAGTGTGTATTAAATGTTTTCATTTTTCTTTATGATTTCACTATTTTTTTTAGATGTATTATCGAGTAAGAAAAAATTGTTATAGATAGCGATTACTATTATCTGTCTTAAAGTTTTGCCCTAGAACCTTCAAATTTTTGTTTCAACTTCACTCTACTGCTATTTACCTCTTTTTCATTCATGTATGTCCCTATTTCTAATTTAAAATATTTTGAGTTCAAAATTATACGAATTAAAGTAAGTGTTATGATAAGACATAATATAAAAATATGAATAAAAAATATAATTACTTCCCATGCTTTAAAAGCTATGCGTTTTATTGACCTGTTGAAATATTTGACCTTGACTGTCTGACTTATATTATTAAAATAATTAATGGCTTAAACCATACGTCTCACTTCCTGTAATGCAATTTTAATATTTAATCCTAAAAATAATTCCCAGGACCGTAATGGGTAAAAAGGGATAATTTTAAATATTGATGTGTTATTTGATGACGAAACCTTAAAATTTTTAAAATGTTTTAATTGTATTAGGTTTTCAAAGCCTATAAGTCCCTAAAACCGTAATAAAAAAAATTCAGGTCCGTATTTTAAAAAAAATTACTTGGTGGTATCCAAAGAACGTCGCATTTAAAAATTCCAAAGGTCATATTGTAGATCATAAAAAACGGCTATGAAAAAGTATTTCTTGTTCTTTTCCCAAGTCAAAAATAAAGGCGCACAAAATTAAAACCAAAACTGAAAATTTCGGTTTTTTTCGGATATCTCCGAAGGCATTTGAAATATTTAGAATTTTTTTTCGCCAAATTATTAAGCCCCAAAATACGCAACTTTGCCTCAATTTAACCATCTTCGTATCTCTTACCGTTTTCGAGATCCCCATGCATGCAAGCGAATTTGTAGCACCCTGTATAGTGTATTTCACGTACGCTTTTAATGGCCGTCGATGACACACGTCATTTTTAGTAACATTTATTTTACAGAACTTAAGGTTTGGTTAGGGCAGGACTGGTGTTCCTGTAATAGTTAATTACCAAATAAACAATATATTTACTTGCTTTTTTATAACACAGATACACACAGTCCAACAGTTAATAACCAGAAACTCTACGCACAAAATAATGTCTAAAAATACCAAATACAACAACAATACTGCACTTATTTATTATTCAACACGTGAACGAATGATTTGGGATATGGAAAGAACGCAGATAAGACATGCGGATTGATGAAGTACGGAAAGAAATATGCGAAGGCAGTGGCGTAAGAATATGCACATACTATAGTCTATTTCAGAAAGGTGTGGAGTAATAAAATGGGAAATTCTGTCCAGTTCGGCTCAATTTCGGTGTCGGCAATAGGCGCACATGGAAGCGAAGAGGGATTTTTAAAAGAAGGTTTGCTAACCTTTCAGTCTTTCAATACGAGAGATTACCACGAGGACATGAATTCGAATGTTTCTGAGACTATTTTGGTGAAATGACAAAATATCTTCCAGCTAATTCAGTAGTAGTTATGGATAACGCAAGCTATCATTCAGGACGCACAGAGAAGACTCCCACTTCATCTTGGAGAAAACAATAAATTATCGACTGGTTAACCACCAAAAGTACTGAATTTGAAGATAATTTGATAAAGAAGGAACTATTTGCTATAGCAAATTTACACAAACATCGTTTTATGAAATATGCCGTGGAAGATATAGCTGAAAAATATAGTGTAACTGTGCTGCGAACACCGCCATATCATTGCGAACTAAATCCTATAGAACTTATATGGGCGCAAGTGAAAGGATTTGTAGCAAGACACGACATTCAAAATGAAAGACGTAAGCTACTGTTTGATCAATGAAGTGACACCAGAGAACTGGCGAAAAGCAGTCCATCATGTCATTAAAGAAGAGGAGAAAATGTGGAATCCTGACCACCTAATCGATCGGACCGTCGACCTGTTAATTATAACGTGAAGAGGAGATAACAGTTCCTGAGATGACGAAAAATATTATGATTTTTTATAATTTAATTTCTGTATACTTAATGTATTTTTTGAATTTTATATTTTTTTTATAATGTTTAATAATAAATAAGTGTACCTAATACTATGTACATAATGCACGCCTTTGTCACACCATTTTCAGTTTTTCTGAATGGATAACAATAGGGAAACCTCATAAATTGTACCAAACCTGGGTGGTACTACCTGCACTTGATGAAAATAATAAATTTTGCAATGAAATCAATGCCAAATTATAAAAGTGGCTTAAATATTCGTTGGGTCACTCTGTAGTCTCTTTGCACACCTAATGAGCTTTTATTACTCTACACCTTTCTGAAATAGACTATAACGGCATCAATATCAGGTTCTGTAACAATAATCTCTTGACGGGTTTTAGCTGATTGACGGGCAACATATTGGAGTGTTCAGTGTGTATCTTTGTCGTGTACATGTAAATACAGTCAGTTATATATCAATCTCTCATGAATCTAGCCAATGTTCGTGAGGAAAAGCCGTTTTCGGAATTTTTAAATCACATGTTGGCCAACGCGTGTGATAAGTGAAACGTCAAAGCATTAAAAACGTACGTGAAATTTACTATAGTTCACTTTCTAACTAAATAAAAATAATTTTAAAAAATCAATAAGTACGGACTTTTTGTCAGCGAATATTATGTAAAGTCTGTATTATGTAAAGTGAACATATTCTGTGTTTTTAATACTGTAATGCGACAACGTTGTAAACTAGCTGACGGATAGACGCTATATAGTTAGTGTAGTAATTAAGCTTTTGAATAGTATCTACTGCGTCAAGCGTAACATAGCTCCTGCTGACATACTGTATCATAGGATGTATTTCAGGAAAATATTCGCTCAAAAAATGTCATAACACCCAGTATTTCATTGCATTTATATTCGTATAAGTATCCTTTTACCTAAATCTTTTGCTTTTGTGGTTTAAGAGCAATGAATTTAAAAACTATAAAAAAAATTGGCAGTTCTGGAAAAAAAAATTAAAATTATTTTTTTGTGTGTGTTTTTGATATATTATTGTCAACTGTATAAAATAGACAAACACTATTAGGTTCATAATATTTATAGACCCCTTATCATGAATCTTACCCAAGGACATGGTTTAAAAATAGATTTTAGATTTTTTTTTCAGGACTGCAAAATCTCTTTTTAGTTTTTAAGTTATTGCTCAAGCAAAGTAAATAAAATTTTAGGCAATTATAAATTGAATATTAAAAATACGAACCTAAATATGCAATAACAAATGGGCGTTTAATTTATAAAAATATACCATGAATACGGTAAAATTATACAGTATAAGTCAGCATATAAATAAAATTCCTAACACAAATTCGTATAGGAGCTATGGAAGCCTAACGCACTGTTGCAGGACCTTGTACACTATTAATTTGTGTAGGTATGCCCGATACAACTTGCCCAGTACCACTAATGATCGTGTAGCGTCTGCTTGAGAAATATTTAATCTATTTTTGACAAACAACAGATTCTTAGTTTAGCAGAGTTTACCATCTAAACTTGCTTTTGAGCAAGAAGAATTTCGCTTAAATTTAACAGTTAATATTTTCTGAACCAGATATAATATCGAATAACGGTTTTGAATGGTTGATAGATTCATCTCTTGGGAAACAATTGTCAATGTTGGATTTTCTTTAACTGTCAGAAAATTTTATATACAGGGTGTTAAAGAAGACGATGATTTTTGCTCCAATTTTAATGGCGTGTAACTTTCACAATAATATTTTTAAATTTTATCACTCTACGTCAATTGAATCACTGGTTCATAGCAAAGAAAGTGATTTGTCATCATATCTGCTATATTTTAAGAAATACCGATTTATTTGGAAAACCTTGCTTTATTTTAACTTATTGGTAGCTAGATCTCACTGTGCGTTGTATCGTGCAAACTTTGCGAGTGATTATTATACCTTATGAAAAGCTTGATAATGTTCAGTAACAATAGTTCTACCTAAATGTTATGATGTACAGTGACGTACTTATAAACACCTATATATCTATGTTTTATGAGTATTTCACCATTTTTCACGATTGTTTTATATTGGAAAGTACTCGCCCCTAGATTAGGTAAATGTTTTCTTATTTTTTAGTTTTTCATATCGCACTACAGGTATATTATACAGTGTGTTTACAAAATTTTAACAAAGATAATTTTTTAAATTTAATTTTTGAAAAAAATGTATTTATTAATTTCTAACTTTCTAACACTATACTCATAAACCATAGATATATAGGCGTTTATAAGCACGCCACTGTACATTATAACATTTACGTACAACTATTGTTACTGAACATAATCAAGCTTTTCATAAGGTATAAGAATCACTCGCTAAGTTTGCACGATACAACGCACAGTGAGATCTAGCTACTATAAGTTGAAATAAAGCAAGGTTTTCCAAAAAAATCGGTATTTCTTAAAATATAGAAGATATCAAAAAAATCACAAATTATTTTCTTTGCTATGAACCAGTGATTTAATTGACGTAGAGTGATAAAATTTAAAAATAATATTGTGAAAGTTACACGCCATTAAAATTGGAGCAAAAATCATCGTCTTCTTTAACACATAAAATTTTCTGACAGTTAAAGAAAATCCAACATTGACAATTGTTTCTCAAGAGATGAATCTATCAACCATTCAAAACCGTAGGTCGATATCATATCTGGTTCAGAAAACATTAACTGTTGCTCGAAAGCAATAATTGTCCAGCAGTTTAGATGGATATACAGTATAAAAAACGTTTAGATGGTAGCAGGAGCACGAGAAGGTTTATTGAAAGCACAAAATTTGTCTTGCTGCAAACACTCGACGAAAGGACTTCTGGTAAGAGAGAAATTTGCCGTGTTAATAAATTACACTTGTATTAAATGTAAAATTACAAGTGTTAGCAGCTACTTGGTTAAGGATTAGATTTTTTTCCGTGTATCATTAGAAACAGAATTCCAAGGCCCGATGTTCAAGAAAAGTCGTACTAAATAAACGAATCGGGGAAAAAATTAAATGGTAAAGGAATCACTACTAAGTAATAGTAATCTTTGAAATCAAGGCCTATTTTTTGTTATAGGAGGCCCTAGGACCATACCGCAATCCGGGGCCCCTAATTACGGGCGTCTATCATTTTATAGGAAACGAAATATGGCAATGGAAAAGTAATTTTTTTTCCGAAAATCGATCGGAAATATTGACATTTTTGATAACATTTCTGAAAGAAAAAGTCAATATTTCCTTACACTTAGTCGTTGCTATGCAACGGAAAATAACTGTTAGGAAATATTTATTATTGTACTGTAAGGAAATATTATTTCTGTAAGGCTACTTGTAAACTAAAATGTGTCAAGCTTAATAATGATTACTTCAAAATTTTAACAAGTTTATTGTAATAAGATGTCCTTTTAATAATTTTCGATTTACGGAAAAATAGTATGTAAACTTTGTAGAAAAGCCACATTTCCGGATTCCGTATTGTCAGTCTCGGCTTGCGCCTCAACATACAATCTTTACGGTCGGCCGGGAATGTTCAGCTTTTCCTACTAGGTATACAATATACTATTTTCATAATTTCTGTAAATAAAACTTTTTCAACCATAATTTATAGGGAAAACCCGTATCTGTTAACGTTTGGGCCGCGGCGCATTGCCTATTAAACATTTGGCCGCGACGACACAAATTATTTATCTTTTAGACTGTAAGCCGTGGCGGATTGGCGCCGAAAGTTTTTGCGCCTGCGGCGCCTTGTCTATTAACGCTTTGACTGCGGCTTCTTTATAGTTCTCGCAAACGAACAATAATAGTATAAAAACGTGTGCCGCAACATGTCAGGATTTTTTTACGATTGTTTTTTATTTTGCTTAAAAAAATTAATAAATCTTTCTATCGGCTTAGATTTTATAAAATATTTTTATACAACAAAAAAGTTTAGAAGCATCTCAGTTTTGTAAATGAAGTATTTTGTATTAAACTACTTGAATAAGTAGACCGAGCAAGGGGCCACTCTGAAAACGGGGCCCTAGGCCTGTGCCTATTGGAAAAACAGGCTCTGCTTGAAATCATTACTACGACTGGGTGTTCCTCGCTTTGGGGCAATAATAACACTGGTCAACAAAATTTAAGATTTTTTTTGTCCCACGAGCTGAAGTGGGTGTACTTGGTAGTACTTTTTAAACATATTTCATATATGTTTTCAGAATTTTTCCATCACGCAGGGTTTTAAAGTGACAAAGCAATGAATTTTTGTGAACGTATATATTATAATATGGGTATAAGTTATGAAAAAATAAAGTACAAAGTGATATATTTACTTAGAAAATGTGGTCATATATGACTTTCGACTGTACTTTGCATCAGAAACATCTCTCTTCAGCGTCCAGCAATAGTCTGCCAACATAGCGGGGCTCCATTTGCCTTGGTATCTCTTCTCCATGTCCAGAATGTCCTGGTGAAATCGCTCGCCATGTTCGTCACTTACTGCTCCAAGGTTTTTCGGAAAAAAGTCCAAGTGTGAATGAAGAAAGTGTATTTTTAGACTCATGTTGCAACCCATGGCTTTATATGAGACCAATAAATTGTTAACATTCTCTACGTAATTTTCGGATTTACGATTTCCCAAGACGCCGTTGCAAATGTCCTTGAAAGAAAACCATGCTGCTTTTTCGGACAAGGTCGTTAAGTTCTTCTTGACTTAGAAGATGCGGCGCACAAGAAGACGAATCTGGTGTAAATGTTGGATCCAGATCAATATTTTCGGCTGAAAAACTTTCGTTGTTTACTTCGTCATCGGCAGTTTCATCGTCGCTCGGTGTCATATTTTGTGGGGGGTCAGGCACAGGTAATTCCGGACTGTGCGGCACTGGTCTCAGTGCAGATGGAATATGAGAATATTTAACAGTATGTTTGGATTTAGAAGTTATACCACTGATATTTGTAAGACAAAAATAGCAATCGGTAATATGGTCTGATGGTTCCCTCCAAATCATGGGAATAGCAAAAGGCATATGTCGTTTACCTTTTGCCCACGCTGTAAGAAGTCTGACACACGTAACACAGCAAATATGGGGAGCCCAGCTTTTGTCTTGATCGCCGACTTTACACTTGAAATACTGTTCATAGCATTTATTAACGAGAGGCGTGAAAGACCGTTTTTGAGATTTAAATGTCAATTCACCGCAGATGTAGCAAAAAGAGTTCGGGTGGTTTACACAATTTCTTGGCATTTTTACAGGTGAGTTACCCTACAATAGCTTAAAATGCACCACAGCACATTCTTCAAAACGTTAAAAAAGTCTGCGTATATGTTCATTCACCGAGCTCTAGCCGATAACTAAAACAACAATAAATGTTATGTAGGACTCGGAACTGCTTGCAGGTCTCAACAAGCCAAGACATGTTCCGCGTGACACACAGAGCACACTTTGTTATTTCTAGTCACAACAGTTATTGTTACAATACACAAATAATAAAATAGCAATGCCTGACACAAGTTCTTTGTTAGATGACTCTTATAGTACAGACCTATGCGTGCATTTTATAGGTAAATAATCACATATACTGGAACATAAAAACTAAGGGTGATGGAGAAATTCTGAAAACATGATTGATTTCAGCATGCAAAATTATATTGAAATCAGACATTTTTGCGCTTGGGACAAAAATCTTGTTAACCAGTGTAATTAGATATCAGCGAATGTCAGCTGCATAACTTACAAGGTCATTTAGTAAGAATCCTCTTAATGCACTTGTAATACCTTTTTCGATTTGTGCAGAATAGAATAGAAAAAAAATAGCTTGCGCCTCTAACACATACTAATTATATAAAAATTAATGTAAAAACCTAATTGTCTTTTAAACATAACCACCGCAAATAATTGAATTAAATTACCTGCTTAGCGCCATCAAAGGGTTCTTACCACTCTTACCAGTCTTCACGGTGTTCCTGACCTCCCCGCAGACCGGACTCGAGTCCCTGTAAAGTTTTCGAAAGAATGTACCCTTAAAATCGAACCCGTGATCAAAAACCCACACAAGTTCGGTTCTACGGGTTCGTCCTCGCAAAAAAATGGCAAAATGACAAAAATAACTCGATGAAAAAATGGCTGCCCGCTCGGATTCATCTGGAAAAGAACTGGAAATTACAAGTATTAATTAAAAGAGTTGTTTTTATTATAAAAGTACCTAATATAGTGACTTTGGTCTGGTGACTAACGACATACATCAGGCGGGGCTTGTCCATAAGGTCAATGACCTACCTACAAATTTGACCCACCTTAATTTATTTTTTAAAACAAAAAAAATTATACCTTTCACAAAATGCAAAAGTTTCAAAGGGTGATGCGAAAACTCCCCAAGTAAGGTTTTTACTTAACAAGCAGTGGCGGCTCGTGATAGTTGAAACAGGTGGGGCCAAAATATCCAAATCAATAAAAATCGTTAAGGAAAATAGGATAAAAAACTTACGGAATAGTAGTTAAATGGAGCATACCGGGTGTTGCATCGTCGAGCGGGACATAGGAAATCCGATGTAATTTTAAATGGGGTCAATTATAGGCTTCCCTAATTATTTTAGAGAAAAATTCTATTTAGGTTTATTAAAGAGCACTAAAACCCACATTCAAAAGAATAACTTTAGATATTTTTGATGAGCCCGTTTACGGGTTATCGCCGATTTTTTTTTAACTATTTCTCCTTTTTATGGCCCCGTATTTGCGGGCACCAGTCAAGGTAAAAGATGACTGTCAAATAAAGTTGTCATTTTGAAATGTGTGCTTTATTGTTATAAAAACTCGTACATCGAAAATATTAGCCATGAATTACACTTCTGAAGAAAAAATATTGATGATTAAATGGTATTATCAAGGAAATAGTTATCAAAATGTGTCAGACATGTTTGCTGCTCTGTATCCGAATAGACCGATACCTGCAAAATCTACAGTCGAAAGGACTATCAAGAAATTTGAGACAAAAGGCACTGTAATAAATAACTGCAGATGTGAAGAAAGGCAGGAACAAAGAAGAGATGCAAGAAATGATAGGGACTTGCAAGTTTTATTGTGCGTGGAAGAAAATGATGGGAAGATCAGCACAAGGAAACTTGAGGATGACATAGGATTAGATCACACCACAGCGTTACGAGCTTTGAAACGACATAAATATTATTCATACAAATATGAAAAGCGCTAAGAGATAGGGACGAAATCCGACGACAAGAGTTTTGTTTTGGTTTGATTGAAAGAGCAAACATGGATAGGGAATTTTTAAAAAACATTTGTTTCACTGACGAATGCACCTTTACCTTAAACAATGAACCCAATGTTCAAAATTATCGATATTGGAGCAAAGAAAACCAACACAGGTTTGTCGAAACAAGGACGCAATATCCACAAAAAGTTAATGTTTGGGCTGGGATTTTCGGAGAAAATATTATCGGGCCATTATTTCTTACACGAAATTTAAATGCAGAATATTTTTGGAACTACTTGAAGATCATATTTTACCTACTTTACATGATGCCGCCAGGGAAAATCAGGAAGTTTGGTACCAAATGGATGGCTGCCCGGCACATAGTACCCTGGCTGTCCGGGAATATTTAAACCGTGCTTTTAATGGAAATGTTATTGGCTTAAATCATACAGTAAATTGGCCAGCCAGATCTCCTGATTTATCGCCAAATGATTTCTTTCTCTGGGGCCATTTAAAAAACAGGATATACAAAGAAAAAAAATACCCAAATCTAGACGAGTTAAAAAATGCTATTTCTGCCGAATGCAATAGAATTTCCGTTTACCAACTAGCGAATGTAAGAAGAGAATTTTATGATCGCCTCGGTTATTGTCTAGCAGTCAATGGAGGAATATTTGAACATCTTCTTAAATCCTAAAGTTCTAACAATTTAATAGTACCTACCTATTAATTCGTAAAATATTGAAACATGTAAAATGTCATAATTAATCTTGTTATTGGATACTTTATTTTAGTTTTATTCAGATTAATTTGTACTCATAAATACACCTCAATTTACAATACATTTCAAAATGACAACTTTATTGGACAGTCATCTTTTACCTTGACTAGTGCCCGCAAATACGGGGCCATAAAAAGGAGAAATAGGTAAAAAGAAATCGGCGATAACCCGTAAATGGGCTCATCAAAAATATCTAAAGTTATTCTTTTGAATGAGGGTTTTAGTGCTCTTTAATAAACCTAAATAGAATTTTTCTCTAAAATAATTAGGGAAGCCTATAATTGACCCCATTTAAAATTACATGGGATGTCCCGCTCGACGATGCAACACCCGGTATAATAACAACATTGTCTAAAATCAAAACATATTAAACAGTGTTTTTCTCGATATTTCAGTAGTTCTAAAGAAACAATAAAAAAAAATGTTCACTAAACATTTATATTTTCGATCGAATCGTTTTTAGAATAAACAGTCTTGTTAAATTTTCTAACCACGATTTTGGTCCACTTTGAGTCTTTGTTATAAATAAATCGGGCACTGGACGACCCAATTCCTTAACCTGCATTTTCTCTTCTAAGGAAAGTGCGAAAAATCGCGAATCTATTAAAAGTTTTATTTTATTCATTTTAACACGCATTAACCCACACTGACTAACACCCGTAGTCACCAACAACTATTTTTTCACTATCAGTCGGTTAAGATTCTTGTCAGTCTGTTAAATTCTATTCTCGTATTCACCATTGGATTTTAAGCCCTATCAGAGAGTTAAAATTAACAGTGAAAGTTTGAGCTGATAAGAAATAACAAGCTGTTAAGTTTTAAAATTGTTGTTAGATTTATAACAACTTGACAAACACATGACAAATAATAACAATTATTAATAGGTTTTTCGTTTAAAAATTAATTTAGTTTATCGAATACATTTTCCACGTTTACTATAGACTCGTCAGACTCCGATGAAGAGGAAATCGTACGAGAAAGGAACGTAAAAGTGCGTAACAATGTATTTGAAGAAATAGACGATATTAAATTCAAAAACGGTTTAGAAGAAATAAAAACACATTTGAGCAATTGGCGAATCGGTTAGATGGAGTAGTTGAACCAGTAAATTATAGAAATCAACCTGTTTCAAGAATATATTAAATACTAATTTGTTACAGGATTATTTCAAATAAATATTGGGGATTTCCGATTTTAATGTACTTTTGTTTCAATGAAATTAGAGTTCTTCTCCCGTATAGTATAATTACTGGATGTCTTCCTATATCCTACTTTGTCCATCATTAAATTTTACTACTGGATCAGTAAAATTTAATTTATTAGCGTAAAGTGACATAAAGAACGGATTTGATTGATAAAACGATATTTCAGAAGATATGAGGTTGGAATATTTTACTCTGAAGTTAGTTACATATATTAGGGAATCCAAACCACGTGATTCAATATGGCGGTTGGCTGGTAAAAAGCATTGAGCCACCCGTTAAATGTCACCAGCAGTATTATTTATATAGTCACGTGCACCAATTACAACGCAGTATTTGCCAGCCAGCCGCCATTTGGACACATCGTTGGATTGCCTAATTAGGGAATCCAAACCACGTGATTCAATATGGCGGTTGGCTGGTAAAAAGCATTGAGTCACCAGTTAAATGCCACCAGCAACATTATTTTAATGGTCACGTGCACCAATTACAAAGCAGTATTTGCCAGCCAGCCGCCATTTGGACACATCGTTGGATTGCCTAATACTAGAATTGTCAGCTCAGACGTACTTATATCAACCTAACTTTCTGTTTGTTAATAGAGCGTCCCTGATTTATGGTGAATACAATATTTCATTAACAGACTGTTAATCCTTATACCGATGTTAACTATCAGACTGTTAAGTTAAAGATAGTGAATACGGCTGCTGATTTAATCTACACCTAACCTACAAAAGTAACTTATGTCACATAGTAAAAACTGTTTAAAAGAAATATATATAAAAAGTTAATTTTTCGACAGAGCAAACCTTTTTGAAAACAGCTGCCATCTAGTATCGAGTAGTGGTAGCAAAGACGAAGGCCTAACCCGATTGGAACTCTGCACTCCTGACAAAATAAAACACGTGTAAATCCTCCAATCCCGGACGGATCTGAGGATCTCGCCTGCCACACAATTTCTGAATTCCATATGCGTCAGTAAGAGAGGGTGATATATCTATCATCTCTGTCTTAAGCGATGAACAGTCTGGCAAGGCCAGCATTGGGTAGCGCCAGAGAATTTTCGCGGCGTCAGGGAGTTTTTGCACCGTTAGGCGTTGTCAGATATCAAATGAACGCAGCAACGTCTTGAATTTTAAATTATTCGCATGTACAAAAAGAATGAAACGTAAAGATACAAAGCAATGATTATGAGTGTGAGTAAATAAATAGCTTGGGGTATAGGTAGGTATGGCCATGGCACTGTGGCCCTACTGCACGTGCCGCCACTGTTACAGGTGCTTTACAGCCTCGACGATAAAACTTACTGATTAATGAGTAATAACCTGCCCCTCCATTTTATAATTATGGCCCATAAATTAACAAACTGGCAAGCTGCGATAACAAAAATATTCTTGTATTTGGGACTAGAACCTCGACTATGACCCACACCGTGACTTAAAAAATCACCAAAAAAATAATTAGGGGAAAGGGGGATAAGATAGCGAATCGGGTAAGATGACGAATTGAAAAATTCCGATTATTGTAATTAGATAGCGCCACTTGGTTGATTGCCGAGTGTAGTTGCCTATGTATTAACATCAAAATCTGACTTACTTTGTTGACGATATTTCGCCATTTGTGTTTAATGGTTATGTCATTATAATATTAGTGTACGACGAAATAAGCTTTATAGCGTTTGTGTTGAATCTTATTTTCAATCGGTAAGTATTTTCTTCAATGTTATGGTATTGTTTATCCATACCCCATTAAGTTTTCGTAAAATAATATCTTTGTTCGTTAATACAATACTCGATTCAAAATTTCCTGGTCGGCTAAGATGACGAATTCGCTAAGTGGGCAAGATGGCGAATTCGTCATCTTACCCGACCGAAGGATGTGGTGGCATTATTTAATGTGGCTTACGATAAGGTAGCCACAATAAAAAATGCCGTACAATCTTTCAGAGCAACTGGATTAGTCCCACTTAATTCTCAAATATTTAATGATTCTGACTTCGAACCCTCAATGACCACAGACAAGTCTTCCAAGAATGTAGACGAAAACTTAGACCACGATGTACCGGAACTACTAGATGTCACTAATGCTCTTTCAGCAAATATTCACTGCAGTAGGAGGAACATCTCAAAATACTTTCTCTAATGTCTTAGATATTTCACTACCAGGGCCGTCTAATGCAGAATCATTGAATTGTCTACCTCACTTGCCTATTGCTGCTTATAAATAAAAGAGACAGAGGAAGAAGCTACCTACTCTGCATATAACGAGTACCCCTGTTAAAAGTGCATTAGAAGAAAAAGAGAATGAAAGAAAAAGCAGATCAAAAAAGGCAAACATGTCAGAAAAAGTGAGGTTTGACGATCATGATGATGGGGAATCCGCTGACTCCTTCATATCAGTAAATTACATAGAAGAAGATGACGATAATGTGAAGGAACAAGAAAAAATTTGTTTAATTTGTAACGATTCTGGAAAAAATGAAATTTGGTACGCCTGTTCCCTCTGTCGTTAATGGCTTCATGCAGCATGCTTAGGACTAACATCCGCAGAAGCGAAGCGCAAAGCATATTTGCAACTTTTATGACAATAACTAATATATCTTTCTACCTACTGTTTTCCTTTTATTCAATAATCCTCGGCATCTTACCCGCATGCTTTCGTCATCTTACCCATACATGATGACAAGATGACGAATTTATCATAAAATTTTGAACTTACGAAAAAAAAAATTTACAATTAAGATAGCATGATAAGAAGCAAACTGTTGGGAACTAAAATTATCCTGAATGCTCTAAAATACGAAACAAAGGGCAAAATATGACGAAGAAAATAAAAATATATGCTTACTGTTGTCATCTTGCCCTCCTTACCCCTAAACTAATTTCTACCTAATTTTAAATATCCCGCCATCAAGTTATTCGCCTGGCATGCGCAGTGTGCCTGCAATAGTGTTGGGAAATAGACGCGAGTCATATTCCCTAGTCTCTAGGGGGTTGTTAAGAGACTACTTTCTTCCAGTCATTTTATTCAATGGGAAGAAGACTCGATATTAAAATCTAACTTCTACTACTACATTATAAATCTCGTTTCTCGAACTAGAAGTAGGTTCCCAGCTGTGTGTAGGTACAGTAGTTTCATCCAAAATCCCTATATGCCAGACGGGCAAACAGCACCTAAAAAGTTTTGATCATACAATTTTGATTAAAACTGTTATGAATGAGTAGTGTTTTCCGACGTATATACCCATTCCATTCGCTTTTTGATCAAGTGTTTCTATAATATACAGGTCTAAAAAACTTACCATTTAAACATTTTAAACTGTACCTATTTTAAAAATATTTTATACCAGCAACTGATGACACTTTGTGCACTATTTATAGTTAGGTTTAGGGTTCTTCCTAAAATCATTCCCAGGTGAAAGTGGACAAACCTATTTTTTGATCTAACCATGAGATGCTGCGCTTGGTTTTGTTATATTATGCTAAGTTAAGTTAACGTTGTTGTTAAGTTGACCATATTATGAGTACACTGATTAGTAGGTGCGATGGAATTTTGATGTCCATGTGCCTGGAGGTGCTTTGGAGTACCTACACCACACCTGAAACAATAAAAAAATCGATAAAGTACATCAAAATTTTCTAACATACAGTAGCGGACAAAAGTTTGCACACATCTTAATACAATATGTTTCTAGTTAGTTTTTTTAATAGAGTTATGAAAAACCTCGTGAAAAAACAGACACATATCACAGCAAATTCAAATACCCAAGTGATTTCTTGCCATTCTTTCAAATTATTCGCTGCCAGGGCCATTCCCGAGGGGAGCAACAGCCCAACCTGGGTTCCGAATCACGATCCTCAGTCATGCGACACTCCCCCCCCCCCTCCCCCTCCTCAAGGGCTAACCCTAGGTTTGTTGCGCCATTCCATGACCGACCGATTGGGGAGTGTGTACCTTCTTCCGCACCCCACGAGATGTCCGATCTCATCCGGCCTGGTTACCGGCGATAATGGGGTGCGTTGGGAGATGATACCTTTTACACTCTTCCCTGCATTCTTAAACCTACTAAAATTGGGACAGTCTTTTTTTCGTGTGTATGCCCGCTCCGAGGATCGAATTCGGAACGCCACGGTCGAATGCCAGTGACACACCGCCGCAGTTTTCAAATAAGTCTGTAACATTTATATCAGACAAATAAAAGTTATTTGGTCTCAATAAAAATAAGTCAAACAAAGTCATTTATTTGGCATAGAATGAACATTTTTTTCAGGTGTGAGATTTTTGAATAAATTTGGGAGAAAATAATTTCTAAATATGACCTATTTATAGGTAGGTACTAGCCTAAATTATTGTACCGAGTGATTCATTAAGGGTGACGAGCGGCCATATCTCGGAAACTACTGGGCATAGAAATTCAGGAAAAAAAATTATAACTAAAGTGGCCATAAGAAAATCCTGGAAATAATTTTGAAGCTCCGCATTTTGCCGCAAGAGGGCGTAATTGAAAAGTAAATTTTAAAATTTTACATACCTCCAAAAATTCCACATTAACGTATATCTTTGATAACACCATTAAAAAGCTTGGACAATTATGCATCATTTTGGTCTTGCTAATTGGCGTACCGACTTTAATCAGAAGGGGGGAAGCTGTTGAAAGTGTAATCATTTAAATCGCTATAACTTATAAACGACTTATCCGATTTTAGCAAACTAAAGACTGTTTGGAAGAGAAATATATGCACTTTCATCAATCGTATTTAGTTGTCCATAATAGGTCTCAAAAAAATTCTAGAGGGCGCAATTTGTAATAACACATTTTTTGATTTTACTCCGAAGAAATAAATCATACGGTATAATTATGATACCATAATCGAAAAGTAGATAATATCTGATAGAAAAATTAGTAAAACCGCAGCTCGATATCTCCGTTCGTTTCAGCGTTATCGCCAATAGAATAATTTGTAAAACTTTAAATGAAGAAGCGATTATATATTTTTTAGAAAAAAAGTGGGACGCCACTGATATTCTTCCATGTGGATATTATTTTTGATCAGCCTGGTCAATTCTGCATAAAAATAGTCTCTTGCATTTTTCTCCTCAGGCACACCGTTCTTAATTAAAATAATTATTAAAGTCGGTACGCCAATGAGCATAAGACCAAAATGATGCATAATTGTCCAAGCTTTTTAATGGTGTTATCAAAGATATACCTTAATGTGGAATTTTTGCATATGTAAAATTTTAAAATTTACTTTTTAATTACGCCCTCTTGCGGCAAAATGCGGAACTTAAAAATTATTTCCAGGATTTTCTCATGGCCACTTTAGTTATATATATTTTTCCTGAATTTCTATGTCCAGTAGTTTCCGAGATATGGCCGCTCGTCACCCTTAATGAATCACCCGGTATATCTCGAAAATGAAAGATAAATTTGAAAACTCGTTATGTCAGATACCCATCAATTTAACGCTGGGTCGCAATAAATCACGATTTAAAAAAAAAATTATCTTTTTTTTTTAATTTCCTGATGAGTTATTTGCCTCGGCGACTTGTTTTTAATGCAATTTATAATTTGATTTAAACCACGTTTAAAATTGAAAAAATCAGTTGTTTATCTAATTGCAACCTAATTTTTCGTCTCGCGCTTGGACTGTTAATTTAAATTTTTAATAATGTGTTCTTGGCTTAGATTACAAAGGTCTTGTAGAAACTGTTTAGTTTTTAAACGTTTCCTTCTAAAACCAGTGGCGGCTCGCGGTCTTAAAGAATGGTGAAGAGCGCTAGGTATAGTGCGGGTACTTAAACAAACATTGACTAAAAACCCGTGTAACAAAACGTCTCTCTTATCCTCATCTGTCCAACGACTGAATGGAGTTTCCAACAAATTACATGGGTTCATTTTTAAAACACACAACTAAGTAGGTACGTACACTACTGAATTAACTGAAAAATAAAAACAAAACTTTTTAATCACACAGTAAATCACGTAAAAACGATATCTATAACCGTAAGTTTCACGAAGCCTCAAAATAAATACCTTAAGCTTAGGCGAACCAATACTAAAACAATGGTGCATACGACTGATCTATTTTTAAATTGCCCTTTATCATAATGCAAATTGGTACATGCTGTTTGCGTGACTGACATCACGTAACCATAGCAACGGTGAATATTAAAGCCATGTTGGGCGTTTGGTCTTCACTTGCTGTGAGCTAACGGACACGGTCGGCTGGCGCGCGCCAAAATTCACGAGTGTTTATAATTATTGTCCATCGGAGTTAACCGTGGCCCTATTATGCATAGCATTCGGATTAAATTAATATTATTAATTCGAACATAATTATTTTTTAAGGGCTAAAATGGTAGCTGTATTGGTACATTAATATTTAATATTGTCGAAAAACTTTCTCCCTGTTTTTTTTTTTTTGGTGACCTGACGAGCCGCCACTGTCTAAAAGTCCTGTTTTATATAGAGATTAAGGTTTCGGACGCATATCGTTTTAGTTATTAATTTATGATGCACAATATTTTTACAACAAAAACAAAAAACAATTGGATATTTATTTTTAAAGAGAAAAATTAAAGTAAAAATTTTAATTGAAACATTGTTTATGAAAGATAAATAAAAAAAAATAAAAAAAATTGTGTTCGAAGAAACGAGAATGCTTTATTATGAATATACAAAACGGCACTTAAGAAGGAGTATTTCAAAACCTAAGCAATTGTAAAAAAAACTGCTCTTAGATCTACGCTCCTAAAAGACATGATTTCTGAAAAATCATTAATTTTGGCGTGAAGAGCGATATTTACCTTATTGTTAATCATGAAATACCCGAGCCCGAAAATCGCGTGTTAGAGTCATATATATGTCTTATGTTAAAATTTTGGATTGACACCAATAATCATATTTTTCACAAATATAAAAAACGGGGTTTTTAAATAAAGAGCCAGCTAGGAATACCAAAAAAAAAAGTAAAAAAAAACATTTACAAAAACAAATTTAATCCAACCATGCAAAGGTGGAGAGGTAATAATTTAATTCTCGAAATTTGATAGTAGTTAGGTGAAGTTTAAACGGACTTTGGGCGTGCCCCCCGAAAATTTTTCACCTGCGACGCTTTACCGCCTTCCCCACTAGGTACAATATCATGAAATACATGTAGTCCCGACTGTCCCTTTCTCCAGAAAAAAAAATGTCCTACTTACGCCCACTGAGCCCCCCCCCCCCCCCCCTCAAGCATATTTTCTGGATACGCCACTGGGTTTAAGGGATGCGTATTTTAAATTCAGTGACAGTTGATTTTACATGACGTAATAAACTCTTTAAAAAAACAACGCACCGTCTACTAGTATAGTTTAATATTATATTACTCATATAATTTATCAAGTTTATTCTTTCACCGACCGACCGACGCGACGCGACGTAATCATGGGCGAACTTGAATAAACAACAAATCGTCAGTTCATAGAAAACCGATATAAATACTAGGAATTGAATTATCAGACGCTCATGGGCAGGTTTTAATTAAAGAGAGTTATCGCACATATAAAATACTAAAACTTGGAATTTTTGACCAGCGTTACTTTATTATTATTTTTAAATAATTCTCTCTCCTTTATGTAGTTGTGTGTTTGTATATCAAATCCTTCTATCCTTTTGTTTGAAAAAATGTTTTATCACTAGGTAGGTAATTAAAATTATATTTCTAATACAAGGGTTTTCAATGCCTAACATAGCTAGGGTTGCCATCCGTCCGGGTTTCCCCGGATTTGTCCCAGTTTGGAGGGTGTCCGGGGAGCGTCCGGGCGGAGTTTTCTTTACAGTCCGGGTTGTCACCACTTGCCGTCTACCGACAGTTACGGAACGACGCAATACAGGGTGATCCTTAATGACGTGCTAATATTTTAGGGTGTGATTCCTCAAGTCATTTTATGAAGGAAAGTTCATATAAACATATGTCCTAAACGGCTAAAGGTTAATGGATTTTGAAAAAAAAAGGTTCTATGACAAAAGTATTGTAATTATTAGGTTAATTAGTTACCACAAATTACTTCATGTCGTTTGAAAATAGTATTCTCTGTTGATTATTCTAAAAAAATCACAATATTCTAAAAGAACCTATACCAAGTTATTTGTAATAAATTTAATTGGGAACCGAGAGAGCTAAAATTTGCCTTGTTAAACTGCTCTCCTTCTTGACCAGATTTACAAAAAAAACTAAACAAATTTTGAGTTTTTTCACTAATGGAAAATTGATTTTTATGTAGCTGGGGGAAAGTTATTTTCATGCAAAAAAAAGTCGAAGAAAAATGATTTTCCAATTAAAAGCATAAAAATTTAAATTAGACGGGCGGGACGGAAGCATGCCTATTAATGAAGGTGGTCATTTTCAACAATTTTTATAAAACAAAATTTTGCATTATCAATGTTAATAATAATAAATAGTAAAGCTAATTTAATTATTTTAATTAAGAACGGTGTGCCTGAGGAGAAAAACGCAGGAGACTATTTTTATGCAGAATTGACCAGGCTAATCAGAAATAATATCCACATGGAAAAATGTCAGTGGCGTACCATTTTTTTTATAAAAAATATTAGAGCACATGTCTGCAGGGACACCACTGATGGGACAAAAAAATAACTTTTATAACTAAAATCGATGGTTTTATATCCTATTAGCACATGCCAAAATTGAAAATATTATCTAAAGTACTTTCGGAGATATTACAAAAAACGCATTAAGAAAAAAAATAATTCAACACCCTGTAACAAAAAATTTAAGCCGTTTAGGACATATGTTTATATGAACTTTTCTTCATAAAATGACTTGAGAAATCACACCCTAAAATATTAGCACGTCATTAAGGAACACCCTGTATACTCTCCTCCACGGTATATTCTATAAAATAATAGTTTATGAAGATGTCAAATTAGAAGAATTTCAATTTATTGTATTAGTGTAAGATACAAAATTTCTAGCAGAAATATCCGAGGTTTAAGCTAAAAAATCCGGGGTTTTTGAGCTTCTTGTCCTAGTTTAATGATTTTACAGATGGTAACCCTAAACATAGCTAAAGGACTTAACCTTGACTCCCCCATTGAGTTTCTTAAAACAGTCTTAGTTAGTGTCGAAAAGTACCTCTCACTTTCCACTGTCGTCATTGGAATAGTACAGGGTGAGTCAACGATAAAGTTCATTTTCGCCGTTATCTTAGGAATTAGATAAAAATTCAAAATGGAAAAGTTGTAGAGACCATTGAGGTGCACATTTTAATTATGCTGGAGTATACGGGGTGGCCCAAAAAAACGTAGCGAATATAACTTGTTTTTTTTATGGAACACCCTATATATTGTATTATTTTTTGATTCCTCACAAAATTCTGCGCTTATTTTGTGAATGTCATTAGTCTAAATTCAATAATTTTTGGGATATTGACGTTTAAAATATGGCATTTTCAGACTTTGACAGGCTGTAACATTGGAACGGTTCATCTTAGAGAAAAATGGTTTTCACCTCCTTATCTTAGTGCTTTATTCTCCAACCAAAGAAACCAACTTCCGATTTACCATGTTAAACCAAAAAAAAACGGTTTTAACGGTTTAACATGTTAAACCGGAAGTTAGAATTTTTAGATAGAGAATGAAAAATTAAGATGGGAGGTGAAAACAATTTTTCTCTAAGATAAACCGTTACAATGTTACAGCCTGTCAAAGTCTGAAAATGCTATATTTATTTTAAACGTCAATATCTCAGAAACTATTAAATTTAGACATATAAAAATTTATACAAAATAAAGGTAGAATTTAGTGGGGAATTAGAAAATAATACAATATACTTATAAGGTGTTCCATTTAAAAAAAACGTTGTTGTATGCACTTCCGGTTCAACGGGAAGTGACAGTCAGACGTTTAAATACTGAAAATGTGCGCACAGTGCAACCATATAACCTACCAAAATTTCATAACATTGTTTTATTTTCTACGGAAGTGACAAGCTTGGTAGTAATTTTGTTGTCACCACCCGGTATAGTCTATAAGTATTTTTTTATATAAGTGGGAAAAAATTACATCTAATTTACTTGCGGCCAGTGGCCAACTGACCCCAGTTCTTTATCCCGCCGCCAATAAAAATAGTTATTCGTACGTACATGCTTACATTTCTCTAATCAAGCGAAATAAAATTCTAATTTATAATGATTTTTCTTCTTCCCATTTCGCTATTAGCGGAATAGATAATTTACGAAATGACATCGTCTAAGCACGATGTCGTTTATTTGTTTCGTCATAGCAACTACCACTCCAAAGAAATTGGCATTCAGCGAGGTTGCCGCACTTTGCAAAAAATAATTAAAATTTCTATTTGTATTAATCAGCAATGGATAAATGTACAGGCTGTTCCCAGCGCAGATGTTGTTATATCCCAAGGAAAAAGCTACAAGAACCTGCCTTTGTTGGTGGAGATGTTAGTCTCCGGCTACAGATGATAGTAAAGTGGGAGATCTAAGGTTGGTACTGCACAAAAAGTAGAAAAAGTGGGGCCAATTGTCAATGAATACTCACAGACCCCAGAAATATGAACTGTGACCTGTATATGCACGCTTAAGAGTCACCAAAGGACCAGCCGCAGCGAATGCAATTTTTAGATTGTGTAATTTGCATAATATTGAAAATTTTTGAAAAATATTTGATACTGGACGAGGCAGTTTTACCTCCCTGGTTATGTAGTTAAATTCTCAACAAATAATTATACTCTTTATAGAGAAGCTATTGCATGGGCGTAACATAGGAGTTGTTGGCATGGGCGTCCATAGAATGCCCCTTTCCCCCCCCCCCCTCCGTTAGCCCTCAGAACCTTTGTTTTTTAGTGTCCAATTATCTACCAAAAGTCATTGTTTATTGGTACTTCAACCCCTCCCCCAACTTGGTGTATAATTGTTGGAAATTTTAAACATTATATAGAAGTCATGGCGGAGAGAACTTATAGAAGTCATGGTGGAGAGCACGGCAGTTACTTTGGAAGGTGTATGAGCATGCCGGGGATCTTTGGTCACTTGGATGAGTTTGAATATGAGTTTCAGCATACTAGGGATTTTTTTAAGAAGTCATTTTGGCACAGAATGCCTCCCTAACTAACGCTCTATGGACGTTCTTAGTTAGTGGGTGGGTGGCCACTTCGACGCGACATAGTACTGAAAAAAAAACTCACAATATTTTAAAAAATTTAGAATAATTTTTCGAAGATCAAAATATTAGTCGTTATATGCCCGTTAGCTGGCCAACAGAGCCCTGCGATTTCATGCCGTGAGACTTCTTTTAATGGCCACCCATTTTTCAGTTTTACAAAACCCAATGCGAGAATTTAGAAAACCTATACGGACTTAAACAGCCTAGTATTTATACCGTACCAAAATCGTACCTAACCGGCATTGGTTAGTAGTCACTTTTATCATTAGCAACCTAACTGCTTGTTAGGTGAAAGAGTATGTTTGTTGCCAGTAGTAATTTGATTGGAAAATGGATAAAAAAGGTATTTTCGAACCACCTCAAAGATACTTATATTATAAGGATAAAGTCATATTTTGTTAACACTGTCAAAATACATATCAAGTTGCACGCACCACCAAGAAGTAAAGTTTACTATTGGTAGGATGCAACCACCTGCAGACCGCTTTCGCACTCTTTCGTTCTCGTCCGTACGATAGTCTTGAAACTAAAAATTTAAACTTTGCAACCTTCTAGGGTTGTATATTACTTTTAGACTTTTAGCGCCATCTCTTGGCAGTCCTGGTTAAGAGAAATATTTAAACTTGTTGTGTGGGAACTAGGTAAGCTAATCTGTTGGTTGCAACATGTCGATTTGGTTGCCAATACTAGAATACAGTTGTGGACATAATCTCCCATTTAGTTTAAATTTATAATATTTGGATTCTTTGTTGTAGATATGTTTCTTTTTAAATTTTGTAATATGCAATCACAACGACAGTAACGTAATTTTGTTAAAAATAAAAACCTTACAACTTGCCAGTTCTATTTTTCGTTCCCTTGTCAGCCGAAAATTTGGCAACACCGCGCCCCTAAGAAACCAGCGGTCCTTCACCCGCAATTTCGTTTTTTGCACTGTCGTCTGGCTTCGGCCGCCAGACCGGGTTACGCAATTTCGAGAAACAGGGCTTAACCTCTTACCTCAGTCCCCCAGGTGGCGGTTACTACCTGATTTGCAAATCGCAGGAGGCTATGAACTCGCGACCCAAACAAAGGAAAGTTTACCTGCCTGCTGATCGGGCTGATGCCTGGTCAAACCCTGCGGGCCGTGTTTTGATGCTGGAATTAGACTGCAGGAAAGTTATACTCATTGGCGTAAAGACATTTTTCTGTGGGGGACGGGGAGTTAGGTGAAAAAGTTGTTATAATCAAAAATAACTTCTAAAAAAAATGTACCTTTACCTAAACCCTCTACTGACTCTACTCTAATCAAAAGCGAGTTTCTAGCAAAACCTTCAGGGGATGATTAAGGGAGCTAGATAGCTTGGCAATACCCAATGTTGATGGTTCTGAAAAAACTAAACGTCTGATTAAAAATTGAATTACATCAACTTGTGGTATGAGAATGTAAACTTTTGCCCTAATATCTTCGGAAGCATTCGGAATATTTTAAATTTGAAAACACAATGTTACAGAATTTAATAGGGCGCAACTTTTTTCTAATTTAACCATTTCTGTATCTTACATGGTTTATGAGATCCCTGTAGAGTGTATCCTTATCTGGGACACCCTGTATATACAAGATTTTCACACCACAAATAAATTGAGTAGCCAGCCACATCCCCAGACCAGACTGTGGACTTTTATTTGTGGGATGATTTAAAAAACAATGTTTACAAAAATAGACCGGTTAATATTGATGGTTTAAGGTAATTTTTATGCGAAATGAAATATGTACAGGAAATTCGATAAAAAGTGTCACAGGAATTTAGAGACAGGCTTGCTATTGCCTAGCTAACTCTCACCCCCTCGAGCCTAGGAGCTCGGGTCTAAAGGTCTAATTGCAACCTAATTTTTCGTCTCACGCTTGGACACTTAATTTAAATAATGTATTCTTGGCTTAGATTAATTATAAAGGTCTTGTAGGAAACCCAATGCAATAAAATATTTTTACAACAAACCAAAAACAATTAGGTATTTATTTTTAAAGAGAAAAATTAAAGTAAAAATTTAATTGAAATATTTTTTATGGAAGAAGCGTGATAATTTATAATAAAAAAAATAGTGCGGCAAGAAACGAGAATGCTTTATTATGAATATACAAAACGGCACTTAAGAAGGAGTATTTCAAAACCTAAGCATTTGCACCACAAACTGCTCTTAGATCTACGCTCCAAAAATACATGATTTCTGAAAAAATCATCAATTTTGGCGTGGTGAGTGATATTTACTTTATTTTTAATCATGAAATACCCGAGCCCGAAAAACGTTGGTTAGAGTCATACATACGTCTTATGTTAAAATTTTCGATTGACACCAATATTCATATTTTCACAAATAATATAAAAAATATTTTTTTTAAATAAAGAGCACGCTAGGAGTACCAAAAAAAGTAAAAAAAACATTTACAAAAACAAATTTAATCCAACCATGCAAAAGTGGAGAGGTAATAATTTAATTTTCGAAATTTGATAGTAGTTATATAGGTGAATTTTAAACGATCTTTGGGCGTGCCCCCTAAAATCTTTCACCTGCGGCGCTTTACCGCCTTCCCCACTAGGTACAATATCATGAATGACATGTAGTCCCGACTGTCACTCTCTCCAGAAAAAAATATCCTACTTACGCCCGCTGAGCCCCCCCCCCCCCCCCCCTCCCCCGAGCATATTTTCTGGCAACGCCAATGCTCACCTCCTCCTCCTCACATCGCAGAAGGCCTTGGTTTGTACCATGTATAAGGTACCAAATAGCTAATTCCCGATTAAAATCTTTCTGCAACCTGCAACAACCAGACATAATTACTATTACAACACATACACTGGTTATTGATTGCCTTGAAAGAGTGAGAATTACTCTTGCATAACCGCCACGAACAAGAAAAGAAGAATAACCAGAACGCCAAAAAAACTGAAAGAGAGCAGCGAGCGCCAGTTCAAGCGACATTCGACCTTTAAGGGGTTCTTGCACCCAGGACCCACATTTCGGGTGCGTTTACCTCCATCTTGCGAAATTTCGGCAGGTAGAAAAATGACCTTTTCAAGTTCTTGTTTCTCTTTTAATTGGAAGAATTTTAAACCAATGCAATGCCCTGGTGCTGTTGGAAACGAGGCAGAGCAGAAATGTTTCGATGCCGTGTATTTGTAAAATATCGATCGGGAATTTTATTAGTCAAATTATAGAGAGCAAAGAAGTGCCGGATTTAGGTCTACCTGGGACTCAATTATTTATAATACCGTCACTCAACAAAACTAATAATTTTGGTTAAATCAAGATGTACACTGAAAAAACTAATCTATTAAGAGGAAAACAAACCTACACTTTTAATCCAAAAGATTCGAGCTTTTAAATAGTGTGACATCTCTTAGCCCAAAACCGTAATTTCTTTGCTATAAACTTCCTAGAAGAGTCTGAATCTTAGACGAGGATATTTCTTCGTCAAAGGTATGAATAAATACTCGCGTCTATATCCCAACCTAATGACAGGCATACTGCGCATGTCAGGCGGATAGCGTGATGGCGAGACATTTAAAATATAGGTAAAAATGGATTTAATTATTTTTTTACGCCAAAGGTAATGGGTTCTCTGGGGCACACGTAGACAATGACAGGCTGTTTCGCCCTTGTTAGGACTCATCAGAAAGCCAAAACCCGTATCGCCATCCATAGGAATCAACTCAATGCAAAATATAGCCATCAGACGTAAAAACATAGAACTAAATAATCCCTACGTATGGCGATACTAGATTTTCATCACATTATTATTCTTAAAAATGTCTCGCATATTTTCGCTGTACTGGGAGTTGCTTACGGGTTTCGGCTTTCTGATGAGTCCTAACAAGGACCAAACCTCCTGTCATTGTATACCTGTGCCCCAGGGAACCCATTACCTTTGGCGTTCCTGTGTACTTTGTTCGCCTGCCACCAAAAACTGTCTTTCTATTTTACTTATACGGACACTAAACTCTAATACTTTATTTATAAAAATGAATTCAATAACATATTTCCCGCCGTTCCAGAGTCGAAGGCAACCTTTTATTCAAACAAATAATTAGTTTCGTATCGATTTTCCCTAAAGCAGAAATATAAACACGAATATGTCAACTATAGTCATTGAAAATAGTCGAGCCCCAAGTAAGTTGTGGTTTACTAAATATAGGGTCACCGCCCTCAGTTTTTTATTCCGTCTAGGAGTCTAGACACTAACCTACGCAATAAGAAATATATGCCATTTTGCTGTTTCAGCACGGAAAAAATCATAAATATGCGTTTGACTAAATTTTGAACCAATAAAAAAAATTATATGAGGACGCAGACAAAGCTCAAACGCAAACCTTGGTCCCTAAACGGAATTGTACCGGGTGATTCAATAAGAAAGGTAGCCGACTATATCTCGGAAACTACTGGGCATAGAAACTCGGGAAAAAAATGATAACTAAAGTGGTCATGAGAAAATCCTAGAAATAATTTTTAAGTTTCACATTTTGCCGCAAGGGGGCGTAATTGAAAAGTAAATTTTTAAATTTTACATATTTCCGAAAATTCCACATTAAGGTATATCTTTGGTAACACCGTTAAAAAGCTTGGACAACTCTGTATCAGTTTGATCCTATGCTCATTGGCGTACCGACTTTAATAAGAGGATTGTTGAAAATGTAATCATTTAAATCGCTGTAACTTATAAACGACTTATCCGATTTGAGCAAACTAAAAACTGTTTGGAAGAAAAATGTATGCACTTTCACCAATCGTATTTAGTTGTCCATAATAGTTCTCAAAAAAAAAATGCTAGAGGGCGCAATTTGTAATAATAACACATTTTTTAATTTTACTCCGAAAAAATAAATCATACGGTATAATTATGATACCATAATCGAAAAGTAGATGAAATTTGCTAGAAAAAATATTAAAACCGCAGCTCGATATCCCCGTTCGTTTCAGCGTTATCGCCAATAGAATAACTTTTAAAACTTTAAATGAAGAAGCAATTATATATTTTTTAGAAAAAAAGTGGGACGCTCCTGATATTTTTCCATGTGGATATTATTTCGGATTAGCCTGGTCAATTCTGCATAAAAATGGTGTCTTGCGTTTTTCTCCTCAGGCACACCGTTCTTAATTAAAATAATTGAAATTAAATTAGACGGGCGGAAGATTTCCTATTAAGTAACGGTGGTCATTTCCAACAATTTTTATAAAACAAAATTATTCATTATCAATGTTAATAATAATAATAAATAGTCGAGCTAATTTAATTTAATTATTTTAATTAAGAACGGTGTGCCTGAGGAGAAAAACGCAAGAGACCATTTGTATGCAGAATTGACCAGGCTAATCCGAAATAATATTCACATGGAAAAATATCAGTGGCGTCCCACTTTTTTTCTAAAAAATATATAACCGCTTCCTTATTTAAAGTTTTAAAAATTATTCTATTGGCGATAACGCTGCAACGAACGGAGATATCGAGCTGCGGTTTGAATATTTTTCTTAGCAAATTTCATCTACTTTTCGATTATGGTATCATAATTATACCGTATGGTATATTTTTTCGGAGTAAAATCAAAAAATGTGTTATTATTAGATACAAATAGCGTCTTCTAGCATTTTTTTTTAGAACTATTATGGACAACTAAATATGATTGGTGAAAGTGCATATATATCTCTTCCAAACAGTTTTTAGTTTGATAAAATCGGATAAGTCGTTTATAAGTTACAGCGATTTAAATGAATACACTTTCAACAGCTTCACCCCCTCTTATTAAAGTCGGTACGCCAATGAGCATAAGATCAAAATGATGTAGAATTGTCCAAGCTTTTTAACGGTATTACCAAAGATATACCTTAATGTGGAATTTTCGGAGATATGTAAAATTTAAAAATGTACTTTTCAATTACGCCCTTTTGCGGCAAAATTCGAAACTTAAAAATTATTTCCAGGATTTTCTCATGGCCACTTTAGTTATAATTTTTTTCCCCAAGTTTCTATGACCAGTAGTTTCCGAGATATAGCCAGCCTACCTTTCTTATTGAATCACCCGGTATAATATGAGGTCGTTTTGACTCAAATGGTCGTTATCTTGTTCTTCAGCTGTCAATAATTCAGACAGTTTTGCCAGATTTAAGTTTTATGATAATTTGAATGAAAATTTGTTTTTAAACTTTACATTTTACAAATATAAAATTAGACACATGCATCGTAACTTATTGCTAAACTAACATTTAAATATAAGAAATAAGAACACAAAGTCTTCCAACAAATAACAAATTATGTCATTCATTGGGTTCATTTTTAAAACACACAACTAAGTAGGTACGTACTATTGTGCCCATAAAAAAGTGGGACAAGAGATTTACAAAAACAATGTAAGAAATACATATCCCCTATACTAGACTATAAAAGGTGTCTAGAGCTAAAAAGGAAAAACATTCAAAATTTAAAAAGTAACCTAGGTTACATAATGGAATGTTTTGTATTTTTCGATACGGGGTGGTTAAATTTGAGAGACATCATATAATATGGATAAAGTAAATTTATTAGATTTTTTTAAAGTCAAATATTTTATAAATTATTATATTTATCATTACCACAAAATAATAAATAAAGCTAATACAGGTAATAAAATACATTTAATAAAAAGAAAAAAATTGCGAACACAAAGTTTGTCAAAACAACACAAAATTAATATTTGGTCATAGAACCATTTCTGTTTATTACTTTTTGGAGCCTTTGTGGCATACTTAAAACTAAGTTTCTACATAATTCGACAGTTATTTCATCCCAAGCTTGATTTATCCTATGACGTAATTCATCCCTGTTTCTAGGTTGAAAATCATGTTTATACATAGATTTGACCATGGCACCCCAAATGTTTTCTATCGGGTTCAAATCGGGACTCTTCGAAGCCCAGGGAAGAACTGCTATGTTATTTTCTTGAAGAAAATGTTGTACAATGCGCGCTGTGTGTATTGGAGCATTATCATGCTGAAATGTGTAATTTTGACCGTATACAGCGTTTACCGATGGTATCATCACTTCGTTTAGTATATTAACGTATACTGCTGCAGTTAGTCTTCCTTCGACGATTTGGCAAAGTCCTGGTCCTCTAGCGCTAATCCAGCCCCAAACATTTATGGAGAAACGCCCACTTTGGTTGGTTTTGTGGGTGTATCTCTCATCATACCGCATGCCGGAAGGCCTATACACCCGAATTCTCCCATTATTGCATGACTGAAAAGTTTTCTCGTCAAAAAATATAACTGTTTCCCATAAATTTATTTGATTAATATATTCATGTGCAAATTCTAACCTGCCCTGTTTATTTATTTCCGTTAAAAAATTTTTATTGGCAGCACAACGGCTTCGTATATCGGAATTTCGAACGCTGTCTCTAGCGGTATTTGCAGAACCTGGAAAATTCGTCTCTTCTGTTGCCTTGATTGCAATTTCGAAGGGATGATCCCTTAGATAATTAACCAGTCTTCTATCATGATCATCAGTAGAAATTTTAGGGGGACCAGAACCTGCATTCCTAATAATAGTCCCATGTCTTGCTATTTTTTGTTTTGCCAATAGCACGGTATTCTTGCTTACTCCCAGTTCATCTGCAATATCCCTAATAGCAACACTATCTCGCAACCGACTATAAATAATTGCCTTTTGCTGGGGGGTTAATTGTGGCATATTTACAAATAATATATGATTGTATGTTTGACGAGTCAATCATAAAGTGACAATCTTTATTGACATGCAAATTTTCATGACATTTTACTGGTACTAGGCTTGATGTAAAATTATTCTTAATAGTCTAGGAGAAAATAGAAAAATTTCCTGTCCCAGTTTTTTATCGGCGCGACTGTACGTACGTACACTACCGTCAAATGGGGTAAAGTAGACACTATGGGGTAAAGTTAACTCTAACGGTCCGAACTCATTGATCGACCGTTAACTGCACGGTACGCCAGTGCTGCCGCGCCGCGTATTAGGAAATGTTGACAGAAGTACAGGAGACGAGTATTTATTATAAGGGAAGCGACGTTTGAGGCTGGTGGTCTTCGCAAATTCAGTATTATTTGAGTTCGTGTTTTCCCTGAAAATCCACCCGTCCTTGAAACATTCACCTGCAGTAAAAAAAGTGGACAACCTATGGTTTTTTTGTCGATTTAAGGTAATTGTATACTGTATCTAGATCACATTATTGCAGTGCAAGTTGTTTAAAAATAAATCAAACAATTTTTTTTTCGCGGATGTATAAAAAATTGTAACTTTGTGGGGAAAAGTGGATCACAGCATTTTTAAATAAATTAGGGTTACGTTACAATATTTTTTCTCATTCTTCTTATTTGCGTTTACAGAAAAATGCCAAGAGTATACAAGAAGAAAATTGGCCCAGGCAAGTTTCAAAGCTTGTTTTGTAGATAAAAATAAGTTTACATAGATTAAGTTGTGTTAAATCTCTTCTTTTGTAGGTATTTAATATATTTTAAAATCTCCATAAGTTGTGTCATTTCTTTTTACAAATTTTTGTAAGGAAACTATTTTTAAAACGGTATTTGGTTATCCACTTTACCCTAAACATTTTTAAAATGAATTTTACGTGAGAATTTACATGTTGTCCACTTTACCCCTATCAATGGGGTAAAGTGGATCAACATTTGGCATATAATAATTTAAAAAATATAAACAAAAGAAAGCTAACATTTGGCGATATTAAAAGAAAGGTACTAAAGATTCTAAATTTCTGTGCTCAAAAGATTTATATACATATTTACCGAAATATTCTTAAAAAACCTGAATTTTTGATCCACTTTACCCCATTTGACGGTACTGAATTAAATGAAAAATAAAAACAAAATTTTTACATCACACAGTAAATCACGTAAAAACGATATCTATAACCGTAAGTTTCGCGAAGCCTCAAAATAAATACCTTATTTAGGCGAACCAATGCTAAAACAATGGTGCATACGACTGATCTATTTTTAAATTGCCCTTCATCATAATGCAAATTGTTACATGCTATTTGCATGACTGACGTCACGTAACCATAGAAACGGCGTAAATCAAAGCCATGTTGAGCGTTGGGTCTTCACTTGCTTTGGGCTAAGGGACACGGTCAGCTGGGGCGCGCCAAAATGCACGAGTGTTTATAATTATTGTCCATCGGAGTTAACCGTGGCCCTATTATGCATAGCTACATTCGGATTAAATTAATATTATTAATTCGAATATAATTATTTTTTAAGGGCTAAAATGGTAGCTGTATTGGTACATTAATATTTAATATTGTCGAAAAACTTTCCTTATGGTTTTTTTTTTGGTGAAGAGCTCCTTCATCTACTTCACCTGACGAGCCGCAACTGATGTAGATAATAGAAATAATAACAATTTATTTTTGTGGTGTGTAAAGTGAAGGTAGGTGTGCATCGAACAAATACGAAACGCTTTATTTATGCAAAGGTGCATTGTTTCTTTGTTTTTGTAATTCTTATCTCGAAAAAACAAGTTAAAAAATACTTGGCCTGGAATGGCGTGCGTGGTTATTTTTAGACAAAGCCGCGCGATAAGAATCGTTGCATGTGTACGTCAATACATTTATTTCGTGATTTTTCGAAATTTATAGAAATCTTATATATGCATGCGGTTACTATAGACATAAACTAAGTAAATGGGCTAAAGCGTGTCTCAAAGCCTCGACGTAAATGCCGAGGATATTCGCGCTCGCCTACGAATGCGTGGAAGGGCCACATCCTACTTTTTTTTGAAATTCACACTTTTTTTACAGAATTTCGTAAAAAAACTGTAAATTTTAGCGGTTTTGTATAAAAAGTGTGAATTTACAGATTTTTTACGAAATTCACAATTTATTTACAAAATTTCGTAGGAAAAGTGTGAATTTCGTAAAAAGTTTGTGAATTTACACTATTTATACGAAATTTCGTAAAAAAGTGTAAATCGTAGGTTTTTCGTAAAAAAGTGTGGATTTCGTAAAAAAGATTGTAAATTGCAAATGGCCATTTAGACCAAGCGATGGGTACAAAATAAGGGGTTCTACTCGCCAAAGGTCGGAGAGAAATGAAATTTGGTGGGATCGTAGAGATAGGTTCCCTGATAGTCCACCTGAGTTTGCGACCTCGGGGGGTTGCTGCTCGAGGGGTGAGGGGATGAAAACTCTGACTCATAGCGCTTGGTGCAAAATAGCACGCTTAAGGCAGGTGGTATTGAAAAAAAGTTTAAATAGAATATGTAGAGAACAAAATTGTGCACAACTTTGACTCCTTGTATTTTTTGGCTCCGACAAATAGTTTTCGCTCCACGGTGCGCCAAAGTTAGGGGGTAGTTTTCAATTTTTAACAAAATCATAATTTAATAGCGGATTAAGACAAAGATGGCTACCAAACAATTCTTTAATATTTTTTTACTATAAGAGTAAGGTTTTTTAAGTAAGTAGATGCCCGATTCGATACATTTGATCTTATATAATAAAAGATATGATTTTTAGAAGTGCGCCTTACATACTATCGATATGGGCATTTTTTAATTATCATGATCTACGGTCAATATTTTCTTATTATTGTTGACCTACACTAACTTTTTTATTTTTGTGCAAATATGATAGGGTTTTTTTCCAAAGGCCCGTCCGTACGCCGGATGCACTTAGGCCAGGTTTGGACCATTGTGCTCACCCTGTTTGGTTGTTACACACACTCCGTGATCCCAGTTAGTTGCACTAGTTTGTGTAGGTCAACTGGGGAGAGGGTAGGGATGTCCTCTGGTTCCAGTTTTGGTTGCCCGAGTATTTGTTGCCTCTTTCGATCTAGTAACTCGCAATGGCAAACTATGTGCTGTACAGTTTTTCTATCTTGTACGTAAAGTCTGCAGTCAAGGTCTCCATTGTACAATTGCATTATGTGCAGATGGTTCTTGACAGCCATGTGTTCTGTCAGAATTCCTGTAATGGTTCTCAGCTGGTTCCTATTCATTTGAAGCAGCTGTTTCGTAAGTCTTGGGTCTGGGTTCCCAATGAAGTTTTTGCTATGAGCTAATCCATGTCTGTTTCTTCAGTGGATTTTGTGTTCATTCCTGATCCATCGCTTTATAGCATCTCGTGCCGTGCATCTTGGCACTCCGAGTGCCGGTTCTGGACCAATGAATGTGTTTTCGAAGCCTTTTCTCTCGAGTTTATCGGCTTTTTCGTTTTCTGTAATACCTTCGTGGCCTGGTACCCACTGCAGTATTACTTTGTTCACTGTTGCCAGGGCCTTCAGTTTCTCTTGGGGTTCCCATACCGGTCATGAGGTTACCTTGTTGCATATTAGCGCTTTAAGGGCTGCCTGAGTATCAGAATATATATGGATTCGCTTATTGAGGTAAGCCTTCCTGTTGTTTTCGTACGCACATTGCAATATGGCGTAGATTTTGCTTGGAACACTGTGTGAGACTTTCCCAGAGAGAAAACCGTTCTCCAGTCTTACTCCGTGTATTCCCGCTCCGGCACCCTCTTTGGTTTTGGAGCCGTCTGTGTACCAGATTATTGCCCCAGGAGTAGTTTCTGGTGTTCTGTTTTTCCATACGTTTCGTTCATCAATTACGGCCTCATATGGTAAATTATGATTTTGTTAAAAATTGCAAGCTACCCCCCAACTTTGACGCACCGTGGAGCGAAAACTATTGGTCGGAGCAAAAAATGTAAAGAATCAAAGTTGTGCACAATTTTGTTCTCTACATATTCTATTTGAACTTTTTTTCAATAGCACCTACCCCAAGGGTGCTATTTTGCGCCAAGCGTCACAAGTCAGAGTTTTCATCCCCCCACCCCTCGAGCGGCAACCCCCCAAGGTCGCAAACTCAGGTGGGCTATCAGGAAACCTATCTCTATGATCCCACCAAATTTCATTTCCCTCCGACCTTTTGCGAGTAGAACCCCTTATTTTGTACCCATCGCTTGGTCTAAATGGCCATTTGCAATTTACAATCTTTTTTACGAAATTTACACTTTTTTACGAAAAACCTACGATTTACACTTTTTTACGAAATTTCGTATAAATAGTGTGAATTCACAAACTTTTTACGAAATTCACACTTTTCCTACGAAATTTTGTAAATAAATTGTGAATTTCGTAAAAAATTTGTAAATTCACACTTTTTATACAAAACCGCTAAAATTTACAGTTTTTTTACGAAATTCTGTAAAAAAAAGTGTGAATTTAAAAAAAAAGTAGGATGTGGCCCTTCCACGCTTTCGTACTCGCCTAATGTTTATTATTATTACAGACAACGATTGGCATAACCTGTGAACGTTTTGGACGGCGCGCCGTCCACAATTTATGAGCGGTAACATTTTTACATTGAACAGTTCCTCTTAGTTTGGTTTCTCTATGCTATAGATGACAGTCCGACTTTTTTAATGGTCCGCCCGATCGAAAAAATGTCAGTAAACCGGCAAAAAAATTGTCAGGTTTTGTACGCGAACACTGGATTTGTGATTCAAATTATTTAATAAGGTAGCACGAAATTTCTTATAGGTACCTACTTACTATGTAGTATTTCCATTGCCAATGCTTTAGTGGAGAGAATATTCATTGTGATGGGGCATGATTGGAAGAAGATATTGTCGGTCCAGGGCAGTGGCGTGGCCAGAAAATATGCTCGGGGGGAGGAAGAGGAGGGCTCAGTGGGCCTAAGTAGGACAATTTTCTTTTGGAGAGTGAGACAGTCAGGACTACATGTATTTTATAATATTATACCTAGTAAAGAAGGCGGAAAAGCGCCGTAGGCAAAAATTTTCGGGGCCACGCCCAAAGTTCGTTTGAAATTCACCTAACTACTATCAAATTTCGAAAATTAAATTATTATCTTTGCCCCTCTCCATGGTTGTATTAAATTTGTTTTTGTAACACACCGTAGCAGATATATAATAACTGACCACCGACCCATAAATTGCATGACTAATGAGACAAACAACATTAAGTATAGCAGGCTACGTTTTGATGGCCAGGCCCGCACTTAGATTGTTTACTTCTGTATCTCGCCTATTTTCTAAGCTTTTTGAAAAAAGGTATTTGAAAATGTTGTTTATTTTAATGTCTTCTATACACAACTAAAAAAGAAGTATCAACTCAGAAATTACCCTGTATAATTTTGGCCCAAAAATGGAATATTTATCGTTCAAGAACGTTCACTATTTGCGGCCAAGACCACCTATTTTTTCAGTGTATCCAATATGCTGTACTAGAGATCTGGACGGGCCGGGTTTTCATTTCGTTTTCACTCTCGGGCTAGGGGCGGGCCACCTAATCAATAAAAGTTTGGATTTTTGGGCCCTAACAAATTTTTCCGGTCCTGTCGGGCTTTCGGGTCAGCCTTGGTTTGAGTATAAATATTTGTAAAATAATTTTCAAGCCCTAATAATTTTTTTAGGGCCTTGCAGACTTATCAGGCCTGCCGGGTTGGTCGGTTTTGGTTTACGAGCCAGGTCGCGTCGCCAAATTCCGGTTCGGCTCGTAAAATTCTGGCTCGTGCAGGGCTTTCTACTGTACTATCGATCTAAGGATAATTTGTTCATACGACCTTATGCTCTATTGCATAAACAACTATTACGTAAAGGTTGTTTACAAAATTAAGGGTCAGCGCCTTGTCCTCCGTCTAGACACCAAGCCTACGTAACACGAAAAATAGTACGAAATCGCGCTCATTATCGTTTCATTACATTAACCGCAGTAGATTTGATTACTTTATACCGGGTTGTGCACAAGGCCATGCAATTAAGTATCTATACATAGAAAATTGACGAACATTTTATTACAGTAGCAGATTCCTGAGTCCGGTAGATCAGTGGCGGCGCGAGATAAGAATTCCGGGGCGCATCCATCAGATTTTGCCTAGTAGTGCCAGTAAAGCCAAAACACTCTTAAAAATAACATGGTATGAATTACTAAAATTTGGTTCTGACAACTATTTATTTTCGTGAAATCGGACTCAACCCAAAAATTAGTTTGTACAACCAAAAAAAATTGTCGTTATTGAACTGTTGAACTAATTAATAACATTAACCAATCCAACCTACAAATTTTAGTTGTCACAACGAAATTTTATATACGGATAACTAAATTTATATGGTACTCCCGCTTTTAAACCATACCTATTAGTTGTCACAACTAATGGTGTAAATAAGGAAAATTGAAAATTTTTTTTCAAGAAACTATTGTTTTTGTTAATGCTGCAATCTACAAATATTGCCAAATCAATCATTTATTTGGGCCAAACTTGAAATTTTCATAGAGTAACAATTACGTATGTATAGTCACAACATTGTGTTTATTATCTTTTTTCTGTACTTTCTAATTGTAAGAAAGAAGTTAAATCATAAATAAGTAAAAATTTTATATTTTTGTCATTGCAGTTGCACATTAGAAAGTTTGAATGAACTGCTTATAACGCATGGCAAAATTAGCAATTTGATTTGATAGAAATAACTTTAAAAAAAGCCTGTTTCATTTAAAAAAAAAAAGTCATATGTAATTTATACTTAGTAACGAAAAATACTCCTTTCTAGAGTCCCCATTTAAATAAAAAAATGCCTTGGTATTACTACTCTATTAGGTATGCGTAAACTAATTGGAATAAATTATCAGGGATATTATGGTTTCTTTAAAAAAAAATTATTTCCAATGTCCTTGTTCTCTCAAGTTTTTTATAATACATAACTTATGCAATACAAAACAGAAACACTAGATTTTTAACTTATTTTATTCAACCTTTTGGGTTGTTCAATTGCTTATAGAACTGAATTGTTCTTATTTAAATTTTCTTAACTGCAACTGCGATTATTAAAAAACAAAAAATATCCCCTGGACTTTCTATTTAAAATATAACAGCTATATGAAGTTTGTTGTACTTGGTCAGATTAAAAAGTCATCAATATGACGTTCTTTTATAGAAATGGAACATAGAACAAAAACAAAACAAAAAAAATGTTTTAAAAGTTATTTCTCATCGGGTTACTTTCTTCGGTAAACTTTCTAATGTACAACTGCAATGATAAAAAATAAAATGTTTACTTACTTATAATTTAACTTCCTTCTGCCAATAACATCGTACACAAGGAAGACAATAAACACAAATAAATTACACCAAATATTGTTACATCCATTGTCCACACGGCCATGAAAATGGCCAATTATTGCCGAAAAAATGGACACGGAACCGCAAAAGCACCCTAATATAAACATAACCTCCTGACAGTCCTGGCTAGAATGATGTCACATGTCACCCACCGGGCAAGAGCGTCAAGTCTCTGTTGATGCCGTTAGTTATAAATATGAAGAATAATATTACTTGAAAAGAAAAGTTAGTTTTGGTAACTAAGAATGTATCTTAATCAAAATTAACAAAATGATAGGGACTACAAATTCATAATGTGTTATTACAACAAGCTTAATTGATAAATACAAGTTTGTAGGAACCTTGATGTAACATTTAAATAGGTTATATACAGAGTAAAATTCAGCTAATCAAAATATTTTATTTCTGCCAACTAATATGAAAACAAAATATTTTCTTTGTTCTGATGGCATCATTTTTTGGTAAATATAACCAAGAAAAAAATCTTTTTTGTGTTCCTAACTAAAAATAGTTATTTTTGGTAACGTAAACACGAGAACAAATAAAAATTAGTACCAAATACCAAGTCATTTTTAAGAGTGAATGAACCAGGAAACTAAAGTTGATTCAAAATACTCGTCACAGGTACCTGGTAACAGGTGTGAGTGCATAACAGTCCGTCACAGGTATCGAATTAGAGTATCACAAGTTAATAATTATTTTTTTAGTAAAAGTGGAAATTAATAAAAATATCATAAATGTAATTTCTAAACCCGTATAAGCCATGAGAAGTTATGTCAAGTATGCAGTGGAAAACAATTCATTCATTTCAATCTTCGTCATTATTATTTTCCTACGACCACCTATGAAAATGAGAAAAAAAGCACAGTTAATTTGGCCAGAAAGCGCCGTATATCACACGCGTGTTGAAAAATAGTTATTTTTGTATTAAGTGCGCAAAATAGGTGTTTTTTTAATGGCACCTAAGATTGTAAATTTTTACCGAGACCGTTAGGTCGAGGTTAAAAATGCAATCAAATGTGCCATAAAAACAACTAATGCGCGCGAAATACAAACAACATTTTTTGTACAACTGTTTGTTGTTAACTATTTTTTGTCGTGTTTAGAAAAAAAATCTAAAATCATAATTCATAGCTTTTAAGGTATTATTTCTTACACCTGTTCCCATTACCATGAAAACCTGCGATAGTTTAAATTTTATTGATTGTCAAATCTATCGTTTTTCGTGTCAATAGTTTATAGTTGTTTGCTCCAGTTTGGTACCATTTAAATGTCTGAAAGTGAGACACCTCACGAAATTACGGATTCGGCAGAAATCGTTATATCAAATATTTTGCCCGCGAAATCAAGAATTACTATTCTAATAATAATTGTTAATTTAATTCACTTTGATAATACATTTTTTTATAAAAAATGTTTTGGAAATTAATTTTTGCATTTTTATACGAACACACAAAATTGGACAACACGTCAAAGTGACTAAAAGACATTGTTTCGTAACGAGTTGTATACAATATTTTTTCTACTGAGGTTTCATAATAAAAAACTTAATTTATTTTACTAAAATTTTATTACCTATGTTTCATTTGCCCCTTTCAAAAATTGACACTTGCCAAAAAAAATTAAATTATACCTAGTCTGTGGTTACGTTTTAATTGTAAATAATTACCTGCATTATTTTTAAGCACGTTGCTCCTGGTAACGTGCTTAAACGTTTTTTAAGCACGCTGCGCCTAAAAGGAGGTTATTAAAAAACCATAATGACAATCAAAAAGAGGTTATTATAAAACGTCAGTAGAAAAAAAATATTTCAATTCTAGTGTTGAAATATCAAGACCTTTTAACTTATTGCCACAGACAGGGTGATCCAAAAAAGTGTGGCGTCATAAGGATCTATTTTTTGAGATTACATGCCATAAATATTCTTATTTATTTGGATGCCTCTAATTGTTGCCAACATACCCCCACAATTTTAATGAAATCAATCGGTGTAGTATTATAGGCAAAAAAAAATAAACACTAAGAAACATCAGTTATGCACCACTGGTTTCAAAAATTAATAAAAAATAATGCCTCCTTATTAAAATTATACAAAGGTACTCAGTGGCGTATTGGGGGGGGTCTAAAAGTCTACTTGCAACCTAATTTTTCGTCTCACACTTTCCTGAGTTATTTGCTTCGGAGACTTGCTTTTACTGCAATTTATAATTTGATTAAATCATGTTTAAAATCGAAAAAATCAGTTGTTTAAATCATGATTTCAATCGTCGCAACCCTGGTTTAAGCAGTGGCGAGCCTAGGAGATCGGGTCTAAAAATCTAATTTCAACCTAATTTATCGTCTCACGCTTGGACTCTTAATTTAAATTTTTAAATAATGTATTCTTGGCTTAGATTACAAAGGCCTTGTGGGAAACGTTTACTTTTTAAACTTTTCCTTCTAAAAGTCCTGTTTTATATAGAGATTAAGTTTTCAGATGCATATCGTTTTAGTTATTGATTTATGATGCAATTTTATAGGAAAACGAGTAAAAAGAATAATATTTTATAATATTTTTCCATTATATAGGTACTTGTCTGTTCCGTTTTCCTTTTTTAGAGCTATTTTAAATCAACAAAAATATAACCAAATGCAATAAAATATTTTTACAACAAAAACAGAAAAAAATCAAGTATTAAAATTAAAGTAAAAATTTTATTTGAAGAATTTTTTATGGAAGAAATGTTATAATTTACAATAAAAAAAATAGTGCGGGAAGAAACGAGAATGCTTTATTATGAATATACAAAACGGCACTTAAGAAGAAGTATTTAAAAACCTAAGCATTTGCATCCAAATAAGTAAGCTTTATATGCATGTAATCTAAAAAAATAGATCCTTATAACGTCACACTTTTTCGGAACACCCTGTATAAACAAAAATATTTTCCTGAAATGCGCCTTAGGATGCAGGTAAAATCTGCAAAATATTAAAATCCTAACTTAATTAATAAGTGGTTATATACCGGGTCCGCCAACGAAGCGGGGACGGAAATTTAAATCATTATCGAGGAACTTATCAAAATTACTAAAGCAGCATGAGGTATGGACTTAAAAGCGGCATATTTTACATTATACAGGGTGGCTCAAAAAAGTGTGGCGGACTAAACTTGCATTTTTTTAAATGGAACACCCTATATACAGGGTGGCCCATTTGTCTGACAAAGTAATATACCGTCTCTACTATTAAAGATATCAAAAAAAAGTTTCTATAAAAGTTGTGAGGTATAAAAAAATATATGTTCTAAAATTATTTTTAAATATACAGGATGGTCCAAAAAAGTAGGACAATAAAAATATACATTTTTTTAAATGGAACACCCTATATATTTTAGCATTTTTTGTTTCCTTACAAAATTATGCATATGACGTCATATTTAGTTTTATAATTTTTTGCAACGTTGCCAAACAAAATACAAAATTCTTAAAATTTTGGAAAAAACATGATAGTAAAAAATTACCTGTATTTCTCAATAAGAGTATCGAAAATCGAAAATTTCTTGTAAGCTCTTAAGTTCAAGGATAGAAATATTGTCTTAAATCTTTAAGTACCGAAAATTTTGTACAGGGTGTTTTCTGTTGACATCCAAATATACAAAATTTTAAAATACAATAACTCTGTTTTTTCAAATGAAACACCCTATATTTATTAGGCTCGTCTGATAGATATTGTAAGTATCTTTAATTATTGTTAAGTCATACCTATACCTAAATTTACTAGTTTTGGCAATATTTCGATTTTTATTTAAATTTTGGTGAAAAAAACTATAGTTTTTATTTTTTGAGTAAGCCATGACTAGCAAAGTCAAAACAAATGTAATTGAATATAATGTCATATTTATAATTATTATATTTATATTTATAATGTGTGTAAACTTATTTTCAATATCAAGTTGCGTAATAAAAACAAAATTTTATTAAATTAAATAAATACGTAACTAACTATGGTTATCAATTTATTTTAATATGGGATAATATTTAATGACATTTGTTTTTAGCTTGCTGGTCATGGCTTACTAAAAAAATAAAAATTATAGTTTTTTTTACCAAAATTTAAATAAAAATAGAAATATTGCCAAAACTAGTAAATTTAGGTAGAGGTATGACTTAACAATAATTAAAGATACTTACAATATCTATCGGATGAGCCTAATAAATATAAGGTGTTTCATTTGAAAAAACAGAGTTATTGTATTTTAAAATTTTGTAAATTTGGATGTCAACAGAAAACACCCTGTACAAAATTTTCAGTACTTAAAGATTTAAAACAGTTTATCTATCCCTAAACTTAAGAGCTTACAAGAAATTTTCGATTTTCGATACTCTTATTGAGAAATACAGGTAATTTTTTACTATCATGTTTTTTCCAAAATTTTAAGAATTTTGCATTTTGTTTGGCAACGTTGCAAAAAATTAAAAAACTAAGTATGGCGTCATATGGATAATTTTGCAAGGAAACAAAAAATGCTAAAATATATAGGGTGTTTCATTTAAAAAAATGTATCTTTTATTGTCCTACTTTTTTGGACCATCCTGTATGTTTAAAAATAATTTTAAAACATATATTTTTTTATACCTCACAACTTTTATAGAAACTTTTTTTTGATATCTTTAATAGTAGAGACGGTATATTACTTTGTCAGACAAATGGGCCACCCTGTATTATATAGTTTTCTAATTCCCTATACAATTCCACGTATATTTTGTATAAAATGTCATATGTCTAAATTCAATTGTTTTTGAGTAATTGACGTTTAAAATATGGCATTTTTTGACTTTGACAGGCTGTAACATTGGAACGGCGCATTTTAGAGAAAAATGGTTTTCACCTCCCTATCTTAGTTTTTCATTCTCACCACTCATACCACTGACGTTTTAGCGACAGTGATTATCATCCCATTCTCGATGTTTAAAGAGTATGGAAAAGGGATAAGCTTGGGATAAGTGTTTTCCTTGTCTTTGAGTTCATCGAGAATTTCATGGTTCAAGCGTTTCTTGTGCCACGTGACGAAATAATTTAAAAAGAGCACATTCAAGGTTAACCAAGGGTATAACCGCAGTAATTACCGGTCCATCGCTCCAAATCGCTTAAAAAAATAGTCGTGATGATCACTCACCTACCTCAACGAAAATAGCGGAATGCATTTAACCTTGCCCGGCGCAAAATATTAGACAGCTTTTGCAAATACACTAAAACTAAACGAACCTTTAAAAGCCAAAATCTAGGCGATCACCCTCGCAATTTCGTCGACCCATAATTACGAATTCAGGCGAAAACATTGTTTACCGGACAATCGAAAATGTCGCTTAAAAAGTCAACTAATTCCGAGACATTTGCTATTAAACAGACGATTAGCGTGTTTGCAAGAACGCTCCAATAAGCGTTATGACGTCATCACGCACTGTACTCGCGAATGTAGAAATACGTGCACACCGTGCAAGAGATTATGCGATACTAACCTTCGCAACAATGCAACTTTTTGTCTGTGCAAACATCGTATGTTTTTTTATGTGGCAGTTATCGAAAATAGCATTTCGTATATCTTATCTGGTGCGATTCAGACAGGCATCATTAACCGGCCAAAAAACAAACACACTTTCATTTGGAAAATCATGGCGAGTCCCAATTAAACTACGCACACGGCCTATTTTCCCAATGGGTTCGGGTCTGGGGCCACGCTTTCCAGTGGCGTGCAAGGCCGTTTAAAAAAATTGTAGATAAAAATGGGATTTCCAAACAATTGACAGTATTGACACAGTTGCCATCGCCACATAGGTAAGTAGGTACACTTAAATTACGTATACGTGGACCTGTACACTTTCTCATTTTTTTTTTTGGCGACAACCGACGCGACGGCCACACGCGGTATTTATAGTAAAAACAAACAATGGGCGAAAGCACTGATATTATTATGAATAAAGGACCCCGCACAAAGCTTATGAGAAATGGCTTTCGGCTAATTTTTCTGAAGTTTTAGTTTTTTTTAGATCTTGACGTCCTGATTAAAAGTGTCCATGGCCGTAATCCAATCCTATGACTAGTTTTTGTTTTATGGCCTTTAAAGTTGACAACTTCTTACTTTGAGATTTTATGCATTGTCTGGAGTTTTCACTTGTTTCTTAAAAACTATCAACTTTTTTATTTTTTTATTGGTGGAAAAGTAGGCTTTAAGTTTTCTTTCACTTATATAGAAACAAAATATGTACAGGATGTTGAATAATTTATAGGCGGATTAAATAAAAACTAATTTAAAAAAAATTATGAAAATCCAAAAAAAATTTTACTAATTTTTTGAATTTTGAAAATAAACGGCTAAATTTTGTTCCTATTTTAGTATCTTGTAGCACCAAGCTGTGGATAACAAAAATTGGGTATAGGATGACATAGAATATAATTGTCTGGTATTTTATTTAAAAAAAAAAAAATTGAAAATTCACCTGAAAACGTAATAAACGACTTTTAATTCATTAGGTTAATTATTATGCCCCAATCTGTAACAATTTTCTTTTACAATAATTATTCCTTAACACATTATTATCTTAGATATACAGGGTGAACCAGTTACAATGATTTACACAAGTGAAAACTTTTAAATATAGGAAAATAAAAAATATAAATTATGAAAAAAAAAACATTTTGGTATGACTCTAAGATAATCGAAACATAAAATGTACAGGAGCCAAGGTATTTTACAAAAAAAAAATATTTTATAATTTAACAATAATATTTTGTCATTTGATAAAAAAAAAATCAATTTTTTAATTTTTCTATATTTAAAAGTGTTTACTTGTGTAAATCATTGTAACTGGTTCACCCTGTATATCTAAGATAAGAATTTGTTAGAGAATAATTATTGTACAAGAAAGTTGTTACAGATTGGCATAATAATTAAATGAATCAATTAAAAGTCGTTTATTACGTTTTCAGGTGAATTTTCAATTTTTTTTTTGAAAAATAAAATATCCGGCAATTTATTCTACGTCAACCAATACCCATTTTTTTTATCCATAGCTTGGTACTACAAGATATTAAAATATGAACAAAATCTAGTCGTTGGTTTTCAAATTTAAAAAAATGAGTAATTTTTTTGGATTTTAATAATTTTGTACTATTAGTATGTATTTAATCCGCCTATAAATTATTCAACATCCTGTACATATTTTATTTCTATATGAGTGAAAGAAAACTTAAGGCCTACTTTTCCACCATTAAAAAAAAAAATAAAAAGTTTATAGTTTTTAAGAAACAAGTTAAAACTCCAGACAATGCATAAAATCTCAAAGTAAGAAGTTGTCAACTTTAAAGGCCAAAAACAAAAACTAGTCATAGGATTGGATTACGGCCATGGACACTTTTAATCAGAACGCCAAGATCTAGAGAATACTAAAAATTCAGAGAAATTAGCCAAAAGCCATTTCCCATAAACTTTGTGCGGGGTCCTTTCATCCGCATGCGTTTTATATTAAGATTTTAATTCTAAATTGCTAAACAAAAGTCAATTATTATGTAAATTATAATTTATATCTATTTTCTGACAGCTTTCAATATATTATATTACAAACACGAAACATCCAGTTTTAAGAGGATAGGATGCGGGGTCCCACAGGGTTCAGTACTGGGCTCTGTGGGCCTTATTTTCATAAATGGCCTTACCAACTTTCTCGTAGAACTAATACTATTCACCGATGACACCACCTGGTTAAGAAGAGATATTATCCATCCCAATTTCAAAATGCAATTATTGCATACAAGAATGGTTTTTAGCCAACAAACTTTGACTCGATGTAGCAAAAACTCAAAATATTAATTTTTCTCTCCGCCAAAGGGACAATCGCTTACAGGTTGATACAGATGACGAAGTCGTCTTTCTGGGTGTAGCACTCAATCCAAAGCTCACATGGGAGACTCATATAAACAAATTATTAAAAGATTTATCTAAATCCATATACCTAATAAGAAGTTTGGCATTTAAGGAACTTTAGTAGGTATATAGTCAACAACAAGTTTTGTATATTATTTATATTTATCTGAAATGATCAATTCAATTACTTGAACATCAATTGATGGATTAAAGAAATAATGAAATTAATTTAACCATCTAACAACAACCGACGATTCAATGGAGAGCATCAAGTTTAGGACACACTGTATACTGATTAAATTTTAAGGGATTTCAACGGTCACAAAGGCATATTTAACCCCGGGGGTGCCACAAAGGGCATCATTTTTAACCCTTTCGTTATTATTGCATGTCTCACCCCAATATTTTTCTTTATCGATTCGTTAAGGGCAGTAACTAAAGGGTGTGTGGCCATTACTATCTTTCAGAGAAGCAAATGTTAGAAAATGTCCATTGAAAATGGAAAGAATAATCTCCCTAAGTAGTATAAGGAAATTTTCTGAATAAAGTATTTTTTTTTTAATTCGTCCACTCTAAGAAATGAGTTGATCGGTCAAGCTCATTTTTTTTGCTAGATATACTTCTTTATTACGTTTAGAAATATTCAAAGGTGCTTTTTCTTCCGAGGGCCCGTCCATATGCCGGATGCTCTTAGACCTGGTTTAGCCCGTTGTGCTCACCCTGTTAGATTTTCACACTTACTCAGTGATCCCAGTTCCTTGCACTGGTTCGTGTAGGTCAACTGGGGAGAGGGTAAGGATACACTCTTAAAAATAACATAGTATGGATTACTAAAATTTGGTTCTGACAACTATTTATTTTCGTGAAATCGGACTTAACCCAAAAATTAGTTTGTACAACCAAAAAAAATTGTCGTTATTGAACTGTTGAACTAATTAATAACATTAACCAACCCAACCTACAAATTTTAGTTGTCACAACGAAATTTTATATACGGATAACTAAATTTATATGGAACTCCTGTCTTTAAAATTAGTTGTCACAACTAATGTGTAAATATGGAAAATTGAAAATTTTTTTTTAAGGCAATATTGTTTTTGTTAATAATGCAATCTACAAATATTGCCAAAGCAATCATTTATTTAGGCCAAACTTGAAATTTTCATAAAGTAACAATTACGTATGTAGTCACAACATTGTGTTTATTATCTTTTTTCTGTACTTTCTAATTGTAAGAAAGAAGTTGAATCATAAATAACTAAAAATTTTATATTTTTGTCATTGCAGTTGCACATTAGAAAGTTTGAATGAACTGCTTATAACGCATGGCAAAATTAGCAAGTTGATTTGATAGAAATAATTTTAAAAAAAAGTATGTTTCATTTCTAAAAAAATGTCATATGTAATTTATACTTATAGTAACGAAAAATATTCCTTCCTAGGATAAAAAAATGCCTTGGTATTACTACTCTATTAGGTATGCGTAAACTAATTGGAATAAATTATCAGGGATATTATGGTTTCTTTAAAAAAAATTATTTCCAATGTCCTTGTTCTTTCATGTTCTTTATAATACATACTCATGCAATACAAAACAGAAACACTAGATTTTTAACTTAATTTACTCAACCTTTTGGTTGCTCAATTGCTTATAGAACTGAATTGTCCTTATTTAAATTTTCTTATCTGCAACTGCGATTATGAAAAAACAATAAAATATCCAGTGGACTTTCTATTTAAAATATATAGCTATATAAAATTTGTTGCACTTGGTCAGATTAAAAAGTCATTAATATGACGTTCTTTTATAGAAATGGAACATAGAGCAAAAACAAAACAAAAAAAATATTTTTAAGTTAAATAAAAAATCGGGTCACCTTGCCATGCTTTATAAAAATCTCATTTAAACTTTCTAATGTACAACTGCAATGATAAAAAATAAAATGTTTACTTACTTATGATTTAACTTAAACGTACACAAGAAAGACAATAAACACAAATAAATTACACCAAAAAATATTGTCACATCCATTGTACACACGGCCATAAAAATGGCCAATATTGCCTTAAAAACAGGAAAAAAATGGACACGGAACCGCAAAAGCCCCCTAACATAAACATAACCTCCTGACAGTCCTGGCTAGAATGATGTCACATGTCACCCACCGGGCAAGGGCGTCAAGTCTCAGTTGATGCCGTTAGTTATAAATATGAAGAATAATATTACTTGAAAAGAAAAGTTAGTTCTGGTCCCTAAGAATGTATCTTAATCAAAATTAATAAAATGATAGGGACCACAAATTCATAATGTGTTATTACAACAAGCTTAATTGATAAATACAAGTTTGTAGGAACCTTGATGTAACATTTAAATATGATATATACAGAGTAAAATTCAGCTAAACAAAATATTTTATTTCTGCCAACTAATATGAAAACAAGATATTTTCTTTGTTCTGATGGCATCATTTTTTGGTAAATATAACCAAGAAAAAAATCTTTTTTGTTTTCCTAACTAAAAATAGTTATTTTTGGTAATGTAAACACGAGAACAAATAAAAATTAGTACCAAATACCAAGTCATTTTTAAGAGTGTATCCTCTGGTTCCAGTTTTGATTGCCCGAGTAATTCCTATTTAGTGACTCGCAATGGTAAACTATGTGCTGTATTGTTTCCCTGACCTGTCCGCATAATGTGCAGCCAAGGTCTCCATTGTACCGTTGCATTCTGTGTAGATGATTCTGGATAGCCAGCACAGTTACACTATGTTTTTCAGCTATATCTTCCACGGCATATTTCATAAAACGATGTTTGTGTAAATTTGCTATAGCTAATAGTTCCTTCTTTATCAAATTATTTTTATTATTTTATTTTGGTTAGTTATCATAAATAATTTAATGCACAAAATTACCTGCGCCTATGGCCGAAACCGAAATTGAGCCGAACTGAACGGAATTTTCCATTTTAATACTCTACACTTTTCTGAAATAGACTATAATTTACCAATCAAAATTTCTTAAACTTAAAAATGTATGTACCGAATTGCTACCTCGATATGGGTATTTGGCAGTTTATGGAACGACACGAAATATTAATCAAAAAATGAAATAGCTTTTACAGGTGCAACATTTTGATTTTCTACAAAACCACTGCATAGAAGTAGCATTTTTATCTTATCTTTCTTTTAAGTTGAATATGAAAACCGCAAATGGCGGGGATCAGACCTATCTCAATGTTATTCGACTTGCCTAAGATAATGAACAATAATAATGTCATTATCAGAAATACAATTCATGTTGCAAACCGGATAGCGTTGTTTATATTTTAATTTATCTTGCATTTTACTTCTGCAATTAAATGCTTTTTGTAATTATATTAAAACGTTTTCAATAACGTAAACAAATATTAATTAAGATTCCATCATCGCTATCAGTGGCGTATTTACACCCCCTCCTAGCTCAGAAACTCGGAGTCTAATAATCTAATTGCAAACTAATTTTTTGTCTTACACCTTTTACTAATATTTTATATTCGACCACATTCCGCAACGTTTTAACAAATGTTCAAAATTTACTATTATCAATAGTCGAATTTTGCTAAGTCAGGCAACAGTGTTTCTCGATCGTCATAGTGGCTCTTACAACTGAGCTCGAGCTGTCCGCCAAGCCGGGTATGCACCAGGTGCGGTCTTAAAAATTGGTGAAGAGCTAGGTATAGTGCGGGTACTTAACCACACATTCACTAAAAACCCGTGTAACAAAACGTCTCTCTTATTCTCATTTGTCCAACGACTGAACGGAGTTTCCAACAAATTACAAACTATGTCATAAATTGGGTTCAAAACACACAACTAAGTGGGTACGTACACTACTGAATTAATTGAAAAATAAAAACAAAACTTTTTAATCACACAGTATATCACGTAGAAACGATATCTATAACCGTAAGATTCGCGAAGCCTCAAAATAAATACCTTAAAAGCGTTTTCACACGGCACCATATATCGCGCGCGACAAATGGTCGCAATATTGCTTTTACACCAAATTATGTGTTTTCTAATGAGCCATTTTCACACACAAGCGATATTAGAGAACACATAATTTGATGTAAAGCAATATTGCGACCATTTATCGCGCGCGATATATGGCGCCGTGTGAAAACGCTCTAAGGTTAGGCGAACCAATGCTAAAACAATGGTGCATACGACTGATTTATTTTTAAATTGCCCTTCATCATAATGGAAATTGTTACTTGCTGTTTGCGTGACTGACGTCACGTAACCATACCATCGGTGAATATCAAAGCTATGTTACGCGTTGGGTCTTCACTTGCTTTGAGCTAACGGACACGGTCGGCTGGGGCGCGCCAAAACGCATGAAAGTTTATAATTATTGTCCATCGGAGTCAACCGTGGTCCCATTATGCATAGCTACATTCGGATTAAATTAATATTATTAATTCGAACATAATTATTTTTTAAGGGCTAAAATGGTAGCTGTATTAGTACATTAATATTTAATATTGTCGAAAAAAGTCTTCCTGGTTTCATTTTTTTTAGTGACACCTGACAAGCCGCCACTGATGCACCGCACTCGAGTTGCACCGTTGGTTTGTTGAAAACGACGTTTCTACTCACTCGCTTGAACGCCGAGTTATTGTGAATTATTGTCTTAGCTGGTTTTGTATAGACTTACCAATTACACGTTGCTAAGTAGTTTGTGAGTTATGTGACGAAAAAATAATCCTAGTTGCTATAAGTAACAATGTGAATTTTACTGCTTTCGAATGTAGGTTATACCTTTCAATTGGTGTCTTAATTATCCTATATTTGCATGTGGTTTGTCTTGTCCACACTCAGTCGCGGCCATTCATAGGAATTCGATGCTACACGCTACGTATTTTGGCACCCGAACAAACCCTTTTTTCTTCTGTGATCTTCGCTACGTATACTATTGGTTGCAGAACTGGCGGATACGTCACAAAACAAGAGTTGTTTCTAGGCCGGGATACCTGCTATAGTTTTCAGAGCGTGTTTTAGGTATACAGCTGCAAAATTTTTAGTCTAGCCACGTAAAGCTGTGCGTTTACCGGTTTGTCTTTGTTAACTGTCTGGCTTTTGATAATTGAAAAACGGTTTTAAATTGGAAATATAAGGACTTTTTAACATTGACGAAAAACTTGATATTAAACGAAACGGACTTAAATATTCTTCCCAGGGAAAGTTATACTAGAAACTGAATGAAAATATATATGAAAAATACGGATAGAACTATGGCTACGAGATAAAAATAGTGTGCTGATATTGATGATTTAGTGCACCTCGCTGAAAAGGCCAAACTCCTTTTTAGAAAAGCACCTGCATTATCAGGAACGTGGCCGCCTTATTAAAAGGAAGGTAAAGACATTATTTTTTTTTTAAAGGGGTAATAAAATTTTATAAAAATTGGTAAACACATTAGATGACGAAGATTGCTATGTTGCCCCACTGGAAATAGCCTTATTATTGCATAATAGGGCTATTTCCAGTGGGACAACATAGCAATTCACGTCTCTCTTGACAATTTAAATTCTTCGGACGAATTTTTTCAAAGCCCGAATCATTATAGTCTATTTCAAAAAGGTGTAGTAATAAAATGGGAAATTCTGTCCAGTTTGGCTCCATTTCGGTATTGGTCATAGGCGCAGGTAAATTTTGTACAGTAAATTATTTATGAAAACAAACCAAAGAAAAACAAAGATCATTATTTGATAAAGAAGGAACTATTAGCTATAGCAAATTTACACAAACATCGTTTTATGAAATATGCCGTGGAAAATATAGCTGTAAAACATAGTGTAACTGTGCTGCGCACACCGCCATTCCATTGCGAAGTAAATCCTATAGAACTTATATGGGCGCAAGTGAAAGGATTTGTAGCAAGACACATCACGACATTCAAAATAAAATACGTTAGGCTACTGTTTGATCAAGCCATTAAGGAAGTGACACCAGAGAACTGGGGAAAAGCAATCCATCATGTCATTAAAGAAGAGGAGAAAATGTGGGATCTTGACCACCTGATTGATCGGACCGTCGACCCGTTAATTATAATGTCCAGATGACAGTTCCTCAGATGACGAAGAATATGATGATTTTTTTATAATTTAATTTCTGTATACCTAATGTATTTTTTGTATTTTGTATTTTTTTTTATAATGTTTAATAAAAAATAAGTGTACCTAATACTATGTACATAATGCACGCCTTTGTCACACCATTTTCAGTGTTTGTGAATGGATAACAACAGGCAAAACCCAGAAATTGACCCAAACCGGGGTGGTACTACCTGCACTTGATGAAAATAAAGAATTCTGGAATAAAATCAATGTCAAATTATGAAAGTGGCTTAAATATTCGTTGGATCACTTTGCATACCTAATGAGCTTGTATTACTCTATACCTTTCTGAAATAGACTATAGTCGTACTAAAGAAGTAAAGTAACTACAGCTCTATTTATACTAGCTAGATGTACTGGAGCATGACTGAGATGGGTGCAGTCATGCGTTTAATTCTTGTGCGGTATTTTAAGTTTACATCTACTTAACAAAGGTTTCCAGATATTTCTTATATCTAGTGAGGGCTTACTAAAACAATCTGGGTTCTGGTATATGATAGCAGCTTCCTTGAACTTCCTCTTCCTCCAATGTGGTTCTTTGTGCAGGATTCGAGCTTCTGTCCACTTAATGTGATGACCGTGTGTCCAGGTATGGTCAGCTGCCCCTGATTTTTCGGTTTCTCCTTTAAGCGTGTTGTTTCTGTGTTCCTTGACCCTAGTTTCAAGTGGCCTTAGAGTCTCACCAATACGGTATTCAGCTCAAAAGACACTTTAAGAAGCCACCTGACGAAGACGAAACCAACAAGTCAAAAAGATAGGAAAAACTGTGTCTATCAGATTCCCTGCGAATGTGGCAGATCCTACATTGGTGAGACTCTAAGGCCACTTGAAACTAGGGTCAAGGAATACAGAAACAACACGCTTAAAGGAGAAACCGAAAAATCAGGGGCAGCTGACCATGCCTGGACACACGGTCATCACATTAAGTGGACAGAAGCTCGAATCCTGCACAAAGAACCACATTGGAGGAAGAGGAAGTTCAAGGAAGCTGCTATCATATACCAGAACCCAGATTGTTTTAGTAAGCCCTCACTAGATATAAGAAATATCTGGAAACCTTTGTTAAGTAGATGTAAACTTAAAATACCGCACAAGAATTAAACGCATGACTGCACCCATCTCAGTCATGCTCCAGTACATCTAGCTAGTATAAATAGAGCTGTAGTTACTTTACTTATTTAGTATTCACCTGAAGACGACTGAGACCAGTTGAAACGTTGTGATGTAAAACAAATTAAAGACAATGCAAGTCCAAAACTATTCTATCATTCAAGAAACATCATTGTCTCCAACCTTCAAACAGACAGACTATAGTCGTATAATATGCCCGTTAGGCCACCACGGTCCTGTAATCTCGTGAAATTAAAACCTCACTCAAAAAAATCGATAAGCGACTACCATTATGATCCGACAGAATATCTAAAATAATTCGGCGCTTGTTGCATGTTCATCCAGTCAGCCACGAACGAAATGGCATAATTGAAGAAAAAGAAAAAAAATTGGCATGTCAACAGACGCATGCCAATTACGTGATTCTTCAGCGTTGCCAATTTATAATGGTAATAATTGAGAGAGATAGGATTAACATTCTTGCGCTTTTATAAAAATTTAAAAAAGCTGACTTTTGCCTTTTCTACACAATTGAGCTTAGAAAAATGTGATAAACGTCTTTCTACTTTTATCAAATTCCTACGAAATTGCGTTGAAAAACCTATTAATGTTTTTCTACTTTCATCATATTTAAGGTGATTATGACAAACTTTTAAATCTTTTGTCATAATTGATGAAATACGATTACCGATTTTATATTTTAAAAGAAGGCAGACTTCTGCATTTCTTACAAAATTGGGTTAACTAACGTTTTTTACGTTCATCGCATTTAAGGTTGATTTTATTTTATTTCCTATAAAATTTCATTAAAAGAAACCGATTAACGTTTTTCTACTTTCATCACATTTAATGATTTTATGACAAACATTTTCTATATTTTTTGTCTTAATCGAGAGAAATACGATTAACATTTTCTAATAATTTCAAAGAAGACAGACTTCTGAAGCATTTCCTACAAAATTTCATTAAAAGAAAGCGATTACCGTTTTTCTACTTTCATCACATTTAATGATTTTATGACAAACATTTACATTTTTTGTCATAATTGAGAGAAATACGATAAACATTTTCTAATAATTTCAAAGAAGACAGACTTCTGAAGCATTTTCTACAAAATTTCATTAAAAGAAACCGATCAACGTTTTTCTACTTTCATCACATTTAATGATTTTATGACAAACATTTACATTTTTTGTCATAATTGAGAGAAATACGATTAACATTTTCTAATAATTTCAAAGAAGACAGACTTCTGAAGCATTTTCTACAAAAATTCATTAAAAGAAACCGATTAACGTTTTTCTACTTTCATCACATTTAATGATTTTATGACAAACATTTACATTTTTTGTCATAATTGAGAGAAATACGATTAACATTTTCTAATAATTTCAAAGAAGACTGACTTCTGATGCATTTCCTACAAAATTTCGTTAAAAGAAACCGATAAACGTTTTACTACTTTCATTACATTTAATGATTTTATGACAAACATCTACATTTTTTGTCATAATTGAGAGAAATACGATTAACATTTTCTAATAATTTCAAAGAAGACCGACTTCTGATGCATTTTCTACAAAATTTCATTAAAAGAAACCGATTAACGTTTTTCTACTTTCATCACATTTAATGATTTTATGACAAACATTTTCTATATTTTTTGTCATAATTGAGAGAAATGCGATTAACATTTTCTAATAATTTCAAAGAAGACCGACTTCTGATGCATTTCCTACAAAATTTCGTTAAAAGAAACCGATAAACGTTTTACTACTTTCATTACATTTAATGATTTTATGACAAACATCTACATTTTTTGTCATAATTGAGAGAAATACGATTAACATTTTCTATTAATTTCAAAGAAGACCGACTTCTGATGCATTTCCTACAAAATTTCGTTAAAAGAAACCGATTAACGTTCTTCCACTTTCATCACATTTTTAGGCCGATTATGACCAACATTTAATTTTTTGCAAATAGATCGGGCGACAAACCGACAAAAATGGCAATCATGCTGTTCTGTGATCTAGGGTCCCTAAATTTAAAAAAAAATGATTCTGCGATGCGAGGAAAGTAAAAAGATTATGTAGGTTCTATAATAAAATGACACCGGTAATAATTGTAACTTGTTAAAGAAATAAATTTAAAAAAACCATTAACTACTTAGGGATATATCCATAAAAAAGTTGGCAACGTTGCGTAATGCGTCTGAGTTGCACGAACGCCCTTGGATGGCTGCGAATCTCGGTGGCTGACGGGGTTCACCAACCTACATTAAATACACGGAAAGTCGCTAATACAAGGCCTCGTACGTTGCAGGCCTAAGCCGATATATATTCTTATTTTAGCCCGAAACGTGTTATTAATACTAGATGTGATATGTGATATATAAACAAGAAGGGGAATTTAAAAATTATAAAATAAAATTTCCCGACTATTAAAAAAAAAGCAAAGTTGATGATGGTTTTGAAAAAACGAAACGTTGAATCAAGAATCAAATTACACCAACTTGTAGAGGAGAAAAAATGGCAATGAGAATGTAAACTTTATTTTAACATATCTCTTCAAATAGAGAGAAAAATGAAAACGAAATCGCGAAAATTCGGTTCTGCCCAAATATCTTCGGAAGGATTCGGAGTTTTTTTAATTTGAAAGTACAATTTTGCAGAATTTAGTAAGGCACAACTTTTTTGTAATTTAACCATTTCTGTAACCACAAACTCTTTAACCAAAAATAAGGCGATCTAGGCAAACTAACCTATATGCAATGTTGCTTTGTTTTGCCGCTACAGGGCGCTAAAGTTTTCAAATGAATATCGTTTTTCCGAAATAATTTCTAAACGCCTTTATCTATTTCCACTAATTTTGGGACTAAGAATGACCACTATTAATAGCGTGTTTTGACGTATCAGCAATCTTTTTATAATAACTGCAAATTTAAAAATGGCGTGTGATTGGTAAATAAAAGTTTGTCTTTTTGTTACCCCCCGTATAAATGACTTTAATTATTTCTCTGACACTAGCTGACCTCATGTTGAAACTTTTTGTCTCTTGTAAAATTTTAGCCAGACATGCAGTTTCTCTGCAAAAAAATTATTTACGGTACCTTGTAATTCATCATTGCTGTTAATTCAGAACGAGAGAACATGAACATTTTTTTAATTCCAAATAACTACCAACTAATTTTATTTTTATAACAATTGTTCGAAATGTTCACCGTGTTCCTGAATACATAAATTAATTCTTTTCAGAAAATTAAACGGTACTTTGGGCATCGTGTCGGGCTTGTGTTTAAGATTTTTAAATGAAAGATATCCTAATAAACTGCTGGACAATTCAAGCGGACCGTGCTAATTGTTAGGTGAACTTTGGAGTAAAATATTTTACGAACGAATAAAGCTATCGATGCGCGGTTTGCAAAATTTAAAAGAGAATTTAATTCTTAATATGCACATTTCTTCCGATTTTTTTTTACTTCTAACCTTTAACTGTCTACAGGGTTCAAAGAAGGGTATGTTTTTTTACCAAAGTTTCTAAGTACCGTATTTCCACAAAAATAATTTTAAATTATTTTGGATGGCATTTTCTTTATCTCCTATTTATAGAGAACAAAATAAATTCTCAAATTTTTGATATCCCTCTTTGTTCATGAAATTTCGATTTTTTTCTGAACCCCTGTAAATTTCAGGTATTTTTGTCATTAAGCCTTACAATGTTTTGTAAAAACGGGTTTTGGTAAGTGATTATAACTTCTTAGGACCACCTCTTTTGCAACGAGTACATTTTAATTTCTTGCGTTTCGTCGTGACCAGTGGCGTACCCATAATCGGTTTTATTTTTATTTTTTTCATTTTATATGCCTCCGTTTCCACACATCGTGTGTTTCGTGCCAGGATAACTGCTCACGACGAAACGCAAGAAATTAAAATGTACTCGTTGCAAAAGAGGTGGTCCTAAGAAGTTATAATCACTTACCAAAACCCGTTCTTACAAAACATTGTAAGGCCTAATAACAAAAATACCTGAAATTTACAGGGGTTGAGAAAAAAATCGAAATTTCATGAACAAAGAGGGATATCAAAAATTTGAGAATTTACTTTGTTCTCTATAAATAGGAGATAAAGAAAATGCCATCCAAAATAGTTTGAAATTATTTTTGTGGAAATCCGGTACTTAGAAACTTTGGTAAAAAAAACATACTTCTCTTTGAACCCTGTAGACAGTTAAAGGTTAGAAGTAAAAAAAAATCGGGAAAAATGTGCATATTAAGAATTAAATTCTCTTTTAAATTTTACAAACCGCGCATCGATTGCTTTATTCGTTCGTAAAATATTTTACTCCAAAGTTCACCTACCAATTAGCTCGGTCCGCTTGAATTGTCCAGCAGTTTAGATGGATCGAAAGAGGTAACGATGCACCCGTGAATTGGCCACCAAGATCCCCAGATCTAACGCCTCTGGACTATTTTCTGTGGGGTGCTCTTAAATCTATAGTGTATGTTTACCCCATCGCTGAAGAAGATGAGTTATTGCAAATTATCAATGCTGCAGATTATTTTAAAAACAAGCCCGACACGATGCTCAAAGTACAGTTAAATTTTCTGAAAATGATTAATTTATGTATTCAGGAACACGGTGAACATTTTGTACAATTCTTATAAAAATCAAACTAGTTGGTAGTTATTTAGAATTTTAAAAAATTTCATATCTTTTCGTTTTGAATAAACAGCAATGATGAATTACAAGGTCTCGTGTAGAGAAACTGCATGTCTGGCTAAAATTTTATAAGAAATAAAAAAACCACGACTGTGGCTCAGAGCTCAGGAGCTACTGGCATTCGACCGCGGCGACCCGGGTTCGAGTCCCGGAGTGGGCATACGTACAATAAAAAAAGTATGTCCGAAATTTAGTGGATTTAAGAATGCAGAGAAGAGTGTAAAAGGTATCATCTCCCAACCCACCCCATTCACGCCGTTAACCAGCCCGGATGAGATCGGACATCTCGTGGGGTGCGGAAGAAGGTACACACTCCCCAATCGGTAGGTCATGCAATGGCAATAAACCAAGGGTTGATAGCCCTTGTCGCATGACTGAGGATCGTGGTTCGGAACCCACGTTAAACTGTAGGTCCCCTCGGGAATGGCCCTGGCAGCGAACGAAGAGGAAAAAAGCCTAATTCGAAAGAAGGGCAGAACGGCAAGAAATAAAAAAGTTTCAACATGAAGTAACCTAGTGTCAGAAAAATAAAAAAAAGTCATTTATACGGGGCACAACAAAAAGGCAAACTTTTATTTACTAATAACACGCCATTTTTAAATTTGCAGGTATTAAAAAAAAATGGCGTATACGTCAAAACACTCTATTATTAATGGCCACTCTCAGTCCCAAAATTTATAAATCATTCCGAAAAAACGATATTAATTTGAAAACTTTAGCGCCCTGTAGCGGCAAAACGAAGCAACATTGCATATAGATAAGTTTGCCTAGATCGCCTTATTTTTTGTTAAGGAATTGGTGGTAAAGCGTTGTACAATCATTTCAAGGACACCCTATATATTAAGTAAATTAGGGGTTTGGAGAGAAAGTCTATTATTTCTTCTTAAATGTATTTAAAAAATTAGTGCCTACGCGTTTCGGCCAAATAGAGCATCATCAGGACATGATGTTGTGTTTTAAATGATTTCCGTTTGATATTTTATAAGTGTAACATGCATCAGTGTGTCTTATATTAAAAAATAATTGTAATTGACCAAAGTGCGCACAATTTTGTCTCTCTGTATTATGACCTCATTGCCTCATGTCCTGATGATAACCTATTTGGTCGAAACGCCTAGACACTAATTTTATTTAAAAAAGTTAAGGAGGCCTCCTTTCCAAACCCCTAATTTACAATGTCCCTTCTGGAGAGTAGCTACGATTTTGCTATACAGGGTGATTCCTAATCTGACACTTCTATTTTAGCTGTGTATAGAAGGCATTAAAATAAACAACATTTTCAAATACATTTTTTCAAAAAACTCAAAAATAAAATACTTACATTCATTTATTACACTATGGATCAAATACGGTCCTGCCTAACTTGCCCGTTAAATAACATTACGAAAACTTCTGGGTGTAGGATGAGCTCGCAAGGGAAAGCGTTCTGCGTATAATCTCGAAGCAGCAGCCGCACTTTGACGACACACCGTACATTAGCACCATATCTACTAGTTCATTGTTTTTAAATTTTACCATTTTTACGTATCACCAATTTAAAATTAACTTGCTTCAGAAAAACACACAGCAGCAGAATGCCAAATAAATAACTGACCACCGACCCGTAAATTGCATGACTAATAAGACAAAAACATCATAACGTATAGCAGGCTACGTTTTGATGACCAGGCCCGCACTTAAATTTTGTACTTCCGTATCTCGCCTATTTTTAAGTTTTTTGAAAAAAGGTATTTCAAATAGTTTATTTTAAAGCATTCTATACACAGCTAAAAAAGAAGTATCAACTTAGGAATCACCCTGTATATTATTTAAAGATTTCTAAGTAACAGTAACATTTTGCCAACCAACAAAATCCCGCTAATCGATTTTTCAGTCGTTAAAATCTCGGCAACCGCTGACCCTGAAACCTGAATTTGGGTTTATTAGAAATAATGATACTTGCTGCTCAATATGAAACAGGTTTTTACAAAATTCTTTTTGTGCTTTCCGAGATATTTCCTTTTAAAATATCGTTTAGCGGGATTTAATTCGTTGGCAAAAACTGGTATTCACGTAACAGATACATGAAATAGCCTGTTTATGCCATCAAAATCCCGCTAAACGATATTTTAAACGGGAATTTTTCTGAAACAACATAAACAATTTGGTTAAAACCTGTTTCATATTCAGAGGCAAATATCATTCTTTATAGCCAACCGAAATTTAGGTTTCAGGTGCATTGCCAAGATATTAGCATTTGAAAATCCGACTAGCGGAGTTTTGTTGGGCAGCAAAAACTGGCTAATATGCGCTCGCTCGCTGTTTTATAGGTCGCCGATTTTTCTCTTTAATTTAAGAATGTGGTTGTTGCTTGGCGAATTTGCTGCCGCGGCAAGGAAATAAGGAAAAAGTAAGCGACGACCAGGTTCACGACCGAAGAGAGCCGAAACAGGAAAAATGCAACTGCGTAGGGATGGGAAGATATCGATATCCGTTGTAGATATTATGCAGTTTTAAGTTGAGTTGAGTTTACCACCAAATCCATTTTTTGCCCTGCGCGCGCTGTTACTGAATTTCTACAAAAGTGGGACATTGATAGATAATATGCCGCATTTATCATTTTTACCCCAGAAACCAAATTATGATAAAATTACAATAAATATGTTTGGGTATTTTTGGCCACCAAATATCACAGCGAAATTACATTCTAATTGTAGCTTTACATTTGTTAAGTACCAGTGGCGGCTCGCGGTCTTAAAAAATGGTGAAGAGCTACGTATAGTGCGGGTACTTAACTTAAACAAACATTGACTAAAAATCCATGTTACAAAACGTCTCTCTTATCCTCATCTGTCCAATGACTGAATGAAGTTTCCAACAAATTACAAACTATGTCATTAATTGGGTTCATTTTTAAAACACACAACTAAGTAGGTACGTACACTACTTAATTAACTGAAAAATAAAAACAATACTTTTTAATCACACAGTAAATCACGTAAAAACGATATCTATAACCGTTTCGCGAGGCCTCAAAATAAATACCTTAAGGTTAGGCGAACCAATGATAAAATAATGGTGCATACGACTGATCTATTTTTAAATTGCCCTTCATCATAATGCAAATTGTTACATGCTCTTTGCGTGACTGACGCCACGTAACCATAGCAACGGTGAATATCAAAGCCATGTTGGGCGTTGGGTCTTCACTTGCTTTGAGCTAACGGACACCGTCGCTGGGGCGCGCCAAAATGCACGAGTGTTTATAATTATTGTCCATCGGAGTTAACCGTGGCCCTATTATGCATAGCTACATTCGGATTAAATTAATATTATTAATTCGAACATAATTATTTTTTAAGGGCCATAATGGTTGCTGTGTTGGTACATTAATATTTAATGTCGTCGAAAAACTTTCCTCCTGGTTTTTTTTTTTTGGTAAAGAGCCCCTTCACCTACTTCACCCGACGAGCCGCCACTGTTAAGTACCTAAATACGTTTAATGTACCATTTGTAAATTCCTTTTAAAAATCGCTGTAAAATTAGTATAAAATATATACAAAAATACCAAAGTTTTAGTAAATACAAAAATACAATGTATTTTTACATTGTTTTTACAGTAAGTTAATGAAAATTCATTAATAAAACAATAATTATCGTTATGTTAATTTCTGACACGGTGATGTAAATGTTTTCTAATTTCTCCATAAATATAACACGATGTTTACAGTAGATTATTGTAAAAAATCATAATGTTTGTCGTGATCTTAAGAATATTTTAAAGTACATTATATAACCAACCGACCGCGGCCGTGGCTCAGAGGTGAGTTACTGGCATTCGACCGTGGTGGTCCGGGTTCGATCCCCGGAGTGGAAAATGACAATAAAGACCTATTTATTTATTTATTTTATTATTTATAATTATTTCTTTTTAAAATATATTGATTTCTAAAAAAGTTAAATTAATCAATCAAGTAGTTGTGTAGTATTTAAGAGCAAACGGTAGTCAATGAACCATCACGAATAAATACTGCATTTCCACCACATCGCGCCTTTTGTACCTGTGTCTGGCGATGGCAATACAATTTTTTTTCTACATACAAAATATTATAATTACGAATTACACGAGAAGTAAGTGGCGCGGCGTCAGTGGCGGATGATATAATTTGACCCTATACAGGGTGCTACAAATTTGTGTGCGTACAAGTGGATCTCGAAAACGGTAAGAGATACGAAGATAGTTAAATCGAGGCAAAGTTGCGTATTTTGGGGCTTAATAGTTTGGTGAAAGAAAATTGTAAATATTCCGAATACCTTCGGAGATATCCGAAAAAAACCGAAATTTTTGGTTTTAGTTTTTAATTTTTTGCGCCTTTATTTTTGACTTTAGGTTCTACAAGATGGCGTTTTTAGTTTTCAAATTGGACTTTTTGTTCTTTAGATTCCAACCTCAATTAATTTCTTTTAAATACGGACCTGGCATTTTTAAAACAGTTTTAAGGACTTCTAAGCTTTGGAAATTTAATACAATTTAAAGGTTTTTAAAATGTTAACGTTTTGTCATCAAATAGCACATCACTAGCATTTTAAATTATCCTTTCTTTATTATTACGGCCCTGGCAATAATTTTTAGGATTACTTAAATATTAAAATTACATTACAGGAAGTTATGGTGTTTAGGCCGAAGTAAGCAAGTTTTTAAGACATGAGAAGTAATCCTATTTTGTTATTATTATTTTATTAATATAACGTATATCTTAAGTTCTAAGGTTTTTGCTTTAAACCTATGGTCTATTTCTTTTCGATTGCGAACGATGACAGAAAAAAAAATTGAACAAAAATTCACCTAATTGGTTAAATCATGGACCAATTTACACTACATAAATGCATAGCCAACTTATTAAAGGTCTTTTTTTTAAATCACAGAAGAAGAATAAGAAATTTCCGTTCGATTGATTTCTAGCAAATATATTATGCTAATTATAAACCTTTTAGCAATTAAAAATAACTTTTAGCTCTAGTTATATTACGAAACAAACAATCTATTAACTTTCAGTACATAAAATCGGTTAATTTCACGTTTTTCTGCAACATAAAATAGTAAACCTATGCCTACTTTGTGTTGAAGCAAGAAGGATGCCCGATTTATCGACAAAATATAGAAGGCCATGCCAAACGCCAAACATTGTGACAAAACCTAAAAATTCATCTTCTTAAAGGCCGCTTTACAGTTTGCAATTTTTCTTTCACGCAAGTTGTCTTGCAGCAATTAATATTGCGACAATAAAAATTTCACTTCGTTTTACAGCGTGCAATGACTTGCCAAGATCGTAGGTGATGTACAACTTGCCAACCATTAAAATTAAAATTCATTTGGTTAGGACTTACCGGCGCTTTTTGTGCATTCATTTTAACAAAACATCATTACAGGACATGAAAGCAAACCAACAAAAACAAAACGTACCCGCTATAGGTTAGAAAAAACATAAATAAATGTCAGGGATTTTTATATTTAGTTTGGTGTCTCATAAATCACCAGAAAAATCCTCAGAATTGCGCTTGCAATGGCAATAAAAATACGGTCCTAGTTATATTTCTTGCAAGCAATACAAATTGCGCCAGCTGATCATTAGCCTTGATCTGCGCATACTCCGGAGCAATCTTTTCTTGCGTGAAAGAAAAATTGCAAACTGCAAAGCGGCCTTAACAAGTGTTAATTTAAAATTCTAACCACTATAAACAGTAAACAACAAAATGTCAGTTATGACGTAAATCCCTAACCTTACTTTTTCAACTTCTCAAAAATGAAAATTCTTGCATTTTTTTATTGTAAAACGGGTTTCTGTCATCGTTCGCAATCGAAAAGAAATAGACCATAGACCGAAATACTGTAAAACAGAAAAAAAATAATGCTCCCGACTCCCGAGCTGTCCCAAATAGTAATTAATATTCTTATATTGGCCATAAGAATTCTTATAATGGTTATAATTCATTTTTCTCAGTGTAACATGTATTATTAATTAATCCATAATATATTATCCGTTACGCATCTGTATTTATTATAAATTTTTATTTAATTAACAAATTTACGCGAAGTCCTAAAATATGAGGTTTAACATATTTACATTTGATGGTTTTTCTTGGATTGGTTTCTTTATGGTTTGCCTTAAGAGGGTAAGAAGAAATTAATAATACTTACCGATATTATCATTTTGTTAATCCTTAGCTACCCATTTTTATCTGAAACAAAAAAAAACTATATTAAAATTTTAAAAAAATATAATAAATTTAAGCCAGCAAAATTTCACGAATGCATGCACTTATTATAAACCAAACGTTTCCAAATTAGTAAAGAGGGAGGAGAGGCGAGATCGAATGGCCTGGGAGATCCTCAAACCTCACTACTTTGGATTTTTATTTGTGGGACGACAAAGGCTTACAAAAATATACAGGACGTCCTATTTTTCTCTCTACACAGAAAAAAAAAAGTTTCATCTAAACAAATATTGTTTTGATATGTCCAAACAACTTATAGGTACCGGGTGGGAACTTTAACTGGAACAAATTCGCTAAAAACTTAGCAAAAAAATATTGTTAAAAAAATGCAAAAACACGTTACGATTTTTTCGTAAAGGATGAAACATAACCAAAATAATTTTTTTTTAAATTAGAAGATATCACTTGTGGTACCTTTTTAAAAAGCTAAAGAGAAAATTGATTCGGCTATTATTGTTTTAATTATTGCAAAAATAAATATTTGCAATACCTATATTCTTTTCTGACAACCTGTATAAAATATACAGTTTTAAGCCTTTCATGGGCAATTACTTCACTTATTGCGCCCCTGAATTGGAACCTTATTGTGCCGGCTAGCACTGAGCGCGCTAAAATTTCCCATGTTAAATTCCGGGTTCACGTAACGTGAATTACAATAGTAGTTTGTACAACAAGAGCGGATACGATGTCCATAACAGACGAGAAAGTAAATTGAGCACGACGCCGTAGGCGGAGTGATCAAGTTCCCGAGCGCAATATGGACAATCCACTCGAGTTGTACAGTATATTTTTGGTACGACTCAACTTCCGAAGTTCATACTAAGAATATTAAAAAATTATTTAAATTGGGCATCATAACTTGTATTTTAAGTTGGCCATGAACTTGTGAGAACGATAATAAAAAACTTATAATTTCGTTTGTTTTATCGGGTTTTATGTACTCATCTTCATGTTCCACCATTTAAGGAAGAGTTACCAGTTAACTTTCTGTTTGTTGCGTATGATAAAAGTGTTAAAATCAATTGGGGTTGGACCCCCGTTCTAATTATATCAGAAAATATCCCAATGCACGACATATTTATAAAAATAATATATTATTTATATGGAAAAAATAACCAAGGTTAGTAAAAAAACGACTCGTAATATTTACAACATGTAAATTTGGTTTCTTTATAATTGACCATTGTGATTGGTCAGTTTCATATCCTAACTAGGATGGGTATGAAATCATATCCGTTCAGCTAACCGGAATAGCTCACTTTTCCGATCACTTTAGTGTAAAGGAAACAGCAAATTTCCATGTGGAAGTAGAAAAAAAAATTAAAGATATTATTGATTTTTTTTCCAATGGTGGTATCTATGTGAGTGTGAGAAAGTTATTTTCATGCAGAAAAAAAATCGAGGAATAAGATATAAGCCAATGAAAACCCTAAAAAAATTACTAAAATTCATTGTATTCTAAAAAATATTGATCATTAGTTTTTTTAATAAGAATAACTTTCTCACATTCTCAAATATCTTCTTCCAAATTAAAAAAATAATTAAAAATCTATTAATAAACATGGACAGGAGTTGCTTCAAGAGAACGCAATGTTTTTAATATATAGGACCACTTAACAAATTTTACACAAGCAATTGATAAAGCCTTTGTTTATTTCTTGCCCTAATCTGCGTACAATAATATCGGAAATGTTGTAGTTCCGGGTTTAAATCCGTCCATAGACAAAGAAACTTTTGGAATAAAAAATGTTTCACAATGCCGATAAATTGTCACTAAATGTAGCCAGCGTAAGTGAAACCGGTCGTCGTCTTTACTCGCATAATTTCTGCGCGAATCTTGCACTGGCAACTGGCACCAGGACCTGCAGCAGCACAAATCTTGGACCACTACGGAGACGACGATGGCGAGATACCGCTGTTTCCATGCGGACTCTTTGCAACCGCGTTGACGCCAGTGGCGGGTAAACAACAGAAAAACGTAACGAATAAAAGAGATGAGGAAATAACAACTCAATCTTGATGTGTCAGATGTCTGTTTACGAGGCATATTTCTGTTTCCTATGCGGTTATGACTACCCATATTCTTGACGTCTCGATCTTTTGGTATAAGAGAACTTCTCTTCGTGTTAGGGAAATTCTCTTTGCATAGGAGAATTTCTCATCGCGTGAGGGAAATTCTCTTCGAGTAAGATAATTTATCTTCGCGTAAGATAATTTCTCTCCGCGTAAGCGAAATTTCCTTCGCGTAAAAGAATTTTTTTTCGAGTAAGGGATATTTCTCTTCAAGTTTTTTATTGAAGGACTTATCTCAAAGGAAGTGACGAAGAAATCGCGGACGGGATACAGAAGCAGTGTGGCTGCCGATATGGTTTGATCGAGTTAACACTTTAAGCATGAAATAAGTTTAGAATTGTCGTTATATATAAAAAATGTGATAAGATTTTAAAATTCTGCACATTTTTATCAACTATAAAACTGAAACTGTTTGTTTGTTCTCTGTGACTCCCTTTCAATTAAAAGGGGGGAGGGGGTGGGGCTCAGTGAGCATAAGTAGGACATTTTTTCGGGGCCACGCCCAAAGTTCGTTTAAAATTCACCTAACTATTAAGTTGCGAAAATTAAATTATTACCTGTTCCCTTTTGCATGGTTGGATTAAATTTGTTTTCGTAAACGTTTTTTTTTTGATATTCCTCCTTATTAAAAAAAAATTATATTTGTGAAAAATATGAATATTGGTGTCAATCCAAAATTTTAACATAAGACGTATGTATGACTCTAACCAGCGTTTTTCGGGCTCGGTGTTTCATGATTAAAAATAAAGTAAGTATCGCTCACCACGCCAAAATTGATGATTTATTCAGAAATCATGTATTTTAGGAGCGCAGATCTAAGAGCAGTTTTTGGTGCAAATGTTTAGGTTTTGAAATACTCCTTCTTAAGTGCCGTTTTGTATATTCATAATAAAGCATTCTCGTTTCTTCCCGCACTATTTTTTATATTATAAATTATCACACTTCTTTCATAAAAAATGTTTTAATTAAAATGTTTACTTTAATTTTTCTCTTTAAAAATAAATACCTAATTGTTTTTGTTGTAAAAATATATTATTGCATTGGGTTATATTTTTGTTGATTTAAAATACCTCTAAAAAAGGGAAAACGGAATAGACAAGTATCTATATAATTTAAAAATACTATAAAATATTATTCTTTTTACTCGCGCGATTTCCTTAAAATTGCATTAGGGTCATTTTCATGAGATTGTGGATTTTGCAATTGAAATTAAAAAATTTTTTTTTGCATATTTCTTGCACGAAATTTGCAGAGGCATGTTTGATTGTATCAGATAATAAGATGCTAAAACGGGTCAACCTTGAACTGCCTTTTTTTCTGAAAAAAACCATGATAACCAAAAGCACAGTTAACGGAGGTGAGATATTATAAACGGAGGTAAGAAACTGTGTAATCAAACGAATTTTCAGTAAACAAATTTATTTAACTCTATATAGGGGTTATATTTTTTTACAAAATGCTAAATAAGTAATAGTAATATTGGAAGTGAACACGTAAAAAATGATAACAATCGGGATTTTCTTAAAAATACTACTAAAAATAATTTAGGAGAAACATCTGAGATTGGGCAAGTTATTAAAAGAATATTGACTATTCTTATTAATGGTGGGTTCACTTAGGGCTAATACAATTTCATTGTGTAATATTGAGGAAATATCATCTTTTTCGGGGAAGATAAATTTATTAAATCCACATTTTTGCATAAATTTTACACTTATTTCATCATCTGAATAAACTTCTAAAACTATACCAACGAAATGTTTAAACCACTTCTTACTACATAGCTTAACTACAACAAAATCATTAACATTAATAACTAAATTGTTTCCGCAATTATTAGTGTTTTCTACATTTGGTTTTTCCTGCCATGACGATAAAGGCAAATTATCATCTTCTGAATCAGAGTAGACATCTGAATATCGTAATTTATGTTTAAACATATTGGAAGGGCCTGCTTCTGCTTCATCACAGCGCACGTATCTGTTTGTGGGAGCTTTGACAAAACTAAGGAAAATAATAATAAATTTCTGCACTTAATTCGGCAAGCAAATGTTTTTCTTTTGTTTACTATTTGTTTCGGACTGTGTTTTGGAAATATTCTTTTTGAAGTGAATGTGCTCAATGCGCTCTTTAATCTATACTTCTTGACAATCTTTCCAGATATGCAACGCACAAAATTTCTTTTATCGACAGAGGTTTGTTGTTCTCTATAATTAGTTTGAATCTGATCCTTTAAAACAACACCCAAAAGTAAATGTTTTTTCACTTCCGGGGTTACTTGTTGACCCTTAAGTATTTCCTTTACTTTCTTCTTAGGGGTGTTAGGCATATTTTCCTTATTTCTAAATAACTTCTTTTTATATTTTTCTACCTTTCTTTCTGCCTTTCGGAGTTTTTCCCTTAATATCTTAATTTTATTGTTCATTATATCTCGATTTCTTCTTTGTATCTGCTTGCCTTTTATTAACTGTCGAGATATAATAGGCTCAATTTGAACAGCGAGCTGGTCAAAAATAGGAGTACCAGGAGGAGTAAATTCTTGAACTGCTTCAAGCATCTTCTCTCTTTGTTTTCTCGCATGATAGTACCTTTTACTTCGTTCCCTCCAGTTTCTTCTTACCGTTCTTTTTTCCCTCTCATTATGATCGTTTATTAATTTAATTTTATTGGCTTCTTTCCTAGCCTTATACCTCTCCCTTTCCCTCTGTTTTTGCTCCTCATGTAAAACCGGGTTATTTTTGATTTTTTCTCTCAGCTTTTTCATGCATTCTCGGGATTTTTCATTTTGAATTTTTCTTTTTTTATCAGTGCTTTGATATTTCATTCTTGCCATGACTATAAATAATTATATTAGTATATTATTAAATAATAATTTCACGTCCGTTAATCCTTATGACCTCCGTTAATATTATCATTAACGGGAATGATATTAACGGAGGTGAAAATTTTTTGCCAATATCCCGCAAAAAGCACTTCAACATTCTTAAAATTGCTAGCTTTTACTCATATACATCCATGCACATGTTAAGTAATTAAAATAATAATTCATATACATAAATGCGATTTCTTACCTTTGTTTTTACTATTAACTGAAGTGACACGGTACGCTTGACGACAATGTACTTTTTGTCTTCGTTACTAGAAATCTCGGTAACTCAAGGTCAACGAACCGTCCTAAAAGAAGACCGAACACTAACTAATCCCCGACGCCGCGCTGTGATGTTATTTGCTCCTTTCGTGCCCTCTATGATTTTTTATCAATATTAAATGGGCCGTTAAAAAAAGTGAGACTTAGACTTGGGGACACGTATAATTTTGAATTTTTTAAGTTATAAATACGTTTTATAAAAATTACCGGTAGCATATATTAAGACTTTTAAATTTCTTCTTTATAACATATTTTTAGATTTTAGATAATTCTTATTCAAAGCTAGAAAATTGGGCTAAAAGCTTAGAAAGTCGACCTGGGGACAACTAACAAACGTGAGGTCTCACGTACTGTTAATTAAAAATTTTACATAAAATGAAAAAAATATTGCCAAAGAGCTACGTATTTTTATCAAAGTAGTTGTTTTCTTTATTTTTAATAAATAGAAATATATATTTTGTTCTTAGAATGTGATAATATTGATCAGGGACTGTAAATGGAACAATTTCGTGAAAATGACCCATTATAAATCAATAACTAAAACGATATGCGTCCGAAACCTTAATCTCTATATAAAACAGGACTTTCAAAAGAAAAAGTTTAAAAACTACACGTTTCCTACAAGACCTTTGTAATCTAACTCAAGAATACATTATTTAAAAATTGTAATTAAGAGTCCAAGCGTAAGACGAAATATTAGGTTGCAATTAGATTTTTAAACCCGAGCTGGGGGAGGGGGGCTGTAGCCCGGCAGCCCCCCTCCCCCCCCCCCCCCCATACGCAACTGCCAGGGGCTCTAATTCCTTTAACGGATATACACAGAAGCACAGATTGGCGAAAGGTTGGTTGTATCTATTATTGACAATATATATGTGGTCGCATCCACTTGTCTCCACTAGGTACGCTACTGTACACCTGCATCAAGGCGATGCATTTCTTCTTTCTTCCTATTTGCTATCTTCGGCCGTGAACTTCATCCCGCAAGTCGAAGACATTTCGTATTTCCGTATATCTGCCTGTTTGCTTTTCGATCTTTTCTTTCTTTGTGTGGCTTTGATTTATAGTCCTCCATGGTCGTAGTTTTCAATTCTGATTATATACAACCTTATTAACTTACCATTGTTCCCGTTATTTTTTTTACATTTACGGTAGGTATACAGACAGGATGTTAATTGTACAGGGTGTCCCAAATTCGATGATGCTTATCATGGATATCTCGAAGATCATAAAAGATACAGCATGCAAAAAAATGCAAAGTTGCAGAATTTTATGCCCAGTAATATATCGTAAAAAAAAATTAAGCTTTGTTTCTTACTTTTCATCTGACTAATTTTAACCTCTACAGAAAAATAAATACAGGGTGTCCCAACGGGAACCGAATCGATCTATATATAGAAAACTATACATAGGAAAATTTTGAAAATTAGATAGTATGCTGATGCTGATGGGGGCGACCGGGCTAAAATATGTTCATAATGGTAGCACTTCCGGTTATACCGGAAGTAAGTGTCAACTTGCTTATTTTAAATGGGACACCCTTCATATTATTACTTTTTTGCATTCTACGCGAGATTCTAGGCAGATTTTGTATACCATGTCTTATACCTATGTCTAAACGTTTTTGACATATTTAAATTTTTATTTCAAAAATGACGTTTGCAAGCCTTAGAATGATTATCAATTTTTTCTATAAAGAAGCCTTATTTATTTAATTTAAGTGGGATTCCTTGTTATAAAGGACCTGCTTTAATAGACTTTTTATAATATTTTGATAACTATTAATACAGGGTGTTTAAAAACTAAGATTAAAAATGAAATTGAAAAAACTGCAAAAAGTCTGGGTTTTCAAATGGAAACACCCAAACTTTATAATTATTTTTTATTTAGCATTAAAAATAAGGGTAAGTTTGTATAAGGTCGTATATCCCAAAAATTCTTAGTTTTCGAAATATTGCCAATTTAATATTTTTATATGGGGATTTTGCTGCAGATTTTAAGTTCAGTTACTCTTAGTTGGGTATGGCGGCGTTGAAAAACAATCAAATGCTAAAAAAATCTATGACGCTATCACTTAACATTATTAATAATCATTCCCGGGCGCTTAAACTATACAAATGAAGATTATTTAAACTTATTTATTATTTATGGAGAATGTGATAAAGTTATATCATGTCACATTTGCCATTCGATATCCGCAAAAACAGAAGCCATCACAATGTGCTTATTAATAATGTTAAATGGTAAGTGACAGCTTTATAGATTTTTTAGCATTTAATTGTTTTTCAACGCCGTCATAGCCAACTAAGAGTAACTAAACTTAAAATCTGCATCTGCAAAATCCCCATATAAAAATATTAAATTGGCAATATTTCGAAAACTAAGAATTTTTGGGATATACAACCTTATACAAACTTACCCTTATTTTTAATGCTAAATAAGAAATAATTATAAAATTTGGGTGTTTCCATTTGAAAATCTGGACTTTATGCAGTTTTTCATTTTCATTTTTAATCTTATTTTTTATACACCCTGTATTAATAGTTATCAAAATATTATAAAATATCTATTAAAGCAGGTCCTTTATAACAAGGAATCCTACTTAAATTAAATAAATAAGGCTTCTTTATAGAAAAAACTGGTAATTATTCTAAGGCTTGCAAACGTAATTTTTGACATAAAAATTCAAATAATATGTCAAAAACGTTTAGACATAGGTATAGGACATGGTATACAAAATCTGCCTAGAATTTACGTAGAATGCAGAAATGTAATATTATATAGGGTGTCCCATTTAAAATAAGCAAGTTGACACTTACTTCCGGTATAACCGGAAGTGCCACCATTATGAAAATATTTTAGCCCGGTCGCCCCCATCAGCATACTGTCAAATTTTCATATATATAGTTTTCTATGTATAGATCGATTCGATTCGGTTCCCGGTGGGACACCCTGTATAACATTGGTAAAGCAACTTTATTAGCTTTATATTACCGTGTTTTTAGAATTTCGGTACAACGTTTAGTTTTTATGGAACTATTATCAACTTTAATTTTTTAATATGGACCTGCATTTTTTATTTTATTTTTTGAAATCTCTTTATAAGCCCTATTTTCAACCATGTATCACACTGATTTTTAGACGTTTTAATGTTATCTTTACATCATCAGGAATTTGAGAATTACTTTTAATGTGGAATCTTGACCACCTGATCGATCGGACCGTCGACCCGTTAATTATAACGTCAAGAGGAGATGACAGTTCCTCAGACGACGAAGAATATTATGATTTCTTATAATTTAATTTCTGTATAATGTAGGTATTTTTTATAGTTTGTATTTTTTTTATAATGTTTAATAAAAATAAGTGTACCTAATACTATGTACATAATGCACGCCTTTGTCACACCATTTTGGATAATAATAGGCAAAACCCATAAATTGACCCAATTCAAGGTGGTACTACCTGCACTTGATCAAAATAAAGAACTTTGCAATGAAATCAATGCCAAATTATGAAAGTGGCTTAAATATTCGTTGAATCACTCTGTAGTCCCTTTGCATACCTACCTAATGAGCTTTTATTACTCTACACCTTTCTGAAATAAACTATAGACAAATTATTTACTCCTAAACCATCACTCGTATCACAAAAATACGGGGGAGCGTTTTTATTATAATTAAAGTACGGTTTCGTAAAAAACTAATATTAAAAAAAAATCAGAGGGGTAACATAATTTTCATAAGTTTGTCTCGACGCCACTGGTTATCTCTGGGAGTGCATTGCACCTTCAAAAGAGCCCCTTTTACGTCCTCATTGACCCAGCAAAATTTTACCTAAAAATCTCTACTCGTTTACTAATTATTTAAAAAGTATTACTTTTTTTTTAATTTTGGACACCCTGTATTTCCGAAACGAAGCCGTTAAGCTCCAAGCGAAATTATATTTATACAGGGTGCTACAAATTCGTGTGCATACAAGGGGATCTCCAGAATGGCATTTATTTACCCGTATTTCCGAAACAGTTGAATTTAATCATAATGGTATGCTAGGTATATGAAAAATATTTGAAATTTATTGAAGATTTAGAATACCTGATAATATACAGGGTGTTCCATTTAAAAAAATAAGAAAATAACGTCAACACTTGACAGTTGGTGACATTTCTGACATATGGTATAACAGTCAAATAGTAAAATTTTAGTCCTATAGATTGCCCAAAACCCCGATTCGATATCACTTTTCGTTCGCTTGTAATTAAGCCGTTCCGGAACATTTGCCAAACCCTGTATATTTTTCTTCGAATTTTCTTTCTGCATAAAAATAATTTTCCAACACCCACATAGATAGCACCATCTTTCCATTGGCAAAAGAAAACAATAATTTTCTTGTTTTTTTTGTAAATCGGACCAAGAAAACTGTAATTTAACACGGCTAATTTTAGCACGATCGGATCCACTTAACATACCACCATTTTTTTTGCAAAAACAAAACAACATAATCTGGCCGCAAACAATAAAATGATTGAAGGTGAATTTTACCAAAATAACCCTTTACGAAAAACATCGGTCATTGTTGTTTTTAAAATGCACTTTAAACGACGGCTCGGGCTCGATTTCACAATGGCGACGGCATTAAAAGGTCTTTCATCTTTTTTTATCCGATTCGACAATAAAAAGTGTTTATTTCAGGTCAAGCAACCCGGCGTTATCTATCACAGATGGAAATTTATTCCTTTATTCCGTGTAATGAATCGATTTCGAAAATTTTCGTTACATTTTTTTTGCGTATACAATTATCGAACGATTTCTGGTAATTCTGGCAAAGGGCTCACAAAAATCGTTGGGGGGGGGGGGGAGAATACCCAAATAAATATTTCAAAAATACACAAAAAAAATTCTTCGTCCAAAGTAACTGATTCTCTATCTTTAATAGCGAAATTATCAATCGAGTGCATAATATTTAACCACGCAGGAGAAGTCCGATTTTAAGTCAAGAACAAACCCTCTTGGCTCAAGAACAAACACTCTTGGGCCAATAATAACTACTCTTTCTCAGACACCTTCACCATCAATGCCGGTGTTCCTCAAGGGTCCATATTGTCGCCTACCCTCTTTTTACTGTATATTAACGACCTTCTAGTGAAAACCCAAAATCCAATTTATAGCTTTGCTGATGACAGCACACTTGTCTCATCTTTTACCTTGACTCCCCAAACATCCGCTGCCGACGCACATCTTCGCAAGCAGCATGAAGTATTGCGCCTCAACAATGACCTGGAAGAAATCTTGGCTTGGGGTGACAGTAACCAAGTCGAATTTAATGCTAAGAAAACCCAGGCAGCAGTCTTCTCCAAAAAGGTTAACATTGCAGAACCGGATATAGTCATGACAGGACACGCAATTCCCCTGGCACCGTCTATTAATTTGCTGGGGGTCAATCTGGGAGGTAATATGTCTTGGCATGATCACGTTGCCGCAATTGCCAAGGCAGCTGCACAGAAACTTGGTGTACTTTTCCGCACCAAAAGGTTGTACACACCCCATCAACTTTTGACACTCTACAAAGCCCAGATTCGACCATCATTAGAATATTGCTCTCATGTCTGGAGCTCTGCACCCAAGCACACCCTTCGGCTACTGGATTCCATTCAAAGGAGAGCCGTTCGTCTGATCAGCGACCCCGAGCTGACCATGACCCTCGATAGCCTGGAGCATCAAAGACAGGTTGGTGATTTGGCTCTCTTTTACAGATATTTCCATGGCAGGTGTTCGACTGACATTGCCCACTTGATTCCACCTAGAGCAATGCAAAACAGAAATACACGGCAAACCACTGCCGCTCATCCATATGTTGTTCAGTTTAGTACTCCTCGAACTTCATTGTTCAAGAATTCTTTCATCTGGAGAACGTCATCCTTGTGGAATGATCTTCCTAAGGTCGTGTTTCCCAATGAATACAATCTTCAGCGTTTCAAGACCAACGTTAATCGCTTTTTTCGCACTCGCACCGCTCCCAGAGCGCCTTAAAGGATTTTTCCTACAGTGCAGGTGTTTTATCATAAAAAAAATCTCTTCATTCAAAAACAACCGCTCTTGAATCAAGAACAAACCCTCTTGGCTCAAGAACAAACACTCTTGGGCCAATAATAACTATTCTTGGTTCAAGAACAACCACTCTTGGATCAAGAACAAACACTCTTGGGTCAAGATTGTTTGTTCTTGACAAGATAATAACTTTCAACTAAGAGTAAAAGTACTTATTTCAAACGCTTAAATAAATGTATGGCAAGAGAATTACGGGTTTGGGCCAAGAGCATTCGTATTTGGACCTATTTAAAAGCGCGAAGCTTTTGGATTGAAGTCGTAAGCATTTCTCCCAAAATATTAGTTGCAAGTGCTAGGCGGTCATTAAATATCACCGTTAGTAAAAATTTAATGTAGCAATAATGTATCACTCGATAGCTAAAGGTACTAAGGTATATAGGATCTTTGTTATGTAATAGATTTTTAATTTACGTTGGGAAAAAATAATTCCCAATAATCTCCTATATACAGGGTGGCCTAGATAAGGATGTACTCTACAGGGATCTCGTAAATCATATTATATACGATACAGAGATGGTTAAATTAGAAAAATGTTGCTCCCTACTAAATGCTGCTACATTTTGTTTTAAAATTTTTTAAAAAATCCGAATCCTTCCAAATGTAGGGAAGACCGGGGCAAGAAGATCCCCCGGGTCAAACAATCCCACGCCAGTTTGGCCCTACCTACTGTATACACAAGAACAGCCGTAGACTTGGCAGCATGTGCCTTTCAATACGGCGGTGTAATACAATAAGTGACAGCGACCAGTGCGTGTTTCGTGAGTGTAAAGAAAATTGTAATTTTTTCCGACTTAATAATAGGTAAGCATTTCGTTCTATTCATGATTATCACTAAAAAACAGTTAGGTAGGTATTTAAATATTCGATGGTAGCTATGAGAAAGTATGCAGTGAACAAATTGGTCCATAGTTTTGTAAATTTTAGTTCATTTAAAAAAAGTTAGTTTAATTTTATTATGTCGCTTACAAATGGGGCAAGAGAATTCCTTTAACAATGGGGCAAAATGATCCCCTAAAACAATGGGCCCCGGGACAAAATGATTACTTTTAGGCATTTATTTAGTTTTTTTCTTAATTAAAATGGTTAGAAAATGACTTCCTAAGTTTCATATTCACAAATTTAGCGTTAAAAAAAAAACAAAAAAATTTCATTTAAGTACTTTACATAGGGAATCATTTTGCCCCGAGTAGCGGGGCAAAACGATTACTTTGGATATGTCTACATACTGGCTAAAATCTCAAAATCAACTTAACCAAAAAATATAAAAATATGAACAACACAAAACTACATGCTTATAAAATACAAACTCCTAACATTTCGTGGATGTGACATCTTAGGCCAAAAATATTAAGGGGATCTTCTTGTCCCGGTCTCCCCTAGGTATTGGCGCAAAACCGAAATATCGCGACTTCGTTTTCATTTTTTTCTGACTTTTTTGAAGAGATATGTTAAAATAAAGTTTACATTCTGATTGCCATTTTTTCTCCTCTATAAGTTGGTGCAATTCGATTTTTAATCCGACGTTTCATTTTCTTCAAAATCATCATCAAATTTGCTTTTTTAAATAGTGAAGCTTTTATTATTTTTAAATGCGCCTTCTTCTGTATAATTCAATGAATTAGCCTAAATAGTGTACATTTCAAAAATGAAATTTAAAGGTTCCCAATTAGGAAAAGTTCAGGAACACCGGAAATAAAAAAAATGGGTTTATTTTATAGGTGATAAACCCTAAAAAAAATGTTATTAAATAGAAAAAATTTTCTTATCTAGTGCAAAATTTCATGTAGTCCCCAATCCCACGGCCGGCCGTCGCAAGAAACTCCTGCACAAAACCTCTAAAACACCGGCAACCCCGCAACCACGCGTCTTCCCGTCACAATGCGTTTTCCCGAGCATGCGCCGTTGCCGCTTCACGTTGCACCTCAATAAACTTCAAACTTTCGCGATGCATTTGGCAACAGCTGTCCTCAAACGGTAGCCCGGCTGATTGCCGTGGAGCGTGTGTCGCTTCGCGGACGGATTAGCATAAAGCCGATAAAGTTGCAGGCTTGATTTGTAGTCCTTAGTATTGCTTAGGGTCACCTCTTACAATAACATGTCTTAGAAGTATAAAAAATAAATAATTGTTTTAACGATTTTCTCTCGAATTATTATAGTGATAGGCGATGATGGTATGGGGGTACATTTTACCCGCAACCAAAGTTTCTTCCCATTCCGATTAAAAAAATCATCCTGATAATTTTGATTTTCAATTAAAAAATCATGCCGCGGTTAATTCAAATTCCAAATAAATAAATAATAGCCTTCTCGATTTAAAAAGAGTGAGTGAGCAAGTGTCTTTCTCACTTCTCTGCAAATCCTAGAACGTCATAACCAAAATCATCCGAGTACCATCCGAATATTACGGATTAATCCGTATTCAACGGATATTTTAATCCTGTTACTGTTACATCACTAACTAATTTCATGTTTGATCTTCTTGTTCTTTCTATGGAAAATAACAAACATAGTACTAACCTATTATGTTTACTCTTAGGGAAAGTACCGTAAAATGGGGTTTTACTTTGGCAGATTTTGGGATATTTCTGGAAATACATCTGAAAAGATCATTCATATTTCGTAAGTAAAATTGTCATTGTAACAAACGTCCTCGAGGTTATTAATGGTTCATATTAGGTTTAAAAATTTTCAAAGATAACCGAGCAAAAAAATTGTTTTTGGAATGCCAAAGTAAGAGCTTATTTGGGTTACTTTGGCAGGTGAATAATTTGGCTTAAATCATTAGAGTAAACCGCGTATTATGATTTCCTTCGGGCCTAAAAAATTAAGAACCGGTCCAGTTGTTTTTCCACATTTTTCTTTGTAATTTTTAACCAAAATAAAGGTAACATCCTTTTTTTAACTTTTTTTATTCATAAAATATTAATCTGAGCTGTGTGTGGTAAACAAGCTCAAACTTAAACAGATAAATGTATAGGAAAAATACATAAAAACAAAGATCTTTCATAGGGAAATAAAGGTAAAATCATAACTTGCCAAATATAAATGTTCACCCCAAAATCAAACTTTTAAGCACAAATTATGACATGCTAGGTTCTTGGTACAAACATTTTCAGAAACAAACAGACTATAGGAAAAAAATATCATAATACTTACCTTACATGCCAAAGTTACCCCGTGTGCCAAAGTAACCCCGTTTTACGGTAACCTTTTCGTATTTTATGTGCTCACTATATACAAAATTAAAATTTTCACAATGTGACTCTCATAGCCTTCTAGAATTTAAGGATGAGTGACTCAAAGACAATACAGACCAGTAAATAAAAAAGAGAAATCTTAACGCTTATACCACGTAAATAACGTAGGTCGCCGCCTGCTGCTACACAAATCAACCGACGTCAACGTCTCGTGACTTGACAAACAAAACTAACCTCAAAATATTTAGTTCTGGTCGTTGACGTAAAGGTCACCTCCGTTAGGCCCCCCTGAAGGACGCCCCCGCATCCTAATCCTTTAAAGTGACCAAATGAAAGGGCTAGAAATTCTCATTCACTTATTTTAAAGTGGGGAGGCTATGGTGACTTTTATTTATTTTACAAATAAAACCATTTATTAATACTTATTTACATTTTTAAGTATCTTTTAAAATTTGGATCATTATTTGTTCTAAACCTCATTTGTGGACATACGGACGGACTATATAAAATAATTCATGCTATAGTGTAAACAGGCCATATTTAGGATTTATTTTCACCCAATGAAGCTTGTAAATTATAATCTATTTCAGAAAAGTGTAGTGTAATAAAATGGGAAATTCCGTCAAGTTCGGCTAAATTTCGGTGTCGGCCATAGGCGCAAAATTTGTGCATTAAATTATTTATGATAACTAACCAAACAAAAAAAGATAATTTCATAAAGAAGGAACTATTAGAGCTATATCGTTTTAGGAAATAGGTATGCCGTGGAAGATGTAGCTGAAAAACATAGTGTAACAATGCTGCCCACACCGCCATATCATTGCGAACTAAATACTATAGAACCTATATGGGCGCACGTAAAAGTATTTGTAGCAAGACACAACAAGCCATTAAGGAAGTGACACCAGAGAACTGGCGAAAAGCAGTCCCTCATGTCATTAAAGAAGAGGAGACAATTTGGGATCTTAACCACCTGATCGATCGGACCGTCGACCCGTTAATTATAATGTCCAGATGACAGTTCCTCAGATGACGAAGGATATGATGATTTTTTATAATTTAATTTCTATATAGGTACCTACCTAGGTAATATATTTTTTATATTTTTTTTATAATGTTTAATAAAAATAAGTGGACCTAATGCACGCCTTTGTCACAAAATTTTCAGTGTTTGTGAATGGATAACAATAGGCATAAGCATAACCCTTAAATTGACCCAAACCAGGATGGTACTACCTGCACTTGATGAAAATAAAGAATTTCGCAATGAAATCAATGACAAATTATGAAAGTGGCTTAAATATTAAATTTTATACCTAGTTAATATTTTGTGACAGCCGAATGTCTGCGATTAATTTTGAAATACATATTTATTTTTGCGTTAAGAGCACAAAAGTTAAATAGTTCATATTTTCTAATAAACAAATATTGACATTTATTGAAGTAAACTTAGTAGTTTTTTATGAAACGAATGAAAGGCGCTAATGGAAATACCCAAAACCGTATTTGCAAGAACCAAACAACAATAATTAGATGCAACATAAAAGATGTTATCACGCAAATTGTAACTCAGTAGCAGCTACTTTGCATACCCACTTCCTGTTTCATAATCTAATTCAAACGTCGACATTATTGTTCATCATCAGTTACATCACCGCAACCATACCGCCTCCCTCCACCCCCATCTTAAAAAGACACCCATTTAACCTACTATGTACCCTTACACCTGTACACTACAGGGTGATACCTAACTAAGTACATAAGTACCTTCAAATATATAAATATGTAATACCTACATACAAAACATTCATTTACATAATTTATTTATAGTATAAAAGTTCCATCCTGTACTTATAATTAATACTCATGCTTATGGAACATAACTTTTTGGAATATTAAAATGAATTGTTTTGAATTAGCGTTATCTTAAGCATTTTCCTGTTTTCTCCGATACAACCAATCACTGCCTTGACCATAAGGGCCATAAAACAGGTGGCGCAGTTAAGTAATTTTATCCACACCACTCTCCGCTGAGGAGCTAGTCGATGCCCTAAAAGACTGATTGTTGTACGGTAATCTAGTTTAAAATTGTTTGCAGATATCGCCACTTTCGGAAGAAAATAAACCTAAGTAAAAATCTCTCTGACTAAATGGCGCCCAACGTTGGGTTCATAATAGGTAAACTCTTACACTTTTGCACTTCTTCAGCAATCATCCTGTAGTGGAACTACCAACGAAATCAAATAAATAAGATTCCGGCCTGTCACCCCCGGACTAAAGCCCATCGTGTAAGGGGTGGGGCCTCGAAGGGCCCCGCCTACGCGACCTCGTTGCCTAGAAACACCCCGCGCGTCGTCAAGGTTACGTTATTTAACGGCAAGAATCGAAGTCTGGCAACGGCGTCGCCGGCCTCGAGGCAATCGAGGTGAGCTTAAAATTTGAAAAGTTTTGGGCGAATTTGCTAAGGATCGAACAACGGAACGACGAGATTCGATGGGAAGAGTTAGTGAATAGTATCCATATTAAAAGACAAGTTTCATAAGACGTTATTTTAGAGCACGTCGTATGACAAGACGAGTTTTTTAAAAGATAAGTGCTTTTTCTTATTTTGATCGTAAATGTAGGTACCTATATCAAACGCTTTATTAAAACAGATACTTTTTTTAAAAGGTCTCCCCTCCATGATGTTGTAATTTGGCAATGTTGCCTTAGTAATTACTTACTAAACCAATTATTCAACGAACAAGGTAATTATCGACGTCAATGTTTGCCAATTCACGGCCGTTTGGGTAAATTTTCAATTATTTTGTCGATGCGAATTCACGAGAGGCTGAAACGGATAAATAACATAAGCTAATAAGCGTAGCTTATTAATATTACCTAAAAGATTATTACTTATTAATATTTTATTAAACTTAAAAAAAAAACTGTTTCGGTTTCTTATGACACGGGTTAGACTCGCACTTAACAGCTTTATATAATCATAAATCTGTATATATTATTAAATTCACAATATCACATATAATCGTTGTGCAGTTTATTATAAAATTCACAATTTCACGTTTGAGGATTTTACAAAATCATTTAACGTTGTGCAGTTTACCATAAAATTTACTATTTTACATTTAATGTAATGCAGTATATCATAAATTTGATGTACCTAGTTGATAAAATTTACAATTTCACATTTGACAATGCGAATGATTATAAAATTGATAATTCTAAACTTACAATGAAGCTTCTTTATAATTTTTAGGTTGTGTAGCTTATTATAAAATTTAGAATTCCAAAATACATATTCCGCATTAAAGTATAAAATATTAGGTTTAATGATGCGCAGTTTATTATAAAATTTATAATTCCAAATTAATGTAAGTATTCCACAATAAGGTTTAAAATTTCACGTTTAACGATGCGCAGGTTATTATAAAACTTATAACATCACGTCTAATGCGTAGTTTTTTTATAAAATCGACAATTCTCAACTTACAATACGCATTTTATTACAAAATTTACAATTTAAAATTTAATGTCGAGCAGTTTATTGTATAATTCAGAATTCCATACTAGCGATGCGCATTTTATTATAAAATTTATAATTCCAAACTAATGTAGGTAAGTATTCCACAATAAAGTTTAAAATTTCACGTTTAATGATGCGTAGTTTTTTTTTATAAAATTGACAATTCTAAACTTATTTACGAAACGCATTTTGTTACAAAATTTACCATTTAAAATTTAACGTCGAACAGTTTATTGTATAATTTAGAATTTCATACTAGGTATAACGATGCGCATTTTATTATTATAACATTTATAACTAAAAATTTAACGTTGCAGAGTTTATTACAAAATTTATAATTCCAAATTAATGTAAGTATTTCACAGTAAAGTTTAAAATTTCACGTTTAACGATGCGCAGGTTATTATAAAACTTATAATTTCACATTTAATGATGCAATGTTTTATTTATAAAATCGACAATTCTAAACTTACGATACGCATTTGGTTACAAAATTTACCTTTTAAAATTTAACGTCGAGCAGTTTATTGTATAATTTAGAATTTCATACTAGGTATAACGATGCGCATTTTATTATTATAACATTTATAACTAAAAATTTAACGTTGCAGAGTTTATTACAAAATTTATAATTCCAAATTAATGTAAGTATTCCACAATAAAGTTTAAAATTTTACGTTTAACGATGCGCAGGTTATAATAAAACTTATAATTTTACATTTAATGATGCAATGTTTTATTTATAAAATCGACAATTCTCAACTTACGATACGCATTTTATTACAAAATTTACAATTTAATGTCGAGCAGTTTATTGTATAATTCAGAATTCCATACTAGCGATGCGCATTTTATTATAAAATGTATAATTCCAAACTAATGTAAGTGTTCCACAATAAAGTTTAAAATTTCACGTTCAACGATGCGCAGGTTATTATAAAACTTATAATATCACGTCTAATGATGCGTAGTTTTTTTTTTATAAAATCAACACTTCTAAACGTACGACCCGCATTTTATTACAAAATTTACCATTTAAAATTTAATGTTGGGCAGTGTATTATAAAATTTATAATTTCCAATTAATATAAGTATTCCGCATTAAAGTTTCATGTTTACAAATGATCAATGTTTTTTTATAAACTTTACAATTTTGTATGTTTAAATTGCTTAAAGTTTTTTTTGCAGTTACAATAATATATTTAATTGTAGATACCTATGATACGCCTATGTCCTGCGTGGTGGTGGTAGTGGTACCACACCGAAAATCTAAGGTGGCTGCGCTGTCTTATGCATGCATGCACTTTCATCTGTTTTGGAGGTCAGCGACCGGCATATTTTTCAACAAAACCGCATCGGGGGGTACTCGAAACACATGAAATCCATGGCCGAATGTAAGCCTATAAATATCCTAACGACGCCGACGACGACAGAAAAAATGCGCCGGGGGATAAAGATGGTTGATAATTGCGAGTATCTATATGCGGACAGGTATTCTAAAAATTACGATTACGCCCAGAGCAGCCCCACTGGGCCCTGGGGGTCATGAGCGAAAGCGTAGATATACCGGGTTTCCCATTATGGATGGCCACCGGCCGTATCTCGGAAACTACTGGGCATAAAAACTCGGGGAAAAAAAAAACCCTGGACATAATTTTTAAGTTCCGCATTTTGACGCACGATGCGTAATTGACAAGTACATTTTAAAATTTTACATATCTCCAAAAATTCCACATTAAGGTACATCTTTGGTACCACCATTAAAAAGCTTGGACAATTATGCATCATTTTGGTTTTATGCTCATTGGCGTACCGACTTTAATAAGAGGGGGGGAAGCTGTTGAAAGTGTAATCAGTAAAATTGCTGTAACTTTTGAACGACATATCCGATTTTAGCAAACTAAAGACTGCTTGGAAGAGAAATGTATGCATTTTCACCAATCGTATTTAGTTGTCCATAATAGTTCTAAAAAAATGCTAGAGGGCGCAATTTGTAATAATAACAACACATTTTTTGATTTTATTCCGAAAAAATAAATCATACGATATAATTATGATAACATAATCGAAAAGTAGATGAAATTTGCTAGAAAAAATATTCAAACCGCAGCTCGCTATCTCCGTTCGTTTCGGCGTTATCGCCAATAGAATAATTTTTAAAACTTTAAATGAAGAAGCGGTTATATATTTTTTAGAAAGAAAGTAGGACGCCACTGATATTTTTCCATGTGGATATCATTTCTGATTGGCCTGGTCAATTCTGCATAAAAATGGTCTCTTGCGTTTTTATCCTCAGGCACCCCTGTAGGGTAAAAATCCTGGCAGGATCGCCATGTAAGGTCACTAGTATGGTGACTGGACTGGCAGGATCGCCATGTAAGGTAACTACTTGGTTCGATAAGGGAGAGTCATCAAGACGTGTATAAAATGTATATATTTCTATTCTATTTTACAAATCAGTCATAGTTACTTATATACTAAACTTAACCTTAAACTTGTAACCTTACCTCTAAGCTTAACCTATGATTATATAAATGTTATTGTTATATTTAATATACAATAATATAGGTATTGTTACCTTTAATAGAGGGTTATACCCTCGACTATTGATATCAAGGTTTGGTAACAATAATATTATACATACCATTAAATTGTACAATTAGGTAAAATAAGGTAAGTCTTATTTTTACCCTACACCCCGTTCTTAATTAAAATAATTAAATTAAATTAGCTCTGCTATTATTATTAACATTGATAATGAAAAATTTTGTTTTATAAAAATTGTTGGAAATGACCACCTTCACTTAATAGGCAAGCTTCCGCCAGTCTAATTTAATTTAATTATTTTAATTAGAACGGTGTGCCTGAGGAGAAAAACGCAAGATACCATTTTTATGCAAAATTGACCAGGCTAATCCGAAATAATATCCACATGGACAAATATCAGTGGCGTCCCACTTTGTCTAAAAAATACATAATCGCTTCTTCATTTAAAGTTTTAAAAACTATTCCATTGGCGATAACGCTGAAACGAACGGAGATATCGAACTGCGGTGTAAATATTTTTTCTAGCAAATTTCATCTAATTTTCGATTATGGTATCATAATTATACCGTATGATTTATTTTTCGGAGTAAAATTAAAAAATGTATTTATTACAAATTGCGCCCCCTAGCGTTTTTTTAGAACTATTATGGACAACTAAATACGATTGGTGAAAGTGCATACATTTCTCTTCCAAACAATCTTTAGTTTGCTAAAATCGGATAAGTCGTTTATAAGTTACAGCGATTTAAATGATTACACTTTCTACTCTTACTCTTATTAAAGTCGGTACGCCAATAAGCATCAAGCCAAAATGATGCATAATTATTGTCCAAGCTTTTTAATGGTGTTACCAAAGATATACCTTAATGTGGAATTTTTAGAGATATATAAAATTTACTTTTCAATTACGCCCTCTTGCGGCAAAATGCTGAACTTAAAAATTATTTCCAGGATTTTTTCATGACCACTTTAGTTATCATTTTTTTTTCCTGAATTTCTATGCCCAGTAGATACGGCCGGTGGCCATTCATAATGGGACACCCGGTACAGCAGCTTATTTTTTTTAAGGTCGTCACTTTGAATAGAAGTTGTAGAAACACCGGCGAAGAGTCACTTTTGAAAAGAGATGTTTTTAAAACGGCTGTCATGTCTTGTCTTTTTTAGATCTCACCTTTGCAATGAGGAGAAGTTTATGAAACTGGGAAGACGCCGCGTTTTTTTAGAGGTTCCTTTTTAAAAGAAGAGAAGCGTTACTAAGGATCGTGGTTCGGAACCCACGTTAAGCTGTAGGTCCAAAGAAAAAGCTGCCTGAATGTTGGAAACGACAAGTGGCCATCAGTAACCCAGAACACACACAAGATGTAATAAAAGTAATCTACTCCCTCTGCATATTCATTCCCGCTTAGAGTTTCCGGCCTGGCTCTAAACATAGTACGTCCGTAATCGGGGAAAAATGAAAATTGGAGTTTTCCAGGAAACCCGCCCTGCTTTTCACCTTTTATTCCGATTTCATTTTCCAGGAAACTCCGGATATTTGTGACGTGCATTACAAATTGAGATTTAATTTATCCATCAAGTGGCAATTATTTTTAAATCGACCTTTTCGAGCCGGTGGCGCCTCTCTCTGAATCCATCGGAGAATAGTATATTACATAACAAGTGATGAAAGTGATACTTTTCAAACGAGGAGATGTTTAGCACGAGGCGTCAGCCGAGTGCGGAAATTCTCCGAGTTTAAGAATAATCACTTTTACACGAGTAATGTAGGTACACTATTTTTCCTTCGACCACAAAGAATTATTAAAAAAACCTTTAATTTGTGAAAAAAATATTTCAACTCTAGAGTTGAAAAAAAATATTTCAACTCTAGAGTTGAAAAAAAATATTTCAACTCTAGAGTGGAAATACAAGGCACATATTTAATTTAAACATTGATGCCAACTTGACAGACCACCCCTATTTATTAAAAAGAACAAATTTTAGAAAGCGGTTTAGTGTTTAACTTATTTATCATGTATTTGTCGAGTGATTCAGAATTAGAGTGTGAAAATACGCCATTTGAAATTATAAAAAATGTTAATAATATACTGGTAAATCTATTACCCAGTCAAAACAAGCCGCAATAAAGAAAATGTCATATATTAAACAAGAAATGTTTATGGGTAGCCGCTGTAGCGTAGAGACTAGAGCGTTGGCCTACAGATTGAATGGTCACAGGTTCAAATCCCATCAGGAGTATTTGACTTTTTTTTATCTTATCTATCTAATTATTTTAATTAAGAACGGCGTGCCTGAGGAGAAAAACGCAAGAGACCATTTTTATGCAGAATTGACCAGGCTAATCAGAAATAATATCCACATGGAAAAATATCAGTGGCGTCTCACTTTTTTTCTAAAAAATATATAATATTTAAAGTTTTAAAAATTATTCTATTGGCGATAACGCTGAAACGAACGGAGATATAGAACTGCGGTTTTAATATTATTTCTAGCAAATTTCATCTACTTTTCGAATATGGTATCATAATTATATCGTATGATTTATTTTTTCGGACTAAAATCAAAAAATGTGTTATTATTACAAATGGCGTCCTCTAACATTTTTTTGAGGACTATTATGGACAACTAAATACGATTGATGAACGTGCATACATTTCTCTTCCAAACAGTCTTTAGTTTGCTAAAATCAGATAAGTCGTTTATAAGTTACAGCGATTTAAATGATTACACATCACACTTCCCCCCTCTTATTAAAGTCGGTACGCCAATGAGCATAGGACCAAAATGATGGATAATTGTCCAAGCTTTTTTATGGTGTTATCAAAGATATATCTTAATGTGGAATTTTCGGAGATATGTAAAATTTTAAAATTTAGGGGAAAATCGGGTAATACCGGTCAATGGGCAATACCGGTCAACCCTATATTTCCTTAAGGAAGATAGATCCGGCAACAGCGTTTGGTGCAAACGGCTGTTTTTAATGCCCTAGCCAGCGTTGCCACATTTATTTTGGCGAATCTACTTTTATTTTATTTTGAATCTACTAAAATCTACTAAATTAGGGGAGGGCACAAATGGGCTCGGTTTTCTAAGTGGTGTCTAAAAAAAAAAAAAAAAGGTCGTCCGATATTAAAATAAATAAGTACTTAATTAAAATAATGCCTCGACATAGGCAGCAATAACCATAACCTTCCTCTTGTTTTCTAAGTGGTGTCAAAAAAAAAAAAAAAAGGTCGTCGTCCGATATTAAAATAAATAAGTACTTAATTAAAATAATTTTTACAATATTTTATATTGTTAATGGCATTTTTACATTATTGAAAGCTATATATTAAAATCTACCAAAATCTACTAAAGAAAATATGCCTACTAAAATTTTCTGAAGAAGGGTGAAAATCTACCAAAAAGTAGAAAATCTACTAGATGTGGCAACCCTGGCCCTAGCATTGAGGGCATTTGATCGTTTCAGTTACCATCAAGTGTTGACGCGGAACAGTCGGCTATTTGTTTTTCTTGTGTTTTTTCTAATTTCGTCATCATTGAAAATAAGCCGTAAGTACTTATATTTATTATTTCTTAAATATGTGCTTAGTTTATCGGTTGTTTGGTACATCATAGAATAATCTTACGTATTGAATTGAGTGATAATCAAAATTTTAAGGTCCTAAATTATTTTTGAATGTATGCCTTCATATGAGGGCAATACCGGTCACTCGACCGACATTGCCCTCATTAACAAAATTTAATTTTGTTGATTTTCTTTATTGCAGATGCCAAAGCCACGTGTAAGATTAACTAACAGAGCAAAGTGGTCAGTTGAAAACCTGAATGCTGTTAAACGATTATATCAGCAAGGGGTTTCCATGCGAACTGCAGCTAAAAGATGTGAAATTACATTTTCAACCTTACAAGTAAAAATTCAGAAAGGAAACTTTGTCAGTCCTATTTTGGGTAGAAAAACTGTTTTCACCGGGGAGCAGGAAGTAGAAATGTCGAACCAGATAAAATATCTAGCATCTATATTTTATAGATGTACAGTGATAATGAGATAGATTTCACTTTATGTGTGATTTGTGGTGAATACGGAGCGAATAATGAGATGTGGTACAGGTGTGTCATATGCGGACAATGGGCACACTCCCTGTGTTCTGCAAGGGACTCTCCAACCGGATATAATTGTGATTTTTGTTTGTGACCGGTATTACCCATGCTATGACCGGTAATACCCGAATGTTACGACAATACCGGTCAAAGTAACTTTTTTTAATTTAAGAGTTTTTACCAAGAAATGTTAGATTTTCAGTTCTTTTTGTTTTTGACAACTTAGAGTAACTTTTATGTTTCATTTTTCTTCTATCAGAATAAATATATACTTCATATTTTGACTTTTATGTCTAAATTTCGTTAAGTGACCGCCATTATCCCATTTTACCCTACTTCTCAATTATGCCCACTTGCGGCAAAATGCGGAACTTAAAAATTATTTCCCGGATTTTCTCATGGCCACTTTAGTTATAATTTTTTTTTCCCGAGTTTCTATGCCTAGTAGTTTCCGAGATACGGCCGGTGGCCATCCATAATGGGACACCCGGTATTTTTTGTATCTTGTATTTTTTTTATAAAGTTTAATAAAAAATAAGTGTACATAATGCACGCCTTCGTACCACCATTTTCAGTGTTTGTGAATTGATAACAATAGGAACCCATAAATTAACCCAAACCCGGGTGGTACTATCTGCACTTGATGAAAATAATGCATTTTGCAATGAAATTAATGCCAAATTATGAATGTGGCTTAAATATTCACTCTGTTGTCCCTTTGCATACCTACTGAGCTGTTATTACTCTACTTACACGTTTCTGAAATAGACTACTGGGTCTCCCAAATGTCCCCCATAAAATTACTATCAATTAAAAGAAAAAGATCGTTTTTCCTAAACGCTCGAACCCGTAAATTTTTATTTTTAATTATGCATTTTTTGACAGAAAAAAATATTATACAGGGTGTCTCATAGAACTGTCGTCACGTCTTTGACAATTTTTTTTAATGGAACACCCTATATATTGTATTTGTATTATTTTCTGCTTCCCCGCAAAATTCTACGCTTATGTTGTAATGGTTTTCACCTTTCTATCTTAGTTTTTTATTCTCTATCCAAAAAAACCAACCTCCTATTTACCATGTTAAACCAAAAAACCGGTTTTAACGATTTAACATGTTAAACCGGAAGTTGTAACTTTTAGATAGATAATAAAAAATTTAGATAGGGAGGTGGAAACCATTTTTCTCTAAGCTGAACCGTTCCAATGTTACCTACAGATTGTCAAAGTCTAAAAATGCCATATTTTAAACGTCAATATCTCAAAAACTATTGAATTTAGGCATATGACATTTACAACATAAGCGTACCATTTTGCGGGGAATCAAAAAATAATACAATATATAGGGTGTTTCATTAAAAAAAATTGTCAAAGACGTGACGACAGTTCTATGAGACATCCTGTATAAAAAAATTTTATTTCAAAAAATGCACAATTTAAAATAAAAATTTACGGGTCCGAGCGTTTTTCCTAGATATTTTTCCTTTAATTGATATTATTTTATGCGGGTCTTTTGGGAGACCCAGTATACAGGGTGTTTTTTAATTGAGTGCCGATACTTAAGGTTGTGAATCCTTGGGTAATTTAAAAAAGAAAAGTTAATATTAACATACCTATATCCTAAAGCTCTTTATTTTTTTTTTCAACAAAATATCGAAAGCAGTCATAATGAACCGAAGAAAAAAATTGTTTTTTTGGTTTTTATGGTTTTATGCAAAAAGGGTGCATTATACAAAATTAAGTCGAAAGGCCAAATTTGCTCCAAAATAAATAAGGATTTCAAATATAAGTTTGGTTTTTAGAAAAATCAGTGGCGTACCATATTTTTCTTTAAAAATATTCAGTTCAAACCCCGTAAGGACGTTACTGGTAAAAATTAAAAAAAATCTTTTAAGTCAAAAAATGCTCCCTAATGATTAAGATGTGTGTACAAAATTTCATAAAAATATCTAAGAGTTATATAATAATTATGTTAAAAAAGTTATATTTTTTAAAAAATGTTAACACCCTGTAGCTTAAAAATGAAGAGCTTTAGGACATATGTTAATATTAACTTTTCTTCTTAAAATCACCCAAGGAATCACAACCTTAAGTATCGGCACTCAATTAAAAAACACCCTGTATAAACTGCTGGACAATTGCTTTCGAGCAAGAAAAATTTCGCATAAATTTAACAGTTAATATTTTCTGAACCAGATATGATATCGACCTACGGTTTTGAATGGTTGATAGATTCATTCCTTGAGAAACAATTGTTAATGTTGGATTTTCTTTAACTGTCAGAAAATTTTATATACAGGGTGTTAAAGAAGACGATGATTTTTGCTCCAATTTTAATGGCGTGTAACTTTCACAATAATATTTTAAAATTTTATCACTCTACGTCAATTGAATCACTGGTTCATAGCAAAGAAAGTAATTTGTCAAATTTTTGATATCTGCTATATTTTAAGAAATACCGATTTTTTTGGAAAACTTTGCTTTATTTCAACTTATTGGTAGCTAGATTTCACTGTGCGTTGTATCGTGCAAACTTTGCGGGTGATTCTTCTACCTTATGAAAAGCTTGATTATGTTTAGTAACAATAGTTGTACCTAAATGTTATGATGTACAGTGGCGTACTTATAAACATCTATACACTGCAAAAAATTAGTGTAAAATTACATTTTTTTCCAGTAACATATTTGTTAAATTTCCCAAATAAACCGTGTGTTTTTATTTTTAAATAATATATTTGGGATTTTTCAGATGTAACTAAAAATTCATAATATATCACTAAAATTTATTAAGTAAAACAAAATTATACTTTTAAATTCGCGTAAAAATACCAAAATAAATAATGTACCTAAGAATTAAAAAATTTTAAAGTACCTATATATTCTGTAAATGCGTCGAAGCCGGTTGATGTCAAAATATGGTTGACAAAGTTGCATAAAATTTTACTGAAAATAAGACAATTACAATTTAAAAATCATTTTATTATAACTGAATAATATTTTACGGTATATATACCATATAATATTCGGTAAATCTATTGTAAAGCCCTAACACGTTTGACAAAATCGCATTATATATTACTCAAAAGGTTCTATTCCCTCCCAGCAACTGCCGATGTGACGCTACGATCTTCGGCATCGGCATTTATGTTTCTACGTTATCCAGGATAAGACAGGCTTTTATCTCCGTTTATCTCCGCTGCCAAATTTTCAAAATGATCTGTTATTTAGTTCTGCATAAACGTCTAACGTTCCATCCATCCTGAATTACCCTGTATAAAGTAAGTATATAGATAATAATAATATGCAGACTTAATAAAATTTACAATAAATTGCATATCAAAAAATCTTTGTGGTTAGATAGTTATTAAGTCTGCATAAGAGTCCGGAGGACTTATTAACTAATATTATGAAAATTATATATTAGTGAATATCTATAGTTCTATAGTTAAGTTTAAGCACGTTTTCCTGTAATGGTTTATTCAGTTACATGTTTAACTTATGATTTATATGGTTGTTAGTAATATCCATCTTAGTGTATTACATAATGTATCTATATATATATATTGTATAGTATTTATTTAAATAAATACCTTAAGTTTGATCAAACATCTGATATGTTCGTCATATGTGTGACCAACTTAAGATTCGTTACGAATTTTGTTTTTATAGTTACACCTTATAGTCTATAATAGACCCCCACTTTTTACAGTTAAATTGACCGTATAATTATTAATTTTGTTTGAATAATTTTTAAAGTATGCATAATTTTTAAAGTAAACTGTAAGCGTAATAAAGTAATCACAGTTTACAAAGAAAAAATACATTTAACTTGTGTTTATAGCTTTGGATAGCGGGGTTAAATTTTTTTCACAAAATTGATAAACTACTGTAAATTTACATTGTTTGTTACTTAATAGTATGGAATAATATTAAGTAATACATTCAATAAAAAATCAAGTTTATATTAAGTAATTCCCATAAGAAACCTAATTAAAATTCATGGTAATATTATTTTAATTTAAATAATTAATTATGAAGAATTCCTTAATTTTTAAGGGAAAAATAAGAATTACGGTATATATTTTGTAAAAGTTTACGCAGTTTCTCTATGAAATTTACTTCATATGTAACTCAAGAATGTCAACAATTTTATAATATTTTACGTCGGATATAACTTAAAAATATTTTATTTTTATTAAGTAATTTTACGGAATATTAAACTGAATAACGTCAAGAAATTTTTTATGTGATTTTACGGAACATTACGTTGGCCTCTGTGTGACCAACGTAATGTTACTGAAAATTACATAATTATTTTTTGTAGTGTATGTCTATGATTTACGAGTATCTCACAATTTTTCATGATTAGGGGATCCTTAAAATTAAGTAACGCTAAGTAGTTTGATTTTGATGGGATTAATACCTTGTAGGCCCTCCTCGAATGGACGGGGTTTGATTTGACGGCAGCTAGTGATATTTAATATGAAAGTCTCTTTCAATGTAAGTTTAATTTTAGGAATAGTGTTAGAAATTATTAAATACATTTTTTCCAAAAATATTAAATTTAAAAAATTATCTTTGTTAAAATTTTGTAAACACACTGTATAATATACCAGTAGTGCGATATGAGAAACTAAAAAATAAGAAACAAGTTACCTAATCTATGGGCGAGTACTTTTCAATATAAAACAATCGTGAACGTTACTGAACATAATCAAGCTTTTCATAAGGTATAATAATCACTCGCAAAGTTTGCACTATAGTGAAATCTAGCTACCAATAAGTTAAAATAAAGCAAGGTTTTCCAAAAAAATCGGTATTTTTTAAAATATAGCAGATATCAAAAATTTGACAAATTACTTTCTTTGCTATGAACCAGTGATTCAATTGACGTAGAGTGATAAAATTTAAAAATATTATTGTGAAAGTTACACGCCATTAAAATTGGAGCAAAAATCATCGTCTTCTTTAACACCCTGTATATAACATTTTCTAAGGGATAAATCTATCAACCATTCAAAACCGTAGGTCGATATCATATCTGGTTCAGAAAATATTAACTGTTAAATTTAGGCGAAATTTTTCTTGCTCGAAAGCAATTGTCCAGCAGTTTAAATAAAATACTTAGAGACAAATAGAAACATTATACTTATTACGTATTTGTATAAATATTACAACTATTACAAGTACAAACACCTACTTGAGTTTTAAAATACGTTGTATAAGTAAGCACCTATAATTCTCCCACGACATATTTTAATTTCAAATTTTTCTCCGTCTAGTCATTTGCCCCAGATACCTACACCGATGCAAACTGCTGCGCATGATGCAATTTTATAAAAGTCTATAAATACGATAAGACAATTAATTCCATTTGCAGCATTTGAACAAAAAATATCAATTTATTTTTAAGGTGTTTAACCCTCAAAGAAGAAGTTACCCAGCGGCGCGGTGTCAGGTGAAATATTGTTGTCGAAGAAGAGCTTCAAAAAATAAAGGCCAGTTTATGCCAACAAACAAAATCCCGCTAAACGATAAAAGCGAATTTTTCTGAAACTACACAAACAATTTGGTAAAAAACTGTTTCATATTGAGGGGAACGTATCATTATATCTAACGAAGCAAAATTCGGATTTCAGGAGTTTTGGCGAGATTATAGCGACCGAAAAATCGATTAGCTTATATAAGAGACCCTGTATAGTATACAGGGTGTTACAAAATCGACATACCAGCATTGGAATCTCGGAAACCATAGGAGTTAGAGAAACGGGTAAATGGGGGCAAAGTTGTGTAATTCGGTGCTTATTATAATGTCTCTTTAAAAGTTTTCAAATTCCAAATACTTCCGATTTTATTCGAAAAAAACCGAAATTTTGCAAAATAATTTTTATTTTTCCTGAACTCATTTGACTAGCTGTTTAAAAATAAATGACACTTTGTCATTACCACTTTTTCTCCTCTACAAAATGACGTTACTAAACTAAAGATCGGCCGTTTCGTTTCCGAGCGGCCATCACCTACTTTACTTTTTTAAATACGGACCTGGATTTTTTTAAACTGATGCTTAAACCCTCCTACCCTCAAAATGTAATGGCGATATTACTTTCTCATAATAATAAATTGTATTTGCTTATTTTTTTAAATTCATATTTTTTACACTTCTTGTCAGTCTGGTCCTGGCAACGAATTAATTAAAAACCTTATTTTATTTAAAACATTCATACATAAGTAATATAATTTATTTTATAAGAATTTTCTAATAATTCTAGATTTACTAATTATAAATTCTAATTTGCTAAATGTTCAAAGAGATTGCCGTTTTGCTCAATAAAACGATCGATTTTTCTTCCAATTTTGGCGACAGCCCTTTCAACCGATCTTCTCTTTATGCAATTTAAAAAAATATGAATTTAAAAAAATAAGCAAATACAATTCATCATTATGAGAAAGTAATATCACCATTACATTTTGAGGGTAGGAGGGTTTAAGAATCAGTTTAAAAATATTACAGGTTCGTATTTAAAAAAGTAAAGTTGGTGATAGCCGCTCGGAAACGAAACGGCGGATCTTTAGTTTAGTAACGTCATTTTGTAGAGGAAAAAAAGTGACAATGACAAAGTGTCATTTATTTTTAAATATCTAGTCAAATGAGTTCAGGAAAAAATAAAAATGATTTTGCAAAATTTCGGTTTTTTTCGAATAAAATCGAAAGTATTCGGAATTTAAAAACTTTTAAAGCGGCATTATAATCAGCACCGAATTGCACAACTTTGCCCCCATTTAACCCTTTCTCTAGCTCCTATGGTTTCCGAGATTCCAATGCTGGTATGTCGAATTTGTAACACCCTGTATAATATAGGAATATGATGGATGCACAGCCAAAAAAAATCTGGTACTAAATAAGCTGTCCTAACTGATTATTTCTGGGAATCGATCAAACAAAAAGTGCTTATGCTACACTCTTAAAAATGACTTGGTATTTTCTACTACTTCTTAATTATTCTCGTGTTTACGTTACCAAAAATAACTATTTTTGGTTTGGACAACAAGATAGTATTTTTTCTTGGTTATATTTACAAAAAAATAATGCCATTAGAACAAAGAAAATATCTTGTTTTCATATTAATTGGCAGAAATAAAAGATATTGTTCAGCTGAATTTTACCACGTATAATTATCCTATTTAAATGTTGCATCAAGGTTCCTACACACTTGTATTTATCAATCAAGCTTGTTGTAATAACAGATTATGAATTTATAGTCCCTACCATTTTGTCAATTTTGATTAAGATAGTAGGTACTTAATTCTTAGTTAACAGAACTAACTTTTCTTTTTAAGTGATATTATTTCTCACATGTATAACTAACGTCATTGCTGTTATGGCTACTTTACTATATTCCGAACAGAGACTGTTGACAGTGACAACATTTAGGACAGGAGTCGTAGTACGGAAGGATGCTTTTGCCGTGTCCATTTCTTCGTGTTTTCAAGGCCAGAATCAGCCATTCTCATCTTGATTTCCTGGTAATTGCATGCATGCTTGGCTGTGACAATATTTGGTGTAATAAATTTGTGTTTCTGTTTAAAGGTTGGAGACAATGACGTTTCTTGAACGGCAGTAGAGTTTTGGACTTGCATTGTCTTTATTTGTTTAGAATCACTACGTTTCAACTGGTAAGTATCTCCAGTCGTCTTCAGGTGAATACTGAATAAGTACGGTAACTACAGCTCTATTTATACTAGGCAGGTGCTGTGACGCATGACTAGTGGGCGGAGTCATGCGTGTTGCTAGGTGATGACGCATAACTGGATGAGTCATGCTTGGTGAGTCATGCTCGATGACGTCATGCTCGATGAATCATGCGTTTAACTCTTGGGTGGTCTTATTCTAAGATTACATTTACTTAACAAGGGTTTTCAGACGTTTCTCATGTCTAATGAAGGCTTACTAAAGCAACCTGGATTTTGGTATATGGTAGCAGCTTCCTTAAACTTCCTCTTCCTCCAGTGCGGTTCTTTTTGCAGGATTTCCGCTTTTGTCCACATGATATGATGGCCGTGCGTCCAGGCGTGGTCAGCTGCACCTGATTTTTCGGTCTCTCCTTTTCGGGTATTATTCCGATGTTCTTTAATCCTTACTTCTAGTGGTCTTAGTGTCTCACCAATGTAAGACTGGCCGCATTCGCAGGGGATCTGGTAGACACAATTTTTCTTGTCTTTCTGGCTTACTGGTCTCGTCTTCGTTAGGTGGCTTCTTAAAGTGTCTCTAGAGCTGAATACTGTTTCGATGTTGTATCGTTTTCCTAGTCTTCTTATTTTCTCAGATACTCCTCAGAGAATTCTTACATCACATTAATAACTTTGCACCGACAATTAAATTCACCATGGAAAAAGAAGAGAACAACCAATTACCTTTTCTAGACGTCAATGTAGAGAAAAATGGCAACACCTTCCTAACCTCAGTGTACAGAAAACCTACACATACAGGGCAATATCTCAATTATACATCAAACCACTCAAACAACACAAAACATGGCATAGTAAGAAACCTTGTGGATAGAGCAATTACTCTCTGTAACTCAAACGAAGCTCTCAAAAAAGAAACTAACCACATCAAGACCGACCTCAACAAGAATGGCTATCCCATGAAACTGATTGACACAATATTGGAAAACCGCAAGAATCGGCCAAACACACGTAAAGCAGAGAAAGAGATACAACCAATACTCAATATTCCGTATGTCAAAGGAGTATCTGAGAAAATAAGAAGACTAGGAAAACGATACAACATCGAAACAGTATTCAGCTCTAGAGACACTTTAAGAAGCCACCTAACGAAGACGAGACCAGTAAGCCAGAAAGACAAGAAAAATTGTGTCTACCAGATCCCCTGCGAATGCGGCCAGTCTTACATTGGTGAGACACTAAGACCACTAGAAGTAAGGATTAAAGAACATCGGAATAATACCCGAAAAGGAGAGACCGAAAAATCAGGTGCAGCTGACCACGCCTGGACGCACGGCCATCATATCATGTGGACAAAAGCGGAAATCCTGCAAAAAGAACCGCACTGGAGGAAGAGGAAGTTTAAGGAAGCTGCTACCATATACCAAAATCCAGGTTGCTTTAGTAAGCCTTCATTAGACATGAGAAACGTCTGGAAACCCTTGTTAAGTAAATGTAATCTTAGAATAAGACCACCCAAGAGATAAACGCATGATTCATCGAGCATGACGTCATCGAGCATGACTCACCAAGCATGACTCATCCAGTTATGCGTCATCACCTAGCAACACGCATGACTCCGCCCACTAGTCATGCGTCACAGCACCTGCCTAGTATAAATAGAGCTGTAGTTACCGTACTTATTCAGTATTCACCTGAAGACGACTGGAGATACTTACCAGTTGAAACGTAGTGATTCTAAACAAATAAATACAATGCAAGTCCAAAACTCTACTGCCGTTCAAATTTGTGTTTATTGTCTTTCTTATATATGCGTTCTAATTGTCAAAAGGAAGTTAAATCATAAGTAAGTAAACATTTTATGTTTTTATCATTGCAGCTGCACATTAGAAAGTTTAAATGAACTTTTTATAAAGCATTGCAAGGTGACCTGATAGAAATAACTTAAAAATATTGTTATTTTTTTGTTTTGTTTTTGTTCTATGTTCCATTTCTATTAAAGAACGTCACATTGACGACTTTTTAATCTGACCAAGTCCAACAAATTTCATATAGCTGTTATATTGTAAATAGAAAGTTCAGAGGATATTTTTTTGTGTGTTTTAATAATTGCCGTTGCAGATAAGAAAATTTAAATAAGAACAATTCAGTTCTATAAGCAACTGAACAACCTAAAAGCTTGATTAAATAAGTTAAAATCCAGTGTTTTTGTTTTGTATTGCATATAAGTATGTATTATAATAAACATTAGAGAACAAGGACATTGGAAATAATTTTTCCTAAAGAAACCATAAGATCTCTGATCGTTTATCCAATTAGTTTACGCATACCTACACAGAGCAAAATCGACTAATTAAACAGAATTGTTAAGAATAGTCTTAACCAACAACTCCTAAAGTATCTGGAAGGGCTTAACATTATCAGCGACCATCAATACGGTTTTCGAAAGTCCAGATCAACAGGAGACCTTCTGGCATATGTCACCCATCTTTGGAGCAACACCATCGAACATCATGGAGAATCCCGGGGTGTTGCACTGGACATCTCTAGGGCTTTTGATCGTGTTTGGCACGATGGGCTTCTAAGTAAATTGCGATCCTACGGTATGCCTAATGGATTTTGTTTATGGTTAACCAGCTTCCTTAAGAACCGTTCTCTGCAAGTGGCGATTGACGGGTTTCTCTCAGACACCTTCACCATCAATGCCGGTGTTCCTCAAGGGTCCATATTGTCGCCTACCCTCTTTTTACTGTATATTAACGACCTTCTAGTGAAAACCCAAAATCCAATTTATAGCTTTGCTGATGACAGCACACTTGTCTCATCTTTTACCTTGACTCCCGAAACATCCGCTGCCGACGCACATCTTCGCAGGCAGCATGAAGTATTGCGCCTCAACAATGACCTGGAAGAAATTTTGGCTTGGGGTGACAGTAACCAAGTCGAATTTAATGCTAAGAAAACACAGGCAGCAGTCTTCTCCAAAAAGGTTAACATTGCGGAACCGGATATAGTCATGGCAGGACACGCAATTCCCCTGGCACCGTCTATTAATTTGCTGGGGGTCAATCTGGGAGGTAATATGTCTTGGCATGATCACGTTGCCGCAATTGCCAGGGCAGCTGCACAGAAACTTGGTGTACTTTTCCGCACCAAAAGGTTGTACACACCTCATCAACTTTTGACACTCTACAAAGCCCAGATTCGACCATCATTAGAATATTGCTCTCATGTCTGGAGCTCTGCACCCAAGCACACCCTTCGGCTACTGGATTCCATTCAAAGGAGAGCCGTTCGTGTGATCGGCGACCCCGAGCTGACCAAGACCCTCGATAGCCTGGAGCATCGAAGACAGGTTGGTGATTTGGCTCTCTTTTACAGATATTTCCATGGCAGGTGTTCGACTGACATTGCCGACTTGATTCCACCTAGAGCAATGCAAAACAGAAATACACGGCGAACCGCTGACGCTCATCCATATGTTGTTCAGCTTAGTTACTCCTCGAACTTCATTGTTCAAGAACTCTTTCATCTGGAGAACGTCATCATTGTGGAATGAACTTCCTGAGGTCGTGTTTCCCAATGAATACAATCTTCAACGTTTCAAGACCAACGTTAATCGCTTTTTTCGCACTCGCACCGCTCCCAGAGCGCCTTAAAGGATTTTTCCTACAGTGCAGGTGTTTCATCATAAAAAAAAAAAAAAGTCTTATACCAGTAGCAACATTTTTAATAATCACTATTAAAACAATCTATTACTATAGCAAAAAAGTTAACTAACGAACAGTATACAGAATTACTACCTCTTTATTTATACGGACAATAAAACGAAATAATTATAAATATAAGCCCAGAATTGTATAAGGATGTATTTTAATAAAACATTCTTTTTATACAACATAAAGATTATACCAACAATAAAACGCTTTTTTGGGGGTATTGGTTAAATTATTATTTGGTAATATTTACCCTTATGCAACATACTTTTAATTTGCAAGAGTGGGGGAGACCTAGACGTATCAAGACGTGTTTTACGATGCCATTTGCATTTTTTCGGCTGTGCGGGTTGTTTCACATGTTTGTTGTTTTTTGTGAACAGTGTTGTGAGGTTATTAAGTATTAAGCTTTATTTGTGGTTATGTAAAGTTATCAGAAAGAGCTGTGTTTATGATCTTAGATTTTTCGTTGTTTCTTGATTAGAAAGTGTTGAGGGTAAATACCCTTCTTTGTTTGTTTTTTTAGTTAAATAAATATCTTTAAAATGTTAACCTATTTTCTCTTGTAATCCTTTCAAATATCACATATATTTGTTATTCGAGCTTTTGTTTTGTTGTATTAGTTTTTGGTAGTTTTATCGGCCATTTATTTGTTTATTTAAAATTCTGGATATACGATTGCACATGTTTTAAAGCGAAAAATAGCAGTAGTTACATGGTAAAATCAAAAAAATAAATTTGTCAATACCAATATAAATATTGTAAAATATCATTTCTTTACCTTTATTATTTTTTGGTCTTATAACATACAATCATCCAAAATTTCGCTTGTTGCTTGGAGTTTGTGTGAAGAGATAAGTGATCGATAAATTTATCAAAAATTAATATTGGGAATGCGCAAGAGCAAAATTTGAATTGGCAAACAGTATAAAAACATTTTATATTGGCAGCTAAACACTTTTATACCGGTTATAAAACGGGATTATACTCTTTCAACTGTGTGTACTGGTTATAAAGCGTTTTATAGTCGCTATGGAACAAACCTTCATGGTTACCATCCGTGTCATATAAACAGTATAACATAATTTACTTATCCTTATGCTGGTCCACAACTGGTGAACAACCCAAAATGTTGATTAAAATAAGTTAAAATCTAGTGTTTTCGTTTTGTATTGCATTAGTATGGATTAGAAAAAACATGAGAGAACAAGGACTATAGAAATAATTTTTCTTAAGTAAACCTTATTATCCTTGATGATTTATTTCAATTAGTTTATGCTTACACAGAGCATAATCAACTAATTACACAGAATTGTTAAGAATAGTCTTATACCAGTTAGCAACATTTTTAATAATCACTATTAAACAACCTATTACTATAGCAAAAAAGTTAACTAACGAACAGCATACAGAATTACTACCTCTTTGTTTATACGGACAATGAAACGAAATAATTATGAATATAAGCCCAGAATTGTAAGAATGTATTTTAATAAAACACTCTTATTGGAAATAAAAATGGTTTTATACAACATAAAGATTATACCAACAATAAAACGCTTTTTTGGGGGGTATTAGTTAAATTATTATCTGATATTAAACGTTTAATTACCCTTATGCAACATACTTTTAATTTGCAAGAGTGGGGGAGACTTTGACGTATCAAGACGTGTTTTACGAGGCCATTTGCATTTATTCGGCTGTGCAGGTTGTTTCAGATGTTTGTTGCTTTTTGTGAACAGTGTTGTGAGGTTATTATTAAGCTTTCTTTGTGGTGGTGTAAAATTATCAGTAGAGAGCTGTGTTTATGATCTCAGATTTTTCGTTGTTTCTTGATTAGAAAGTGTTGAGGGTAAATACCCTTATTTGTTTTTTTTTAGTTAAATAAATACCTTTAAAATGTTAACCTATTTTTATTATTTACTATTTTTTTATATTATCGGCCATTTATCTGTTTATTTAAAATTTTGGATATACAATTGCACATGTTTTAAAGCGAAGAATAGCAGTAGTTACATGGTAAAATCAAAAAATGAAATTTGTCAATACCAATATAATATCTTTACCTTTATTATTTTTTGGTCTTATAACATACAATCATCCAAAATTTCGCTTGTTGCTTGGAGTTTGTGTGAAGAGATAAGTGATCGATAAATTTATCAAAAATTAATATTGGGAATGCGCAAGAGCAAAATTTGAATTGGCAAACAGTATAAAAACATTTTATATTGGCAGCTAAACACTTTTATACCGGTTATAAAACGGGATTATACTCTTTCAACTGTGTGTACTGGTTATAAAGCGTTTTATAGTCGCTATGGAACAAACCTTCATGGTTACCATCCGTGTCATATAAACAGTATAACATAATTTACTTATCCTTATGCACTGGTCCTAGCAATACCTGGTGTATAACTAATATTAGCTCGTATTGCTGTCCCAAATAGTATTAACTAAACTTATAAAGTTTTAAAGTGTGGTGTATGTCGTTTGTTTTTTTGTTTTTTTTACCTATACCAGTGTGGTGTCTTGATTGTTTAGTGCCTAAGTTTTTGACCTGCTGGCCCCGATGATGGTTTGTTAACCGAAACGCCTAGGCAGTAATTGTTGTTTGTATATTAAAGAAGGTGAAGGACAAATTTGCATTCTTATTTAGTTAATGATGACCCTTCTGGAGAGTAGATATGATTTTGTTATTCAAATAGTATTAAATATTCTTATAATATAATGACCATAAGAATTCTTATAATGGTTATAATTTCTTTTTCAGTAGTAGTAATACAAATACATTTATTTATTTTTCCGTCGACCGTGTATTTACGTCCGATATTAACGTTCCCAAAATCATTCATTAATGACCCCTATTAATGCATGATTTTCTGTAAATGCACGATTTTGGTAATTAAAATTAAAGGCAGCCATGCAAACAAATCAACAAAATAATAAAACGTCAATCCAAAACGTCGTCCGCTGTCATTAGTATTTGTAGAATTGTGAAATCTGGATTGTAAAATAAAAGTTGTTAACTGTTTTTCTTCACTTTAGTAAAAAATACGGTCGACGAAAAAACATTGTAACCAACTCTTACATTAAAATGCGATTAATGATCTCGAACATTAACGCGTTCGCTACGCTTACGTGTTAAAATATTTCGATCATTAATCGCCATTATTAATGTACTTGTTGGTTAAATTACTATAAATGGGGACTCTAGGAAGTAATATTTTTCGTTACTAAGTATAAATAATATCATTATTTTGTAGCATTGACAATAATACTGATCGTGAATAGGGTCCCCATAATGTGTAGGTATATTTTGTATTCAAATCATCCCTTAATGATTTTATTTGAGGTTTTCAAAATATCCCGTAAACTTTCTGTTTAAAATACAATACCAATATGAAATTGTATTTGGTCAGATCAGATTAAATATTAGTTCCTTATCTTTAGTTATTTCTATCAAATCAATTTGCTAAATTTGCCATGCTTTATAAGCAGTTCATTTACACTTTCTAATGTGTAACTGCAATGATAAAAAATAAAACTCTTACTTATTTATGATTCAACTTCTTTCTTACAATTAGAATGTACAAAAAAAAGTTATTAAACACAATGTTGTGACTAGGGGTGCGCAAAATAATCGATTAATCGTGTAATAATCGATTATTCGATTAAGGATATATTTTTAATCGATTAATCGATTAATCGATTATTAATCGAAAATTATTCGATTTTTCGATTAATGGATTAATCAAAAAATCGAAAGGTTTTCGATTAATCAAAAAATCGAAAGAACTATTTCGATTTTTCGATCATCGATATAATTTCGATTAAAATATGTCTTTTTCGATTAATCCGAATAATAACAATTTTTAGATTAATCGAATAGATTAATAAGAATATTTTGCGACAAAATCAACGATATAACTTGAGGCCTCTATTACGTATTACCCTCAAGTTTGCCTTGCCAAAATGAATAATAATTATGATTTAGATATTATTTCAATGTTATTTAAGTACTTTAAGGGAGTATTATAGGGCCTATTCTATTTATAGTTTATATAAATGATCTTGATGTTATGGGAGATAATCTTTCAATAACTAACTATGTGGATGACACAAATTTATTGGTGGCTGCAACCGATTTTCCGGAACTAAATCATAGAGCTGAAGAGGCATTTGTAGAAATAAACAATTGGTTTAGTGGAAATAGACTAATCCTGAATAGGAATAAAACAAATATTGTAATTTTTAGAACAAAACAAAATAAAATAAATCTACCAGATTTTTTGAACATAAATAGCATTGAGCTAAATAGAGAATCAGAAACCAAGTTTTTGGGTCTCACCATCAATGAATTTTTGTCATGGGAGCCTCATATAAACTCCTTATGCTTGAAACTCGGAAGTATTGGATATGGTATAAAGGTTGTGTCATCATACATGGATCACGAAACAATTAAAGTTCTGTATCATGCCAATTTCGAATCGATTTTAAGATACGGCATTATTTTCTGGGGTAGTAATTTTGAAACCCAACAAGTATTTGTAGTGCAGAAAAGAGTAGTGCGACTGATACGAAAATTAAAATATTTGGAATCCTGTAGGGGAGTTTTTTAAGGAACTAGGTATTATGACAATTTATGCTTTATATATCTATGAATGCCTAATGTTTGTTTTTAAAAATAGGGAAACATTTCAGAACTTAAATGACCATAGTTACAACACCAGAACTATTAATCTTTTGTATCCATCGCATCGTCTGACCCTTACAGAAAAGAGTCCCTATTACATGTGTATAAAATTATATAATAAGCTGCCGATAACCATTAAAAATATTAGTAGTATAAGAGTATGGAAAAAAACTGTAAGAAGCTTGTTAATTGAAATTGAACCATATACTATACAGGAGTTTCTTAGTCGGAATATGTAAAGCCTAGCTAAATTTTTTTTATGACGTCATTTCATTTTATAAATGTTACCTTCCCTTTTGTGACTGTAGTTTTGTAATTTGAAATAAAGAAACATTATTATTATTATTATTATTATTATTATATAATAAAAAAAATCGATAATTATTTTCGATTATTTGATTTTTTTTATATTAACTGATTGTTTTCAATAAGGCGATTCGAAAAAAAAACGACTAATCGATTATTTCGATTAGTCGATTATTTCGATTAATCGGTTATTTTGATTAATCGATTATTTTCGATTAATCGATTATTTTCGATTAATCGATTAATCGAAAATAATCGATTCATTCATATAATCGAAAATCGATTATTTTTTTTGATAATCGCCCAGCCCTAGTTGTGACTACATACGTGATTGTTAGAGCGTTTTCACACGGCACCATATATCGCGCGCGACAAATGGTCGCAATATTGCTTTTACACCAAATTATGTGTTTTTTAATGAGCCATTTTCACACACAAGCGATATTAGAGAACACATAATTTGGTGTAAAGCAATATTGCGACCATTTATCGCGCGCGATATATGGTGCCGTGTGAAAACGCTCTTTCTCTATGAAAATTTCAAGTTTGGCCCAAATCGGAGCTGTGAGTAACTTAAGTAACTAGATACTTAGTAACTTAGTTCTTTTTTGAATCATGCCAAAAGTAACTGTAACTTCGTTACTTTAGAAAAGAAACTTGTATCTAGTTACTTTTTAGGAGTAACTATACACTTAAAAAGTAACTAGATACTTTTAAAGTAATAACTAAGTTCCTTTTAAAGTAACTAAGTTAGGTACTTTTAAAGTTCCTCTAGGATACCAATTATGCACACGTGCCGTCCATCAGATGATGACCAAGGGACCATCGGCGGCCGTTAATCAGATTTTCACGAAGGGACGAGCGGCGAGTCGCGAGTGTCAAACAGCAAACTGGTTGGAACGCTAAATTTCTTGGAAAGCGTTTTATTCTACTTGTTCGTCTGTTCGAATTAACACTTCTTAGTTTAGTTTTCTGATGGTAATAGTGGTAGTGTGTACAGGAAAATGAGTTATCACTACCTGGTAAATTTATGGTATCTAGTTCAAAAGCATCTTAGTTACTTTTAGAGTTTCGTAGTTACAATTAAAATAACTAGTTATTCAAAAGTATCTTAGTTACTTTTAGTAACTAGTTACAATCAATGTAATGAGTTACTTTAAAAGTATCTTAGTTACTTTTAAATTATCGTAGTTACAATCAATGTAACTAGTTACTGTAAAAGTATCTTAGTTACTATAACTAGTTACTTTAACTAAGTGAATAAGAACTAAGTTACTTTTAGGTAAAAGTAACTATTCCTTATAAGTAACTAGATACATTTGTGCAAAAGTATCGAAAAAGTAACTAGTTACTTTTCTGAAGTAACTTTCACAGCTCTGGCCCAAATAAATGATCGCTTTGGCAGTATTTGTAGATTGCATCATTATCAAAAACGATATTTCAAAAAAAAAATCTTCAACTTTCCACATTAGTTGTGAAAACTAAAAGGTAGGTAATATGGTTTAAAAGCGGGAGTAGTATCTAGTATTATGTAAAAATTGCTTTAAATACCCGTATATATGAAATTTCGTTGTGAAAACTAAAATTTGTGGGTTGGGTTGGTTCATGTTATTAATAAGTTCAACATTTCAATAACGGCATTTTTTTTGGATGTAGGTATAGATTAATTTTTAGGTTGAGTCCGATTTCACGAAAATAAATGGTTGTCAGAATCAAATTTTAGTAATTCATACCATGTTATTTTTAAGAGTGTAGCCAGGCCCCCTGTCCCCCACACCACTGACAAGCCAATGAGATAGGATACTCCTTGAATAATAATAACCACATTATCGATCAGTTACGTATGCAGGACGGGTTCCATATGGTTCTCACACACTGACCCATAAGCGTTTCATGCATGGTCGCGATGGTCCCGATATCTAGATATCATTTGACATCCCTGGCCTACTTTGCATGATAATGACGCGTCATCTGGGCGTATTCACATCTACCCTTATTGCGATCAGCTTAAAATATGTTTGTATTCATTAATTTTGTACCCCCTCGCGTTCTTATCCCCTCCTGTTACGTCATGGCTCGGTTCAAGGCCGACTTGGGAGTGCATGTATGGAGGGATGAGAGTCTGCTTGTGTATGGCGTTGTTTGGTCAATATAATGAACGGTAAATAAACTAATACTACAGTGTTGCAAAAAAAAAAACATTATTTAATTTAAATCACCCTGAAAAAATAAATGCTCTTGACTATAGTGAATTCAACGACGAGAAAGCAAAGATAGATCCTGCATTTACGCAATTACTTTTGCGACGAGGCTACAACGCACTATTTATAAGAGGGCGATAGCATGTGTAGACTACTATGAAATCCAGGCACTGAATCGGTTATTTTGCAAACCATTTGCACCATATTGTTTTTTTTTTATAATTAACCCACAAAACTTTCAAATACTAAATTCTCACCACTTTTTATTTCATAAAGCTGGAAATAAATAATTTATTGTTCTTTATGTCAAAATTGTAATTTTTCTTTTCTGTATTTTCACTTGCTACCGCGGCAAACGTTGCCAAGTTTTGCACGATCGATCCGAAAAAGAATTATGACTGTTCGTTGACTGTATGTTAAAGGCAATTATATTTACTTCTCGAATTCATAAAGAATAAATGACTATGTAGTATACTCAAATCGTTTTTACAAGATAACTATTTTATAATTAATTTCTACAGTAGTTCAGCTCAAAAGTTAAGTTAAGTTATGTCAAACTGACAATCACGTTCCAAGTTCGATTCTGTTGCGGTTTTCATTTAAATCTCGATACGGATACAGGTACAAAATATGCCAACTCGACCTTGAATATAATCGAACTCAATACCTGTGTTGGTGAAATTTTTAATTCGCTACGTGGATTCAGGTCGATTTATGTAAATAGGTAGGTACTTCATGAAAATGTGGTAAATTATTAGGAATACGACAATACCACCTCTGGTGGCAGTCACAGAAGCTCTCTTAGCTGTCATTCTTTGAGAAATTGTCTCGAAATGTTTGTCGTTATTAGCATTTTGGCTAGTTTGAGGTTAGAATATGTTTTAAGCAATCCAACGATGTGTTTAATTAGGTAGGTACATTTTTTTTTTCACCGGCGAGGGCACCGGTTGAGCCGAGTCTCGTTCTTAAATTGCCTATTGTATTACCGGTTGGACATAAATCATGTTATTTTATTCATGGTGGATTTCTGCTGATTTCTATAAACCTCAGCGTCATTCCACCAACTGTCAATTATAAATTCATCAGTTCCACTACTGGTTGAATTCAACGACGAAAAAAGAACATACCTACCTATTTGAGCCCAAATAAAACCCACAATAGTGGATTTTATGGGTCATTTGGCAACAGCGTATTATACGCTACTACTTCCATACCTACTTATGGTTTCAATCATGGAACTCGTCAGGAACTAAGTGGTAGCATGAATTTTAGTTCTTGTCGGTTAGTTTTTATAAAGGGGAATACGGGGTATATCTTTGCTTTCTCGTCGTTGGGTTTTTCAGTGTACTTTGGACCCAGCACAAGTGTGCAAATTACCGTTTACAAGACACCAATAATGGTGGCAATTAAATAGTTGACACCCTGTATATCCAAATACTGTATATATTTCTCTAATGAATCATAATGACCGCAAACGTATGTAATTTATCGTACAAAAATAAATAAATTTACAAGAATGTTTTACTGTTGGTCTCACATATTAAAGATGGCGCGCGGCTATATCGCTTCCAAGAACTAATATCTAATTCCGAAGTAATAGATTATAGCGCAGACCCTAAATATAAATAAGCTTTTAGAAATGTCACCTTGCGGTTTTGTATCTATAGTCTCGTAAACCAATAGGACAAGAAATGTTGACCAATAGGAAACGTTGTTTACATAGGTAAAATTTGGGTGTGTGAAAAGTACAATGGAAGTCAGGTAGATTTTACTTTATTGGAGTTACCTGATAACTATGTAAGAAGTAGTTATTTTCCCGAATACCACGGAACGTGATATTTTACCACATGCGGGGCCGTCAAACGATGAGAAGCGGAGTTCTTGCTTTTTCCTGAAGATGGTAACCAGTTGAAACGTTGTGCTTTAAACAAATATATATTACGCAAGTGTAAAACACACCATTCTATCAGTGGCGGCTCGTAGCCTGTTAAAGAGACAGTGTTGCATAGCGTAGGTATCAACAATAAAAATTTATAAAACATAAAAACTGAGTTTTTATATTATACCATATTGGGTTAGCCGCAAATATTTTTTGGTCTGTTAATTTTTGTTACATGTTTCGCCCATCATCAGATCTTATAAACAGTAAAAAAATTTAAAATTATTTTAAAAACAAACATACGCACATCAGACTTACATAACAAGACTAACATTCCAGTTACCTATTTTTCACTCGAGAGCTGTTTGAAATTTCCCTGCGGTCTGGTCTTTGAGATGCACTAAAACTCATCAACACCACTAATTGTCCAATGTGTGCTTCACCACCAAAAAGTTTATACAAATACAAAACAAAATAGACTATTTTTGGTCTCACATTAGCCACAGATCCACCCGTATTTTTCATATACCTATGTTTTTATTAAATGTTCTGGAACCTATAACATTTTCCCCGGCTTGTCGAAGACACTTCAGTTAGGCATAGGACGCCCATTTCGTTTAATTTTAAGTTTCTCGTCAATATTCAATCTTGAAAAGTCCTTATATTTCGAAATTAAATTTATCTTTCAATTATCAAAAGCAAAAGTCAAAATCAAAACAAAAGACATACCGGAAAACATTAACGCTGTAAACCAAGACGGCGTCCACGGCTAGACTAAAAATTTTGCAGCTCTGTATGTATACGTAAAAATGCTCTAAAAACTATAGGAGATATCCTGACCTAGAAACAATTCTCATTTGCCATTAGCCCAATCGATCTTAAAACTTTTATTTATATACGCAACAGATATAGAAAATTAACTGGTAATTGTTTGACAAATGGTGGAACATAAAGATAACCAGAAGGGACAGATAAAATTATAAAATTTCTTTAAAAAAATCCATTTTTTACTAAAGGTTTTAAGGTTATGTTATTTTTACGGTATTGCCACTTCCCTTACGTTAACAGTGTTGCTAGTTTGTAAATTAGCGATTATTTTGAAAAATGTTACCATAGCGAACATTAAAAGTTCATATTAATGCACAAAGACCGTGTTTAACTGTTTAAAACGAATTCCACATAATTCTTCTGCAAGCAGAAAAAAAACACAAACCCTTTTTTCTTCTGTGTATTTCAGCAGAACAATTAGTCAAAATGGCTATGGTTGAGAAAAATTAATTGTTCATTTTTATTAAAAAAGATATCCCTTTTTGTCTGTTATTCCGCAAAAGGCCGATTGAGAGAAAGATACACTCTTAAAAATAACATGGCATGGATTACTAAAATTTGGTTCTGACAACTATTTATTTTGGTGAAATCGGACTCAACCCAAAAATTAGTTTGTACAACCAAAAAAAATGTCGTTATTGAACTGTTGAACTAATTAATAACATTAACCAACCCAACCTACAAATTTTAGTTGTCACAACGAAATTTTATATACGGATAACTAAATTTATATGGTACTCCCGCTTTTAAAATTAGTTGTCACAACTAATGTGTAAATATGGAAAATTGAATTTTTTTTTTTCAAGAAAATATTGTTTTTGTTAATGATGCAATCTACAAATATTGCCAAAGCAATCATTTATTTGGGCCAAACTTGAAATTTTAATAGAGTACGTATGTAGTCACAACATTGTGTTTATTATCTTTTTTCTGTACTTTCTAATTTTAAGAAAGAAGTTGAATCATAAATAAGTAAACATTTTATATTTTTGTCATTGCAGTTGCACATTAGAAAGTTTGAATGAACTGCTTATAACGCATGGCAAAATTGGCAAGTTGATTCGATTGAAATAACTTTAAAAAGTCTGTTTCATTTCTAAAAAAAATGTCATATGTAATTTATACTTAGTAACGAAAAATATTCCTTCCTAGGTCCCCATTTAAATAAAAAAATGCCTTGGTATTACTACTCTATATATAACGAAGTCGAATCTACTCTCCAGAAGGGACATGATAAATTATAAATTATGACTTATTTTTGTATAATAGTAGTTTGTACAACAAGAGTGAATATGATGTCTATATCGCACTAGGAAGCACACTGCCGAGTGCAACAAGGACAATCCACACGAGTTGTACGGTTTATTTTTTCTACCACTTAACTTAAGCAATTGAACAAATATTCATTTCGTTGGCAAATTTATGCACCAAATTACACTGTAACATATTTATCAATTTGGTTCATTTCTTGTTTTTACACAAAATCACTTTGAATGGTTTTTATTGTTTTTCTTGTGTACGTTCTTATTGGCAGAAGGAAGTTAAATAATAGGTAAGTAAACATTTTATTTTTTATCATTGCAGTTGTACATTAGAAAGTTTAAATAAGATTTTTATAAAGCATGGCAAGGTGACCCGATGAGAAAAAATTTGTTTTGTTTTGTTTTTGTTCTATGTTCCATTTCTATAAAAGAACATCATATTGATGACTTTTTAATCTGACCAAGTACAACAAATTTCATATAGCTGTATAATGTATATTTTAAATAGAAAGTCCAGGGGATATTTTTTGTTTTTTAATAATCGCAGTTGCAGATAAGAAAATTTAAATAAGGACAATTCAGTTCTATAAGCAATTGAACAACCCAAAAGGTTGATTAAAATAAGTTAAAAATCTAGTGTTTCTGTTTTGTATTGCATAGGCATGTATTATAAAGAACATGAGAGAACAAGAACATTGGAAATAATTTTTTTTTAAAGAAACCATAATATCCCTGATAATTTATTCCAATTAGTTTACGCATACCTATATAGAGTAGTAAATTAGGGTTAGGAACAAAAAGCCCTATCTTCCTTCTTACAAAAATATATTAAAATTACCACCTACGCGTTTCGGCCTTGTAGGCCATTCGCCTATGCAATACAAAACAGAAACACTAGATTTTTAACTTATTTTGAATCAACCTTTTGGGTTGTTCAATTGCTTATAGAACTGAATTGTCCTTATTTAAATTTTCTTATCTGCAACTGCGATTATTAAAAAACAAAAAATATCCCCTGGACTTTCTATTTAAAATATACAGCTATATGAAATTTGTTGTACTTGGTCAGATTAAAAAGTCATCAATATGATGTTCTTTTATAGAAATGGAACATAGAACAAAAACAAAACAAAACAAATTTTTTCTCATCGGGTCACCTTGCCATGCTTTATAAAAATCTTATTTAAACTTTCTAATGTACAACTGCAATGATAAAAAATAAAATGTTTACTTACCTATTATTTAACTTCCTTCTGCCAATAAGAACGTACACAAGAAAAACAATAAAAACAAATAAATTACACCAAATATTGTCACATCCATTTTCCACACGAGCACGGCCATGAAAATGGTCAATTATTGCTTTAAAAACACGAAAAAATGGACACGGAACCGCAAAATCACCCTAACATAAACATAACCTCCTGACAGTCCTGGCTTGAATGATGTCACATGTCACCCACCGGGCAAGGGCGTCAAGTCTCTATTGATGCCGTTAGTTATAAATATGAAGAATAATATTACTTCAAAAGAAAAGTTAGTTCTGGTAACTAAGAATGTATCTTAATCAAAATCAACAAAATGATAGGGACTACAAATTCATAATGTGTTATTACAACAAGCTTAATTGATAAATATAGATATATTCAAAGTGATTTTGTGTAAATACAAGAAATGAACCAAATTGATAAATATGTTACAGTGTAATTTGGTGCATAAATTTGCCAACGAAATGAATATTTGTTCAATTGCTTAAGTTAAGTGGTAGAAAAAATAAACTGTACAACTCGTGTGGATTGTCCTTGTTGCACTCGGCAGTGTGCTGCCTAGTGCGATATAGACATCATATTCACTCTTGTTGTACAAACTACTATTATACAAAAATAAGTCATAATTTCACAAGAATTCAGATGCAACCAAAATACACAATTAATATGACCTATAGCAACACTTTTATTGATGAAGCATCGATTTTAATTTAAACGCCAAAACCATTAAATCTGATAACCTTTAGTAAAGGAGCCCATTCTATGTAAGATTTCAAACATGTCCTAATAATCGACTCCCTATTCATCAACACATGCTTTCAATGTTAGACCCAAGCCTATCCCATCCTAGACAAAATAGAGAGGGGAGACTATCAGATAAACCAGACTATTCCCCCGTCGACAACGAATCTTGTTTGTTTAAAAAGTCGGGGGGAGAAAGAACCAATGCGAGCAGATGCAGTGCGTATGCAAACAAACGCAACGCGTGCGGTTGACCAATCCGTGCGCGCCGCACTTCCGCTGCGTAGGAACGCACATCTGCCACGCAATGCGTTGGTGCATTTAGGTGGAGCGTATTCGCCGTTTTCTAGCCTATAGTGCGTGTGCCATGGCCATGTCATGTTGAAATAATAGATTATTTAGTGGTTAAATTGTGCGTGAATAAAATGAACCTCATAGGCGGCGGCTTTCGTAAACATTTTTTTCTGAATTTTCCTTACAGACTCATTATAAGTACCTAAGTACATGTAAAATTATAGTTTTCTGCTTTCTATAACAGAAATAGTTATATCCCTAACAAGTGCTTAAAGTGATATTTTTTCGTCCGCGAACGACGCGAAGGGGAGTTAGGGCAAGCAGTCAAGTATAGTGATGAAGAACTATCGATAGTAAGGCAGTACTCAGTTGTAAAATATTTTGAGGGCAAGGAACAGTAACTAGAGGGACAACTTTTTTTTTAGAAATCATCTTGACATTTGACTTAGAAAAGAGGTGTTTTTCTTCTAAAAGTGCCTTTTTATGGGACCAAAAGTTAAGTAAATGCCCTTCACTGCATGCGCGGACCCCCCCCCCCCCCCCCAACATTTCTGAAAGAAAAGTCAATATTTCCCCGCACTTTGCTAGGCAACAGAAAATAACTGTCAGGAAATATTTATTATTGTACACTGTTAAAATAATTACACTATTTATCGTTGGCAATTTACGTTTGTAACCCATACTTTTTGTTTATGAAAAAAAATAACGGAAACAAAACATTTAGAACCCATACTTTTTCTTTGTTAGTAGGTATTAACGGAAACAAAAATGATGAATTGATTCAACTGTCAACTATTTTATTGTAAAGGCCATTTTACATTATAGATAGGTATAGATACCACGATATATACTGTAAAAATATTACACTATTAGTTGTGTAAGAAATTTCCGTAAATTTAATGTAATTTTGTAGAATTCCTAAGTTGATACTTTTTTTTAGCTGTGTATAGAAGGCATTAAAATAAACATTTTCAAAAAACTTAAAAATAGGCGAGATACAGAAGTAAAAAATCTAAGTACGGGCCTGGTCATCAAAATGTAACCTGCTATACCTTATGTTGTTTGTCTTTTCTCTTATTGGTCATGCAATTTACGGGTAGGTGGTGGGTTATTTGGCAATACGCTGCGGTGTGTTTTTCTGAAGCAAGTTAGTTTTAAATTGGTGACACGTGAAAATGATAAAATTTGAAAACAATGAACTAGTAGGTATGGTGAGAATTTACGGTGAGTGTCGTCAAAGTGCGGCTGCTACTTCGAGATTATACGCAGAACGCTTTCCCTTACGGGCTCATCCTACACCCAGAGGTTTTCTAAATATTATTCAACGGGCAAGTTAGGCAGAACCGTATTTGATCCATAGTGTAAAAAATGAATGTAAGTAGTACCTTATTTTTGAGTTTTTTGAAAAAGGTATTTGAAAATTTTGTTTATTTTAATGCCTTACACCTATACACAGCTAAAAATGAAGTAGGTATCAACTTAGGAATCACCCTGTATAATAATAGTAGCTACACAAGTTCTTTGCAAACGTACACTTTATATAGGGTATACAGGGTGTTACAAATTCGACATACCAGCAGTGGAATCTCGGAAACCATAAGAGTTAGAGAAACGGTTAAATGGGGGCAAAGTTGTGCAATTCGGTGCTAATTATAATGCCGCTTTAAAAGTTTTCAAATTCCGAATACTTCCGATTTTATTCGAAAAAAAACGAAATTTTGCAAAAAAAAAAATCGTTTTTATTTTTTCTTGTCGTCTCCGAGCGGCCATCACCAACTTTAATTTTTTAAATACGGACCTGAATTTTTTAAACCGATTTTTAAACCCTTCTACCCTCAAAATGTAATGGCGATATTACTTTCTCATAATGATGAATAATTGTCCTTGCTTATGTTTTTAAATTCATATTTTTAAAAATTCTTGTCAGTCCGGTCCTGGCAACGAATTACAATATTAATTAAAAACTTTATTTTATTTAAAACCTTTACAAATAAATTTCATGAAAAAGTTTGTCTTAAGTTCATGTTAGGTATATTTACATACAGGTTGCATTTGGTAGGATAAGCCGAAGATCGCCAAAATTGGAAGAAAAATCTATCTTTGTATTGAGCAAAACGGCAATCGCTTTAAACATTTAGAAAATTAGGATTTATAATTAGTAAATTTAGAATTATTGGAAAATTCTTATAAAATAAATTATATTACTTATGTATGAATATTTTAAATAAAATAAAGTTTTTAATTAATATTGTAATTCGTTGCCATAATTATTTCCAGCGAAACGAGAATCCGGTTTCAGGCTCAGCCAGTGCGAAGATTTTAGCGCCTGAAAAATCGAATAGCGGGATTTTGTTGGTTTGCAAAATGTCACCAATATTGTGAAATTTTACCATAATTGTTTACAGTGTTTTTTTTTCTATTCAGATTATCCAAACAAAACTACACTGAAAAAAAATCTTTTGGGAGAAATCCCGGGAGAAATGCATTCGACCTAATCCAAAAGCTTTGCGCTTTTAAATTATTTATCCCCCCTCCCCTTGGAAAAAAATGATCAACTGTTTTTCAGTTAATTGTTTTTTTAGAAATCACTTTTAATAGAAGATATACGACAGCGACAACCTTTTTTTAAAGTCAATTTGCGCCCATCCATATAACCAACATTCTGTTAATTATTGCCATTGACCATATTATACAAGTACAAAAGATAACAACAAGATCAAAATTCTAAATATTACTTTTTTTAAATCGTGGAGAATAAACATCTTAAAATAGACTGTAGAGACGGTAGCCCAAGCAGTAGACTAAACATACCAATAATGTTATCTTTACCGCCTTTTTTTTACACGTCTTTAACAAATTAAAATAATTTTTTCTAAAAAACATAGTTATTTTTAAATAATATGTGTTATCTAGGTGGTCATTAAGTTGTATAAACAGAAGAAACAGTGATGGCAGATTTATTAATATGTATTACGATATAGACCTGAAAAAAGCCTTTGACCGTGCACCCCTAGGTGCACCCTTAAAAATAACTTGGTATTTTGTATATACTAATTTTTATTTGTTTTCGTGTTTACGTTACAAAAAGTAACTATTTTTGGTTAGGAAAATAACAAAAAGTTCTTGGTTATATTTAAAGTCCATCCTAAAGTAAGTATATCGTCTTGATTTTATAATTCATTTTACCAAAAAATAATGCCATTAGAACAAAGAAAATATCTTGTTTTCATATTAATTGGCAGAAATAAAATATTTTGTTTAGCTGAATTTTACTCTGTATATATCAAGGTTCCTACAAACTTGCATTTATCAATTAAGCTTGTTGCAATAACACATTATGAATTTGTAATCCCTATCATTTTGTTAATTTTGATTAAGATACATTCTTAGTTACCAGAACTAACTTTTCTTTTCAAATAATATTATTCTTCATATTTATAACTAACGGCATCAACAGAGACTTGCCCGATGGGTGACATGTGTGACATCATTCTAGCCAGGACTGTCAGGAGGTTATGTTTATGTTAGGGTGCTTTTGCGGTTCCGTGTCCATTTTTTCGTGTTTTGAAGGCAAGAATCGGCCATTATCATCTTGATTGCCTGGTTATTGCACCCATGCTTGGCTGTGACAATATTTGGTGTGAAATATTTGTGTTTATTGTCTTTCTTGTGTACGTTATAATTGTCAGAAGAAAGTTAAATCATAAGTAAGTAAACAATTTATTTTTTATCGTTGCAATTGCACATTAGTAAGTTAAAATCAGCTTTTTTAAAAGCATGGCAAGGGGACCTGATAGAAACACCTTCAAAAATATTGTGTTTTTTGTTTTGTTTTTGTTCAATTTCTATAAAAGAACGTCATATTGACGACTTTTTAATCTGACCAAGTATAACAAATTTCATATAGCTGTTATATTTTAAATAGAAAGTTCACGGGATATTTTTGTGTTTTTTAATAATTGTAGTTACGTCATAGTGATGTAAAAAACCGTTTTTTTGACCACGTCAAAAAAAAACGTAACAAATACATGTTTTTTTTTCCATGAAAAAAAACCAATCCACGTTTTTTTTCATAAAGGCTTCATTTAAAAATCACGTGTTTTGATAACTTTGATAGAATGATAGGTTGTATTTTATGTTCCTGTTCAGTAAACCAAAGAGCATAGAGCATATAGGTAAAGAGTATTTACTGTTGTTACTGTATGTTATAGGTTACCCTTTTTCTTTTTACATTGTTTGCATAGTGCAACTACAAGGTTTTTGTGTTATTTTTCTTTATAAGTTGATGGTTCGTTTTTTTCTTTTAAATATACTTTGTTTATTGACAAATGTAAAAATATTTTCGCGTTGATTGCACTTTATTTTAAAAAACTCAACAAGATAATACAGATTTTTAATTATTATGAAAAAAAACGCAATTTAGAAAAAAAAACATACCCCCTGTTTTTTTTCAAAAAAAAATGTCGAGTTTTGAAAAAAAACATCAACGTTTTTTTTCATTTACATCACTAGTTACGTATAAGTAAAAAAATTTAAATAAGAACAATTCAGTTCTATAAGCAATTGAACAACCCAAAATGTTGATTAAAATAAGTTGAAATCTAGTGTTTTCGTTTTGTATTGCATTAGTATGGATTAGAAAAAACATGAGAGAACAAGGACTATAGAAATAATTTTTCTTAAGTAAACCTTATTATCCTTGATGATTTATTTCAATTAGTTTATGCTTACACAGAGCATAATCAACTAATTAAACAGAATTGTTAAGAATAGTCTTATACCAGTAGCAACATTTTTAATAATCACTATTAAACAACCTATTACTATAGCAAAAAAGTTAACTAACGAACAGCATACAGAATTACTACCTCTTTATTTATACGGACAATGAAACGAAATAATTATGAATATAAGCCCAGAATTGTAAGAATGTATTTTAATAAAACACTCTTATTGGAAATAAAAATGGTTTTATACAACATAAAGATTATACCAACAATAAAACGCTTTTTTGGGGGGTATTAGTTAAATTATTATCTGATATTAAACGTTTAATTACCCTTATGCAACATACTTTTAATTTGCAAGAGTGGGGGAGACTTCGACGTATCAAGACGTGTTTTACGAGGCCATTTGCATTTATTCGGCTGTGCAGGTTGTTTCAGATGTTTGTTGTTTTTTGTGAACAGTGTTGTGAGGTTATTATTAAGCTTTCTTTGTGGTGGTGTAAAATTATCAGTAGAGAGCTGTGTTTATGATCTCAGATTTTTCGTTGTTTCTTGATTAGAAAGTGTTGAGGGTAAATACCCTTATTTGTTTTTTTTTAGTTAAATAAATACCTTTAAAATGTTAACCTATTTTTATTATTTACTATTTTTTTATATTATCGGCCATTTATCTGTTTATTTAAAATTTTGGATATACAATTGCACATGTTTTAAAGCGAAGAATAGCAGTAGTTACATGGTAAAATCAAAAAATGAAATTTGTCAATACCAATATAATATCTTTACCTTTATTATTTTTTGGTCTTATAACATACAATCATTCAAAATTTCGCTTGTTTGCTTGGAGTTTGCGTAAAGAGATAAGTGATCGATAAATTTATAAAAAATTATTATTGGGAATGCGCAAGCGCAAAATTTGAATCGGCAAACAGTATAAAAACGTTTTATATTGGCAGCTAAACAATTTTATACCGGTTATAAAACTGGATTATACTCTTTTTCAACTGTGTTTACTGGTTATAAAGCGTTTTATAGTCGCTATAGAACAAACCTGGTTATAATCCGTGTCATATAAACAGTATAATCGTTTTTAACTAATGTGTATACCCATAGAAGTACGTTTTATAGTCGCTATGGAACAAACCTTCATGGTTACCATCCGTGTCATATAATCAGTATAACATAATTTACTTATCCTTATGCGCTGGTCCTAGCAATATCTGGTGTATAACTGGTATTAGCTCGTATTCCTGTCCCAAATAGTATTAAATATTCTTATAATGGCCATAAGAATTCTTATAAAGGTTATAATACATTTTTCTCAATGTACCTAATAGAAAGTACTACAATGGCATTTTTTATTTAAATGAGGACTCTAGGAAGTAACATTTTTCGTTAGGTACTAAGAACAAATTACATCAAATTTTTTTTTAGAAATGAAACAGAATATGCGCTAACATGTCACCAATCTTTCTATATAAATTAAAATGCAAATCCTCACCTTATGCAACAATGTCAATTACAGTATAACTATTATTACTATTTGATGATTGACCTGACCTGAGCTAACAAGAAAGTACATGTAGACAGTTAAAAATATCTTTATTAATCAATGTGGAAATAAGCACAGTAAACGAAAGATCGTATTTCGTTTAGTTTAATGATGACGCAGTAACGAGAAAATTATAGAGGTAGGCAGATGGTACCGCAATAAATGCATAATTTTGTTTAAAATACCAGCAGTAGCAACGAGAAAAGCCAATAATATAGGCGCAGGATAATTTTAAATAAATGGGCTCTTTCACTATTCTCATATTTGATAGTTTTGGCAATTGTTAAGTCGGTGCTATAATAGGAGTTTATCATCAATTAAACTATTGCTAGGTCATACCATGAATTTTTTGCAGCTAATTGAAAACATGCACAATTTCCACAAATTTTAAAAACGCAAAACTGGCGCGATTACTCTATGACGTTGATCTGATAGAAATTTACAGTGAGCATCGTTACCGATCTTTCACTGGTCATGTCGATGTTTTTGTTTACATCCCACTTATATCCGAATTATTGTGGAATTTTGATGTATTTTTGTTTAAAATAACTGTTTTTTTTTAAATTTATTTGCGCATAGAGCAGAAAGATCGACAAATACCTTAGGTTAGACTTTTTTCAATTGTCATTTCATTAGCTTCGTCTTCTGTCAATAATTTCGGTGTTGCCACACATCATCAATTAAACTATTGCTAGGTCATACTATGAATTTTTTGCAGCTCATTGAAAAAATGCACAATTTTTTTAAAAGCGCAAAACAGGCGCGATTACTACTTGATCTGATAGAAATTTATAGTGAGCATCGTTACCGATCTTTCACTTGTCATGTCGATGTTTTTGTTTACATCCCACTTATATCCGAATTATTGTGGAATTTTGATGTATTTTTGTTTAAAATAACTGTTTTTTTTAAATTTATTTGCGCATAGAGCAGAAAGATCGACAAATACCTTAGGTTAGACTTTTTTCAACTGTCATTTCATTAGCTTCGTCTTCTGTCAATAATTTCGGTGTTGCCATACATGTGAAACCTTTTATGCCGGTTAAATAATATATTTTCCTACGACCATCTATGAAAATGAAAAAAAAAGCACGGTAATTTGGCTAGAAAGCGCCGTATATCACACGCGTGTTGAAATATCAAGGCACACTATTTAATTTTTTTTTTAGCCTCCCCCCCTGTATATATCGTGGCATCTATAATATAAAATGGCCTTTACAATAAAATAGTTGACAGCTGAATCACTTCATAATTTTTGTTTCCGTTACTTATACTAACAAAGAAAATGTTTGGGTTCTAAACGTTTTGTTTCCGTTACTTTTTTTCGTAAACAAAAAGTATGGGTTACAAACGTAAATTACCAACGATAAATAATGTAATTGTTTTTTTATACAAACGTGTGGAAAACCCAATTTTCCGCACGGATACAAGTGCGGAAAATTGATTTTTCCACACTAGTGCGGAAAATTTTTTCGACACTCCAAATTTAGTTAATTATGCTTATAATTATTGTCACTTTTCGGTTACCTACCATGTTAATTTTAACAAAGCATAAGTTTAAGTTTTTTTAACAGTTGTCAATAAATTAATGTAGTTATTACTTTTTTCCTCAGAATTAGTTACTGTTACATACAGGGTGGCCCATTTGTTTGACAAAGTAATATACCGGCTCTACTATTAAAGATAGCAAAAAAAAGTTTTTATAAAAGTTGTGAGGTATAAAAAAATATATATTCTAAAATTATTTTTAAATATACAAGATGGTCCAGAAAAGTAGGACAATAAAAAGATACATTTTTTAAAATGGAACACCCTATATATTTTAGCATTTTTCGTTTCCTTAAAAAATTATCCATATTATGACGCTATATTTAGTTTTTTAATTTTTTGCAATGTTGCCAAACAATATGCAAAATTCTTAAAATTTTGGAAAAAACATTATCGTAAAAAAATACCTGTATTTCTCAATAAGAGTATCGAAAATCAAAAATTTCTTGTAAGCTCGTAAGTTTAGGGATATACAAACTGTCTAAAATCTTTAAGTACCTAAAACTTTGCACAGGGTGTCTTCTGTTAATCTCCAAATATACAAAATTTTAAAATATAATAACTTTGTTTTTTCAAATGAAACACCCTATATTTATTAGGCTCGTCTGATTGATATTGTAAGTATCTTTTATTATTGTTAAGTCATGTCTATACCTAAGGTCACTAGTTTTGCCAATATTTCAATTTTTATTTAAATATTCGTGAAAAAAACTATAGTTTTAATTTTTGTAGTTAGCCTTGACCAGCAACGTCAAAACAAACGTAATTGAATATATTATCAAATAAATTAATAACTATAGTTACGTATTTATTTAATTAAATCAAACTTATATTTTTATTACGCTACTTGATATTGAACATAAGTTCACAAACATTTAAATTGTGTAAAACAACACCATTAGACTGAACTAACGAAATACGAGGTTTCGCGTCATTTGTTCTCGGTTCAGTGATAGTCAATAAATCATTTAGCTCATTTTCTTCAGTTCAAACAGTATTTTTCTATTCCTTTTATGGTCATAGTCTCGCTTCCTGTTCTGTCAAACCTGTCCAATAATTTTTCCCAAGCTGGTTTATTGGGTTGTCGTCTGTCTGGATATTCTCCATAATAAAGTTTTGTTGGCAACAATGTATTTTGGTCACTTACACCAAGAATGTAAATCAAATAGCCTTTCGGTACTTAAAAAAATAATTTTTTACATAAATGTTAAAATTAACGGCCAGCGCCTGGATTATAAGACCTCGTCGAAAAAATATTACTATTATATGTATATTAGGTAATTTGACATTATATTCAATTACATTTGTTTTGACTTTGCTAGTCATGGCTAACTACAAAAATAAAAACTGTAATTTTTTTATGAATATTTAAATAAAAATCAAAATATTGGCAAAACTAGTAAATTTAGGTATAGATATGACTTAACAATAATAAAAGATACTTACAATATCTATCAGACGAGCCTAACAAATATAGGGTGTTTCATTTGAAAAAACAGAGTTATTGTATTTTAAAATTTTGTATATTTGGAGGTCAACAGAAAACACCCTGTACAAAATTTTAGGTACTTACAGTTTTTCTATCCCTAAACTTAAGAGCTTACAAGAAATTTTCGATACTCTTATTGAGAAATACAGGTAATTTTTTACTATTATGTTTTTCCTAAATTTTAAGAATTTTGCCTTTTGTTTGGCAACGTTGCAAAAAATTAAAAAACTAAATATGGCGTCATATGGATAATTTTTTAAGGAAACAAAAAATGCTTAAATATACAGGGTGTTCCATTTAAAAAAATGTATCTATTTATTGTCCCACTTTTCTGGACCATCCTGTATGTTTAAAAATAATTTTAGAATATATATTTTTTATACCTCACAAGTTTTATAAAAGCTTTTTTTTGATATCTTTAATAGTAGAGCCGGTATATTACTTTGTCAGACAAATGGGCCACCCTGTATGTATGTGATTATTATAGTTAATTAAAAATTATTTAGGTAAATATCTTTAAAGTGTGTACTTATATCCCCATGTCTGTAGAAAAACTATTGTACCTGACACTTGCGGAAAATGTTTTCCCTACACTCAGCTACGCGTCGTTCGGTGAACGGCAGACTCGTGCGGAAAAATTCATTTTCCGCACTTGTTAGGTAAATAACTATTAACAGTGTACAATAATAAATATTTCCTAACAGTTATTTTCCGTTGCCGAGCGACGACCAAGTGTAAGTTGTAATTCTCATATACAGGGAATGTATGACAAGGAAATTACGGGTTTGGGCCAAGAGATATCGCGTTTGGACCTATTTCAAAGCGTGACTCTTTTTGATTAAAGGCGTATGCATTTTTCTCCCCAATCTATCCATTTCTTCTAAATTTTTGAATAAAATTCTTGGGAAAGACGAAAAGTCGAGTGACAAAAAAATGGGCTATTTGACATGCCTTAATGAATAATTCTTATTTAGTAATGGTCACGCATGTGAAGAATTTAAACCAGATCTGATGATGATCTTGAATAAGCCCTGTTGCCATGTGGATTCGCAAGCCGTGGCTGGACAGGTTAAATAATGATATGACTCGTTGTTACCAAGTGCATCATGGTGGAAGTGCATGCTACAAAACTAGGCATGGCAACGTATCGAGGTTTTTAATGTATCGATATTAGAAGGACATAATATGATAAAGATGTTTTTTAATATATACATGTTTATTGTTTTTATTATCTTTCCCACAAGTTATTACAGGTAGGTACCTTTCTGATTTAAATAGTTTTTTAAATTTTTACTATGAAGTTCGTAAGTTAGGTCGTAGAAAAAATATAGGTAAGTACTTACTGTACCACAACTCTAGTGGAGCTGGTTTTGTATAGATTTACCGTTTACACGTTGCTATACTTAAGTAATTTGTGAGTTATGTGACGAAAAAATAATCCTAGTTGCCTTAAGTGAATTTAACAGATTTTAAATGTAGGTTATACTTAGTAGGTATAATTATTTTCAATTGGCAGCGACAGTAAACATTTATGAACCTAACCACGAAATCGGTTGGTCACTCTTTACTATTCTACTTGGTCTAGCAGCAACGATGCAATTAGACAGAAGAGACTATCGAAAAATCATTTTATCTACTTTCATTTAGTAATATGAATTTTACAGTTCTGTAAATCATTTTGTAAGGGCATTATTCAATTCAAGTTTTGTTGCAATCTTTTTTGGTATACTTCCAAAACTATTAATTCCGACAGGCTGGGAGGTGCATTTTTCTTTTCCATAGAATACAAAAAACCGCCTGTGAGTTGCATTAAGAGGACGAAGTTTAGCATACTTTCGAAAAATACTTAAACAGTTGACACCTGTCACATTTCCTTCTGTTATAACAAATTCTCGCATAATTTTGGTTTTCGAGAATGCAATCACAATTTTTATATACAAATCATTGTGTTCAATATGATCCAACATTAACTTAGCTAGTTCTTCGCGCCGACACGCCCCAAAAATGCCGATTATCATAACAACCTTGATAAGTAAATATGTTTCGTCATCTGCAGTACTAAGAAACTTACATACGTCTTCCTTTGTGAAAACTTTGGACTTTTTGGCCTTGTATCCCTCTGAACTTCTTTTCAAAAATGCGATTAGTTGAGAAAATCTGCTTATATCTAGATTTTTCTTGACTGAAATCATAGTTCTCAACATTGAGTAGTGAGTTCATAGTGTAGATGGTTTCTGGGAGCGTTGCTTTACGGAGAAAACCTAGAAGGATTTTCTCAGACACCTCCTTTATTTTGTTAGCTTTGCACCAATCTTCAAACTTCTGATACTCCAACTCATACCGCGCCTTGGATTTTGTCGGAACTAAACTTGAGATCGCTTCTTTTGCCGCTGCTTCTATATCAGAGGGTAAACTTCCATCAGAATCGCTCATTTTGAAAAACGCTTTTTATATTTTTGAATTTATTTGACAAAGTTTCGACAGTAACCATGCGAAACAGTAACTATGCGAAAGGTAACATAAACAACTTGATTAATAAACTTAATAGCAGGTGCATTTTTATTTTTAAAAATACCTTTTGCCAAATATTTTTATTCATAGATGAAAGTAGATAAAATTTTGTACAGTATTCTTGTTGTAAATTCATATTACTACACTCGATGTTTTATTAAACTCGGCTGACGCTTCGTTTGACAACTTTAACATCTCGCGTTGTAATATGAATCTTTACAACACTTATATCGTAAATAACTATTGCAACACGATAAATCGAGAACTAAACGTCCAAGTGAACTTTAAAGGTTTTTAAGAGATCCGTATTTTAAATTAAGAGCTTTTCTCTTGTGATTGGAGTGAACGGGCTTTCACTATATCGATCGAAACGAAATATCGATACAAGTATATAAACGTATTTTGCCATTCCTATAAGAACAAAGCCGTGGTCGTCGACGAAGTTGCATGTGCCGACGGCGGCGACGGCGGTGCTCATTATTCACTGCTGCATCTAGGTCATACACATAAATATTTTGCGTCGCCGTGGGGATGTCCTTTTCGGAACGGGTGTAATGCATGTGATTAAAGGAAGGGCTGGAGGACAGAGAAAATTATTACGTTTTGAAAGGATAATTTGGAAATTTGCATTAGCGATGAAGTTATGTCTATATGAACTCAAAGGTTGTCATTAAATGTCTACCATCGCTGTAAATGTCTTATTTTTGTTTGTCTACAGGTCTGAGTTTTCCTTTAAGTGTTTATTCTTCTCTCTTCTCTTGAAGTTTCCTTACTAGTTCCCCTATAATCATTTCTGTAGTTAAATTTGGGGTTAGGGTCTTTTTGCAGCAGATTAATCTCGATGAATAGATGAATTTAACTCTTCCTGCGCGAAATCTCTTTCGGCACAAGGTTTATAAAATGTTTTGTCCCAATTTATACACAGTTTAAGGGCTTAATGGCACGAAAAATATTTTATTTCAGGACGACGCCCACGACGCCATCTTTTCTTGTGTCTTCTACACAAGTACCCTGAAAAATAGGTGATCTTGGTCCAAAGTAGTGAAATTTCTTGAAGATTATCTAATCAATAGAGACAAGAGAAATTATCAGTCGCGGACGGGATACAGAAGTAGTATGGCTGCCGAGTTGGCTTTATCGGGTTGACATTTTAAGCATGAAATGAGTTTAGAATTGTCCTTATAATTCAAAAAAGTGATACCATTTCAAAAATGAACTAAAACCAACGGTTAACCTAAGTCAGATCAATTATGTACCTTTGTCATTAAGCTGTGATATCAACAAACATTTTTGAAAATATGTTTTAGTTTTCCATACAGGATAATTCAAATAGAGTGGTAAGTTATTATAGTCCATTTCAGAAAGGTGTAGAGTAGGTAATAAAATGGGATATTCCGTCCAGTTCGGCTGAATTTAGGTGTTGGCCATAGGCGTAGGTAAATTTTGTGCATTGAATTATTTATGATACCTAACCAAAGAAGAAAAAATGATAATTTGATAAAGAAGAAACTATTAGCTATAGCAAATTTACACAAATATCGTTTTATGAAATATGCCGTGAAAGATATAGCTAAAAACATAGTGTAACTGTGCTGCACACACCGCCATGTCATTGCGAACTAAATCTTATAGAACTTATGACATGACATTCAAAATGAAAGACGTTAAGCTACTGTTTGATCAAGCCATTAAGGAAGTGACACCAGAAAACTGGCGAAAAGCAGTCCATCATGTCATTAAAGAAGAGAAGAAAATGAGGGACCTTGACCACCTGATCGATCGGACCGTCGACCCGTTAATTATAACGCCAAAAGGAGATGACAGTTTCTCGGATGATGAAGAATATTATAAATTTTTATAATTTAATTTCTGTATAATGTATTTTTTGTATTTTGTATTTTTTTTATAATGTTTAATAAAAAATAAGTGTATATGTACATAATGCACGCCTTTGTCACAGCATTTTTAGTGTTTGTGAATGGATAACAATAGGCAAAACCCTTAAATTGACCCAAACCCGGGTGGTACTACCTGCACTTGATGAAAATAATTAATTTTGCAATGAAATCAATGCCAAATTATGAAAGTGACTTAAATATTCGTTGTGTCACTCTGTAGTCCCTTTACATACCTAATGAGCTCTTATTACTCTACACATTTCTGAAATACACTATAACTACCTACCTAGATATGCAGCACTTATGAAAAAGCTAAAAGTAGGAATTCATTAAAAACGCCCATAAGGAATTGCAAAGAGAAGGTGAGTAGTACCTACCGACAGAATTGCCTGACAAAAAACCTCAAAATTTAATTTTTAAATTCTTCTTCATCCTTTCTACTCACCAGATTTGTTTACGTAGGATTTCCACTTGTTTCTTAAAAGTTTGTAGATTGAAAGAAGTTTAGTAACAATGGAATCACAAAATTCTCAATTTTAATAAATGCGTAAGATGAAAGATTTTTAAAAAAATGGTAGGCGTCATCCATTCTTGCGAATCTGTTTTTAGTTTATTGGATATCAAGGCCTAAAAGGTATAAAGTAGTTCTGCTAAAAAATCATTTAATAAGGGCGAATTTCCCTAAAAATACCAAAGAAAGTATAAAAAGAAGATTTTTTATTGAAAACTGTAAGATTTCAATGAATAATCTCGTGACTAGGTATACTTCAAAAAAAACATTTAAGTATAAGTATACTCCAGTTTCCTTGAAGTTTCGGGCTAGATAAAATTAAATCCTTTTCCAAATTCAAAAAATTATCACCCAAACCAAGATTACACTCAAAAAAATTCTTATCTCAGGGTCACATCAACCTGATGAGGCCAGCTCATCAAATCCATGTGGTCTTCCATATTTTGGTTTAGAAAATTCCGCCATTTTTAAAATGCCAAACCCTGGATTCTTCCCATTTTTTTTGGCCACGGAGCCAAAACTAACGAAATTGTACCGCAGAAATCTCAAGATCATCTTCAGAATACCTACGCCATTTTTAATTTTACTAGTGCGACTGTCAATTGTCATTTTCATGCGTGCATGGACTGCCAACGCACACCTAAAATTTCGCAATTTTTTTTTCTTTTAGCTGCATTTTTTTTTCTTAAAACTTACCCCGAGCCGCGCCGGAAGGTTGTTTCGGGTTTGACGAGAACGAAGAAAATCCACTAAAAAAAATCACGTAATCCATGGAAACTCATCACAAAAATCGGAGAGAGATCACACAAAAAATCGAGTCGAACGCGTCCGCTATCACAAAACAGTCGGCCAATTTTTACACCCCCGCCATTTTGTTAACGTCCCGTCATCACGGAACCCATTAAAATGAAAAAAATCGAAAATTGCCGTTTTTGTATCGAATTGAGCAGATTTTATGCACCGTACCGACTTCTATGCACAAATGCATCGCTGCGATTGCATTCAACTTTAGAAACGGGGGATTCAAAAAGCATTCGGTTCGCGACCGACGGCGATGCCCTCTACAGTGTCTGCGCGAAACGGTCCGCCATTACGTAAACCCTTTTCCACTCTCGGATTACGTACCCGTCTCTCTCTAACGCACGCGATTCAACAATGACATACAAAGTTTCCCTTTAATCGCACCACCTAATTGCAAGCGATTTTTGTTGGCCCCGATGATGCCAAGGCCTGTAGGATATCAGGCTTTGTACTTTTTTGTTTTTTATGTGTGTGTTTGGATTTTTTTGCCTTGTAGTTTTTTATGGGGAGTTTAGTGCGTTTTACGAGGGGTTTAACTGGTGGGGTTTTGTAATTTTTGTTGCTTTCGGTCGGTAGTATAATTTTAGATGATGGGATTAATAGCTACTCTTGCCGTTTGCACAGAGGCAGGGGCATCGCAACAGCATTAAGTCAGCATGTAGTTATATAGCAGTGGCGTGGAATGCTGTTTTAACCAGGGTAGGCAAAAATTGCATTTAAGAGAAACATTTACCTTCCGTAGCATTCAAGCATCTAAATTTCAAATTTTGTCACAAAATGTCTCGTTTTTGAGTTTGTGGAAAGAACACTGACAGAAGAATAAAACGACATTATTTGTAAATGAGTTCAACACGGCGGTCTTTACGTACACTCTTAAAAATGGCTTGGTATTTGGTACTAATTTTTATTTGTTCTCGTATTTACGTTACCAAAAATAACTATTTTTAGTTAGGAAAACAAAAAAGATTTTTTTCTTGGTTATATTTACCAAAAAATGATGCCATCAGAACAAAGAAAATATCTTATTTTCATATTAGTTGGCAGAAATAAAATATTTGGTTTAGCTGAATTTTACTCTGTATTATTATATCTTATTTAAATGTTACGTCAATGTTCCTACAAACTTGTATTTATCAATTAAGCTTGTTGTAATAACATATTATGAATTTGTAGTCTTTATCATTTTGTTAATTTTGATTAAGATACATTCTTAGTTACCAGAACTAACTTTTCTTTTCAAGTAATATTATTCTTCATATTTATAACTAACGGCATCAACAGAGACTTGACGCCCTTGCCCGGTTGGTGACATGCGTAACATCATTCTAGCCAGGACTGTCAGGAGGTTATGTTTATGTTAGGGTGCTTTTGCGGTTCCGTGTCCATTTTTTCGTGTTTTTAAGGCAATAATTGGCAATTTTCCTGGCTGTGCCCGTGTGGAAAATGGATGTGACAATATTTGGTGTAATTTATTTGTGTTTATTGTCTTTCTTGTGTTCCTTTTTTAATTGGCAGAAGGAAATGAAATCATAAGTAAGTAAACATTTTATTTTTTAACATTGCAGCTGTACATTAGAAAGTTTAAATGAGCTTTTTATAAAGCATGGCAAGGTGACCCGATGAGAAATAACTTAAAAATATTTTTTTTTTGTTTTGTTCTTGTTCCATTTCTATAAAAGAACGTCATATTAATGACTTTTTAATCTGACCAAATACAACAAATTTTATATACTTAGCTGTATATTTTAAATAGAAAGTCCAGGGGATATTTTTTGTTTTTTAATAATCGCAGTTGCAGATAAGAAAATTTAAATAAGGACAATTCAGTTCTATAAGCAATTGAACAACCCAAAAGGTTGATTAAAATAAGTTAAAAATCTATTGCTTCTGTTTTATATTGCATAAGTATGTATTATAAAGAACATGAAAGAACAAGGACATTGGAAATAATTTTTTTTAAAGAAACCATAATATCCCTGATAATTTATTCCAATTAGTTTACGCATAGGTACCTAATAGAGTAGTAATACCAAGGCATTTTTTTATTTAAATGGGGACCTACGAAAGAATATATTTCGTTACTAAGTATAAATTACATATTATGACATTTTTTTTAGAAATGAAACAGACTTTTTTTAAAGTTATTTCTATCAAATCAACTTGCTAATTTTGCCATGCGTTATAAGCAGTTCATTCAAACTTTCTAATGTGCAACTGCAGTGACAAAAACATAAAAATTTTACTTATTTATGATTCAACTTCTTTCTTACAATTAGAAAGTACAGAAAAATGATAATAAACACAATGTTGTGACTACATACGTAATTGTTACTCTATGAAAATTTCAAGTTTGGCCCAAATAAATGATCGCTTTGGCAATATTTGTAGATTGCATCATTAACAAAAACAATATTGCCTTGAAAAAAAATTTTCAATTTTCCATATTTACACATTAGTTGTGACAACTAATTTTAAAAGCGGAAGTACCATATAAATTTAGTTATCCGTATATAAAATTTCGTTGTGACAACTAAAATTTGTAGGTTGGGTTGGTTAATGTTATTAATTAGTTCAACAGTTCAATAACGACAATTTTTTTTGGTTGTACAAACTAATTTTTCGGTTGAGTCCGATTTCACGAAAATAAATAGTTGTCAGAACCAAATTTTAGGAATCCATACCATGTTATTTTCTCCATACAAATTATTTTAAAACGTCGTCGTGAAAATTGGTTTTGCGATTTAAATCCTGCAAAAGGTCGCTTTCCAGAGAGATTATTGTTAATAAGCGTGTCTCTTTTCCTGTGTGTTTCGTAAATAGGTATGAATTTTTTTTAATCCAGAAAAGCATCGTTCTGCAGACGCGCTGCTAGCCGGAATAGTAACAATTAACGCCTCCATATAAAGGGCGAAAACACTAATTCTAAGTTAAACATCTATCATCCACCTGATTAAAACAGTAACTAAACTAATTAATAATAAAACTTATAGAGGCGTGTTTCATATTTAATATTGAAAAAGCGAAGTATTTTCCAAACTACGGTAAAACTTAAAGATTGGCACTAATGCACTGACCAAGCGCGTACTTTCCTGGCGCGGACCGATAGATGAAGGGAAGTCGCAGATTGCGACGGGTTTATTTGTTACATCTCTTTCTACCCTACTGCCTATCTGCTCTCTCGCTTGCTTCCACTCGTACATACAAAAGCCGTGCTTTTTCTTTTGCATTTTAAAGCAAATGATAAAGTGCAATAAGTCATTAAAAAGAGAATCTTCTATAGAATTTAAATATAGAATGAAAAGAGGAGGTTTTCATTTAAAATCAAAAGTTGACTTCATTTCCCGTTAAACCGGAAGTGGTTTCGAAGGATTAAATTGGTTGAAAATGGCGATTTATATACTTATTAACATCTGATATTGTTAAATCTTTACTGCTAAAATTAGGAAAAAATTCTTGTGTCACCCGGTATAGTGAAAAAAAAAATCCTGATTATACAGGGTGATTCCTTAGTTGATACTTTTTTTAGCTGTGTATAGAAGGCATTAAAATAAAAAAAACATTTTCAAATACCTTTTTTCAAAAAACTTAAAAATAGGAGAGATACAGAAGTAAAAAATCTAAGTGCGGACCTGGTCCTCAAAACGTAGCCTACAATATTTTATGTTGTTTTTGTCTTATTAGCCATGCAATTTACGGGTCGGTGGTCAGTTATTTATTTGGTAATTCGCTCCGGTGTGTTTTTCTGAAGCAAGGTAATTTTAAATTGGTGACACGTAAAAATGGTAAAATTCGAAAACAATGAATTTAGTGGGTATGGTGTTAATTTACGGTGAATGTCGTCAAAGTGCGGCTGCTGCTTCGAGATTATACGCAGAACGCTTTCAATTGCGGGCTTATCCTACACCCAGAAGTTTTCTTAATGTTATTCAACGGGCAAGTTAGGCAGAACCGTATTTGTTCCGTAGTGTAATAAATGAATGTAAGTGCCTTATTTTTGAGTTTTTTGAAAAAAGGTATTTGAAAATGTTGTTTATTTTAATGCCTTCTATACACAGCTAAAAAAGAAGTATCAACTTAGGAATCACGACTTATAGCGTAAAACAGTAAATATTGTGAAATTTTACCATCATTTTTTACAGTGGGGATGTTTAAGAGTAGAAAATAGAACTTTAGCACTGCACTTTAGGTTGCGTTTAAACGATAATTCTTCCTGATCTAACACAAATAGCTACTCACCTCTCCAGATGGACTTGCCCATAAGTGAAAAAAATTTGCAGTCTGCTTCTTCATGTACCCTCTATTCTTGTATTGTCTGCGGCTCTGTAAAAAATAAAATATATTTAAAAGAGTAAACACCGATTTGTTACAAGAAATAATACATAAATCTTCATGGTATCAAGAAATATCAATTTGAAAATTCCGTTCTTTTCAGTAAGATAATCCGTCGAAAACTAGAAAACAGGGAGGGGAATCAGGGAAGATAAGAAGAAAACAGGAAAACAAGAACATGAGACCAGCGAGCTGTATAGGCCTATACCTACTGGTTACTTTACAGGGATTCTTGTTTTTTTTTAGCACGTGTTCCGTTTTGTTTAAACAACAATAAACCATTTGTTTCAAAAAATTGATTGGTCTTTATTTCAAGTTTTTCTTCAAACATAGACTAGATCACTTCCATAGGCGTAACTAAAAAATGCCATTATAATATATTTTTCATTGTAAGGACCAACAGCTTCAGATTAACAGCAAAGTATTATTTAGTAGGAATATTTATTTCCCGTGTTTTCGACGAAGGTTGTAATGATAATGGAAATTGCTTGGATGTGCCGTTCTAGTGAACTCTGTGCAATGAAAATGGACAATGTTTAATTAAGGCATGAAGTTATATTTGTTACTATTCCTGATTCCAAAAATGGAATGGCGCGTAAATTTATATTGACTAAAAGTAACGATGAGAAGGTTGGTTATTTCAAAATACTTCGTAATTACATTGATATAAGATCCCACATGACGAATTTTAAGCCTCGCTTCTTCATGCGATATCAAAATGAAAAGTGCTTAAACCAGCCTGTCGGGAAAAACTGTATTTCTTCAATTCCAAGTAAAATTGCTAAATTTCTGATCTTTCAGAACTTTAAGGAGTATACTGGACACTGCCTTAGAAGAACGTCAGCCATATTATTAGCGAATACTGGAGTTGATGTCTTAGCTCTCAAGCGACATGGCGGATGGAAATCTGCAACTATTGCGGAAAGTTACGTAGCGGAGAGTGTCAACAATAAAAAGCAAGTTGCAAATAAAAGTTTATACAATATAACAAAGCCAGAAGTCTCCTGCAGTACCTTAAGAGTAACAGAAAACGTGGTTAGAGATGGAGAAATTATGGAGCCGAACATTTTATACAAATTGAGAAAAAACGATAAAAGATTTATCCAAATTTTGTAAATAATGTTGATAATTGTACTATTAATATTCATATAGTTTAAGATTATTCAATTTATATAAAATATAATAAATATGTTATAAATCATTGTTTTTATAAGGCATAAATTATAACCACCCAAGGGTGGTAAGTTGACTTACAACCCGTCGTCAAGGGCAATCGATACCTTATTGGTAATTATTGTTACTTACGTCCTTCAAAACAGTGTCAAAATGCTTGTTTACCCAACAGAAAAACAAATGTACAAAAACTCACCGACCCACGCGAATGAAAGTTGGCAAAATCAGTAGAAATGCTCAATAATTTCTCTAAATTTTCTGAAATCTCGAATTTCAAAAAACCAAGTGACAATCAAAAGAAGCGTTTCTATTTTCTTTTTCATTGTTATAGAAATCAACAAAAATAATTATCTGTACAGCACTGAAGTTAGGAAGGTGTTGTCATTTTTCTCTAGTAAACGTCTAGGAAAGGTAATTGATTGTTTTCTTTTCTCTCCATGGTGTATTTGACTGTCGATGTCAAACTATTAATGTGATTTAGGAATTCTCTGGGTTTGTCATCGTTTCCATTCCAAATAATGACGGTGTCGTCTACATCTCAGTCACGTTATTAGATTCTTCTTTGATTGTTTTATTGCTTCAGATTCAAACCATTTCATGTAAATGTTGGCGATTATTGGAGAGAGAGAGATGAGCCCATCGGTAGTCCTTCCATCACTTGGCCGAAAAACCTATATTTTTCTTGGAAATGAGAATTATCGAGGCAACATTCTAATAGTTCCATGATTACCTTCAAAGGTAGCGGTGTTCTTTCCTGTAGAGTCTGGTCTTCCTCAAGTCTGCTTCTGACAACCTTCAGCGCATCTTTTACAGGGACGTTAGTTTAGAGACTTTCGACGTCAAAGCTGACAAGATAATCTGCTGGTTGTACTTCCATTCCTCCTTTTAGTTGTACGAAGTGTTGAGAATTCTTTACAAATGATGCACTATTTTCTTGGAGTCGTTGGAGTATGGGAAGTAAAAATCTCGCTAGTTCGTAGGTAGGAGAATTCTGAGAGCTCATTACAGGTCTTAGAGGCATGGTATGTTTGTGTATATTCGGCAAGCCATATAGGTGTGGTATCAGGCGTCTCTCGTGTCTTTTGTGGTACCTATGTATCGTTCAAATGTCTTGAGCGTTCGGTAGACTCTTATCTCGATGGTTTTATCTTATTAGTATTAGTATCATTTTAATGATGATCGGGTATGGTGATAGAACACGGATTTTTACGGAAGTGGTGAATATTTTGATGAATTGCATCCAAACCTGGACACTATCTCTAAATTAACAATTTCCAAAACTGGAGGTGTCAATATCGACCAAAAAGTGGAAAACCGGTAGCATTGCTAATGGAGAAAATTCTTTGAATGACATGGTAGGAGAGCAGAAAATCCAGGGAATTCGACACAACAGAGAACTTTAAATTATAACATGAGTCGATATTCCATTCAATAAATTACTAAAGGAGAAAATTTCAAACTGTATAAAATTCCCAATTGCAAGAATTGAGAGAAGACGATTTTGATCGCAGATTTGCGTTCTGCGAACTTAAATTAAAATGCCAACTTTGTCAACCACTTTTTGTTTTCTGATGAATCTACTTTTGTTTAAAAGGGCACGTGAATCGACACAACTGTTATTGGTCAGACCAAAATCCACATTGGAAGGAACCAGTTCACACCCAACGACCACAAGAAAACAATGTTTGGTGTGGCATTATTGATGGACACGTGACGGGAATTTGAACCCCGAACGATATTTATTACTTTTTTAAGAAAATGTTATAATAATAATACGAATCTATTAGCTGAACAAATATGAGTTCAACAAGATAAGGCTCCTTTACATTTTCCGTGCGGAAATATCTAGAGGAAACTTTTTCTGTTAAATGGATTATACGAAGGGATGCAATTAAATGGCAAGCTCCCGATATGACCCTTCGAGGTCATATAAAAAACTTAGTGAACAAGAAGAGGCTACAAATTTTCGAAGAGTTATATAATAGATTTTTAAACACCCTCAAAAACTACCATTTCTCTCGTTTTTTTCCAATCAAAAACCAAACCCGATTTAAATGATAAATAAGTGCATTTCCATGTCTAAAACCGCACGAAAAACGCCACGTCATCAACTTCAATAATCCCATTCTAAACTTTACCCGAACTCCGCAAAACTTCAAAAGTATCGAAATCCAAACTCAACAATTTCCAGGGGAAAAAACGCGCATCGCTCGCATGCAATCGGTTGTCCCGTACCGGGCGCAAAACTATTCCCCGATCGATACGAGGTGCATTCGGACGAAATCGGACGTCTTCGGGTCGAAAACGAGGCGACGAAGTGAGGAACAAAAGACGCGAGTGCATGGAGAAAGGTTTCCATGTCCCAAGTGCAACGGGAGTAGGAATATTAGAGAAATGCTGCGTTGCCGGATGGATGAGAATATCGCAGGTCGGAAAGTCTATAAATATGAAACTAAATTATATAAAACTGAATATACAGGATGCTACAAATTCGTGTGCGGGGGATCTCGAAAACAGTAAGAGATACGAAGATGGTTAAATTGAGGCAAAGTTGCGTATTTTGGGGCTTAATAATTTGATGAAAGAAAATTATAAATATTCCGAATACCTTCGGAGAAAAAAAACCAAAATTTTTAGTTTTGTTTTTTAATTTTTTGCGCCTTCATTTTTGTCTTGGCAAAAAACAAAAAACACTTTCTCATAGCCGTTTTTTACGTTCTACAATATGGGGTTATTAGTTTTCAAATTAGACGTTTCGTTCTTTAGATACCAACCTCAAGTAAATTTTTTTAAACACGGACCTGGAATTTTAAAAACAGTTTTAAGGACTTCTAATCTTTGGAAATATAATACGATTTAAAGGTTTTAAAAGTTTTAACGTTTTATCATCAAATAACATATCACTAGTATTTTAAATTATCCCTTTTTTACTATTACGGCCCTGGCAATTATTTTTAGGATTACTTAAATATTAAAATTACATTAGAGGAAGTTATGGTGTTTAGGTCGTTTATTTTTCCAATAAGATTTACCGTCACAATACTCTAGTAACTGGAGTTTGATTATGTTACTGTTATAGTTTTATAGTTCAGAAGATCTGATGATGCCAGTTTCAGGCGAAACATGTAACAACAATAAACAGACAAAAAAATATTTGAGGTCGAGACTTTGGGTCTCTTTTCTTACAAAATATCAAATATCAGGTCTCTTTGAGTAAAAATGGACGGATTTTTCGAATCAGAAATCTTTTGTTTTTTAGTTTGACTCGAAATGTTCAGGACCGTAATGAAATAAAAAAGATAATTTAAAAAATGTGTTATTAGGTGACAAAACATTAAAATTTTAAAAATTTGAACATTGTATTAAATTTTTAAAGCTTAGAAATCCCTAAAACTGTATTTAAAATTCCAGGTCCGTATTTAAAAAAGTTGACTTGATGTTGGTAACTAAAGAACGAAACGTCGAATTTAAACACTAATAACTCCTTCTTGTAGAACATAAAAAACGGCTATGAGAAAACGTGTTTTATTTTTTTCCCAAGTCAAAAATGAAAGCGCAAAAAATTAAAAACCAAAGATGGAAATTTCGTTATTTTTCGGATATCTCCGAAAGCATTCAAAATAATTACTTACAATTTTTTTTCCAAAGCTGTATCGAGAATTTGTCCACATAATTTTTTTTACATCTGTCAAACCAAAAATAAAATTTCCCGACTATTTTTTTTTTTTTTACGGTTCGCCGACTACGTAGGCCATCTTGAACCGGTCATCGACCACAAATGTGATCTACCGACTGGAGAGTGTGAAACGGCACCTTCATCCTACGAGATATCCGATCTCATCCGGCCTGTCCGGCGTGAATAGGATGGCTAGGGGTCGATTCATTTTACACTCTTCCCTGAGGCAAGAGCACGCCGTGTTCCCAAGCGGTCACCCGCCCAAGTACTAACCGCGCTCGACACAGCTTAACTTCGGTGATCTGCGGGAACCGGTGCTTAATATGTCGACAGACCCCAGCCTTCCCGACTATTTAAAAAAGTAATAATTATGATGGTTTTGAAAAAACGACATGTCGGATTAAAAATCTAATTACACCACAGTACTGTTAATCTTTTTAATTAAGAGATTAACAGTACAGTACAGTTGTCGCGTTGATTGTTTATACAGGGTGATTCCTAAGTTGATAGTTATTTTTTAGCTGTGTATAGAAGGCATTAAAATAAACATTTTTAAATACAGTTTTTTAAAAAACTTAAAAATAGGCGAGATACAGAAGTAAAAATATAAGTGCGGGCCTGGTCAACAAAACGTAGCCTGCTATACTTTATGTTGTTTGTCTTATCTCTTATTAGTCATGCAATTTACGGGTCGGTGGTCAGTTATTTGGAAATACGCTACGGTGTGTTTTTCTGAAGCAAGTTAATTTTAAATTGGGGACACGTGAAAATGGTAAAATTTGAAAACAATGAACTGGTTGATATGGTGCTAATTTACGGTCAGTGTCGTCAAAGTGCGGCTACTGCTTCGAGATTATAAGCAGAATGGTTTCCCTTACGGGCTCATCCTAAACCTAGAAGTTTTCTTATTGTTATTCAACGGGCAAATTAGGCAGGACCGTATTTGATCCAGTGTAATAAATTAATGTCGGTGCCTTATTTTTGAGTTTTTTGAAAAAAGATATTTGAAAATGTTGTTAATTTTAATGCCTTCTATACACAGCTAAAAAAGAAGTATCAACTTAGGAATCACCCTGATGTATACTACAATATTTGTTCCTATGTCTGTTTTAAATGTGCGTTCCCGGTTTGATCACTGGAGATGGTTTTAATGATTATGTTGACACAAATTCCTTTACTTTAGAATAGGCCTTGATAAAGACCAAATAAAGGTCGAAACGTCGGAATTTTTTCAATTAAGAAGGAATTGTTTTTTTATTGTCCTACACCCGCAAATACCTACCTACTTGAACAGTGGCGTATTTGGGGGGGGGGGGGGGGGGGGGTTGATTTCCGCCCGCCTAGGACCTCTGTTCTAAAAGTCTAATTGCAGCCTAATTTTTCGTCTCACGCTTGGACTCCTAATTTAAATTTTTAAATAATGTATTCTTGGCTTAGATTACAAAGGTCTGGTAGGAAACGTTTAGTTTTTCTAAAAGCCCTGTTTTATATAGAGATTAAGGTTTTACACGCATATCGTTTTAGTTATTGACTTATGATGCAATTTTATAGGGAAATGAGTAAAAATAATAATATTTTATAGTATTTTTCTATTATATACTTGTCTGTTCAGTTTTCCCTTTTTTAGAGCTATTTTAAAGCAACAAAAATATAACCCAATTTAATAAAATATTTTTACAACAAAAACAAAAAACAATTAGGTATTTATTTTAAAGAGAAAGATTAAAGTAAAAATTGTAATTGAAACATTTTTTTATGGGAGAAGTGTGATAATTTATACTTAAAAAAATAGTGCGGGAAGAAATGAGAATGCTTTATTTATTTACTTATTTATTTACATTACCTACCCTACAGGTTAAATAACCCAACTACAAGGCAGGACCATGAAAAAGTTTACACAAAAAATAAATATACTAAAAGTGAAGTTAAAAATACTAACAAAAGTAAGCTAGTCTATAGGGTGTTACAAATTCGACACACCAGCACTGGAATCTCGGAAACCACACGAGCCAGAGAAACGGTCAAATGGGGGCAAAGTTGTGCAATTCGGCGCTGACCACAATGCCGCTCCAAAAGCCCTCAAATTCCGAACACTCCCGATTCCATTCGAAAAAAAACGAAACCCCGCAAAATCGCCCCTATCTCCTCCCGAGCTCATTCGACCGGCCATCCAAAAACAAATGACACCCCGTCATTTTCTTATGAATATGCAAAACGGCACTTAAGGAGTATTTCAAAACCTAAGCATTTGCACCAAAAACTGCTCTTAGATCTACGCTCCTAACATACATGATTTTTTTAAAAATCATCAATTTTGGCGTGGTGAGCGATATTTACTTTATTTTTAATCATGAAAACCGAGCCCGAAAAACGCTGGTTAGAGTCATACATAAGTCTTATGTTAAAATTTCGGATTGACACCATCAATATTCATATTTGTCACAAATATAAAAAATGTTTTTTTTTTAAATAAAGAGCCAGCTAGGAATATCAAAATAAAAGTAAAAAAAACATTTACAAAAACAAATTTAATCCAACCATGCAGAGGGGGAGAGGTAATAATTTAATTTTCGAAATTTGATAGTAGTTAGGTGAATTTTAAACGAACTTTGGGCGTGTTCCCGACAATTTTTCGCCTGCGGCGCTTTTCCGCCTTCTCTAGGTACGAAGTCATGAAATACATGTAGTCCTGACTCGACTGCAAGGGCGTAGATATGGGGAGGGTAAAGGGGGTGATTACCCCCCCCCCCCCAGGACCATAATAATGAATAAAAAATGTAGTTTAGTTGCATCAGTTATTGTTTTGTCAAATTGCAATAAAAATACTTTTGGAAAAAGAATTTGCAAAATTACTTTGGGAATTAAATTTTGCTTTATACACCTTACTTCGTAAGTAATCTTGAATATTCTTGTGTAATATATAGAAAAAAATAATATCTACGCCCTTGCCCGACTGTCCCTCTCTTCAGAAAAAACATGTCCTACTTACGCCCACTGAGCCCCCCCCCCCCCCCCGAGCATATTTTCTGGCTACGTCACTGTACCTGAATTGACACTCGACACAAGTCGAACCTTCGAAAACCTCCCCGCGGTCAAATTTGTAAAAATGATGCACATGGAAACCGTCTTATTTAATCTAAGGCGACGATGTAAAGAATTTAAAGATTCTCTAATCGCATGCAAGAATCCGAAAATGGCAAGGCCTTATTAATGGCCAAATCAGTGTCTAGGTCGAGGTCGGTAACCCCGGCCCGTCTGGCCGCCACGCACTACCCCAATTTCGCCAAGGAACCAAGGGAGATGGTGCGAGGACGTGGTGACGATGCGTCTCTATTCGATTCGGCGCGGCGTTGGAGTATGGCGAACGTCTAGAGGTAAAATCGGGGATATAATAAGATATACAGGGTGATTCTTAAGTTGATACTTCTTTTTTAGCCGTGTATAGAAGGCATTAAAATAAACAACATTTTTAAATACCTTTTTTTTAAACTCAGAAATAAGGTACATACTTACATTCATTTATTACACTACGAATCAAATACGGTTCTGCCTAACTTGCCCGTTGAATAACATTAAGAAAAATGGGTGTAGAGAAGAAACATCCGCACTCTTACGACACCATAATTAGTTCATTGTTTTTAAATTTTACCATTTTTACCAATTTATTAAAATGAATTTGCTTCAGAAAACCACACCGCGCAGCGAATTTTCAAATTAAATAACTGACAACTGATCCGTAAAATGCATGACTAAGAATACAAAATACGGAGAAAAACAATATAAAGTAAAGGGCTACGTTTTGATGACCAGGCCCGCACTTAGATTTTTTACTTCTGTAACTCGGCTATTTTTAAGTTTTTTGAAAAAAGGTATTTGAAAAAGTTGTTTATTTTAATGCCTTCTATACACAGGTAAACAAGAAGTATCAACTTAGGAATCACCCTGTATAGTCTATGTCAGAAAGGTGTAGAGTAATAAAATGGGAAATTTGGTCTAGTTCGGCTCAATTTCGGTGTCAGCCATAGGCGTAGGTAAATATTGAGCATTAAATTAAGACACAATACGACATTCAAAATGAAAGACGTTAAGCTACTGTTTGATCAAGCCATTTAAGAAGTGACACCAGAGAACTGGCGAAAAGTAGTCCATCATGTCATTAAAGAAGAGGGGAAAATGTGGGATCTTGACCACCTGATCGATCGGACCGTTGACCCGTTAATTATAACGTCAAGAGGAGATGACAGTTTCTCAGATAATGAAGAATATTATGATTTTTTATAATTTAATTCTTGTTTAATGTATTTTGTATTTTTTTTAATGTTTAGTAAAAAATAAGTGTACCTAATACTATGTACATAATGCACGCCTTTGTCACACCATTTTTAGTGTTTGTCAATGGATAACAATAGGCAAAACCCATAAATTGACCCAAACCCGGGTGGTACTACCTGCACTCGATGAAAATAATGAATTTTGCAATGAAATCAATGTCAAATTATAAAAGTGGCTTAAATATTCGTTGGGTCACTCTGTAGTCCTTTTGCATACCTAATGAGCTTTTATTACTCTACACCTTTCTGAAATAGACGATAAAAAAACACATGTCATTCTTGTCAGTCTTTCATAAGAACCTCTCCAGTGGCGGCGTGGTCAAGATATATATTTCCAAAATAAACAAATGGTGAATTTTGTCGTTTATTGGGGACATTTTGCCAATCAACAAAATCCCGCTAAACGATATTTTAAACGTGATTTTCTCAGAATCCACACAAACAATGTTGTAAAAACTTGTTTTATATTCAGCAGCAAATATAATTCTTTTCAGCGAAACGTAAATCTGGCGGGATTTTGTTGGTTGGCAAAATGTCACCAATAATCAATTCCATCCATAACAACTTATACAGGGTGCTACAAATTCGTGTGCGTCCAAGGGGATCTTGGAAACGGTAAGACTTACGAAGATGGTTAAATTGAGGCAAAGTTGCGTATTTTGGAGCTTAATAATTTGATGAAAGAAAACTGTAAATATTCCGAATACCTTCGGAGATATCCGAAAAAAACTAAATTTTGACATTTGGTTTTTAACTTTTGGTGCGTTTATTTTTGACGTGTGAAGAAAACAAAAACACTTTCTCATTGTCATTTTTTATGTTCTACAAGATTGCGTTATTAGTTTTTAAATCCTACGTTTTGTTCTTTAGATATCAACCTCAAGTCATTTTTTTTTAATACGGACCTGGCATTTTAAAAACAGTTTTAGGGACATCTAAGCTTTAGACAATTAATACAATTTAAATATTTCTAAATTTGGTTTGTCATCAAATAACATATCATTAGTATTTCAAATTATCCTTTCTTTCCTATTACGACCCTGGCAATTATTTTTTGGATTACTTAAATTACGTTACAGGAAGTTATGGTGTATAGGTGTTTATTATTTAAAAACAATTAATGCTCCCGAGTGAAAAAAAGATAACTGGAGTGTTAGTTTAATTATTATGTTACTGTGATGCGCTTATCTTTGTTTTAAAAGCAATTTCAAAATTTGTTTACTGTTTCTAAGGTCTGATGTTGCTAATTTCAGGCGAAACATGCGTAACAGAAATAAACAGACGGAAAAATATTTGGCGCTGAGACTTTGGGTCCTTTTCTCACAAAATATCATCCTCTTTGAGTAAAAATGGACAAATTCTTCAAATGAGATATCTTTTTTTTTAGTTTGTGTCCAATTTGTTCAGGGCCGTTGATATAAAAAGATGAAAAATGTGTTATTAGATGACAAAATGTTAAAATTTTGAAAACCTTTAAATTGTATTAAATTTCCAATGCATAGAAGTTCCTAACACTGTTTCTAAAATTCCAGGTCCGTATTTAAAAAAATTGACTTGAGGTTGGTATCTAAAGAACGAAACATTAAATTTGAAAACTAAAAACGCCATCTCGTAGAACGTAAAAAACGGCTATGAAAAAGGGGTTTTTGTTTTCTTCCACGTCACAATTAAATGCGAAAAAAATTAAAAACCAAAACTAAAAATTTCGGTTTTTTTTCGGATCTCTCCGAAGGTATTCGGAATGTTTACAATTTATTTCTTTCACCAAATTATTAACCCCCAAAATACGCAACTTTGCCTTAATTTAGCCACACAGAGCAAAATCGACTAATTAAACAGAATTGTTAAGAATAGTCTTATACCAGTAGCAACATTTTTAATAATCACTATTAAACAATTTATTACTATAACAAAAAAGTTAACTAACGAACAGTATACAGAATTGCTACCTCTTTATTTATAAGGACAATAAAACGAAATAATTGTGAATAAAAGCCCAGAATTGTAAGAATGTATTTTAATAAAACACTCTTATTGGAAATAAAAATGGTTTTATACAACATAAAGATTATACCAACAATAAAACGCTTTTTTGGGGGTATTAGTTAAATATTATCTGATATTAAACGTTTATTTACCCTTATGCAACATGCTTTTAATTTGCAAGAGTGGGGGAGACTTCGACGTATTAAGACGTGTTTTACGAGGCCATTTGCATTTATTCGGCTGTGCGGGTTGTTTCAGATGTTTGTTGTTTTTTCTGAACAGTGTTGTGAGGTTATAATTAAGCTTTATTTGTGGTGGTGTAAAGTTATCAGTATTTTGTAACCTAAGAGCTGTGTTTATGATCTCAGATTTTTCGTTGTTTCTTGATTAGAAAGTGTTGAGGGTAAATACCCATATTTGTTTTTTTTAGTTAAATAAATACCTTTAAAATGTTACTCTATTTTTATTATTTACTATTTTTTATATTATCGGACATTTATCTGTTTATTTAAATATCTGGATTTACGATTGCACATGTTTTAAAGCGAAGAATAGCAGTAGTTACATGGTAAAATCAAAAAATGAAATTTGTCAATACCAATATAGATATTGTAAAATATCATTTCTTTACCTTTATTATTTTTTGGTCTTATTACATACAATCATCCAAAATTTCGCTTGTTTGCTTGGAGTTTGCGTAAAGAGATAAGTGATCGATAAATTTATAAAAAATTTATATTGGGAATGCGCAAGCGCAAAATTTGAATCGGCAAACAGTATAAAAACGTTTTATATTGGCAGCTAAACAATTTTATACCGGTTATAAAACTGGATTATACTCTTTTTCAACTGTGTTTACTAGTTATAAAGCGTTTTATAGTCGCTATAGAACAAACCTTTATGGTTATAATCCATGTCATATAAACAGTATAATCGTTTTTAACTATACCCATAGAAGTACACGTTTTATAATCGCTATGGAACAAACCTTCATGGTTACCATCCGTGTCATTTAAACAGTATAACACAATTTACTTATCCTTATGCACTGGTCCTAGCAAAATCTGGTGTATAACTGGTATTAGCTCGTATTGCTGTCCCAAATAGTAATAAATATTCCTATAATGGCCATAAGAATTCTTATAATGGTTATAATTCATTTTTCTCAGTGCATCTTCGTATCTCTTACCGTTTTCGAGATCCCCGTGTACACACACGAATTTGTAGCACTCTGTATATAAAGTATACACAAAATTATTGTTGTTTAGCAAATTATTGCGCTAGCAAATGAAATAGGTGGTTGCTGCTCTACCCACTTCCAAAAAATATTCTTCTGCTTCATTAGAACACTTCAAAGGCCGGATTAGAGCCATCAGACAGATTTCGGGCCGGTTTGTTTTTGTTTTGGCCAGACAAGCAGGGACGCGGAAAACCGGCGGCTCAACGGGCGTAAGCACGCGTTTACTACGATTTTTTTTTCAGTTCATTGAGGAAGTACTTCCCCGATGTCCTGTAGAGGATTACTCGATATATGAAGTCTGGTTTTTTTTTGCCCCTTTCCCCAAAAACTTACTTATTAGATATATTTAAAATATTATTTATTCTATAACCCGGCTGAGGATTAAAAATTTAGGGGTTACTGTGTTGGTTACAGCTTTATGTTAGGTACTTATTTTACCCACTACAGTGCAGTTCAGTTCGTGGCAATTAAAAAATGAATTCCAAGAATGGTGATATACAGGGGCGGTTCTAGACCCAAAATATTGGAGAGGCACCACATTGGCGTAGCCAGAAAATATGCTCGGGGGGGGGGGGGGGGGGGGCGTAAGTAGGACATTTTTTTTTCTGAAGAGAGGGATAGTCGGGACTATATGTATTCCATGGTATTGTACCTAGCGAAGAAGGCGGAAAAGCGCCGCAGGCGAAAAATTTTCGGGGCCACGCCTAAAGTTCGTTTAAAATTCACCTAACTACTATCAAATTTCGAAAATTAAATTATTACCTCTCCCCTTTTGCATGGTTGGATTAAATTATAATGTGTTTTTTTGATATTTTAATGGTAAGATTCTGGATAGACCTACTGTGTTTAAGGATCTAGGAGTTATTTTCGATAGAGAACTATCCTTTCTTCCTCATATTATCACGTCGTATCCACCGCCTATAATATACTTGGTTTTATCCTTAGAACTACTAAAGATTTTAGGTCACTTGACCCGTTAGTAACTTTGTATTGTTCTCTTGTTGTATCTAAATTGGAATACTCTTTAATCATTTGGTCTCTGTTTTATAAAGTCCACATCGACAATATTGAGAGCGTTCAGAGACGTTTTTTGAAAGCTTTGTGGTATAGATCTGATGGAGTTTCCCCCGACAGAGGTTTTCCTCATGACCAGCTGCTGCAAAGATTCTCGTTTGTTAGATTACATGATAGACGCACATGTTCTACGCAGTTATTTTTACATAAACTGATCAATAACAATATTATTTGTGAAGAGCTGCTGCACAAACTGAACTTTAGAATTCCTTCTCTAAATGCCCGAAACTTATATACCTTCTACTTACCACCTTCACGAACCAATGTCTTTAAATATTCTCCCATCAATAGGATATGTACATGTTACAATGACAATGTCCATGCCTATGATGTCTTTAATTGTAGCTTAAGCGCTGTCAAAAGACATTTTTATAACTAGTACCTATACTACGTATGTAATTACTTTTTTTTATTATTATTTCTTGTTGTAGGGTACCTATTATTACTACGGTATTGTTAGTTTCATAAATTTAAATATTGCTAATCTTTATGTTAATTGTTAAATAATTTATTTTAATTTTTACTTAATTAAATTCTGTTTTCTACCTGTTTTGTAACTGGGAAACTGTAAAACAGTGTATGAAATAAATAAATAAATATTCCTAGCTGGCTCTTTATTTAAAATAAAAACATTTTTTATAATTGTGAAAAATATGAATATTGGTGTCAATCCAAAATTTTAACATAAGACGTATGTATGACTCTAACCAGCGTTTTCCGGGCTCGGTTTTTCATGATTAAAAAAAAAGTTAATATCGCTCACCACGCCAAAATTTTTTCAGAAATCATGTATTTTAGGAGCGTAGATCTAAAAGCAGTTTTTGGTGCAAATGCTTAGATTTGGAAATACTCCTTCTTAAGTGCCGTATATTTATATTCCTAATAAAGCATTCTCATTTCATCCCGCACTATTTTTTTTATTATAAATTATCACACTTCTTCCCTAAAAAATGTTTCAATTGAAATGTTTACCTTAATTTTTCTCTTATTTTGTTTATTGTTGTAAATAAATACCTTATTGTTTTTGTTGTAAAAATATTTTATTGCATTATGTTATATTTTTGTTGATTTAAAACGGAACAGATAAGTATATAATAGAAAAATTCTTCTTTTTACTCGTTTTCCTTTAAAATTGCATCAAAAATCAATAACTAAAACGATATGCGTGTGAAACTTTAATCTCTATATAAAACAGAACTTTTAGAAGGAAAAGTTTAAAAGCTAAACGTTTCCTACAAGACCTTTGTAATCTAAGCCAAGAATACATTATTTAAAGATTTAAATTAAGATTCCATGCGTGAGATGAAAATGCAGCCCGGCAGCCCCCCCCCCTTATATACGCGCCTGGGCGCAGCCACAATTTTTGGTAGCCTTCGCAAGCAAATAACGCCACAGCCCAAAATTTTTTAGGATCATGCTCAAATTGTATCAAATTATGTAAATAATAAAGCACCCGGAATATTTTTTTATCAGTGGGATGAATTTTATAGTTTTTTTTAGAAATGTTGCCCCTCCGCGTAGAACCGCCCCTGGTGATATAGAAAATTACGCTGCTACCCACTCCTCAACCGTCCACGGCCGTCATTGTCGATCTGTGCCCTAAGAAACCCATTATTTTCGCATCCCTGTATACTTTAATACAAAACACAGATGCACAGCTTTGTCCGCTTGCGGCTAACTTTTCCTTGTAGTAACTTTTAACATTTGCGATGGTATTTTTTTTTTAATAATCATATTCTATAATTCACATAATAAAATAACAGCAATGATGTAAACGTAATAAGAGAAGTGCCAACATCGGCTACAAAATTGAGAAATACAAAACAACGACATAAGACATAATGTTTTATTTTTTTTTTTTTCCAAATCTTATAATTTTGTCTATTTTATGTTTTTATCTACTTTCATTTAGTAATATGAATTTAACAGTTATGTAAATCGTTATGTAAAGGCATCTATTACAACACTAGTGCTGTAATAAATGCCTTTACAGCACTAGCGCGGTAATGAAAAAAAAAATGTTTTATTAAAATTTTGCTGTTACCATACCACACCACACCAACCACACTTTTCAGAAGAATGATTTATTATTAACAATTATATCATGATTTTTCTTGACTGAAATCATAGTTCTCAACATTGAGTAGTGAGTCCATAGTGTAGATGGTTTTTGGGAGCGTTGCTTTACGGAAAAATAACCTAAGAGGATTTTCTCAGACACCTCCTTTATTTTGTTAACTTTGCATCAATCTTCAAACTTCTGATACTCCAACTCATACCGCGCCTTGGATTTTGTCAGAACTAAACTTGAGATCGCTTCGTTTGCCGCTGCTTCTATATCAGAGAGTAAACTTCCATCAGAATCGCTCATTTTGAAAAACGCTTTTTATATTTTTGAATTTATTTGACAAAGTTTCGACAGTAACCATGCGAAACAGTAACTATGCGAAAGGTAACATAAAAAACTTGATTAGTAAACTTAATAGCAGGTGCATTTTTATTTTTAAAAATGCCTTTTGCCAAATATTTTTATTCATAGATGAAAGTAGATAAAATTTTGTACAATATTCTTGTCGTAAATTCATATTACTACACTCACTCGATGTTTTATTAAACTCGCCTGACGCCTCGTTTGACAACTTTAACATCTCGTGTTGTAATATGAATCTATACAACACTTATATCGTAAATAACTATTATGTACTTATTGTCTTTTTTCACCATGTAAGGGAAATTTACCAGTTTTTCTCTATTTCTGTTGCGTATAATAAAAGGTGGACTTACATTGCAAGAACCAACAAATGCAACTACAGACTTTCATTTTGATAATTATAGTATATAAATCGTCCACATTTATTGGATAAGTTAAAAAAAGGATGGGGTTAAAAAAGGTATTCCAATTTTCACCAAATAAACATGAACTTTTTAAAACAGCGTGTCAAATAAATGATCTAAGAAGAATTTGAAAAATAATTTTTTCTCGATGACACGTTACTCTTATTACGAAAAAAAATTCCAAAACATCGTCTTCATAGGTATGACCATACCATGGTGGAATTGCAGGAATTGTATTCGCTGCAGGTGGCGTCGTTTTACACTTCGGTATTGATCGTTGGCGGCGTCTAGACGCCCAGCTAGACGCACCGCGGGTCACTGACCTCCGACGACGCTTCGGGGGGTTGACTAGGACAGACACTGACACTAAGGGCTTGTTTTTTTCTTTAAGTTCGAGGCGCTTGTTTACATAACCACAGCCCTGCGGGTTATAACGTAGTTCTGTCATAAAATTTCGTTCCTGTCTGTTTTATTACAGAATTTCACATACTCGTATTTTTATTTATTTTTAACTATGTTATAGTCTATTTCAGAAAGGCGTAGAGTAATAAAAGCTCATTAGGTATGCAAAGGGACTTCAGAGTGACCCAACGAATATTTAAGCCACTGTCATAATTTGACATTGATTTTATTGCAAAATTATTTATTTTCATCAAGTGTACCTACCACCCAAGTTTGGGTCAAATTATGGATTTTGTCTATTGTTATCCATTCACAAACACTGAAAATGGTGTGACAAAGGCGTGCAATATGTACATATTATTAAGAACACTTATTTTTTTTTAATTATAAACAAACTTTATACAGAAATTAAATTATAAAAAATCATTATATTCTTCGTCATTTGAGAAACACAGGGTGATTCGCGAGAGACGTTTATTAGAACTTTTGGGAAAAATTCTAAAAATATATTTTTCAAATTTGTGTAGATATATTTGTATTAAGTATTCTCTTCTCCGAACAAGATTTACTCTCTTTAATCTGATATTTATTATTCTTGGGCACCTGACGAATTCTGCTTTCCTGCATTTCGACCCAATTGGGGAACATCTTCATGCAAACGATTATTGACAGAAGACAAGAGTCGCTTATTGTACAGATAGTTTTCGAAATAGTTTTTAATATTGTAACTATACAGGGTGCTACAAATTCGTGTGCGTACAAGGGGATCTCGAAGACGGTAAGAGATACGAAGATGGTTAAATAATAAATAAAGAAAATTGTAAATATTCCGAATACCATTTTTATTCAAACAGGATAATATCTTGTAAGAAAAAGACACAACGTTTCAGCCTCAAACATTTTTCTGCCTGTTTATTTTTGTTACATGTTTCGTCTGAAATTAGTATCATCGGACAGTAAAAAAATGTTGAAATTGCTTTTGAAACAAAGATATCTACACTCTTAAAAATGACTTGGTATTTGGTACTAATTTTTATTTGTTCTCGTGTTTACGTTACCAAAAATAACTATTTTTAGTTAGGAAAATAATAAAGATTTTTTCTTGGTTATGCCATCAGAACAAAGAAAATATCTTGTTTTCATATTAGTTGGCAGAACTAAAATATTTTGTTTAGCTGAATTTTACTCTGTATATATCTTATTTAAATGTTACATCAAGGTTCCTACAAACTTGTATTTATCAATTAAGCTTGTTGTAATAACACATTATGAATTTGTAGTCCCTGTCATTTTGTTAATTTTGATTAAGATACATTCTTAGTTACCAGAACTAAATTTTCTTTTTAAGTAATATTATTCTTCATATTTATAACTAACGGCATCAACAGAGACTTGACGCACTTGCCCGGTGGGTGACATATAACATCATTCCAGCCAGGACTGTCAGGAGGTTATGTTTATGTTAGGGTGCTTTTGCGGTTCCGTGTCCATTATTTCGTGTCTTTAATGCAATAATTGACCATTTACACATTAGTTGTGACAACTAATTTTAAAAGTGGGAGTACCATATAAATTTAGTTATCCGTATATAAAATTTCGTTGTGACTACTAAAATTTGTAGGTTGGGTTGGTTAATGTTATTAATTAGTTCAACAGTTCAATAACGACAATTTTTTTTGGTTGTACAAACTAATTTTTGGGTTGAGTCCGATTTGACGAAAATAAATAGTTGTCAGGACCAAATTTTAGTAATCCATACCATGTTATTTTTAAGAGTGTACTAGAACTTTTGGGAAAAATTCTAAAAATATATTTTTCAAATTTGTGTAGATATATTTGTATTAAATATTCTCTTCTCCGAACAAGATTTACTCTCTTTAATCTGATATTTATTATTCTTGGGCACCGGACGAATTCTGCTTTCCTGCATTTCGACACAATTGGGGGACATCTTCATGCAAACGATTATTAACACAAGACAAGAGTTGCTTATTGTACAAATAGTTTTCGAAATAGTTTTTATTATTGTAACTATACGGGGTGCTACAAATTCGTGTGCGTACAAGGGGATCTTGAAAACGGTAAGAGATATATACGAAGATGGTTAAATTGAGGCAAAGTTGCATATTTTGGGGCTTAATATAAAAAGTAAAAAAATGTTGAAATTGCTTTTGAAACAAAGATAAGCGCATCACAGTAACATAATTAGACTAACACTCCAGTTACCTTTTTTTTCACTCGGGAGCATTAATTTTTGTATGGTTTACAGTATTTCAGTCTACGTCTAAGGCAAAAACCAGGACTGTTATATTATTAAAATAAATAAAATATCTACTAATAAAAAATTGAATGCCTTAAAAACTGACTTACTTACTTCCTGGAGTATTGTTGTAAATCCTATTAAAATAATAAACGGCCTATACACGATTACTTCCTGTAATGTAATTTAATATTTAAGTAATCCTAAAAATAATTGCCAGGGCCGTAATAGTAAAGAAAGGATAATTTGAAATACTAATAATGTGTTATTTAATAACAAAACGTAAAAACTTTAAAAATCTTTAAATTGTCTTAAATTTCTAAAGCTTAGATGTCCCTAAAACTGTTTGTAAAATTCTAGGTCCGTATTTAAAAAAAAATGATTTGAGGTTGGTATCTAAAGAACGAAACATCTAATTTAAAAACTAATAAAGGCCTATCTTGTCGAACATAAAAAACGGCTATGAGAAAGTGTTTTTTTCCCACGTCAAAAATAAACGGGCAAAAAATTAAAAACCAAAAGTAAAATTTTCGGGTTTTTTCGGATACCTCCGAAGGTATTTGGAATTGTTGCAATTTTCTTTCACCAAATTATTAAGCCCCAAAATACGCAACTTTGCCTCAATTTAGCCATCTTCGTATCTCTCACCGTTTTCAAGATCCCCTTGTACGCACACGAATTTGCAGCACCCTGTATAGTAAACTGTGCGTAAAACAATTGTTACTAATATAGGAGTAGAAAAATTGTTTTACTTACGTCCGTTTATCTGATTTATGTCTGTTATATGAATTAAGCTCACAAACTGCCAAATAGAGAAGACCATTTTTTATTCCCGATTATTCCCATGGGAAAATAAACCGAATTTTAGTTTCCTCAACCCACTTCAACTATCAAAAGGAAATTTTTGTAGACTGAATACGCAGCTGTTTGAGTTGAGACTCGAGCACAAAGGGCTGGATTTTTCACGATTTATTTAAATATACCGAAATGAAATTTAACAATATGTAATTGTACTAAACAGCCAACAAAATCATCTACATATTTAGCGACATAACAACTGGAAGGCCTGAAGGGCAGGTTCTCGTCCAAAAAAAAATTGACTTTCATATCAATACCAGTTTACCAAATGAAGTAATAAAAAAACTGACACTTATTAACATGCACATTCATATTATCTTTTTCCATAAATGTACAAAAGTATACAGGGTGGCCCAATTGACAAAGTAATATACCGTCTCTACTAAGTATTAAAGATATCAAAAAAAGTTTTTATAGAAGTTGTGAGGTATAAAAAAATATATGTTCTAAAATTATTTTTAAACATACAGGATGGTCCAAAAAAGTAGGACAATAAAAAGATACATTTTTTTAAATGGAACACCCATTTTAACATTTTTTGTTTCCTTACAAAATGATCCATATGACGCTATATTTAGTTTTTTAATTTTTTACAACGTTGCCAAGCAAAATGCAAAATTCCTAAAATTTTGGAAAAAACATGATAGTAAAGAGTTACCTGTATTTCTCAATAATAGTATCGAAAATTGAAAATTTCTTGTAAGCTCTTAAGTTAAGGGATAAAAAACTGTCTAAAATCTTTAAGTACCTAAAATTTTGTACAGGGTGTTTTCTGTTGACATCCAAATATACAAAATTTTAAAATACAATAACTCTGTTTTTTAAAATGAAACACCCTATATTTATTAGGTTCGTCCGATAGATATTGTAAGTATCTTTTATTATTCATACCTATACCTAAATTTACTAGTTTTGGCAATATTTCGATTTTTATGTAAATTTTTGTGAAAAAAACTATAGTTTTTATTTTTCTAGTAAGCCATGACCAGCAAAGTCAAAACAAATGTAATTGAATATAATGTCCTATTGATAATTATTATATTTATATTTATAATGTTTGTGAACGTATTTTCAATATCAAGTTGCGTAATAAAATAGAAGTTTTATTTAATTAAATAAATATGTAACTAACTATGGTTATCAATTTATTTTAATATTCAATTACATTTGTTTTTACTTTGCTGGTCATGGATTACTAGAAAAATAAATATTATAGTTTTTTTCACCAAAATTTAAATAAAAATCGAAATATTGCCAAAACTAGTAAATTTAGGTATGACTTAACAATAATATAAGATATTTACAATATCTATCAGACGAGCATAATAAATATAGGGTGTTTCATTTGAACAAACAGAGTTATTGTATTTTAAAATTTTGTATGTTTGGATGCCAACAGAAAACACCCTGTACAAAATTTTCGGTACTTAAAGATGTAAGACAGTTTTTGTATCCCTAAGCTTAAGAGCTCACAAATTTTCGATTTTCGATACTCTTATTGAGAAATACAGGTAATTTTTTACTATCATGTTTTTTCCAAAATATTAAGAATTTTGCATTTTGTTTGGCAACGTTGCAAAAAATTAAAAAACTAAATATGGCGTCATATGGATAATTTTGTACGGAAACAAAAAATGCTAAAATATATAGGGTGTTCCATTTTTAAAAAAATATATCTTTTTATTGTCCTACTTTTCTGGACCATCCTGTACGTTTAAAAATAATTTTAGAACATATAATTTTTTATACCTCACAACATTTATATAAACTTTTTTTTGATATCTTTAATAGTAAAGACGGTATATTACTATCAGACAAATGGGCCACCCTGTATGTATTTCTAATATTTTTAAAAATTAGGCCAGACCACCCCACCAACGACCATGCCGTGATTTAAGTGGAGAGTTCACTGCATTTAGTCTACTAGCGCATTATTGGGTATTATCGGTTGTTTCTAGTTTACAGCGAGTTCAAACACAATAATAATATAGTGCGTGCGTGTGATTTTGTTTTTGTGTCTCGCTAACAATTATTAACTGTGTTAATTAAGTTAGTTATTGCCAGAAGAATAACTTTTACCACTTTAATTGAAGAAGTGATTGTTTTCATAGTTCCGTGGTCAAGCATTCCTATGATTGTGTAAGCCTGTTGCTCATTACTCCGTGGCCCAAAAACTACTTTATAAATAATACACTGCACCGCAAAATTAACCGGATGGAAAAAAATTCGTTTCAATTCAATCTTAAATAACTTTTAAGTGTTTTGATTAAATTCGATAATTTTTTGACACGTTGCAGATGCAGTCGTCTTTATCATGTTCTAATATCGCTTTTACGAACAGTAAAAATGGATATGTTCACGTACAGGGTAGCCAAAAAAATTGATTTTACGCTTAATTTCTAAACACCCTGTGAAAACTGTGATGTTTGATGTTTTTTTGTACGGCATTTTTAAGTCCCATCTTTTCTGAACAATTTGTTTTTTTATTCATACCGATATCTTAATTATTAAAGGAAAAACACAGGTTTAAAGGAAATAATGCAATAATCCTTTATTAGCAACAAAAAATTTAAAAATTAACATGGGCAATAGTGGTAAGATTAAAATCGAGTATTTCCTCCACGAGCCTGAATAACAGCTCTCATCCTTTCAGGCATAGATTGATTTAAAATAGCAACTGCGTCTTGGGGTATCTGCTGCCACTCGTTTGTCAGCGCCTGTGCTAGCGCCTCCAAAGTTTGAACTCGCCGTAGTTTTGCCTAACTCTCCTTCCCAGTGTATCCTACATGTGCTCAATAGGGTTCAGATCGGGACTTCTTGAGGGCCAGTCCAATACCTGAACGCCAACATCGTTCAAATACTGCCTCGTTATTCGTGCTCTGTGTGGTGGAGCATTATCTTGCATTAATTTAAAATGTTCTCCTATAAAATGCGAATATGGTATCACATGTTCTTCTAAGCACTGTCTGATGTATTTATCAGCGTTAATACCCCCCTGAAGTGTAATGAGGTCTGTACGGGCCTCCAAAGATATGCCGCCCCAGACCATCACTCCTACGCCACCAAATTGCACTCTAGGAGAGAAACAACATTGAGAGTATCGTTCTCCAGGCCTCCTCCCAGGCCTCCTCCACACTCTTTGACGTCCGAAGGTGAAAATCGCGTAAAACGAGACTCGTCTGTAAATAGAACGTTTTGCCAGTTGTTCATGTTCCAATCTGCATGAGCTCGAGCAAATTCAAGACGCTGCCTTCGATGACCTGCGTCTAATAGAGGTCCTGTGGCAGATACATGAGATGTTAGATTCTGTTGTCTTAACCTTCTAAGTATTGTCAGATGACACCAAGGTACCATGAACATCTGCCAATCTTACAGCTAAAACCGGAGCAGAGGCTGTTCGCTCTCGAAGAGCCTGAAGACGAAGAAATCGATCTTCAACTGCATTTGTGACTCTTGGTCTTCCCTGCCCGGGTCTTCTCGAGTAAGAACTAGTTTCTCTAAATCTTTGGATCGCATCGGATATGGTACTGCATGGATGGCAAAGCCTTTCTGCGATATACAGAATCGGACGACCATCATCCTGTAAAGCGACGGCTTGTGCCACTTCTTTCGTTACGTTACCGTTTACGGAACAGCTTCAAAACACAAAACAACCTACTTTAAAAAATAACAACAATTTACTTAAGAAACGCTTGAAGTCCAGCAATTAAAAATCTGTACATTTGTTGACAAAAATCTTCTTGACAAGCCATGGTACCATGGAAACGAGATTCAGAAAGACAAAAAAAGCCAAAGCCAACTACAAACTTTTAAATTTTTTGGTGCTAATAAAGGATTATTGCATTTAGATATCGGTATGAATCAAAAAACAAGTTGTTCAGAAAAGATGGGACTTAAAAATGCTGTACAAAAAAACATCAATCAGTTCTTTAATTTTTCCACAGGGTGTTTAGAAATTAAGCGTAAAACGCAATTTTTTTGGCTACCCTGTATGTGAACATATCCATTTTCACTGTTCGTAAAAGCGATATCAGAACATGATAAAGACGACTGCATCTGCAATGTGCCAAAAAATGATCGAATTTAATCAAAACACTTAAAAGTTATTTAAGATTGAACTGGAGCAAATTATTTTGTCGTCCCGCTTTAGGGTCTAGTCTAGGCGATAGGGCCAAAATCAAAATTTAATTAAAAACCCATTGGGGACCCCCTGTTTATTAAAAAATACGTCAGTCCTAAAAATCTTAGCCCACCAAATTCCAGGTTCTCTTAAACTCCAAAAAAGTGTATGGATTTACCAGTTTGAAGTGTGATATCTCCAAAAAAACATTATTTCTGCGGGAAAATCGACCAAATTAAGTTTCGTCGTCCGTCAAAAGAAAACTGTTGCAGACCAAATTCCGCAGCTGTTTCTGTCGAGTACAAAGGGCCGAAGTTTTCGCGATTTATATAAAAATCTTATTCGACCGGGCCGTCACATCAGGTGGGGCCCGCCAGGTCCCGTTGGGGTGTCGGAATAAATGCAAACATGTGTGTGTGTAGAAAGCAGCCAGTGGCGTACGTATAGGCACTATTATACGGCAGATCCAAGTAGTTACCCTTTGAGTAGCCTATGAGTACTCTCAAGTGATACTGCAGGGCAATTTTTTTCAGAAAATTAAACTGTACCGGGTGTCCCACTAAGAATGGCTCTCGGCCGTATCTCGGAAACTACTGGGCATAGAAACTCAGGGAAAAAAAAATTATAACTAAAGTGGTCATGAGAAAATCCTGGAAATAATTTTTAAGTTCCGCATTTTGCCGCAAGAGGGCGTAATTGAAAAGTAAATTTTAAAAGTTTACATATCTCCGAAAATTCCACATTAAGGTATATCTTTGATAACACCATTAAAAAGCTTGGACAATTATGCATCATTTTGGTCTTATGCTCATTGGCGTACCGACTTTAATAAAAGGGGGGGAAGTGGTTGAATGTGTAATCAGTTAAATCGCTGTAACTTATAAACGACTTATCCGATTTTAGCAAACTAAAGACTGTTTGGAAGAGAAATGTATGCACTTTCACCAATCGTATTTAGTTGTCCATAATAGTTCTCAAAAAAAATGCTAGAGGGCGCAATTTGTAATAACACATTTTTTGATTTTACTCCGAAAAAATAAATCATACGGTATAATTATGATACCATAATCGAAAAGTAGATGAAATTTGCTAGAACAAATATTAAAACCGCAGCTCGATATCTCCGTTCGTTTCAGCGTTATCGCCAATAGAATAATTTTTAAAAGTAAGCGATTATATATGTTTTAGAAAAAAAGTGGGACACCATGGATATTATTTCTGATTAGCCTGGTCAATTCTGCATAAAAATGGTCTCTTGCATTTTTCTCCTCAGGCACGCCATTCTTAATTAAAATAATTAAATTAAATTAGACAGGCGGAAGTGAAGGTGGTCATTTCCAACAATGTTTATAAAACTAAATTTTTCATTATCAATGTTAATAATGATAATAATAAATAGTAGAACTAATTTATTTTAATTAAGAACGGTGTGCCTGAGGAGAAAAACGCAAGAGTTTCTATGCCCAGTAGTTTCCGAGATACGGCCGAGAGCCATTCTTAGTGGGACACCCGGTACTTTGGGCATCGTGTCGGGCTTGTTATTAAAAGAATCTGCAGCATTGATAATTTTTTGCAATTACTCTCTTCCGTAGCGATGGGGAAAGCATACTTGATTTAGGAGCACCCCACACAAAATAGTCCAGAGGCGTTAGATCTGGGGATCTTGGTGGCCAATTTACGGGTGCATCGTAACCTCTTTCGATCCATCTATTAGGGTATCTTTCATTTAAAAACCTTCGTACGTTGATACTAAGATGGGGTGGCGCCCCGTCGTCCATAAACCCCAGATCTAGCGCCTCTGAACTATTTTCTGTGAACGCTCTTAAATCAAGTATGCTACCCTCATCGCTACGGAAGAGAATAATTGCAAAGAATTATCAATGTTGCACATTATTTTAAAAACAAGCCCGACTCGATGCCCAAAGTACAGTTCAATTTTTTGAAAAGAATTAATTTACTGGTGTGTCCCACCAAGTGCTGCCTTAAGTAGCTTCGAGATCCCTTTTCTTTTCGTCGGATCCTAGCTCTACTGATGAGTCATGATATGACGAAACGCGTCTAGAGATGGATCTGGCGAAATGAAAAGGATAATCTTCTTCTTTATTAATTTATGTATTCAGGAACACGGTGCATATTTCGTACAATTGTTATAAAAACCAAACTAGTTGGTAGTTATTTAGAGTTTAAAAAGTTTTCATGTTTCTCGTTCTGAATAAACAGCAATGATGAATTACAAGGTATAGTAAATAATTTTTTTGTAGAGAATCTGTATGTCTGGCTAAAATATTATAAGAGACAAAAAAGTTTCAACATGAAGTCAGCTAGTGCCAGAGAAATAATTAAAGTCATTTATACGGGGGGCAACAAAAAGACAAACTTTTATTTACCAATCACGCGCCATTTTAAAATTTGCAGGTATTAAAAAAAGATGGCATGTACGTCAAAACACGCTATTAATAATAGTCACTCTTAGTCCCAAAATTAGTGGAAATCGATAAAGGCGTTTAGAAATTATTCCGGAAAAACGATATTCATTTGAAAACTTTAACGCCCTGTAGCGGCAAAACGAAGCAACATTGCATATAGGTAAGTTTGCCTAGATCGCCTTATTTTTGGTTAAGGAATTTATGGTGAAGCGTTGTACAGTCATTTCAAGGACACCCTGTATATTAAATACATTTCTTAAATAGTATGATTCTAAGGCTCTTGAAACAATATAAATCGCTTTTGCAACAATACACTGAAAAAAATGCTCGTTTTATGCCAAATAAGTGATTTGTTTGACTTATTTTTATTGGGACCAAATAACTTTTATTTGCCTGACACAAATATTGTTTGTATTAAATAAATAGGATTATTTGAATTTGCAATGATATTTGTTTGGTTAGTAATTATTTACGTCAAATAAAATTTATTTGCTATTTTAAAACTTAACAGTGGTTTGAAAACTTAAATAAATATTTATTTGTAGTAAATAATTATTTATTTGGCTACCGGTTCTCTTAGATTCAGCAAAATTAAGACGACGGGAAGGGTTTGCCAAACGCGTCAAGACGAGCGCGAGATGACCAGTCGCTAGTAGCCCGCCACCCTAACAAGTTCGAGGTCTCTGTCGAGTAATTTGTATTTTGTGTTAGTGCTGAAAATAAGTGCAATGGAAGTTGAAAATTGGCTTTTAAACCATAACATTGGCCACCTGTGGCCATCATTTGAAGGTAAGTTAATTTTTTCATGTATATATTGTTAAAATAATAAATAAAAACATAGCAGGTGCATTGTAAGTTAAATTGCGCGACAACGATATTATGTATAGAAAAAACGGTGATAATTAATAATAAAATTGTATCTTCTTGATATGTTAAAAGTACATAACCACACTTATTTTGATAACTAGACATCGAACGTGTCACATTGCCAAGCCAGATCACTGATAAGCACCCAGAATCAGAAACAAGGATGACCTCACATTTCATTTTAAGTGAGGCAAGGAATGTTAACATCAAATTAAATGACAGGCTAGCCATGGTACCAACACAAACCCGATGGACGTACCTATCGGTAAACGATTCGTTTATTGGTAGCTATCCACGGCATCGAGCGTCCGGGGTTTGCACGCTGTGCACCCCTTCGTCTATTACCCGCTGTCCCCTCACCTTGTCAGTGGGGAATGGCAGTTTACGGAGGTTTTAGACTCACTGCTAACAACGGTATGCCCTGTCTTCTTCCGTTAACATCTCAATCCTTTCGTTGTTTCGTCCTACTGGGACTCATCAGAGACGCGCGACCATCCTGAGGCCGCGGCCCCTCATGTTCGATGTCTAGTTATCATATTGATCCTCTAGACTCCTTAGCTCATTGTTGTCGGTGATTTATTCGACACATGAGAGGTAGGCAGCTTGGCTGCTCCTGAGCTCTAGTTAAGGCTGATTAAGCCTTCTCATTCGATCACACTTATTTTCTTATGTTTTCACTATTTTTGCACGTTGTAGATCAAACAAAATGGCGCCAGATATTTATACTCTATATTTATACCTACTAACCCAGTTATTAGTACGACCTATATTGTTAAGAAAATCAAATAAATTAAGATTCTTATTTTAGTATGAAGACGAAGCTCCCCCTAGTAAAAAAATGTTACAAGACAATGATATTGTGACAAACATCAGTGATATACTTATTTTAAATGGCGATCAACCACAAAGTTTCAGCAATCAGCCCATGGCTGTTACAGCTTTCGAAACTCCATTAGCCACTACAATTCAACCCGTTACCATTGTGTCATCAGTTGTTCCAACCGAATTTTGGTATCTATAATATAGATACCAAAATTCGGTTGGAATATAAGTATATCCTATAAAATTAAAAGTAAACACTGAAGACGCCAATGCTGAGAAGAGTAAGGTCCCCTGTATATAAATAAACCATTTTTTGACTTGAATAAATATATATTTCAATGAAAATATTATTTAAATCCAACCTATTTAATCCAAATAAATATTTATTTGGGCCAAACAGTGTTATTTGTGATAAACAATATTGTATTTCAATTAAATAACAGGAACTAGGTACAATTTGAAAAATTATTTAAAAGAAATAATTATTTTGTTAGGCCAAATAAATATTTATTTAATAGTAATATATATGATTTATAAGAAACAACACTTTGTTTGGATTAAATATGCAGGCTTGCTGACAAATAAATATTTTGTTGATAGAAATAAGTTATTATTTGCTATTAACACTTGTTTTCTCTATCAAACAAACATTTATTTTAATTAAATACCACATATTTGAAGCGCAATAAATGAATTATTTAAATCAAATAATATTTGTTTAAATATAATAAATGTTACTATCAGCAGTCAAATAATTTTGGACATATTTTCAAATAAATATTTGTTTGGACAATAGGAAATAAATATTTGTTTGGGCGAACTCCATTTTTATTTAGTTTAAATAAATTATTTTTTCAGTGTATAAATCAAGAGAAAAACGTCCAAGAGAACTTTGAAGGTTTTTCAAAAGTAAACCAAGAACTTTTCTCTTGTGACAATACAAATTCTCTTATACAAAGATAATTTATCTTGTCTCTTAATTAACGTTCAAGATAGTTCAATACTTAGCGCCAAGAGCACCTATTTTTTCAGTAAATTACTTTAAATCTCACCGCACCCCGGCATATGTGCTGCCACTGGTTCCATGTGTTGCTCTGACCGTTCGACAAGTAAAATAAAAAGACGTGTACACGAGATGGAGCCCGAGACTCTTTGTTTAAAATGAGGACGGTTTGGTCCCGTACGATGTAGCATCGCGAGCAACACTAGCAGGCACTAAATAAAAAAGTCTGCCATTTGTGTGCTACTAAAATAGATTACTTTTTCAAAAGTCTATTTTTTAAGGAAGTTAGGAAATTTTCCTGCTCTACTCATCCAATTACAATACTCTCCAAACGTTCCTGCGTATATTGTAGCTAAAATACAGAGTGTTACTTAATGATATACAGGGTGATTCAAGTTGAGTGGCCTATTAGAAAATCTCGGAAACGAGTAAACTTATCTTTCTAAAAATTTTATAGCAGGCCTAATTGGCTTTGAGCTTTTAAAACATTATATTTTGACGTTTTTATTACTCCCGGTTATACCGGAAGTTAATGCCAACTTTGCTATTTCAAGTGAAACACCCTGTATATTTTAGCATTTTTGATTACCTTATTAAAATCTAAATAACTTTTGTTAATAATAATGTATTCCTATCTCTAACCGTTTTTGAGATATGAATTATAAAAGGATTTTTGTGTGTAAAAACGCTCCGAGAAGAAAGTTTAGTAACTAGGTATGACTTAACAATAATAAAAGATACTTAAAATATCTATCAGGCTAGCCTAATAAATATAGGGTGATTCATTTGAAAAAAACAGAGTTATTATATTTAATGTACAAAATTCTAAGTACTTGAGGATTTGAGACAGTTATTCTATCCCTAAACTTAAGAGGTTACAAGAAATTTTTAATTTTCGACACTCCAAATAAAAAATACACGTAATCTTGTACTACCATGTTTTTCCAAAATTTTAAGTTTTTGCATTTTGTTTGGATAATTTTGTGGAGGAAACAAAGCCACTAAAATATATAGGGTGTTCTATTTAAAAAAATGTATCTTTTTTGTCCTATTTTTCTGGACCATCATGTATATTTAAAAATAATTTTAGAACATAAACCTCACAGTTTTTTATAAAAACTTTTTTTTAATATCTTTACTAGTAGTACTGTCTCTGTACTATTAACACCCTGTATAGTTATTATTAGTCAATATCTCAAGAGTAAAAGAAACATTTGAAATAACATCTAATAACTTTTTTTTTAACATTATACAGGGTGTTATGGAACTGACGCATTATATTGAAACCAGAGAAAACATTGAAAATAATAGAAAGACAGTTTTAGCGGCAGGCGGACAAAGTAGTGCATCTATCTTTTGCATTAAGGTACAGGGGCGGTTCTACGGGGGGCCTGGGGGGCCCAGGACCCCCCAACATTTCTGAAAAAAACTATAAAATTTATGCCACTGATAAAAAAAAAATTCCGGGTGCTTTATTATTTACATAATTTGATACAATTTGAGCATGATCCTAAAAAATTTGGGGCTGTGGCGTTATTTGCTTGCGAAGGCTACCAAAAATTGTCGCTGCGCCCAGTGGCGTGTGTAAGGGGGGGGGGGGGCATGCAATTTTAAAGAAAAACGAGTAAAAAGAATAATATTTTATAGAATTTTTCTATTATATATTTAACTGTTTCGTTTTCCCTTTTTTAGAGCTATTTTAAATTAACAAAAATATAACCCAATGCAATAAAATACAATTAGGTATTTATTTCTTAAGAGACAAATTAAGGTAAACATTTCAATTGAAACATTTTTTATGGAAGAAGTGTGATAATTTATAATAAAAAAAAATAGTGCGGGATGAAATGAGAATGCTTTATTAGGAATATAAATATACGGCACTTAAGAAGGAGTATTTCCAAATCTAAGCATTTGCACCAAAAACTGCTCTTAGATCTACGCTCCTAAAATACATGATTTCTGAAAAAATCATCAATTTTGGTGTGGTGAGCGATATTTACTTTTTTTTTAATCATGAAAACCCGAGCCCGGAAAACGCTGGTTAGAGTCATACATACGTCTTATGTTAATATTTTGGATTGACACCAATATTCATATTTTTCACAATTATAAAATACGTTTTTTTTTTAAATAAAGAGCCAGCTAGGAATATCAAAAAAATACATAAAAAAAAATTTAATCCAACCATGCAAAGGGGGAGAGGTAATAATTTAATTTTCGAAATTTGATATTGATAGTAGTTAGGTGAATTTTAAACGAACTTTGGGCGTGGCCCCGAAAATTTTTCGCCTGCGGCGCTTTTCCGCCTTCTTCGCTAGGTACAATACCATGGAATACATATAGTCCCGACTATCCCTCTCTTCAGAATGACATACTTACGCCCCCCAGCCCCCCCCCCGAGCATATTTTCTGGCTACGCCAATGTGGTGCCCCCCCAATATTTTGGGTCTGGAACCGCCCCTGTTAAGGTACACAGGGACGCTAAAGGTCATAGGTTCCCTGGGGCACAGGTAGACAATGACAGGCTGTTTCGTCCTTGTTAGGACTCATCAGAAAGTCATAACCTGCAAGCAATTCCCAATATAGCGAAAATATGCTTTCAAGATATTTTTAAGAATAAATATATGATGAAAACCTAGTATCGCCATCTGTAGGAATCAACTTAATGCAAAAAATAGCCATCAGACGTGAAGACATAGAACTAACAAGAAACCAAGTACGTTAGGCCAACACACACAGTATAGGAAACGTTTTTGCGCATCCCTACACTTTTTCTACGGGTTTGTAGATTTAAATATAGATCGCGCTGCAGTAGCCCACTGGGGTGCCGCACCAATTCGGAATACAATGCCGTGTTTTTGTTTTGTAAATATTCCGAATACCTTCGGAGATATCCGAAAAAACCCGAAATTTTAACTTTTGGTTTTTAATTTCTTGCGCCTTTATTTTAGACTTAGGAAAGAAACAAAAAACACCTTCTCGTAGCCGTTCTTTATGTTCTACAATATGGCGTTATTAGTTTTCAAATTGGACGTTCCGTTCTTTAAATACCAACCTCAATTAATTTTTTTTAAATACGGGCCTGGAATCTTTAAAACAGTATTAAGGACTTCTTAGCTTTGGAAATTTAATACAAATTAAAGGTTTTTATAATGTTAACGTTTTGTCATCAATTAACACATCACAAGTATTTCAAATTATCCTTTCTTTACTGTTAGGGCCCTGGCAATTATTTTTATGATTACTTAAATATTAAAATTACATTACAGGAAGTTATGATGTTTAGGCCGTTTATTTTTTTAATAAGATTTACCGTCACAATACTCTACTCTAGAAAGTAAGCAAGTTTAAGTAATCCTATTTTTTATTAGTATTTTATTTATTTTATTAATATAACGTACCTATATCTTAAGTCCTATGGCAGTGGTTCCCAAACTGGGGGGCGCGCCCTCCTGGTGGTGCGCAAAGCAGCATTAGGGGGGGGGGGGGGGGCGAGAGCTCTGAAAAACTGCAAAATTAATACAAATTTTTAACTTGTGTATAATGGAGGGGAAAGAGGCGCGACCATTTCTTGATTCCCCAAAAGGGGGCGCCATAGAAAAAAGTTTGGGAACCCCTGTCCTATGGTTTTTGCCTTAGACCTAGGTCGAAATACTGTAAAATAGAAAAAAATTAAGACTCCCAAGTGAAAAAAGGTAACTGGAGTGTTAGTCTAGTTATGTTACTGTGATGCTCTTACGTTTGTTTCAAAAAGAATTTCAATTTTTTTTTACTGTTTATATGATCTGATGATGCTAATTTCAGGCGAAACATGAAAAAAAAACATAGAGACAGAAAAATATTTGCGACCGAGACTTTGGGTCTCTTTTCTTACAAAATATCAAATATCAGGCCACTTTGTGTAAAATGAACGGATTTTTCAAATCAGAAATCTTTTTTTAGTTTGGCTCTAAATGTTCAGGACCGTAATGAAAGAAAAAAGATAATTTGAAAAATGTGTTATTAGATGACAAAACGTTAAAATTTTGAAAAATACCTTGTATTAAATTTTTAAAGCTTACAAGTAATGAAAACTGTTTTAAAAATTCCAGGTCCGTATTTAAAAAAATTGATTTGAGGTTGGTAACTAAAGAACGAAACTTCGAATTTGAAAACTAATAACGCCATCTTGTAGAACATGAAAACGGCTATGAAATAGTGTTTTTTATTTTTTCCCAAGTCAAAAATGAATGCGCAAAAAATTAAAAACCAAAAATGAAAATTTCGGGTTTTTTCGGATATCTCCGAAAGTAATCGGAATAATTAGAATATTTTTCAGCAAATTATTAAGCCCTAAAATACGCAACTTTGTCTCAATTTTTAGTATCTCTTTCCGTTTTTACAGATCCCCTTGTATGCACACGAATTTGTATCACCCTGTATATATAGGTAGTAGAAAAAATTTAAAAACTTATCAATTTCGCGCTCCGCCGCTTTTTTTAAATGAAATAAATAATAGGTCGCCTTGTAATATCAAAGTGAATGAATAATTAAAAAAATAAAAGTTGATAATGGCCGGGTAACTTGCGGAGAAAGCCACGGTCCAATACAATACCAGAAAACCGATTTTTATAGACAGTTATTATGTTATGTATTTTTGAAGACCTAATGACACACACCTGGTCAATTCTCAAAGAAGGGGGAAAGACAATAATACAGCCGTGGAGTCAGTGGCGTATTTAGGGGGGGCTGCCCGGCTGCAGCCCCCCCCCCTTCTCCGAGCCGCGGAGCTCGGCTCTAAAAACATAATTGCAACCTAATTTTTGAACGCTTTTAATGTATTCTTGGCTTAGATTACAAAGGTTTTGTAGGAAACGTTTAGTTTTTTAACTTTTCCTTCTAAAAGTCCTGTTTTATATAGAGATTGAAGTTGCGGATGCATATCGTTTTAGTTATTGATTTTTGATACAATTTTATAGGAAAACGAGTAAAAATAATATTTTATAGTATCTTTCCATTATACAGGGTGTCCCGAAATTAGGTGACAATATTTTAAGGGGACAAAGTACATCCAAAAATAGGACTAAAATCCTCTATTAATATACCTTGAAAAACGCTTCATTATGGGGCTAGAGCCCCCCCGAATGGAAGCTATGATAAGGGGTTATTTCAAAATATCTCAGAAAGTGATTGAAGTATCAAAACAAAATTTGATACATGTTTTACCCATGACAAGACGCAATAAACGGTTCGTTTAGCTTAGGTGTATTTCTTCCAGTGGCGTCCCACTGGGTAGGTAGTGAGGAGAATATTGCCCTAACTTTTTTATTTGTAGGATTTTTTAACGCCGGGTGCAATTTTTAAAAGCACGGAAGTCTTCTATTGAAAAAAGGTACTCCTGCTTCATTTTGGAGGATTCACCATTTTTCAGTAAAATCGATTTTAAAATTTTCGGTCTTTTACAAGCCGTTGAAAAGGCTAAGGTGTTTTTTGCATATCTCAGCAAACACTTGATATTAAAACATGAAATTTATTAAAAGTTCTACTAGCGACAAGACATATTTATTAAAGGATGTAACATTAAGATATTTTTCCAGTGGCCTCGCACGGGGTAGAGCCTTAAGTAAATATTACATTTTTTTTTTATTTGAGGGGCTTTCCTTTCATAATATTTTCAAATTCTCTGTGCCCCACAAAACATAACACGCAGATCTAGATATTGCTTCCAACAAAAGGGAAATCATTTCGAACATTTGCTTAAGAATTAGTTTCCCGTGTGGTTTTACAATTAAATTTGATTTCCAATTTGTTATTCGTTTTTGTTTTATTTTAAGTCTCTTATAAAAATAAATATTTAAAAAACAAGGTCTTAAAATCTGTTGAAAACCTTATATTCTGTCAAATTACAATAATGGAAGATTTTATTAACAAAAAATTTAAAAATTTAAAAAAATTACATTAAAAGTATGAAAGCCCCTCAAATTAAAAAAAAATAGTAATATTTACTTTAAGCTCCACCCCGTGCGACGCCACTGGATAAATATTTTAATGTCACATCCTTAAATAAATATGCCTTGTCGCTAGTAGAATTTCTAATAAATTTCATGTTTTAATATTAAGTGTTTGCTGAGATATGCAAAAAACACCTTAGCCTTTTCAACGGCTTGTAAAAAACCGAAAATTTTAAAATCGATTTTACTGAAAAATGAAGCAGGAGTACCTTTTTTTAATAGAAGACTTCAGTGCTTTTAAAAATTGCACCTGGCGTTAAAAAATCCTATAAATAAAAAAGTTGGGGTAATATTCTCCTCCCTACCTACCCAGTGGGACGCAACTGGAAAAAATACACCTAAGCTAAAGAAACCGTTTATTGCGTCTTGTCATGGGTAAAACATGTATCAAATTTTGTTTTCATACCTTAATCAGTTTCTGAGATGATTTGAAAAAACCGCTTATCATAGCTTCCAGTCGGGGGGCTCTAGCCCCATAACGAAGCGTTTTTTAAGGTATATAGGGTTTTAGTTCTATTTTTGGATGTACTTTAACCCCTTAAAATATTGTCACCTAATTTCGGGACACTCTCTATACTTGTCTGTTTAGTTTTCCCTTTTTTAGAGCTATTTTAAATCAACAAAAATATAAAATGCAATAAAATTTTTGCACAACAAACCAAAAAACAAGTAATTAAAACATTTTTTATGGACGAAGTGTGATAATAAAATTTATATTATAATAAAAAAAATAGTGCGGGAAGAAATGAGAATGCTTTATTAGGAATATACAAAACGGCACTTAAGAAGAAGTATTTCGAAACCAAAGCATTTGCACCAAAAACTGCTTTTAGATCTACGCTCCTAAAATACATGGTTTCTGAAAAAATCATCAATTTTGGCGTGGTGAGCGATATTTACTTTATTTTTTATTATGAAAAACCGAGCCCGAAAAACGCTGGTTAGAGTCATACATAAGTCTTATGTTAAAAGTTTGGATTGCCACCATATTCATAAAGAGCCAGCTAGGAATATCAAAAAAAAAAATAAAAAAACATTTACAAAAACACATTTAATCCAACCAAACCATTTAGAGAGGGGAGAGGAAATAATTGAATTTTCGAAATTTGATAGTAGTTAGAATTTTAAAGGAACTTTGGGCGTGGCCCGAATATTTTTTCCGCATTCTTCGCTAGGTACAATATCATGAAATACATGTAGTCCCGACTGCTCCTTTTCTCCAGAAAAAAATGTCCTACTTACCCCCCCCCCCCCCGAACATATTTTCTGGTTACGCCACTGCCCTGCAGCACTGTCTCCTTGACAGGTCACGAGCCTTCACTGCAACAGTTCGTTAAATGACAAAACTATCGATTTTGTTAATATTGTAAAAAGTAAGTATAGAATTTCCAAAGCCAATTGACAATAAAAAAAAAAACAATTAATTACCTTGGCTGGTCACATCAAAGACCTACTCGCAGGTGCCGGTGTATTCGATATCTTTATAGCAAAGGACAGGAGATTGTTATAAGCCATTTTTAACTGCTTGCGAAATAAATAATATATTTTAATTTAAATAAACGATAATTTTGAACTCCGCCATCTTTAATGATACTCATTTATCTCAAGTTGGGCCGATCCTTCATCATTATAAAGGTTCAAGAGTAAATATTTGAATAACGATAGTAAAATTAAATTCTTGATAAAATAAGAACTATTTTGATACAGAACATACTGACATTCTACACAATATTTTATCAAAACGGAAACTCGATTAGCGGAGTTAGTTTGCTCCTCTGGCTCGTGGGTCTGTCTGTTTTTACCCGATACAATTTTGGCCTCTTTTTTATTTTATTTGGAACACCAATGTCGGGTTGCACAGATAATTTTAATAATAATTAACCTTTGAATTTTAACATTTAAAGAAAGCCGAATAGATAGGCGCACTATGATTCATTCGCTACGTAAGAACCGACGTGACTTCGGAGCGCGCCGTCTTTTATTGCATAAAATAATACAATATCTTGTGTCTGAAATCGATCGAAAATGGAGACAAACATTAGTTCGTCTCCAAAAACGGTTGCCATATTTTTGCACTGATCCGTCGTTCTTTAAATACTGAAATTCAAAGAATTAACTAACCAGTAAGTTTGACGTGACCAGTAGCGCGGTCAAGACTAGGGGGGGGGGGGCTGGAGCCCTCCCCCGATGTGCCTACAATGGATTTGAGTAATTTTTTTTAGGGTTTTCATCTTTTTTATAAAAATAACTCTCTCACACCCACATAGATACCAAATTTCCAATTGTGAAGAATCAAATTCGAAAATTTGTTTAGTTTTATTAATTGACTTTAAGAAACCACGCAATTTAACATGGGAAATTTTAGCGCATTCAGGTTCACTTAATCTAAATTTAAATATTTGTTCAAAAAATGTGAAACGAACACAGCACAAAATCAATATAATAGTCTATTTCAGAAAGGTGTAGAGTAATAAAATGGGAAATTCCGTCCAGTTCGGCTCAATTTCGGTGTCGGCCATAGGCGTAGATCAATTTTGTGCATTAAATTATTTATTGTAATATTAAAGTTTCAAGTTTTTGCGTAAGAGGATTAGAAAAGGTATGTTTTCGGGCCTGAAGTGTCAAAAGGTTATTAATTTAAATGTACATGATTGTATAAAATACGATTACCAGAATTTTACTGTAATAGAAACTGTCGACCGATGTTCTCGAATGACTGGAGTTGGAGAGTTGCCGACAAGAAAGACAGCAGGACAAGTGGAACCTCCCAAGAAAAGTCCAGGCAGACCAGTAAAAGGCTTTAATGCAAACACCAAAAGTGTTTGCATTAAAGAAGAAAAGTTCACTCTTTTTATTTTAAAAAAGAAAGACCCACCCTAGATAGGATTCTAAGGGAGCATGGCCAGGATGATAGTATTTCGTTGATAACTAGAAAACTTTGTGGATGCATCATTCACGACGCACAGAGAAAACCCCAACTTCATCTTGGAGAAAACAGAAAACTATTGAATTTGAAGATAGTTTGATAAAGAATCAACTATTAGCTACCTATAGCAAATTTACACAAACATCGTTTTATGAAATATGCCGTGGAAGATATAGCTGAAAACATAGTGTAACTGTGCTGCGCACACCGCCATATCATTGCGAACTAAATCCTATAGCACTTATATGGGCGAAAGTGAAAGGATTTGTAGCAAGACACAACACGACATTCAAAATAAAAGACGTTAAGCTACTGTTTGATCAAGCCATTACGGAAGTGACACCAGAGAACTGGCGAAAAGCAGTCCATCATGTCATTAAAGAAGAGGAGAAAATGTGGGATCTTGACCACCTGATCGATCGGACCGTCGACCCATTAATTATAAATAAAGAGGAGATGACTGTGCCTCAGATGACGAAGAATATAATGATTTTTTATAATATAATTTCTGTATAATGTATTTTTTGTTGTTCTTTTTATAATGTTTAATAAAAAAATAGGTGTACCTAATACTATGTACGCATAATGCACGCCTTTGTCACACCATTTTTAGTGTTTGTGAATGGACAACAATAGGCAAAACCCATAAATTGACCTAAACCCGGGTGGTACTACCTGCACTTGACGAAAAGAAAGAACTTTGCAATAAAATCAATGCCAAATTATGAAAGTGGCTTAAATATTCGTTGGGTCACTCTGTAGCCCCTTTGCATACCTAATTAGCTTTTATTACTCTACACTTTTCTGAAATATACTATACGTATATTACACGCTCACCACGCCAAAATTAATGATTTTATAAGGAATTATTTTTGGCTTAGATTACGAAGCAGTTTTTGGCGAAGGTTTTTTTCTTCTTAAAGTCCTGTTATATTTAAAGATTAAAAGAGAAAAGAAAAACGCGTAAACACAACAATATTTTATAGTATTTTTCTATTAAACTTTTCTGTCACGTTTCACCCTTTTTAGAGCTATTTTAAATCAACAAAAATATAAATAAATGCAATAAAAAAATTTACAACAAAACCAAATGACAACTATTAGTCTCGTTTATTTATTTTTAAAGACAAAATTTAAAGACGAAATTTAAAGAGAAAATTTAAAAAAACACTGTTTCTTCTTTTTTATTGAAGATTGTGTGATGAATTGATGATTTACAATATAAAAATAGTGCGGCAAGAAACGAGAATGCAAAACCTAACATTTATACAAAATCGCACTATAAAAAGGAATATTTCGAAACCGTAACAAAAATGGCTCTCAGATTATAGGCCAAGCGGTGCGGGATTCTACTAGGTCGGAGAGAAATAAAATTGGGTGAGGTGGTAGAGATAGGTTCCCTGATAATCCACCTGAGTTTGCGACCTGTATGCCTGTATGAGTTGCCGCTCGAGGGGTGAGGGGATGAAAATTCTAACTCGCGGCGCTTGGTGCAAAATAGCACCCTTGGAGTAGGTGCTATTGAAAAAAAGTTTAAATAGAATATATAGAGAATAAAATTGTGCACAACTTTGGTTCTTTACATTTTTTGGCTCAGACCAATGGTTTTTGCTCCACGGTGCGTGAAAGTTGGGGGGTAGTTTGCAATTTTTAACAAAATCATAATTTAATCGCGGATTAAAACAAATATGGCTACCAAACAATTCTGTAATATTTTTTTACAGGACGATAAGGACCAAACAGACAACGTCGAGCTTGCCGGACACAGTGAAATCCATATCGACCGTAGGGATACCACGTTAAAAAAAACGCGCCCTCAAGGGTGGTGTGGAAACGGGTTAAAAATTATATTTTCTGGTATCATGTTTGCACAAAAATAAAAAGTTAGTGTAGGTCAACAATAATAGAAAATATTGACCGAAGATCATAATAATTAAAAAATGCCCATATCGATAGTATGTAAGGCCCACTTCTAAAAATCATATCTTTTATTATATAAGATCAAATGTTATAAATCGGGCATCTGCTTACTTAAAAAACCTTATTCTTATAGTAAAAAAATATTACAGAATTGTTTGGTAGTCATATTTGTTTTAATCCGCGATTAAATTATGATTTTGTTAAAAATTGCAAACTACCCCCCAACTTTGGCGCACCGTGGAGCAAAAACTATTGGTCGAAGCCAAAAAATGTAAAGAAACAAAGTTGTGCACAATTTTATGCTCTATATATTCGATTTGAACTTTTTTTCAATAGCACCTACCCCAAGGGTGCTATTTTGTACCAAGCGCCGCGAGTCAGAGTTTTCATCCCCTAACCCCTCGAGCGGCAACACCCCGAGGTCGCAAACTCAGGTGGACTATCAGGGAACCTATCTCTACCATCCCACCAAATTTCATTTTTCACCGACCTTTTGCAAGTAGAACCCCTTATTTTGTACCCATCGCTTGGCCTATTAGTAATACGTATAAAATCATGAAATACATATAGTCCCGACTGCCCCACCCTCCAGAAAAAAATGTTCTAGTTACGCTCACGAGCCACGGAGCTCGGCTCTAAAAACATAATTGCAACCTAATTTTTGAACGCTTTTAATGTATTCTTGGCTTAGATTACAAAGGTTTTGTAGGAAACGTTTAGTTTTTAAACTTTTCCTTCTAAAAGTCCTGTTTTATATAGAGATTGAAGTTGCGGATGCATATCGTTTTAGTTATTGATTTATGATACAATTTTATAGGAACACGAGTAAAAATATTAATATTTTATAGTATTTTTCCATTATATACTTGTCGGTTTGGTTTTTCTTTTTTTAGAGCTATTTTAAATCAACAAAAATATAAAATGCAATAAAATATTTGCACAACAAACCAAAAAACAATCAATTGAAACATTTTTTATGGAAGAAGTATGATAATTTATAATAAAAAAAAATAGTGCGGGAAGAAACGAGAATGCTTTAATATGAATATACAAAACAGCACTTAAAATAGTTATTTTCCTAACAAGTGCGCAAAGTGATACTTTTCCGCACGCAAGTACAGTTGGACGAACGACGCGAAGCGGAGTTCGGATAAGTTCTTGCGTGCGGAAAAGCACTTTGCGCACTTGTTAGGAACAACATTTTTCCTACGAGCTTCATATCAGATAACAACAAAAATAAAAATATGATAATTTATTTAATAATTTTTAATTCGACTTTAAAGAAAGAACTATAATATACTTACAACTAAAAATTACATAACAAAAAAAAATAATAGAAAATTAAAAAATTACATAACAATAAAAAAAATAATAGAAAACTAAATTATTTGTTTATAACATTTATAACAAAAGAGCAATTACTCACATTCTGCAAAGTGATAGCCGATCCAGTAAGCTCATTCAGTGGGTGGCTTATGGTACGGCTTGATAAGCACTGACTTGTGGACGGACAGTTAATATTATGGCTTGATGAAGGTTGACTTAGTGCAGAAGGGCAGTTGTTCGTGGCCAATATTTTATTCGACATGTCCTTTTTTTGATTTGTCGAATCATCAATGTAGCTCTCGGCGACAGTCGTCGATTTCCAACCTCCGAGTCGCTTGACATTAGTGATTCCTGCTCCAGAATCGGCCAACATGGTAGCCGATGAACGACGGAAACTATGTCCTGTATTATGCTCTGGATTTTTCAATTGTAGATATGCAGCTATTTTCGAGGGCATCTTACCGAATGAATTTATTCCAATACATTGAGTACCGCATGTTCCTTGTTGATACTGCACAAAAAAGCGCTTGTGCGGAGTGGATGGTTTTCGCAAATTTGCATATTTATGATAGAGTTGTAAATAATGTCCCTTATTTGTTTCATTGGACACTACAAAGATTCTTGAAGTATTGTTTTTACTGTCGGGGATTTTGACGACTATCAAATTTCCTTTATCCTCTATGTGATCAACCATTATCTTGCAAAGCTCTTCGCGCCTGCAAGCACCGGCCAACCCAAAAATGGTGGCGACTTTTATAAGAAGGTAAATTTGGTCAGGTGCTTCTTCCATAAATTTGGAAACTTCAATTTTGTCAAAAATTTTGGCCTTTTTCGGACGATATCCCACATTTTGCTTTTTTAAAAACAATGTTAGCTTGAAATATTGACTTAAATCCAAGTTTATTTTGATTTTAAGGACACTTTTTAACATAGAGTACTTACTCCATAAAGTATTTGGCTGGAATGATTTTCGTAAATCTGCAAAATAGGCTAGGAAGACCTCCTCCTTGAAACTATTTGTCCCTTTGTTGCGGCACCAGTATTCAAAATGTTCAAATTGCTTCTCGTATTTTTGTTGAGATTTAGCGGGCAATAAATTTAAATTTGCAGAGTTTGCGGCCTCTAGGATGGAATCTGGTAGCTCCTCGTCAGAGCTGCTCATTTTAACAGTGTTTAAGCCTTTTTATGATTTGATAAAAATAAAAGTGTCGGTGTTTGTAGATTCTTGTGGACATAGAAACTGAGGAAAAATCTGACATCATGTGTCAAAATCGACATGTACATTTATTGTTGCTTGGCAATATTATAATAATTTATCGCTATACGAGGTACTTAAAAAATACAGTTTTTTTCGTTGAAGCTGAAATACAAATATCGGGAATTACGATTAAAAGATAAAAGAGAATACTCTTGCAACGGCTTCTCACATTGCCATAAAATAGTTTACAGCTACTAAAATAAATATAAATATTCCCTACCAAGGAGATTTTTGAATAGTTTTACTTTTCCGCACCCAGTGCGGATAAAAGTCTTATCCGCACTAATGCGGAAAAGTGTAACTTTGCACACAAAAATGCGTGCGCAAAGTACTACTTTGCGCACGCTCGTAGGTAAACTATTTTAAAACCTAAGCATTTGCACCAAACACTGCTCTTAGATCTACGCTCCTAAAATACATTATTTCTGAAAAAATCATCAATTTTGGCGTGGTGAGCGATATTTACTTTATTTTTTATTATGAAAAAGCGAGCCCGAAAAACGCTGGTTAAAGTCATACATAAGTCTTATGTTAAAAGTTTGGATTGTCACCAATATTCATATTTTCACAAATATAAAAAATGTATGTTTTTAAAGAGCCACCTAGGAATATCAAAAAAAAAGTAAAAAAAAACATTTACAAAAACAAATTTAATCCAAACATGCAGAAGGGGGAGGTAATAATTTATATTTCGAAATTTGATACTGAGTAGTTTGGTGAATTTTAAACGAACTTTGGGCGTGGCCCCGAAAATTTTTTCCGCATTCTTCGCTAGGTATAGTCAATATATTGAATTCTCTCGCAAGATGGAGGCCAAGTCACGTGACACTCTGTCAATTCTGGTACATTTAATTTCTGTAGGTTGGTATGAATTCCAGGACTGGACTTAAAAATTACAATTTATTTTGAACATTTTAGTTTAGAATAACATGTATTTTGAACGTAATAATAAACATGCAGTTTTATAGTAATTAGATTATTGTTGGAATGAACAATAAGTAACTAAGCAGACCACTTTAACAGTGACATTAATGACGTTTAGAAACCAATTTACTCACAATCAGATTAGTAAATAAAGAATGAAAGTAATCAGACTATTTTGATTATGACTATATCTGCCACACTTACTCTATCACAGTCAAAGTGGCCTATTAAAGGAATTTTTTGGATCAATGAATTCTACGGCATCAACTGATGTGCTAGGCACACAATAATTGTGATCCATAGTGATTTAACGTCTAAAAAAGAATATTAAAAAATGTTAACCTACAATTCTTTTATCAAATAAAATGTACTTTCTGGGCTTCACTAGTAACGGCAAAAGTAAATAAGAGTCAATAAAAATCAAAATAAAAGGCCTAAAAAACCCTAAAGAGTATTAAACACTTTAAAAACGTAGTAGAAACCGACGAAACGACACAATACACAACGTGAAGCGTGGGCTAATTCCGGCTCAGGTCGAATCTAGGGATTTTATGATGTGAGATATCAGCTGATCGATGTCAAATTACTGCTGTCATCTGTTTTAATACGAGCAAATTCCTTGACCTTTCTATACAATATCATGAAATACATGTAGTCCCGACTGCTCCTTTTCTCCAGAAAAAAAGTCCTACTTACCCTACCCCCCCCCCCCCCCGAAAATATTTTCTGGTTACGCCACTGTACATAACATTGGCAGAAATAGGTTTCTCACAATCATACTGGCACGGCTACCTTAATTTTTAATTTGCTAATCAAGCACCTTTTATTGTGAGTACATAATGCCTGTCAATTTCATTTATGTCACAGTCAAACTTGCTGGTTAGTTAATTCTGGTTAAAAAAGGTTGTGCAATAGAACATAATAATGGTTTAAACCTGAAGATACAAGGAAAAAAGAATCGCCAAAACTCTACTGCAAAAATCTTATTTTTTTTAAAGTTTAATCGGGATGCCGACAATTTGGCGAACGCAATTTGCAAAATTTTGTAACCTTCAACAAACAAGATACAGATATAGTGTATTTCACGTAAGCTTTTAATGGCCGTCGATGAGCCATGTAATTTCTAGTAACATTTTTGTTTAGTGCCGGACTGGCGTTCCTGTAATAGTTAATTACCAATAAAACAATATATTTATTTGCTTTTTTGGTAAAATAACACTTCACAGATACACACAGTCGAACACAGTATAACCAGAAAGTCTACGCACAAAATAATAACAAAATTATCTCTAAAAATACCAAATACAACAACAATACTGCACTTATTATTCAACACGTGAACGAATGAATGCCGGCTCTGCGATATTAAAAGAACGCAGAGAAGATACGCGGATTGATGAAGTATAGAATAAATTAGAATTTATAAAAAGGTTGTCGACATCAAACAGCTTAGCCGGCATCTACCTGGCCACCTTCCCCAAAAAGTTTAAAAGAATGGGTTATTCTACACGAAATTCGGTTTTCAGCTTGTATCAATAATGCATCAGAGTTAAAAAATATATTTTTACAAAAAAATATTGATGGTATCTTTACGCACGCCATTGGTGGTAGTAAGTAAACCCATTTTTAACGAAAAAGTGCAGTTAAATGAAATATCAGTTGATATCAATTTTTAATAGATATCTTCAAGGGCTTTCGAGATTAAAAAAAAATTATTTATATTTTATATATTATTTTAAAACTTTTTTTAGGGTACTAAAGAAAAGTTCATATAAACATATATGTCCTAAACGGCTTAAATTTTCTGCTACAGGGTGTTAAATTATTTTTTTTCTTAATGCGTTTTTTGTAATATCTCCGAAAGTACTTTAGATAATATTTTCAATTTTGGCATGTGCTAATAGGACATAAAACCACATCTTTTAGTAATAAAAGTTATATTTTTGTTCCACCAGTGGCGTCCCTGCAAACATTTCCTGATATTTTTTAGAAAAAGTTGTACGCCACTGACATTTTTCCATGTGGATATTATTTCTGATTAGCCTGATCAATTCTGCATAAAAATGGTCTCTTGCGTTTTTCTCCTCAGGCACACCGGTCTTAATTAAATTAGCTCTACTATTTATTATTATTACCATTGATAATACAAAATTTTGTTTTATAAAAATTGTTGGAAATGACCACCTTCATTTTAATAGGCATGCTTCCGCCCGTCTAATTTAATTTAATTATTTTAAAAGGTAAAAATAAGAACACAAAGTCTTCCTCCACTGATATATTATAGAAATATTTTAGTAAACTTCTCTACGTGTTTCGAATGCAGAAGCATTCATCTTCAGGAGAAAAATTAAAAGAAGAAAGGACCAGTAGATATCACCCTAACTGAGCAACATAAATATAGGTTCGGTATAAAATGAGTGGAACAATGAAGAAATCGATACACATTGCATTGTGAATAAGAAAAGTATATCGGTTGAGACTTAAGGCACTGTGAAAACCTTAAAGGTAGAATGAAAGATTTAACATCTTTGTGTGGAAGAACTGTCGAAAGATCAGAATGAATGATCATTCCCTTTTACTTCATTCTGATCTTTCGACAGTTCTTCCACACAAAGATGTTAAATCTTTCATTCTACCTTTAAGGTTTTCACAGTGCCTTAAGTCTCAACCGATATACTTTTCTTATTCACAATGCAATGTGTATCGATTTCTTCATTGTTCCACTCATTTTATACCGAACCTATATTTATGTTGCTCAGTTAGGGTGATATCTACTGGTCCTTTCTTCTTTTAATTTTTCTCCTGAAGATGAATGCTTCTGCATTCGAAACATGTAGAGAAGTTTACTAAAATATTTCTATAATATATCAGTGGAGGAAGACTTTGTGTTCTTATTTTTACCTTCTATATTCCCACTCCACTTTAAGTATGGACTATTTCTTCAAGTTAATTATTTTAGTTAAGAACGGTGTGCCTGAGGAGAAAAACGCAAGAGACCATTTTTATGCAGAATTGACCAGTCTAATTAGAAATGATATTCACAAGAAAAAATGTAAGTGGCGTGCCACTTCTTTTCTAAAAAATATAAGAGGAAATGTTTGCAGGGACGCTACTGGTGGGACAAAAAAATAACTTTTTTTACTAAAACATGTGGTTTTATGTCATATTAACACATGCCAAAATTGAAATTATAATCTAAAGTACTTTCGGATATATTACAAAAAAAGCATTCAAAAAAATGATGCAACACCCTGTAGCAAAAAATTTAAGCCGTTTAGGACATATGTTTATATAAACTTTTCTTCATAAAATAACTTTAGGAATCACACCCTAAAATATTAGCACATCATTAAGGAACACCCTGTAGAAAACCTTGTATACTATGTAAAGTCAAATTTTTTTAAGAAAACGCCAAGTCACTTGTCATTTATGGCACCCTGTTGACGTCTGGTCTATTTTACGTTTAGAGGTTGGCTAAAAAGACAGGACCGGACTATTTTTATGTTCCATTAACAAACTAAAAAAATATTTAAATATTAAGTTCCTTATCTCCCATTTTAAGCAAAGAAGACTTTACAAAATTTTCTATTTAAATCATCGTTCTTAACTAAAGTTGTCAAGAAACTTTTGGAGATGTTATCCAAATTGGAACAAAAGTCAAGAACCTATTAGGTATCCACTGAATACTACCTAGATATTGTGATAGGAATTACTTACAATAAAGTAATGTACTAGTAACATAAACATTATCGACAAAGCTTTTAAAAAATTTAACTTATCGATACACTACTCTCCTTTGCTCGTGAATATTAAAGAATGTAATAAATGCCGGTAATACTGCACCAGCTAGGTAGAATACGTAAAACATGGTATATATGGTTAAAATATTGGTATACAAAACAATCACTATGCTTCATTTTAGTTATGACTCTAACTTTCAATCAGAAAACTCGATATACACAATATAAAAAACAGTCACAAAAATACTAAAAAACACCAAAAAACAACGAAAATAATAGGACGCGAACTGACATGTGAACTTGTTACGGTCCACACTAAATCTAGTAACTTTTCGGCGGAACTAGAATCAGCTGTGAATGTCATTTGTGGCTTTCAACTGTCGAAACGCCGTTTTCTATCGCGATATGATCTCTATCTACTATTTTTTTATAAATAAATAAATTCAATTTAAAATAAATCGTAGTGAATTTACACCTATAGACCCCTAAACATAACCCAACTGCATAATTATAAAACGTGTATTTCTCACCCCAAAATGGTCGCCAATTTGAATGGGCCTACCCAATTACCCACCCTGCTCCCTCTAAGATGGAGACAGATAAAAATAGGCAAATAGAAGGGTGAGAATAGGGTATATAAAACAAGGGGTGGGGTGCCGTTATTTAAAAGTGGCGGTCGTTGGCTTGTGTATGTATGGACCCTTCGATTCCTCTAGGAGGGTTCCTAGATAATTTTTATTTTATTATGGGGTATTTACTGAGACTCGAGGCAAAGTATGAGTCAAAATATGTCAAAAAATGATCTGTTACATGAAAAAGTAACATAAGTTCGCCGTGTGACGTCACATAGTATAACTAATCCGCTCTTGCGCTATGTATTATAGTACGCCGCCCGTGACGTCACAATCGCAAACTTTAATCGATTCTAATTAGTCCAGAGGATTAAAAAAATATTTATATGTGAATTGTGGGTCATTTGATACTCGCGTCTATTTCCAACACTATTCCAGGCACTGCGCATGTCAGACTGACAACTTGATGACGGGATATTTAAAATATAGGTAGAAATGGGCCATAATTATAAAATAGAGGGGCAGGCTATTACTCATTAATCAGTGAGTTTTATCGTCGAGGCTGTAAAGCACCTGTAAAGTAACAACTTTACTTCCACTTTTGTACGACAATTTATTTGTGCACAGACTGTGGGATGAATTGTATGAAGTACAAAAATATATTTACTCCATTAAAGAAAACAATACAGGGTGATTCCTAAGTTGATACTTCTTTTTAAGCTTTGTATAGAAGGCATTAAAATTTTCAAATACCTTTTTTCAAAAAACTTAAAAATAGGCGAGATACGGAAGTAAAAAAATCTAAGTGCGGGTCTGGTCATCAAAACATAGCCTGCTATACTTTATGTTGTTTATCTCTTATTAGTCATGCAATTTACGGGTCGGCGGTGAGTTATTTAGCAATACGCTGCGGTGTGTTTTTCTGAAGCAAGTTTATTTTAAATTGGTGACACGTGAAAATGGTAAAATTTGAAATCAATGAACTAGTAGATATGGTGCTAATTGACGGTGAGTGTTGTCAAAGTGCGGCTGCTGCTTCGAGATTATGCGCAGAACGTTTTCCCTTGCGGGTTCATCCTACACGCAGAAGTTTTCTTATGTCGGGTTGCACAAAGAATTTTAATAATAATTATTTAACCGGCAAGTTCGACTGTGACAGACGTAACAGAAATAATTTTTTTCACAATCATACTGCTTAATTTTTAATTTACTAATCGCACACCTTTAAATGTGAGTATATAACGCCTGTCAAAGTCATTCATGTCACAGTCAAACTTGCCGGTTAAATAATTATTAAAATTTTTTGTGATACCCGACATTAATGTTATTCAACGGGCAAGATAGGCAGAACCGTATTTGATCCACAGTGTATGTAATAAATGAATGAACCTTATTTTTGAGTTTTTTGAAAAAAGATATTTGAAAATTTTGTTTATTTTAATGCCTTCTATACACAGCTAAAAAAGAGGTATCAACTTAGGACTTACCACTACATACAATTAATCTTACAGTCTGTGCATACATAAACTGTTTTACAGTTAAAAAATTGGAGGTTAGGTTTTTCCTTTACAGGTGCTTTACTGCCTCAACAATAACAAAATGTATGGATTAATAGCCTGCCCCTCCATTTTAATTATGGCCCATAAATTAACAAACTGGCAAGCAACGAATAACAACAATATTCTTGCAACAAAATTTAATAGAGACTAGAACCTAAACTATGACTCACACCGTGACGTAATAAAACATTAAAAAATAATTAAACCCATTTCTACATATATTTTAAATGTCCCGCCATCAGGTTATTCGCCTGACATGCGCATTGCGCAGTAAATTCTAATTATAATACTAACCGCGGCTGTGGCTCGGAGGTAGAGCCACTGGCATTCGACCGCGGCGACCCGGGTTCGATTCCCGGAGTGGGCATACGTACAATAAAAAAAGTATGTCCGAAATTTAGTGGATGTAAGAATGCAGGGAAGAGTGTAAAAGGTATCATCTCCTAACCCACCCCATTCACGCCGGTAACCAGGCCGGATGAGATCGGACATCTCGTGGGGTGCGGAAGAAGATACACACTCCCCAATCGGTAGGTCATGCAATGGCAATAAACCAAGGGTTGATAGCCCTTGGGGGGTGTCGCATGACCGAGGATCGTGGTTCGGAACCCACGTTAAGCTGTAGGTCCCCTCGGGAATGGCCCTGGCAGCGAACGAAGAGGATAAAAGCCGAAAAAGCAATTATAATACTAAAATGCAATTTAAGTATTTTATGTTTTTGTGGCGTTTATTCTAGTATATAAATAATTATTCCTTGGCAAAACTATGCACTAAACTTCATGTTTCTTGTTAGGTTACTGCCATCAAAGTTTCCCCACCTGTAAAAAAACTCACGAGCCACGTCTCTCAGAAAATCTGTTCGCCTGGACTTAATTCTGGCTATATCTTAGACCGATCAGATGGCACATCCAAAAAAAGAAAAATCAGTTCTTATTCGAATAGAGATTATCGTCAACAGGAACTATAGTACACCCCAAAATGGTCATTGAATTGAATAGGTCTCTGCCCACCCTCGTTTGCTTTGAGATGGACACAGATAACAATAGGTAAATAGAAGGGTGACCATAGAGAATATAACACAAGGGGTGGGGTGCAGCTTTTAACCGGGGCCCTCGTTGGATTGCGTAATATGAGGGTCGTTTGACAGCTCTAGGAAGGTTTCTAGATCATAGTAGGTACACGGAAAATATGCAATCCTAATATAAAGAATAATACACTCAATTTAATTACCTATCCTAGTTTTCCATTCCTAAAATAAAATAATACTATAGTCTAATTCAGAAAGGCGTAGAGTAATAAAATGGGAAATTCCGCCCAGTTCGGCTCAATTTCGGTGTCGGTCATAGGTGCAGGTAAATTTTGTGCATTACATTATTTATGATAACTAGCCACAAATTTTAATCGTCCATATTGAAAGCGGCGAGGCATTTTTAAACGAAGGTTTGCTAACCTTTCAGTCGTCCACGAAGACATGAATTCGAATGTTTTTGAGGACTATTTTGGTGAAATGATGAAATATCTTCCAGCTGATTCAGTAGTAGTCACGACGCACAGAGAAAACTCCAACTTCATCTTGGAGAAAACAAGAAATTATCGACTGGGTAACCACCAAAAGTATTGAATTTGAAGATAATTTGATAAAGAAGAAACTATTAGCTATAGCAAATTTACACAAACATCGTTTTATGAAATATGCCGTGAAAGATATAGCTGAAAAACATAGTGTAACTGTGCTGCGCTCACCGCCATATCAATGCGAACTAAATTATATAGAATTTATATGGGCGCAAATGAAAGGATTTGTAGCAAGACACAACACGACATTCAAAATGAAAGACGTTAAGCTACTGTTTGATCAAGCCATTACGGAAGTGACACCAGAGGACTGGCGAAAAGCAGTCCATCATGTCATTAAAGAAGAGGAGAAAATGTGGGATCATGACTACCTGATCGATCGGATCGTCGACCCGTTAATTATAACGTCAAGAGGAGATGACAGTTCCTCAGATGACGAAGAATATATAATGTTTAATAAGAAAATAGTTGTACCTAATACCATGTACATAATGCACGCCTTTACCACACAATTTTTAGTATTTGTGAATGGATAACAATAGGCAAAACTCATAAATTGACCCAAACCCGGGTGGTACTACCTGCACTTGATGAAAATAAAGAATTTTGCAATGAAATCAATGAGAAATTATGAAAGTGGCTTAAATATTCGTTGGGTCACTCTGTAGTCCCTTTGCATACCTAATGAGCTTTTATTACTCTATACACCTTTCTGAAATTGACTATATGTAGTTATTTTAAGATAAAATAGCCCTCCCATTATAAGTGTATGGTATTCCTACATTAAATTAATTCTTAATGGTGACATTTTGCCAACCAACAAAATCCGGTTAATCGAATTATCAGGCGCTAAAATCTCAGCACTGGCTGACGCATTTAAGCGAATTATCGATTCGCTGGAAATAATTGTATTTGCCGCTGAATATGAAACAGGTTTTTACAAAATTGCTTGTGTGGATTTCGAGAAAATCACGTTTAAAATATCGTTTACCGGGATTTTGTTGGTTGGCAATTGTAACGCTTAATATAAACTGCTGGACCGCTTTGGAGCAAGAAAAATTTGGCCTAAATTTAACAGTTAATATTTTCTGAACCAGATATGATATCGACCTACGGTTTTGAATTGTTGATAGATTCATCCCTTGGGAAACAATTGTCAATGTTGGATTTTCTTTAACTGTCAGAAAATTTTATATACAGGGTGTTAAAGAAGACGATGATTTTTGCTCCAATTTTAATGACGTGTAACTTTCACAATAATATTTTTAAATTTTATCACTTTACGTCAATTGAATCACTGGTTCATAGCAAAGAAAGTAATTTGGCAAATTTTTGATATCTGCTTTATTTTAAGAAATACCGATTTTTTTGGAAAACCTTGCTTTATTTCAATTTATCGGTAGCTTAATCTCACTGTGCGTTGTATCTTGCAAACTTTGCGAATGATTCTTATACCTTATGAAAAGCTTGATTATGTTCAGTAACAATAGTTGTACCTAAATGTTATGATGTACAGTGGCGTACTTATAAACACCGATATGTCTATGGTTTATGAGTATAGTGTTAGAAAGTTAGAAATTAATAAATACATTTTTTCCAAAAATTAAATGAAAAGAAATATTATATTTGTTAAAATTTTGTAAACACACTGTATAGAATACCTGTAGCGCGATGTGAAAAACTAAAAAATAAGAAAAAATTGACCTAATCTAGGGGCGAGCACCGTATTCGGTTACCTTCAGGTATGCTCGGGTTTGTGGTACTTTCCAATATAAAAAATCGTGAAAAATTGTGAGATCCTCATAAACCATAGACATAAAGTGTTTATAAGTACGCCACTGTAGATCATAACATCTAGGTACCACTATTGTTACTGAACATAATCAAGCTTTTCATAAGGTATAAGAATCACTCGCAAAGTTTGCACGATACAACGCACAGTGAGACTAGCTACCAATTAGTTAAAATAAAACAAGGTTTTCCAAAAAAATCGGTATTTCTTAAAATAAAGCAGATATCAAAAATTTGCCAAATTACTTTCTTTGCTATGAACCAGTGATTCAATTGACGTAGAGTGATAAAATATAAAAATAGTATTGTGAAAGTTACAAGTCATTAAAATTGAACCAAAAATCATCGTCTTCTTTAACACCCTGTATATAAAATTTTCTGACAGTTAAAGAGAATCCAACATTGACAATTATTGTTTCCCAAGGGATGAATCTATCAACCATTCAAAACCGTAGGTCGATATCATATCTGGTTCAGAAAATATTAACTGTTAAATTTAGGCGAAATTTTTCTTGCTCGAAAGCAATTGTCCAGCAGTTTCGTTAAACCAAGTTTATATTTTATTGAAATATATTATGATATACTTCAAATAAATCAATTAGAAATTTAGAATAAGTTTCATTATTCTTGTATAAATCGCAGCCAACAGCTTGATTACACGGACAAATACTTTTGGTTTTTATTAAAGTAACTATTTTTTTGTTAGTTTTTTACCGCTGCTGATTTGTCAAAATTTCCTAAATCAACTTTCCATGAAATTTTGGTATAGAGGGTGTCCCAGATAAGGATGCATTCTACAGGGATCTCGTAAATCATAAAAGATATATGGAGTGGATTGTCCATATTGCGCTCGGAAGTTTGAGCACTCCGCCTACGGTGTCGTGCTCAATTTACTTCCTCGTGCAATATGGACATCATATCCACTCTTTTTATACAAACTACTATTTCAGGTAATTAAATTTGGAAAAACTTGTACCAGCAGGAAAACCCTTGAGAGGTATGAGTGTTGTAAAAAATACACTTTAAGCGTGACTGACTTAATTTGTGCAAAAAAATTTCCTCTTTCCGCTAAAAATAGTAACAACGCGCGACCTTGCTTAATTAAGTAAAGTAAATAGTTTTTAAATTCTAAGCTTAAAAAATTATTTTATCTATTTAATAAAGTTTACCATCTTGATAGTCCAAGCGCCCACGTTTCCATTTGTAATAGCTTTGAATCTGTATAGTTTTGTTGTGACTATATGTATTCCATGGTATTGTACCTAGCGAAAAAGGCGGAAAAGAGCCGAAGGCGAAAAATGTTCGGGGCCACGCCCAAAGTTCGTTTAAAATTCACCTAACTACTATCAAATTTCGAAAATTAAATTATTACCTCTCCCACTCTGCATGGTTGGATTAAATATTAATGTGTTTTTTTGATATTCCTAGCTGGCTCTTTATTTAAAAAAAAAACATTTTTTATAATTGTGAAAAATATGAATATTGGTATCAATCCAAAATTTTAACATAAGACGTATGTATGACTCTAACCAGCGTTTTCCGGGCTCGGTTTTTCATGATTAAAAAAAAAGTAAATATCGCTCACTACGCCAAAACTGATGATTTTTTCAGAAATCATGTATTTTAGGAGCGTAGATCTAAAAGCAGTTTTTGGTGCAAATGCTTAGATTTGGAGATACTCCTTATTCTTAAGTGCCGTATATTTATATTCCTAATAAAGCATTCTCATTTCATCCCGCTCTATTTTTTTTATTATAAATTATCACACTTCTTCCCTAAAAAATGTTTCAATTGAAATGTTTACCTTAATTTTTCTCTTATGAAATAAATACGTTATTGTTTTTGTTGTAAGAATATTTTATTGCATTGGGTTATGTTTTTGTTGATTTAAAATAGCTCTAAAAAAGGGAAAACGGAACAGATAAGTATAATATAATAGAAAAATTCTATAAAATATTATTCTTTTTACTCGTTTTCCTTTAAGATTGCATCAAAAATCAATAACTAAAACAAGATGCGTGTGAAACCTTAATCTCTATATAAAAGGGGACTTTTAGAAGGAAAAGTTTAAAATCTAAACGTTTCCTACAAGACCTTTGTAATCTAAGCCAAGAATACTATATTTAAAGATTTAAATTAAGAGTCCATACGTGAGATGAAAATGCGTGATACGAAACTTTAAACAAATTTTAGGAACCCGTACATCAGGACATTAGGCACTTCTGTTATAATATTTATGAAATTAGATTGTGTTTTGACCATATTTCTTCGATTTGATTCATTGACTGTGAATACTGTCACAGTGATTGATCAAACGCGACAGGCTCATTGACTTCTAACTGGATCCTCAAACAACAATTCAGCATTCAGCTTCGTGCATATAAATACCCCCCCCCCCCCCCCCACAGAGCTGAAGCTTCTACGGAGTTACCGCCAAAACAGGGAAACGTGTAAACCATCTTGAAGATTCGCTGGGGCTCGTCAACTATTCAAGTTAGTAAGGGTTTATAGCAAGTCTAGAAAAGATAAAATTTTCCTACTTTATTTCATTATGGTTTTCTCCTAACAAGAACTTATTGGCATACAGGGTGCTGCAAATTCGTGTGCGTACAAGGGGATCTCGAAAACGGTAAGAGATACGAAGATGGTTAAATTGAGGCAAAGTTGCGTATTTTAGGGCTTAATAATTTGGTGAAAAAAAATTGTAATAATTCCGAATGCTTTCGGAGTTATCCGAAAAAAAACCGAAATTTTCATTTTTGGTTTTTCATTTTTTGCGCTTTCATTTTTGACTTGGGAAAAGAAAAAAAAACATTTTTTCATAGCCGTTTTTGTATGTTCTACAAGATTGGGTTATTGGATTTCAAATTCGAAGTTTCGTTCTTTAATTACCAACCTCAAATAAATTTTTTAAATACGGACCTGGAATTTTAAATACAGTTTTAGGGATTTCTAAGCTTTAGAAATGTAATAGCATGAACAAGTTTAAACCATTCGACTTAAGATATACGCTATATTAATAAAATTAATAAAATACTAATAAAAAATAGGATTACTTCTCATGCCTTTGTTACTTCCTAGAGTATTGTGACGGTAAATCTTTTTAAAAAAATAAACGGCCTAAACACCATAACTTCCTGTAATGTAATTTTAATATTTAAGTAATCCTAAAAATAATTGCCAGGGCCGTAATAGTAAAGAAAGGATAATTTCAAAGCCTATTGACGTGTTATTTGATGACAAAACGTTAAAATTTTAAAAACCTTTAATTTGTATTTAATTTCCAAAGCTTAGAAGTCCTTAAAACTGTTTTAAAAATTCCAGGTCCGTATTTAAAAGAAATGAATTGAGGTTGGTATCTAAAGAACGAAACGTCCAATCGGAAAACTAATAACGCCACCTTGTAGAACCTAAAAAACGGCTGTGAGAAAGGGTTTTTTGTTTTCTTCCTTCAAAAATGAAGGCGCAAAGAATTGAAAATCAAAACTAAAAATTTCGGTTTTTTTCGGATATCTCCGAAGGTATTCGGAATTATTACAATTTTTTTTCACCAAATTATTAAGCCCCAAAATACGCAATTTAACCATCTTCGTATCTCTTACCGTTTTCGAGGTCCCCTTATACGCACACGAATTTGTAGCACACTGTATACAGAAGTGTAACTTTGTTTAAGGGGATTTTTAGTTTAGTAAAACGACACATGCTCCCCTACTATACATTTTTAAAATTAAAAATTATCGGTTAGATAATCGGCTGTTGACCTACTTTTTTTTTCTGCCGAGCATAGAAACAAATGAATTAAAATTATCTATCGATAAACGAGTATTAGATGCTGACCTGTAGGCCACATCTGTTATTTTTAGCACATTTTTCTTAATCAAACATTCACCCTCCGGCCAAACAATAATATCATTAAATTTTTTTTCTGGGTATCGTCAAAATCAATATCTTTACAAGATATTTTTAAAAATTGACCTGACCCGTCTCCGCCATATTGCATTTTTAATAGCATCTATACCATCGAGATAGAATAAACAAGGAGACGACATCACATGACTAAAAGTAACCCTACCTGCCCCATATTGGTACGACACTTATGTCATTCGTGTAGTCAGCTGTTCGATCTATCATAATCGAGGTGTTTTAGATTTCATGAGAAATCAATTTTTGTGTAAAATTTTTTTTTTATATATATACAGGGTGTTCCAAGTTAAGTGCGCACTATTGCTAACTCTTTTATTATTATACATACAAAGTCGGTTAAATTAGCAAAGTAGTAACATTTTTTCTGCTGATTAAGATAGCAAAAACAAAAAAATAATTGAATATAGCATTTCCGATTAAACGAGAAAAATGTATTTTTTTTAAACGGAACACCCTGTATATTTTGGACACAAATGTTTGCAAATCGTCTACAGAATAAAAAAGTTCATATGCAATATTGGCCTAAAACTAAGAATAATCTAATTATTGCCTTATTTACTTTTTAGACAAGGTGGCTGTGCAAGAAACAAATTTTCTCTAGACCAACAATGCATGTTTTTACGATTAAACATACCCCTGTTTGAAAAATTGGCTTCATCGCTCCAAAAAATGTGCCTTAAAAAGTTAGGATTTTGCCTGCATATTTTAACAAACAATTGACAGAAATGTAGTCTCCTTTAAGAGCCCCCAGGTAATAATGTTTACACTGGTCGGTACTTATAGGGTACAACGTTATATTTTTTTAAAACTCTCCATATTGTAACTGAGCTTAAACCACTGTCCCTTGCCAAATCTCTGGTTGAATTAATTTTGTATGCTTCAAAATATGCCAACACATTTACTTCTACTTGTTCACTTATTATAACCTGGCGTTTAGTTCTAGCCTTTGCAAAGACTCCTTCGTTACTTCTAAATTTTCTATACAGCTTTAAAAAATACCTTCTGTTTGGATGATCACGTTCAGGATACATTTGGGAATATTGTTCCTGTACCCGGAAACTATTTTTTCTGGATACAAAATACGCTTCTAACATATCGCAATTTTCTAAATGTGTGAACACCATTTTGTAATATTTTTACCAAAAAATCTAAAATTACAGACCAGTTCAATCACTTACAATAACATAAATGCTTACTTTTGTTGACAGCAATCTACTGACGCACCGAATAAAGCTTTTGTTTCAAAAATGCACAGCCACCTTGTCTAAAAAGTAAATATGGCAATAATTAGATTATTCTTAGTTTTAGGCCAATATTGCATATGAACTTTTTTATTCTGTAGACGATTTGCAAACATTTGTGTCAAAAATATACAGGGTGTTCCGTTTAAAAAAAATGCATTTTTCTCGTTTAATCGGAAATGCTGTATTCAATTGTTTTTTTGTTTTTACTATCCTAATCAGCAGAAAAAATGCTACTACTTTGCTAATTTAACCGACTTTGTATCTATAATAATAAAAGAGTTAGCAATAGTGCACACTTAACTTGGAACACCCTGTATATTTACCCTAAAGACCTTCATAAATTAAATAAAATCAAATCAATTTCACATATCTTTGTTAAAATTCAAGCATTTTTGTCAAATTAACTTAGCTTTTCATGTTTGTTGCAAGGACATTAAACACAACTTTAAAATACCCTAAAAATTATTTTTAACAAGATAAAACATTAGTAATGATAATTTTAAAATTAAAAACTCTCATTTAAATAACAAGATATTTATTTTAAATTTTTTTGGGAAATAATTATTTTCAAAAAAAATTTGTTTTTTATTTTAGGAGGTCACGTTTTCAAACCTATCCATAACTTTTAATTCTAAACATCTTTTTTTAATAACATTTTGCTGAATTTTCTGAAATAGGGGTACATTATTCTTGTAGAAGTTTTATATTTTTTGCCCTACCCTGTACACCGTTTAACTTGCGTCCATTCCAAGTACACCTAATATGATTATCTAAGATGCACCAACTTTTATCAAGAATAAAATTTTCTGAGAAATCGGTAATAAAAAAATTTCCCATATGTTGCACACTTAAATGACCACACTGTATAATTGAAACTTTAAAATAAATTTTCCATTTTTTTTTTAACAAAAAATAAGGTATCATCCGCCAAACTACAAGTTCTAAGTAAGTTGTAGTGAAATTTTTGTGTTATATTTTTAACTAGACAAGCCGGGAGAGGATGCCGCGTTTCGCGCTTGTATCGAAGGCTCTTAATTTTTTTTGGTAAGTAGTTTAATAGCAATAATTAAAACCTAAAAAAAATTTTCAGTACCAACAAAAAAAATCAAAGAAAAAGATATAAGCCTAAAAAAAATACTAAAATTCATTGTTTTCTAAAAAATATTGAGAAATATTTTTTTTAAATAACTTTCTCACATTCTTCAGCCCAAATCTAAAAAGTGTTTAAAAATCCATTAATAAACATGGACAGGATTCGCTTCAAGAGAACACAATGTTTTTAATAATAATATACCTACAGTGTGTCCAAGGATAGAGTTTGGAAGAGGAAAAACTTTTTTGTTAGTAGGTATAGAAGAAAAAGTCATTCTTTATAAAAAAAAGGTCTGCTTGTGTTGAAACTACAATTTCGAATATCAGATTTACTATACAGGGTTCGTCAGTTTTTTGGATTTCGTTTAAAAAAAATGTACGTAAAAACAAACAGCTTTTGTTGCCTTCTTACTTAGAATATGATTTTATATCTGGCCGAATAATGATTTTGTTGTAAGAAAACGATTTTTCTTTGTCTACTTTTGAAGTATTTTTATTAATATTTATCATATTTCTTTAATTTATTCAATCATAAATTATAAAAAATTAAAAATGTTTTTTCTGTTCAACCCTGTATAGTTATCGCAAATCTAGTATTCGAAATTGTAGTTTCAGAACAAGCAAAATTTATTTAATAAATCAAGGAATTGAAAAAAAAATCCACAAAACTAAAATTGTTGTTTCTGACGAACCCTGTATAGTAATCGCAAATCTGAAATTCTAAATTGTAGTATTAACACAAGCCGACGCTTTTATAAAGAATAACTTGTTCTTGTATTACTATCAATAAAAAAGTTTTTCCTTTTCCAAACTCCATCCGTGGACACTGTATATTAATGATGTGCTAATATTTTAGGGCGTGATTCCTAAAGTCATTTTATGAAGAAAAGTTCATATAAACATATGTCCTAAACGGCTTAAATTTTTTGCTACAGGGTGTTGAATTTTTTTTTTTAATGCGTTTTTTGTAATATCTCCGAAAGTACTTTAGATAATATTTTCAATTTTGGCATGTTCTAATAGGACATAAAACCACATATTTTAGTTATAAAAGTTATTTTGTTATCCCACCAGTGAGGTCCCTGCAAAAATTTCTTTTATATTTTATAGAAAAAAAGTGGTACGCCACTGACATTTTTCCATGTGGATATTATTTCTGATTAGCCTGGTCAATTCTGCATAAAAATGTTTTCTTGCGTTTTTCTCCTCAGGCACACCGTTCTGAACTAAAATAATTAAATTAAATTAGACGGGCGGAAGCATGCCTATTAAATAATGAAGGTGGTCATTTCCAACAATTTTTATAAAACAAAATTTTGTATTATCAATGTTAATAATAATATAATAAAAATTACGGCTAATTTAATTATTTTAATTAAGAACGGTGTGCCTGAGGAGAAAAACGCAAGAGACCATTTTTATGCAGAATTGACCAGGCTAATCCGAAATAATATCCGCATGGAAAAATGTCAGTGGCGTACCACTTTTTTCTAAAAAATATCAGAGGAAATGTTTGCAGGGACGCCACTGGTGGGACAAAAAAATTTTATTACTAAAAAATGTGGTTTTATGTCCTATTAGCACATGCCAAAATTGAAAATATCATCTAAAGTACTTACGGAGATATTACAAAAAATGCATTAAAAAAAAATAATTCAACACCCTGTAGCAAAAAATGTAAGCCGTTTAGGACACATGTTTATATGAATTTTTCTTCATAAAATGACTTGAGGAATCACACCCTAAAATATTAGCACGTCATTAAGGACCACCCTGTATAATAATATAATTTGAATTAATAATGAACAGTTATATTTTTCTATTTTCTAATCTATTATTTGGACCGATTAATCTATCAAACCCTATTTCTTTGAATTTGTCTTTTATAAGATTATTAATTCTTCAAATATATTCAGAAGTTTTTGAAAAAAAGCAATATTTCAGACTGACAGGCTGCATTATGTAAAAGAGCTTGCCTTACAATGTTTAGGGAAAGTCCTTTTCACTATAAATGGTTCTGAATTAATGACTGCAATAAAATGGGTGCGAAGTGCGTTCATAAATACCCCTTAATCCCTAGTAATTACTTTCGGGGCCGGATTTAAATGATTTCTATGTAAGGTTAAATTAAAATAAGAAGAATAGAAATCTCTCTATTACTTTGAAAGATTGAATATCAGTCTTTATTTCTTACAGAAAGTATTCGGTTGTATTGAAATATAATTAATTTTTAATGCCATAGAGCACATGTGGCACCAATTAAAATCAATTGTTAGGTTAGAAAATACTTCTCCGACTTTAAGTTAAGTATAGTTTTGTAGAATTAATAAACAAATATGTTAATGATATTATTCCCCCAGGTAGTTGGAAAAATTCAATCCATCATGTATTTACTGTAGAAAATTCTTATGTTACTCTGCATGCTACAATTTATTATAATTAATTTAAATGAGGATAGCGACAGCGAAATAGAACTATATAGAATAACATTAGATATAGAAGTAAATAAATATAAGTAGTATTTAAGTAAGTTTTTTTTTCATTTTATCAAATTCATATAAACACATCCTACGAATATAATTACTTAATTTCCTTAGTCCGACCCTTTACTGAACCTTTATACTTTACTAATTTCTTGCCAAACTCTTGTCCACACAATGGGATTGACCCTTTAGTTAAATTGCAGTTAACAGGCCAAAACCATTTATTAAATAACTACATATAAATAACAATGTTTCAGACTATGTAGGCCAAAATTGTATTAATTAAAAATAGATATGCCTGTAAGCCAAAACTTTTTAATCTTGGTTTAATAACCCTAAAACTTACCATATAATGTTGGTATTGTTTTTGATTAATGGACACGCGGACCATCTTTGTAACTTTTGCAGTTAGTAATTTTTATAATCGCAAGAATCTTAGGCTAAATTTTGCCGGATTAAAATATTTTAATTAGCCTCCGTTGTGTGCTAAACTTTTTCAACATAAAGCCACACGAAATTACAAGGTTGTGTCAAAGACTTTATTTCTACCTATATAATTTAAAGAAATAAAGACAATTGAAAAACCGACATTAAAAAAAAACCTAATTTATAAGTTTAACTAAGAATAAAACCGATACAAACATTATTAACAATAATTAACTAACCAGCAAGTTTGACTGTGACCTAAATGACATTGACAGGCATTATGTACTCACAATCAATGGTGCGTGATTAGTAAATTAAAAATTAAGGTAACCGGGCCAGTATTATTGTGATAACTTGCTGATTAGTTAATTATTATCAAAATTCTTTGTGCAACCCAAAAATGGTAAAAGGCTAAAAAAACGTAGCGGTTACAGCTGGAAATAAAAAAAGGTAAATTGAATTATGAAGTATTTAGCCTAATTTAAAAGCTCAATTTGTAGGCTAAATTTTACCGATTTTAAAATATAATTAATACTGTGGTAAAATGTAAAATGGTAGGCCAAATTTGAATAAGTTTATAATAATTATAATTAGCCCACATTATGGGCGTACAACATGTTTACATTATGCTTAGGTGCCTACGTATAAACCGTAAAGCCTTGGCAAAATTGCAATGTATTTTTAGCTTCAATAGGTGTATAATTAAGGCCAATTTTGGTTGCAGTATTTTAGGCAATAATGATGTAAAATAAAAGCTGTATATTATGTGGGTAAATAATTAAATCATCTATTTAACAGTCAGTCGATTTTACTCTATGTTTAATACCGTTAAAACGGCCTCTTTACTCATAATTATAATGTAAATAGGCTAAATTCTAGGCTAAATTAACAAGTCCCAAATTTTAAATGGCGGCCCTCATTTAGGCCTAGGAAATTGGTTTGATTTTAACTAAAGGCTAAAAAACACGATTCAATTTGGTTGATTCAACCAAATTGAACCGTGTATTTTGCGATTCAAGAAAAGTGTACAACCAAATTGACGGTTGAAACTAGTTTTGGTTGAACTGAATCGTAAAATACACGTTTCAATTTGGTTGAATCAACCAAATTGAACCGTATATTTTCGCCTTAAACTTCTACCTATACAAAATTGTTTGTATAATAGGTATTATTCTTCTCGAATTTTTTGTTTATTTAAGGAAATAGGTATGATTGACACGAAATTAAGTGGGTAGGCTAACACAGAAGTGTCATAAATTTTAATTGTTTCAGGTGGGTTGGTATAATAAATTTAAGAAAATGTATCAATTAGGTAGGTCGGTATTATAAAATTATAATTGGCACATTTCGATAATTAAGCCAAAAATGTATTAAGGTTTTCATGTACCAAAAAGCACATCCCCACAAGGGGGAAATGCTATTCTGATCAAAAAGTGCCTCTAAAAAAGTCTAGGGGGAGGGGAAAACTGGAGACCCCCGTTACGCCAATGTTTATAGCAGGTAGTTAATATTGCACAAAAAAAATCAACTAATGACTGACAAAATAGACTAAAAAAAAATTTTGCCCCTCATCATTATGGAAACAATATTTCAATAAAAAAAATCCTAATTAAACTAAAACCTACAAACCCCGATTTAAAAAAAAATATTGGAAAATATGGGTAGCTAGGTATTCCTTAATATTTTTACTCATTTTTATATGCAAGAGCCAAATTTAAAAAAAAAATCGCCTTGAATAAAATTGAATTCTTAATCTTATTTATTTGACAAAAGTTTTTTCTAAACTGCATATGTAGTTTCTTTGGAAAAAAAATGATATAGGTAACTTTATTTAAAACTTTATTGTCATTACATTTTCTGCTATACCATTATAGGCATTATAGAAGCTTTCTCACCACCCAACTGTGTAGTAAGTAGGTATAGTGGGGTATGATACAGTCCCAGGGTAGGACACCAGTATCCTATATCCTGGCTTGTGTACAAATATTTACTTGGTAGCAAGTTATCAAATTTATCCACAATAACTAAAAAATAACGGCCCTACTAAATCTGATAAAAAATACTAAAATTTCCCTTGTTCTTAGTGCTTATTTTTGGAGTCATAAAAGTCATATTGTCATTAATTACTTACTAAAAATAAACTAAAAATAATATTTTAAGTTAACGTTAAGATTTGGACTTCTGGTTTTTGCTGTTTTTTTACACCAAAATGGTTTATTCGCGATTTTATTTGCCGCGCTCGCAAGTGTAGGCCAAATTTCGCCGTTTTAAAATAATTGCCCAGAAATCGATAAAAAAATCAAAATCGCCTAAAAATTGAACCAACATCTTTTTAAAAATTGACTCCCAATTTGGGAACAACCATTACAAGCTAATTTTTTGTAAAAAAAGGTGACAAATGATCGATTTACTTATGGCTTGCCGTCAATTCACGACAAGTTATTTGTCAGTATGAAGATATTTTATCTCGAAATTATAAGCCAAAAAAACGCGACCTGAGAAAAAACAAAATGGCGGTAAAGTCGAGCATTGTCTTTCGAAAAATTCTGAAAGTGTTAATTAAAAAATGACCACGTTCTTGTGGAATTAGGTAATAAAAAAGAACGTGGATGATTAATTTTTATGGCAATTATATAATGAATTTTTCGTGTTGGAACACACGATTTTTTATTAAAAAATTCTTACAGATTGGGGGGCCAATCAAAAACAAAGGAAATAAAATTTCTATATAAACCGGGCAGCGATTTCACTTGTTTCACAGCCAGCTATACAGAAAATCTACAGGCAAAGCGAGCTGGGATGTGTGCAAAAATAACCTATAACTTTTCATGGGCGTTTTCGCTCGAAGACGGCAATATTTCGAAAAACCCGAACAATATGACAATAATAAGAGTTTTTACTTTGATTTGGGAGCAGATCTGGGTCCCTAAGGGATAAAGGACAGCTGAAAAATCGAAATTAGGTCAGGCAATACTGGGATTTCTGCCAGGTACTTACCGAAAAAAGTCCTTTTTCTAGGGTTATTTGACAGTCACGGGGCTTGAACACTGGTGCAACACGGGGCAGACACTTTTAAAATTCACCTGTACACGCGTCCCGCAATTTTTTCGGGCTAGAAATCGGGAAAATAAACGAAAAACCGGACCTTTGCCAGGACTAGACTGGCTCGCAAAACTTCGCGTGGCGCCATCTAACCTACAGACAGCCAACTGGATTTCGCGGATCGCGAATGGCGTGAAAGTGGCGCGAATTTCGTCGGGTGGGTGGGGTTTGTTATATTTGAAATTTTTGCACTGTCCATGACACTGGCAGTGGTGTGGAGCATTATTTATTGCTTTTGTGATATTGCAATGTTTGCGTAATAAAGAATCAAAGATGGCCAACGTATAGAGAAATCGCTAATATTTATAAGCGACTGCCTGGAGTGAACTATTATTATCGATGTATCGAATTAACTAGTTTGTTCTAATGTTAAAACAGATGCCACTTTTTAATTAGGAAAGAAAAAATTATTATACTGGTTAAAATGGAATTAATAGAATATTTCTTTAATTCAAATCTTGCCCGCCAAGTCTAAAAAAATAATTCTACTCATTCTATTCCATTTACTGGTTAAAATATACTGTTACTTCTTATTTTTCCTACATTATTACTTTTTCTGCAAGGAAGTATATACCTATTTTAAATTATATTTCCGAAAAAAAATATTTTGATTGAGTTGAGCAATAAACAGTGGCGGCCAGTGGCGACTCGTCAGGTGAACCAAAAAAAAATAAATAAAACCAGGAGGAAAGTTTTTCGACAATATTAAATATTAATGTACCAAAATACACAAGGGCGTCGATAATTTTTTCTTTTGGGGGGGGGGGGGGTGGGTAACAAATTAACAAGATAAATTTTCAAAACATTTTCATTTTTATTGTTTGTATGCCTTTCAGCGTTGCCAGAGCTGGTAAAATTGTACGGATCTGGTACATTTCGAACGCAGCTGTACAAAAGTACATTAACACTATTTTTTGGTACATTTCATCCTCGTGCGGTCCAGCAGCGGCGTGATTTCTAAAAAAAAAAAGGTCGTCGCTCGAACAAAACATACATCTCATTTAAGCTTTTGACGCCGGGGTGGGCACTCATGTTTATAAGCTATAAACATGAGTGCCCACCCCGGTACCAAAAGCTTAAAGAGCGACAACCTTTTTTTTTTTTTAGAAATCACTTTCGATTTGATTCCAAAATCCTGGCGCCGCTGCTGGTGTCGTCCAAAATTCTTCTTTTGGTGATGGCTTTACAAAAGTTCAATATCTGGTCTGGTACATTAATTAATAAATTTGGTGATAATACACTTTTGTTTTCTTTCGTTAAGTGTAAGCAAAAAATTTTTTTTTGTCAATCTTGGGGGGGGGGGGGGGGAATTACCCCCACCCCCCACCTCTTATCGACGCCGTCAGTCACGCAAACAGCGTGTAACAATTTGCATTATGATGAAGGGCAATTTAAAAATTTATCAGTCGAATGCACCTTTGTTTTAGCATTGGTTCGCCTAACCTTAAGTTATTTATTTCGAGGCTTCGCGAAACTTACGGTTATAGATATCGTTTTTACGTGATTTACTGTGTGATTAAGAAATTTTGTTCTTATTTTTCAGTTAATTCAGTAGTGTACGTACCTATTTAGTTGTGTGTTTTAAAAATGAACCCAATTAATGACATAGTTTGTAATTTGTTGGAAACTCCATTCAGTCGTTGGACAGATGAGGATAAGAGAGACGTTTTGTTACACCGGTTTTTAGTCAATGTTTGTTTAAGTACCCGTACTATACCTAGCTCTTCACCATCTTTTAAGATTGCGAGCCGCCACTGGTGGCGGCTTCTACCTGTGGCCGCGCTCCCTCTGCCGAAAAAACGATAATTTTATTTCATCATGTTTATTGTTAAATTCATTCGGAGACAATAAATAAATTTGATAGATCGTACCGATAATTCAGGAGGATTGGCAACACTGCCTGCAACTCTCTTACGTACCTTCGTAATCTGGATAATCCATGCGCCATGCGCATAGCCCTATTCAACCTGTTGTTTAACTAAAAGCACGCTGAAGGCTTTAATCTTTTTAAAGTCGAAAAAGTCTTTCTGCTGAAGCTTTAGTTACTGGGAGGATGATTTGTTATTTTATTTGGCGCGTTTATTGATAGCGTTGCCGTCAAAGATTGTTTATGTTGCCCAATTATATTTTATTATATTATATTTAATTGTGGGGGGGGGGGGGGGGGGGGGGCTGCCCCCCCTGGCTACGCCACTGAAATGTACTATAGAGGAATACAGGGTGCTACAAATTCGTGTGCGTACAAGGGGACACCGAAATTTCAAGTTTTGGGTTTTAATTTTTTGCACCTTCATTTTTGACTTAGGAAAAAAACAAAATACACTATGTCATAGCCGTTCCTCATGTTCTACAATATGGCCTTATTAGTTTTGAAATTCGACGTTTCGTTCTTCAGATACCAAACTCAAGTCAATTTTTTTAAATACGGACCTGGAATTTAAAATACAGTTTTAGGGACTTCTACTCTTTGGAAATATAATACAATTTAAAGATTTTTAAAATTTTAACGTTTTGTCATCAAATATCACATCATTAGTAAGTATTTCAAATTATTCTTTTTTTACTATTACGGCCCTGGCAATTATTTTTAGGATAACTTAAATATTAAAATCACATTACATTACAGGAAGTTATCGTGTTAAGGCCGTTTATTTCAATAAGATTTACCGTAACAATACAAGTAAGAAGGTTTTAAGTTTTAAGGCATATGAGAAGTAATTTAATTTTGTATTAGTATTTTATGTATTTTAATAATATAAAATATACTTATCTTAAGTTATTTGGTTTTTGCCCTAGACCTAGACTGAAATACTGTAAAACAGAAAAAAATTAATGCTCCCAAGCGAAAGAAAAGGGTAACTGGAGTTTTAGTCTAGCTATACTGTGATGCGCTTATGTTTGTTTCAAAAACAATTTCAATTTTTTTTTACTGTTTATTAGGTCTGATGATGCCAGTTTTAGGTGAAACATGTAACAAAAAGAAACAGACAGACAAATATTTGAGTCTGAGACTTTAAGTCTTTTTTCTTACAAAATATCAAATATCAGGAATCCCTGAGTACCTAAAGATGGATGGATTTTTAGAGAATTTTTTTTTGGTTTGGCTCTAAATGTTTAGGAAAGTAATGATAAAAAAAGTTAACTTTAAGAAATGAGTTATTAGATGTCAAAACCTTAAAATTTCAAAAAACTTTAATTTGTATTAAATTTCTACTGCTTAGAACTCCCTAAAACTGTATTTAAAATTCCAGGTCCGTATTTAAAAAAAATATCTTGAGGTTGATATTTAAAGAAAGAAACTTCGAATTTGAATACTAATAACGCCATCTTGTAGAACATAAAACATGGCTATTCAAAAGTGTTTTTTGTTTTTTTCAAGTCAAAAATAAAGGCGCAAAAAATTAAAAACCAAAAATAGAAATTTCGGATTTTTTCGCAATTTTCTTTAACCAAATTATTAAGCCCCAAAATACGCAACTTTGCCTCAATTTAACCATCTACGTATCTCTTACCTTACCGTTTTCGAGATCCCCTTGTACGCACACGAATTTGTAGCACCCTGTAGGTATACCTACAAAATGAACGTTTTTTACTAACCTTGGTTGGTTTTTTGCCATGCAAATATTTGTCCACCGCGATATTTTTTGATATAATATTTTGAATGGACTTTAAAACTTTTATTATACGCAACAGATATAGAAAAATAACTCGTAAATCTTCCTTTAATGGTGGAAATAAAACCAGATAAAGCAGACGAAATTATAAGATTTAAAAAAAATCAATTACTAAAAAGGATTTAAGATTATGTTTATTTCTATTTTACAGTATGCCACTTCTCTCAGTGTTGCGAGTTTGTAAATTGACAATTATTTTGATAAACTTTACCAAAGCGAACGTTAGGAGTTCATATTATTAAAGCACAGGCGAAACGAATTATTTTTAACTTCCGCGTGTATGTCTATTTCGCTCTTAGTTTCCAATTCATTTATGTAATATTCTAATTCAATATAAACCCATGAGGTCCACCGTGGAACCCGTATGGCTACAGTAGAATACGGCCCGGCCGAGCGGAGTGATTCGTTCGGTTCGGTCTGTATTGGGGACACAACTATTGAATAAGTATTTGAATTTTTTGAAGGATAGGTAATAATTTTTTTAAATTTATTGGTGGTTACCAATAAATATTTTTTAAAATTATATATTTTAGGAAATATTAATACTTATTAGTTTTTTGTGAGAGCTATACAGGGTGTTCCTTAATGATGTGCTAATATTTTAGGGTGATAGGGTGTAATTCCTAAAGATATTTTATGAAGAAAAGTTCATGTAAACATATGTCGTAAACGGCTTAAATTTTTTGCAACAGGATGTTGAATAATTTTTTTTAATGCGTGTTTTGTAATATCTCCTAAAGTACTTTAGATAATATTTTCAATTTTGACATGTGCTAATAGGACATAAAACCACATCTTTTAGTTATAAAAGTTTTTTTGTCCCACCAGTGGCGTCCCTGCAAGCATGTCCTCTGATATTTTTGAGAAAAAAAGTGGTACGCCACTGACATTTTTCCATGTGGATATTATTTCTGATTAGCCCGGTCAATTCTACATAAAGACGGTCTCTTGCGTTTTTCTCCTCAGGCACACCGTTCTGAACTAAAATAATTAAATTAAATTAGACGGGCGGAAGCATGCCTATATTAAATGAAGGTGGCCATTTCCAACAATTTTTATAAAACAAAATTTTGTATTATCAATGTTAATAATAGTAAATAGTAGAGCTAATTTAATTATTTTAATTAAGAACGGTGTGCCTGAGGAGAAAAACACAAGATACCATTTTTATGCAGAATTGACCAGGCTAATCAGAGATGATATCCACATGGAAAAATGTCAGTGGCGTACCACTTTTTTTCTAAAAAATATCAAAGGAAATGTTTGCAGGGACGCCACTGGTGGGACAAAAAAATAACTTTTATTACTAAAAGATGTGGTTTTATGTCCTATTAGCACATGCCAAAATTGAAAATATTATCTAAAGTACTTTCGGAGATATTACAAAAAAAGCATTAAAAAAAATAATTCAACACCCTGTAGCAAAAAATTTAAGCCGTTTAGGACATATGTTTATATGAACTTTTCTTCATAAATCCTAAAATATTAGTACGTCATTAAGGAACACCCTGTATACATTTGCCCTCACCGACGCGCGACGTACACTTGCATTATATTCGTTCAATCACACGCCTCGGCGACGGTGGCGGCGTCTTTATAGTTTCTGGGAAAATAAGACATTTATTTTAAAAATAATTATTTTTTCGATTTAAATTGGTTCAAGAATAAACCTTCAACTTTAAAAGTTTTTTTACAAAATTATCTACTTAATATTAAATCAAAATAACGGCACAAAAGAATGCGAGCGAATCAAAGGGCCCGATAAGCAATGCGCCGCCTTTACTAGGCCAGCAGGCGAGAGGCGGAAAGCTCGATTTGTTCTTTGATCTAGGTCGATCCGTTTCTTGATATGTCATATTTATTTGGGTATTTATTAAAAAAAAAATTTTGAAGTAAGTACTTATTTTTTTATTACTATTGTGGTAACTAACTTATTTTCTTTATGAATTGAGGCATAATAAATTAATAATGTGTTTAGTTTTTAAACTTTTTCTTCTAAAAGTCCTGTTTTTTTTATAGAGATTAAGGTTTCGGACACATATCGTTTTAGTTATTGATATATGATGCACTTTTATAGGAAAACGAATAAAAAGAATAATATTTTATAGTACCTACTTATTTTTCTATTATGTATAGGTACTTGTCTGTTCCGTTTTCCCTTTTTTGGAGCTATTTTAAATCAACAAAAATATAACCCAATGCAATAAAATATTTTAACAAAAACAAAGAACAATTAGTAATTTATTTTTAAAGAGAAAAATTAAATTAAGAATTTTAATTGAAACATGTTTTATAGAAGAAATGTGATAATTTATAATAAAATAATAGTGCGGGAAGAAACAAAAATGCTTTATTATGAATATAAAAAATGGTACTTAAGAAGGAGTAGGTATTTTTAAGCATTTGCACCAAAACTGCTGTTAAATCTACGCTCCTAAAATAAATAATTTCTGAAAAAATCATCAATTTTGGCATGGTGAGCCATATTTGCTTTATTTTTAATCATAAAAAACCGAGCCCGAAGAACGCTGGTTAGAGTCATACATACGTCTTATGTTAAAATTTTGGATTGACGCCAATATTTATATTTTTCACAAATATAAAAAATATTTTTTTCAAATAAAGAGCCAGCTAGGAATATCAAAATAAAGTAAAAAGAAACATTTAAAAAAACAAATTTAATCCAATCATGCAGAGGGGGAGAGATAATAATTTAATTTTCGAAATTTGATAGTAGTTAGGTGAATTTTAAACGAACTTTGGGCGTGGCCCCGAAAATGTATACAATATAATTAAATACCTACATGTAGTCCCGACTGTTCCTTTCTTCAAAAAAAAATTGTCATATTTACGTCCACTGAGCCCCCCCCCCCCCTAAATAGGTCCTGCCTTGACGGAATATTTTTAAATGTGTTTAAAATATAATGTTTTACATATTTAATAGCAAAATTCAAGAAAAGTACATCACCTTTTTTTAAATCAACATGAACAATGAAAATAATGTAGGTTTCATAAATTTAAACAAAAACAACATCCCTCGGTCGCTACAGCAACATAGACCTGTAAAAACAATTTTCTGGCCTACAAAGCGGGTGGAAAATACTAATTATCCGACCAGTTTAAAAATAAATCTATTTCTTGCCTACGAAATATAATATCCCGTTCATTATAATGAACAATTATTATTGGTCTAGTCACAGTAACCTCCCATTAAACATTAAATAGGGGTTTGGAAATTAGGGGTGTGACTAGTTACTTGTTCAGCGTGGAACCCTCACGTAACCCACGAAGAAAAGCCAGGTAGTCGATGCGGTGCATGGGTGCATTTCATAGATCCTTCTAGCCAATAGAAACCGCCCGTTTGTGTTATACCTTCTGGGTCTAGGAAGGGCCAATAAATTATATAAAGGGTTTTTGGCGGAAGTCTGCAATGTGTCGGATTGATGAACACAAATATTTCAAATGCTTGTTAGAAACTTGCTGCCCAAGCAACCGAGATAAAAAATTTATTAGGATTTCAATTTTTTATTGATATCGAAACCTCATTGTCGTGTTCTTTATTAGTTTTCAATAATTGTTACCCATAAAACTTAAAAATCCATCGTTTATCTATATTCCTAAATCACTTGAGACATTTTATACATTAAAAACTAAAATAAAAATATTCCAAAATCTCTTATATGAATCTTTATTAATATCGATATTTCACGAACCGCCACTGGCATGAAATATATTTTCCAAGGGTGGATTAGTACCGTCCTCTTGTAGTAAAAACGCAAACCATCCCATTGATCGTACAGATTTCTGTAAAAAGGCCCTTATTGTCAGATTTTTCACACGTTCGTGAAAATACCTTATCTTTGTTTGATTTATGCGTTTAGATAAAGAAAGATGAAGGGAAGAATGTGTGGTTCGAGCAGATTCATAGAAGACCCTAATAATATTATTGATTTAAACTACGATATGACTTTAATAGGAGCGTGTGTGTTTATTTTGTATAATAGAGTGGTGACGTCGGTCGAGATAGTATTGGTATTTAGGAAAATTGTTAGTCCGGGCGTCAATGAAATATTTTCTTTAAAACTGAAATATTTTGTCTTAGGATGGCTGTGTGCTTAATACGTTTGATTATATTATACTAACTAGACGTAAAAAGGCTTAGGAAAGTAGCTATATGTGTTTTAAGAGTGAAACATTGTTCCTATTCGCTTATTTAAAGGGTTTTGTGTTACTTTTTGGGACCTCATCCGGTTCAGAAGGAAAAATCCGTTTATTGACTAAGTATATATTTCTGTTCTAATAACAGCACCGGGTTTTACCACTAGGCGACCGCCTAGGGCCCTGGGGCTCAAAAAATCCCCGAAATTTATTGTAAAAAATTTTAAATAACCTTTTCGCCACGAGACTCAAAACGCAACTGTAAAAAGCTATTATATTTTTCACAAAATGATTATTTTTAGTTTTAATCCAACATAACAGCTAAAGAATTAAAAAAAAAATAAAAATTGTTTTCCGCTTTTTTTCCAATTTAGCAAAAAAAAGTAAAAATTAGCCTGGGCGTGGCATCAAATATTTTTTTGCCTGCCGCGCTGTTACATCGCCCTTACTAAATGGCCAAAGGGCCACATACAATCTACACTGTAAAAAATCATGGTAAAGTTCCATAATATTTACTCTATTTTTTATGCTATATTTACTTATAATCTGGAATTATTTTTTTTCACTATACAGGGTGTCCCACCGGGAAAACTATACATAGGAAAATTTTGAAAATTTGACAGTATGCTGATGGGGGCGACCGGGCTAAAATATTTTCATAATGGTGGCACTTCCGATTATACCGGAAGTAAGTGTCAACTTGCTTATTTTAAATGGGACACCCTATATATTATTACATTTTTGCATTCTACGCAAGATTCTAGGCAGATTTTGTATACCATGTCCTATACCTATGTCTAAACGTTTTTGACATATTTGAATATTTATGTCAAAAATGACGTTTGCAAGCCTTAGAATAATTATCAATTTTTTCTATAAAGAAGCCTTATTTATTTAATTTAAGTGGGATTCCTTGTTATAAAGGACCTGCTTTAATAGATTTTTTATAATATTTTGATAACTATTAATACAGGGTGTTTAAAAAATAAGATTAAAAATGAAATTGAAAAAACTACAAAAAGTCTAGATTTTCAAATGGAAACACCCAAATTTTATAATTATTTCTTATTTAGCATTAAAAATAAGGGTAAGTTTGTATAAGATTCTATATCCCAAAAGTTCTTAGTTTTCGAAGTATTGCCAATTTAATATTTTTATATGGGGATTTTGTTGCAGATTTTAGGTTGGCAAGTAATGGGAAACTTTTTTATTATTAACTTTACGAAAAAAAGTTATTCTTTATAAAAAGTTCTGAATGATCTAAAACCTAAAATACAATCATCAGATATTACATTACGTATACGAGGTTTGTCAAAAAATATGAATTTTGCCCAAGAGTAAAGTACCTTTATTTTTGATAATATCGAAAACTGTAATTATGAAAAGTTATTCGGTATGAAAAACTATGTTCTATTATACAATTACACTGAAAAATATATTTTGTCTCAAATTACCGATAAATTTGTAAAAATCAAAAAAATATTTTTCAGTGTAATTGCATGTTATGACATAGTTTTTAATGCCGAACAACATTTTCTAACTACAGTTCTCGATATTGTCAAAAATAAAGGTACTTTACTCTTGGGCGAAATTCATATTGTTTAACAATAAACCTCGTAAGTATACGACTGAAAAAATTTTACATCTGATGGTTGCATTTTAGGTTTTGGACCATGCAGAACTTTTTATGAAGAATAACTTTTTTCGTAAAGTTAATAATAAAAAAGTTTCCCATTAGTTGCCAACTTAAGAAGGCACAACTGGATATTGTAAATTGAAAACTTTTATGAAAATTTTCTTTTGGGTTTTTAGTGTGGGACTACCAAGGGATGGCGCTAAGGGCTATATACAACCCAAGAACGTTGAAACCATAGGCTTTAGTATAAAGACTTTCTTTTGGTATGGTAGTATGGTATGAACTTATGAATACCTACCCTATAATAACGAGAACAACAGAGTTCGAAATCGGTCTGCAGATGGTGTCATGCTACAGTGGCGGCTCGCGGTCCTAAGAAATGGTGAAGAGCTGGGTATAGTGCGGGTGCTTAAACAAACATTGACTAAAAACATGTGTAACACAACGCCTCTCTTAGCCTCATCTGTCCAATGGAGTTTCCAACAAATTACAAACTATGTAATTAATTGGGTTCATTTTTAAAATACACAACTAAATAGGTACGTAGACTACTGAATTAACTGAAAAATAAAAACAAAACTTTTTAAACACACAGTAAATCACGTAGAAACGATATATTATGTAGCCGTTCGCAAACCCTTAAAATAAATACCTTAAGATTAGGCGAACCAATGCTAAAACAATGGTGCGTACGACTGATCTATTTTTAAATTGCCCTTCATCATAATGCAAATTGTTATATGCTGTTTGCGTGACTGACGTCACGTAACCATAGCAACAGTGAATATCAAAGCCATGTTGGGCGTTGGATCTTTACTTGATTTGAGCTAACGGACACGGTCACTGGGGAGCGTCAAAATGCACGAGTGTTTATAATTATTGTCCATCGGAGTTAACCGGGGCTCTAATATGCATAGCTACATTCGGATTAAATTAATACTTATTAATAATTCGAACATAATTATTTTTAAGGGCTAAAATGGTAGCTGTATTGGTACATTAATATTTAATATTGTCGAAAAACTTTCCCCCTGTTTTTTTTTTTGGGCGAAGAGCCCTTCACCTAACGGGCCGCCACTGTCATGTTACCAATTAGTGTTGCCAGAATTGAAGGAATTCCTTTGTTATAAGGAGTTTTTGGGGATGCGACTGTGAAGGATTTTACTCAATAATATATATTATATGAAGGGGTTTCGCAGTGTTGTCAGTTGTTGGAGGTATTTCAAGAATTAAAAAAAAAGGTTATATACTTATATATAGGGGAAGAATGGACGTTTTTTTGTAATTGTTGTTTTGAGGAGAATTAATTTGGGGTGGAGCTTTTTTTAAAAGTTTTTTGACTTGACGGTATAGCTACGTTTTTTTTTAAAGTTGATATTAAGAACAAGTTTTGGAGAACTTCAAACGTTTTTTAATATTCTTTGATCACAAACATATTTGAAGGATCTGGCAACAATGATACCAATAATAAGGTTTCGCTTCTGGTGATGTGAAATGTGGTAATTTTACTAACCAATATTTACCCTATAAAGTTTTTAAAACAAACATAAGCACATCCTAGAAAGGGGGTCTAAACACCATAGCTTATTCCTGTAACAGGCACGTAGCCAGGGAGGGGGCCCAGCCCATTATTACCGGGGTTGTTTTTGTGCTTTTCTTGAAGATTTTGTGTTGTGTTTTTTATTTTTCCCATTTGAAAACCAAGCACCTTCGGCGCGGTTTCAATAGGCCCCTCCCGAGAAGAAATCCTGGCTACGTGCCTGTCCTGTAATGTAATATTAATATTTAAAGTAATCCCAAAAATTAATACCAAAGTACTAAAGAAAGGACCGATGATGTGTTATTTGAAGACAAAATGTTAAATTTGTATATAACCCTTTAAATTGTATTAAATTTATAAAGCTTTGAAGTTCCTAAAACTGTATTTAAAATTCCAGGTTCGTATATATAAAAAATTGACTTGAAGTTGGTATCTAAAGAACGAAACGTCGAATTTAAAAACTAACATCGCCATCTTGTAGAATATAGAAAACGGATATGAAAATGTGTTTTTTTTCCTCAAGTCAAAAATAAAAGCGCAAAATATTAAAAACAAACACTGAAAACTTCGTTTTTTTCTAATATCTCCCAACTTATTAAGATTATTTACCATTTTCTTTCGCCATATTATTAAGCCCCAAAATACGCAGCTTGGCCTCAATTTAACCATCTTCGAATCTCTTACCGTTTTCGAGATCCCCTCCTGTAAACGCACACGAATTTGTAACACCCTGTATACAGGGCGGCCCGCTCTCAAGGCGGGATTCCATAGCCCCTAAACTTTTTAATATTTTTTTAAAACAAAATTATAAAATACAATTTAAAATTATACAGGGTGTCCCAAATAGTCAGGGCATATCCAACATACTTTTTTTTAATGGAACACACTATATATCATATTATTTTCTAATTTCCTATAAAATTCCACGTATATTTTGAATAAACTGTCATATTATGTCTAAATTCAGTTGTGTTCAAGATATTCACGTTTCAAATATGCCATTTTCAGACTTTGACAGACTGTACCATTAAAATACTATTTCTACATAGTAGTTTGTAGACACCTAAATTGTTCTAAATACTCTACTTTCCAACAAAAATTACAAAACACTTAAAAATCTCACAAAAATACACGAAAAAAATGAATGATCAATCCAGTTCTGTTAGCGTCTGCTAAAAATCTGTTATTTTATACATATGTGCATAGGAAACTCATTTGGAAAACGCTTGGCTGCGTGGCAATATAGGTACTGGTAATAAGTATATGTACCTCCCCATAATTCCTTTTTTTATAATAGTAGGAGAATTTTATTTTAATAATGCTTAAAATTACCTCATGGCTGGTATTCAATTAAATAATAATACTGAACCATTTTGTTCAAATGGAGTAAAATCGTTACAGCATAAGAGCTTCAAAAGTTAAAAAAATCATTCAATAGGCTATCCTGCCGACAGACAGACATACCAAAGATCTTCACCGAGTAGTCAATTTTAGGCGGAATCTCAAAAATACACACACTTATAGTAAATATCATGTTTATTAAAAAAAACTGGAAAAACAAAAACCTAATTTTACAAATCAAAGATGGGTAATTTCCTGAAAACAGAAAAGCAATTCCTAACTCTAGGTTTAACAAAAAGAAAGGAGATTAGACGACAGCTGTACAGCTTACACTACTCTATCAAGAAATATAGGGTGATTCGCGTTGAGTAACCTATTGATCTCGGAAACGAGTAAAACGCGTTTTAAAAATTTGGTAGCAGGCGTAATAACGTTGAACTTAATGTTGGGTTGCTTAAAGATTATTAACAACAATTAACTAACCAGCAAGTTTGACTGTAACATAGATGACACTGTCAGGCTTTATTTACTCACAATGAAAGGTGTCTGATTTGGAAATTAAAAATTAAGGTAAACAGGTCAGTATAATTTAAAAAATTATTTCTGTCGCGGTCAAAATTACTGTATATTTAACATTTTTGGATATTTTATTAAAACCCATTGAATGATGCTGAACTTGGGAGGGTTGATGAACAGAAGGATCTGAATATTTAATTTGATACCTTATCTTTTTCTAGTCATATAATTTCTAAAATTGAGAGTGCCCAAAGAATTGCAGGATTAATTGCAAGAAGTACTAAAGACTTTAATGTTGATATCAGCCTTTATTTGTTTGACACCTTGGTGATACCAATTTTGGAACATGGCAGCATAATTTGGTCTCCTCAGTATAACATTTGGATAAAGATGATCGAGGGAATGCAGAGAAAGTTCTTGAAATGCATGCATTGGTTGTGATAATGAGTATCTTTTGGGAATTTTTAATAGATTATCTTTAAGTAAAAGGAGGATAAGGAACTTCCTGTGTACAGTGTTTAAAATCCTTAAGGATGATATTGACTATCCCGATATTCTTGAACAGCTTCCGTTTACCTTCAATCGTGTTAATTCTAGAAAACGTAATGTTTTTTTCTGATCTTTCCGCGAACGAATCTTTCCTCCCCTGTATAGATTATGTTATTTATTTAATATTTATGCTTCTGATATTGATATCGACCTTGTTAATCTGAGAAGCTTTAAAAAACTTATAGAGGATAAATTTCTTGTAAACTAATTGTTGTATATGCGTCAGGCACGTAGACAGGATTTCTTCTCGGGAGGGGCCCATTGAAACCGTGCCGAAGGTTAAAAAAAAAGCGTCGCAGGTGAAATTTTTTTGGGTACCACGCCCTTTTTTGAATCATGCTGCTTGGTTTTCAAATGAAAAAAATAAAAAACATAACACAAAATCCTCAAGAAAAGCACCAAAACAAACCCGGTAATAACTGAGGTGCTTTATAGGTATGGTTTATATGGGGGAGGGGGGGGGGGGTTGGGCCCCCTCCCTGACTACGTGCCTGTATATGCCGTATTTTATAATTTCTGTGTTACCTACTTTGCTTAGCTAATTGTAATTATTTTTATGACTTTGTATTGCCCGACTATTTTTAGTTTAAGTTGAGTATCTGTAATTGACTTTTTGCTGTTGATGCTTTGAAATAAATAAATAAAATAAAACCCAAGTAACTTTTGTTAATCATAATAGGTATCTATCTCTAACCGTTTTTTAGATATAAATTATGAAACTAATTTTTTATGTAAAAACCCTTAAAAACAATAAACAAACTTAAAAGTTCAAAGTCATCAATTACCCCTGATACAAAATTTTCCCAAAGATAATTTTACTCGTTTTTGATACCTTCTAATAGGCCACACAATGTAAATCACCCTATATTGGAAAATAATTTTTCCTTAGTGATGCGGATACAATAAAAATTAAGAAAAAAGAGCCAAAACGAACTTAAAAACTAAACTCTTAATTTTAAACTTTTTTCACTAAAAAAAATATAGAGAAAAACTTATTATACAAGGATCCTATACATTTTTAGAAAAATACTAAATAATAATTGTGCTTTTAACTGACCTCTTGTAGAATGCTGTGATCTTACCGTGTTTTTAATAGAAAAAAATCTACAGGGCAATCCAATAGTGCAACAAAGTAAAATTACATCCTTGTATCAAAATTGTGAGGCCCACAATTGTTTTACTTTGTTGCACTGTTTAGACACACGCGTTAATTTTTTATATAAATTTTTATTACATAGTATGGCAAAAATGTTTTGTGACAAGGACCGGACAGATATGCAGTTTATTCTACCACATTACAACACTAGTGAGGTAATTTGCTTACTCAACCAATGCACTTGTGATGTGCATCTTACCCTCATGGTTGTAAAAAATTGAAAGTAAACAAACAAGTCTTATCATCTAAATAACGCAGGAAGGAAAATAAATGTCAGTGTGTCTACTAAATATTATGAACTGAATTTCAGGCCTTTCCTGGTAATTTTTGTCAATTTCCCCATTTAACATAGTCAAGAATTTCTTTCAATATGCTCATAAAACATTATATTTTCTTAGTCAAATGATAAAAACAGTGTTTCTTTATTAAGAGTGAGGTCTCGCCATTTCGTTAATTTTTCCTTTTATCCAAAAATAGGCCAAATATCGACATTTCAAGCATAATTACCTACACTTTAAAGTTAAATAAGTTTGAATTTATAAAGTAATAAAAGCAGAAAAAGAAAAATGGACAAATTTCACAAATTTTCGTAATTTGCTTTTATTAATTCAATAATCAATATTTCTTTAGTTCAAAACTGGAGGTAATTGCTACTCAAGGACGGTTATTGGCCGCTTTTTAATTAAAGCGAAAAGGATAAGAAATATTGATCAAAAAATGAAATGGCGAATGCATCACTAGACTTCACTCTTAAAAGGAAATATGAAAAACATTGCCTGACGCAAATAGTTACTACAAAATAACAAAGTTTTTATTAAAATAACTCTTTTCTAAAATTCAAATCTTTTGGATTATTTAAAGAAATTAATATTAAAAGTTTTCAACAAATCATACAGTTGACAAGATAGCTAATAGTGGTCAATCACCCCTGTATGTAAATATGTAAAATAATTTTTTTAACTGACAAATTCCGGGTTCTTACCTTCTCAGTGTTTTAAATTTAAGGTATTTTCAGTAGACACAAAAACTGAAAAAGTTTTCTATTAATAAAAAAACAATTAAGTAAATGAACAAAAAAAATTAAAACATATTTGACATTTTCTTCTTTATATTCAGAAACATTTTATTTCTGAACTATATACTAATTTCAAGTAAATGTAGAATTGCAAATAGGTAAATTATTACAAAAAAATACAGAAACTCTATTAGAGGTAAAAAATAATAACTTATCAATATCCTAATTGCAATTCAGTCCAATAAGGTGGTGAGTTACAAAAAGAAACCATAAAAATCTGTTTGATTTTTACTTATACAGATAAATATGACCCTGAGAGAAGGACTCACTTTACTCTGACTATCAAAAAGAGGAAGATACACCCTTTAATTCTTGGATGTTTTGTAAAGCAGTAGACCTGTGGTTCTCAACTTTTTGTAGTGGCGGAACACTTTTGGTAGCAATAGGAAAATGGCGGAACACCACCTTTGTTAACATATTTACGGTGAAGTAATCAGTTTATCAAATACTAAATCTAATGAAATAAATTTAAAAGAAATAAACTGCTGGACAATTGCTTTCGAGCAAGAAAAATTTCGCCTAAATTTAACAGTTAATATTTTCTGAACCAGATATGATATCGACCTACGGTTTTGAATGGTTGATAGATTCATCCCTTGGGAAACAATTGTTAATGTTGGATTTTCTTTAACTGTCAGACAATTTTATATACAGGGTGTTAAAGAAGACGATGATTTTTGCTCCAATTTTAATGGCGTGTAACTTTCACAATAATATTTTTAAATTTTATCACTCTACGTCAATTGAATCACTGGTTCATAGTAAAGAAAGTAATTGGTCAAATTTTTGATATCTGCTATATTTTAAGAAATACCGATTTTTTTGGAAAACCTTGCTTTATTTTAGCTTATTGGTAGCTAGATCTCACTGTGCGTTGTATCGTGCAAATTGCGAGTGATTATTATACCTTATGAAAAGCTTGATTATGTTCAGTAACAATAGTTGTAACTAAATGTTATGATGTACAGTGGCGTACTTATAAAAATTTGAGTAGGGATAGTGTTAGAAAGTTAGAAATTAATAAATTCTTTCCAAAAATTAAATTAAAAAAATTATCTTTGTTAAAATTTTGTAAACACACTGTATAATATAGTAGTAGTACTAAAAAATAAAAAATAAAAAAAATTTACCTAATCTAGGGGCGAGTACTTTCCAATATAAAACAATCGTGAAAAATTGTGAGATACTCATAAACCATAGACATAATGGTGTTTATAAGTACGCCACTGTACATCATAACACTTAGGTACAACTATTGTTACTGAACATAATCAAGCTTTTCATAAGGTATAATAATCACTCGCCAAATTTGCACGATACAACGCACAGTGAGATTAAGCTACCAATAAATTGAAATAAAGCAAGGTATTCCAAAAAAATCGGTATTTCTTAAAATATAGCAAATTTAAAAAATTTGAGAAATTACTTTCTTTGTTATGAACCGGTGATTCAATTGACGTAGAGTGATAAAATTTAAAAATATTATTGTGAAAGTTACACGCCATTCAAATTGGAGCAAAAATCATCGTCTTCTTTAACACCCTGTATATAAAATTTTTTAACAGTTAAAGAAAATCCAACATTGACAATTGTTTCCCAAGGGATGAATCTATCAACCATTCAAAACCGTAGGTCGATATCATATCTAGTTCAAAAAATATTAACTGTTAAATTTAGGCGAAATTTTTCTTGCTCGAAAGCAATTGTCCAGCAGTTTAGATAAATCACGTTTGATAAAAAAAAAATTAAAGGTATTTAATGCAAGAAAATAAGTATCAGGACAATTCAATGTAAAAAAAACTTTTATTAACATATTACTAAATTACTTCGCGGAACACCTAGAAGAGGTTTGCGAATCACCGGTGTTCCGCGGAACGGCGGTTGAGAACCACTGCACTAGACACTAAGGCTTCAAGTCTTTGAATCTGCAATTCGTCAAATTCTTCTAGAAGGACAAAGGTAAGAAAGGTTCAGTGAGGGCGCGGTTAAAGTCAGTGGGGAAGATTCAGAGGTAGACAAAAAAGATCGCCTTGAACCACTTGCCAAGGTTGTAAGCCTCCCCATCACTATTACTACCAACACAGCTATAGTTATTTCTCAATATTACTATGTTAAAGTTTGCAATTTGTACTTAATAGTCATAAAATTACTAAAAAAACGTTTAAAATATAGCCTAGCTCCTTGACACTCTGTAAAAGTAATAATCAAACAATCCTTACCCTACACAAGATTTTTACAAACAGAAAATGACTAACTATTGAAAATGTTCAGAAATTATAGTCTGTATGGCCAGCAGCTTGTCGTAATAGTATGTAGATTTTTTCTTTAATCCAATCTTTATTATACGGAGCATATGTATTAGTAGACTTCTGGTATACGAGGCAGCTTAGGTCAGATAACTGTTGACAAAAAAATAAATAAGGGATATATTGGTGATCAGGTACCAGTTGTAGAAGACATCATGTTCATTATATATTTTTTTATTAAGAGATTATGAAGTGTACATTTTGTTTTGGTATTTTTAGGCCTCCTTTATGCATGCGTTCTTGTCGCGCGATAATTGTAAACTTCTAACTCAATTTATCAATAACACGAATATAGAATTAGTATCTAAACTGTTTCCTTTCAGTTTCTGGCACTAACTGTTATTACTTGCATGCCGTCACCGTCAGCTAGCGTGTACAGCGTTGCCGCATTACGATATTAAAGACACAGAAAATGTTGTCTTCCATTGGCATGATTGTGGGTTGATTTTAAGGGTCCTTACCCAACCTTTTATATAATCAACTTAAGAAAAAAATGGTGTAATTTGTGGAAAAAAAGCCATCCATTTAAATAATAGCCTGTATATGTTAAATTTAATATGTTAAACACTACATAACATTTTTGACTCAATATAATATGACTAATTAAAGTAACAACTATTATTTCTTACCTGATCAACAAAATCAAATAACTGCGAAATATCATAGGTGATGGTAGGCGTATTCGGGTTCCTCCTTTTAAGATGCTCCTCATAGATCCTACAAACGCCTTCCATGCATTCATTAACAGATTCATAGTCGGAATAGGTCCTGGTTTCCGGGTTTGCTCCTGGTTGTACTAACAAAATTGTGTGAGCCTGAAAATAGCAGAACATTGTTAATTTGTTTGGTTTTAAATTTTTTACACATCAAGTCGGGCATTAAAACACATTTTCCTTCACAATATTTTCAATACAATGACTGCCAATGTGTAATGGAATATTTAAAAATCGGTTTAAAATTGTCAATATAAAATAAAAACTTTTCCAATGGCTCTTTTTCTTTTTTTTTAATCCAGTTAAGTCTAAATCTGCTGGTAATTTATAGACCTACTGCAGAATTGATAATCCCTTGGAAAGATCAGGAACTTCAAATGTATGGGGCCCATGGATAGACCATAACCTTTTAAAAGGTGAAGTTTACATTTAACTTAAACAAACCTAATGAAGGGCATAGAGCTATTACAGTATGAAACAGGAAAAGAGGGCTTAACCAAATAAATCAGTTTTTAAAAGTATGAACTTTTTGAAAATATTATATTCTTGAAAAGAATGGGTTGGGTTGGTATTTGGTATAGTGGAACTAATTATACCATAATACACAAGCTAATGAGCATACAATTCCCGCATTTTAAAGTTACAACTGGAATATGAATTAGACCAAGCTGTGTTTGGTAAAACGTTATTAGTCGGTTCTTCCATGCCCACGAAAAATTCCGTTCCGGAATCTTTGTTGTTATGAACTGTTTTACGTACTAAAAAGTTTTGTTTTTGTTACGGTTTATAAGTAAATAGGAACGAAAAAAGTTTCCTTACCATTTTTTAAACAAATTTGATGCTTTACTTCAGAAAATTCTTTAAAAATTCACGGTTTTCCAATTTCCACGAACAGCAGGTTAAAATAAAAACACTCGATTAAATCGCTGCTAGATGTCGCCTTGTCGCACAGAAGAACGATAGGTCGTTCCTTATTTGTGTTCAGGTCACTTGTCGTTTCCAACATTCAGCTAGATAGCTCTTGGAGCTACAACATAACATGGCTTTCAAACCATAATTTTTAGTCATACGACACCCTCAAGGACTATCAACCTTTAATTTCTTCCCATTCCAAGACTTACCGATTGGAGGGAGTGTCTACCTTCATTGGCACCCCACGGGATGTTCGATTTTTATCCGGCCTGGTAACAGGCGTGAATGGCGTACCATCGCGTTAAATGAAAACTAGGACATGAAAATTTTAATTTGAGCTCTTGGTCTATAAGAATTTGACTTTGGCATCTTGGCAGATTATCAAAATTGATAAGTATTTTATGGTTCAAGAGCCACTATGTCAGTACAAAAGTCTAACGTTTAAATTTTACGCTGTCCTGACCAGGAGATTTAAGTTGATTGTCCTAGTTTTCATTAAACTCGATGGTACGTTGGGTGATAATACATTTTACACCCTTCCATGCATTTCTAATCCTACTAAATCCAAACATACTTTTTTAACAGTGGGTAGCGGAGTCGCCGGTGAAAAAAATAATATAGGTACCTCCATTACAAACTGAATAAGGCCGCGTTCGCATGGGGCGCAACAACTTGATTTTGTCAATCAGCTGACTTTTGATCAATCACGTCTGACTTACCTTATCATTTTACGCCCCATGTGAACTCGGACTAAGAGGTCGCCCTGTTCGTAGGCTCCCCCCTCAAAGATGTTCCCGTACTTGTCAAAGCGATAAAATGAAAGGGTTAAAAATTTTGTCTTACTCGTTCCTTTTAATCCGAGAAGACTATGGTAAAAGAAAGTATTGCTATATTCAAGCCTGTAAAAAAATATTGTAGCCTAGAATACTACATTCTTAAGTTTAAATCGAAACTTTTGTTGCTTGGTAGCCAATATGTCAGAATCGCCAGACTTTTGACAAACCTGTCACATTTGTAAACAAAACTTTTTTCCATGAAAAGAAACAAATTTTATTTCAGTACAAAGTTACAATTAAACTATGTGACAATATTTCCGAAAAATTATTGGTTTAGCTCTCTATATAAAAATGTACAGTTTAAATAATGATGATATTTTTAACAAATATAACAAGTAGTGAACAACCCAATGTGACAACTACACAAAAACCCCCTTTTCAAGGGGACGAAGCCAAATATTTGATAGCCCCTATCGTTGTTGTAGTTCTTGTGATGCTCTTGTCTCTCCTAGTAAGTAATTTTCGTATATATAGAGCTATGGCACTAAATATAACGATTTTCCTTCATATCAACATGCTGTGATTTTTTTTGTTAATTCTTTTAGGTTTACTGTATGGCAAAACGTAGAAAAATGATAAAATTACGTAGAGAAATTGCAAGATTGTACAATTTCGACTCCAAAAATGAAGAATGGGAATCATTGAATAGTTTCGATAATCCTTACTATAGTTCTGGAGACTATACAGATAATCTTTTGTCAAGAAATAATAGCTTTACCTTAACAACAAATTTATAAAGATTTTCAATATAATTGGTGATAAGAAGTTCTTATCTACAAAGTAGGTTTGTTAGAAATCATTGAATATTTTGGTGCGGTAAAGATTAGAATGTAAATGTTGGTATTTCATTGTGATAACTATACTTTTATACTATTATATTTCTGTAATTTCCTAAGATATCGTACCTCATTGTTAGCAATAAATACAGGGTAGATATTGTTCTATAGGTATGAATGTATACATACATATATATAGCTTATTTCTGTAGTCAAAGCAAATGCAGTTATCTGTTATTAATCAGTTACTGGTTTTAGTCAAACTATAATACTTTTTATAGAGTGGGCAATATCACAAATTAACCAAGCTGCCTACTGGAATATGAATTCAAACAAATATAATAATAGGTAGCAGGGCTTCTATCAAAAAACTAGACTTGTTTTTGAAAGGATGATAACTTATACCAAAGATAGTATTCATCTTGACAATGCACAAGTACCTGATATCCCCCTTAAGAGCTGCTTGGACAGCAGGGGGAATCCCTTTAAAAGGAACTCTCACCTTATTCCTAAAAGGATGGAGTAAGATGTTATAGAATTTATTACCTATACTTGTCAATAATATAATTCTATAACAGAAAAGACGTATTTTTCGAGTTTTTACTGCATCTTCTCCTTTTAAATTCTAGCCAAAGAAATACCAAAATTATTGATTACTTAGCGGACTTCCAACAAAGCTTTAGTGGCATAAATCACTAATCTTTATTCCTAAATTAATATATTTAAAGAAAAATTACCCTTTTTTTACTAAGGATATATTATATTTTCACTGTCAAAATTAATTTTTTTGTTTCACAAATCCATCAATATTTGCCTTCTTATTTAAAAAGCCTAATTATTTTTTATTAATACTTTAAAATTTTATCTTGTCTGACATGATTTTTTAGCATATAGTTATATAAGTTGGTGCCTATTATGCTTTGTATTAAATTGCAATAAGTTGACCAAGTGCGCTTTATAGGGTATTTAAGAGTAACGATGACATGGACTTTTTTTTTTCACATTTTATTTTTGGATACCTACATCTTTTGTGTTTGACATCAGTGTGTTGGATATGATTCTAATACCTATGTCCCATAAAGTTCATCTTTTTTACTAGATATGTAGTTGCCAATTAGTAACAATATTTTTACTATAATAATTTATGTTTTTGTGTTATCAACAAACTACAATTATCTCTTTTTTTGTTACGTTTGTAGACTGTATAGCCTTTTACAATCTAGATTAAGAGAAAGATAGAATTCTTACTATTCTCAGGCCATGTCAAAGGGTATATCAGTGAGAGGTGGTGGGGATGCGCAACGCCTACGTCCCAGATTCGTTAATTATAGTCAAATTGACGACAATGAATACAAAAAAAAATGCGTAAAAATGTTGAACTGTATTAGTTTTAGTACTGAAGATTTAGATAGTTTGATATGCGAGCCTTGGACGTCGCTTTGCTTGATGCCCAAAAACCAATTAGGAAAAGTCAGAATTCTGTCTTTCTAGAGGGCCATAAGCATAAGGGGGAATGTATACTAAGAACAGAACAGCATAATTAGCAAAATACCATATGGGGGCAGTGTTAGAATATGACTTTTTACTTTTATTTAGTTGCTTTAAATATGAATGCTAAAATTAGTGTTTTTATACAATGACTGCTTATTTTTTTTATAGTTTTATGTCGTTACATGACAATTTTAATAAATTACCTGCTTATATCTAAATTTGTTTAATTTTTGGACTACCCCTTTCGGAACTATTCGCATACGCAATTTAGATAATTCGCATGTGCAGTTAAAGAATTTTGTAATCCGCGCACGACATTACTTGAACTGCGCATGCGAATAGTCCCGAATCGGTTCAGAATCCTTACCGCAAACATACTATTTTAGGCACATTTTTTACAGTACAGGTAATTATTTATATAGTTCTTCACATTTAGGTTCATTACTTATGTGTACCCCATTCCACCCCACCCTTGGGGCAGAACTAGGAAGATGCAACTTTTTCCAAAAATGAAAATAATTATCGTGTCTTAAGATTTTTTTCCATAATATTGCAACTACAACTTTAAAAGATGCCAATAAACAGATTTATTGCAAAACTAAAAATTAAAAGAGTATAACCTGGCTATTATTTGGGCACAAAGCTTAGGGACCCCGTTCTACCCTATGTTCCCCTATGTATAATTTTACATCATCCTATTAACCGCGCAATCGATTATATTATCTCTGTTTTAATAACTTAAGAGTGTTTTATGGCTTACATGCTTTTTTTGAGGGCATAACGATTCAGTTTTCTGTTCTAAAATAAAAATTTTGAATAAACAAAAATGAACACTTTTTAAACGCAGTATTGACTTTTCCTACTGTATATATGGTTGCCTATCGTACATCTATCTAAAATAATATTTATTTTTAAATTTTTTATATCAACCATATTTTTGCTTCCACAAAAGCCACCTTATCTTGTGCCTTACCTAATGACGCGAAATTAAATTAGCATTGTTCTTTTTATTTTCGTTCTATAAAGCAGCGATTATTTCTATTACATTATTTATTTTGCATAATTATCAGATGAGTATGAAGTCTTACCAGTTCTTGTATTACTGAAAATAAAGTAATAAAATGTAGGCCTTATGTGGGAATATCTATTTTTATCTTAAAAAAAACACAACTTTTTAAAAAAATCTGGGGAATTTCGCTTTACGATTGTCGCGCCGGTCAGTGACATTGCAGCGAAGCCGGTGCCACCTAACGTCAAAATTCAAAAGTGTCTCATCTGTTTTTGGGGTGGTGTCATTTTCCACAAGAAATGTAAGAATTTTTCCCAAAATAAAGTGTTTTTCATTAAATTTAAGCCGGTATATGAGTAGTTTATTTATTTGTGAGTGTATTGATGTAGTTATTGTGTTCTTGTGTGGTGTACAAGCGTCACAAATTGCCAACATTCCTGAATGCGTTTTAGTTTATTTTTGCAAAAAAGAACTTATATTTAACGATTTTTGCTATCTGTGAGGTCCGGTATTAGCAAAATCGATTATCTTGCCGGTTTCGGAATGGCACAAGGCCTTTTTACTTGCAAAAATTACCCAAAATCATATTAATCGAAATTTGAAGATACATTTGACATCTGGGATCAGTGGCGGGGCTTTAAAAAGGGGTGGTTTTTTATGATACTGGTGATGATATACCTTTTTTAATTTACACAAATTGTTTCTTTTAGTTCCATATGGACTAAATGACTTATTTATAATGAGTTCATCGTAATTTTTCGGCTTTTTTTATTAAATTTTCCATCACATTTTCTAAGTATTCCACCCCATAATCTGACCATGAAAATTATTGTAAATGTGACCTAAATAATTTTGCATACTTAGTTGAATGTCAATGACTTTGACCATTAAGTAAGTAAATAATAAGATACATCACAGACTGGTCCATAATAGATGTCATATTATGACAGTGTTCATTGATGTGTTTAAGGGCCATAATTTATTACTTTATTGAACTGAGGAGTAAATTTATTTTATGGAGAAGAAAAATATTTGCAATATAAACAAAATTTTAAACATTTCTGTAGCCTTTTGACCAAAATGCCTAATAAAACTAAATCTTCACAAAAATGAATAGTATATTATTAAAACAATAATATTTTAATACACTTTTTAAAAAACTATAATGAAAGAATCCTCTATTTTTCTTATCCAACCTATTTTATAAATAATACTGGGATGACGGGTCAATGTCAATGCCTCCACATGGACCACATTTTTATCCTGCAAATTGCAATTTACGCCTTGAATTTTGGTAAAAAACTAGCAGTAATTTTGATTTGCCTTTATTAAAAAACTTGCAATAATATTTATTTTGGTAAATATCTATTAAACCAACACCACACAAAAATTGATGATTTTCTCAGGAATATTAGGCATTCCAACGATGTGTCCAAATGGCGGCTGGCTGGCAAATACTGCGATGTAATTGGTGCATGTGACTATATAAATAATATTGCTGGTGACATTTAACGGGTGGCTCAATGCTTTTTACCAGCCAACAGTCATATTGAATCACGTGGTTTGGATTCCCTAATTAAGCAATCCAACGATGTGTCAAAATGGCGGCTGGCTGGCAAATACTGCGTTGTAATTGGTGCATGTGACTATATAAATAATATTGCTGGTGACATTTAACAGGTGGCTCAATGCTTTTTACCAGCCAACCGCCATATTGAATCACGTGGTTTGGATTCCCTAATTCCTTTTTCATAGAGGTTAGGTTTGTGATGAAAATTCACATTTATATGGATTTCTAATAAAAAGATTAGGAAAAGTTTAGTATTTTTTTACCTATTTTTGTTTCTTTGAAGCTTTTAACCAAAATATCTTCAGTTCCTCAAACACAATAATACTATTATGTACCTATAGTAGGCTATGACAAGCTAAAAACAAATAAACAATCGGCCTCCTAAGACCCAATTTTATAGAGTCCTCTTAAACCTAAGTTTAAACCTGGGTTTAAGAACAATTCTAAAATTGTAGAAATATCAGAAATGCTCTATTTTTAATGTGTGATTGACATCAAAGTTCAATTTAAGAGTAATCAACCTGTTCAGAACTTGTTATGGTATGTTACATTATATTAAATTATGACCAGGTAAATTACTTTTAACTTGAACTTTGCTCTCAATCCCATATTATAAAATTACTATATATAATTGACATATCTTTGTTCTCATTTACTTACTGTTTATATATTTAGTGCAGATTGGCACCCCTGTTTTCCTAACACAGTTGGATAATGGGCTCTTTCAGTACTCTCATATTTGATAGTTTTGGCATTTAAATTGTTAAGTCAGTGCTATAATAATATAATAATAATAAAGTTAATCATTATTAAAGCTATTGCTAGATACCATGATTTATTTGCAGCTCATTGAAAACATGCACAATTTCTACAAATTTTAAAAACGCAAAACTGGCGTGAATACTCGATGACGTCGATCTGATAAAAATTTACAGTGAGCATCGTTACCGATCTGTTACTTGTCATGTCAGTGTTTTTATTTACATTCCACTTACATCCGAATTATTGTAGAATTTTAATGTATTTTTGTTTAAAATAACTGTTCTTTTTATTTATTTGCGCATAGACCAATAAGATCGACAAATAACTTTGGTTAGACTTTTTTTAACTGTCATTTCATGAAGCCTTTAATGCTAGTTAAATAATATATTTTGTTCCTAGAACTTTCATCACTTATTTTAAGACAAACTATAGATAACATTTTGGAAATAATATGATGATTTTTTTGATTTCTGGACAATTATTTCTGTTGGATTACTTTTTAGCCCTTGTCATTGTATCATAATATAAAAATTTTAGAGAACATTGGCAACATTGTCAAGCTGCCGTTTTCATGACGTATATTCGATAAAGTCCATGTTTTGTTCCAATAGTTTTTTATTTATTTATTTTCTTAGTGATGGCTTAAAAATATCAAAAAGTACAAACACACAAAATTTTGTTTTTTGTTCCTTTATACAGGGTGTTCCTTAATGATGTGGTAATATTTTAGGGTGTGATTCCTAAAGTCATTTTATGAGGAAAAGTTCATATAAACATACATATGTCCTACACGGCTTCAATTTTTTGCTACAGAGTGTTGAATTATTTTTTTTAATGCGTTTTTTGTAATATCTCCGAAAGTACTTTAGATAATATTTTCAATTTTGGCTTGTGTTAATAGGACATAAAACCACATGTTTTAGTTATAAAAGTTATTTTTTTGTCCCACCAGTGGCGTCCCTGCAAACATTTCCTCTGATATTTTTTAGAAAAAAAGTGGTACGCCACTGACATTTTTCCATGTGGATATCATTTCTTATTGACCTGGTCAATTCTGCATAAAAATGGTCTCTTGCGTTTTTCTCCTCAGGCACACCGTTCTTAACTAAAATAATTAAATTAAATTAGACGGGCGGAAGCATGCCTATTAAATGAAGGTGGTCATTTCCAACAATTTTTATAAAACAAAATTTTGTATTATCAATGTTAATAATAATAAATAGTAGAGCTAATTTAATTATTTTAATTAAGAACGGTGTGCCTGAGGAGAAAAACGCAAGAGACCATTTTAATGCAGAATTGACCAGGCTAGTCAGAAATGATATCCACATGGAAAAATGTCAGTGGCGTACCACTGGTGGGACAAACAAATAACTTTTATAACTAAAACATGTGGTTTTATGTCATATTAGCACATGCCAAAATTGAAAATATTATCTAAAGTACTTTCGGAGACATTACAAAAAACGCATTAAACAAAAAATAATTCAACACCCTGTAGCAAAAAATTTAAGCCGTTTAGGACATATGTTTATATGAACTTTTCTTCATAAAATGACTTGAGGAATCACACCTTAAAATATTAGCACGTCATTAAGGAACACCCTGTATACTACAATCAAAATCAAAATTTAGTCAAAGAGCCCAAAATACGTAAATCTTTATCCTGTGAACATCGAACGTCCTTAAGGGGAAACGTAAATAGTTTTGTCTATTTTAATTAATCTGAGGTTATAACAAATAATATAAAAAAACTGATAACGCCATTTTACAGAAAATATACAGGGTGTTTTTTAATTGAGTGCCGATACTTAAGGTTGTGAATCCTTGGGTGATTTTAAGAAGAAAAGTTAATATTAACATATGTCCTAAAGCTCTTCATTTTTGAGCTACAGGGTGTTAACATTTTTTAAAAAATATAACTTTTTTATCATAATTATTATATCACTCTTAGATATTTTTATGAAATTTTGTACACACCTCTTAATCATTAATTTTTACCATTGACGTCCGTACGAGGTTTGAACTGAATATTTTTAAAGAAAAAAATGGTACGCCACTGATTTTTGTAAAAACCGAACTTATATTTAAAATCCTCATTTATTTGGTCCATAGACTTACTTTCGTATGATGCACCCTTTTTGCATAAAAAAATAAAAACCAAAAAAACAATTTTTTTCTTCGGTTCATTGACTGCTTTTGATATTTTGTTGAAAAAAAAATGAAGAGCTTTAGGACAAATGTTAATATTAACTTTTCTTCTTAAAATAACCCAAGGATTCACAACCTTAAGTATCGGCACTCAATTAAAAAACACCCTGTATGTATATTTAAAATGTTGACAGTCTGGTTTTCCAATAGATGCATTGTAATTATTTTTTTGCAGGATTCTTTGGAACCCTACCGAGATTATTACTCTGTTGAACTCCAGTCAATTTGTGATAGAAGACCCACTTTAGAAGACTCCACCACTAACCTATTAACCTTAGATCGTAAAGACTGTTGAAAGCTAGCCAGAAAAACTTAGTCATAGTATAGGAAAACAATTCTAGTTAATCAATTGGTGCTCAGTAGTAATAGGATAATTTAATTTTAGTTAGAAAAGGACTAGGAAGAGGAGGAAGGAGAAGAAATTTACATAGGATTTTTGAATTGAGAAGGTAAAAAAGTATGTTGTTATCATTTATTTATGTGGAACCTATAAAATGAACTTAACCTGTCCATTATACACTTTTGCCTATACGGTATAGGCAGCGTAGTCCACGGAGTAGGCAACGTAGTCCACGGAGTAGGCAACGTAGTCCACTGAGTAGGAAACGTTGTCTATGGAGTAGGCAAAAGTCCATTAACTTTATATGATGTGTGTCGCCATTATTGTGATCTATGTATGTTCAATTTTCTACCCTCATTACAGTGGCGTGCAATGCTGTTTTAACCAGGGTAGGCAAAAATTGCGTTTAAGACAAAAATTTACCTTCTGTAGCAGACACGCATCTAAATTTCAAATTTTGTTTCAAAATGTCTTGTTTTTGAGTTTGTGGAAAGAACACTGTGGCAGAAGAAGAATAAAATTACATTATTTGTAAATTAGTTCAACACGGCGGTCTTTAAGTAAAAATTAATTTAAAACATCGTCATAAAAATTGCTTTTGCGTTTTAAATCTTGCAAAAGGTCGCTCTCCAGAGAGATTATTGTTAATTCACTTAAACGTGTCTCTCCCTGTGTGTCTCCTAAAAAGGTGTGAATTCTTTTTAATCCAGGAAAGGATCGTTCTGCAGACGCGCTGCTAGCCGGAATAGTAACAATTAACGTCTCCACATTTCTTTTTTTCTCGAAACCCGACGGCGCGCAGTCTAGCGAAAGGGCGAAAACACTAATTATAAATTAAACAAGTATCATTCACCTGATTGAACCAATTTTGCCAAAAACGAAGGCAATTATGTGAAATATTATAAGCTTACTGATTATTAAATATTAAGAACAGCAAAAATTATTTTAATTGTCACAATAGTGCTTCTTATTTTACGATACCTTAACTGTAATCCCTTTAAAAATATTCCAACTAAACTAATTAATAATAAAACTTATAGAGGCGTGTTCCATATTTTATATTAAACTATGGTAAAACTTGAAGATTGGCACCAATGCGCTTACCAAACGCGTGCTTTCTTGGCGGTGCGGGCCGATAGGTGAAGGAAGGTCGAAGGTTTCGACGGGTTTATTTGTTACATCTCTTTCTACCCTACTGCCTACCGGCTCTCTCTCCTGCTTCCATCGTACAAAAGCAGTGCTTTTACATAAGACGCTAATGTAAGCAAAGAATGCGTTCGGGAAATGATATAGGATTAATTTTTTGATCCTATATTATTATTTATTAGATTAATGTAGAGATAAGTTGCCAAAGTTGGATTACATGGATAAAAACTAAAATACAAAAAAAATTGTTTCTGTTTGTTTTACTGTTTCCAGGGTAGGCAATGCTTTTTTGGCTATATTGTATGCACCCCACTGCCTCATTATTTGTTTAAATCATTAATATCATTTTATTTTCAGGGCCTGATAACGAGTAGAAAAGAAACCATAGACAGAACCAGCTCGTTCTTCATACTGGAACTAGAGGACCTGAACAAGCGCCTGCTGTCGGGATATTTTCAAAATGGCTCTAGGAAGTCCAAGGGGGGATTGGCGGGGGTGTTAAGGGCCCCTAGGTGCAGCGCCTGTCATCCAGAAAAGAGGGGAATCACGGGGCAGACCTGCCCCAAGCTCCATCAAGGATCGTAAGTACGAAATGTATACAGACAGAATTGCTAACCCCGGTTATGTGCAGTTCACCTAACACTGAATTCCACCCTGTGGAACAGCTAATGAAATATTCTGGTTTGATTCATTGTGTGTTTCTAGGACCACCTTAACGACCATTCCGCGCACCAAAGCGGCCTCCGTCGACTCGGGCACAGGCGGGGGCAGCTCAGGGGGCTCCCGTGCTAGCGGAAGAGGACCGCTCGCCTGGACGAAATCACTAACGTCAGGCGGCAGCAAAAAAGGCGACTCGACCCGTCAAAAACGGGCGGCCTCAGTCGCCGCGGTCGAAGTGGGGGAAGAGGCGGCACTGGTGCAGGCGGCCGTCTCTCCCCCGGCGAAAAAGGATGAAAAAGTAAGTTTTGACAGGAAAGGTATATATTTTTCTCTATTGGTAAGTTTTGTTTTCGAACTAAGTATTTAATCGTCTTAGTTGGATAAAATCAGCCTAAATTGAGTACCAAGAGGCCATAGTTATGACAGTTCTAAAATGAGCTGTCAAAATGACAGTTCGTCATAGAGTATTTGTAAATACGGCTTGTGGGTACTCATTTCCAGATATTTTTGTTCAACTTATCGATAGGTTTAGGCATATCCACGATATCTCTTAATTTTTTACCACTTTGGTATTACCGTTATTTCAGATTAAACAAAACGCCCTGAACCATGAGCCGTCTTCCCCTCGAACACCCCCAGCGTCGACAGCGTTCGATAAAATCGATAATATAGAATTTATTGATCAGGCTACTTCTCCACAAGATGTGTCGAAGGTTAGCAAGGGATACCACACGTTGGACTCGGAGGGGGACTTTAATGAACTTAGGGGGCAGTCGTTGGACGAGGACGTGTTCAAGACGCCTCAGAACAAGTTGCAGAAAAGTAAGGTTAAGAGTAAGACGGCCGGCAGTAAGAAGAAAAATAAGAAGGCTAAAGGTAAGTTATTGGGTTTTGATAAGTAAATTATTATTTATGTCCCATTTTCCTTTGTTAATATGCATAATATCAAGAAATGCTTATACAGGGTGGCCCATTTATCTTACAAAGTAATATACCGTCTCCACTATTAAAGATATCAAAAAAACGTTTTTATAAAAGTTGTGAGGTATAAAAAAAATATATGTTCTAAAATTATTTTTTAACATACAGGATGGTCCAGAAAGTAGAACAATTAAAATGGAAAACCCTATATATTTTATCATTTTTTGTTTCCTTACAAAATTATCTATATGACGCCATTATTAGTTTTTTAATTTTTTGCAACGTTGCCAAACAAAATGCAAAATTCTAAAAATTTTGGAAAAAATGACCTGTATTTCTCAATAAGAGTATCGAAAATCTAAAATTTCTTGTAAGCTCTTAAGTTTAGGGATAGAAAAACTGTCTTAATTCTTTAAGTACCTAAAATTTTGTACAGGGTGTTTTCTGTTGACCTCAAAATATACAAAATTTTAGTTCGGACACGCCCCCTTTTTAATTTAACTGTCATTTCATTAGCTTGGTCTGCTGTCAATAATTTCGGCGTTGCCACATGTGAAACTTTTTATGCTAGTTAAATTATATATTTTGTTCCTGGATTACGTTTTAGACTTTGTCATTGTATTATAATAAATTTTATTTAGAGAACTTTGGCCACATTGTCAAGCTGCCGTTTTCATGACGTATATTCGATAAAGTCCGTGTTTTGTTCCAAAATCAAAATTTAGTGATATTTTAACCATGGTTTTTGTTTGGTTATATTTGACGTTTCTGTCAGTTTTGCGGATTTAGCAAGAACTGTTAGTTTTGACACGCCCTTTTTTCAATTTAACTGTTGTAATTGATCAGATACTTTAACGATGTTTTTTTTTTTGGTTATGTTTGATGTTTCTGTCAGTTTTGCGGATTTTACAAGAACTGTTGGTTTGGACACACCCCCTTTTCAATTTAACTGTCGTAATTAGTCAGATACTATAACGATGTTTTTTTTTGGTTATGTTTGATGTTTCTGTCAGTTTTGCGGATTTTACAAGAACTGTTAGTTTGGACACGCCCCCTTTTTAATTTAACTGTCGTAATTAGTCAGATACTTTAACGATGTTTTTTTTTGGTTATGTTTGATGTTTCTGTCAGTTTTGCGGATTTTACAAGAACTGTTAGTTTGGACACGCCCCCTTTTCAATTTAACTGTCGTAATTAGTCAGATACTTTAACGATGTTTTTTTTTGGTTATGTTTGATGTTTCTGTCAGTTTTGCGGATTTTACAAGAACTGTTGGCTTGGACACGCCCCCTTTTCAATTCAACTGTCGTAATTAGTCAGATACTTTAACGATGTTTTTTTTTGGTTATGTTTGTTGTTTCTGTCAGTTTTGCGGATTTTACAAGAACTGTTAGTTTGGATACGCCCCCTTTTTCAATTTAACTGTCGTAATTAGTCAGATACTATAACGATGGTTTTTGTTTTGGTTTGTTTTGAATTTTAGCGATTGGCAAGTAAATTTACTTTGCAGTTTAACCCTAAATAAATTATTAACAATAATCTGCGTTGTACAATTTGGTTGTTGTTATAGCTAAAATCAAATAACAAATAATATTGACAGTTGACAATTCCAAGTTCTTCTGAAATCTTTCGCGGTAAGAACAACACCTATTTTTTTGGGATCAATTACACCTAAGTAACTAATAAGTACCTATTAAAGATTTTAGCTGGCTCAAAAAAAAATTGTTACAAAATTATAATTTATAGGCATACAAAATATAGATAACAATATATTGTTGGTTCAACATAAGCAATTAAATATCACATTTTTATCATTGAATCTAAAGTTGACACTCATTTTGCGCTTCTTAGTCTGCCTTTTGAAAGTAGCCTCTGGGGCATATCCAACTTTTACTTCTTCTTGAAGTAAATTCCATTGTTACAATCGAGAGGCAAATAGCTCTGCTTTTTTCTTGGCAATTCCAAATCCCTTATGAGGTCACTCAATTCATGTTGATTTATTTTGTGAGGCTTGAGAGGTTGATTAACACCCAAACAGACCCAAAAAAAACCTTATAACGGCCGTAGAGTTTTGGACTTGCATTGTCTTTATTTGATTTAAATCGCAACGTTTCAGCTGGTAAGTCGTGGAGATACTTACCAGTTGAAACGGTGTAATTCAAAACAATTCAAAGAGAATGCAAGTTCAAAACTCTATAGTCGTTCAAGAAACATTATTGTCTCCAATCTTCAAACAGAAACCCCTTATAAAGTACACCAGGTATTTCTCGTTTAATGGTCGAATTTTCTCATATCCTAAGGGCAGGCTGGTAATTTTAATTAGCATGGATCTATAAAACTAAATCCAACTGAGACTTTGGCAAGAGAGATTTCAAAAGGACGTTTCAAATAACTTATCATCATCATCAGCAACCGAACACTTATACAAATTTAAAAACAACTCTAGGTTCGTCGGAAGGTACAACTCCCGAACCCCCTAGGAGTCACAGATCACCCCCCAAAGAACAAACGGTCACCGTGAAAACGGTGAAAACGGACAACGAGACAACCAAAATAGTCACCACGACAACTAGTTTGAACCGGTACACGTTCATGAAGTTGCTAGATGACGAGGGCCAGCCGGAGAACCATTTCGAGAAGAAAATCAGAACGCATAGTTGCAGCAGCATTCCTTATGATAATATCATAGAGAACTTGGCTCCGTTCAGGAAGAGATTTTGTAATGTGCAGTTGTTCGATGATAAGGAGGACAAGGAACATCATGGAGAGAAAGGTAGGGTTTTTTTGCGTTTGATTGATTACCGTCTAAAATGCATTTTTTTTTGATTAACTAGATTTAAGGTAATTTTTTACCCGCTACTTAGTAGAAATTGGAGTTTAAAAGATACCAATTGTGATTAAGAACTTTCCATACCAGTGCGACACGCGGCATCGTTGTCTAATTTAAAATTTAATACAAAAATGTTACTAAAGGCTTCACAAGAACTTCTAGTTTGGCGGATGTTACCTTATTTTTTTTCAAAAAAAAAAAATTGAAAATGTATTTTAAAGTTTCAATTATACAGAGTGATTCCTAAGTTGATACTTATTTTTTAGCTGTGTATAGAAGGCATTAAAATAAACAACATTTTCAAATATCTTTTTTCAAAAAACTCAAAAATAAGGTCCTTACATTCATTTATTACACTATGGATCAAATACGGTCCTGCCTAACTTGCCCATTGAATAACATTAAGAAAACTTCTGGGTGTAGGATGAGCCCGCAAGGGAAAGCGTTCTGCGTATAATCTCGAAGCAGCAGCCGCACTTTGACGACACTCACCCTAAATTAGCACCATATCTACTAGTTCATTCTTTTCAAATTTTACCATTTTCTCATATCACCAATTTAAAATTAACTTGCTTCAGAAAAACACTGCAGCGGATTGCTCAACACCACCCGTAAATTGAATGACTAATAAGAGATAAGAAAAACAAAAGAAACTATAGCGGGCTATGTTTTGATGAACAGGCCCGCACTTAGATTTTTTACTTCTGTATCTCGCCTATTTTTGAGTTTTTTGAAAAAAGGTATTTGAAATTATTGTTTATTTTAATGCCTTCGATACAAAGCCAAAAAAAAATATCGACTTAGGAATCACCCTGTATAGGTTCAAATCATATCATTCGCCATGCAGAACATAAAAATAGAAATATTGCGGCTATTAGTGTTAATTTCTTACGTTCCATTAAAATTACAAACGATACCCCGATATTTTCTTAAAAATCTCCACTTAATTCCCGTGAAATTCGTTTTTATAATATTTTGTATATAAAAAAATACATTTTATTTCCATTGCACTATTTGTTCGTGATGACTCATCGACTACTGTTTCTTCTTAATTAAAAAACTACATTTTGCTTCTTACATTACTAGTTGTCCTCAAAATTTTCCCCATCTGTAAAAATACTCACGGGCCGCGCCTGACAGATATACAACACTCTACGCGCTAAATTCTTAAAAAATATATAAGAGTAGGGAATCCTACCATTTGTATATCTTTACCGGTTTTAACATTTTTTTTACCAATCATTAGCACTCGATTAGCAACTTTGTTATTTTTATCTTAAAAACTGTCAAAAATAACAAAGAAACTGTGCTAAGTGGATCGTACTACGTATTTAAAAAATGGCACTACATCAGCCAGACTGATATTGACTCACTAGAAGACCGATATAACTGTTCCCAATCGATGATAATATACAGGGTGACAATTTGAAAACGAACAGCATTTAATATTGCCTCTACCAATGATAGTATGAAAATTTGGCGAAACACGTCAATTGATATATATAGACAGACATTTTTTAAGACATTTGTTGTCGTGTTACTTTCAACCCCCAGGGCACCTACCCCTAAAATTTTAAATGGCAACCCCTATTTATTTTGCCATTTTTGTGTTTCTTATAAAATTCTATATAAAATGTATCATTTTTTTTTTCAAAAAATGTAATTATTTTATTTTTTCTAGTGGCGATATCGAAGACGAAATGTAAATAAATAAAGGAATTTGGAATGTATTTCTACATTTCGTCTTCGATATCGCCACTAGAAAAAATAAAATAATTACATTTTTTGAAAAAAAAAAAATAGATACAGTTTATGTAGAATTTTATAAGGAACACAAAAATGGCAAAATAAATAGGGGTTGAAATTTAAAATTTTAGGGGTAGGTGCCCTGGGGGTTGAAAGTAACACGACAACAAATGTCTTCAAAAATGTGCCCCTCGATATATCAATTGACGTGTTTTGCCAAATTTTCATACTATCATTGGTAGAGGCAATATTAAATGCTGTTCGTTTTCAAATTGTCACCCCGTATATTGATGATATAGTATTTGGGACAAGTACTTTTTTTAAAGAAAATATGAATAATAACTAAAGCAGACTATACAGGGTGATTCCTAAGTTGATACTTTTGTTTTAGCTGTGTATAGAAGGCATTAAAATAAACAACTTTTTCAAATACCTTTTTTACTTACATTCATTTATTACACTATTTCTGCCTAACTTGCCCGTTGAATAACATTAAGAAAACTTCTGGGTATAAGGTGAGCCCGTAAGGGAAAGCGTTCTGCGTATAATCTCGAAGCAGCAGCCGCACTTTGACGACACTCACCGTAAATTAGCACCATATCTACAAGTTTATTGTTTTCAAATCTTACTATTTTCACGTTTCACCAGTTTGAAATTAACTTGCTTCAGAAAAACACACCGCAGCGTATTGCCAAATAACTTACCACCGACGACCCGTAAATTGCATGACTAATAAGAGATAAGATAAACAACATAAAGTATAGCAGGCCTCGTTTTGATGACCAGGCCGGCACTTATTTTTTACTTCTGTATTTCGCCTATTTTAAGGTTTTTTTGAAAAAGGCATTTGAAAATGTTGTTTATTTTAATGCCTTCTATACACAGTTAAAAAAGAAGTATCAACTTAGGAATCACCCTGTATAAACGCTCTTTAAAGGATTATTTTATATTATATCTATTATTATTGATTATCTTTCTTGCTCTTTTAAATCAGATTTTGTGTATTTTTGTTTCATTCTAAAGATGTGATCTTTATGTTATGTCAAGGTTTTCACTTTGTATATGTCAAATATTTTTGTTTCATAACATAAGCCAAAAACAGAAAATATAACCATACTTTTTCTTCTACAATTTTTCTGGTTTTAACCGCAAAACGATGTTTTCAATTTCTATTAGGGAATCCAAACCACGTGATTCAATATGGCGGTTGGATGGCAAAAAGCATTGAGTCACCAGTTAAATTCCACCAGCAACATTATTTTAATGGTCACGTGCACCAATTACAACGCAGTATTTGCCAGCCAGCCGCCATTTGGACACATCGTTGGATTGCCTAATAGTATACTTTTTCCATGTCTGAAATTTAACGATCAAACACAAAAATGTTTATATAGTGCCAATTCACATTGGAAAGAAATTTTCTTTCTATGTTTTTCTATTCTTATGGCGATATATTGTTCGCCGCAGTTTTTTAACGATATTTTTGTTCTAAAATAAGGTATAAATAATTTGACTTCCATCAATTTCTGGGACTACTAGTTGTCCATCGTTGGAGACAAGAAAAACTAATTTTTTTGAAATTTTTTCCTCAAAAAATTATGGGTTTTTAAAAATATTTTGAAATTCGCATACTTTTTTTAGGGGTTTTAGAATAAAAAATATTTTGTTATCTCCAAAGATGGGCAACTAGTAGTCGTAGAGAATAATGATTGCCAAATTTCTATTTTAAAACAGAAATATCGTTCAAAAACTGAATTTATATGCCCTGACGGCATGAGGAGTGAGGGAGGTCTAGTGACGCATTCGCCATTTCGTTTTTTGATCAATATTTCGTTACTTTTTCCTTCCTTTTATCCAAAAATCGGCCAAATATCCATATTTAAAGCATAATTACCTACAATTTAACGTTAAGCAAGTTTTAATTTATGAAGTAATAAAAGCAGAAAAGAAAAATGGACAAATTTCACAAATTTTCGTTTTTTGATTTTATTAATTCATTATTCAGGGTGATTCCTAAGTTGATACTTCTTTTTTAGCAATGTATAGAAGGCATTAAAATAACCAACATTTTCAGATACCTTTTTCAAAAAATTTAAAAATAGGCGAGATACAGAAGTAAAATATCCAAGTGCGGGCCTGGATATCAAAACATAGCCTGTTATACTTTATGTTGTTTTTGTCTTATTAGTCATGCAATTTACGGGTCGGTGGTCAGTTATTTATTTGGGAATCCGCTGCGGCGCGTTTTTCTGAAGCAAGTTAATTTTAAATAGGTGGTGACACGTAAAAATGGTAAAATTTGAAAACAATGAACTAGTAGATATGGTGCTAATTTACTGTGTCGTCAAAGTGCGGCTGCTGCTTCGAGAATATACGCAAAACGCTTTCCCTTGCGGGCTCATCCTACACCCAAAAGTTTTCTTAATGTTATTCAACGGGCAAGTTAGGCAGGATCGTATTTGATCCATAGTTTATTAAATGAATGTAAGAACCTTATTTTTAAGTTTTTTGAATAAAGCTATTTGAAAATGTTTATTTTAATGCCTTCTATACACAGCTAAAAAAGAAGTATCAACTTAGGAATCACCCTGTATTTCTTTAGTTTAAAATTGCAGGTAATTGCTACTCAAGGATGGGTACTTGGTCCCTTTTTGAATTAAGCGAAAAAGATAAGAAATATTTTTCAAAAAATTAAATGGCGAACACAGCACTAGACTTCGATCTTAACGGTTTTTTTATAGTTTTTTTTTTTATAATCGACAACAATCGTAACAATCTGACTTATTATTATGAGGACTATACCAAATATCATTAAAATCTAGGGACTTGTTGTGTCGGGCCCCTTACACTGTAGGCAACTTCGCAAATTAAATATTCGTCCTTATCACAGTTTATTAATAATTATTATTTACTTAAATAATGGGTTATTTACACAAATGTATTGCGGTTATGTAAATCTAGACATAATAGAAATCGACGATAATATTTCTTGATTTGAAAAGGCACGTCGCCTCGTCTCTAAGAATTATTATAAAATAATATGTTTGTTTTGTTTATTTTTGTAATCAGTGGTGGCGCTTGGTAAAAATTTTAAGGTGTTTTGCATTTTTTGCAAAAAAATACTTACTTTTTTTTTTGTTAAATTAGGTCGCGATTTTGCTTTTTGGTAATAGAAAATGTTTTAGTTAATTTTTCTTTTTGAGAGCTCTACTTTTTGGGGGCTGTGCCGCACTGCAGCGCTTATGTACCCGCCGCCACTGTTTGCAATAACTTAACAATAAGCAGAATATGTTTGTAAATAGCAGATATATAATAAACTCTTATCAGTTAAGTAATCTGTTTGCAAGATGATGTCATCAAAACAAAATGACAATAAAAATGATTGTGTGTATTGCCTTTGGAACAATGAATAATGCATCATTTTTAAAGTGGCAGTATTAAATTTTTGATTTCTCGCAATCACTTCCGAAACTTCCGAATATGGGAATTTCACGCGATCAGTCAATGCTAAAACTACTCAAATAATTAAATTTGACTATCAATATAGCCAGTGGCGGCTCTTTAATAAGGTCATTGGTAATTCTCTTCTCTTCACTTAATGTTCATTAAGTTTAAAATTCATCCAATCAGCCAAACTTCGTTTATTTCTTGCAATATTATCTAAAATATCCGTCCGGTCCGGATGACCATCCCTCTAGACCCCCCCTCACATAGTCTAGGAGCTCGGGTCTAACAGTCTAATTGCAACCTAATTTTTCGTCTCACGCTTGGACTCTTAATTTAAATTTTTAAATAATGTATTCTTGGCTTAGATTACAAAGGTCTTGTAGGGAACGTTTAGTTTTTCAACTTTTCCTTCTAAAAGTCCTGTTTTATATAGAGATTAAGGTTTCGGACGCATATCGTTTTAGCTATTGATTTATGATGCATTTTATAGGAAAACGAGTAAAAAGAATAATATTTTATAGTATTTTTCTATTATATACTTGTCTGTTCCGTTTTCCCTTTTTTAGAGCTATTTTTAATCAACAAAAATATAACCCAATGCAATAAAATATTTTGACAACAAAAACAAAGAAACAATTAGGTATTTAAAAGAAAAACTAAAGTAAAAATTTTAATTGAAACATTTTTTATAGAATAAATGTGATAATTTATAATAAAAACAAATAGTGCGAGAAGAAACGAGAATGCTTTATTAGGAATATAAATATACGGCACTTAAGAAGGAGTATTTCCAAATCTAAGCATTTGCACCAAAAACTGCTCTTAGATCTACGCTCCTAAAATACATGATTTCTAAAAAAATCATCAATATTGACGTAGTGAGCGATATTTACTTTATTTTTAATCATGAAAAACCGAGCCCGAAAGACGCTGGTTAGAGTCATACATAAATCTTATGTTAAAATTTTGGATTGACACAAATATTCATATTTTTCACAAATATAAAAAAAAAATTTTAAATAAAGAATAGGAATATCAAAAGAAAAGTAAAAAGAAACATTTACAAAAACAAATTTAATCCAACCATGCACAGGGGGAGAGATAATAATTTAATTTTCGAAATTTGATAGTAGTTAGGTGAATTTGAAACGAACTTTGGGCGTGGCCCTGAAAAATTTTCGCCTGCGGCGCTTTTCCCCCTTCACTAGGCACAATACCCTGAAGTGCATGTAGTCCCGACTATCCCTTTCACCTTGTTGCCAAATCTCTTACAAATAATTCCTTAAAATCTGAATACCTTCTTTATCAAATTTATCAATCTAAGTTGAAAAACTTAGGACCTTATAAAATAATGGTTGATTGTGTCGATTTTCGTTAATTTCTAATGGCCGATATCCAGCCCTTGTCTGGAGTCCACAAAAACTTGCCTTTTAAACATGCATTTTGCTCAGGCTTCATCTTTTTAGCATACATACAATGTTGCCGGTTACCTCATTTTTAATTATTTTAAATAAAAAATTTTAAATTTGTAAGCATTTACTACTACTTAAATTACCTGGCCTTGTCAGATTTTTGATTTTAAGTCTGTTATTTTAATTTTAATGACCTTTGTTCGTATCTTTCTGTTTGTAAAATGTCATATTTATATTTTAATTATTTATCTATTCAAGTTCAGTTCACGACGCCAATGAGTTTATTGTTTGAAATGTCATTTGTCCAAGTTTAGGTTACTATATAAACATAAATTATGTACCACAAAAACTTTTTAAGCATTGCTTTCGAAACTCTTTTCGACTAGTAAGTACTCTCTTTTATTGTTATTTTACAACTTCTAAATTTTATACTTACTTTTAGGGTTAAGCCCTGATGATGGCCTTAAGTAAATAAGGCCGAAAGCGCTTGGCGTCAGTAAATAAACAGTTACACTGAAATACAACGTTTTTCCTTTCTTCTTAACCTTTTTAAGTTCTTTCAGCCATTTTCAATTACAACATTTTTGTCTGAAGTAAAAGTAGACCTGCAGTCCAACGCCGGCCGGCCGGCAAACGACTACACACGTTCAGTTTTGACAACCGATAATCGCCAGCCGGCCCTAGCCCATCATTTAACTGTGTGTGTAGCGATCTCCCCGGTAAATTACGGCCGGCCGACCAGTGGCGGCTCGCGGTCTTCAAAAATGGCGAAGGGCTAGGTACAGTGCGGGTACTTAAACAAACATTAACTAAAAACACGTGTAACAAAACGTCTCTCTTATCCTCGTCTGTCCAACCACTGAATGAAGTTTCCAACAAATTACAAACTATGTCCTTAATTGGGTTCATTTTTAAAACACACAACTAAGTAGGTACGTACAATACTGAATTAACTGAAAAATAAAACCAAAACTTCTTAATCACACAGTAAATCACGTAAAACGATATCTATAACCGTAAGTTTCGCGAAGCCTGTTTATAATTATTGTCCATCGGAGTTAACTGTGGCCCTATTATGCATAGCTACATTCGGATTAAGTTAATATTATTAATTCAAACATATTTATTTTTTAAGGGCTAAAATAGTAGCTGTATTGGTACATTAATATTTAATATTGTCGAAAAACTATCCTCCTGGTTTTATTTTTTTTTGGTGATGAGCCCCTTTACCTACTTCACCTGACGAGCCGCCATTGCGACCGACTGAACGTGAATCTACTTGTGGGAATCATGCATAATTTTTATGCAACCCTGTATATTTTTGGCAAGTTCTGCACTTGCTACCAACCAAACTGCACCGTCTGCCCGGCCTTGATTTGGAACGCGCGCAAATCCTGTTTTTTTTTTCGACGTGCCGCGGGTGACATATTTCAAATTTAGTTTGTCAACATCATTTAGTCAAATGACAGACTCATTATCAAATTATCAAGATGTTTATTTACTTGTAATTTTCATTCCCGAACAAAACAACACATTATTCTATTAGGCGACGGTGCGGAAAAGAGCGTCGAATAGTGTTTTAAAAATTTGCAGTGAAAAAAAGGATGGAAAGGTGGTTCGAACGGATTGGATAATTTCTGAGAAAGGTACTTTTTGCGCTTTTTAAAACAGTCAAACGCGGTATTATATTGATAATCGTAAAATAACGTTTTTAGAAAACTGTTTTAAAGTTTTACAAAAAAAAATTATGTATTATTTAATGTAAGATCAAGAAAAAGTACGGCAGGCGAACGCTTTTTTTCCACGCCTAAAATTACTCTTGTTTTGGGCCATCAATAGATTTTTCAAAATATGCTTATACTGTGTGTGTCCCATAATATCTAAGGGACCATACAGCAACAGTAGATATAGACTTGAAAATATGTGATTTATTTGATCTCTTATGATAAAATATCTACGCTTAAAAAGATACAGGGTGATCCAAGTAAACATTTATTTTAGAAAATTGGCGATGATTTGATGACGGTTAGGCGTAAATGAATCGAATTAAGTGTAGTTATATTTTTGAAGGCAAGAAAGAGGATTTTATAATAGGTTTTAAGATACCTCCTAAAGGACGCTATATTCTATTTCAGAAAGGTGTAGAGTAATAAAAGCTTATTAGGTATGCAAAGGGACTACATAGTGACCCAACGAATATTTAGGCCACTTTCATAATTTGGCATTGATTTCATTGCAAAATGTTTTCTTTTCATCAAGTGCAGGTAGTACCACCCGGGTTTGGGCCAATTTATGGGTTTTGCCTATTGTTATCCATTTACAAACACTGAAAATGGTGTGACAAAGGCGTGCATTATGTACATAGTATTAGGTACACTTATTTTTTATTAAACATTATAAAAAAAATACAAAAAATATATTATACAGAAATTAAATTATAAAAAATCATAATATTCTTCGTCATCTGAGGAACTGCCATCTCCTTTTGACGTTTTAATTAACGGGTCGACGGTCCGATCGATCAGGTGGTCAAGATCCCACATTTTCTCCGTTTTTTTAATGACATGATGGACTGCTTTTCGCCAGTTCTCCGGTGTAACTTCCTTAATGGCTTGATCAAACAGTAGCTTAACGTCTTTCGTTTTGAATGTCGTGTTGTGTCTTGCTACAAATCCTTTCACTTGCGCCCATATAAGTTCCATAGGATTTAGTTCGCAATGATATGGCGATGTGCGCAGCACAGTTACACTATGTTTTTCAGCTATTTCTTCCACGGCATATTTCATAAAACGATGTTTGTGTAAATTTGCTATAGCTAATAGTTCCTTCTTTATCAAATTATCTTTTTTTTTCTTTGGTTAGTTATCATAAATAATTTAATGCACAAAATTTACCTGCGCCTATGGCCGACACTCAAATTGAGCCGAACTGGACGGAATGTCCTATTTTATTGCTCTACTCATTTCTAAAATAAACTATAGTTACACAATATGAGTTTGGTAAATTCTCGCATATATTTTTCGTGCCTTAGATTTCTGACCGTTTTACTTCAAACGGGGGCTTTTATAAGTAAAAAAGTACTCTAATTTTAAACCGAGGATAGATCTAGTTAAAGTGATATTGAGAAATTATATTTTTTTCCAGGCTATTTTTTAAAATTATATTGTATTTAACAATGGCAATAATTGGTTTTTCAATCTTAATCTATTTAAAACGTAATTAATCAAATTTCCGCGTATACTTAATTTGATAAGGTAGTCGGGCTTGGTCTGACTTCTACGTATTCGGCTGACGTTATCTAGGAATACAAGGTATACTTCGATTTTTTTTTTAATTTGTAAGAGGTTCTTGTACAAATTACAAGTTAACCAAAAAAGTTTTAGGAAATCTATTAATAAACATGGTCAGGATTCGGGACAAGAGAAATCGATGTTGTTAGTTTAATTTAATATACCGGGTGGTGCGTCCGAACTGGACACATGGGATTTCCTATGTAAATTTCGAGGTGGTCAAATATTCGTTCCCGTATTTATTTTAGCCCAAAAATATACTTAAACTTTTTAAAGAATCCAATCAGAAGAATGTCCTTGTCCAATTTAAAGTATATTTTCCTAGTAATTTAAGAGCTATTTAACAAAATGTAAACTAGGAAATACGAACCTGACACATTTCTGTCAGTACCCCAGCAAATAAATGCTCAAAAGTATGTCAAAGTCATTTTATGTCAATGTCAAAGTTAGGGACAGGTTTTGTATAAAATTACCTATTCAATAACTGTAATACGCTTTCAGTTATAGTGTATTACATAACAAGTGATGAAAGTGATACTTTTCAAACTAGGCGTCAGCCGAGTGCGGAAATTCTCCGAGTTTTAGAATAATCACTTTCACACGAGTAATGTACACTAGTTTTCCTACGACCACAAAAAATTATTAAAAAAGCCTTTGATTTGTGAAAAAAATATTTCAACTTTAGTGTTGAAAAAAAAAATCAACACTAGTGTTAAATTTAGCATAGTTAGGATTATGTTCCACTTAATATCTGGTTTGTCAATAGGTTTTCCTTTATTTGTAGTTTAACTTTTTAATTTTTTCAGAACTAATCCTGGATTGATTTTCCAGATTAACCAGAATGAACAATTTTAAATATAATCAAGGAAAGATACATTAAACATAAATTTAAAAAACCACCCAACAAGGAAGATTTCAATTCAAAATAATTCTATAAATTATTTAATGTTTTTATAAAAAAAAGTCAAAAACTCCTGATGGGATTTGAACCTGTGACCTTGCGATCTGTAGGCTAGAGCTCTATTTTTTACGCTATCGATACCAATAAAAATTTGTTGTTTAATACATGACACTTTCTTCAGCGCGATTGTAATAGATTTTCCAGTATATTATTAACATTTTTTATAATTTCAGATGGCGTATTTTCACACTCTAATTCTGAATCACTCGACAAATACATGATAAATAAGTTAAACACTTAACAATTACTGCTTTCTAAAATTTGTCATTTTTAATAAATAGGGGTGGTCTGTCAAATTGGCACCATATGTTTAAATTAAATAGTGTGCCTTGTATTTCAACACTAGTGTTGAAATATTTTTTTTCAACACGCGTGTGATATTCGGCGCTTTCGAGCGAGTTAACCGTGCTTTTTTCTCATTTTCATAGATGGTCGTAGGACAGTAAAAAATATTTTGATTTTACACTATAAAATAAATAATCAAAACCTAATGATAAATTTGTTACAACATTTAAACAAAATTAATTAACAATATTTCCAGTCGTAGATTTTATTTTAATTGATGTTTAAGAAGATGTTCAAACAACCCTCCGTTAGCCGCTAAACAATATAACGATTATAAAACTCCCTTGTTGCATTGGCCACTTGGTATGGCGAGATCCTATCACAAACTGGTGAAATTGAGTTTCTCAATTGGTCCAAATTTTCGTGTCGAACATTTTTATAAACTTTATCTGTTATGTGTCTCCATAGAAAAAAGCCGTTTAAGAAATCTCTGTAATTAATTGTTACAGCGATCCATCATTTGAAAACAAAAGTTTGACCTTCGTTCTTCATCAACTTCCGGCAATTCTTGATGTTTCTCGTACTTGTATGAATGGTATTGGTGTTTCTGTAAAACTCCTAACGCAGTACTGTGATGTTTGCCTACGGTTTTTCCTAGCGTCCTAGTACTCTAACTATACCTTTATTTTCTTCGACATGAAGCAGTATATTTAGGTCACTAACATTATCCTTCTCTTCGATCCTATTATTTTCATTTTTGCTGCGGCATTTACTTAGCACGGCACCTTTAAATTCAAATTTCTTAAGTATTTTTTTTTGCCTGGAATGGGTCGGTGAGGAAAATTTACTGGGAGAACAAGTCAGATACCACTTGATAATTATTTTCAACGTAGTTTGGTTGGTTGGTTGGTGGTCGGGCGTTCGGCCCAAGCTTCCTGCACTGCAGCCTAGTGGCTTATTGTGCTCCCCTATCTTGCTAGAAATGATTTTTTCCTTTTATAAGGTCCAGTAAATTCCTACCAAGTTTGTCATGCGGGAGGGTATCCCCACATTGGATTCCTCCGAAGATTTTGAATGTTCTTCGGGTCAGTGCTTCGCAGTTATATGATATGTAAGGCGGTTTCGTCCTCTTCGCCGCAAAGTCTGCATTCAATGGGACCATTGTAAAAATTAAAATAGCTGTCAAATATTGTAAAGTGTAAACCTAATTATAAAGGTGATTACTGGTATTTTTATTTTAACCTGAATTAAAATTAAACAGAATCGTACTCCAGATTTAACCTAGTTTGAAGACTGAATTTTTTTAATATCTTAAAAACGGTTTGTTTAAAAAAGTTCAAAATTGGCAGACATTTTACTCTCACTAAGGTGTATAAGACTTTATAAATGTTTTCTTTAAAACCAATACGGGGGGTGAATATTTGACCACCTAGAAATTTACATGGAAAATCCCATGTGTTCTGTACGGACGCCACCACCCGGTATAGATATAGGTTCGCATGGAGATGGTAACCTTAAAGGATAATTTAGAAATATTGGTCAGATGCTCTGGAGACTATTTAAAAAAAGTAATATTTACTTTCAACAAGCGTGAACAAAGGCAGGATTTATTTTATCTGTAAAGTTTTTGCTTGTGCAGCGTAATTATAGTTCGACAGACTTGGTTCAGTTAGCGAAAAGTAAATCCATTGTTTTCTCCGATTTCAGACCTAAATATTTAAAAAAGAAAAGGTGTTTCTCAGTGCGATTAGCGATTAGCTGCTCGTGTGGTATAGTTACAAAGATACGAGGTTCAGTCACATACACTATATTGCTAATACCATAATTCAATGATGACACCACTGTAGGCAGATCATCAGGGTCCGTTGAGTTTGCACAGCTCGGAAATTTGCTTCTTGATGTAAACATTTGACAGGACCGACTTTTAAAATATTTTTACAGGCTTTTATTTAAATTCATTTGGGTGTGTACAGTTTATGGTCAAATAAAACTAAGTAACTGTTATTTAGTATTTTTGTAACTTTATATTATTGTATATTGAAGTCTTGAGTTAAGGTACCTATCTTATCGATTTTGTTTAGTCTATCGCCTCTAAACGATAAACAGATGTGTTGAAAGGAAGGCACCGCCCAAAAGTGTCAAGTGGACACTTTTGGTATGGGAAAACGTAAAAGAGTTTAGCGAGTTAGTCTATAAGTTGCCGTGTTATATGATTAGCAATAAATACCGAAATTAAGATTATCGTGTTTTTCTTACAAAGCAGCGGTGGGATATTTCTCAAAATCAGTTTATACGTGCCGTAAATTATGGGAAAATCAAAAAAACGAAAGGTATCGCCGAGTAGCAGTGATGATAGTTCACGCAGTAATTGTTCGACCTGTTCTAGTTCGTCGGGTAGTTACAGAACAAAACGAAAATTAAAACGATTAAAAAAAAAGAAACTTAAGAAACTAAAGCGCCAACCCGCGAGTTCTATTATTCGTGCGGGTGATGAATTTTTAGTGCCGGTGTTTGATCCGAGCCGGGATGATGCGATTGTAGATAAGTGGTTAGAGAAAATCGACAGTTTGGCGGATCGTTACAAGTGGGATGACGACACCATTCTTCGACTGATTTCTGGACGACTTCGGGGATGTGCTCGCCAATGGTACGACGAAACCGTCAAATATGATTCAAGTTAGGCCGAAATAAAAACATTAATGAGCCAGCAATTTCGTAAGTCCGTTCCATTTACTAATTTTTAAGAGATGATTCTAATTACGAAGGAAAATAATTCGAAAAAATACAAAAAGAAACTTTTGATCGGCGCTTGAAGACGTTAATGATGAAAATTTTTGTGACAAACGTAATAAGATCAAAACATTTTCATGTTATTGAAGTTTGCAGGAACATATTAATTAAATTTAAAAAAAAAGAACTGTTTAAACCCAGATTAGAATGAACGACTTGTAATAAGTCAGGACGTCTGCATAAGAACTGCATTTTAAAAATATCAAAGGTTAACGTTGTAAAAGAATCGAAACAATTGTTTGTAAAAAGCATATTAGGGATTGGCCATAAATATTGACAAGGGTAGTGTAAAGACTCTCATAAAAACGTCAGCTGTAAAGATATTCGATCTTATTACTACCTACTTTAAGAAACCATTCTTCGACGGTTTGTAGAAATTATATGATAAAAATACACGAAAATCAATACAATTACAGGAACAATTAAAATGTAATGTAATAGTTGTCATGATGAACGTTTCTCTCAGAAGTTATTGATAGAAAGACGGTTAACAAAAAATGTGGTATTTTTAGAACTTTGCCAATTTTTTAACTTTTAATAATATAACCGACAGTTTATTGTGTAGCATGATTATAGCAAATGTTTATTTTGGGCCCATTAACGAAAACGATGGTCGATGGATTGAAGTGTCTAGATATATTCGAGAATATTTTAAACAAGTTTCTAGATTGTATAGCAGTGCTTAGGTAATACAAACACTGTATTAACGGAGATGAAAACGATATTATCTAGTTTACCACCTTAATCGCCTACCAGAAATTAAAAAGATATTTTACGAAAAATGATTGCCGAATTACTGGAAAACAAGATAATTTGCGAATCTAATTCGCAATATGCCAGCCCAATAAATTTAATTAAGAAAAAGACATATGACTTCCATGAATGTGTGGATTACAGACGATTAACGATAAAAAAAAGGACGTACGCATTTTGTCATAGATTAAGGAACAGATAGACAAAATTGGAGGAGATAACGGGGTAGTACGCCTGAAACAAATATTAAGGAAATAAAGTAAACATATTTTAATATTAAACATACGCAGATGGTATATTTACTAAAAGGAAGAGAAACCAGTGCTGAAAGTTTATAACCCTAAAATTAAAAGCTGTCACTTTGCCCCTGTGAACATGCACAAATCAGGCAATTTATGGGTTTGTCTTGATTTGTCAGAGTATTTTAGAAAATTTATTGCACACTACGCTGTCATTGTGAAATTATTGACTTGTTTTACAAGAGAAGGTGTAAAGTGTATCTGGGCCAGAGGGTGACAGTCAAGAAAAAAAAGGCAACTTTAACAAATTACAAATATACTAATAGGAAAACCGATCCTGACAATATTTGACTATAAATTGCGTAGGAAGTAACACAGATGTAGGCGTAGATACAATTTTTGACTCTGCAAGACGCATGTTAGAAACCACAACAGTTTACTTGCTTTACGATATTTAAGAGTGTACTTATTGAGAATATTTTAAAGTGGTTACCGAGGTGATTACTGACTGAAACGGATTGAAGACTATTTTTATTTAAAAGGATCTTCTAGTTAGCATGAGAATAATTGGTGGTTCCAAATTGAAGAATGTACGTTTAACATAGAGTTTCAGGAATACAGGATGCATGTAGACGCATTGAGCAAAAATCCTTAAAGTAGGAGCAAATAGGAGCACAATAATTATAAGATGAGCAGTTACGAAAAATCAACCAAATTAATAACGAAATATACGAATGACGAAAAGTAACAAATGAAACCGTATTTACGAATATGAACTCAAAAACAACAAAAATTTACAGAAAATTAGATTACTGTAAAAAACAGTTTGATGATACCTAAGTTAGCAATGCCGCCTAAGTCAGGAACTTGATACAGCAAGGTGCATAATTAGTACTTAATACATTTGGTGTTCCATGAAAGTTGAATCAGACTCAACGACGATGGAGAGACTTTTACGTCAAAAACATTTAATTACTTGTGAGTGCTACGACATTAAATATTTTAAAGACAATGGCAACTCCACGTGCAAACGGACAATACGAATGATATAATAGGACAATTAATAACAACCGCCGGTAAAAAGTTAAAAGTAAAAAAAAGGTGTCGAGTGGAACTTTTACATAATGCAAGTGTAAAGTGCAATCGAGCACAACAAGTTTGTTATTGCTACGCCAATGGAAGCCCTTACAAGATATGAAACACATTGCAGATTCACGAATTCTAACTAAAATTAAGTAAAGAAGGCCTACACAGATTTGATTTTTAAAAGAATTACGTAAATGAAGTAAAGAAAGAAGTAACGAATGGTATAACAAATTAAGAAAGGAATGTCTGAACATCTTAGATACTCTTTAGAAAAAGTAAAATAAAGAGAAGAACAATACGACAACACTGGATGACAGGCCACTAGTTGCAGCCAGGCCGAATTGGTTGGTCAAAATTATACACGACACAGTTACAGGGGGAAGTCAGAAAATTCTTCCAAATTTCAAAGGGTCATTCCAAGTAACATGATTGCAGTTCTAATTAACCACATAGACGATATCGAAGATTTACTAGGCCTTTGAATGATAACACGAACTGTTGTCGCTACGATGCTTCATTATTTATAACGATGAGCAAGTTTTAACGAAATATAAATAGTTTAACTACGTTTGTAGAACAGAAATTAACGATTTTAATGTCGATGTATTTTTTATATCATCATTTAAACGATATTTGCAACGGCAAATATATTATATTTTACGTTACCATTTAAACGATATTTGCAACGGCAAATATAGTAAATTTTATGTTATCGTTTAAACGATATTTGTAACGGCAAATATATTGTTGTTATGTGTTGTTATGTTATATATATGTATGTGTGTATTTGCAACGGCAAATTAATTATTTTCACATCATAATTTAAAAGTTATTTGCAACGGCAAATTCATCCTTTACACGATATTTGCAACGGAAAAATTATTATGTTTTACGTCACTATTTGAACGATGTTTTATGGCAAACGTTGCCTCTCTTCGAACGATTATATGACGAAACGATGTTTTATGGCAAACGTTGCCTCTCTTTGAACGAACGAACGATGTTTTATGGCAAACGTTGCCTCTCTTCGAACGATTATATGACGAAACGATGTTTTATGGCAAACGTTGCCTCTCTTCGAACGAACGAACGATGATTTATGGCAAACGTTGCCTCTCTTCGAACGATTATATGACGAAACGATGTTTTATGGCAAACGTTGCCTCTCTTCGAACGAACGAACGATGTTTTATGGCAAACGTTGCCTCTCTTCGAACGATTATATGACGAAACGATGTTTTATGGCAAACGTTGCCTCTCTTCGAACGATTATATGACGAAACGATGTTTTATGGCAAACGTTGCCTCTCTTCGAACGATTATATGACGAAACGATGTTTTATGGCAAACGTTGCCTCTCTTCGAACGAACGAACGATGTTTTATGGCAAACGTTGCCTCTCTTCGAACGAACGAACGATATTTTATGGCAAACGTTGCCTCTCTTTGAACGAACGTCACTATTGTCTTCAGAGGAGTGTTCAGACGTCGTTCCCATCATATAAACAATATGTTTTTATTAACTTTTTGTGTTATCCTGCCAAGTACTTATTGCTCACTGCACTTTTGTAATTATTATACTTTTATTATATTAAGATTGTACATGATAAGCTTTATATGGTCATAGGTCTGAGGACAGACCCATGGTCAGGATGGCCGAGTGTTATTTAGTATTTTTGTAACTTTATATTATTGTATATTGAAGTCTTGAGTTAAGGTACCTATCTTATCGATTTTGTTTAGTCTATCGCCTCTAAACGATAAACAGATGTGTTGAAAGGAAGGCACCGCCCAAAAGTGTCAAGTGGACACTTTTGGTATGGGAAAACGTAAAAGAGTTTAGCGAGTTAGTCTATAAGTTGCCGTGTTATATGATTAGCAATAAATACCGAAATTAAGATTATCGTGTTTTTCTTACATAACCAATATTTTACATATCTAAAATACCTTATTCCTGGTATTGAACCGCGATTCGTGCAAAAAAGGATCGTGCACTTTTTCTACTCATCTTGAGACACAAGTCGCTAACAATAACAAAATATCTGGTAAAGTTTTATACCTAAATTCGCACCCAAAACTTAAAAATAATATCCACAATCACACACGGAACATCCGAACGAATACAACGTAAAAAAAAAAGATGGAAACGACTAACAACTTACAAACTAACAAAAAAAATGTCTAAAGTAAAGTTTTATAAATATTAACACCCAAAACTTGGAAATTATAACCACACACGAAGGAACGAAACAGAAGATGGCGACGAATAAGAATACAAACAACGGCGAGCCGGTTCTGTTTACTTTCTGTTAGATATCGTGTCGATTGCCTAATTTTTTCCCTACTGCGCAAGCGCCACGGACCCAAGTTCAGGTTATTTTGAATCGCACGATGGGTGTCTTCTTGCTTCGTACGGCTGCTTGTATTGGCAATATAGTGTATGTATATATGTGGGTTCAGTTGGCAAGTGAACTCACACTTTGCAGTTTAACTCTAAATAAATTATTAAGCAATATCTTGTGTCAGTGGCGGCTCCCTATCGCTACCAAAAAGTAAGCAGGGAAAAAAGTATAAAGCATTTTTTTGTTACATTCACAAATCTATCGATTTTTTAAATAAACGTCTATTAAATTTGCGTGTGTAACTTATCCATCTACTTACACCAGATTTTCAATAATAATATCTGGTAATGGTCTACCTCTTCCTTTTAATTCGATCTTTTCAAACAATTTACGATTACATTACCTTGAATAACATACAAGGCTTAAGAAATAAAAATAACGTTATAAATCTGTAAATTTGGAGAGTTTTCTCTAAAGAAGAGTTGTCCCCTTAAAACTCACACACGATGCTATTTCAAGTAAATTCAAGAGAAACAATTTCCGCTTTACAGTCAACTCAGACCAAAAGAGAAATAAACAATTAAATAAACATTACCAAGACCACTTACTCACTGGCTGGAAACTGCTCTAGTTCTGGGATTGTGTTTTTACATCATTTAGAGAGACTTTAGTGACCAAACGGGCAGAGGTTACCCTTACACTTAAATACGTTTAATAACTGAGTAAGTGTTGAGTTTTTATAGAGAAGTGATTCCTTTTTGCTGTGTTAGGAGGTTATTAACATTAGGAGAAAAGCTTCTTAAATGTTCTATAAATGGAACCCTTTCTTCAACCAATTACAAACAGTTATTTTTATAAACATTTGTCTACTGATTCCTCCTACGAAACTAGAAATGTTCTTGTTCTATGCACTATCTTTCCACTACACCTATTTTTATCAAACTTATTACCCATTAAGAGTCTTAACTTCACAGCGAAGTATTAGGTGAGCAATCCATCCTTAAGGATACCAATCCATAACAATATTATGATTGTTTTTGAACTCGCCGTAAACTAGAAAGTCGCGAAAAAATTCGATACAAAAACTCTTCACTTAAATCAGACGGGCATGGTGGACGCGGAGTACCGCGGGGGAGTACATCGCGAATCGAAATGCCAAGTCTTCTATTACTTGCTTTTTAGTAATATAATTTTTTTAAATTAGATTACTATTTTTTGGGGAGCGCTGCAATACACGCCGCCGCTGTACTTGCCTTGTCCAATGTGGTTGTTGTTCAGATAACAAATAATATTGACAGTTGACTATTCGACATTCTTCTGAAATTATTCGTGGTAAAAACAAATTCCGAACCGGTTAATTTTATCAAGCATGCGTACCTCGACAATCTTGAACTAACGTATCCTTACCGCGAACAAAGCTATTGTTGATCAGTCAGTATAATTTTTTAAATTTCAAATTTCCATGGTGAATGTCTCATTCAAGATATTTTTTAAAATCCGTAGTTCCCGACCTCCCCCCGTAACCTGAACGATAAGTACAGTCTCGACTGATAAGAAACACTGATTAGAGTGACTAAACTTAATATTGTTGTGACTTGTTATCGCGATCATAACCACATACTTTTGTGTTACCTTAATTTATATGGCGAGCGTAGGATTGAGTTAATCAATTTACGAGTCTTGTGGAGCGCGGCAAAAATTTGATGTTTTTTTATAGTTATAGTCTATTTCAGAAAGGTGTAGAGTAATAAAAGCTCATTAGGTATGCAAAGGGACTACAGAGTGACCCAACGAATATTTAAGCCACTTTCATAATTTGGCATTGATTTCATTGCAAAATTCTTTCTTTTAATCAAGGGCAGGTAGTACCACCCAGGTTGGGGTCAATTTATGGGTTTTGCTTATTGTTATCCATTCACAAACACTGAAAATTGTGTGACAAAGGCATGCATTATGTGGTGGTCAACTCATAATGACCGCCGGCCATATCTCAGAAACTAGTAATCGTACAGCAGCCGGGTAAATTTGTGCTTGTAAAAAATGCTGGAAATTATTTTTAAGTTCCGCATTTTGCCGCAAGAGGGCGTAATTGAAAAGTAAATTTTAAAATTTTACATATCCGAAAATTCCACATTAAGGTATATCTTTGATAACACCATTAAAAAGCTTGGACAATTATGCATTATTTTGGTCTTATGCTCATTGGCGTACCGACTTTAATAAGAGGGGGGGGGGGGGAGCTGTTGAAAGTGTAATCAGTTAAATCGCTGTAACTTATAAACGACTTATCCGATTTTAGCAAACTAAAGACTGTTTGGAAGAGAAATGTATGCACTTTTACCAATCGTATTTAGTTGTCCATAATAGTTCTCAAAAAAAATGAGGGCGCAATTTGCAATAATAACACTTTTTTTTTATTTTACTCCGAAAAAATAAATCATACGGTATAATTATGATACCATAATCGAAAAGTAGATGAAATTTGCTAGAAAAAATATTAAAACCGCAGCTCGATATCTCCGTTCGTTTCAGCGTTATCGCCAATAGAATAATTTTTAAAACTTTAAATGAAGAAGCGGTTATATATTTTTTAGAAAAAAAGTGGGACGCCACTGATATTTTTCCATGTGGATATTATTTCTAATTAGTCTGGTCTCTTGCATTTTTCACCTCAGGCACACTGTTCCTAATTAAAATATTTTTTGTTTACCCGGATGCTGTACGATTACTAGTTTCTGAGATATGGCCGGCAGCCATTCTTAGTTTACCACCCCGTACATAGTATTAGGTACACCTCTTTTGTAATAAATATAAAAACTGTTAGATAAGTATTCAAATCAAACACGGCCAATTTTATAATAAAAGTATATTATTCGCCGTAATAAACAATTTTTATACAAAAATAGCTTGGGATCACCGTTTAGCTTTCAATTCTCTGGTCAAGCCAAACTAAAAACTACCGAAGAACACAATCTCAATAATTACATTTTAGCAATCTACCAATGTTTATATAAACAGTATTTTAATAATAATATTCCACTCATTTTCCATGAGTCGACATCATTCATAAACTATATTCGGGCAAACAGCAAGCACAAATTTATTATTAAATTATAGAAAAAATACAAAATACATTATGCAGAAATTAAATTATAAAAAATCATAATATTCTTCGTCATCTGAGGAACTGTCATCTCCTCTTGACGTTTTAATTAACGGATCAACGGTCCGACTGAGCAGGTGGTAAAGATCCAAATTTTAACCGAACAAGCTAGTGCAAGGAACTGGGATCACGGAGTGGGTATAACAACCAAACAGGTGTGAGCACAATGTGCCAAACCTGGCCTAAGTGCATCCGGCGCACGGATGGGCCATCGGAAAAAAAATGAGGTGCGTAAGTTAGGTCGTGGAAAAAATATACTGTACAACTCGAGTAGATTCCTCGTACGATATGGACATCATATCCACTCTTGTAGTACAAACTACTATAATTATTTCGGAAGGTCGTAGAGGTGTTGGAGAAAAAGCCGGAAGTAGTGATGCCAATCATCCCGAATTATCAGTAGATCTACCGAATTTATTTTATTAACGCCCGATGACCGGTGAACATAACCTTACATACCAGAAAGAATAATCATATGTTATCTCGCTCTAGGTTATAGAATTATGTCCTCGGAAATGCCTTATCTGGCTATTATCATTTAATTTATAGGAAAATGTGAGGTTTCTAGCCGCGAAATAATTTAAAATGTGCTAACATAGTTCCAAAAATTTGGATCATCGAGTGCAGTCTCGATTGGTATGTTGTAGTATCTTATAAATTTTCTATTGTGTTTTATTTGGCATATTATCGCTTTAAAAAAAAGTCTGACATATTATTATGTTTAAGTATGATAATAAATATAAAAATTAATTTAATTTTCATAATTTTTTTAAAAGTACGCAGTGAATTAATACAATGTGGGATCCATTTAGGTTAACCTTTACCCAGTGTTACATTGTAACACCTTCTCGTTCTATAAAAGGCGATGAACTTTCAGAACTAACCTTTTTATCGAAATTTAAAATTTTTGCTCAGATAGGCTGTTATCATTGTTAATTCTGTCAATGGGACGCCAGATAAGTGACGCGTAGGTCGGAATCCAGTGGCGCATCGGCCAGAAAATATGTCTGATAGGAGGGGGCTGAGATCCGTATTGGGAGACGAACCGGGGGTTGCCTTTGTCGTCTTTTTAGGGATGTAAATAATTTTCCACTACAATTTTTCTATTTTCGCCAATCCAATCGATCTTAACACTTATTATACGATAGAAGAGTTTTGGACTTGCATTGTCTTTATTTGTTTTACATCACCGCGTTTTAACTGGTAAGTATCTCCAGTCGTCTTCAGGTGAATACTAAATAAATAAAGTAACTACAGCTCTATTTATACTAACTAAATGCTCTGGAGCATAACCGAGATGGGTGCAGTCATACGTTTAGTTCGTGTGCGGTATTTTTATGCATTTAGTTGATAAACTATTGGAAAATCGCAAGAATCGCCCACATACCCAAAAGAAGCAAATAGAGTCATAGTCAACACTCAACATTCCGTATGTCAAAGGAGTATCTGAGAGAATTAGAAGACTAGGACAACGATACAACATCAATACGGTATTCAGCTCGAAAGATACTTTAAAGTCACCTGACGAAGACGAAACCAACAAGTCAAAAAGACCGGAAAAACTGTGTCTACCAGATCCCCTGCGAATGTGGCCGATCTTACATTGGTGAGACTTTAAGGCCACTCGAAACGAGGATCAAGGAACACAGAAACAACACGCTTAAAGGAGAAATCGAAAAATCAGGTGCAGCTGACCATGCCTGGACACACGGTCATCACATCAAGTGGACAGAAGCTCAAATCCTGCATAAAGAACGACATTGGAGAAAAAGGAAGTTCAAGGAAGCTGCTACCATACACCAGAACCCGGATTGTTTTAGTAAGCCCTCACTAGATATAAGAAATATCTGGAAACCTTTGTTAAGTTGATGCAAACTTAAAATACCGCACTCAAACTGAACGCATGACTGCACCCATCTCAGTTATGCTCCAGTGCATCTAGCTAGTATAAATAGAGTTGTAGTTACTTTACTTATTTAGAATTCACCAGAAAACGACTGGAGATAATTACCAGTTGAAACGTTGTGATGTGAAACAAATAAAGACAAAGCAAGTCCAAAACTGTTCTATCGTTCGAGAAACATCATTGTCTTCAACCTTCAAACAGACACTTTTGTTATACGCAACAGAACCACAATAGTAATTAGTAAAGGCCAGTAAGTACAAGTAAATTTTGTATATACAATATACATGTTGTGCATTAAATATTGTGGTAATGGACTAGAAATGAGTGGAAAACTAGAGATTTTTGAAAAGAGAAAGAGCATTTGTGCACGAATCTTTAGTTTAGTCGGAAAATACTTGACAATAGATCGGTAAAAATATCTTCGGGGGTTTTATATCTTTTAATTTTCGTACCATTTCGTGCACTCTTTGAAAAAAATTGGTGAATGCAAAGGCTCTGGGATAAATGTTTTGATTTAAATATAACAAATTTAATCTTACAGATTTGCGCAAATCTTTTTGAAATATATTCTTAACCTCACTTGTTGTTAACTGTCAGAAAACGACTCTTAAAATTTACAACATGTAAATTTTATTTCTTTGACCACTGTGATTGGTCAGTTTCATATCCTAACTAGAATGGATATGAACTTATATCCGTTCAGTTAACCGGAATACTCCACTTAACCAACCACTAATGTGTAAAGGAAACAGCAAATATCGATGTGAAAGTAGAAAAACGAATATTTTAATGCGTAGAAAATAAAGACCAACATGGGCCAGTCGAGTTTTAATTTTCTCGAATTTATTGCTTGTACTCTATTTCAGAAAGGTGTAGAGTTATAAAATGGAAAATTCTGTCCAGTTCGGCTCAATTTCGGTGTCGGCCATAAGCGCAGGAAAATTTTGTGCATTAAATTATTTATGACTTCCAAAGAAAAAAAAAGATAATTTAATAAAGAAGGAACTATTAGTTATAGCAAATTTACACAAACATCGTTTTATGATATATTCTGTTGAAGATATAGCTGAAAAAACATAGTCTTAGAGCGTTTTCACACGGCACCATATATCGCGCGCGACAAATGGTCGCAATATTGCTGTTACACCAAATTACGTGTTTTCTAATGAGCCATTTTCACACACAAGCGATATTAGAGAACACATAATTTGGTGTAAAGCAATATTGCGACCATTTATCGCGCGCGATATATGGTGCCGTGTGAAAACGCTCTAAGTGTGCTGCGCACAGCGCCATGGCATTGCGAACTAAATCCTATAGAACTTATATGGGCGCAAGTGAAAGGATTTGTAGCAAGACATAACACGACATTCAAAATGAAAGACGTTAAGCTACTGTTTGATCAAGCCATTAAGAAAGTGACACCAGAGAACTGACGAAAAGCAGTCCATCATGTCATTAAAGAATAGGAGAAAATGTGGGATCTTGACCACCTGATGGATCGGACCGTCGACCCGTTAATTATAACGTTAAGAGGAGAAGAGAGTTTCTCAGATGACAAAGAATATTATGATTTTTTATAATTTAATATCTGTATAATGTATTTTTTATATTTTGTATTTTTTTTTATAACGTTTAATAAAAAATAATTGTACCTAATACTATGTATATAATGCACGCCTTCGTCACACCATTTTCAGTGTTTGTGAATGGATAACAAAAGGCAAAACCCATAAATTGACCCAAACCCGGTTGGTACTACCTGCACTTGATGAAGAAAAAAAGGATTTTGCAATGAAGTCAATGCCAAATTATAAAAGTGGCTTAAATATTCGTTGGGTCACTCTGTAGTCCCTTTGCATACCTAATGAGCTTTTATTACTCCACACCTTTCTGAAATAGACTATAGAAAAAAATGCTTGGGGGGAGGGGGGGCAAGTTCCCCCGGCTCCGCCTATGTTCAAATTTTTAAATAATAACAATTAGTACTACAAGATACTTATCCTGTCATATCTTTATGAACCCTAAGTTTCTTGTTATTTGATCGGCAGGGTTTTTCAATTTTTCTGTTTAGTTGTAAATTATGAGTAAAGTGGAGGTGACTGTTTGCGAGTAAAGTGGATTTTAAATTCTTAAAAATGTGTTATAGAAAAACATTAAAGGTGTAAAACACGGTTGTTACTTCGTTAGTTGTTAATAGAGTAGTTAAAATAAGTATTTGTGCCTGTTAAAATACTCAACTTTGGAATCTCACTAATGGATAGCACTAGGCTAAGTATGTTTTATTTTACTACCAGTACTCTTGGTGCGATTTTAAAAATTTCTTAGTAGTTCAGTGGATTCGGCGAGCTAAAATTTGCCATTTTAAACTGCGCCTCTTCTTGGTCTAAATTGAAAAAAACCAAGCGAATGTTATTGAGTTTTTTTTTTCACCAATGGAAAGGTAGTTTATATTTGGATGTGGGAATAGTATATTACCTAACAAGTGATGAAAGTGATACTTTCAAAACGAGGAGATATTTAGCACGAGGCGTCAGCCGAGTGCGGAAATTCTCCGAGTTTTAGAATAATCACTTTCACACGAGTAATGTACACTATTTTTCCTACGACCACAAAGAATTATTAAAAAAGTCTTTGATTTGTGAAAGAAATATTTCAATACTAGTGTTGAAATGAGCATACTTAGGATTATGTTCCACTTAATATCTGGTTTCATAGTTTGTCAATAGGCTTTTTCTTTATTTGTAGTTTAACTTTTTAATTTTTTCATAATTTATATATCATGGGAAGCACTAATTCTGGATTGACTTCTAGATTAACCAGAAAGAAAGATTTTAAATTTAATCAAGGAAAGATGCATTAAACATAAATTTAAAAAATCCACCCAACAAGGAAGATTTCAATTCAAAATAATTCTATAAATTATTTAATGATTTTATAAAAAAAAGTCAAATACTCCTGATGGGGATTTGAACTGTGACCTTGCGATCTGTAGGCTAGAGCTCTATTCTCTACGCTATCGCTACCGATAAAGATTTGTTGTTTAGTACATTCCACTCTCTTCAGCGCGATTTATTTTTTCTGGTAATAGATTTTCCAGTATATTATTAACATTTTTTATAATTTCAGCTGGCGTATTATGGCGCACTAGTGCGGGAAAGTAAAATAATGCACATTTTGACCTTATTAGATAGTTTTTTACTTCGGAAGTAATTTACAGAATGCAACAAATTGTGTTTTTAATATTAATATTTATAATAATTAGTAGTTTTTTTGAAAAATGGGATGGTATACTTTTTTGTATATACGGTCGTAGAAAAAATAATGTTCCTAACTCATGCGTAAAGTGTCTTTCCCGCCCTTGACCGCTTGCCCGAATCAGAAAATAATACAAGATATAGAGTGTCCCATTTAAAAAAATGTACCCTTTTGACACCCTACTTTTTGGGCTCACCCTGTATAATTCAAAATATTTTTAAAATGTGCCTGATATCCAACCATACCTTAACACAGAAGCTTATTGTCGACAAATTTTATCTTCAAGGCATAAAATTACCCGGTACAGAGCGCCGCGGGCCGAAGCTTTTGTGACGTCACGCAATCGACGCCTAAAACTTTAACCCGCTATTTCTCAGCAATGGTTAGTCGTAGAATGACGAGGTTTGAACCGTTATTCTTAGATTTTTGTGTACTAAAACTTTAATTTTTGGCGCACACCCCCTTTAATATAAATTATTGACCATACCTTTTAGGACGCCCTGTATTGTTTCGCTTATGACAGTCCCACAAAATCATGATCAGATATTTTCTTACCACTCCGAAGATTCTAGATTGTATGCAAGTAACATAAAAATTGAATAAGTTATATGGACGAAGATGATGAGGTTTCGAAATCTGCAAGAGAGAGTTTGTATGAATGATAAAGAGTTTTGGACTTGCATTGTCACCGCGGCTGTGGCTCAGAGGTAGAACTACTGGCATTCGACTGCGGCGACTCGGGTTCGATTCCCGGAGTGGGCATACGTACAATAAAAAAAGTATGTCCGAAATTTAGTGGATTTAAGAATGCAGGGAAGAGTGTAAAATATGTCATCTTCCAACCCACCCCATTCACGCCGGTAACCAGGCCGGATGAGATCGGACATCTCGTGGGGTGCGGAAGAAGGTACACACTCCCCAATCGGTAGGTCATGAAATGGCAATAAACCAAGGGTTGATAGCCCTTGGGAGGTGTCGCATGACTGAGGATCGTGGTTCGGAACCCACGTTAAACTGTAGGTCCCCTCGGGAATGGCCGTGGCAGCGAACGAAGAGGTAAAAAGAATAATTCGAAAGAAGGGCAGAACGGCAAGACTTGCATTGTCTTCAATACAAGTCCAAAACTCTTCTCATTCAACAAACATCCTGAGTTTGTATGTTCGATTTCCTTGAAGACAAAACATTTTCAATTAATACCGGTCACCATTTTCCTGTTTTATTTATTAAATTCGCATAATTTAAATTATCTATATACACTCACGAGGATATCATAAAAACATAAAAAGATAGCTATCTCCTAACAATAATATATTTTTTTCCAAATTCCGACCTACATATAAATGTACATACGTCAGTTATCAGGCATATTCACTCTAAAATTTTTTAAAAGTGACTATAAAATTGACACATTAGTATAACATGGAATTATGTAGGTTACACGTAATTGAACAAATATTAAAGGATTATTTAGTCGCACATTGAAATAGCTAAAATCTTTCTATGTTTACCAAAAGTAGTTTTTTTGCATATTCATGTCACAATGACGTATAGAGAGGTTTTGGATCATATCTCAAACCGAAATTGTATTTGCCACTTTTGATATGGCTAATTTTGTGTCATATCGAACGCCGAAATAAATGGTAAATACTTTTAAATCAAAGTTGTCCAAAGTTAAATATTTGTTATTTAAAACGGTATGTTTTTTATGACAGGATATTTCGGTTTTATTATAGGAAAGTTCCCGCGCGTCTATTTTCTTCAAAGTCATCAATTTAATATCGATTGATAAAAATAGTTTTTTTTTTAATTAATGCGACTTTGGACGATTACGACTTTTTCGAAAAAGGTAGAAAGAAGAAACGTTCAAAATGTATTAGGTGTCCAATGCGGAGTTTATTTCTACGCTACGTGTTTAAAAAAAATAAAACTTCATAAATCTATAGTGGCCAATAGGCTTTGACTAGAAATGTACGTCGTCTTAAGGTATTCCATATAATTTAAAAATAAAATAGATCGTACTTTTTAAAATGCTACTTAGTGATGGCTTGGATTACTGTTTCTTTCACTGTGGGTAAGTTAAACTAACCTTACCAGCATAGCCAATAGTAATGTACCGGGTGGTCAACTAAGAATGACCGCCGGCCATGTCTCAGAAACTAGTAATCGTACAGCATCCGGGTAAATATTTTTATGACAAAAGTGCCCAAGGGAAAATGCTGGAAATTATTTTTAAGTTCCGCATTTTGCCGCAAGAGGGCGTAATTGAAAAGTAAATTTTAAAATTCTACATATCTCCGAAAATTCCACATTAAGGTATATCTTTGATAACACCATTAAAAAGCTTGGACAATTATGCATCATTTTGGTCTTATGCTCATTGGCGTACCAACTTTAATAAGAGGGGGGTAAGCTGATGAAAGTATAATCAGTTAAATCGCTGTAACTTTTAAACGCCTTATCCGATTTTAGCAAACTAAATACTGTTTGGAAGAGAAATGTATGCACTTTCACCAATCGTATTTAGTTGTCCATAATAGTTCTAAAAAAATGCTAGAGGGCGCAATTTACAATAATAACACATTTTTTGATTTTACTCCGAAAAAATAAATCATACGGTATAATTATGATACCATAATCGAAAAGTAGATGAAATTTGCTAGAAAAAATATTAAAACCGCAGCTCGATATCTCCGTTCGTTTCACCGTTATCGCCAATAGAATAATTTTTTAAACTAAGCGATTATATATTTTAAAAAAAAAGTGGTACGCCACTGATATTTTTCCATGTGGATATTATTTCTGATTAGCCTGGTCAATTCTGCATAAAAATGGTATCTTGCGGTTTTTTTCTCAGGCACACCGTTCTTAATTAAGATAATTAAATTAAATTAGCTCTACTATTATTATTAACATTGATAATGCAAAATTTTGTTTTATAAAAATTGGTGGAAATGACCACCTTCACTTAATAGGCATGCATGAAGCTAATTTAATTTAATTATTTTAATTAAGAACGGTGTGCTTGAGGAGAAAAACGCAAGAGACCATTTTTATGCAGAATTGACCAGGCTAATCAGAAATAATATCCACATGGAAAAATATCAGTGGCGTACCACTTTTTTTTTAAATATATAATCGCTTAGTTTAAAAAATTATTCTATTGGCGATAACGCTGAAACGAACGGAGATATCGAGCTGCGGTTTTAATATTTTTTCTAGCAAATTTCATCTACTTTTTGATTATAGAATCATAATTATACCGTATGATTTATTTTTTCGGAGTAAAATCAAAAAATGTGTTATTATTGCAAATTGCGCCCTCTAGCATTTTTTTTGAGAAAGTGAAAATACATACATTTCTCTTCCAAACAGCTTTTTTTTTGCTAAAATCGGATAAGTCGTTTAAAAGTTACAGCGATTTTACTGATTACACTTTCAAGATTCTTAATGGTGTTATCAATGTGGAATTTTCGGAGATATGTAAAATTTACTTTTCAATTACGCCCTCTTGCGGCAAAATGCAAAACTTAAAAATAATTTCCAGCATTTCTCTTGGGCACTTTTGTCATAAAAATATTTACCCGGATGCTGTACGATTACTAGTTTCTGAGATATGGCCGGCGGTCATTCTTAGTTGACCACTCGGTACAATATGTACCGGGTATACAAATAAAAAGGGACGCCGGCTGTATCTTGTAAACTGTTTACCATACAGCTTACAGAAAAAAATATAGAAAAGAGAGAAAATAAGTCTTAGTAAACAACCATTTGGAATCATATTTTATAAGGTGCTCAAAGTGTTCACCGTTTACCTCCTGACAGTAATGAATTCGCAAACAGGCAATTGGAAGAAATACTAAGAATTTCATATATTATTCTTTCTTGTCGTTAATTTGTGTCCTAGTTTTATACACTAAATTTTTTATATGACCCCACACAGGAAAAAATCAAGAGGGGTCATATCGGGAGACCTAGCTGGCCATTTAATTGCACCCCTTCGTCACCACGACAAGCAACGCAATCAGTGGCGGTTCGTCATGTGAAGTAGGCGAAGGGGCTCTTCACCAAAAAAAATAAAACCAGGAGGAAAGTTTTTCGACAATATTAAATATTAATGTACCAATACAGCTACCATTTTAGCCCTTAAAAAATAATTATGTTCGAATTAATAATATTAATTTATTCCGAATGCTATGCATAATAGGGCCACGGTTAACTTCGATGGACAATAATTATAAACACTCGTGCATTTTGGCGCGCCCCAGCCGACCGTGTCCATTAGCTAAAAGCAAGTGAAGATCGAACACCCAACATGGCATTGATATTCACCGTTACTATGGTTACGTGACGTTAGTCACGCAAACAGCATGTAACAATTTGCATTATGATGAAGGGCAATTTAAAAATAGATCAGTCGTATGCACCATTATTTTAGCATTGGTTCGCCTAACCTTAGGTATTTATTTTTCATAGTTTTTAATAATTAATGGCATCCATATTCTTTTTTTCTAGAAAATTGTTATCAGTATTATTCAATAATATATTTATTTCCAGAATGCACACCGCCAGTTTCCGAATCCGATTCTGACGTGCGACGCATCGTCGAATCGGTCCTTGACTACATCTTGGACATGGCCGTCGAAATCATCCAGAGGAATCAGCTGTTGTCCAAGACGAAAGCGGGGGACCGTCAGGGTAGCGAAGAGCGGGGCGGAGAGGTGGTCAAGGAGGGAGAGTGTGAGGAGCGGAAAGAAGAGGAGGAGTTCGAGTATAAGGTAATTACTGATAAACTGTTAAATATCTTAGGTTTTCATATATACTACTTACATGCAGGATTTAATATTAACCTGTAACTGAAAGTTATGTACACTTGACCAATTTTTTCTCTTTCTAGTCGAGGATCCGTTGCAACACCGGCGACATCCTGTCGAACTTGTACCCGCCGAAGATCACGCATGCGCCGTCCAGCGACACTCTGGTGGACGCGAAGAGCTTCGTGGAGGACTACGAGGAGTACCACGACTCGTGCAGCGAAATGCCCGACTCGGAGCTGGCGGTGAGTCAGGTGAGGCTATTGGTATGCGTAGTTGTTGTAGAGGAAAATAAGAGAGCTTGCTTATTTGTGTTTTAATGGTGTATAGAGGTTGTCCCGAAATATTTTTGATTTATCACATAACCCAAAAACAAAATTTATAAAGATATAACCATACTTTTTCTTCTTTTACAATTTTTCTGCTAGATATGTTTTCAGTTCCTATAGTATAACCGTTTCCAGGTCCGAAATTTTACGATCAAACAGAGAAAATTTTTATACAGGGTGTTTTTTAATTGAGTGCCGATACTTAAGGTTGTGAATCCTTGGGTGATTTTAGGAAGAAAAGCTCTTCATTTTTAAGCTACAGGGTGTTAACATTTTTTTAAAAATATAACTTTTTGATCATAATTATTATAGTATCGGCACTTAATTAAAAAACACCCTGTAGAGTGTCAAATCATATCAGAAAAATATTGCCTTTCTATGTTTTTTTTTTTCTATTCTTATGGCGTTACATGGTTCCGCTGCAGATTTTGCGTATTTCTGTTTCATTCCTAAAGATGTGGTGTCTGTGGTTTTCATGTTATGTCAAATATTTTTTATCCATAACATAACCCAAAAATGGTAAAAATATAACCATACTTTTTCTTCTTTTACAATTTTTTTGCTGGTTTTACCAGCAGAACGATATGTTTTCAGTTTCTATAGTATAACTTTTTCCGGGTCCGAAATTTAACTACCAAACACAGAAATCTTTATATAGTGCCAAATCACATGCGAGAGAAATTTCCTGTTGGTTACAAAAGAGCCCAGGACACAGAGGAACGATAGGTCGACGCTGTCGCTATACCCCCTTGGGTGCGTCTGCTCTTTTGTGGACCCGGTCCTGCTCACAACGCGACGCTTCACGGCATCAGCTGGTCAAAATTTCTTGTTGATACTTCATATTGCGCATGCTCCCGCTCCCGGACACGATATACATAAAAGACCTAGTTTGCCAAAGGCTGGGTGCATAATATATTGTCAATAAATTGGCTTTATATTATATGGGAGTACCGAATGGCCTTGTTAGTGTCCTGTTATATCAGTAAAAATTGTATTCATCATTATTATCTACCATTCGTTCTCTGATATAAAATTTAATAGCTTTGTCAGATTTTTTTGACGGTTCAGCAGATGTACAACGGTATATATATATATAAATACACGTACATCTCGTGTAGAATCAGGTGTCGCATTATTATCAACCGATATAAGTTAATGGTAAAATGGAATAATAAATTTTTATGACAATTTTGTACTGAACAATTATTTTATATTCAGAAAGTCTACTTACTTGTAGTGTTTGTTCGCCATTCAAGATGTTTCAATGTGTGTAAGAGTGATCCATCTATCTGTTTATGTTTCGGTGGACAACCAGGACTCTATAGGGGAGAGGAGCTTTTGCAGAAACAGTTTTTAGCTGTAGTTGTTGAACTAATCGTAGAAATAATATTAATACGTTGACTTTTAAAATTAACTAGCATCTATGACGTCCAAAATTTTTAATAGGTAATTTGTTAGTCTTTTTTTTGTGTGTGTGATTCAAACTGAACATAAACTCGAACAAGTAGTAAGAGCTTAGTGTCCGTAATAGAACAAAAAGATACGTCACGTCCTGTGCCTCTGTTTTATGCGTTCTAGTTGATTCCTATAGATGGCGATGTGGTGTTTTCACTACTTATTTTATTCTTAAGTAAGTCTTAAGTTGCTACTCAGATTACCGCTTCCCGTGTAGTTGTAAAGGACGAAACAGCCGTCATTGTCTACCTGTGCCGTTTGTTTTGGCGTCCCTGTATACTTTAATGCAAAATACATCACTTTGTCCGTTTGCCGCAAACTTATCTTTCTATTCTATAAACTCTGGAACATTTTTAACGCTTTTTAACTAGCTCCGTATGTAAAGAGATCGGAATCCCTATGATGGCGTTCAAATTTTGGGCTTTCTGCATGTATAGATTAAAAAATATTTATGTTTAAACTCGATATATTTTCCGACAAGCCTTTTTTAAATTAAAATAGTGGCGTTTTTCTATCGCTTCCGGTTATACCGGAAATAGCTGTCAACTTAGGTATTTTACACAGGATATGATTATTTTGATTTTTCTTAAGTGTGAAGTCTTCAGAAAGGTGTAGAGTTGTAAGAAGAGAGAGGTGTAAAGCTCATTAGGTATGTAAAGTGACTACATAGTGACCCAACGAATATTTAAGCCACTTTCTAATTTGGCAAAATTCATCAAGTGCTGATAGTACCACCCGGGTTTGGGTCAATTTATAGGTTATGCCTATTGTTATTCATTCACAAACACTGAAAATGGTGTGACACAGGCGTGCATTACGTACATAGTATTAGGTAAACTTATTTTTTATTAAACATTATAAAAAAATACAAAAAATACATTGTATAGAAATTAAATTATAAAAAAATCATAGTATTCTTCGTCATCTAAGGAACTGTCATCCCCTCTTGACGTTATAATTAACGGGTCGACGGTCCGATCGATCTGGTGGTCAAGATTCCACATTTTCTCCTCTTCTTTAATGACATGATGGACTGCTTTTCGCCAGTTCTCTGGTGTCACTTCCTTAATGACTTGATCAAGCAGGAGCTTAACGTCTTTCACTTTGAATGTCGTTCTATAGGACTTAATTCGCAATGATATGGCGGTGTGCGCAGAACAGTTACACTATGTTTTTCAGCTATATCTTCCACGGCATATTTCATCAAACGATGTTTGTGTAAATTTGCTATAGCTAATAGTTCTTTCTTTATCAAATTATCTTCAAATTCAATACTTTCAGTGGTTAACCAGTCGATAATTTCTTGTTTTCATCAAGATGAAGTTGGAGTGTTCTCTGTGTGTGAATGATAGCTTGCGTTATCCATAACTACTACTGATTGTTTGGTGGCTGCAAGATAATTAAAAATTTCACCAAAACAGTCCTCAAAAACATTCTAATTCATGTCCTCGTGGTAATCTCCCGTATGGAAAGGTTAGCAAACTTTCTTTTAAAAAGCCCTCTTTATTTCCATGTGCGGCTATGGCCGACACCGAAATTGAGCCGAACTGGACGGAATTTCCCATTTTATTACTCTTCACCTTTCTGAAATAGACTATAGTGATGCCTCCGTCATTACATTTTTTGATCAATATTTCTTATTCTTTTCGCGTTATTCCAAAAGGGGCCCAATAGCCGTCCTTAAGTAGCAATTACCTAAAGTTTTGAAATAAAGAAATTTTTTATGATGAATTAATAAAAGCAAAAAACGAAAATTTGTGAAATTTGTCCATTTTTCTTTTTCTGCTTTTATTAGCTTATAAATTCAAACTTATTTAACTTTAAATTGTAGATAATTATGCTTTAAATGTCTGTTTTTGACCGGTTTTTGGATAAAAGGAAAAGTAATGAAATATTGATCAAAAAACGAAATGACTAATGCGTCACTAGACCTCACTTTTAAGATTCTAAATAATGTATTTTGTATAACGGGTTATACTAAATAGTTTTTAAGATATTAGCAGTTGAAAAATTGCATTTTTGACACTTTGGCGGGCTGTAACGTCTTAAAGGTGCATCTTAGGAAAAAAACGGCTCTCACGTTCCTATCTTAAATTTTAATTTTCTACTTAAAGAATTATCTTTCTGATATCAGGTTAAACAGGAAATTAGATTTTTTTTAATGCGTACACACAACATACAATCTATGCACACTTGGCAACCAACATCGGGTTATTCTGTGCTGGGTTCCTGGACACTCCAAAATAGATGGCAACAAGGCTGCCGAGGGCGCAGGCATGCCAGCTGATCTAGCAGACAATACAGTGAACAAACCACTGGGATTGGTCAAAGAGGAGATTGACTACACGGCCAAGCAGCTTGCACAGAACAGATGGACAGGGTTGACTACCTGTAGTACATCCAGGCAACTGTGGCCCACATTCGATAAAAAGAGAACCGCAGAGCTATTGAGACACAGTCGAAAAGACGTGAGAAATATTACTGCGGTTGTTACCGGACATTGCCTCTTCGGTAGACATGCCGAACGTATGCAAATACCCACTAACGACTTCTGCAGAAGTTGCAGAGATGAGGAAGAAAGTATTCAACATTTTCTGTGTGAATGCCCTGGCCTCGCAAGAAGGAGGTTCACTACTCTGGGTGAACCATCTTTCGATAACCTGGAGGAACTAAGCAACTTACAACTTGGACGGCTGAGCAGATTTCTGAACAGTAGTGGCTGGTTTGAATGAGTTGTTAAAATCCTTCCGCGGTTACGTCGCACTAACCATCAGAGATCTGATGAAGGTGGGTTCTACGGAACACGTGTGGTATCACAACGGACCTAATCAGGACGTGAGACTGTTTGGTCAGAACCAAGGGTCTGCCACTCTTACCTAACCTAGGAAAAAAAACGGCTCTCACGTTCCTATCTTAAATTTTTATTTTCTACTTAAAAAATGAACTCTGATATCAGGTTAAACAGGAAATTAGATTTTTTTTAATGCATAGTAAATGATAAGCCAATATAGGAATGTGCATGGCGTTTATCTCTTTCAACTGCCAATATCTCGAGAACGGTTTAATTTAGACGCATGCCCTGTTGTACAAGATTTGTGTAGAATCCTAATCAATATCCAAAAATACAATAAAATATAATATATCATATTTAAAATAGCATAGTTGACAGCTATTTCGGGTATAACCGGAAGTGATAGGAAAATGCCGATATTTTAGACAAGGAGGACACATCAAAAAATATAACCGCACAAAGCTTTAAGAATATATTTTTAGTAGTTTTCCTAAAAGTACTAATGGACAATAGTCGCAAATCACCCTGTATACGAGCATTGTTTTTTTGATTTTTAACGTAATACCAATTATTAAACAGAGATATGGTGAATTACATACGGTATTTCTTGACGCTTCATATCTTCTCGAGATCTTCAATTTAAAATATATGCTAAACACTTGACGCGGTCTTAAGGATGTGCTAGATCGTTTAAAGTAACCGACTACGTTTCAAAATATTGATATTTAAAATACTTTCGAGGACCCGAATGGCAAGTTCCTAAGACAAATCGAATGGTCTGGCATTATTTTTTAAATTATATATTGTTTTTGTGTATCATATCAAAACATTACGGAATTTTTCACTCTAATAACATTGTATAATGATATAGCCATACTGCAATCTTATAAAGTCTAATGTGCTCTGTATTGTAGTTTTTTCGGCGTTTGAAAGGAGAAATGTTTAATAAGGCATTTGCCTCGAAGGCGTATTAGTAATTTCATCTTTCAAGCGTCTGCGTTGCGTTGTTTTGGTGATGAATTTTGATAGATTTGCAGCAGAAACTGATTTTTGTTTTCATTTTTTGATGGAAGTTTTACTTCGATGGACATTGTATTCGGAGTGATTGTTGTGACCTGCCGAATTATTCCCATTCCAATAACCAGGTTATGAAATGTTTGGTTTTGATGAAATGTCCGTTTTGCTTTGCTTTATTTTTGGACGGTTTATTTTTTGTGTTTTCGAGCGCTTTGCGGTAGTTGAAGTATTGAAAACAAAGTGTGAATATAAAGGTAGTAACCAACAAAGAAATACAAGTCACAATTAGATGCTTTTAGCATAAGAGCTAATAAAAAATAAATAATTCTTCGAAGTAGTCATTTTTTAAATTATTTTTTTAAGAGCTAGGGGTAGTAAAGCATTCTTTATTTTATATTTTGATCAGGACAATTAATTGAAGTTAGTCACCAGTGATTACTTGTTCTAAGTTAAGAAAAAAAATAAACCTACCTCCTCAAGAAATTCAAAACCATAATAAAAACAATAGCTATAAACCCAATCGACGATTAAAACTTTTGGTGTCATTTACTACTTCACAGAAATAAACACAAAATACAACTGTGCCAAAAGACGGCATTATTTATTATCTATCAGACTGAAATCGTTAAACGGCAAGAGGCCGGTAGCGAATTGACGAAACGCCAATCGTCATTTAAATCCGGTTCCGTTAAGGCACCCATGGGCGTCCGCCCAACTCTGTACTAACCATCTTTTTAGACGGTCGGTTAAAAAAAAGTATGGAGTGTTTCTTTAGGATAGTCAAGGAGTCACCAATTTAAATATAATGCGTTAATTTCTAAACACCCTGTATTTGATATTATAAATAAAATCCATATTAATTTAAACCTATTTTTCAAGCTTTTTTTTAACGAGAAAGACACAATAATTCCTAATTTATCATTCCAATAAAAATATTTCTTTTATCTTATTACATCTAATAAAATATTTTTTAATTAGTTTAAAATAATTCTGTCGGTATTCAATAATTCCGGAAATATAAAAAATAAACTATATTTCTGTTCAGTTGATGTGGTTGTATTGAGTTTTTTTCTTTACTCTTGCTATTTTTATTTTAGGCGATTATTATCAAGAAACAATTAAAAAATGTATAAGGGGTAATCATTAAATATTACCGTACCATGTATTTTGAAGTGAATTTTTCTAAAGAGTCTGTAGATAACTGACAAAATTTGAACTTAAAATAAACATACAGTAGAAATTAATAATTATTAACAATTCAAATAATACATTTTCAATAGTTTTTTAAACATTTTAAAATATTAATTTTTTAAACCCGTCCGGAAGATAATTTAAAATCTTAAACTATAGATTTCTTTACAACACTTGAAAAAGAAAAAGGTAAACATACTAAAATATAGTCTCGTATTATAAATTTATATTCAGCGTTAAAATGTGCTCCACTTCAGAAACTTTTAGGAAACTTAGAGGAAATTTGCGTTTATGTGAGCTTTTGCCAGATTATTGTGATCTTGATTTGTGCTCATTGCCCTGCAATACTACGATAAAAATTCTCGGGTTCTATTATATATATCACCTGAAACAGAAGACCTTTCAGGTTGCATATTGTTTGTACATTTAGTAATGATTTTTTTTTGTCATGGTTCAATGTAGATTCGTTTTTTTAGATAATGAACGACCTGAGCGAAAACGTCGAGAAGGCCATAACGGAAAAGCAACGCCTGAAGCGAAGAAAAGACAAATCGGTGAAACATGGCGGGGTCACCAGTTTGATTCCGATCGAGACGGATTCGAACGCCGAAGATGACCCTGACGTACCCCAGAACGATATGCGATTATTAGAAGTAAGTAAAGGATTCAGTGGACCACTGTGTGAAAGCTTAAAATGTTATAAAATGCAATATATCTACTTGTAGGTCGGAGCCATGTACAACATCCCGAAAAACCTATTCCAAAGCGCCGAAATGACGGAAATTACCGAACAAACGATCGACCGACACGACGAGAACGCCGACAGCAATCTCGAAGTCGAACAGCCGGTCGTGGTCAATTTAAAAGAGAGAGAGGGAAAAGTAGAGGACGACGATGACGTGTATAGACCAATCGCTGTCAGTCCCGATGGAAGGTGAATCCTTTTTTTTTAAATTTATGTATTGTTTTTTAAAATATCAACTCTCTTTCCTCCAGGTTCTTCAAATACGAAGAAGAAATCGGCCGCGGCTCTTTCAAGACCGTCTACCGGGGCTTGGACACCCAGACTGGCGTCGCCGTCGCCTGGTGCGAGCTACAGGAGAAGAAGTTGAACAAGGCCGAGAGGCAGCGATTTAGGGAGGAGGCTGAGATGCTGAAGAAGCTGCAGCACCCAAACATAGTGCGGTTTTTCAATTATTGGGAGAGCCAGGGCACGAAGAAGAAGAATATCGTGTTGGTTACGGAGTTGATGCTTAGCGGGACGTTAAAAACGTAAGTTTGTCAGTGGCGCGCAAGTGAAGCAACTTTTTACAATATTTATAAACTCACCTATTTTTCCGGGTTAAAATATCGCGTACAATTTTTTTTTTGTTAAGTTTATTATTGGTTCTACCTTTATCTACTAAATTTTACGAAACACACATACAAAACGCACCCCTAACACAAAACCTCACACACATAAGATACACAGACAATCCAAAACACAAATCCATTTACCACAGGCTTCCCATTTTCCGGCAAGATAGGTAAAATCAATATTTTTTCAATTTCCATTTTGAAATCGCACATGTCCCAGGGCTCCGCCCACTCCAAAACCCCTCCTACATCACGTAACAACATATTTTAAGTTTGTAGAAATATTAATTATAAATTTCCATAAACAAAATAACAAGCTACTTTGTACCTGAATAAATTCATGCTGGTTTTTTCAATCATTTTTCATCATCATCATACCGACGAACTTTCAGGTAAATAACCTTGCAAACAACAACTGCAACAGTCGTTGCGTTTTGTCAGCGAGATAGGTCGCTTATATTTAAAATAATGACTTGTTGGGGTCAATAAAAAATATAAGTATGGAGTGGAACTCCCAAGATGGCACCCATTTAAATATGAGACAATTAAGTGAGTAAGTTTTTAAGTCAAATAAAACAAACCGTTGTCCTTTTCAGGTATTTACGGCGCTTCAAAAAAATCAACCCGAAAGTATTGAAGTCATGGTGCCGCCAGATCCTCAAGGGCCTCGCGTTCCTGCACTCCCGCGCCCCGCCAATTATCCACCGTGACTTGAAATGTGATAATATTTTTATAACCGGAACGACCGGGTCGGTCAAGATCGGCGATCTGGGATTGGCCACGTTAAAGAATAGAAGTTTTGCTAAGTCTGTAAGTAATATAACGAGTAGACTATTGTATTATTTTATCAATTTATTATTTACAAAGGTAATAGGGTCTTGATTTACTCCCTACAAAGCACTCTTGGTACTATAACTTGAAGCCGGAGTCCTTCCAGAGTTTCATATTCATTCAAACTATGGCGGTGTCTCCTCTTTCGCCCTTCGCGACTTGAATCTTCTTCAGCACCAATCAACGCTTGGTAAATTCTCAGCCTACAACGTCCCGTTAAGATTTCTGTCCGTGGGGATTCAGGATTGGTCAACTTCTGTCTAGAAGACTCTACAACTTGGCCTTGTTAGACCAAATCCTTTTGTCTGTGGTCTAGAGTCCTTTGGCCGCAACATTGAATCCGTTGCCTCAGCTCTAAAGAACGGCGGCGTTCAGCAGACCTAACATGTTGCCCGCTTCAAAATCTGGAAGGTTTCTTTGCCTTTTCCAAAATGCTCCATCCAGATAAGATTATCATCATTGCTACTTCTAGCAAAATCCACCACCAATCCAAATATTTTGGTTCTATGTTTTGTTTGATCCGTAGTCTTTAAAGAAATCCACTTTACTTTCCTAGATTATGGGCCGATTATAACGTTGTTTCTACAAAGATGAACTAACTCCTCAAGCCTTGAACATGTCCATCTGAATTAACCGTTTATGTTAATTGCGGAGGTCATTAACATGGATTTAAAAAAGTACCGGGCCGAGAACAGAACCCTAAGGACCTTCACAGTCAAATTTATTTCTTCTGATGTCTTACATATAAGACGTACACTAAGCTTTTTAACGATGACAGCGGGTATGGTCAGTTTTCTCAACTAAATATTATTCACAAGATATAATCATAATAATAAGTTTATTTTCAATATTTATAATATAATAAACGTGTTTATTTATCTTCCTCAATAAACTTTTTCTTTGATCCCCCGAAGACGTGCTTGTTAGGGACAAATCTTAGTATTTTAAATTATAAATATGAAAGAATATTAAAATATAATTTTTTAAATATTTGTTAATATTATATAAAAGTTAAATTGCAAATAAAAAACGTTTAAGTATATGTATATAAATATAAACGCAGTTTTTTGAAAATATAGGTATATTAAAATTTTGAAAAATATATCATTCATAACAATAATAATTAAAACATTTCCAATTTTTTTTTTTAATTATCTGTTTCCAAAATCCATGCTTTTATTTCGACTTTATATTTTTTTTAATGAAATATATTTTTTAATTTTTATTGGTAAATAATCGTTTAAATAAAAACATAAATATTTGAAATTTTTTTGTCCTATGGACTTATTTATTTTAGGTTTTATGGTTGTTTCATTTTTATGGCTTGTATTATGATTATGGTTTTTAAACTGTATAATATTTTTATTTTTAAATATGTATATTAAGACGTTATAAATGTAAAGTTGTCTAATGTTAATTTTTTTTTGTTTCAGAATATAATTTTATTGAAGGATAAAGATAATCTTTATCAAAAATAATTTTTAGAAACCTTTTCTGTAATATTTTAAATTTTTTAACTTAAGTTCTATTTATTCCTCCCCAACCTAAAATTCCGTAATTTAAATGAGTTTTACTAATGCATAATATAATATGTCCATATGTTTTGCGTTCAAAATTTTTTTTATGTTTTTAAAAATTGGTAGGAAACTTCTTAATTTTTTAATCAAATATTCTATGTGAAAATTCCAATTTAATTTACCGTCAAAGATTATTCCTAAATAGTTTACTTGATTAACTTTCAAAATTTGAATGTCATCATTTATTTTAATACTATTCATATCTTGTGGTATGTTACTTGGATTTAAAGTAAAAGGAAGATAGTTAGTTTTATCAAAATTAATTGTTAATAAATTTTTATCAAACAAAATTTTTATTATTTTAAAATATTTTTTAATTTTTTTATTTAAGTTGTCCCAATTTGTATCTGTATAAAAAATAGCTGTATCATTTGCGAAACTATTATTTTAAAAAGTAACGCACCGAGAACACAATCCTAAGGACCTCCACAGTCAATTTTATTTTTTCACTTCAACTTTATGTCTTACTCTTTAATAAACTACATTTGATCTTTTAGACATATAGCACGTACACTAAGCTTTTTAAAGATGACAGCGGTTATGGTCAAGTTTCTCAAAAAAATATTATCCACAAGCTATAGATAGCTGAGGCAAAATTTGTTATCATTTTTAGGAGACAATGGTTTTATATAACAGGTTCCCTGGATTTTTTAATAAATATTATATAAATTACCCCTTTTTTAGGTGATAGGTACGCCAGAATTCATGGCGCCAGAAATGTACGAAGAACATTACGATGAAGGCGTAGACGTGTACGCTTTTGGCATGTGCATGTTGGAGATGGCCACCAGCGAGTACCCGTATTCGGAGTGCATCGGGCCGGCTCAAATCTACAAGAAAGTTATTTCGGTAAGGAAACACTATTATTGTACAGGGGCAAAACCTAAATTAAAAATCTATCACATAAAAAATAACCTTTGAACTTTTAACTGTGAAAAACAAGTTCTTTCGTTTTTCCTTTCTTTCGTCGGATCCTAGCTTTACTGATAAGTCATGATATGACAAAACACTTCTAAGAATGAATCAAACGAAATGAAAGGAAACTTTTCTGACTTGTTTTTTTAGGGTGTGAAACCTGCGAGTTTCGAGAAAGTGCAGAATCCCGAGGTAAAAGATGTGATAGAGAGTTGTATAAGACCGAGGAAAGAAGACAGGCCGAAGGTTAAAGATCTGTTACAACACGCCTTTTTTGAGGAGGACGTTGGACTAAAAGTAAGTTATGTCATAACAGAGATTTAAGTTATAGTATTCACAGCGGTTCTTTATTCATTGTTCAACGATTAAGCGACAACGTGAGTGAGTTACAACACCCCATCTTTATTTATTATAATAATAAAAAAGGTGAATAAAAACATAACCCAATATCTTCCGGGCACTATTCTATGGCGGAATACGTCGTTGCCAATGTAACGTGCTAGGCGGAGAAAAAATGATAAGAAAGAGTTACAGATTGATTTGTCCATTTAATTTCATTATTTTTTGAGGTTTGTCCATCGACTTCCGACGCCATAGTTTTTTTGATTGTCATTTTGACTGAATTTTTTTTACATTTTTGTGCCTTTTGGGACCACGCCCAAAGTTCGTTTAAATTTCACTTAACTACTATCAAATTTCGAAAATTAAATTATTACCTCTTCCCCACTGCATGGTTGGATTAAATTTGTTTTTGTAAATGTTTTTTTTTTACTTTTTTTTTGATATTCCTAACTGGCTCTTTATTAAAAATTTTTTTTTTGTATTTGAAAAATATGAATATTGGTGTCAATACAAGATTTTAACATAAGACGTATGTATGACTCTAACCTGCGTTTTTCGAGCTCGATTTTTCATAATAAAAAATAGAGTAAATATCGCCCACCAAGCCAAAATTGATGATTTTTTCAGAAATCATGTATTTTAGGAGCGTAGATCTAAGAGCAGTTTTTGGTGCAAATGCTTAGGTTTTGAAATACTCCTTCGTAAGTGCCGTTTTATATATTCATAATAAAGCATTCTGGTTTCTTCCCGCACTATTTTTTTTATTATAAATTATCACACTTCTTCCATAAAAAATGTTTCAATTAAAATTGTACTTTAATTTTTTTTCTTTAAAAATAAATATCTAATTGCTTTTTGTTTTTGTTGTAAAAATATTTTATTGCATTTGGTTATATTTTTGTTGATTTAAAATAGCTCTAACAAAGGAAAAACGGAACAGACAAGTATATAATAGAAAAATACTATAAAATATTATTATTTTACTCGTTTTCCTTTAAAATTGCATCATAAATCAATAACTAAAACGATATGCGTCTGAAACCTTAATCTCTACAGTGTGTCCAAAAAAGTGCGCAACATATGGAAAAGTTTTTTATTACCGATTTCTCAGAAAATTTTATTCTTGATAAAAGTTGGTGCATGCCTTGAAACTATAAATGCATATTTCACATTTCACCTGCGGCTAATAGTAAGGGAGCAAATTCCATTTTTTCGAAATTGCATTAAGAGTAAAGTACCTTAGTTATTAGAAATACAGCAAAATCTTATATGGAAATGTTATTGAAAATTAAAAACATAGCCCAAATACGAAACTTGAGTTACTTGTCTCAATTTTTTTTTTCTAATCTCTAATTTTTTTTATTAAAAATTGAGACAAATACTCAAATTTCGTAATTAGGTATTTATTTATTTATAATGACAAATAAATTAGTAGTTATTTCCAGTACTATGAATAGGGTTGAATTTTATTATAATTTAGTTTCGAACAGAAGTTGGCTAAAATGTGTTTAAGTAGGCGTGCAACACGCTTATATCTAAACCGACCCGGTTCATTGAAAAGTTTTTAAAAGTTTGCAACTACTTAATGCATTTTTATTATAAACCCACGTTTAAGTTATTTGATAAATATATTAAAATTGCGTAAACGAAAAATCAACCAGAGGCGTACCGTTTAGGGGAAATTAGAGATTAGAAGAAAGAAAATAAAAATTGAGACACGTAACTCAAATTTCGTATTTGGGCTATGTTTTTAATTTGCAATAACATTTCCATATAAAATTTTGCTGTATTTCTAATAACTAAGGTACTTTACTCTTAATGCAATTTCGAAAAAATGGCATTTGCTCCCTTACTATTAGCCGCAAGTGAAATGTGAAATATAACTTTTATCAAGAATAAAATTTTCTGAAAAACCGGTAATAAAAAACTTTTACATATGTTGCATACTTTTTTGGACACACTGTATATAAAACTGGACTTAGAAGAAAAAGTTTAAAAACTAAACATTTCCTACAAGACCTTTGTAATCTAAGCCAAGAATACATTATTTACAGATTTAAATTAGGAGTCCAAGCGTGAGACGAAAACTTGGGTTGCAATAATTAGACTTTTATACCCGAGCTCCTAGGCTGCTGGGGGGGGGGGGGGGTGCAGCCCGGAAGCCCCCCTAAATACGCCACTGGTAGTCACCGTCTCAACAGAACTGTGTGGAGATTGTGACTTTGTGTTTTATATTTTTAAAAAACTTTATGGGTGACTAGAGTAAATTTCACTTACGTTTTTAATACTTTGACGTTTCTCTTGACAAACGCTGGCCAAAATGTGATTTAAAAATTCCTTAATTCCGAAAACGGTTTTTCCTCACGAACATTGGCTAGATTAATGAGATTTAACTGTTGGTATATTTAAGTACATGTGCATGACAAAGATACACATTGAACACTCCAATCTGTCGCCGTTCAATCGGCTAAAGCCCGGCAAGAAATTATGGTTACAGAACCTGACATCGGTGCAATTAGTATGTGTATCTCTTTCTTACGCTTTTGTCTTTGCATATCTCTTTCCGTACTTCATCAATTCGCGTGTCTTTGCGTTCTTTCAATAGCACAGAGCCGACATTTATTCGTTAATGTGTTGAATAATAAGTGCAATATTATTTTGTATTTGGTGTTTTTAGAGATCATTTTGCTATTATTTTGTGCGTAGACTTTCTGGTTATAAACTGATGGATTATGTGTATCTGTGAAGTGTTATTTTTATGAAAAATCAAGTAGAAATGCGCGTTTATTTGGTTATTAATTATTACAGAAACACCAGTCCGGCCCTAACCAAACCTTAAGTTCTGTAAAATAAATGGTACTAGAATGATAGGCTTATATAGAATTTTATCGATTTTTAGGTGGAGGTAGTATCTCAAGAAGACAAGAAAATAGTATTTAGGTTAAGAGTAATCGATCCAAAGAAAAGAACACACAAACATAAGGAAAATGAGGCTATTCAGTTTGAATTTGACATGCAGACCGACAAATACGACTCTATAGCTGCTGAAATGGTGAGTGCTACTTATCTTATGTACGAGGAAAGCTAGAAAATGTATTTAAACACTAAAGATGAACCGTTCCAATGTTACAGCCTGTCAAAGTCTGAAAATGCCATATTTTAAACGTCAATATCTCGAAAACTGTTGAATTTAGACATGTGACATTAACAAAATAGGCGTAGAACTGTGTGGGGAATCAGAAAATAATACAATATATAGGGTGTTCCATTTAAAAAAACCCAAGTTATATAGACTACGTTTTTTGGACCACTTCGTATACTCCAGCATAATTTTAAAATGTGCACCTCACAACTTTTGTATTTCGAATTTTTATCTAATTCAGAATTAGAGTGTACGCCATCTGAAATTATAAAAAATGTTAATAATATACTGGAAAATCTATTACCAGAAAAATAAATCGCGCTGAAGAGTGCCATGTATTAAACAATAAATGTGTATCGGTAACCATAGCGTAGAGAATAGAGCTCTAGCCTACAGATCGTAAGGTCACACAGGTTCAAATCCCGCCAGGAGTATTTGACTTTTTTTTATGAAAACATTAAATAATTTATAGAATTATTTTGATTTGAAATCTTCCTTACTGGGTGTATTTTTTAAATTTATGTTTAATGCATCTTTCCTTGATTAAATTTAAAATTTTTCATTCTGGTTAATCTAGAAGTCAATAGGATTAGTTCTTCCTATGATATATAGAAAATGAAAAACTTAAACTACAAATAAAGGAAAAGCCTATTTACCAACTATGAAACCAGATATTAAGTGGAATATGCTAATTTCAACACTAGTGTTGATATTTTTTTTCAACACTAGTGTTAAAATATTTTTTTCACAAATCAAAGGCTTTTTCATTAATTTTTTGTGGTCGCAGGAAAAATGGTGTACATTACTTGTGTGAAAGTGATTGTTAAATATCTCCTCTCTCTCTTTCACTCCTAAATATCACTTTCCTCACTTGTTATGTAATATACTATTACTCTATCGTTGACTCAACCTGTACAGACTTTTTTATTTGTTTTTAGGCTCGGGTAGTGATCTATCTTTCTTCTGTGCTCTGACCATGTTCAAACAAAATTAATTTTCGAACGCGGTCAACTTAAACTCACGTCAGATTGACATCTGAGATTTACTGTCAACTTTTTACGATTTTTACGAAATTTTACAAAGTCATGAAAAAATGTTGTGTGACCTGTTCAATTGTGTGAATTTTTTATTTATTGTATCTGTATGTGTCCGATGATCTATACTATTAGTCACATTTATTGATTATTTTCATCGTTAAACTGTATTTACAGCATTTTTTTCATTCTTAATAAGAATAAGATAAGTTTTGTAAATTTTTTTTAGGCAAAGTCTGGTATTATATTTGAAGAGGACGCCAAAACAGTAGCACAACTGCTCAAGGCGCAAATAGTTCAGATAAACAAGGAGAGGGAAAAACAGGAAAAACAGAATAAGGAGCAGGAAGCGTTAGCCCAACAGTTGCAATATCAACAGTATTTGCAACGACAACAAGGTAAACAAACTACATATTTTAAATAGGTATATTTCGTCAATAACCAATTCTAAATCCGGGTTTTTAGTGGTTCTAAATCCGGGTTTTTAGTGGTTTTAAACTATATTACATTTATGATTGTTTATATTTTAGTAGAACAACAACAGCAACAACTAAGTCAACAACAGCAACAGCAAATCGGCCAGCAACAACAAATTGGTCAGCAACAGCAAAGTAACCAGCCTCAGCAACAGGTATAAATGTTGCAGTTTCTTTCGATAATAACTTAACAAAAAGTCGACTTTTATCAATATTTTTTTTATCCTTAAAAGAAAAATATAACAATTTTTAAAATATATATTCTACACTTAGTATCAGCAACCATCTCAGTATCAGCAACAGCAAAGTGTCATTCAACAACAAGACCAGCAGCAGCAACAGTATCAACAGCAGAGCGTAGTACAGCAGCAGGCTCCGCCCGAATTGCAGCATCAGTATTCACAGCAGACGGCCCCGCAGCAGATCATGCAACAACCCCACGATACTCAGCAACAGGTAAATACGTTTTCTACAAGCGTACATTTTTAGGACTTTTTATAAAAATAGTGAACAGTGGCGGATTTTCACAATTTTTTTCGCTCGTTGACAGATTTTTTTTTATAAAATTTTGTTGAAGGATTGTTTATTTGTGTTTCGTAATTCCTTTGTTCTATTTTTTATTTTTTTCATAAACTTGCTTTTACGTATAATTTATATTTCATTGCTGCTTTCTCCATTATTTGATGTTTCTGTTTCATATTTCTTTACTCGAGCTTACTAACTTTCTTGTCTTAATCTCAACTTTGACCCTTTAATTTTTTTAACATCTTAAAAGAACTTATATTTACATAAAACCCTTTTTAGCAACAGAACATCATTTATCAGCAACAACCGCAACAGGGTCAACCGCAACCCCAATCTCAACCCCCATCCCAACAATATCAAACTCCCCCTCAACAACACGCCCTTTCTCAACAAGCCCCTCCCCAACAACACACGATTCCACAACAAGCACCTCCTCAACAACAACACACGCTTCCACAACAACAAGCCCCTCCCCCACAACATGCCCCCCTCCAAAATCAGTCTCAAGTTCCGCCCGGCGATCAATCGCAGGGCATGAATCAAGTTCAATCCCCGCCCACCGTGCTGCAACGGCAGACGTCCGTGGAGCCGGTTATGCAGTCTCAGCCGATTATCCATAAACAGGCCCCGCCCACTCAATTCGTGCAGCAAAATTTTATGCAAGAAGGCGTGGCGCAGCATGCCGAATATTTACAGGTAATAGATATGGACAAGTAGGATACATTTTTGCTTGTATGTGCTATGATTGTTTTACATGAAAAATTATAAGGGATCAGAAACATAACATTAACTAGAAAAAGGGTTTACAAAAGGAGCAAAAACCAAAATTTAAATTAAAAACGTAAATTACAAGTTGCCGTAAAAATAGAACAAGTAAAAAATAAAAATTTTGCTTTTTTTTCCTAATGTCATTATTAAAAAGGTAATTCTTACTTTTAGGTGGGAGGTGCTAATCAAAATCAGGGCCAAGAAGGCACTGCGTTGAAATCAATATCCCAACCAGAACTATTGCACGCCGCTGCAGGGCACCCAGAAGCTCATAGACTTAGTGTAGACAGTCAAATGGAAATCCAGCAACAACAGCAAAATTATCAGCAGCAACAAAATTATGTCGCCCAGCAGCAACAGCAAAACTACCAGCAACCGCCGACTCAAGGGTACCAGCAACCAACTCAATCTTATCAGTCTCAGCAAAGCTATCCCGATCAAAAGCAACAGTACCAGCAATATCAGCAGCCACAGCAGGATTTGAGTCAGCAACAACAGTATCAGCAATCTCAACAGCAGTATACACAGCAACAGCCTACAGGGTAATTAAATAGGGAAATTCGTAAATAATTACTTTTAACAAAACTCCTACATTAAAATTATGGGAAATTAATAATAAATGCCGTAGTAGAATATTTTGTTCATTTAGCTTATGTTTAATTTGCAGTTATCAGCAACAACAAAGCTATCAACAGCCTCAACCAACTTACCAGCAACCTGCTCAGCAACCGGCTATGCCACCTCAAAGTCAGCAACCTCAGACTCAGCAACAACAGCAACAGCCCGTTTATACAAATCAGCAACAGCCTGCCTATAATCAACAATATAGCCAGCCACCTCAGCAATATGTAACCCCACCCATAGATCAGCAACAGCAAGCGCCACAGTTTATTCATCAGGCTAGTATTGATCAGCAAGTTTATCAGCAACAGTATGTTCAAGGGCAGCAAATGCCAGTACAGCAACCGCAAATTACTGGTCAGCAGCAACAGATTCCAATACAGCAAGGTCAACAACCGCAGCAACAAATCCATCAACCTCAACAGCAAATTCAGCAACCTCAACAGATTCAGCAACCTCAACCACAGATTCAGCAACCTCAACCACAGATTCCACAACCGCAACAACAGATTCCACAACCTCAACAACAGATTCCACAACCTCAACAACAGATTCCACAACCTCAACAACAGATTCCACAACCTCAACAACAGATTCCTCAACCTCAACAACAGATTTCACAACCTCAACAGCAGATTCAGCAATCTCAACAACAGATTCCACAACCTCAACAACAGATTCCGCAATCTCAACAACAGATTCAGCAACCTCAACAGCAGATTCAGCAACCTCAGCCTCCAGTTCAGCAGCAGATATCCGTTTCGCAGCAACAAATGTCAGTTCAGCAACAAATGCCAGTCCAGCAGCAACCAATACCCGTACAGCAACAACAAATACCGGTACAGCAACAACAAATACCGGTACAGCAACAACAAATACCAGTTCAGCAGCAACAACAAATACCAATTCAGCAACCTGTGCAACATCAGACGAACATACAGCAACAGTTGCCTTCAGATTTGAGTCAGGAAATTGGACAGCAATTGGGTCACAGGTTAGTAATAAAAATGGACATTCAGTCTTCGAAGATGTTTTACAAATTCTCTAACAAGATTTTTTACGGAATTACAAATTTTGCTAGCATATTCCTCCTTCCTGATTACCTTTTTTTCATTTCTCGCCATAGGTTGTCCAATACAGACATACCCCCCATGAACCTAGAACAGCTGCAACAAAAACTGGCCGCGCAAAACCTCAAGGACCAACACAGAGCCTCGACCACCTCCCTTCCGCCAATGTCGACTTTCGATCAATCTCAGCCGGATCACCGGAGACTGTCGACGATATCTCAGCCTGCTTGTCCGCAGGAGTACACCCACTTGCAGCAGCAAATTATTGCGGAGGAATTTGCTCAGCAGCAGCAACAACAGGTATGAAAACCAGGCTGGTATTTCGATATATTATGAATAGTAATGGTAATACACTTTGTTCGGTCTGAAGCGTTTCCAAACCACTATAAAAGTGCTAAAAAATACAGATTATATTAGCAAGGTTGTGTTTTACATTATAACATATTCTTAAAACTATCTTTTAAAGGCCAGACCAAAATAGCGGTCCACAGGCTTCGCCAGACCATGAAGAGCTTGACTGAATATCACAATGGTTTTCTTCTTCTTAGGGTGCCAAGCAGACTCCTGCGTAGGTGTCCGTCCTTTCGTCCTTATTAATTTTTCCTATTTATTGCACCGTTTTGGAGTGTTTGAAAATCATATATCCCCGTCCACGGTAGTTTTAATTAATGTGTTAAATCATTTTTTTTTAAATAATTTTACAGCCGTCACCTACTCAAAGATCCGAACCTATGCCAGAAAATGGTGCCCATATAATTCAGTCCGATCCTGTGTTATCTACTGAGCAGCTTACAGCTAAACTACAACAACAGTCACATGTCATCCAGCAGAATCAACAGAATAACGATGATTTGGATCTGTCTGTATCTGAACAAGTAAGAATATTTTCTATATTTTCTTCTTTTTATATAAATTCTAGATGTTTTAAATTCTTTACATAGAAAAATCGATAAGTCTTAGATAGTAATTATACTGTGTCATTCATGCCCATATTACTAACAAATTAATAAACTACATGGTTGCTTTTCTTTCCTGCCGCTTAAAAAAGGAAATTTCATCTTCCACCGGCGCAGACCCGGAACCAACGAAACGTAGAAGTACCAAACGTTCCTCGGTCCGCCACAGACTTATTGTAGACTCTGTACATGGTGACGGTACGGTAGAGTGCCGTCTTGTGTCGAAACAACGGACCATTAGCTTTAAATTTAATAGACTGGACACCACTCCTAGTGATATTATCGAGGGGATGACTAAACAGGACCTTCTGAAGGAGGGGGAACACGAAAAATTGGGTTCGCGTTTAAAAGACGTCATGGACGAACTAAAACTGAGACCTGATAAGATTCCGGAATGTGCGAGGGCGGGGTCTAGCGGAAGGGAGGGACAAAAGGTAGGTGGGAGGGTGTAATACGACGTGCGACGTGATGAGTGATTGTTACGGGGCACTAAGAGTATAGTTAATCCGTGTCAAAATTTATATATGGGGAGTTTAAATAAGGGGTGTCGCTTAGATGAGGATGAGTTGGTTTAAGGACTCCCGTCTATATCCCAACCTAATGATGGCACACTGCGAATGTCAGGCGGGATATTTGAAATTGACATAGGTAGAAATGGATTTAATTATTTTTTTACGTTTCTTAAAACAGTTTGTTAATTTGTGGCCTTCTGGGACATAATTAAAATGGAGCGCAGGTAATCAGGTTAATCAGTAAGTTTTGTTATGGCTGCGTATGTCACAAAATATTTTGTGGCGGCTGTCAAGCACCGCTAAAGTAAAAACCTAACCGTCATTTTTTAAATTGTAGAACAGTTTATGTGTGTACAGACTGTGGGATGAAATATAGTACAAAAATAAATATTAATGTTCACATGAAAAGAAACACAAAGTCTTCAAACGATCACCTTTAAAGACCATTACATGTCATGCATTTCTGGTGTTAATGCACTAAAAAAAACAATAAGCCCTATGATTTCTTCTAACTATAACAAAAATTCGGAATTACAAAATCGTAGACTGTCAACACCGGTAACCACATTTGTGAATTCCTTAAAACGTAACAAAAAAGAGAATAAAGTGTTTGATATAAATAGACTACCGTAATATCAAAAATGTAATTAATTAATCGCTATATCAATCATATTTTACATGTAATAATTGAACAAATTTCTACCTATGTAAATTTCAAATATGCCGCCATCACGCTATCCGCCTGACATGCGCAGTGTACCGTCATTACGTTGGGATATAGACGCGAGTCCTGGTGATTGTTATAACATGATTCAACAGGGGAGTGGGGGCGGAAAGGAGTCAAGATCGTAAAGGCGGGATTTAGAAATAGTAAATTGAGGCTGCATCAGTGCAGAGTGCATGGTTTAGAATGAATTTAAGAAACGTAGGAGGGTGTGGCTTTGGATAAATGGGAGCATTTTTGGAGCAATATGATTTAACCAGACGGAATGTTACTCTGCTGATTCAAGAAAATGTATATGAGAAAAGTAGAGTAGCAAGACTTGGCTTGGTTATTTTCATGGCTGAAAAAAGGTTTGAGAAACCTGTAGTATTATTTCTTCGTACTAATGTTTCTTTAACTTTTTAACATGCTGCTTATAAAGGTTAGGCATGCTTCACTGACGAGACATTCCAGTAGGAAAACGCATCGGAGACACAGATCTGTAAGTGTTTTATAAATTTCTTTATTCCCAACTGAGGTGTTGATTTTTGCAGAAAAAAGGAGAATTGATTGCTTGCTGTTACAAATTTTTTTGTTTCTTTACAGAGGGACGAGTCTAGCACCCAGATTATGAATAATAAACAATCTTTTATGGACCAAACTACAAATCAGGATGATTTTCAAGCCATCAAGACAACTTTAGCAGATACTATTTATCAAAATTTACGGTAAATACAACAATTTTTTAAACCTTCCTCAGGATATTATAGTCTATTTCAGAAAGGTGTAGAGTAATAAAAGCTCATTAGGTATGCAAAGGGACTACAGAGTGACCCAACGATATATAAGCTACTCTCATAATTTGACATTGATTTCAGTGCAAAGTTCTTTCTTTTCATCAAGTGCAGGTAGTACCACCCGGGTTTGGGTCAATTTATGGGTCTTGCCTATTGTTATAGTGTGACAAAGGCGTGCATTATGTACATAGTATTAGGTACACTTATTTTTTTATTAAACATTATAAAAAAATACAAAATACAGACTAAATTATAAAATATCATAATATTCTTCGTCATCTGAGTAACTGTCATCTCCTCTTGACGTTATATTTAACAGGTCGACGGTCCGATCGATCAGGTGGTCAAGATTCCACATTTTCTCCTCTTATTTAATGACATGATGGACTGCTTTTCGCCAATTCTCTGGTGTCACTTCTTTAATGACTCGATCAAACAGTAGCTTAACGTCTTTCATTTTGAATGCTGTGTTGTGTCTTGCTGCAAATCCTTTCACTTGTGCCCATATAAGTTCTATAGGATTTAGTTCGCAATAATATGGCGGTGTGCGCAGCACAGTTACACTATATCTTCCACGGCATATTTCATAAAATGATGTTTGTGTAAATTTGCTATAGTTAATAGTTCCTTCTTTATCAAATTATCTTTTTTTTTCTTTGGTTAGTTATCATAAATAATTTGATGCACAAAATTTACCTGCGCCCATGGCCGACACAGAAATTGAGCCGAACTGGACGGAATTTTCCATTTTATTACTCTACTCTGCACCTTTCTGAAATAGACTATAGTCTGCATTTTTAGTTTAATTTATTTATTGCTTTTTTTTTTAGTTGCAGGGAGAGTTTAAATTCCAGTGGAACAGTGTCAAGAAAAACCAGCACCGCCTCCGAGTACACCCCGGAGCATACTTATATCACTAACACGAACAGCAGAACAGGTCCAGGTATATTGGAACAAACCAGTGTCAGTTACACCAATGAGAGTTGTTTGGTTGCTTCCCAAGAAATTCCTACAGTTAGTATAAAAATTGGCGAAGTAAATTAGTACTTGGTTTTGCCAGATTTATAGGGAAATTATTCTCATATGGAGATTCAAGTAAAATTAATCATTATAGACCTATTATAACATTAATATTTTCGTTAGCCAAAGCATTTGAAAAATTTTTTAAAGTAAAAATTGAAAACTATTTACATTACATACATTTTATTTGTAACACATAATTTGGGTATTCAATAGATGTAGCCGTTACTTGATGAAGATCCATTATAGAAACTAGGTTAAAAAGAATACAAAAAATGTATAAATCTTCACTTATTTTTTTTATTGTACTATGACAATTGTTTCGACACACAATGTCTTCGTCAGATAGTAGAAATCTAATGCAAATAATATTCTCTTAAAATATAATGGTAACCTACTCCAAAATAATGTACCTATTTTACAACTTAATAATAAAGACATTATAGTAATAAAGTACCGAACCCTAATTATGAAAACACACCTTTTCTTAACTAGTCTGAAAAATATTTTTAAAAACTATTGTTATAATAATGTCAGGGAATACCGAATGGTTATAGATTTAATAATGGGGAATTATTCAAATCGAGCTGATCGTTTAATAAAATATTTAAATTTTTGTATTTGTTAATTTCCATACTTTCTAAAAAATTAAGTTTTATTGATTTGTTTTCTACATGTAGAATTTTAAATTTGTCATCAAAATTATGTTGTTCGTTATTAAGATGTAAGGAATAATGAGAATTGGTGAGTTTTTTATTATAGCTTGTTTTGTGTTCTTTAATTCTTGTTCTACCTGTAATGTACCTGTAATGTAATAGATCAAATTATAAACAAAAAACAACTAAATAAAGCAATTAGTTTAGCACATCCAACTTTTAAACACAATGAAAACTTAATTTACAAAACACTCACATATACTGGAAAACTTTCACTATTAGCTAAAAACTACTTAACGAAAAGAAATTTTAAAATCTCATATAAAACCAATAATAAGTTAGGCAAACTAATTAAAAATAACAAAAGCAGAACCAAAAAAGAACAAAAATGTGGAGTGTATAAACTAAAATGTGGTAGTTGCCCAAAAGTTTACATCGGACAAACAGGTAGAAGTTTTGAAACAAGAATTAAAGAACACAAAACAAGCTATAATAAAAAACTCACCAATTCTCATTATTCCTTACATCTTAATAACGAACAACATAATTTTGATGACAAATTTGAAATTCTACATGTAGAAAACAAATCAATAAAACTTAATTTTTTAGAAAGTATGGAAATTAACAAATACAAAAATTTAAATATTTTATTAAACGATCAGCTCGATTTGAATAATTCCCCATTATTAAATCTATAACCATTCGGTATTCCCTGACATTATTATAACAATAGTTTTTAAAAATATTTTTCAGATTAGTTAAGAAAAGGTGTGTTTTCATAATTAGGGTACAGTACTTTATTACTATAATGTCTTTATTATTAAGTTGTAAAATAGGTACATTATTTTGGAGTAGGTTACCATTATATTTTAAGAGAATATTATTTGCATTAGATTTCTACTATCTGACGAAGACACTGTGTGTCGAAACAATTGTCATAGTACAATAAAAAAAATAAGTGAAGATTTATACATTTTTGTATTCTTTTTAACCTAGTTTACATAATTTGGGTTTCAAAAAAATAAATCGACACAAAATGCTATTTGCTATTTCACAGAACAAATATATTATATTATAATATTATTATTATTATTAAGAGTTTATTTTCAATATTTATAATATAATAAATTTGTTTGTTTATCTTCCTTAATAAACTTCTTCTTCGATCCCCCGAAGACGGGCTTGTTAGGGGCAAATCTTAATATTTTAAATTATAAATATATGAGAATATTAAAATATTTTGTTTAAATATTTGTTAATATTATATAAAAGTTAAATTGTAAATAAAAAAAAAACTTTTTAATATATGTATATAAATATAAACGCAGTTTTTTTGAAGATATAGGTATAATTAAATTTTGAAATATATATTATTCATAACAATATCAATTAAAACATTTCCAAAAATATTTTTAAATTATCCGTTTCCAATATCCATGCTTTTATTTCGACTTTATATTTTTTTAATGAAATATATTTTTTAATTTTTGTTGGTAAATAATCGTTTAAATAAAAACATAAATATTTGAAATTTTTTTGTCCTATGGACTTATTTATTTTAGGTTTTATGGTTATTTCATTTTTATGACGAGTATTATGATTATGGTTTTTAAATTGTATAAGATTTTTATTTTTAAATATGTATATTAAGATATTGTAAATGTAAAGTTGTCTAATGTTCATTTTCTTTGTTTCAGAATATAATTTTATTGAAGGATAAAGATAATCTTTATTAAATATAATTTTTAGAAATCTTTTCTGTAATATTTCTAATTTTTTAACTAAAGTTCTATTTATTCCTTCCTCCCCAACCTAAAATTCCGTAATTTAAATGAGTTTTAACTAAAGCATAATATAATATTTCCAGTTGTTTTACGTTCAAAATTTGTTTAATGTTTCTAAAAATAGGTAGTAAACTTCTTAATTTTTTAATCAAATATTCTATGTGAAAATTCCAATTTAATTTACTGTCAAAGATTATATGATGCATTAGATAATAAAAAACCTTCTTTTTGTATTTCTCTGGATGTAGCAAAAGATTTCGATACAGTTAGTCATAATTCATTGTTGAAAAAAATTGAAAATATTGGATTTAGAGGAAAACAATTTGAATTCATTAAAAATTATCTAGAAGATAGACCAACTTATGTTCAAATAGATAAAGAAAAAAGCTCTCCTAAAATGATTAAATATGGTGTTCTTCAGGGAACAATTTTAGGACCATTATTTTTTAATATCTATATTAATGATTTATTTAATGTAAATTGTGATGGAGAAATTCATAGTTCCGCAGATGATACTGCAATTTTTTATACAGATACAAATTGGGACAACTTAATTAATAAAATTTAATAAGATTTTAAAATAATAAAAAAATGGTTTGATAAAAATTTATTAACAATTAATTTTGATAAAACTAATTATCTTCCTTTTACTTTAAATCCAAATAACATACCACAAAATATGAATAGTATTAAAATAAATGATGACATTCAAATTTTAAAAGTTAATCAAGTAAAATATTTAGGAATAATCTTTGACAGTAAATTAAATTGGAATTTTCACATAGAATATTTGATTAAAAAATTAAGAAGTTTACTACCAATTTTTAGAAACATTAAAAATATTTTGAACGTAAAACATATGAAAATATTATATTATTCATTAGTTAAAACTCATTTAAATTTACGGAATTTTAGGTTGGGGAGAAATAAATAGAACTTTAGTTAAAAAATTAGAAATATTACAGAAAATGTTTCTAAAAATTTTATTTAATAAAGATTATCTTTATCCTTTAATAAAATTATATTCTGAAACAAATACAAATTAAGAATAGACAACTTTACATTTATAACATCTTAATATACATATTTAAAAATAAAAATGTTATACAATTTAAAAACCATAATTATATACGTCACAAAAATGAAATAACCATAAAACCTAAAATAAATAAGTCCATAGGACAAAAAATTTCAAATATTTGTTTTTTAAACGATTATTTACCAACAAAAATTAAAAATATATTTTATTAAAAAAATATAAAGTCGAAATAAAAAAATCAGTATTGGAAACAGATAACTTTAAAAAAATGTTGGGAATGTTTTAATAAATATTGTTATGAATAATATATTTTTCAAAATTTTATCATCCTATGTCTTCAAAAAACTGAGTTTATATTTAAATACATAAATATACTTTTTATTTGCAATTTAACTTTTATATAATAATAACAAATATTTTTAAAAAAAATTCTATATGTATTTATAATTTAAAATACTAAGATTTGCCCCTAACAAGCACGACTTCGGGGGATCAAAGAAAAAGTTTATTGAGGAAGATAAATAAACACATTTATTATATTATAAATATTGAAAATAAACTTATTATTAAATTAGTACTTGGTTTTGCCAGACTTATAAAGAATTTATTCTCATATGGGTTTTTATATATATTTACTTTTTAGGCTGTCACCAATTATTCCCAACAAGATGACATAGAACCCCAACCTGACCTGAAAGATGACACTACGGACCACACGGACGCTCTCAAAACGGAGATGACCAACAGCCTCATGCAAAAGGAAACGCCCCAGCTGGTGCCTGGTCAAAAAGTCAACCTCAAAGTGTTCGTGATGAGCGTCGATAATGAGGAGGGCAAAAATGGGCAGAAAGTTGAAGGGATCGGTGTGGTGAACCCAGCAGCCATTGGTGGGAGTCAGGGTGGGCAAAGTGTGGCTCAGTCTGTTACGCAAGGTGAGTGTGCTACTAAGAATCACACGTATGCCTCACAACAATCTATAGTCTATTTCAGAAAGGTGTGGAGTAATAAAATGGGAAATTCCGTCCAGTTCGGCTCAATTTCGGTGTCGGCCATAGGCGCAGGTAAAATTTGTGCATTCAATTATTAATGATAACTAACCAAAAATTTTAGAGAATTAGGTTAACGGGTATTAGGATGAAATAGTATTGTTTGGAATATTAAAATTTTAAGTAATTGCTTAAGAGGATTAGGAAAGGTATGTTTTCTGGACTGAAGTGTTAAAACGAAATATTGTGTAGGGATTAGTTAGGTATACCCACTCTAGATTATATTCTAATGAAGCTTGGCCAGAATGACAGTATTCCGTTAATAAGTAGAAAACTTTTATGGACCACTTTAAAAAATATGGATTTTGTCTGGGAAAAGACTCCAACTTCATCTTGGAGAAAACAAGAAGTTATCCACTGGTTAACCACCAAAAGTATTGAATTTGAAGGTAATTTGATAAAGAAGGAACTATTAGCAAATTTACACAAACATCGTTTTATAAAATATGCCTTGGAACATAGAGCTGAAAAACATAGTGTAACTGTGCTGCGCACACCGCCATATCATTGCGAATCAATTCCAATAGAACTTATATGAGCGCAAGTTAAAGGATTTGTAGCAAGACACAAGACATTCAAAATAAAAGACGTTGAGCTACTGTTTGATCAAGCCATTAAGAAAGTGACACCAGAGAACTGGTGAAAAGCAGTCTATCATGTTATTAAAGTAGAGGAGAAAATGTGGGATCTTGACCACCTGATCGATCGGACCGTCGACCCGTTAATTATAACGTCAAGAGAAGATGACGGTTCCTCAGATGACGAAAAATATTATGATTTTTTATAATTTAATTTCTGTATAACGTATTTTTTTATAATGTTTAATAAAAAATAAGTGTACCTAATACTATGTACATAATACACGTCTTTGTCACGCCATTTTCAGTGTTTGTAAATAGATAACAATAGACAAAACCCATAAATTGACCCAAACCCGGTTGGTACTACCTGCACTTGACGAAAAGAAATAATTTTGTAATGAAATCAATGCCAAATTATAAAAGTGGCTTAAATATTCGTTGGGTCACTCTATAGTCCCTTTGTATACCTAATGAGCTTTTATTACTCTACACTTTTCTGAAATAGACTATAGTTTAGGATAATTATCACATATTATTACATTATTCATTGTTGTTAAAGGCGGGCCTCAAAAACAGTCATCAGTGGAGAGGATAATAGAGATTACTCTGGAAGGGGACGATAAAAAACCAGACTTTCAACCGGACAATGCTCTGTTGAAGTCACCGCAACGGAAAATTTCCAGGTTTTTAGTCAGCCCTGTTTTGAGCGGTCAATTGGATATGCCCAAGGATAGGGACTTTGGTGGGGATAGTAGTAATGGGCAGGAGCCTTTGAAAGGTAAGTGGGTATTTGAGGATTGTTTTCCAAAAAATTTCAGTTTATAATACAACACAAAACTACACGTTTATGCGGAGTGATGGAGTTGGAAGGAATAAAAAAACTGTTTTAAACTGCTTAGAGTCCTTTATTCGGTTTTTGTATACATTTTCTAATAATTATTTCACTCTGACGAGGAATCCCTAAACTCACGAATAACTTGTCATATGAAAAGAGTTGCTAAAATTAATTTTAATAAGAAATTCTACGATATTGTTGGTGTTTCTTACAGATCTTTTATATACCTCTATTTTTTTAAATCAATTTGGTAAATTAAGTTTAGAAAACTTACCCTCTTGCCTTCGATAACATCTTCACTTATCATAAGAATTATAAAATAAATTATAAATCCATTAGCACTCTAACTAACGTAACGGAAACAGGTGAAACGGCCCAAATACAGAATCTAATTCGAAATTCCTAAAATCCTATAGGGCGTACTTGCCTCCGAGCCCGCTTTTCGACATGTGAAAATGCTTACTACTCATTCTGAAACATTTAATTATTTGTATTTTTACTATTATCTTTCCCAAAAACATTGACTAGAGGGGAAACATTTTTCAGTCTGCTTCCGCAAGGTTCCGATAAACTGCGATCCACTGAAGAGCGAGACAAGATACGATGACAATGAAACGGATAAGGACGTTGTCGCTCGGTCGCTGCAAGTATAAAGATTCAGACGTTAAAATGAATAATTTGATTGAGTATTAGAGAGTTTTGGTGACAGTAAAAATTTATCAAAGACGTTTTGCAAAATTTATATAGGAACGATTATAATATTGTGTTGTGTTTATATTAAAACCCATTTATGTTTAAAATATGTTTTAATGGTATTATTAATATATTTAAAATATTTATAAAATAATAATATCTAACATAATGTAAGGTATTATTGTTTAATTTTATAGCAGAGAAGGCACTGTCGCCACTGTTACATCCGGTATAATATCGTCCTAAAATTAGCGCATTCCTAATTAAATTATCTATAAAATACAGAAAATATTGTAAAAAAATTTCTAGTACTTTCAAACAACCCTGTATTGCGTAAAAGCAAAAACGGAAAAAAATTATCGAAGATAAAAGTGCAGCAGCTGTTTATAGGTAGACGACGAATAACTACTAATTTTCCTTCTACTTGGAAAAGGGTAATTAGTCCAGCTCCGTTATTAAATTATTAAACCAATTTGCGGAACGCATACTTTGCGTTGTAAACAAATTAGAGTTTAGACATTCGTTCGGTGGAAATTACTGTTTAGTCTTTCTTTGAATGTTCTAAGAATAGTGTTAATAGTTTCCGAAAAATTTATTATTTTTAGTTGTGTCTGTGCATTAAGAATGTTGTAAAGATTTACTTACCTTCTTCTTGCTCTCTAGAAGAGGTTCTATGGAGTCACTTTATTTAAATATTTTTGACATACTATATTTTCAAAATATAGTCGGTACCAACATTTCGACGGTGGGGCTTTAAAACGTTTATTTGGGGTAAAAAAAGACTACTTTAGTTTTAAATATTTTACAAATAATATGAAGTAGACGACAACTGGTTAAAAGTACACAAAAGAACGGAATACCATGTAAGTCAAAAACGTTTAAAAAACCTGCAAGGGTACATTTTTCCAGTATACAGGCTGTGCCAAGAACCTTAAGCATTTTAGTCAACCGTCTGACCTTGACATTTCGATTTTTTGTAAATTGTTCTCCTAAAACCTATTGTCGCGTATTAAAATGGTAGGCGACTGGAACGTGTAACTTAGATGATTTGAAATAACGTTTTTATTTATTAAATTTGTTGTGCGCTATTTATTTACCGAAACACCAAAGATTTTTAATAGTTTTATTAACGCGAAGCAACGCAAAACAATTTTCGATTACATTACCTTTAATAACATACAAGTTTTAAGAAAGAAAAATAAAGTTATCAAATCAGGAAATTTAGAGAGTTTTCGCTAAAGAAGAATTGTTACCTTAAAACTCACATACGACGGTATTTTAAGTTCAAGAGAAAACATTTCCGCTTTACAGTAAACTCAGACCAAAAAAAAACAATTTTACACTTAAATGAACATTACAAAGATCACTTACTCACTGGCTGGAAACTGCTCTGATTCTGAGATTTATTTTTACATCATTTAGAGACTTGACTGACCAAACGGGCAGAGGTTACCCTTACACTTAAATACGTTAAACAATTCCAGTGAGTAAATGTTTGTTTGAGTTTTTATAAGGTTTTGTAACCCCTACCAAAATAGAGAAGGAGTTCCTTTTTGCTGCGTCAGGAATTATTAACATTAGAAGAAAAGCTTCTTAAATGTACTATTTAAAATAGAATCCTTTCTTTAACCAATTTTAACCAACATTTATCTACTGACTCACTCATCCTACGAAACCAGAAATGTTCTTGTCCTTGTTCTATGCATTATCTTTCAACTACACCTATTTATCACCCATTAAGAATCTTAACTTCACAGCGAAGTATTAGATGAGCAATCCATCCTTAAGGATACCAATCCATATCCGACACTGTATGCTTCAACTAGTGTAGCTTTTTGCAATTCCTTAATTTTAGGTGAACCCACGTCAGCCATTTCCCAACAGCAGCCGTTACTAGAGAAACAGGACGTTCAACCCCCTCCCCAGGTCGGCGCCCCACCAACTATTTTTGAACAAACGATTCCCCAGCAAATCTCCACCCAACCGGTTACTACACAACTACAAAAAGTACAGCCCACCAATGGTCATCCACCAGTTGCTACGCAACCGGCTGTAGCATCCCAACAAGGCACGGTTCCTCAACCGGCAGTGGCGCCACCATCGGGTGTGTCTAGTGCGACGGCTTCCGGGCCGCCAAGTAGAAAGATTTCGGCTCCGTTGGAGAGTACGAGGTTGGATGCCGAGAAGCCTTTGGAACAGAAGATCAGCGTTTGCAGTTTGAAGGAGGAAAGCCTTACGAAAGGGGAAACAGGTGAGCAGCCTTTTATTCTGTACCCGAAAATAGTACTTTTATGTTATTTAAAGTGAGGTGATGTCTGGGGTTTTACAGGGTAGTACTTTGGGTCTTTTAATTTCTGATAAGCCTTTCAATTTTAGAAATCTTTGATGTATTGTAGATTATAGCTGTCATAATAAATACTGAGATATACTATTAGTTTATGTGTATATTGTATAGTAGAATAATATTATTATTCTTATTCTCAGGTCAAGTTTGTGGTCCTGAACTTATCAACACCATAGAACAATTGAAAATCAGCCTGGATAACTTAAAGAATAGCAGTCATCCCAAAAAAGACGAAGAGACTAAGAAAGTGCCAAGTAATGTCGATGTAAGTAGGATTTTTGTGAACAACAGCAAAACACGAATACTTATCTAGTTTTAATTTAGTGTTGATCAATTACGATTTTTTTAAAATTGTGTTTTTTAATTTAGATTCCGTTAGCCAAACCAGCCTCAACAGCTCAACCTCAACCGGGCTTTGTACCTCCTCAAACCCCTGCGCCTCAACCAGCGCAGCAACCCCAGTTTATCCCATCAGGTACAATTCCACCTCTTCAACAACCTCCTTTGCAGCAAGTACCTTCCCAACTTCAACCCCCGCAAGGTATAATATCCCAGCCTCCTCAGCAGCTTCAAGGACAAGTTCCTCAAACACAAATTCCACCTCCTCAACAAGTTGTGCCTTCTCAACAGGTCGTTAGCCAATCACAGCAGATCCCTATCAGTCAAACTCCGCCTGTTATACAGCCTGCTTCGTCTGTATTGCAACAAACGCAGATAGTGCCCCCAATTTCTAATCAGCAACAACAGCAAATTCCTTCGGGACAATACGTGGCTCCGTCCACTCAAACAATTCCACCAGCACAGTATACTCAAGTTCCGCCTTCACAAGCGCTTCCTCAACCTCCTAATGGCCAATTTACCCAAGCTCTGCCTTCCCAACACACCGTGCAACAGACACCGCCCATTCAGTCGATGACTAGTCAGCAGATACCTCAGGTCACGCCCCAACAACACATGGCCCCGCCTACAAGTCATGTTGGTCCTCCTACAGGTCACTTGGTCCAGCCCTCCGGTCAGGTTTCACAGTCGCAACCGGTTGCGAGTACTGCTGCTGGTCAGCAAGGGTTCGCTCCTATTGGTGGAATTAGTGCACAGTATGCACAGACTGGACAACAGGTAACAATATATTTTGCTTAGTACTTTCATACCTGCAGTGGAACCACAGACAATCGTAATCGACAGTTTGTCGACAATTTCCCCTTACGTCTCTCTTCGTCTCACCCTGACTCAAGGTTAATCTACAAAATCGCTACCACCGACAATCGTTTTACGGAAATATATCGATTTAATCGAATCGTCATAAAGCGACTGACAAGTGAATCCCTCTAAAGCTCGATGAGTAATCTAACCTCAAAATTAGTTTTGTTTAGGTTTGTTTGTTATTTTTTTCGGCAAAATTTTAAAAAAATTATTTGCCATTCTTTCACACACGGTAAGTAGAAATATTGGTATGATGAATAAATCTCTGACCCAAATTATTTGTTATGATGGAAGAAATTTTATTAATGCAGTTTGACATCAAAGATTGGCTTTTTACTGAAATATCTACGCTTTGCCCCATGAGCCTCTGGTAACTGCCAGTAGCGAAAAATTGCAGTGCCGCAAATATTCTTGTCCGTGGGGATAATGCACCTCTTCGCGGAATATTTCTTATGTGGGGCAATAGAGCATATCCACCAGCATTTGTGCCTGTGACTTAGTCAGTCGGTATCTTCGTCTAAATTCCACGTCGTCCACAGTAAAAGGATTAAATGAGTCCCACATTTGCATCCTTTGCAAATTAAAACGTCGTAGACGTAACCTACGTCTCTCGCGGTCCATTAAAATATTTACTGGTAACATTTTGATTAATAAACTATAATAACTCACAAAATAATAAACGATTGAAACTCTCCAAATATTTAAAAACGACCATAAACGCGCGAAAACAAACAAAAATATAACCTATTTTATTCTTCTTTTTTTCTGTAAATTATTGGCCTTTAATCATAACCTAGGAAACATAGGGAATGTTTTTAGAATGGATTATACGTCTTTATCGACAGAGCGGAAATAACCGAATAGATGACGATTTCGGTAAAGCGATTGACTGTGGTACGAATTTTCGATCGCTTCGACAAGAGTGTCGTCGACTTCTCCTTGTCGATCCGACTTGAAAGCGCTTGTTCGTGGTTCCGCTGCTGGTCATGTTAGTAACAGATCGATAAACCCAGCCTTAACACATTTTAGCAATTGCCCAACATGACAATCGCATCCAATGTCATGCCACACCCTACGTCAGCTGCGTTACCGCAACCGCCAGCCAGTCAGGTGACTTATCAGACGGCTCAGATTGGACAGCAGCAAACTACTCTTCCCCCACAGTCGACGCAACAGCAATCGGTAACGTCACCTCAGCAGCAAATGTTGATGCAACAAGCGCCGACGAATCAACCGAACGAGGTGATCTATCAACATCAGGTACATTAAATACATGAAACAACAATAATGGAAATTTGGGTGACGAACAAAACAAATTTAAAAAAAGATATGAAAGTGTTGGTTTGTCAAAAGTTTCAGGAAATATGTTATGAACGAATATTTTTTTTAGATTTATGGCCAAGCTCAACAACCAATGTCTAGTTCCGTATCAGTGCAGAACTTGTCGGTTCAAAATGGCGGACAAGTTCAACAGCAACACACAGCCTTGTCTCAAGGCGGTCATTTCCAACATTCGATGTCCGTGGACGAGAACGTCCAGGGGTACGGCGGGGTGAAAGTTATACCGGATAATCTCAAACATATTTTGGAAAGGTAAAGAATGGTGCTCTTTAACTATTATTAAATTTGATACAGTGTTTCTTTGTTCAACGATTAGGCGATAACGTAATTTACAAACGTGCTAGACAGAGAAAAAATTGTAAAGAAGAGTTCCACATTGATTTGACTATTTAATTTTTTAAAGTTTGTTCATTGACTTCCGACGTCATCGTTTTTCTGATCGTCTTTTAACTTATAATTTTTTTTGCCTTGAAAATTTATTTATTTGTAAAAATAGTTCTTTTCGGAGCTTTCATTATCGTTCTCTTGTGTTTCCGGTAAGTAGTTTATGATTTGTATTTATTTATTGTAAAAAGTTTTAATGGTATGTCGCGAAAAAAATTACAGCGGTGGCTAAAGTCCTTTAAATTAAGATATGCTAATAATTAAATATTCATGTATACTTTGTTGATAAAAATATTGTGCAAAGTGCTTTTGAACGATCGATTAAATACCGGGTGTCCCATTATGGATGACCATCGACCGTATCTCGGAAACTACTAGGCATAGAAACTCAGGGAAAAAAATCGTAATTAAAGTGGCTGAGAAAAAATCCTGGAAATAATCTTTAAGTTACGCATTTTGCCGCAAGAGCGCGCAATTGAAAATTAAATATTGAAATTCTAAATTTCTCCGAAAATTCCCACATTAAGGTATATCTTTGGTAACATCATTAGAAAGCTTAGGCAATTCTACATCATTTTGGTTTAAGGCTCATTGGTACACGATAGTTCCTAGAACTAAACAACAACCGATATTCTGAAAATCTTTAAGACACAATATTCTCTTCCAGTGGATCTAATAGGAGTAGTCAAGCGTCTACCCCTCAACAAGAGATCGTCTACGATCTCAATTTCCAAAGGAATCTCCAGCAGAGGCTCTCGAATATTGGCCCGCCTGTGGGCCAGTACGTGCCGAATACTACGGTAAGTTTTTTCAGGTACAATTATTTTTGAATAAATACACGATACACTAAAGTAACCTATTCACGTTCAGTCGGTCGGCCGGAATTTACCGAAGAGATGATGGCCGGCCGGTCGGCCGATTTCTCACAGAGTTAAATGACGGGCCAGGACCGAGCGGTGACTATCGGTTGTTAAAACTGAACGTGTGTAGTCGTTTGCCGGCCGGCATTAAACTGCAGGCCTATTTTTACTTCAAACGAAAATTTTGTTATTGAAAATGGCTGAAAGAACTTAAAATATCAAAAAGAAACAGAATTTATTAAAAACTCTAAACAATAATTATCATTCACCCTAAGAATGTTTTTTTTTTAATTACTTGCACTCAATTGTCTGAGTTCTCGTTGAAAGAAATTATTTTTCCCTTTCCTCTTCTTGTGACATGTTTGAACTGACGATAAAAAACTGTGCGTGTATAGTGAAACGGAGGCCGCAATCGAATCCGGCCCAAAACTGTCGGCCATTATCGGTGAACAAAACTGAAGGTGTAGTGTGACTATCGATAATTGCCGGCCGGCGGACGGACAGTCCACGGAATGACGTCCGCCGACCGGCCGACTGAATGTGAGTGTAACACCGGTATGCTCGTTCGCATAAATTCGTCCACATTATGACGACACGTGCGAGGACGCTTAAGGCCAGTTTACATTAGGTTTTATACTTGATATTTGCCCGCTTCTTATGTCAGATTAGAACCGTCAGTCGCGTCAAAAGGTTATGCAACCGTGCTCGCATCCTCGTTTGTGACGACATGCGCAGCTATGTTAAACTTGCTTAATGGAACATACCGTCGTAGGTGTATCATGGATTAATAGTAATCCTATTATTTACAGATATCATTACATTAGAATACTAACATATTCGTTTTATTATACACATACAGGGTGTTAAAAAATTAGAATATTGTGATTATTTCAAAAACTACTAAATATATATTTTTTTAACATTTCTTCGAGAAAAGCTGTCTATGTTGAAGTATAAATAGAAAATTTATGCAGCTCAAACAAATCCTCTTTATGATAATTGTTTTATTGTTACTTAAGATAATAATGCAAACAAAATTTAAAACTGATTGATCTATTTTAGGCACCATCTAGTCCTCACGCTTTAGTTAGTAATTTAGAATTTCCGCAAGATGGCGCCAATACGGCATCTAATGTTAACAAGGTACGGTAATGTAGTTTGATTAACAAGTGTAGTTTTGCTTCTTTTTTTTTGATAATTGTGCTTAAGTAAAATAATTTTTTTTTTGCATTTTTTATTATAATATAAAATATGTATACAGAGTGGCCCGCTCTTAACGCACGATTCTATAGCATCAAAACTACTTAACTTTTTAATATTTTTTAAAAACACAGTTATATGGAGGCATTAGATCTACAATTTAAAATTATTTTAAATTATACAGGGTGTCCCAAATAGTCGGGCATATCCAACATACGTTGTTTTCAATAGAACACTATATAATATATTATTTTCTAATTGCCTATAAAACTCCACGTATATTTTCTATACAGTGTCATATGTCTAAATTCAATTGTTTTTAATATATTGACGTTTCAAATATGACAATTTGACACTATTATATGTCACCATCGTTTTAGTATTATTTCATTTATTTTGATTAACACCTTGCGTTAATAGCGCATTCTCCAAACCAACCATATGATTCAATATACAAATTATTAATTTTAGTAAAAAACAAAAAATCGGTTTTAGCGCAGATTAACAAAGTAAAACTTTTTGCGCCTACTGAAACATTTCACAGAACTCAATACCTGTGTTGGTGAAATTTTTAATTCGCTACGTAGATTCAGGTCGATTTATGTAAATAGGTACTTCATGAAAATGTGCTAAATTATTAGGAATACGAGAATACCACCTCTGGTGGCAGTCACAGAAGCTCTCTTAGCTATCATTCTATGATAAATATTCTCGAAATGTTTGTCGTTATTAGTATTTTGACTAGTTTGAGGTTAGAATATGTTTTAAGCAATCCAACGGTGTGTTTAATTAGATATATTCTTTTTTTCACCGGTGGCACCGGTTGAGCCGAATCGCGTTCTTAAATTGCCTATCGTATTACCGGTTGGACATAAATCATGTTCTTTTATTCATAGTGGATTTCTGATAATTTCGATCAACGTCAACGAGAGAGAGAGAGATCTTAAAATAATTCACCAACCGGTTGATGACGTCATTCCACCAGCTGTCAATCATAAGTTCATCAGTTCCACCACAGATACCCAACCCACAATAGGAGAATCTTTTAATCATTTCGCAACAGCGTATTATACGCTCGTAAAAATTTGCTACTATTTCGTCGCCCGAGAACCAGGTTATTCTATGTCCATTTTTTTAAATTTTACAGTAGAGCAATTTTAAAATTCACCAGCTTTTATTGGGTACATCTTAATTATTTTTTTTTTCTAAAAGTGTAATTTAGTTAGGTTTAAGGGTTTATAAAAAGTGGGTAATGCAAAAATATACTAAAAATTTTGACTAAATCCTATTGGTTGGCGAGGACATAGACTAAAATGGTCCGAATATGAAAAACTTTATATGGACATAGTATAAGTTCGAATCTTTGTAAGTAGTGAACCGATTGACACAGAGTGACATGGAATAGCTTGGTCGATAGAGCTTCGGATATAAAATACTTTGATGATAAAATCTCAATTTAAAAAAAAAAGGACATAGAATAACCTGGTTCTCAGGCGACGATTTCTATATGGTTTCATTCATGGAACTCGTCAGGAACTAAGTGGTAGCTTGAATTTTAGTTCTTGTCGGTTTATTTTGATAAAGGGGAATAAGGGGTATATCTTTGTTTTCTCGTCGTCGATGTACTCCACGCCTTCACGCGTGATTCAACGTGTCAATGTTTTGGCGTTTCATTTATAAACAAACCGTTTTTGTGAGATTTTAGTAAAGAAAAAGAAGTGTGGGACCGCACAAGAACAAAGAATATTTCGAGTACGTTCGTCGAGTTACGCGACGTGGTGTTGTGAAATACCGGCTAATTTTTTAAGTTTGAATCGTAGATTGGATTGGAAGAAACTGTTTATTTTTTTATTATGGCTTTGGAGGATTTTTGCTGGTGGTATATTTATTTTAATTTACAAAAAGTTTGAATAATTAACCTACAAACCTGACATAAGGTCAGTGAATTTAGGTCCATGGTCAATTCTTGTAACAACACTGTAAAGTAACTGACCTACCTCTATTACTGTGACAGTTCAAAATCAACACAGAGCCATGCGCACAAGGGCAGTGACGGCGTCGGTTGGCAAATTACCAAAAACACAAAAGGTGAATTATCTTTTTAATTAAAGCAAAGCGACATTAAAAAATATTTTTCCTAGGAATGTTGTCACATCAGGATATACCAGTTTGTGTTAGGGGTTAGGGGAATCAGCGTCGTGAATCCGGTCACTGAGATTGTTATTTCTAGAACTTCAGTTTATAAAGCGCTACCGGTTCATCTAAGTCAGTTGTAAAAAAAATCTATCCTTAAAATTAAATATGGTGTTCCTCAGGGAATAATTTTGGGACTATTATTTTTTAATATCTATATTAATGATTTATTTAATGTAAATTGTGATGGCGAAATTCATAATTTCGTAGATGATGCTGCAATTTTTTATACAGATACAAATTGGTACAACTTAAATAACAAAATTAAAAAAGATTTTAACATAATAAAAAATTGGTTTGATAAAAATTTTTTAACAATTAATTTTGATAAAACTAATTATCTTCCTTTTACTTTAAATCCAAATACCATACCACAAAATATGAATAGTATTAAAATAAATGATGACATTCAAATTTTGAAAGTCAATCAAGTAAAATATTTAGGAATAATCTTTGACAGTAAATTAAATTGGAATTTTCACATAGAATATTTGAATAAAAAATTAAGAAGTTTACTACCAATTTTTAGAAACCTTAAAAAAATTTTGAACATAAAACATGTGGAAGTATTATATTATGCATTAGTTAAAACTTATTTAAATTATGGAATTTTAGGTTGGGGAGAAATAAATAGAACTTTAGTTAAAAAATTAGAAATATTACAGAAAAGGTTTCTAAAAATTATATTTCATAAAGATTATCTTTATCCTTCAATAAAATTATATTCTGAAACAGAAAAAAATGAACATAAGACAACTTTACATTTATAACATCTTAATATTTTTTAAAAATAAAAATCTTATACAGTTTAAAAACCATAATCACAATACACGTCATAAAAATGAAATAACCATAAAACCTAAAATAAATAAGTCCATAGGACAAAAAAATTTCAAATATTTATGTTTTTATTTAAACAATTATTTACCAATAAAAATTAAAAAATATATTTCATTAAAAAAATATAAAGTCGAAATAAAAGCATGGATATTGGAAACAAATAACTTTAAAAAAATTTTGGAAATGTTTTAATAAATATTCTTATAAATAATATATTTTTCAAAATTTTTATATCCTATATTTTCAAAAAAAAACTGCGTTTATATTTATATACATATAGTTAAACGTTTTTTATTTGCAATTTAACTTTTATATAATAATAACAAATATTTTTAAAAAACATATTTTAATATTCCCATATATTTATAATTTAAAATACTAAGATTTGCCCCTAACAGCACATCTTTGGGGGATCAAAGAAGAAGTTTATCGAGGAAAATAAATAAACACATTTATTATATTATAAATTTTTGAAAATAAACTTATTATTATTATTACCTACTTCAACTTGTATTATTTAAGAATAACATAGGCAACGCTGATTTTTCTCCCGTCATTTTCAGCTTCGCGTAGAATCCAGTAGCGCTCCCACCAGCGGTGCCACCTCCTCGGAAATACTTTCCCCCGTGCAGGAAATCGAACAGCAGAGCTTCTACGTCCCCGCGGCAAACCAGCCCGCACCGGCCGAGTCGAAGATCAAGGATTTGAGCGATTTGAATGATCAACTGAAGAGGATCAATGAGAAACAGCATTTCGATAAACAACAGCAGGTAATTTGAACGCGACTATGTTTCCGAATATCTTTATTTTTCTTGTTCGCTATGTAGTTTATGAATGCATTTTCCACCGCACATTTTATAGATCGCAGCTGATAAACCAGCGCAGCTAGTAGAGTCCAAGACTGTCGAGGCTATAGACGAGGCGAAACGAGAGATGAAATTGGAGTTGGAGAAGTTGCAAGAAGCTGGCACGACGGTTAGTCAGGTAAGTTCGCGACTTGTGTGTTAGAGAAGTTTAAGGGGGATTTCTACTACATCGTTTCTTTACGATTTTTTTTCTGGGGATAATAAGACAAATGCAGAAAAACAAGTTTTCAATTATTTTTATTAAAGATAAGATGTACCAAGAAACATTTTTCAACCCCCGAAAAATATAAAACTTGAGGGTACTACAGGGTGCTGAAGTTACCCCCTCAAAAAAAAACTTAAGTTGCTGGCGGAATTCAAATAAATGTTTCTATTCAGGACAAAAATAAAATTGACCCAGATTCTTCAATTGTAAGCATGTAGTTATAGCCCCCACTAGAACCAAGTTAAAACTCGACTAACTGTTAAAATGGCGCGAGATTTAAATTTTTTTTTGAAAATTTACCTTTTTTTTGTATTTTAAGGGCCGTAACATTTTCTGTAATATCGCAAAATACTTCATTCTAGAGGGGGCTATAATCACTTGTATTCTGAGCATTTTAAGACCTAAATCATTAAATTCTGATAATTTGAACATACCGAAGTACTTTCTGCCAGCGCAAAAAACAGGGTTTCGAGAAAAACAACTTTAAATTTTCAACGGTGGCTCACAACAAAATAGCCTCACTATTACTTAGTCTGCGATGCCTGGCCCGTAGATTACACCCTCCTCTTCTTCAAAAAACGATAAACGAGCTGATTCTTCCTGCCTCTTTGCGAGCCTGGCCTGACGATACTGATTGTTCGAGATGATGTCGCGGGCGACAGAACGTAGCTCTGAGAACGCGGCTCAACTCAAAAGCGGCTAGTGGTGAGAACTGACCGGCAATCATAAAATTGGATGTAACTTTTTTTTGGAGTAGATTTGGTAAAAACGTTTACACACGATTATTCTAGATACTATAGAGAGTCGAAAAACGTCGGAAAAAAATTTCGATTTTTTGAAAACCATCACAGTAGAAATCCCCCTTAAGGAAACCCATCTTTATTTATACAGAGTCTGAATAGGTTTGCTTAGCCAGTGGTAAATTTTTGAAATGCTTATTTTTTTAACGTCAAACGCTGTTTTGCTAAACTTGGTTGTTTTCCTCACTTTTACGAATTGGTTTTCTTCTTCTTAATGACCCTGAATAGATAAGACGGATCGATGACGTACGGAAGGAGATACGCGAGTGCAAAGCTTAAGAAAAAGATGGATATACATAAAAAAATATGACCAAAATTTCCTATAAATATACAGGGTGTCCTCGAAATGACTGTACAACGCTTCACCACAAATTCCTTAACCAAAAATGTTGCTTTGTTTTGCCGCTACAGGGCGCTAAAGTTTTCAAATTAATATCGTTTGTGCGGAATAATTTATCAACGCCTTTATCGATTTCCACTAATTTTGGGACTAAGAATGACCATTATTAATAGCGTGTTTTGACGTATACACCATCTTTTTTTAATAACTGCAAATTCAAAAATGGCCTGCTATTGGTCAATAAACATTTGTCTTTTTATTACCCCCCGTATAAATGACTTTAATTATTTCTCTGACACTAGTTGACTTCATGTTGTAACTTTTGTGTCTCATAAAATTTTAGTCAGACGTGCAGTTTCTTTACAAAAAAATTATTTACAATACCTTGTAACTCATCATTGCTGTTTATTCAGAACTAGAAAACATGAAAATTTTTTTAATTCTAAATAACTACCAACTAGTTTGATTTTTATGAAAATTGTACTAAATCTTCACCGTGTTCCTGAATACATAAATTAATTCTGTTCAAAAATTGAACTGTACTTTGGGCATCGTGTCGGGCTTGTTTTTAAAATATTCTGCTGCCTTGATAATTCTTTGCAATAATTCATCTTCCTCAGCGATGGGGAAAGCATACACTTTTGATTTAAGAGCACCCTACCGAAAATAGTCCAGAGGCGTTAGATCTGGGGATCTTGGTGACCAATTTACGGGTAGATTAACTTTTGGAATTATCTGAACTCATCCACATCGATTATCCTTCTTTTTGAAAAATACGTTATATTTTAAATTAATTTTACTCGAAAACGGTTAGAGAAAGCATATTTTCGCTGTATTGGGAATTGCTTACAGGTTTTCACTTTCTGATGAGTCCTAACAAGGACGAAACAGCCTGTCATTGTGTACCTGTGCCCCACGGAACCCATTCTTGGGCGTCCCTGTGTACTTTAATGCAAAAGATAGATGCACTACTTTGTCCGCCTGCTGCTAAAAAAAAACTTTTCTATAACTTTAACATTCCATGTGTTGGATTTTAACTAGTTGCAGCAGACTAAAAGAATGTATATGTTCGTCGCGTACATGTAAATACAGGGTGATTCCTAAGTTGATACTTCTTTTTTAACTGTGTATAGAAGGCATTAAAATAAACATTTTCAAATACCTTTTTTCAAAAAACTTTAAAATAGGCGAGATACATGGTAAAATTTGAAAACAATGAACTAGTAGATATGGTGCTAATTTACGATGAGTGTCGTCAAATTACGGCTGCTGCTTCGAGATTATATTTAGGTTAGGCAGGACCGTATTTGATGCATAGTGTCATAGAAATAGAAAATTAATGTAAGTACCTTATTTTTAGTTTTTTTAAAAAGGTATTTGAAAATGTTGTTTATTTTAATGCCTTCTATACACAGCTAAAAAATAAGTATCAACTTAGAAATCACCCTGTATATACAGCAAGTTATATATCCAACTCTCTTCAATTCAGCAAATGTTGGTGTGTTTAAAAAGATCAATCAATGTACTAAAAACTGACGTGATTTGAAATTTAGTAATCAAACCTAATCAGACTATATGTTTTTTTTTGGATTTTTTTTTCTTATATACTCATTTTTTAATTCTTAGTTCAGACGACGCGTTAGTATCTTTATCAAAGAACAAAAAATTAAATTGCTACGTGTAAGTAAAGTATCAGTTTTTATAAAATAAAATTTTATGTAGCTCTCCATCGCTAATAACACGAAATAAACAGTCCATTTTGTAGAATTACATGATCCAAACACATCTTTGTTTAACTTTCGCCGCTTTCTATAGTAGTTATTAATTATTATTCGCCATTGGCTTATCAGTTTTTTAATTCACTTTCAATCAGATCAGTCATTGTTATAGACCAAGCGGCGATCACGTGGATGCTCATTTTTGACAGGAAGAAAAATACGCTTGATTAAATGCAACCCTGGCTTGGACACGAGTCACTCCCTTCCGCCCCTGTTTTACAGCGGGTTGCATATAGTTCTCGATTAGCTTAACCGCGTATTAAAAAGATAAAATTTAATCAGAAGCTGGCAAGGCCAACTTTTTGCGCGAAATAGCCTTATATTTTACAGAAACTGACATCTGATAGCACTGACAGCGGCCATCTTTGGCAAAATCTGAGGCAATTTTGCGCAAACACGCATTAGGCCTTGCCAACCTCTCTCAACTTTGTCTTTTTGATAGGCTGTTAAGGTAACCGAGAACGATTTTTCTTTATGCAACCCGCTGTTGGTATATCTTGAAAGTAACTAGAGTCTATTTCAGAAAGGTGTAGAGTAATAAAAGTTCGTTAGGTATTCAAAGTGACTACAGAGTGACCTAACGAATATTTAGGCCACTTTCATAATTTGGCATTGATTGCATTGCAAAATTCTTTATTTTCATCAAGTGCGGGTAGTACCACCCTGGTTTGGGTGAATTTATGGGTTTTGCCTATTGTTATCCATTCACAAACATTGAAAATAATGTGACAAAGGCGTGCATTATGTACATAGTATTAGGTACACTTATTTTTTATTAAACGTTATAGAAAAAATACAAAATACAAAAAAACATTATACAGAAATTAAATTATAAAAAATCATAATATTCTTCGTCATCAGAGGAACTGTCATCATTTAACGTCATAATTAACGGGTCGACGGTCCGATCGATCAGGTGATCAAGATCGCACATGTTCTCCTCTTCTTTAATGACATGATGGACTGCTTTTTGCCAGTTCGCTGGTGTCAATTCCTTAATGGCTTGATCAAACAGCAACTTAACGTCTTTTGTTTTGAATGTCGTGTTGTGTTTTGCTACAAATCCTTTCACTTGTGCCCATATAAGTTCTATAGAATTTAGATCGAAATTATATGGTGGTGTGCGCAGCACAGTTACACTATGTTTTTCAGCTATATCTTCCACGGCATATTTCGTAAAACGATGTTTGTATAAATGACACAAAAAACATTGGACTCAGAGTTATCCCAGTGTCTTAAGAAAACTGTTAATAATAGAATAAGCATTTTGCGCACTTTTTTTTTACGGTTCGCTGACTAGGGACGCCATCTTGAACCGGTCATCGACCACATATGTGGTCTACCGACTGGGGAGCGTGAAACGGCACCTTCATCCTACGAGATATCCGATCTCATCCGGCCTGTCCGGCGTGAATAGGATGGCAAGATGTCGATTCATTTTACACTCTTCCCTGAGGCAAGAGCACGCCGTGTTCCCAAGCGGTCACCCGCCCAAGTACTAACCGCGCTCGACACAGCTGAACTTCGGTGATCTGCGGGAACCGGTGCTTAATATGTCGACAGGCCCACTTGCGCACTTGTTTTTGCACAAATTTTCGAGCTAATCCTGGTGAGGACCTGGATTTCCTGCAAAAAAGTTCATGTAATATAGTTTTGTCTGAATATGGGCCCAGCCCATATTGCACTAAGTATACAAGTCACCATAAAATTATTGGTTAGAAAAAACCTGTAATTTTTAGAATAAGATTGAATGCTGAAATGCAATGTTAAACTTTTCCTCTATCACTGCCGCATAAGCAAGCCCAAAATATGAAAATTACGCTAATTAAACTTACATTAAGAAGTTATGGGAACCAGCGAATCACATCAATCACAATCGTTTAATAAAAACCCGTGGGATCACGCCGGGTGTCTGTAAAATAAGTATTGACAATGCGTAAGTGTAAATTTACGGATTACCTGACAGATAGAATTACTTGGCTTGTAGATGGACAGGGGGCCCATATTAAATGCTTGGCCTTATTATTATTATTATTATTATTATTATTATTATTATTATTATATTCGGACCAGTTCCTCTAATAGTTCCTTCTTTATCAAATTATCTTTTTTTTCTTCTTTAGTTAGTTATCATAAATAATTTAATGCACAAAATTTACCTGCGGCTATGGCTAACACCGAAATTGAGCCGAACTGGACGGAATTTTCCATTTTATTACTTTACACCTTTCTAAAATAGACTATAGACTTTAACCGTACTATAATTTTCATCCTTTTAGAAATGAGCGTTGTATTTCGAAGGTCGCCTCTCTGCCTATTGGTCATTTATAGACTTACCATTAAAAAGAATCAACTAGAACATGCTCATATTCCTATCGACACTGCTCTTTGCTGACTATAGACTAGAATTCCTACTCTAGAGATAGATGAATTATGTGATTTAAATTATTTATAATAAAACATTAATGTACACCATTTTAAACACAATCCTCGACATGTTCAGTTTTGTAGAAATTATAGGTCGACAAATAACACTCCAATAATATTTCTTTGTTTAACAGTACTTCCAGTTTACGGTTAGTATATCCTTCCTTTTTGCCGGCTTTCTCAATATGTAGTTTTAACAACTAAATACTATAACTTCCCAACTAGCATTTTTACGTCGTACCGACGTTATATTTTTCAACCTGACGTTGGAAACTTACGTCGATCTGACGTCGAGAAGACTCGCATTTTGGTGAACAAAATATGGGTTGTAAGGACGTCAATATATAACTTCTGCACATTATAAGTAACTTATCCTGTACCTAAAATGTCGGGAAGTTTTAAAAATATCTTTATTAGACTTCTGCACGGGTAAACATACTAGATCACTAACAAATATGACCAACTGATATTTTGTGGGTTCTTTTATAAAATATAAGTAATGGCTGCTATAAGAGCTTACTCTTACTAGAATAAACTTATGTTAGAATGTTTCGGTCGCCTAAAATTGAAACGCAAATTATCTTGTGAAAAACGAAACCTTAAATTAGCTCCCGTCAAAATATGGCGGAGTCACATAGGTACCTAAAAGGGTTTAAAGCACGCTTTAGGGAAGACTTAATCGAACACAAATGACGTATAGACAGATTTAGTTAAAATAGGTATACTTAAAACGTGCATAGGTAATGAAAGTGCAATTCTTTCAACTCATTGTTACTTTAAGTCAAGAAAATTACTTTCTGTATACTCTTAGTAATATTTTTACGTCCGGTCGACGATAGATGTAGTCCCTTAAGGACCTACAGAAATGAGTCATATTGCGACGTCTGTGTGACTACTTTTAGCATCACAGATACTACCTCGGCTATTAAGGTCAGATTATTACGTTTAAACGACGTAAGAGTCAATGACTATTTGTGACCTTAATCCGAAAGAAACTCAGTGACGTCTACACGACGTACTTTAGCCGATACTTGACATCTTAAGTAACTGTATTACCCAAAGTTGCACCAACTCTGACGTCAGATTTAGTTCATATTTAGCCATAAGTCCTGAAAATGCTAGTTGGGTTAAAGGATAACACATATAAATATCAAACTCTTGGCTACCAGAGTCCTAGATAATATACGCATTGAGAAAACCGCAGGTAATATTTATAAACATATTTATTGATTTCGTACGTATTTTTAGACCCTGCATGATTCGACCCCCGAAGCGACCGCCCCGGTTCCATCACGCGAGCGCCGAGTCTCCCGCTTCAAAGTGAGCGTCATTACCGAACCCGACCGAAGCAAACTGACCCCGCCCAGCGCTTCCGAGTCGAAACCAAGCTTCCCCGAGCCCAGTCAAAAGGAAAGCAACGGTTCTTCCACCGGAGATCAAACCAATGTGGGCGTGTCTGTGCATTTAGCCAATCAGAGCCAGACGGGTGTGGCGCCGACAGTTGTCACGCCCCATCTAGGCGGTGGGTTATCTCAGATGGTTCAGACGCAACTGTCGGGGCCAATGGGAGTGCAAGGCGGTATGGGTGGACCGGTGGGCGTGCCCCACGCGGCAATAGGCGTGGTTGGTGGGCCCCAAGGGCATGACTTTGCGACGGTGATTAATACGACGTTCGATTCGTTGAAGACTACGTTGGTGAAGTCGTTGCCAAATACAGGAGGTAAGAGTTTTGTTAAAACTAGCAGTCAACTTGCTAGTAAAACATTTTAATTAAACGTCATCGTGAAAATTAATTTTTTTAAATTAATTATTTTGTTACAGAAGATATGCCTATTGAAGAAGAGATTTCTCAAGTTAGGGTAAGTGATTTTTTAAAATTTTGATTTACTAACATTTTATTCTGATTGTACTAGAGTATTTTTGATTTTTTTTAAACATAACCACACATATTTTTGGGTTTATGTCTTGTAATGTCACATACATAAATCACATTGGAAAGCAATAAGAATTTTAAATCACAAATGATTGAATCATTTCATAAATATTTTTACATCTAACAAATTTTTATTTAAAATATCGCTTCTTCTAGATCTAGATTTTACCACTTTTTATTTTTTAAATAACATTTTTACTTTTAAGGATCAATTTTTAATGGTTAAAACCGAGGAACTCTTATTGTTTTCGAATTATGGTCTATACTAAACCACGATGTTGTCTTTGCCAGTGTTTGCAATAATTGCTTGTAGTGTATCGTTTTTTTTGTGTAGATTTTTGTTGTTTTCTTTTATTTGGGGGCTTTATGTATACATACACATATACAAACATGAATTTTTGTACACTATGTATACCTATTTTGCGACGATCTTTCTTTCGACATTGAATATTGACAACATCGTTTTTGGAATGTTGTCAGGAGCAAGGGTTATTATTTCTTGGTTTCCCACCTCAAGGTATTACCTCGCGGATCGAACAGGGAAAACGGCAGGGGCTCAGTGGGCGTAAGTAGGACTTTTTTCTGGAGAGAGGGACAGTCGCGACTACATGTATTTCATAACATTGTACCTTAGGAAAAATTTTCGGGGCCACGCCCAAAGTGCGTTTAAAATTCACCTTAACTAATATCAAATTTCGAAAATTAACTTATTACCTCTCTCCCTCTTCATGGTTGGATTAAATTTGATTTTGTAAATGTTTTTTTTTACTTTTTTTTGATATTCCTGGCTCTTTATTAAAAAAAAAACATTTTTTATATTTGTGAAAAATATGAATATTGGTGTCAATCCAAAATTTTAACATAAGGCGTATGTATGACTCTAACCAGCGTTTTTCGGGCTCGGTTTTTCATGCTTAAACATAAAGTAAATATCGCTCACCATTCCAAAATTGATGATTTTTTCAGAAATCATGTATTTTAGGAGCGTAAATCTAAGAGCAGTTTTTGGTGCAAATTCTTAGGTTTTGAAATACTTCTTCTTAAGTGCCGTTTTGTATATTCATAATAAAGCATTCTCGTTTCTTCCCGCACTATTTTTTTTATTATAAATTATGACACTTCTTTCATAAACAATGTTTCAATAAAAATTTTTACTTTAATTTTTCTCTTTAAAAATAAATACCTAATCGTTGTAAAAATATTTTATTGCATTGGGTTATATTTTTGTTAATCTAAAATAGCTCTAAGAAAGAAAAAACAGAACAGACAAGTTTATAATAAAAAATACTATAAAATTTTATTCTTTTTCCTTTACAATTGCCTCAAAAATCAATAACTAAAACGATATGCCTCCGAAACCTATCTCTATATAAAACAGGACTTTTAGAAGGAAAAGTCAAATACCAAACGTTTCCTACAAGACCCTTGTAATATAACATTATTTAATTTAAGTGTCCAAGCGTAAGATGAAAAATTAGGTTGCAATTGAACTTTTAGACCCGAGCTCCTGGGAGGGGGGGGGGGGAGGGGGGTTGGCACAGCCTCCCCCCCAAATACACCACTGTAAAACGGGATACAAACCCCCGTCTTTTAGTCACCAGAGTAACTGTCACGTTAGTAAAGATCGATTTCGCAAACTAGTTTCATTTCTTTAAATTTTTACACCAACAACACAATACTCATTGTCTTACGTCACAAATACAGAACATTTTACCACTACGAACTTTATTTGATCAAAAATCAGTTTATCATGCTCATTTGTTAATTTTTGTTTTCATATGCTATTTTTGTGTTATTTGTAGCCACCTCTCACCCAATCCATTGGCGGCACCACACCGCATCAATTCGGCACCGCCGCTTTTTCAGGCACGCGCACAATTATCGGCAACACCGCGGGAAGTCATTCGGCCATTAGTCCGACACGCCCCTTACGTAAATCTCTGAGTTACGTAGATTTAAAGAGAGAGATCGAAAATATATTGCCTATAAGTAAGAGCGAGGAGCAAAACATTCGGAGGGCGTGTTTCGGGGGGCGGAGACAGTCGAAGACGTTTCGGCAGTTTCCGCAGATCGTTATAGTGCCTCCGGAAAATGATTGTTTGACTACCAGTATGCCTGACATTCGTAAGTCTGTTGATGAGACACCGGCGCAGTTGAAGTTATTTTTAAACAACGTTTCCGAGAAAAACGTATCGTGCCCTGATCTGACAGATGCTAAAATATTTAAAACTCCTGATATAGACGTCCTCAGTGCTCAAAAATTCAATTTTCCTGGACCTTCTAGGCCTTTTTCTGATCTGTCGTTTGCCTGGCGAGAAAACTCGAGCTCACTCGAATTTAGAACACGAAAAAATAATTCGTCGGCTGTGTTAGAAAATCAAATTTCTTTTAAGGACTTCACTGTAAAGCGTAAGTCCAGCGCAAAAAGAAAGAAACCACGGGACGAAACTCCCACCGAGGTAATTAAGAGAAACTGGAAAGTTAAGCACTCTAGGTCTATGCACAATTTGCTCAAAGATGTCCCGAAAAGTAGGGTTAAGGAGCAGAGCTATTACACAATCCACTCTGGGGATCAGTTGTCCAAAAGATTCGAGGAAAATTTAGGTAGAAAAAGTCATTATAGCACTGTTGAAGGGTTAAGGAGTAACGAAAGTGGTGATCAAGCGCAGAAAAATGCTCGAAAAGGTTTTAAAGAAACACGTTTTAATACGTTCGATGGGGGTAGGATTAAAGATCACAATAACGTTCCTTACAAATGTCAGTTTTTCGAATATAACGAGTCAAATAGTGCCTTTACAGATAGCGGAAGAAATACTTTGTGTAGTTGTTCTTCAAAGTCCATTACTCAATCATGTTTTTACTCTGATCAAAGATCGCGCCTAAACCGCAGCTACTTCTATCAAAACATCGCAGGCATCGATTCCTATAGCCACTTTAACACCCACACATACCCCTATTGTTCAGATAGAACAAGAATTCCAAACTTCGACAGACAGACTCCAAATTTCCCTACTCGTATGTTTGACAATTACGTTCGTTGCGATAACACGCCCCCTTGGGCGTGCCCATGGACCTTATCACGCCCCGGTTGGGTATCGCAGTCGTGGCCTAGGGAAACGGGGGCGGAACCGTGGTGTTGCTGCGCGAGGGAGGGGGTAAAAAAGGCGGTGCCGATCGACGAATACTTGGAGACGTATTTTTGTAGTGATACGGTAAGAATAAGATTAAAGAGGGGGGACATGTGTTGCAATAGACTTTGCGCTGGGCTGTATGATCGCCTCTTTTCGACATGTCGTCATTGTCATGTTCATGTCACTATTCTATCGCTTATTTATCATTGCGTGGTGAGGGGGTGAAGTGAAAAATAGATTACTCTATGCTTGGGTTATGCTTATTGTGGTGGTTAATGTTACTAGATTTGATGGGAGGTTTGGTTGGGTTCCTCTGACAATAATGGTATTTATGTCTTATGGCTATATTATCTAATTTCATTTATATACAGGTATGTAGGTGTTAGTGATATGAAATTTTAACCTTATGTCACATAAATTGCTTGGTTTGCACTGATTTCTAACCCGGTTGTAAAAGTTACCGAATTATACAAGTTGTTCGATTGGAAATTGGCCAAAACAATCCGCCATCTTAACCTTATCAATTTTTACTTATGTAGGGGTGATAACAAAAGGTTTGTTCTCAGAGACGTCCGTGACAATCAGGATTATGCGTAATAGACTAGAACGCGGATTTCTGGGTGTTTGGGTTAGTTAGAGAACTGTCGGTAACTTGTTTGTTTGTGGGAACATATCTTATACTGGGTTTCCCAAAAGTCCCACATAAAATTAATATCAATTAAAGGAAAAAGATCTAGGAAAAACGCTCGGACCCGTAAATTTTTATTTTTAAATGTGCATTTTTTGACATAAAAAAATATTATACAGTGTGTCTCATAGAGCTGTCGTCACGTCTTTGACAATTTTTTTTTTAATGGAACACCCTATATATTGTATTATTTTCTAATTCCCCGCAAAATTCCACGTTTATGTTGTAAATGTCATGTGTCTAAATTCAATAGTTTTTGAGATATTGACGTTTAAAATATGGCATTTTTTGACTTTGATAGGCTGTAATATTAGAACGGTTCATCTTAGAGAAAAATTGTTTTCACCTCCCTATCTTAGTTTTCTATTCTCTATCCAAAGAAACCAACCTCCGATTTACCATAGTTAACCAAAAAACCTATTTTTACGGTTTAACATGGTAAATCGGAGGTTGGTTTCTTTGGATAGAGAATAAAAAACTAAGATAGGGAGGTGAAAACCATTTTTCTCTAAGATGAACCGTTCCAATGTTAAAGCCTGTCAAAGTCAAAAAATGCCAAATTTTAAACGTCAATATCTCAAAAACTATTGAATTTAGACGTATAACATTTACAACATAAGCGTAGAATTTTGTGGGGAATCAGAAAATAATACAATATATAAGGTGTTCTATTAAAAAAATTGTCAAGGACGTGACGACAGTTCTATGAGACACCCTATATAATATTTTTTTATGTTAAAAAATGCACAATTAAAAATAAAAATTTACGGGTCCGAGCGTTTTTCCTAGATCTTTTTCCTTTAATTGATATTAATTTTATGCGGGACTTTTGGGAGACCCAGTATGTCAGTGAAGGAATATTATAGCTATTAATATAACGAGATTATTATGCGATTTATAATAGTCGAGGACATTACTAGGTGACGAGGCAACAGCCGAGTCACCCGCAATGTCCGAGACGGTGTTAAATCGCTAATAATCGAGTTGTATTCAAAGCTTTATCGTATCATTGACAACGGCGATGCGAAAATAAAAACAAGGTTTTATGTCATTTCATTTTGGCGTTTCAAAAAGTCATCATTAAAATCATGCAAGATTTTGATATTCCTGACGATATATTAGCTGCAGCCAACATTATAAGGTTGAACTTGCTTCCGGACAAATCTAAAATCCATTATGAAAAAGAATATCGGCAGTTTTGTGAGTGGCGAAACAAAGTACATGTTCAAGGTGCAGAAGAAACGTATTGCTGGCGTATTTCGCAAAACTCTCTGAGGAATACTCTGCTTCATCCTTATGGCCGAAATATTCCATGTTACGAGCGACTTTAGAACTGAAGGAAAGAGTGGAAATCGACAAATACGGCGCCTTAATACGTTTCATCAAGAAGAAAAATGTTGGATATAGAGCAAAAAAATCAAAAGTATTTACAAGAGAACAAGTCAACGAATTTGTGTGTTCTGCCTCAGACGAGAAGTTTTTAATGATGAAAGTGGCTTTTTTAATTGGAATTGGAGGAGCCTGTCGAACTAATGAATTAGCGAAGATGACCACGGAAGATGTTGACGTTTTCGAGGACAAGCTGATTGTTACTATTCCTGACTCAAAAACCCATAAGAAACGTATTTTGGCTGTGATATTTGACGGCGAAGTCAATCCTGTGCTTTTATTTAAAAAGTACGCAATGTTAAGGCCAGACCATGTCACTCACCAAAGATTGTTTGTATCATATAGAAAAGGGAAATGTACGGTACAGCCCTGCGGCATTCACTTATTCTCTAAAATACCTCAAAAAATAGCTAAGTATCTCTCACTTGAAAATCCTAATTTGTATACTGGTCACTGCGTTAGAAGATCTTCGGCAAATTTTCTTGTTAGACCTACAAGAACTTGGTGGATGGGAATCGGCGAAGGTTGCCAGAGGGTATTTAGAAGAAAGTGTTTCCATTGCTCGCAAAATTCAAATCGGCGATTTTTCCGGCAGTGGATTAAGCACTGGGGAACCGCACGAAATCGAAAGGAGTGCTTGCTCGGTCATTAATCAGTCTTCAGAGGGCATACCTAAGATCGTGGACGTTAAAGACAAAGGTGTATCCATCAAATTTGAAAACTGTCAAAATATTGTTTTATATGTACATGAAAAATAGTTCTAATATTATTTGGTATCTAACGTATTATGCTTTCGTAACTAACGTATTAAATTATGGTAACTAATGTATTATGGAGTAACTAAGGTGTTATGTAGGTTTTAGTACGTTTATGATGTTAATAATTATTAAGTAAGATATCATATAAAAATGACTTAATCTTTAATGATACGATAATATTTTTAACTGTTTAAACAACTACATATTAAAGTTTTCCTTGGTCATTTTCCAGTTTGACGACGATGTTTACGGTCGAATACAAAAACATTCATTTAATATTTGAAGGTACTGCTAACTTTTACAATACTGTAACGGCAATTATTTATTAATACACGAGTCATTTATGTTTAAGATACTTTGTGCTTGGGCTTGAGAATGTATTTGATTAGTTGCTTAAGTTAATACTTGTACGGTAAGAATGTTTAAGCATGACATAATAGAATGTTTTCGAAGCTATACAAATGATTCGATATTCCTATCTGTCAAATTGGACTAATTTTAAATAAACGCTATTGAACATTGAACATTTTTTACATTGATTTCAACCTTCTTTGTGTATGTTGGTCTTGGAAAATTGAACCTATGGAACTTGTGGAACCTTACGACCTTAAGGTATTTATTTTGGAGCTTCGCGAAACTTACGGTTATAGATATCGTTTTTACGTGATTTACTGTGTGATTAAAGTTTTGTTTTTATTTTTCAGTTAATTCAATAGTGTACGTATCTACTTAGTTGGGTGTTTTAAAAATAAACCCAATTAATGACATAGTTTGTAATTTGTTGGACACTCCATTCAGTCGTTGGACTGATGAGGATAAGAGAGACGTTTTGTTACACGGGTTTTTAGTCAATGTTTGTTTAAGTACCCGCACTATACCTAGCTCTTCACCATTTTTTAAGACCGCGAGCCGCCACTGGTTGATGGCTAATTCTGTATGTTCAATTTTCTTAGGTCGGTTTGTTAAATTAAAACATATGACAAGGTTAACACAATTGTAAATTCTTATTTGAACTGGTGGACAAAGTAAGTAAGTAAACTTTTTTACTTACCAACACTTGCCAACCTAACATAGTGACACACACAGAGAAGACAGAAGCACTGATAATAAACTCATTTATATTATGTTATCGAATAATACGTTTAACAAATTTTTAACGGTCTACCGTCTATAGGAAGAGACTTTCGAGGAGATGCTCAACAGGCAGAAGGCTGAACTGAACGCCCTGATGGAGGCCCATCGGAGGCAGCAGTTAGAATACATGGGCAAGTACAAGAGACAGAAAGACCGGGGCGACACCTAGCGTTTTTTAAGTATTCCAACAAAGGAAAGTCAGAGGTTAGTGTTACGGTCACTGAGCCAGAGTAAAAGTACTTATTCAATGCCACAAAATAAAGTTGGGGTTATTTATTGGTCCAAAGTTACTGTCAGTGATTCATCTCTGTCATATAGAGTGCAGCGGGTTGTATGAAGTTAAAGAAAACAATTCCAGTGTATTTTTAAAATTTTAATAGAGCCGAATATTTATTTTCATGGTTTTTTTCCCTCTGACTTCGTACAACCCGCTGGTCTCGATATGAATTCGATGAGTCACTGACGGTAATTTTTAATCTGGAGTATAGTATCATTGTTTTCTTATTAGAAAACAATTATAAAAACTGTTTAAGTTTAAAAAGCTTAGAAGTCCCTAAAACCATACCTATTTAAAATCACAGGTCCGTTTTTAAAAATTTGACCTGACGGTGGTATCCGATGAACGAAACGTCGCATTTGGCACTAATAACGTCTTCTTGTAGAACACAAAAAACGGCTATAAAAAACGTTTGTTTTTGTTTTTTTCTCAAGTCAAAAATGAAGTCGCAAAAATTTTAAAACACCGAAATTTTTTTTGTTTTCTCCGAAAGTATTCGGAATATTTACAATTTTCTTTTACCAAATTATTAAGTCCCAAAATACACAACTTTGCCCCAATTTAACCATCTTCGTATCTCTTAAGAGTAAAGTCTAGTGATTCATGCGCCATTTCATTTTTTGATCAATATTTCTTATACTCTTCGCTTTAGTCAAAAAGGGGCCAAATACCCGTCGTTAAGTAGCAATTTCCTACAGTTTTGAACTAAAGAAATTTTGATTAATGAATGAGTAAAAGCAAAAAACAAGAAACTTTGTTCATTTTTCTTCTTTTATTATTTTATAAATTCAACCATTTTTTAGTTTAAATTTTACATAATTATGCTTTAAATATGGGTATTTTGGATAAAAGTAACGAAATATTGATAATTTGATTGAATCGGTCGATACTTGGTGGAAATCCATTGAAATTTAGGCGAATGGAAGTAAAAAACGTATTGTTTTACTAAAATTTCCACTATATTTACAGTGTTTTAAATATAGTGGAAATTTTAGTAAAACAATACGTTTTTTACTTCCATTCGCCTAAATATTGATAAGAAAACGAATGGCGAAGGGCCGAATATCCGGGAGATACCTACAATTTTGAATTAAAGAAATTTTGTTTAATGAATTAATAAAAGCAAAAAACGATAATTTGTCCATTTTTCTTTTTCTGCTTTTATTACTTTATAAATTCAACCATTTTTTAGTTTAAAATTTACATAATTATGCTTTAAATATGGGTATTTTGGATAAAAGTAACGAAATATTGATAATTTGATTGAATCGGTCGATACTTGGTGGAAATCCATTGAAATTTAGGCGAATGGAAGTAAAAAACGTATTGTTTTACTAAAATTTCCACTATATTTACAGTATTTTAAATATAGTGGAAATTTTAGTAAAACAATACGTTTTTTACTTCCATTCGCCTAAATATTGATAAGAAAACGAATGGCGAAGGGCCGAATATCCGGGAGATACCTACAATTTTGAATTAAAGAAATTTTGTTTAATGAATTAATAAAAGCAAAAAACGATAATTTGTCCATTTTTCTTTTTCTGCTTTTATTACTTTATAAATTTAAACTTGCTTAACTTTAAATTCTAGGTAATTATGCTTCAAATATGGGTATTTGGCCGATTTTTGAAGAAAAGGAAATATTGATCAAAAAACGAAATGGCGAATGCATAACTAGACCTCACTCTTAACCATTCTATTTTTTTAACATTACATTAATTTTTGCGTATTTATACATATTGAGTAAAATTTGCATCGCTTTATTTTGTAAAATTTGTAATCTCTTTATACCCTGTTAAACAAAATTGTAGAACAAAAACAAAAAATTATTGTGTATTATTTTTTCGAATCAAGTTTAAAATTTTAACTTATTCTTTTACAGTAATTTATTTTCCCGCAATTTTAGAAATTAAATTTTCAACTTGGATAATAAATTTTCATTTTGAGTCAGTCAATGAATTTTATAATATTATTTTCGCCCATTTTAAGGCTAATGGCTTGTCATTAATGTATAAAATAAAAAGCAGAGGCCCTAAAATACTTCCCTGAGGTACTCCTATGTCATTTTTTAAATTGTTTTCAATGTCCTTGGGAGACACACCTAACGAGGGGTGTCGCCCTTTTGCGAATTTTAAACCCGTTTTAAATAACATATTCTGGTTTATTTTTATAGAATGCAAGAAGCACTTTGAGGAGAATAAAGATGACTAGTGAAAAAAATTGTGAGAATGAAGGCTGTATAATCTATTATTTATATTGTATAATATTGATTTAAACAAAGTCTACTTTATTAATTATATTTGCTAATAATTTATTTTTAATATCCTCCTGTTATCCTAGTTTATTGTTTTATTATGATGAAGAGAAACGATCAGTAAAAATATTATTATAGGCATTATGTCACGTGTTTTACTGTTTTTTTTTCTGTGCGTACAGGTGCGGTCGGTATGTTTTATTTCAAATCACAGTCTAAGCGACATCCATTCCATTAAGGATCGAACAAGATAGAGATAAGTTTTCTACCCCAATTTCAGATCAATTACCGTAGACAAAACTATACCCCAAGTCAAAAATTACTGTCTGATTCATCTATATGCACTTGCACTAAAATTTGTCTGCTGACATTGACAGTTTCGAAATTCATGGCAACCTATGTCGTTTAGATCAATTACAGAATATTCATTCCGTATCTTGTTATGGAATGAAAATAACACGCAAAACACATAAGAAGCAAGTGTTTCAGAATAAATATTCCAACTCAAGAGCGATCAAAACCCTGACCGTTTATGTACTTACTTAATGAATTATATTGGTAAAAATACGAACTGCAACCTTCGACTGAAATCAAATAACACTGTGTAAGTTTTCAAAAACTACATCTTTATTTTTGGCACAGTTCTACGCTCTTCCAACAACACTTATCGCTTAGGGCGTAAGTCTTTTATAAACAAATATAATACAAATAAAAATGGAGTATAAAATCCAATAGAGATATAATAAATATTTGGAAAGGTAGAGTAAGATCCAAGCTAGTAAAAAATTGCTCCCTTTCTAGATAAAAAAAATAATACCTTCGCATACTTAAGCACAGTGAAGTTTTCTTAACTAAAAGCAGATCTTTAAAAAATATAATCAACAGACAAACATAGAAGTTTTGTTCGTTTATGCTGTATAAATGCATCCCGAACTTTTTATTTTGCTTATGGGAAAACATCACTAGAAATACAGCAATTAACAATTATTGTATGCAGAAAAAACGAACAAACCTAGGAGTATCACAGTATAAACATAACGCCAGATTAAATTTCAATTTGGAAGTTGTATTGATCAGACCTGTCAATTTTGTTGAGATTTTTTTGAAGGTAATTTCATATACAGGGTGATTCCTAAGTTGATACTTCTTTTTTAGTTGTGTATAGAAGGCATTAAAATAAACAACATTTTTAAATACATTTTTTCAAAAAACTCCAAAATAAAATACTTACATTCATTTATTACAGTACGAATCAAAAACGGTCCTGTCTAGCTTTCCCGCTGAATAACATTAAGAAAACTTCTGGGTGTAGGATTAGCCCGCAAGGGAAAGCGTTCTGCGTATAATCTCGAAGAAACATCCGCACTTTTACGACACTAATTAGTAAATTAGCACCATATCTATTAGTTCATCAAATTTTACCATTTTCACGTATAACCAATATAAAACTAACTTGCTTCAGAAAAACACACTACAGCGGATTGCTCAACACCACCCGTAAATTGAATGACTAATAAGAGATAAGAAAAACAACAGAAACTATAGCGGGCTATGTTTTGGTGACCAGGCCCGCACTTAGATTTTTTACTTCAGTATCTCGCCTATTTTTGAGTTTTTTGAAAAAAGGTATTTGAAAATGTTTATTTTAATGCCTTCTATACACAGCTAAAAAGAAGTATCAACTTAGAAATTACCCTATATAAGGTGGTAGAGCCCTGCACGAAATTTGACGACCTGACCCGGCCCGAATTAGAATCAAACAGCCCGGCAAGTTAGGCAGGCCCGAAAAAAATTATTAACGCTTAAAAATTATTTTACAAATATTTCTTAAAAGGAAAGCACACAAAAAACTTTAAAAAATAAACAATCGATTTTGTTGTAAAAGTACAGTCATTTGGTAGTTTTACATGGAAAGTTTTCCAAGAGTTTTAAAAATTAGTAATTTTATAGATTTTGAAGTGCTCTTTCCGAATTTCGACTTTGCCACCTCGTATTTTTGCCGCTCGCGCCGCCATTTTGGAAAAATGGCGCCTAAAAGCAGTTTTTTGACAATATCTCCTTTCAGACTCATTTTACGATAAAAACAGTTATATACAAAATGAAACTAGAGACAATTGCCAACAATTCATGTATATACTTTTTTTTCATAAAGTCAATAGTTTACGCGTACGAGCGCCGCAAAGTGTACTCCAACGCGCATTTTGGCCAAAAAAACTCATTTCCACACCACCTTGAGGTAGAGTAAGTCGCGCGTTTTTTTTTAATGTAGATCTTATTCTTTTGACGGCTCTTTCTAGGCGCTCAAACATATATTTTCTCAAACCAGGGAAAGGAAAAATTTGTCAACAAATATTTTCTACTAAAAGTATTATAGATAAACAAGCCGCAGATCATACTTTATTCTTGCATGCCTTCAGTGGCTGCGATACAACATCAGCATTGTTCCATCAAGGAAAAATGAGATTTATTAGGTTCAGCTGTGGTATGGGAATGAACAAAATGCAGAGCAATGGGGGTGGAAAAAAAAACAAGAATGGGCTAATTCCTGTCACCACACTCGAGCCCCCAGCTCCAGAAAGCTTGTTAAAACTAATTTCTTGCAAATGCAAAAAAGGATGTCAGAAAGCTTGTGGATGCAGGAAGGCTGGGTTAAAGTCCTCTGTTATATGCACGAATTGTAGCGACACCTGTGGTAACTCGCAAGTTCCATTACCAGATAGCGATGATGAAGAAGGAACGAGAGGAGAAGAGGATTGCGATGAAATTGATACTCCCATCGCGGATGATGTAGATGAAATACCGGTCTGTGACGTTTCGATTGGTACTACAGACGATGAATTTGCAACACCTGGTCCATCGAGAACAATAAAACGAAGGAGAATACGCCAAATTTTAGCACATTAAATTGCATGTGTATTAGGCCTATTGGGGATACCACATTAAAAAAACGCGCCACTTACTCTACCTCAAGGTGGTGTGGAAATGAGTTTTTTTGGCCAAAATGCACCTTCGAGTACACTTTGCGGCGCTCGTACGCGTAAACTATTGACTTTATGAAAAAAATTGTAGGCAATTGTCTCTAGTTTCATTTTGTATATAACTGTTTTTATCGTAAAATGAGTCTGAAAGGAGATATTGTCAAAAAACTGCTTTTAGGCGCCATTTTTCCAATATGGCGGCGCGAGCGGCAAAAATACGAGGTGGCAAAGTCGAAATTCGGAAAGAGCACCTCAAAATCTATAAAATTACTAAAACTCCCGGAAAACTTTCCAGGTAACCACTATATTTCTCACCAAATGACTGTACTATAAGTTAAAACGCGATTTTTAGAAAAAAAACATTAATTTTAAATTAAATTCTTCTTACCTTCACTATAGGAAATGTAAAAAACTACAATCATACTTAAAAAGTTTTTGATAAATCAAACGGATATGTTTCCTAATTTTAAGACATACACAAGCTCTATTCAGTCTTAAATTTTGCCAATCTTACAACAACCGACACGTTTATCTAACCTTAGCTCTGTATGTCTCAAAATCCTTTATATAAACTATGTTTTACAAAAAAAACTTTGCACCGGGTGATACTATAAAAAGCTGTGGTAACTCTATTTCTAATCCTAGTCTTTATGTGCTGTGTTACGTCCGACGCTTTAAAATATACAAAAGTTTGGTATGAAAAAAATATACAGGATGTTACTAAATTTGACGCTCACAAATGGGACATAGTACCATAGAAAGACTAATGTCGGATTGCACAAAGAATTTTAATAATAATTATTTAACCGGCACGTTGACTGTGATAGACGTAACATTGACGGAAAAAATTTTCTTACAATCATACTGGCCCGGTTACCTTAGTTTTTAATTTACTAATCACGCACCATTGAATATGAGTATATAATGCCTGTCAAAGTCATTTATGTCACAGTCAAACTTGCCGGTTAAATAATTATTATTAAAATTCTTTGTGTAACCCGACATAAACCAAGAGAAACCACCTAATTTAGAGTTTACCGCTCTTAATTTTGGATACTCTTCCAAATCTGTAACAAGTTAAGTCAAACGTTGTAGCGCGTAAACATCTGTCAAACGCGAACATCCAGCGACGATAAAGCAAAGATAGACCCCGCATTCCCCCTTATCAAAACAAACCGACACGAACTAAAATTCAAGCTAATACTTAGTTCCTGACGAGTTCCATGAATATAATCGTACGGACATAGTAGGAAATTTTTACGAGCGTATAATAAGCTGTTGCCAAATGATTAAAAGATTCTCCCTTTGTGGGTTTTATTTGAGCTCAAATAGGTATATTCTTTTTTTCACCGGTCGATTTAGCCAGTGGTGGAACTGATGAACTTATGATTGGCAGTTCTCGGAATGATATCATCCGGTTGGTGAATTATTTTACGATCTCTCTCTCGTTGACGTTGACAGAAATCCACCAGAAATAAAAGAACATGATTTATGCCCAAGCCATAATACAATAAGCAATTTAAGAATGCGATTCGGCTCAACCGGTGGACTCGCCGGTGAAAAAAAAGATATACCTAATTAAACACATCGTTGGATTGCTTAAAACATATTCTAACCTCAAACTAGTCAAAACACTAATAACGACAAACAATTTGAGAACATTTCTCATAGAATGACAGCTAAGAGAGCTTCTGTGACTGCCACCAGAGATGGTATTCTCATATTCCTAATAATTTACCACATTTTCATGAAGTACCTATTTACATAAATCGACCTGAATCCACGTAGCGAATTAAAAATTTCACGTATTGAGTTCGATTATTCAAGGTCGAGTTGGCATATTTTGTAATTGTATCCGTACGAGATTTAAATGAAAACCGCAACAGAATCGAACTTGGAACAGTTCTCTGCTTGGAACGTGATTGTCAGTCAGTTTGACATAACTTAAATTAACTTTTGAGCTGAACTACTGTAGAAATTATTTATAAAATAGTTATCTTGTCAAAACGATTTGAGTATAAATAACATAGTTAAGTTTGCAAAATAACCGAATCAGTGCCTATATATCATGGTAGTCTACACATGCTATCGCCCTCTTATAAACAGTGAGTTGTAGGCTCGGCGCAATAGTAATTTTATTAATGAGATGCGCGGTCTATCTTTGCTTTCTCGTCCTTGCGAACATTCGTCTAAAATCACTTCGTTTCTCGGCATTTGCATTGAAGCATGGCACCTCGCTTTCTCTCATTTAGGTAGGATGTCTGGGTTTACTGACGCCCGGTAGTACAATCACGGCCTAAGCTTAGTTCAGCGTTGAACCAAGCTCAAACTTCATTTTGACAACCAATAAGAATTTAAAGTGATTGTCAAAATTAAGTTTGAGCTTGGTTCAGCGTTGGACCGTAATTGTACAACAGGATCTAACTGTACGGACATATTAAGGGTTTATTCACACAGCAATCACGGACGGTCCGTGACAATAAATTGTCGATATAGAGTGTACCAACAAAGTTATTTGGCAACGGAAAATAAAATGGTAGAAAAAGTAGTAAATTGTGGCGCAAACTTTGAACTTATAGTATATTATTAATGACCAAGTAAGGTCCCATACTGTTATAGCACCAATGACGTTTCTTAAAACATTCCAAAGGTGAGCATCAAATTCGTAACGACTAAAGAACTTAATAAAATTCTTACAAAACTTATACCTAAGTTACTTTTTTCAAGATCCATTGGTTAACTACAAGCTACTGGCTATCACAATCATATTAATATGTTATTTACTAGTTTGTTCCATTTATTAATATAATATACATATATTTATTCGATTTATTTTAAATATCAACTGAATATAATTTGAGGCCACACGGCGTATGTATAATTTAACACTTAGATCCCGTTGTATAATTTAGTTCAACGTTGAAACAAGCTTAAACTGCAACCTTAAACCTCAACAGGAATTTAAAACTTGGTTCAACGCTGAACTAACGTAATTGTACAACTGGCCTTAAAAATGTATAGACCTATTTAAATCATTTTTTATTAAAACTTGGCCTATGAGAATTTTTAACAAGACATTTAAAAACTGGATCTAAGAAGTACTTATATTCAGGGTTTTCCCGCGTACAGTACATCCACCAAAAGTATGACAAAAATGTCTTATAAACATATCCCGATAAATGCTTCTTTAGATGCCTAGAGCTAGGCTAGAAAGAGGACGTAATAGCATGGAAACCGTTTAGGATAATGGCATGAAAATTGGTTACCAACCAATAAGATGTAAATAACAGTGAATTTAAAGGAAAATTACTTCTTCCAGCGATGTCGCACGAAGTGGGGCTTAAGATAAATATTACCCTATATTTTTATTTCTAAGATTTTTTATTTTGATAGGAAGCACCGTTTTCGAGTAAAATTTTAAAAATAACGTATTTTTCAAAAGGAAGGATAATTCATATGAGTTCAGGTAATTTCGAAATTTATGTTACAAAAAAAGGATTAGCTGTAGAGTTTTGGACTTGCATTGTCTCTATTTGTTTTAAATCACAACGTTTCAATTGGTAATTATCTCCAGTTTCTCAGTTGAAATATTCACTTTATACAGGGGATAAAAAAAAAATTTTCGTGCCAAAATGTAGCTCATACAAAATTTCCATTTTTCAAAAATATTTTTTTCCTAAACTTCTAGCGAATTTGTTCGAGTTAAACTCCCCACCCTGTAGATTATCCTTCCCTTTGAAAAATAAATTATTTTGAAAGTTAAATTTTGCTCGAAAACGGCACTTCCTATCGAAATAAAACAAGAGTGAGTACATATTTAAAAAAAAAAACTCTAAATTGCATTTAAAATGAAAAAAAAATTATAATAAATATTTACCTTAAGCCCCACTTCGTGGGGCTAAAGGTAAAACTTTTCACCGACTTTCTTTGATGGCTCTAACCGTCTAAAGAAGCATTTCTGGGGATATGTTTATAAAACATTTTTGGATGTGCTTTACACCCTAGAAATATTGCACACTAATTTCGGAACACCCTGTATAGGTGGGATTGCGGTGTTGTCACATCAAACTTATTTCCCAGTTACTTTATTAAACAATACCTAAAATTGTTAAATCTTTTTAAAGAATAGAAAAAAACACTAAGATTAGTGGTAATAAAAGTATAGAAAACTTACTATTATATGTGAACTTCAACATAAGGTATCTATAAGTTCGGTCTATCGTTGTTACATAAGCAGTGATGTTAACAGTTTAGGTGCTTAGATAAAATGCAGTCCAAAAAAGTGAATTATTTTTAATGTTTTGTCAGAAGCAAAAAAATAACTTTTTAAGATTTTCTGAGGGTTTTTATGACTCGCGTCTATTCCCCAACACTATTGCAGGCATACTGCGCATGTCAGGCAGATAATTTGATGGCGGGATATTTAAAATATATAGAAATGGGTTTAATTGTTTTTTAGTGATTTTTTAAGTCACGGTCATAGTCGCAGTTCTAGTCCCAATTAAGTTTTTTTTACAAGAATATTTTTGTTATTCGCAGTTTGTCAGTTTGTTAATTTATAGGCCATAATTATAAAATAGAGGTAATCAGTAAGTTTTGTTGTCGAGGCTGTAAAGCACCTGTAAAGTAAAAACCTTACCTCCACTTTTTTAAATTGTAGAATAATTTATTTGTGCACAGACTGTGGGATGAATTGTATGTAGTACAAAAATATATTTACTCCATTGAAGAAAGCAATATAGAGGTTAATATACTGGTCCATATTTCTACATTATTTTCTTCAATGGAGCAAATATATTTTTGTACCATCCTACAATTCATCTCACAGTCTGTGCATACATAAATTGTTTTACAGTTAAAACACTGGAGGTTAAGTTTTTACTTTATAGGTGCATTACGGCCTCAACAATAACATAATTTATTGAATAGCCTGCCTCTCCACTTTAATTATGGCCCATAAATTAACAAACTGACAAGCTACGAATCACAATATTCTTGCAAAAAAATTTAATAGAGACTACAACCTAAACTATGACTCACACCGTGACGTAATAAAACATTAACAAATAATTAAACCCATTTCTACCTAATTTTCAGTGTGTCTGCAATCAATAGTGTTGGGAAATAGACGCGAGTCTTTTATGTAGACAAATTCTGCAAATACTGTACAAAGAATTCACAAACTTATTACTTATTTAAAAGTTTAAAGCTGCATTTCTAATCACTTTGCGGGCGAAGTGACACTTCGACACGCGTGCTAACTGTAAAAGATACATTTCTATTCAATTCGTGACGCATTTGTCATTTTTCCATTGCCTTGCTCGTTATTAGTTATTATTTTTTTATCAAAAAGAGATGGAAAATAGCCAGGAAAGTCAAATTAATGATGAATTTTTGCTACAGTGTGTTGCAAATTATATAGCACTGTACGACAAAACAGATAAAGGGTATAAATCCATTCTTCAGAAGGAGAACTGTTGGGCAAATGTAGCAAGGTCTTTACAAACAAAATAATAAATTTAGAATACTTTCCGTATGAACAGCATCCAATTTTGCCAGCTGCACAAATTTATATACACTATAAAAGCGTAAAAGTAGTAAAAAGTTAAGAAAATCGAGGAAAATCAACATAAAAATAAAAATAAAGTTTACATGTCAACAATGTCAACATCAGAATTCTTATAACACGCATGTGTAAAAGTCAGCACGAATGTCGAAAGTTTGCAGCTTGCAATAAATTTTGTATTGGCCGGCACGCGTGCTGAATTCGAATTTTATTGAAAATGCCAACGTTGACATTCATAGACTTAGCACGCGTGTCGAAGTGTCACTTCGCTCGCAAAGTGATTAGAAATGCAGCTTAACATTTACATTGACTGAGTAAGTGGACCTGTATTTCTACAGGTTCCTTAAAATAGGCTTGCATTTTTTATATATACAATACCAACAGGGTGTCTAAATAAGAATGGAAGTCGCTACGTCAGTGCTAAAAACCAATTTGGAATATTTATAATCAGTCCATCGCTCCAAATCAATTCATATCTCAGGAACCGCTTGTCACAGCGTTTTTAAATAAAAAAGAATCATTACAAAATCGACCAAGAGAAATCGCTGGAAATTATTTTTAAGTTACTAAATTTCATCAGTACATTTTACTCAAGAGGATCAAAAAATAAACCTGAGCAAATAATAACATAAAACAAATTTTTGGACTGCTACATACAAATTAGGGGATCCAATCGAGTTAAATATTACAATCCTAGGATCCAGAAATCCCAGGACCGGATCCCCTAATACCAATACAATCTTTCAAGCTGAATCAATAAGAATGTCATCTACTCACTACGATCCTGTAGGTCCTAGGACAAACTTTGTTACTAAGTGTTGTGTTTCCTATAACAGGTTGTACATTTGTCCAGCCATCAGGCCGACATCATTAGACAGCAGCTGATAGAGCTGACAGATGTGCTTAGCATTGCACTGGCTCGCTAGTCGATGACAGAGCCATCTTCGAGAGGGTGGAAAGGCTACGCTTAGGAAAACTACTGCCACCGCTGCTTTCGGAAAATATCTTCCGAAAACTACAAAAAAAAATTAAAATTTAGTCCATTTTCAAATTAATAATACCGGGTGTCCCATTATGGATGGCCACCGGCCGTATTTCGGAAACTACTGGGCATAGAAGCTTGGGGGGATAAAAATGATAACTAAAGTGGCCATGAAAAAATCCTGGAAATAATTTTTAAGTTTCGCATTTTGCCGCAAGAGGGCGTAATTGAAAAGTAAATTTTAAAATTTTACATATCTCCAAAAATTCCACATTAAGGTATATCTTTGGTTACACCACTAAAAAGCTTGGACAATTATGCATCATTTTTGTCTTATGCTCGTTGGCGTACCGACTTTATTAAGAGGGGGGGAAGCTGTTGAAAGTGTAATCATTTAAATCGCTGTAACTTATAAAATACTTATCCGATTTTAGCAAACTAAAGACTGTTTGGAAGAGAAATGTATGCACTTTCACCAATCGTATTTAGTTGTTCATAATAGTTCTCAAAAAAATTAAATTAGGCGGGCGGAAGCTTTGCTATTAAGTGAAGGTGGTCATATCCAACAATTTTTATTTAACAACATTTTTCATTATCAATGTTAATAATAATAATAAATAGTAGAGCTAATTTAATTTAATTATTTTAATTAAGAACGGTGTGCCTGAGGAGAAAAACGCAGGAGACCATTTTTATGCAGAATTGACCAGGCTAATCCGAAATAATATCCACATGGAAAAATATCAGTGGCGTCCCACTTTTTTTCTAAAAAATAGATGACCGCTTCTTTTTTTCTAGCAAATTTCATCTACTTTTCGATTATGGTATCATAATTATACCGTATGGTTTATTTTTTTGGAGTAAAATCAAACAATGTGTTATTATTACAAATTGCGCTCTCTAGCATTTTTTTTAGAACTATTATGGACAACTAAATACGATTGATGAAAGTGCATACATTTCTCTTCCAAACAGCCTTTAGTTTGTTAAAATCGGATAAGTCGTTTATAAGTTACAGCGATTTAAAAGATTACACTGTCAACAGCTTCCCCCCTCTTATTAAAGTCGGTACGCCAATGAGCATAAGACCAAAAAGCTTTTTAATGGTGTTACCAAAGATTGTGGAATGTGGAATTTTCGGGATATGTAAAATTTTAAAATTTACCTTTCAATTACGCCCTCTTGCGGCATAATGCGGAACTTAAAAATTATTTCCAGGATTTTTGCATGGCCACTGTAGTTATCATTTTTTTCCCTGAGCTTCTATGCCCAGTAGTTTCCGAGATACGGCCGGTGGCCATCCATAATGGGACACCCGGTATACAGGGCGATTCGAAAGTACTATGACAAACTTCGGGATGTGGTTGGTGACATTATTTTAAGAGAAAAAGTTTTAATGGACCATGGTCTTTAACGACTTCGTTTCGGAAATACAGGGTGGTCAAACTTTTTAAAAAAAGTTATAATTTAAAAAAATTTGCAAATAAGAGAGTATTTATAAATTTAAGTGTACTTACAACTTCCTGATCCCCGATTCTGAGGACTTCTTCCAGGGTGCATCATCGGGCTCGTACGGCAGGGGACCTTGTACAGGAGCGTCTTCATCCACCGGACTAAAACACAACGGCAAAATAAGCTGACAATAAAAACACAGGAACTTAAAATAAAGAATATAAAAAAAATTACTGCAATTTTTCCATTTGTATCGTACAAGGTGTCAAGGTACGGTAGATCCCGATATAAAAACACGATGCTGAATTAGTAGTTTGTACAACAAGAGGATATGGGCAAGTAGACTATATCAATTCTAGAAATATCGATATAATGTTTCGATATATCAATACCTCGGTATATCGAAACATTTTAAAAATGAAGTGTTTTGGTATCCACCCCTTAACGGTTGTATTTCCAAATAAAATCTAACTAAAGTACACTCATCAGCAAAAAAAACCGGACAAGGAAAATTAATACCAACTTTGATATTAATTAACTTTTCTGATTTTAAAATATATTTAATGAAATTTTCGAAAGATGGTAGCCGCATGTATTAACATTATTACCCTCTTTTCGATTTAAGAAAAATGTTGACATGTGTGATATTATACCGAGGGCAACAAATGATCATTTTTTTGCCTTACGTTCTTAACACCCTGTGGAAAAAGTAGGCGGTGCGATGATATTGCAGTGCATTTCATATGGAAGTTGTATGTTTTCTTAACATTTTGTTTTTTGATTCGTCCCAATAACTGTTCTTTTTAAAAAGATATAATATTTTTAAAAAATCATTTTAATTTTTCGAATGTTAATGAAAAAAAATAAACGTGATAAGTTGCCTATCAACTAGCGTTTTATTTCATTATCAGTGGCAAGCTTGAAATATTGCCCAAACATGCTTTCAGAAGTTGTTGCCCGTGCTGTGGCACTAAACGACGATGGCCGAAACATACGATATATTGCTAACGTCTTGGGTGAGGCTAAGAGTACCGTACAGGATGCAATCAGCCGCTTTCGACAAACTGGAGAGTACAGTTTGGGGTTGTTTGACGACTAATGGCTGAAGATGGTAAACCGCGATCGCGTAGTCTTACGTCTCCTCCCTGATCCTTGACGCCTAGAATACTCCCCAGTTTGTCGAAAGCGACTGATTGCATCCTGTACGGTACTCTTAGCCTCACCCAAGACGTTAGCGATATATCGTATGTTTCGGCCATCGTCGTTTAGTGCCACAACAGCACGGGAAACAACTTCTGAAAGCATGTAATATTTCAAGCTTGACACTGATAATGAAATAAAACGCTAGTTAATAGGCAACTTATCACGTTTAATTTTTTTTTTTTCATTAACATTGGAAAAATTAAAATGATTTTTTAAAAAGATTATATCTTTTTAAAAAGAACAGTTATTGGGACGAATCAAAAAACAAAATGTTAAGAAAACATGCGACTTCCATATGAAATGCACTGCAATATCATCGCACTGCCTACTTTTTCCACAGGGTGTTAAGAACGTAAGGCAAAAAAGTATCATTTGTTGCCCTCGGTATAATATCACACATGTCTACATTTTTCCTAAATTGGAGAGCGGGTAATAATCTTAATACATGCGGCTACCATCTTTGTGGTTAGCGGTGTTGACAGTCTACGATTTTGTAATTCCGACTTTTTGTTATGAGGGTCATAGTTAGAAGAAATCATAGGGCTTATTGTTGTTTTTACTGCATTAATACCAGAAATGCATGGCATGTAATGGTCTTTAAAGGTGATCGTTTGAAGACTTTGTGTTTTCTTTTCATGTGAACATTAATATTTGTTTTTGTACTACATTTCATCCCACAGTCTGTGCACACATAAACTGTTCTCCAATTTAAATTTAAAAAATGACTGGTAGGTTTTTACTTTACAGGTGCTTGACAGCCGCCACAATATATTTAATATTTTGTGACAGCCGCAGCCATAACAAAACTTACTGATTAATAACCTGCCCCTCCATTTTAATTATGCCCCACAAGGCCACAAATTAAAAAACTGGCAAACTGTTCTTATAAGAAAACTTAATACCTCGACTATGACTCAAAACCGTGACGTAAAAAATAATTAAATCCATTTCTACCTACATACATTTTTAATTTCCCGGCATCATGCTATCCGCCTGACATGCGCAGTATGTCTACCATTATGATCGAAGAGAATAAGGCTAATATCGCCTTAACCAGAACACAGGATCCAGTAAAACAAACTGTCATCCTCCCAGGTGTCGAATAAATCACCGACATCACCGGACTAAGGAGTCTGGAGGACCAATTATGATATTGGACATCGTACGCGTCACATTGCCAAGCAAAGCCACAGATGAGTCGCCCAACAACAACTATGATATTAACTGACAGTCATGACATGACACAGGCACTTTAACCAACGTCCACCTCAAGGCGTGAAAAACCTTATACGAAGCAGACCACATCATCGGAGATGGGAGGAATACCTTCCACCAACAAGGGGGCCCTGTATTGTCAATGTCAAAAGCGTCCGGGGGTTCCACGCTGTGGACCCCTTCGTCTATTCCTCAGTGCACCGCGGCCTAACAACCGGGTCGGAGGGTTATGGGTGTATACCGTTCCCCAAACACTGAAGCGTTTACTGTCTTTCCATAGTCCATGATCAGCCGTTTCGTCCTACTGACGATTGACAGCCATAGGCGCAGACTTTTTGCAAGTCGCGGCCTCAGGTGTCGCGCGTCTCTGATGAGTCCCAGTAGGACGAAACGGCTGATCATGGACTATGGAAAGACAGTGAACGCTTCAGTGTTTGGGGAACGGTATACACTTATAACCCTCCGACCCGGTTGTTAGGCCGCGGTGCACTGAGGAATAGACGAAGGGGTCCACAGCGTGGAAACCCCGGACGCTCTTGACATTGACAATACAGGGCCCCCTTGTTGGTGGGAGGTATTCCTCCCGTCTCCGATGAGGTGGTCTGCCTCGTATAAGGTTTTTCACGCCTTGAAGTGGACGTTGGTTAAAGTGCCTGTGTCATGTCATGACTGTCGGTTAATATCATAGTTGTTGATCAGACGTTTGCGCCGTTCTCGGGCGACTCATCTATGGCTTTGCTTGGCAATGTGACGCGTACGATGTCCAATATCATGTCTACCATTAGGTTGGGATATAGACGCGAGTGTCCGACGTCGATTGTGAATGCGACCCTTGTCCTGCTCACATCACACGCGTCATGGCATCCACAGAAAAGATGGTCAAATTGATTTGTTTATATTACTTATTGCGCAAGCTGTTACTCACCTATTAAGTATACACGGAAGACACAGTTGGCAATATATTGGTTTTATATGCGAGTGAAACAAGGAGATTGTAACTCGACCAAAACAATAAGTAAATGTGTGATAAACCCACTTTTTTATCATTTACACAAAACGTTTACAAATAAATATCTCAGAAAGTAATGCTTTTCTTCTTGGACTTTGCTTCCGACTCCGATAATTATTAAAATTAAAACAAACTAAAAAAAATTAAAACAAACTTACTAAGCTTGCGCTTCTTCTGAAGGCGAGGGTGTCTTATTGCTATTGTAATAATTACTGGCGTTTGAACTAAGGTTTTCGCGTGCGTTTGCTCCAAAACTAAAAAGCATATTCTTAAATCTAAAAAGAAAAATTAAAAAAAAAATAAAACAAAAATTTAAATAATAAAATAAACAAAATAATATACAAATAAAATAGGCGACAAAGTTATTGGCATAGTTGGTCGTCTTAAAGTACCACACATTCACATCTGTATTTCACATTAGGTTTGTTGAAATAGTAGTAGTCAGAAATAGTCAGGTTTCTGAGTAGTCTCTTAAATAAGTTTTAACTAGAGACGCTAACTATTATAGTATATTTCAGAAAGGTATAGAGTAATAAAATGGGAGATTCTGTCCAGTTGGGTTAATTTTAGTGTCGGCCATAGGCGCAGGTAAATTTTATGCATTTAATTATCTATGATAACTAACCAAAGAAAAAAATAGAAGATAATTTAATAAAGAAGGAACTATTAACTATAGCAAGTTTACACAGTGTTTTATGAAATATGCCGTGAAAGATATAGCTGAAAAACATAGTGTAACTGTGCCGCGCACACCGCCATGTCAATGCGAACTAAATCCTATAGAACTTATATGGGCGCAAGTGAAAGGATTTGTAGCAAGACACAACACGACATTTAAAATGAAAGACGTTAAGCTACTGTTTGATCAAGCCATTAAGGAAGTGACACCAGATAACTGGCGAAAAGCAGTCCATCATGTCATTAAAGAAGAGGAGAAAATGTGAGATCTTGAGCACCTGCTAGATCGGACCGCCGACTCGTTAATTATAACGTCAAGAGGAGATGACAGTTCCTCAGATGACGAAGAATATAATGATTTTTTATAATTTAATTTTTGTATAATGTATTTTTTGTATTTTGTATTTTTTTATAATGTTTAATAAAAATAAGTGTACCTAATACTATGTACATAATGCATGCCTTTGTCCTTTGTCATACTATTTTCAGTGTTTGTGAATTGATAACAATAGACAAAACCCATAAATTGATCCCAACCCGGGTGATACTACCTGCACTTGACGAAAATAAAAAATTTTGCAATAAAATCAATGCCAATTATAATAATAAATCGACTCTATTGGCAACATACAATAAAATTGAACAACAAAAAAATTGCATGAAGCATCGAACAAGGGCGAAGTTTAGCCGAATCAGCAATGATTCAGCTAGTCTTACACTTAACCCTAGCGAGACTTGCTCTAGAAAAAAAATTAATTACTTAACACATGCTAAAGTATAACCAAATAGCTATTCTTAAAAGCTTTTCTGAAACATGGCAGTTCTGTGTCGAGGAATATGAAGCAAGGATCGTGATCTTACGTTAACAGAGTGACAGTCCAGCCGCCTTGAGAATCTGGCAAGTAAATAAGATGGTTTCTTAATCAGTAAAATTCGATGTACAAAGGTAAGGAAGAGAAGTTTCGCACGATTCTGCATATTAAGCCACTGTAGCTGAGATATGAAAGGAGAAACGTGGTCGAATTTGCGCAAGCTAAATATATATCTGCAGCAGGCATTTTGTATTATTCTCTTATCAAAAGCATTTAAGTAGTTGTAGTAAGCAACGACGCCGTAATTGAACAAAGACAGGACCAAAGTATCGCAAAGAAGTTTTTTTAAGAAGTTAATTATGAAAGTGGCTTAAATATTCGTTGGATCACTCTGTAGTCCCTTTGCATACCTAATGAGCTTTTATGACTCTACACCTTTCTAAAATATACTATAGTAAATTTTGTTACAAGGTTTATAAAAATCATTTTAAAAATAACAATTTATATCGAACACTGACGATAAAAACAGTATTAATATTGGCCGGTAAGATTACCTGACTTGACTCCACTAGATTTCCTTTGGGCACATTTGAAAGATGTTGTATACGGATACTTTATAGAAGATATGGCAGATATTGTATACAGGGTGTTTTATTAAGGTTGGCTACCGGCCATATCTCGGAAACTACTAAGCATAGAAACTCTGCATCATTTTGGTTTAAGGCTCATTGGCGTACCAATCCTGATATTCAAAGTGTAATCATTTAAATTGCTGTAACTTCTAAACGACTTATTCGATTTTAGTAAACTTAGGCTTGTTAGGAAGAGAAAGGTAAGTATATCTAAGGTTTTATCTATTTTTCGACATTTCCCTAAAGGTGTAAAATATACTATTCAATCGATTGTATCTCAAAAAGTCGTAGAAATATCAAATTTGACCAAAGAACAAAAACCTTTTTACATAAATTAATTGTCTTAATTCATTACAAAGAAACATTCTAAGTTTTAAGTGAAATACCCTGTACATACGTTTCAGCCTTCTTTTTAGGTCGATAAGTTTCCAGTTCATCTTCCAAATCGCTGACTCTGGCTTTCAATTCATTCCGTTCATGTAGAATGTCCTTTAATTCTTGCGTAGTAAATCTTGGTCTATTCGGATCATCTAGGTCGTATATAGCTTTGTTGGCAGGGAACGGAAGATCACACTAAAAATTACAGTGTATTTATTAAAAAAACACTTAAAATAGAATCACAAAATACAAAAAGCTCACTTTAAATAATGCATGCTGAAACCAATCTTACGCATCTGATAGCGGGTTAATGAACGGAGGTCACTAGAAAAGGTAGGCAACCATCAGATCGCAAATAGAACAGACGGTTGTCACGTTCAAAAATATTGGAAAATAATAGTTTTATGTCGCCATAAGTATGACAGTATTATTTTCAAGATATTAACATGTTAAAAGTTAAATAAGGTGTTACATAAATTATTTTTTTTTTTCAGATGAATATTTTTTCTAATTCTTTTTTGTGTACGTGCGTTCTCGTTTACCTACTGCCTTATATAAATATATAAGGCACTAAATAGTGCAGGTCGGCAACATGGTGTCACAACCTTTTTATTACTACAGTGCGCAAATTCTAATTCTAGGAACATCGGAAGTCCTCATGACCAAATTTATATAATAATAATAATAAGCTTATTTTCAAAATTTATAATATAATAAATGTGTTTATTTATCTTCCTCAATAAACTTTTTTTTTGATCCCCCAAAGACGTGCTGGTTAGGGGCAAATCTTAGTAAGTATTTTAAATTATAAATATATAAGAATGATAAAATATGTTTTTAAATATTTGTTTATTAAATTGCAAAAAAAACGTTTAAGCATATGTATATAAATATAAACGCAGTTGTTTGAAGTATAATAAAATTTTGAAAAATATATTATTCACAACAATATTAATTAAAACATTTCCAAAATTATTTTTAAATTATCTGTTTCCAATATACATGCTTTTATTTCGACTTTATATTTTTTAATTAAATATGTTCTTTAATTTGTGTTAGTAAATAATCGTTTAAATAAAAACATAAATATTTGAAATTTTTTCCTATGGACTTTATTTTAGGTTTTATGGTTATTTCATTTTATGACGTGTATTATGATTATGGTTTTTAAATTGTATAAGATTTTTATTTTTGAATATGTATATTAAGATGTTATAAATGTAAAGTTGTCCAATGTTGATTTTTTTTGTTTCAGAATATAATTTTATTGAAGGATAAAGATAATCTTTATTAAATATAATTTTTAGAAACCTTTTCTGTAATATTTCTAATTTTTTAACTAAAGTTCTATTTATTCCTCCCCAACCTAAAATTCCGTAATTTAAATAAGTTTTAACTAATGCATAATATAATATTTCCATATTATGTTTTACGTTCAAAACTTTTTTAATGTTTCTAAAAATTGGTAGTAAACTTCTCAATTTTTTAATCAAATATTCTATTTGAAAATTCCATTTAACTTACTGTCAAAGATTATTAATATTTTACTTGTTTACTTTCAAAATGTCATCATTTATGTTAATACTATTTATATTTTGTGGTATGTTATTTCGATTTAAAGTAAAAGAAAGATAATTAGTTTTATCAAAATTAATTGTTAATAAATTTTTATCAAACAATTTTTTTATGATTTTAAAATCTTTTTTAATTTTGTTATTTAAGTTAAAAAAAATAAAATTGCAGTACCTATCATCGGTTAAACTATGAATTTCTCCATCATAATTTTGTCAAGGGTAATTATTGTTCCGAGGTTGGATCATGTTCTTTGTTTGGATGGAAAACAAAGAATACAGAAAAAAAGTTAAGGATGCCAAAAATTTTTTGGAATAACAATCGGAAAAAAAAACTTATAAAGCAAACTTACCTTAACCAAATCCTCATTTTCTTTCTGAGCCAACCCCAACCGTTGTCTGAGAGCATTGATATCCCTCTGTTGGTCCTGCAATTGCACCAAAAAGTCAGCTCGTTCATCGCACAACGTCCTGACTTGGTTCTGCATTGACTTGTGCTTTCTTCTCAGCTCTTTACTGGTAGTGGTGAGCCTGTCTATTTGAGATTTTAACTATAGGAAGAGAAGAATGCCCTTTGAACATACAAGGTACTAAATATACGGAGTGTTATTTTAATTACTTATTGCAATTAAACCAGGAAATCATGATGTATGAAAGGACATTGCAGGAAAATATTTTTTAACGTCGCTTTGCTGCTACACTAAGCGAGAAAATGCATGACATATCACGTTTTAATAAGTGTATTTCGCGTAAGCTTTTAATGGCCGTAGATGACACACGTCATTTCTATTAACATAATATTAATTAAGGTTTGGTTAGGGCCGGACTGGTGTTCCTGTAATAGTTAATTACCAAATAAGCAATATATTCACTTGCATTTCATAAAAAGAACACTTTACAGGTACACACAGTCCAACAATTTATAACCAGAAAGTCTACAAACAAAATAATAGCAAAATTATCTCTTAAAATGCCAAAATGCAACAACAATACTGCACTCATTATTCAACACGTGAACGAATGGATGCCGGTTCTGTGATATTGAAAGAATGCAGAGAAGACACGCGGAATGATGACGTACCGAAAGAGATATGCGAAGACAAAAGCGTAAGAAAGAGATACACATACTAACGGCATCGATGTCAGGTTCTGTAACAATAATCTCTTGATGCGTTTTAGCTGATGAAGGCCAACAGATTGGCGTGTTCAGTGTATATCTTTGTTGTGTACATGTATATACAGGGTGATTCACGTTGAGTGGCCTATTAGAAGATTTCGGAAACGAGTAAACTTATCTTTCTAAAAATTTGACAGCAGGCATAATTAGCTTTGAGCTTTTAAAGCAGTATATTTTGACGTTTTTATTACTTCCGGTTATACCGGAAGTTAATGCCAGCTTTGCTATTTCAAATGTAACACCCTGTATATTTTAGCATTTTTGATTCCCATATTAAAATTTAAATAACTTTTGTTAATAATAATCTATTTCTATCTCTAACCGTTTTTGAGATATGAATTATTAAAGGATTTTTTTGTGTAAAAACGATCCGAGAAGAAAGTTTAGTAACTCTGAATATTCATGGTGTCTACGTATCATAGGCCGAACATGCAAGTGTTTAATGAACGATATCCACATTTACCAGCATTAAGCAATAAACAATTTAGTAGAATTGAGACTAATTTTTTAAAGTTTGGTCATACTAAAAGCTCATAATTCCAAAACGACTAAAAATGTGGATTGTAACATATTAGGCATTTGGATAGAAAATTTATTTCTCTACCCGTTAGTAATCTAAAAAAATAGGCTGTTCCATTTGCAAAAATTGACTTATGCACATTTAATTAAATGGTAACATTGGCACAATTTTAGAAACTCCCTGTATAAAAAACGTGAAACTTAAGTAATTTAAACTAAAGATCTATGTATTACTTGAAAGCTTACAAAATTTTAAATGTTTACCTTTACTAGTTTCAGAGTTACTAAATTTTCTTCTCGGAGCATTTTTACACAAAAAAATCTTTTATAATTAATATCTCAAAAATGGTTAGAGATAAGAATATATTATTATTAACGAAAGTTATTAAGATTTTAATAATGTAATCCAAAATGCTAAAATATACAGGTTGTTCCATTTGAAATAGCAAAGTTGGAATTAACTTCCGGTATAACCGAAAGTAATAAAAACGTCAAAATATAATGCTTTAAAAGCTCAAAGCCAAATATGTCTGCTATCCAATTTTTAAAAAGATAAGTATACTCGTTTCCGAGATCTTCTAATAGGCCACTCAACGTGAATCACCCTGTATACAGTCAGCTATATATCAATCTCTCATGAATGTTCGTGAGGAAAAGCAGTTTTCGAAATTAAGGAATTTTTTAATCACATGTTGACCAACGCGTTTGATAAGAGAAACTTCAAAGCATTAAAAACGTACGTGAAATTTACTATACAAAACTACAATAGAAAAATTACAAATATAACAATTGACAACACACAACATAACTGTGCGAAAGACTTTATAAGATGTTATTACATACACAAACATTTAAATAGTGAAAAGGTAAATAACGTTATAATGTTTCAATAAATAAAATTGGGAAAATATAAAAAAGAGCCGAGAAAAGCCGAATTACTGTGCAACGAATGCTATGTAAAAATCCCACTTACATTATCTACATCCAAACACTTTTCCTGCAACAATTTCTCCTTCTCCCTTATCTCCTCCCTCTGCTTCTCCAAATTGTCCTTTAACCTCTGCAACATCTCCGCATCGTGGATCAGATCAGGAGGCGTCGAGGGCGATTGTTGATTCGGATTCTGATCTTTGATTAACTTTCGGTTTTCTTCTTGGAGTTTCGATACCATGGACACGAGATCTTTGGTCTCGGACCGCCATTGATCCTCTATTATTTCTAGTTCCTACAAAAAGCAAAGGAATATAAGTAGAGAAAACATATACAGGGTGTGAAAAAATATATCAAAAACTACTGAATATAATTTTTGGAAAATTTGGCACATCCATACCGGGTCACAACAAAATTACTTGCCATGTTCTTATAAAATAAAACATGATTATGAAATTTTTGTTGGTTATATGGTTACACTGTGCACACCTTTTCAGTATTGAAACGTCTGACTCTCACTTCCGGTTCAACCGGAAGTGCACACAACTTTGTTACTACGAAGAATTCTAAGCATAGAACACTAGTGGTGTGCATACAATATAGACAAAAAAAGCATTGCCTACCCTGGAAACAATAAAACAAACGCCAACCAAAATTATTTCTTTATATTTAAATTTGTATCCGTGTAATATCTGGCAATATTTCTGTGTATGTAAAGGACCAGGACCGAAAAGTTAATCGTATAACATTGAAGAGCATTTCTACGAACGCATTCGTTGTCAATTAATCGTAAATTCGATCGCTGTATAAGCATCCCGTATAACATTTTGAAAAGCAGAGATTTTACATTATATTAACCGCTTATGGGAAAGCAAATACACTGCGTTTATACGAGTGAAAGCGAGCGAGAGAGCCGGTAGGCAGTAAGCTAGAAAGAGAACAAATACACGTGACTCCCAACCTGAGTCTCCGTCAGCCATCTGCCTGCGCTTGTAAAATGCATTGGTGCCAATCTTCGAATTTTGTCGTAGTTTCAAAAAATACTACGCGTTCTCGATATAAAACATGTCAGGTTAGTTAAGATCTTAATTTGTAACGTACAATAAGAAGTACTTTTATGATTATTTCTGCTAGTAAATATCTTAAATTATAATAACATATTAATTGACTTGGGGTTCAATCAAGTGGATGTTAGATTTAAAATCTGAATATAAAACGAATGTGGATGAAATTTATTTATATTAATACATATTAGTGTTTTCGCCCTGTGTTTGCTAAGACAGTTTCAGAGAAAATGGCGTTGGAAATTGTCAAATAAATAAGTAATAAATTTAATATAACTTAATATTTAATAAACTCATTAGTCTTTAAGATTTAAGCATTTAAAAGTTTAGTTACATTATCCAACAAGCAACAATTGATGGTAATTTTTTTATTCATAGTTTCATCTAAGGATCCCTGCAGATTTGTTTACTAATTTCAACTATTTTACGACGTTATTATTGCCATCCATAGCTACCTTAGATACTACAAATAATAAACTAACATAAATTGTTGCTTGTTGGATAATGTAACTAAACTTTTAATTGCTTATATCTTTAAAACAATTAAGGTTAGACATAGGGAAGCATAAAGAAAAAATATTTAGGAAAGTAAGATAATTTTGAAAATTAGATTTAAAAGGGGGAGTGCCATTAAAATTATTGGAGAAATTTGCGTTTAAATGTCAAATTTTGCAGCACTTCCGGTTAAACCGGAAGTGAAATAGTTGTGACTCATTCATACGGACTACCTAAAAAGAAGTAAAAAAAATTGTTCAACAAAATAAGTAAACACGCGAAAAGTACACAAAAACGATCATTTGCAAAGAACAAACCCTTTTTTTCTGTATTTGCAAATGCAATTGACAATGACATAGACATTTTTTGGTTATGGCATTAACATATATTTAAATGGTTGCCAACTTTTTTCTAGGGGAAACAATTATATCACCAAAGATTATGTCTTTCCATGATATGCCATTTTAACAACACAGTGTCTTATGGGAATAAATTATCTACTTTTTTTAGAGGGCTGTGGTAGCACCCTGTATAGATGTGTCAATTTTCAAAAAATAATATTCATTAAACATATTTTATAGTATACCTTTTCAAATTTTTGCCTATACTCCGCCTTTTCTAACTTATCATTTTCCAATTGAGAAATCTTTAATTGTAATTCATTTAGAAGCGTGTTTTCTCTCTCATTTCTAGTCGCTAAGTTTTCCAACAGTTCCAGCGCGTTGATAACTTTTGGCATGAGTGAAGTGACTGCATCGGCTCCATATCTGTAAATTACCATTTTTATTTTTAATTTCAAAAATAGTACATTTTATACTTAGTAGAAAAAGCTTAACATTCCCGGACGATCGTAAAGATTGTATGTCGAGGCGCAAGCCGGCAATACGGAGTCCGGGAATGTGGCTTTTCCTTCGAGGTATACATACTATTTTTTCTAAAAATCGAAAATTATTCAAAAGACAAATTATTACTGGTTAAAATTTTTAAATAAGTATTATAAATTTTATTCAGAAATAAAGGATGCCTAGAAATATTTGTTTTGTAACTATGGAAATACAGTAATATTGAATAGGCTATTTCACTAAATTTTGATTCTGGTTGTAGTTGTAGTGTATAAAGGAACAAAACATAAAATTTTCTGTATTTGTACTTTTTGATATTTTTCTGAGAAATAAATAAATGAAAAAAGTTTCGGAACAAAATCACGGATTTTATTAAATATACGTCATAAAAACGGCAGCTTGACAATGTTGCCAATGTTCTCCAAATTTTTTATATTATAATCCAATGACAAAGTCTGAAAAGTAATCCAATGGAAATAATTGTCCAAAACGGAAAATTTTAAAAATCATCATATTATTTCCGAAATGGTATCTATATTTTGTCTTAAAATAAGTTAATAAAGTTCTAGGAACAAAATATATTATTTAACTAGCATAAAAGGTTTCAAATGTGGCAACACCGAAATTATTGACAGAAGACCAAGCTAATGAAATGACAGTTGAAAAAGTATAACCTAAGTTATTTGTCGATGTTTCTGCTCTATGAGCAAATCAATAAAAATAACAGTTATTTTAAACAAAAATACATTAAAATTCCATAATAATGCGGATGTAAGTGAGATGTAAACAAAATCGCCGACATGACAAGTAAAAGATCGGTAACGATACTCACTGTAAATTCTTATAGGATCGACGTCATCGTCGCGCCAATTTTGCGTTTTTAAAATTTGTGGAAATTGTGCATGTTTTCAATGAGCTGCAAAAAAATGCATGGTATGACCTAGCAATAGTTTTATTTATGATAAACTCCTATTATAGCACCGACTTTTAACAATTCAACAATTTAAATGCCGAAACTATAAAATATGAGAATAGTGAAAGAGCCCCACTGTTAAACTTGCCGCATTTTAGTTAACAAATAACTGTACAGAAATAATATTTCTCTACAGTATAATATTAATAGTACATTGTATACCTACTAGGAAAAGCTAAACATTCCCGGACGAGATTGTATGTCGAGGCGCAAGCCGAGACTGACTATACGGAGTCCGGGAATGTGGCTTTTTCTACGAGGTATACATACTATTTTTCCGTAAATCGAAAATTATTAAAAGGACATAACTTATTACAAACAACTTGTTAAAATTTTGAAATAAATATTGTTAACTTTGTTCACAAATAAAGGATGCCATTAAATATTTGTATTGTAACTATGGAAACACAGTAGATAATATTGAATTGTTAAGCTTAACACATTTTAGTTTACAAGTAGCCGTACAGAAATAATATTTCCTTACAGTACAATAATAAATATTTCCTAACAGTTATACTGACATTTTTGAAAACATGTCTAAAAGAATAGGTCAATATTTCCTTGCACTTAGCCGTTGCTAGGCAACGGAAAATACCTTTTTTTAAATTTATTTATCAATTATAATAATATATTATGTCACCACACTAAAATTACACTTGGTTAATTAATTTGACTATTTGAAATATCCTACATACAGACTAGTTTTAAAGTATTTATCTTGGCGTTTTTGTAAAAATGTTATTTTTTATTTAATTTTAAATTAAGAAAGTTCATGTTGAAAATAAAATGACCAAAAAAATTTATTGTTTCATTGGAAGAAAACTGTGCATATCCCTCGTAAAAAATCCTTGAATATTTTATGACAATGAATAAACTAATGCATATTTAAATAGATTTAAAGTGTGACCAGAATGATAATAGCCTAATTAAACTATGTGATTCAATATTTGTTCCAGACAAAGGAATCCGAGTATAAATAACAACAGCAGCCAATAACACTTGGGTGTTTTAAATTCCTTAGGACAATGATCTTGTTGGATAATAGAAATAAATAAATTACTGAAATACTATTCCATCGACTATTTCACTAGTGTTTTATACTGACAAAATATCATAGCATCCATATCTAGTGGAAAAACTACCTGGACAAAATCAACAAGATGGTTTTTCAGCGGAAAAAATTATTGTTAGTCTGACAAATACCATCCTGGTTTGAAAAAGACAAAATGAGCAATTTAAACGAAAATGCAAGGTTTGGGTACCAATCTAACCCAGAAAAACCAGCAAATGGTTGGTACGAAATTCATCAAACAATAACTTGTGCCCTGTAAGATTATTTTTAAAATTATTGGAAAAAAGAGGACCAAACATTTCCACAGAAAGACTATTTCTCTCCGTTCATCCAAACTGGCAGAAGGGATGTTGGTTCAAAAATACTCCACTAGGAATAAATACAGTATCTAAGTGTGGGCCTAAACTTCAGCGGAAAGAATTGGAATTGATATGAAGACGCATAAAATAACAAATTATTCTCATCGATCTACCGCTGTGTCTGACCTATTTAAACAAGATGTTGGGGAACAAGAGTTGATTAAGTTAACAGGCCACTCAAACGCAAATTCCCTGAAACTATATCTGCAACTAGATCCTAGTCATCATTTGAAGCTCATCGAAAATCTCAGAACAATAAATGAAGCATGTTCTGGACCTTTGACTTCTCAAATGCAAGTCAATCATACCCAAAAAACAATGCTTTGATAGAAAAGAATGGACAAACTATTACTTATAACAACTGTAAGTTTGAATATTAGTAATAAATACATAAAGTTTCTAGTTTGCTAAATAAATAAACAGCGTGTTTTTATTGTTTTCTCGTGAAATAGTCTTGTCAAATATCATTCGAAAAAAAAGAAAAGAAAGGCTGATCACTCTTAAAGCGAACTTTGCTTTTAATCCCACCCTATAAAACAACCCTTTCTGGCACTATAAATAGTTATTATTGAATCTGGCGGTTTAAATCGACTTTATAAAATTGGCCCTTAGGCCCGTATTATTAATCTCCTGGTAACTTTACCAGCCAGATAATTTCCAAAAAAACCATTGTTAAGACAATTGTCTCCATAGAAATTATCTGGCTGGTAAAGTTACCAGGAGATTAATAATACGGGCCTTAAGGGATTAAACTACCTGCTAGTGACGAAACAACCTGTCCCCTTAATATCATGTATCCCTTGATGTACCTTAGTGTCAACGTTATTCTCTATATTAAAGAAAACGTCAGAGTGTCCAGAAATTTGAAAAAACACGTCAAGGGAGGTCATTACCTGACGTTACACAAGTTTCAAAAATTTAAAATCGAAAACTACCTCATGAATTTGGATGAAAAAAACATCTAAAATTCTTACCTATCAATGATAATTTCAAACTCCTTTGCAACTTCAAAAGCAATATCGTATACGTCCATTGTCACATACAAAGGATGTCAATTCTCTTTTTAATAACTTAATATAGCTCTTAATACCTCACCTACATAATTGAAATGAGATTTTACTTTTATAATGGCGTTTTTTACTTTTTAATTTATAATAAAACATTGTTTATTTATATAAATGATAAGCAAATTTGTTGGCTTGGTATTTTAACCCTATGAATGTATTTTTTAGTATATTGTTTCAATGTGTACTATCATGGCACATTTGAACAATGCATTCTATTGTCCAATATTTCTAAATTCTTCTCCAAAGTTACCAGCTCCTTGCAAAATTATATCTAGTGTTCTCTTGGCCCGAATCATGACCATGTTTATTAATGGATTTTTAAAAACTTTTTTATTTTGGACTGTACAGATACTGGATAGTGTTAGACAGTTATTTTTATTGAAATAAAATAATTTTCAATATTCAATACAATTCATTTTCAAAAGCACATGTTTTAATCAAAATTCGATAAATCAATATCGCGTTTAGTTTATTATATAGGCTATTTCTTTGATCACTAAGTACAATGTGTTTAACCTTACTTCATGCCCTTTCTATACAGAGTGATGACCACAATATCAAACTGTGTAAAATTTGTTGATTTTAAAATTGATATTTCTAAAATAAAAAGCAATGAAAATTGAATTTTATTAGTGTGTTGGTTACAGCTTTAGAATAGGTACTTACTATATCCATGACAATTTACGTTTCTAGTGAACCAATTATATTTATCAATTTGTCAAAATTATAAATTTATAAATATTAATATTATAATTACTAATGAAATTAGACTGTAGCTCTATCTTTTCAGGACATTCCCATTTTTGGTTCACTTCATTGACAGGGGTATACTACTACTGGAAATATGTTTACATAAACAAACTAAAGACCCCACATATTAAATGCAATTTTTAAATTTGTATTCTTATTTTACATTTTTATTTTGATAGTTTGTACATAAATCATGTCAATATGACCTGTCTCTAGTCCATTAATGTGTAGTTAATTTTGTTATTTCTTTAAAAAGAAGATAATACATCCTAAAAATGTGGAATCACTGTTCAAGTTGCATTATCTATACTCTAAATATTGCCCTACCCTATGAAGAATAAACCATACATGAGATTTACTATAAGTTCATCAATCAACTTTATAAGTTCATGACAAATTTAGAGTGCTTTATTAATTAGTAAGCTGTAAACAATCAAAAATACACCCAAATTACTTACCTATCGATGATTTTCTCGCATTCCTTTCCAATGTCCGAAGCAATATCGTACACATCTACCACCGTAACATCCCCTGAAAGATCGCTAATATCCTCCATTCTGTCAAATTGTGAGCTGTACTTTATCCTAGGCATTTAAATATTTCGAGATACAGCCCGGAAAATCTTTATTTCTTGCTAAAAAACGAAATAATTCACTTTAAATACGCGTCATCCTGTATTTTTATCGATTTTGCAAGGCAAATGTCAGACTGGTTGACGTTTTCGTCGTCCTTGATCGTAGGTCAAATGCACCATTTGTGACCTAATCAACGAAAAGCAGTGTGATCTCGAAATGAGCAATCTCAGACAAACGTTTCGATATTTTATTTTAGCTTATGGAACAAACTTAGAGATAGTCCGGGAAAATGTGACGGTTTTCAAATAATTACAGATTTTTTTGACGAAAAAGGTATCTTAAAACTTCTGATATTTTTGAACTCTAAAATCTTAGGACCCTAAAATTTGATAGTAAGTTAAATAATACCAGGAGTACCCTATCCCCAAATCCTTGTAACAAATATACAGGATAGTTTATAAATATGGTTATTTTGGTTACTTAAAAAAATGATCATAAGTACATTTTTGCGTTAATCCATAAATAATAAGCAGTAATGGTATTTAATTTTTTATTGGTAACACAAACAAAACTCGATACTTACATGAACACAAAACAGATCAGTACATTTTACAATTTTATTTTTATATAATAGGTACGTAAAATTAAGGTATTATACAGGGTGATTTACAATTTACAACCAACGATCATTAGAACTTTTTGAGAGAACCACTAAAAATATTTTCTTGAAAAAAAATCATTTAATTCGGATTATAACACTGCGCATGTCAGGCGAATAACCTGATGGCGGGCTATTTAAAATAAATACAGGGTGTCCCACCGGGAACCGAATCGATCTATATATAGAAAAATATACATAGGAAAATTTTGAAAATTTGACAGTATGCTGATGGGGGCGACCGGGCTCAAATATTTTCATAATGGTGGCACTTCCGGTTATACCGGAAGTAAGTGTCAACTTAATCATGCCTGGGCGTTTAAATTATACAACCGAAGATTATTTAAACTTATTTATTATTTATGGAGAATGTGATAAAGTTATATCAAGAACATGTGACACATTTGCCATTCGATATCCGCAAAAACAGAAGCCATCACAATGTGCATTTGATTGCATAAAATGTTAAAATCTGCAGCAAAATCGCCTTATAAAAATACTAAATTGGCAATATTTCGAAAACTAAAAATTTTTGGGATATGCAACCTTACACAAACTTACCCTTATTTTTAATGCTAAATAAGAAATAATTATAAAATTTGGGTGTTTCCATTTGAAAATCTAGACTTTTTGCAGTTTTTTCAATTTCATTTTTAATCTTATTAAACGCCCTGTATAAATAGTTATCAAAATATTATAAAAAATCTATTAAAGCAGGTCCTTTATAACAAGGAATCCCACTTAAATTAAATAAATAAGGCTTCTTTATAGAAGAAATTGATAATTATTCTAAGGCTTGCAAACGTCATTTTTGACATAAAAATTATGTCAAAAACCTTTGGACATAGGTATAGGACATGGTATACAAAATCTGCCTAGAATCTTGCGTAGAATGCAAAAATGTAATAATATATAGGGTGTCCCATTTAAAATAAGCAAGTTGACACTTACTTCCGGTATAACCGGTAGTGCCACCATTATGAAAATATTTTAGCCCGGTCGCCCCCATCAGCATCAGCATACTGTCAAATTTTCAAAATTTTCCTATGTATAGTTTTCTATATATAGATCGATTCGGTTCCCGGTGGGACACCTTGTATATGTAGAAATGGGTTTAATTATTTTCAAATGTTTTATTACGTCACGGTGTGAGTCATAGTTTAGGTTCTAGTCTATATTAAATTTTAGAATATTGTTGTTACTCGTAGCTTGCCAGTTTGTTAATTTATGGGCCATAATTAAAATGGAGGGGCAGGCTATTAATTAATAAATGTTGTTATTGTTGAGGCCTTAAAGCGCATGTACTGTAAAAACCCTACCTCCGATTTTTTAACTGTAAAACGATTTATGTATGCACATACAGTGAGATGAATTGTATGTAGTACAAAAATATATTTGCTCCATTGAAGAAAATAATGTAGAAATATGGACCAGCATAATAACCTCTATATTGTTTTCTTCAATGAAGTAAATATATTTTTGTACCAAATACAATTCACCCCACAGTCTGTGCACAAATAAATTGTTTTACAATTTTTTATAGGTTTTTACTTTACAGGTGCTTTACAGCCTCGACGACAAAACTTACTGATTAATGAATAATAGCCTGCCTCTTTATTTTATAATTATGGCCCATAAATTAACAAACTGGCAAACTGCGAATAACAAAAAATATTCTTGTAAAAAAACCTAATTGGGACTAGAACCTCGAGTATGACCTATAACGTAACTTAAAAAAATTACCAAAAAATAATTAAACCCATTTCAACCTATATTTTAAATACCCGCCATCAAGTTATCCGCCTGGCATGCGCAGTGTGCCTGCCAAAGTGTCGGGAAATAGACGCGAGTGATTGACTCACTGACCAATCGAACGCGCAGTCGACCGCCGGACTTGTCTCTTTTTAACTTTCGAAAGCGCGTTGTTTCGCTCTTATATTTCCATTCATTTACGTAATCTTTTAATTTAATATAAACCCACAAGGTCAAAAGTGAGCCAAACTAAAATACGGCCGAGCGGGGAGTTTTCGTATGACACACTTTGGAATATTATTTGCATTCTTTAAAGGATAATCATTTTTATTTGTTTTGAAAAATAAAATAATTAGGCTGGCCAAATTTATAGGTGGATCATCGACCAAATAACCTTATGGACAAGCCGCGCCTGGTAGATTCTATGAGACTAGCAACACAAATCATTAAAAATCCTACAAAAACCCTTCTTAATGGCATTAAAGAACGTTAAAAACACCATAGCCGTTACTCCTACTCCGAGAACTATCTTCAGGACGAAATGTTGTCGTTTCCAATCATTTAATTCGTCCATGTACAAAAAACGGTTTCTGGAATAATCTGGAAGCTCAAACTTGCTGGGATGGGGGAAGAGGGAGAGGTAGAAGTCGTAGAGAATAGCTCGTATAAGTTCGTTTTCGTCGAGTCTGTGTTCGTCGAGATTGTCATTTAAACACACAAATTTCCTAAAAAATAATTTTTTTTTGTTCGAGATAATTGCTACAGATAATCTGATGAGGTTTATCTATTCCTAAGTTTTAAAGGGTAAAAATGTTAGATTTTATTATGACTCAAATATATATCAAATAATAGTACATTACGTATAAAGTTTAGAAAAGTGAAACTTTACTTGACGAGTATGGTTAGTTTGAATCCGAGCGTGAAGCGAGGATTTAATTTCCATACTAGTTAAGTAAAATCACTTTTCTGACGAGGTGCGTATACTATTTTTTCGCATTTTGTAAGTAATTATTTTGCATTTCATAATAAAATCTAAAAAGAATAGTTACTGAAGAAAATCTACAAAAACTTAGTAGTATGACTTATCGGTAACTTAGCAATATAAACAAGATGTTTTTTTGTGTTTGACGACTATTGACAGCATCCAAATAAAATCATATTTGAAGAGTGAATTTCACAAGAATTATGGTAATGGCTAATGAAAACCACTTGGAAGATATCCTGAATGTGGCCCGCGAAGCTTCTTCAAGTTTGCTTCCAGTAAAATCCAAGGAAAGATACGAGAAAGCATATAATATGTTCTGCGAATGGAGAAACACCAAGAATTTTAAAGGCATTGACGAAAATTTGATGCTGGCATACTTTTACGAGAAGGTAAGCAATTTTATATGGTTAAAATGTATAGGTACTAATTTTGTTATTTGTTTTAGGCAAAAGTCCTCAAAGCTTCCAGTTTATGGTCCAAGTACTCTATGATCAAAAGCACAATACTTATCAGTGAAAATACGGATATTTCACAATATAAAAAGTTAATCGCTTTTTTGAAATGTCAAAACGACAAATATGAACCTAAAAAATCAAAAGTTTTGACCATGGAAAACTTCACGAAGTTTTTGAAGGAAGCTCCAGACGACAGGTTTCTGTTAATGAAAGTGGTATTAATTTTTGGGCTAAATGGCATGGGCATGGGCATGTCGTCGTTCGTATGCGAACTATGAAGTTTAACATCTGAAGATATAGAGGATTCAGGAACAATGCTAATAGTAACGTTACATGATACCAAAACAAAGAAAAAACGTGTATTTACCGAAGGATTAAGATCCAAAACAGTAAGGCACAATCGATTTTTCTTGTTTTATCGTCATGGCAAATGTACAGTACAGCCAGTTGGCATCAACACTTTCGCAAAAATCCCGCAAAAAATTGCGAAATATCTAAAACTTCCTGATGCTTCAAGCTACACCGGTCATTGCTTGGGAAGGACATCTGCAACTTTTCTTGCTGACAATGGCGCGGATATTCAGGATCTCAAACGGCATGGGGGATGGCGGTCCACAAGCGTAGCTGAAGGATACGTAGAAGCATTGAAAATAAAATGAAAAATTCTCAAAGGGTATTCAAAAATGTCCAACTGGGACATACCCAAGAAGTCCTCATAGGAATTGTGGTGAATGAAAAAAATGTTCAGCAACAACTACTTAATACGGCGAGGTCAGCAGTTGCATCATTTTCTAAGTTAAATAATAATTGTTCTTTTAATATTTATTGTAATAAGATTTAAAATAAACGAATTTCTTTCTTGTAAAATTGTGTTTTGAATGACATTGACGTTTTATGCAGTAATGGTTGCTATACTGTAACGGTCGCTATGCTGTAAAGTGACCCGTTACTGTACGATTTTGATGTCATTAATCTAGTCTAGTGCATTACTGTCTAAAATTCGAAAAAAGCTACTTACGTCGGTCCTCTCCTAATTTGATCTAAGTTTATCACAACCTGTGATATATTTGAGGTTAACATCTGGAACGTGGAATAGTGACTATCAGAGTCTCTAACTATTTGGTGTTTGTACTTTGAGACTTGTCCGAACTTTTCGTTGAGGTATTCCCTTAGAAACGGACATTTGGTGACCATATCTTTGGAAATTGTTGGCTGAAAGAAATTAATAAAACTTGTAAATACAGGGTGTCCCAGATAAGCATGCACTCTACAGCAGTATTACAGGGATCTCGTAAACCATATAAGATACATTAGAACAAAATATGCGCCCTATTAAATTCTGCGACGTCGTCTTTTTAAAATTAAAAAAAACTCCGATTCTATTTGAAGAGATATGTTAATATAAAGTTTACATTTCATTACCATTTTTTGTCCCCTACAAGTTGGTGTAATTAAATTTTTCATCGGAAGTTTAGTTTTTTTAAAACCATCATCAACTTTGCTTTTTTAAATAGTAGAGAAGTTTTGTTTTATTATTTTTATATTCCCCTTCTCCTTTATAATTCAATGACGTATCACACACGTTTCGGACTTAAAAACCCGTCATCAATTAGAATAAGGGCAAATTCATTTTATTTGAAACTATTTTATTTTCAATCGTTTAGTACAAATTTCAACCTTAAACACAACGCCGTGCATTTTTAAGTCCACGACTGCTTTTTAGGTTGACTATGTTTGCTTAGGAATGAGACTTTGCGTTTAATAGTAATAATAAGTTTATTTTCAATATTTATAATATAATAAATGTGTTTATTTATCTTCCTCAATAAACTTTTTCTTTGATCCCCCGAAGATGTGCTTGTTAGGGGCAAATCTTAACGAACCCGAACATTAAATTGCAAATAAAAAACGTTTAAGTATGTATATAAATATAAACGCATTATAATAAAATTTTGAAAAATATATTATACATAACAATATTAATTAAAACATTTCCAAAATTTTTGTTAAGTTATATGTTTCCAACATCCATGATTTTATTTCGACATTATATTTTTGTAATGAAATATATTTGATCTACTTTCATTTAGTAATATGAATTTTACAGTTCTGTAAATCATTTTGTAATGGCATCTATTACAGCACTAGTGCTGTAATAGATGCCTTTACAGCACTAGTACTGTAATGAAAAAAAAACTGTTTTATTAAAATTTTTCTGTTAAATAAAACCACACTTTTTAGAAGAATGATTTATTATTAACAATTATAAAATTAATTACCAATTATTAATTAAAATATAACATTTAAGGTTTATTATAAACATTAATAATACACTTTTTACAGTTAGAAATTTGTATACCAGAAGTGGATGTGATGGAGCCCTTTACGTTCGAATTTCCAATCATTAAATCCGGGTCTGACCCCATGATCTTCTTTGCTACTTGTTTCTTATTTTCTAAAAAATTCTCAACGTAGCCTTCTGACGTAGAAGAGGATTTTTAGCCCCCATGACGCTTTAACATCTGCATATCTGCGCCACCATCAACTAGAATGGTGGCTGAGGACCTCCTAAAACAATGTCCACTGTATCCTTCGGGATAATTCAATCCAAGTTTTGTTGCAATCTTTTTTGGTATACTTCCAAAACTATTAATTCCGACAGGCTGAGAGCTGCATTTTCCTTTTCCATAGAATACAAAAACCGCCTGTGAGTTGCATTAAGACGACGAAGTTAAGCATACTTTCGAAAAGTACTTAAACAGTTGACACCTGTCACATTTCCTTCTGTTATAACAAATTCTCGCATAATTTTGGTTTTTGAGAATGGAATCACAATTTTTATATACAAATCATTGTGTTCAATATGATTCAACATTAACTTAGCTAGTTCTTCGCACCGACAAGCCCTAAAAATGCCGATTATCATAACAACCTTCATAAGTAAATATGTTTCATCATCTGCAGTACTAAGAAACTTACACACGTCTTCCTTTGTGAAAACTTTGGACTTTTTGGCCTTGTAACCCTCTGAACTTCTTTTCAAAAATGCCATTAGTTGAGAAAATCTGCTTATATCTTGCTTTTTCTTAACTAAAATCATAGTTCTCAACATTGAATAGTGAGTCCATAGTGTAGATGGTTTCTGGGAGCGTTGCTTTACGGAAAAATAACCCAAAAGGATTTTCTCAGACACCTCCTTCATTTTGTTAGCTTTGCACCAATCTTTAAACTTCTGATACTCCAACTCATACCGCGCCTTGGATTTTGTCGGAACTAAACTTGAGATCGCTTCGTTTGCCGCTGCTTCTATATCAAACTTCCACCAGAATCGCTCATTTTGAAAAGCGCTTTTTATATTTTTGAATTTGTTTGACAAAGTTTCGACAGTAACCATGCGAAACAGTAACAATGTGAAAGGTAACATAAAAAACTTGATTAGTAAACTTAATAGCAGGTGCATTTTTACATAATAGCAGGACGGTGCATTTTTACAGGTGCATTTTTATTTTTAAAAATGCCTTTTGCCAAATATTTTTATTCATAGATGAAAGTAGATAAAATTTTGTACAATATTCTTGTTGTAAATTCATATTATTACTCTCGATGTTTTATTAAACTCGGCTGACGCCTCTTTTGACAATTTTAACATCTCGTGTTGTAATATGAATCTTTACAACACTTATATCGTAAATAACTAATAAAATGTCTTATATGACAGGTTTACACTGCGAGAGTACATTGTGGCCGACAACTTGCAACACTTATATCGTAAATAACTATTTTAATTTTTGTTGGTAAATAAAAACATAAATATTTGAAATTTTTTTTTGTCCTATGGACTTTATTTTAGGTTTTATGGTTATTTCATTTTTATGACGTGTATTATAATTATGGTTTTTAAACTGTATAAGATTTTTATTTTTAAATAGGTATATTAAAATGTTATAAACGACCACGGCAGTGGCTCAGATGAGTTACTGGCATTCGACCGTGACGACCCGGGTTCGATTCCCGGAGTGGGCATACGTACAATAAAAAAAGTATTTCCGAAATTAAGTGGATTTAAGAATGCAGGGAAGAGTGTAAAAGGTATCATCTCCCAACCCACCTCATTCACGCCGGTAACCAGGCCGGATGAGATCGGACATTTTCACCCCACGGGGTGCGGAAGAAGATACACACTCCCCAATCATGCAGGTAAGAAACCAAGGGGTGATCGCACTTGGGGGGTGTCGCATGACCGAGGATCGTGGTTCGGAACCCACGTTAAATTGCAGGTCCCCTCGGGAATGGCTCTGGCAGCAAACGAAGAGGAAAAAAGCCCAATTCGAAAGAATGGCAAGAAATGACAAGGTGTTATAAATGTAAAGTTTTCTAATATTCATTTTTTTTCTTTGTTTCAGAATATAATTTTATTGAAGGATAAAGATAATCTTTATTAAATATAATTTTTAGAAACCTCTTCTGTAATATTTCTAATTTTTTAACTAAAGTTCTATTTATTCCTCCACAACCTAAAATTCCGTAATTTAAATGAGTTTTAACTAATGCATAATATAATATTTCCATATGTTTTACGTTCAAAATTTTTTTAATGTTTCTAAAAATTGGTAGTAAACTTCTTCATTTTTTAATTCAATATTATATGTAAAAATTCCAATTTAATTTACTGTCAAATATTATTCCTAAATATTTTACTTGATTAACTTTCAAAATTTGAATGTCATCATTTATTTTAATACTATTCATATTTTTTGGTATGTTATTTGGATTTAAAGTAAAAGGAAGATAATTAGTTTTTATCAAAATTAATTGTTAATAAATTTTTAACAAAATTTTTTTTATTATTTTGAAATCTTTTTTAATTTTGTTATTAAAGTTGTCCCAATTTGTATCTGTATAAAAAATTGCAGTATCATCTGCCAAACTATGAATTTCTCCATCACAATTTACATTAAATAAATCATTAATATAGATATTAAAAAATAGTGGTCCTAAAATTGTTCCTTGAGGAACACCATATTTAATTATTTTAGGATAGCTTTTTCTTTATCTATTTGAACATAAGTTGGTCTATCTTTTAGATAATTTTTAATTAATTCAAATTGTTTATTAGAAACTCAATTAGAAATAAAATGTATTCTTTCTAAATAATTTTCAATTCCTACTTTTAAATTTTTTTCAAATACTTTGGCTAATGAAGATATTAATGGTATAGGTCTATAGTTATTGGATTGCAATCCCTACTCTCGATATACATATACATGTTTTATAAACTTACCAGTCTTGAATCAATGTATCTCTCATAAGGAGGTGGAGATACTTTAGGATATTTTTGTAGTTCGCTACAATTAAGCAGTATCCCTTCAAAATGTTCAACTATTTCATAGCTGAGAGGTAGCTCATAAATCTTGGTTAGAAGGTTTCTTATTTCTCTGTCTGACCAAGTTCTACAATTAAGAATTAGGATGTCAAAAAGTATTAAATACTTTTTTTTTAAAGTTTAGGGTGTTCTGCCTTCCACCCATAGAGTTATTAGGGATAATCCTTACTAGCAAGGGCGCCATAGAGTAAATTTCAGGATGGGGAGGCAACAAGAACAAACCCGAACAACGACTTAGGTAAAAAACGTGTTGCATAAAATGTAATTATAATTTAATGCAAAAACCAAACATATAATAATAAATGCTATATTGTATTTAAAAACCCGGAAGTGACAAAAAGATGTTAATATGTTAGTTTAAGAGATCATATCGATAAACTTAAACCTATAGATTTTCAAAAATATATTTTCAAAAATATATTTTCAGAAGTTTCCTCAAAAGTTCGAATGCAAACTCGTCGTAAATCACCCGGTATATTAAATTCTGCTGCTTTTTGATATTTTAACCGGAATCGACCGGCCGGCCATTATCCCTCCGGCAATTACCGGCCGGCCGACTAAATGTGAGTAAGCTTTTTTTACGCAATGTTTTTAATTTCCTTTATTATGTTAATACTTTTAACAGCGTGAGTTTGGCGAACAAAATGGAGGGGCGCAAGTTGCATTTTAATGTACTTTAGATTGGAATACATTAATGTCAATATATATATATATATATTTAATATTGTGGGATCTAGAAGTAAAATATTATTAAAAACACTCGAATAAAGGGAGCCAAAAAATTCACAAACACTTACCCCGAGTCATCAGTATCAATTTCATCAAAAACTTCTTCTTTGGTTCTTTGGATTGTCTCCGATAATAAAAAATAATAGTAACTAAAGGCGAATTGAACGTCGTTGTCGTGTCTAAACCGATTACTTTCCGTTAGTTCAAATTCCGTTGGAAAAGTATCTTGCAGACTTTGCATAATATCTCTGAAAAAAAAAAGTTTTTTTAAAATTCTACTTGTGATAAAAACGACTGTAGCTGACTTAGACTCAGTTCAGCAGCGCTTGGGCTGATGGTTAAGCTTGCTCATACACAATAGATAATAATAAGTTTATTTTCAATATTAATAATATAATACATAGGTATGGTTATTTATCTTCCTCAATAAACTTTTTCTTTGATTCCCCGAAGACGTGCTTGTTAGGGGCAAATCTTAGTATTTTACATTATAAATATATAAGAATATTAAAATATATTTTTTAAATATTTGTTAATATTATATAAATGTTTAATTGCAAATAAAAAACGTTTAAGTATATAAATATAAACGCAGTTTTTTGAAGATATAGTTATAATAAAATTTTGAAAAATATATTATTTTTAACAATATTAATTAAAACTTTTCCAAAAATATTTTTAAATTATCTGTTTCCAATATCCATGCTTTTATTTCGACTTTATATTTTTTTAATAAAATATGTTTTTTAGTTTTTGTTGGTAAATAATCGTTTAAAAACATAAATATTTGAAATTTTTTTGTCCTATGGACTTATTTATTTTACGTTTTATGATTATTTCATTTTTATGACGAGTATTATGATTATGGTTTTTAAATTGTATAAGATTTTTATTTTTAAATATGTATATTAAGATATTATAAATGTAAAGTTGTCTAATGTTCATTTTCTTTATTTCAGAATATAATTTTATTAAAGGATAAAGATAATCTTTATTAAATATAATTTTTAGAAATCTTTTCTGTAATATTTCTAATTTTTTAACTAAAGTTCTATTTATTCCTCCCTAACCTAAAATTCCGTAATTTAAATAAGTTTTAACTAATGCATAATATAATATTTTCTGTTGTTTTACACTCAAAATTTTTTTAATGTTTCTAAAAATTGGTAGTAAACTTCTTAATTTTTTAATCAAATATTCTATGTGAAAATTCCAATTTAATTTACAGTCAAAGATTATTCCTAAATATTTTACTTGATTAACTTTTAAAATTTCAATGTCAGTTATTTTAATATTATTTATATTTTGTGGTATGTTATTTGGATTTAAAGTGAAAGGAAGATAATTAGTTTTATCAAAATTAATTGTTAATACATTTTTATCAAACCAATTTTTTGTTATTTCAAAATCTTTTTTAATTTTGTTATTTAAGTTGTCCCAATTTAAGTGTGAGGTCTTACTTATCTATTAAAATTGGTGTATGCGCTGCTACATATCTTGCTTTATATCCAAACTTTTTATTCAATAACCTCTGAGTATACATTAGGGACTCCATATATCCATCTATGTTCCTTCTAGGTCTAGATAATTTCTTTTTAGTTTTACTCTTGCCCTAAAAAAAGTCGACAATGTTTAAAAAGAACGAGGACCCAACATTTTTTATGGAATGGGGCTATACACTAAATTGATTTTGGTTGTCATGTATAAAGGAACAAAAAATATTGTTTTCTGTGTCACTGAAAATATAAATTAAAAAAATCTAGTTTTAAAACTAACCTTAGTAACGTATCTTCTTTTTCTACTCAGTTTCTTATTTTCTACCAGTACCTTCGTATTATGCTCCTCCACTAACTTGGATATAGAAACATTGACGCTCCTTTTATGTACATTTAAACTAATCTTATTATCACTATTCCGCTGCCTGTCAGTCTTATTATCATAAATTAAAATATCTTTGGCTATAAGGTCATTTTGGCTATTAATACTACGATTATTACTATAATACCCAGTAGAATTGCTGTTAATATTGTTTTTCTTAGTATGGCCACCAACAAACATTTCTTGGACTTTGTGCTTGAGAATTTCGAATTGTTTATTGACGTTTTCGTTGTAAGATTCTGTTTCCTCAGAATGAAAATCATCTGCGTAAATCACTGGTTTGTCTTCTTTCTAAAAACGTATCCCTAATTATTTAAAGCTTACAATATTTCTCGGTTTATGATATTAATTCATATATTTCCAGTTTTGCAAATTTGAATTTGTATTGTATTTTTTGCGTCTCTGTGCACCTCTTCATTTTAAAAACAGGTATGTATTATGTACCACACCTATGTCATTAAACGTTTCAATAAAAAATTCCATCAACAAACATACCTGCATAGCCTTTATATTCAGTACGGAAAACTCAGACCGAATTTAAATAAATTAAAGGTGGCTATGAGACAAAACATTATGGCAGATTTGTGTTAACGTTCTTGTTAGTTTAATTTAAAATCATTTATTCATATTGAAAATTTCCCTCATGTATAAAAAATGCCATAAGAGGTGTGCAATTTCCACCCAATTACAGTGGAAATTGCATCACTGGAAATTGCACTGTAGCAACCACATCAACAAGTAATAAAGAAGTCAACTTTGACGTTTCTATTTTAATAATATTTATTTGTATGTTTAAATAAAAATTCCCCAAAACCATAGCAACAAATAATAAAAAAGTCAACTTTGACGTTTCTTCTTTATTAATAATTATTTGAAAGCCGATCGTTTGAAAAATGAGTCGTTTTGGTGAATTTAGTGAAGATGCGATTGATGTAAATATAGAAAAAACTATCCCGCCCAATACAAGATAAAATATTAACGTTAGCTATTATTCTGTAAATTTTCTACCGAATACCATTCGTGCATAAAAATTTCCAGAAAATTTTGAAAAATCAAATGTTTTTTGGAAAGAGCATTCGTTTATTTTCATCGTTGTTTCAAAAAATAGCCCTCCTCCTTCGGAGTCGGGAAATTTTTATGCACTTTATACACTATTACACTATTATATTATACAAGGTGTCCCACCGGGAACCGCCTCGATCTATACAAGACAACGCAGGATTTCATAGCATATAAACTATTCAACTTTTTAATAATTTTCAAAAACAAAGTTAAAAGGAGGCATTAGGCCTAGAATTTAAGACCATTTTAAATTATACAGGGTGGCCCAAATAGTCAGAGCATATCAAACATGCTGTTTTAAAATATAAAATACATTGGCTCGTCGCATCAAAGACCTACCGGCAGGTGCCGGTGTAATCGAACTTTTTATAGGCAGGACAGGAGAATATTTTAAGCTATTTACTTTGCAGCCGGTCAATAAGGCAGTGTTCATTTTGGTTAATAGGTTTTTTATTTAGGTATTATCAGTTTCAGAAAGGTGTAGAGTAATAAAAGCTTATTAGGTGTGCAAAGGGACTACAGAGTAACCCACCGAATATTTAAGCCACTTTCATAATTTGGCATTGATTTCATTGCAATATTCTTTATTTTCATCAAGTGCAGGTAGTACCACCCGGGTTTGGGTCAATTTATGGGTTTTGCCCATTTTTATACATTCACAAACACTGAAAATGGTGTGACAAAGGCGAGCGCTATGTACATAGTATTAATTGGGTACTTATTTTTTTATTAAACACTATAAAAAAAATTTTTAAATACATTATAAATTAAATAATAAAAAAATCATATTATTCTTCGTCATCTGAGGAAGGGTCATCTCCGCTCGACGGTCTGATTGATCAAGTGGTCAAGATCTCACAATTTCTCCTCTTCTCTAATGACATGATGAACTGCTTTTCGTCAGTTTTCCGGTGTCACTTCCTTAATGGCTTGATCCAACAGTAGCTTAACATCTTTCATTTTGAATGTCGTGTTGTGTCTTGCTACAAATCCTTTTACTTGCGCTCATATAAGTTCTATAGGATTTAGTTCACAATGACATGGCGGTAAGCGCAGCACAGTTACACCATATATTTTTGTGTAAATTTGCTATAGCTAATAGTTCTTTCCTTATATAATTACCTTATTTTTTTTCCTTGGTTAGTTATCATAAATAATGTATTGCACAAAATGTACCTGCGCCTATGGCCGACACCGAAATTGAGCTGAACTGGATGAAATTTCCCATTTTATTACTCTACACCTTTCTGAAATAGACTATGACAATGATTGCTGTCAGTTAACTTACAGCGTTTTCGCATTACAGTACTAAAATGTTCCAGATTAGAAGTGGTTTCTAGTAAAAATAAAGAAAAAGCTACAACTAAAAGTAAATAGATGGGACTCTTGATCTGAAAATTGAGTATCTTACGTTATTTGGGGCAAACTTTATATAATACCAAAGCCGCTGACAAAAACTAATGATTCCCTACTTATTTTCCTTTTTTAATTATTCTTATTTAGCTAAAAAGTGAACTAAGTATACATAATGTATTTTATTTACTACAGCTGTTATTAACAGTATAGTTGATACAGACTAAAATTACGAATGCTGGCAACGTTGCAATACCAAAGTTAGGATTCAAATCGATATTATTTTTACATTGACATTAGACTATTAGACCTGGTTTTAGGGGTCCTTACCCAACTCTTTGTATGAAAAAAAAACTATGAAGTGTTTTTCCAGATCACCCAAAAAGTCACTAATTTAAAAATGTATAACAAAGTAATTTTGATACCAATTTTATATCATTCCCCCTTACCTCATAACAAGTAGATTTGAAATATGGCACTAGAGTAAAAAAATTACATACCTTTTCACAATCGCCACCGTCAAACTGACAATTCGGTATATTACAAGACTTATCACACTGCCCATCACCCACATACAACCACGGGCAATTTTTGGTACATCCAGGCAAGCTGTAGTCGAGGAATACCATGTAACCTTTGTTGATTGCGTAAAAATCTTCTAGGTAAAGTGGTTGACCGAGGAATATGTCGTCGTTGAAGTAGATGAATTTTTTTGTCAGGCCTGGTATTCTAAAATTTTATTGATTTAGGTGTAAAATAGACACATGCGTTTTATTTGTTTTTTCAGCTCGGCAGAAACCTATGGTCTATTTCATTTCGATTGCGAACGATGATAGAAACCCGTTTTACAATAAAAAAAATGCAAGAATTTTCATTTTTGATAAGTTGAATAAGTAAGGTTAGGGATTTACGTCATAACTGACATTTTGTTGTTTACTGTTTATAGCGGTTAGAATTTTAAATTAACACTTGCTAAGGCCGCTTTACAGTTTGCAATTTTTCTTTCACGCAAGAAAAGATTGCCCGGGAGTATGCGCAGAACGAGGCTAATGATCAGCTGGCGCAATTTGTATTGCTTGCAAGAAATATCACTCGGACCGTATTTTTATTGCCATTGCAAGCGCAATTCTGAGGATTTTCTGGTGATTTATGAGACACCAAACTAAATATAAAAATCCCTGACATTTATTTATGTTTTTTCTCACCTATAGCGGGTACGTTTTGTTTTTGTTGGTTTGCTTTTATGTCCTGTAATGATGTTTTGTTAAAATGAATGCACAAAAAGCGCCGGTAAGCCCTATCCAAATGTATTTTTATTTTAATGGTTGGCAAGTGGTACATCACCTACGATCTTGGCAAGTCATTGCACGCTGTAAAACGTAGTGAAATTTTTATTGCCGCAATATTAATTGCTGCAAGACAAATTGCGTGAAAGAAAAATTGCAAACTGTAAAGCGGCCTTTAAGAAGATGAATTTCTAGTTTATGTCACAATGTTTGGCATTTGGCATGGCCTTCTATATTTTGTCGATAAATCGGGCATCCTTTTTGCTTCAACACAAAGTAGGCATAGGTTTACTATTTTATGTTGCAGAAAAACGTGAAATTAACCGATTTTATGTACAGAAAGTTAATAGATTGTTTGTTTCGTAATATAACTAGAGCTAAAAGTTATTTTTATATTTGCTAGAAATCAATCGAACGGAAATTTCTTATTCTTCTTCTGTGATTTAAAAAAGAAACCTTTAATAAGTTGGCTATGCATTTATGTAGTGTAAATTGGTCCATGATTAAACCAATTAGGTGACTTTTTGTTCAATTGTTTTTTCTGTCATCGTTCGCAATCGAAAAGAAATAGACCATAGTACTTAGTCATCTAATACAATCATTTTGTTTTGTGATTTTTCCAAGGCGTTTGTTGTGTCAATCACAGAATACTGCTTGCAAAACTGTCTCACTATGGTTTTAGGGTGTTGCTCTGAAGTGGTTCGACCCGTATCTTACGAATAGTAAACAGGTTGTAAGATCTAGAAACGGACAGTCCAGTCCTGCTGATATGAATCACGGAGTTCCTCAGGGTTCAGTACTGGGCCCACTTCTCTTTCTCCTATATATCAACGACTTTACTGTCCTTAAAATACAAGGTTTTTTCGCCATTTTTGCAGATGATACAACTATTTTATGGTCCCATAGGATACCTGGTTAATGAACATTGTCTCTGAAGATCTCAAGAAAGTTAAAGAATGGTGTGATGCTAACTTGTTATGGCCTAATGTGAATAAAACGAATATTCTTAGTTTTAAGTTTAAGTGTGACAACATAAGTTTGGATGGCTGTGATATCGAAACTAAACAATATAATAAGTTTCTTGGTCTGGTGATTGACGAAAAGCTAAAGTTTGACAATCATATTGATGTCTTAAATAAAAAGGTCGCCAAAGGTTGCTATGTTGCTAGAGTTGTATCTAATGAGTTGGGTAGATCAGTTGCCAGGTATGTTTACTTTTCCCTGATTGAGAGCCACCTCAGATATGGTATTGCGTTTTGGGGATTTTGCAGCCAGTTACATTTTAACTCAAGTTTTATACTGCAGAAAAGGGCAATGAGATATATCTGTAGGGCGGATCCACGTGAATACTGTAGGCCACTGTTTATACGGCTGGGAATATTGACATTACCATGCCTATTTATTCTGGAAACGGTCTGTTTGGTTTACAAAAAATTAAAAAATCGTGATCACGCCAACGCGATGCAATACCAGACAAACGAATAATATTCCAGTGCCTATTCCAAAAAGCACACTTACCAAGAACTCCCTAATATATGAAAGTATAAACATTTTTAACCATCTTCCAGAGGAAATTAAAACCTCTGCAACACTAACAAGATTCAAAAGGTCAGTGTCATCATTTCTCAAATAAAAAACCTACACACGCTTGACAGATTATTATAATAATCTTGATGATTAGGGTCTCTCAATCTTGTCTGTGATGTAACTTGTGCCATTTTAAATGAATTTTTTTTATAATCTATTTTTTCCATTACTAACTTTAAAATCACTCATTATTGACCGATTATTAACTTTAAAAATCGTTTTTCTTTACCCCTTGCCAGAAGCCTCTATTATTTACCGTCGTTATTGACAACGGTCAATAATAGAGGCTTCTGGCAAAAACAATATAAAACAGGCAACTTGACCTTTTTTTATTTTAAAAATATATGAAAACGTCATGTTTAGACAACCAGATATTCCAGCTTTTATTGTTTGGCACCAGTCCTTAAATACTGAGTAGGTTTTTAAATACAAAACCTTAGATTTTTGGGGTAGCAACTCATCATTAATTTATTGTGGTTCCACCCTCATTTCTGGAAGAGTGCGCGTATCAGTAATAGTTTGTTCGCTCATTTTATCAAAAAGACTTGAATTTTTTTATGAATCGATAAATACTGACAACTAAGAATGCCATCTGACAAGATAAAAAAAAATGCTGCAAATTTCAAAGCAAAGGTAACTTGACTGAAAAAACAGAAGCAACCCTAAGAAGGTATGTTAACTTTAATTAATAATTCAATGTTGTAAATGTGTTAGTAGTGGAAAAAATAATATATTTACCACGGTTTAGACAACTATTATTGCCCTCACGTCTTAAATCCGGAGGAGCGCAGCGACAAAATCGACGCTGGATCAATAATAGTATCTGTCTTAACCTTGGTCAATAATATACTATTAATCTAATTTTATTACTGTTTATACTTTATGATGCTGTGTTAACTACTATATTTGTTATTTGTTTTGTTTATTGTATTGCTCATTATTTATAACCTGCACATATGTTTGCCGTTATATATACTTATGTAGGTATATTATAGCTTTGTCAACAAATACTTTGTATTTTTAAGACAATAAAGGACGTAAATAAATAAATTAAATTTTATAATCTTACCTACCTATATAAATTACTCTCAATTGCAGGGCTTGAAAATGTAGGCAAATTATTCTTATCCTTGAAAATTTCTTCATGGGTCACAATTGTAAGTTTTTCATAGTCAAGGTTTAACCAATAAGGAATTTGCCCATTTGTAACTAAATAGACATGATTTACCCATGGAGCAAATTTTTCCAAGGATCTAAAAAAATATTTAAAGTTGAAATCCAGTTCTCCATTAGGAAAGAGAAATTGCTGATTATTTTAATCCTTTTTTTACATTGTTGGCTAAATTGTATTTTTGTGAAGAGAGTAGTACTGAATTTACCGTAATGAAAATCTTAATTCATTTTTATCTTCATATCGTTGTTTGGAGGAGTCAATATCCTCCTTTTTTATCCTTGAATACTTGTTCATGTTTTTTAGAAATCTTGCATCGGAACCGTTCACCCACGTGTACACAACATCTATAGGTTCCTGGTAAGTGCAGTTTGATTTTGATTGATTTGAAATGCGCAACTAAAAAATAGTGTTACTTAAAGGCAAATATAATTTATTATCAGATTAAATTAAAATGGTTAGTGATAGTCCTTCTAACTCATAGTGTAAGGAAAATTACTGAATCAAAGTTAGTTAAGAGGCGTTTAGAATAATACATTAGAAGGACTATTATTGAGTTGCATGCAACCTACAAGGGGGTAAAACAGACATACCTCTACAATTTTAACAAATACATATCCAATGGTGAAAAGACTAATCAGACCTAGAATGCACGCATTACAAGTAAAAGCTTTCAAAATTTTAGAAACTTGAACCATTTTCATCATACAAATTTTCTTAAATTTTTTAACTGGAAACCGGGTACAGCAGGTTACATTTTTGCTGTTTCTATCGCGAATATAGTAGTGTTTGTGACAGGTATCATATTTTATCATTATTTACTTAGCTCACACTACTTCTAACTTCTATTTTAGATAAATACGTGGGTTTAATTGGATTATTTTTACGAAATATAAATATTTTTCTTTAAGATTGTTGTTTTCCGGCGCCATGTTGACTTTCGTGTGCAAACGAACTACAATCTTTCGTAATATTAATTATGCAACACAATATGACTCGATCTGTCAAAAACATATGATTTATTCTATCCCTCGATTTTACTTACAGGGTCCAGCTAAATAGTTGAAACATAATAGTCCGGGCGAAATGAAGATCTTCTGTAACAAAATTGGCAAAAGTTTTGAGAGTAGAAAAAAAACTGATAAATATCTATTATACGCTCACTACGCTAAAATTGATGCTCCTCTCAGAAACGTTGTATTTTAGGCCGTAGAATATAAATCTGAATAGCTTAGTTTTCGAGATATTCCTTCTCAAAAAGGTTCTTTTCTTAAAGATTATGTCACCCTAGTAGAATTTTTCAATTTTTCTTCCTTATTAGGCGGCTTTAGCTTGCAATTTTTGTTTCACGCAGGAAAAGATTGCCTGCGAGTATGCACAGAACGAGACTAGTGATCAGCTGAAGCAATTTGTATTGCTTGCAAGAAATATAGCTTTGACTCTATTTTTATTGCAATGGCAAGCGCAATTCTGCGGTGTTTTTGGTGATTTATGAGAAACCAACCGAAAGATCAAAATCCCTGACATTTGCTTATGTTCTTTCTAACCTAAATTTTGTTTTTGTTGGTTTGCTTTGTGTTCTGTAATGCTGCTAAGTTAAAATGAATATGATAATTGAAAATAATCACCGTTTTATGTTACAACAATGGTAATTAAACTTCGTCAGAGTTAAAAAATCTAAGAAAGGGGCACCTTTTGTTGATTTTTCAATTAACATATTTATTTAAATAAATACAATATTAAATTATTTTCTTCATATTACTGCATTGGAGATTAATTGTTCATTTCCTTTAGTTATATCATAGCCTACTATGCAAAATATTTATAATAGGGCCACTTAACTCCGATGGACAATAATTATAAACACTCGTGCATTTTGGCTCGCCCCAGCCGACTGTATCTGTTAGCTCAAAGTAAGTGAAGACCCAACGCTCAACATGGCTTTGATATTCACCGTTGCTATCGTTACGTGACGTTAGTCACGAAAACAGAATGTAACAATTTGCATTATGATGAAGGGCAATTTAAAAATAGATCAGTCGTAAGCACCATTGTTTTAGCATGGGTTCGCCTAACCTTAAGGTATATATTTTGAGGCTTCGCGAAACTTGCGGTTATAGATATCGTTTTTACGTGATTTACTGTATGATTAAAAAGTTTTGTTTTTATTTTTTAGTTAATTCAATAGTGTATTTTAAAAATGAACCCAATTAATGACATAGTTTGTAATTTGTCGGAAACTCCATTCAGTCATTGGATAAATGAGGATAAGAGAGACATTTTGTTACACGGGTTTTTAGTCAATGTTTGTTTACTATACCTAGCTTTTCACCATTTTTTAAAACCGCGAGCCGCCACTGATTTTTGGCTTTAAATTATCATTTGGTTAAAAAGAGTCCCAAAGAAATGTATGAAAACGTACCAAACTGCATGAAACATGACCTGTTTTAGGTATTTTTTCTTAATCCTTATACTATAAATAAATGCGATTTGGCTTTGAAAACCTAACCTTCTATGAACAGGGACTTTAAGAAGGAATATCTCAAGAACTAAGCGTTTCAACAAAAGTCATTTTGGTAATTCGTAATCTACACTCCAAGATACATCGTTCCTGAAAAAATCGTCAATTTCGACGTGGTGAGCGTATAATAGATGTTTACCATATTTTTTTAAACAAGTTTGTTTTCTGATTGGGCTTCTAATTTTTGTCTTCACTCTGTAGGTTCAAGAACAACTGACATGTTTACATTTTACAAACTTCAATTAAATCATTTTCAATAAAGATAACAATAAAAATAAATAAACAAGAAATAAACGTAATCACCCGTTAAATTAATAATTTAAACTATACAATTATTTCGGCGCCTTTTTTAATTTATTTATTTTGTATGTATGTGTCATGACCAGAACATAACCTCAAAAATGCACGTGTATCTTGAATAAAAGTTCCATGCGTTTTTTATCGAATGTCCTTCGCTCCTTGAACCAGTTTGTTTAGTTTGATTTTTGATCGTGACGGTCAGGATCATGATCAAAGATCACGTGTTAATTTCAGCAACGCTAGCTTGATCCAGTGATACCCGATACTAGTTAGAGCCTATGCGTATTGCGTATGCGGTGTGCTTGTTGCGTTGTGGCATTAGTTTATTACTTAGCCGCTGAGCCAAAGTGTTTTGATTAAGGATACATTCATTTTTGAGTGTAAACTACCAAAAAGAACCATAAAAAAAAACTATACCTTAAACATGGAAAGCAAAGGGGAAAAATCCTGGGAGAACCGAAGGGTCGACAGAGGAAGAGTGGAAAGTGGTCTTACACATGAATGTGGCGTTTTTGGGGCCATAGGAAACGAACACTGGGACAGCAGCACTGAAATTGCACAAATTGTGATGATCGGTTTACAGGCTTTGCAGCACAGGTAAAAAATAAATTGTTTTTTTTGTTTTCCTAAGTTTTGAATAGAAAATTTTTCTTTTAACTTTGTCCATTTGCTTAGGTTGTTGTCGACTTTTCGCATTGCAGCACTCTAATAAAAATTTTCAGATATTCTAGGCTAAGTGGATCATTTACTGGCCTGTAATAAATAGCCCATCAATACAGTATTAATTAGTGAGATTACTTAATTACCCATATAAATAAATAATCTTTTAGTGTGTATGTTAATGATTTATGCACATAAATGCAAAGTTTAAAAAATAAACAACATTAACTGTGGAATTCTGCCATGACAATTATCTTTTAATATACTGTAATGGCCTGTATCAACATTTTGATGGTGCAGCTCTGAATGTGACAGCATTGTATTTTAGCAGTGCATGTTTAATTATAGGACAGCTTTTTAATTAAAATGCTTTTGTCAAGTTAATACTGATTAATGATCCTATCTACTTTCATTTTAGTAATATGAATTTTACAGTTCTGTAAATCATTTTGTAAGGGCATATTAGTGCTGTAATAGATGCCTTTACAGCACTAGTGCTGTAATGGAAAAAAACCGGTTATATTAAAATTTTGCTGTTAAATAAAACCACACTTTTTAGAAGAATGATTTATTATTAACAATTATAAAATTAATTAGGTACCAATTAATAATTAAAATATAACATTAACTTAGCTAGTTCTTCGCGCCGACAAGCCCCAAAAATGCCGATTATCATAACAACCTTCATAAGTAAATATGTTTCATCATCTGCAGTACTTAGAAACTTACATACGTCTTCCTTTATGAAAACTTTGGACTTTTTGGCCTTGTAACCCTCTGAACTTTTTTTCAAAAATGCGATTAGTTGTGAAAATCTGCTTATATCTTGATTTTTCTTTACTGAAATCATAGTTCTCAACATTGAATAGTGAGTCCATAGTGTAGATGGTTTCTGGGAGCGTTGCTTTATGAAAAAATTACCCAAAAGGATTTTCTCAGACACCTCCTTTATTTTGTTAGCTTTGCACCAATCTTCAGACTTCTGATACTCCAACTCATACCGCGCCTTGGATTTTGTTGGAACTAAACTTGAGATCGCTTCGTTTGCCGCTGCTTCTATATCAGAGGGTAAACTTCCATCAGAATCGCTCATTTTGAAAAACGCTTTTTATATTTTTGAATTTGTTTGACAAAGTTTCGAAAGTAACCATGCGAAACAGTAACTATGCGAAAGGTAACATAAAAAACTTGATTAGTAAACTTAATAGCAGGTGCATTTTTATTTTTAAAAATGCCTTATGCCACATATTTTTATTCATAGATGAAAGTAGATAAAATTTTGTACAATATTCTTGTTGTAAATTCATATTACTACACTCGATGTTTTATTAAACTCGGCTGACGCCTCGTTTGACAACTTTAACATCTCTTGAATCATTACAACACTTATATCGTAAATAACTATTACCTAGTGTTTTTAATATTACAATTATGTGATTTGTGGAACAATATTTAAATCGTACCATACCCTAGATGAATAGAGCTAGCTCATCCAAAATAGGTATGGATAATTCAAGTCAATAGAGCTACTTGCTTGTACCATCAAACCCAGCCTAGTATCACACTAGGTAGTACTTTATTCTTATCAATTAAAAAAAAAATCGTGAGACAAGTTAGACAAATTGAGCTAGGTCATTCAAAATAAGTATGGATAATTCAAGTCAATAGAGCTACTTGCTTGTACCATTAAACCCAGCCTAGTATCATACTCGGTAGTACTTTAACTCCTATCAATTATCTAGGCTGTGACACAATTTATTTAAAAAATAATAAGAGTAAAGTACTACCTAGTATGATAGTAAGCTGATTTTGATGATACTATCAAGTAGTTCTAGTAACTCGAATTATCTACATCTATTTTGGATGAGCTAGCTCAAGTTAACTAGGGTGTGGCACTATTATTTAAATAGTGATAAGAGTAGAGTACTACCTAGTATGATACTAGGCTGGGTTTGATGGTACTTGCAAGTAGCTCTATTGACTCGAATTATTCATACCTATTTTGGATGAGCGAACTCAATTCATCTAGCTTGTGGCACGATTTAAAAAAAAATGATAAGAGTAAAATATAGTCTAGTATATTAAAGTTGGGGAGGTAAAGTGACATTTACCGAAGAAGGCACCAGTTGTCATTGAAAACAAGATGTAAGTTTGAATGTAAGAGTGAAATAAGACTATAAGTATTATTCTTTTAGTACGTGTATACTGTTTTTTATGATCTGCCAAAAATGGCATAATTATAATGATTGTTTTATACTGTTTACCCAGAAATGACTTTGTAGGACATATTTTGTCTTGCCTTTACAATAATAAATACACCGTCTATGAACAATGGTAATAAATGTCCCCGTTTCAAGAAGTAAAAATAATAATATTTTTTTAAATTATTTCTAGGGGTCAGGAATCAACAGGAATAGTAACCAGCGAAGGAGATAACGATTTTAATATCCAAAAGGGAATGGGTCTTGTTAAAAGCGTATTTAACAATGACAATATTTTAAAACTTACAGGAATTATGGGCATTGGACATACAAGGTATGCATGCAAATTTATTTAAATGAATTTATTGAATCAAAAAAAAAAAATATAAGTATTACATTTTCTGTAAATATTCATCCTCTCAAATACATTAAATAAATAAAAATCTTTGTACTTAAAAAAAAAACAAAAAGAAATGACTTACTTTAGTCTATTTCAGAAAGAAGGTGTAGAGTAATAAAAGCTCATTAGGTATGCAAAGGGACTACAGAGTGACCCAACGAATATTTCATAATTTGGCATTGATTTCATTGCAAAATTATTTATTTTCATCAAGTGCAGGTAGTACCACCCGGGTTGGGATCAATTTATGGGTTTTGCCTATTGTTATCCATTCACAAACACTGAAAATGGTGTGACAAAGGCGTGCATTATATTCATAGTATTAGGTACACTTATTTTTTAATAAACATAAAAAAATACAAAATACAAAAAATACATTATAAAAATCATAATATTCTTCGTCATCTGAGGAACTGTCATCTCCTCTTGACGTTATAATTAACGGGTCAACGGTCCGATCGATCAGGTGGTCAATATCCCACATTTTCTCCTCTTCTTTAATGCCACGATGGACTGCTTTTCGCCAGTTCTCCGGTGTCACTTCCTTAATAGCTTGATCAAATAGTAGCTTAACGTCTTTCATTTTGAATGTCGTGTTGTGTCTTGCTACAAATCCTTTTACTTGCGCCCATATAAGTTCTATAAGATTTAGTTCGCAATGATATGGCGGTATGCGCAGCACAGTTACACTGTGTTTTTCAGCTATACACTATTGGCAAACTCAAATCTAGGGTGCGAAATCTCGAATGCAACCAAGAGACAAGGCACATATGAGCAAAACCTTCAGTTAAAAAGAGACACATAACCACTCCTACTGAAAAGGGGGTGGTGTGGCCGAATCGACGTATCGATCGCTCCCGTGCCTGCTTGGACCGCATGTTCTAAAGAATGGAAGGTGGGAGGTAGGGGATAGCGTGTTCTCTGTTTAACGTGTTAAACGCTACTAATAATCTCTGTCTGATGTGTTTATATCGGCACCCTAGATTAAAGTTTGCCAATAATGTATCTTTCACGGCATATTTCATAGAACGATGTTTGTGTACATTTGCTATAGTTCCTTCTTTATAAAATTATCTTCTTTTTTTTCTTTGGTTAGTTATCATAAATAATTTAATACACAAAATTTACCTGCGCCTATGGCCGACACCGAAATTGAGTCGAACTGGACGGAATTTCCCATTTTATTACTCTACATCTTTCTGAAACAGACTCTAGCAGCTAAACACAATACATAGAAGGAAAAAGATAATGGTTGGTTCCTATTTTCCTTGGCCTATAACTTGTTATCAGAAATTGATTATGACATTCCGTCTTTCGGGTATCAACATGATGCCAATGTGAATATCGTATATTTTTAGGTATTCTACAAGTGCTAAGTCGTCTGCCATCAATGCACAACCTTTTGTGGTGCATTCCATGCATGGTTCTTTAGCCGTTGCCCATAATGGGGAGTTGGTAAACGCTGCGGCACTAAGAAAGCAGGTATGACTACTATAAAAATTAGCTTTTTAAGTTCCGCTAGTTGTGTTGTAATTTGTTTTTATTCAATTTAGACGTTTGACCTATTATACAAGATTTGTTTTGAATCTTGAACAAAGTCTAAAAATGCAATAATTTTTTTTTTTTTTTTTTTACGGTTTGCCGACTACGTAGGCTATCTTGAACCGGTCATCGACCACAAATGTGATCTACCGACTGAGGTGTGAAACGGCACCTTCATCCTACGAGATATCCGATCTCATCCGGCCTGTCCGGCGTGAATAGGATGGCTAGGTGTCGATTCATTTTACACTCTTCCCTGAGGCAAGAGCACGCCGTGTTCCCAAGCGGTCACCCGCCCAAGTACTAACCGCGCTCGACACCGCTTAACTTCGGTGATCTGCGGGAACCGGTGCTTAATATGTCGACAGGCCCTTGCCCAAAAAATGCAATAAATATAATCATATATTATTTAAAATAATAACAAAGTTGACAGCTAGTTCCGGTATAACCGGAAGTGATAGTTAAACTACAATATTTTATTTACCAAGTGATACCTGGGTAAATTATCTATTATATGCTCACCACGCCCAAAGTTGATGATTTTTTTCAGGAACAATGCATTTTAGGGAGTAGATTACGAATCTGGGAACAATAATTTTCGACGGAAACGCTTAGTTTTTGAGATATTTATACCGTTTTTTAGGGGTTATGCCACCGCTGCTAAATTTTCCAAATTTCCTTCATAGTAATCAATTTTTTTTTATGTTACATAATGGTAATTAACTTCTTCAGAGTTAAAAAAATCGCATTTTATTTATTTTCAGTGTAAATATTCAATTTAAGTATTAAATTAATTCCTACATATTACTGCATTTAGGAGGCTGACTTTATTTGTTTTTAGTTGGTCATAGCCATCGAGAATAAACAAGGAGGCGACATCGCGTGACTAAAAGTTACCCTACCTGCGCCATATTGGTACGACACTTATGTCATTCGTGTAATCACCTGTTCGATCTATAATAATCAAGGTGGTTTTAGATTTTATGAGAAGTTTTTAATTTTTGTGTAAAACTATTGCTACTGTGTTATAGATATTAATTATTTCTTGTGCTGTGCGAAGTTGTTCCAGCAGAAATTCTGTGGATAAGAAAAAAACCGCGAACATTACGTTTCATGGGTTAACATTTAAGAAAGCATGAAAAATAAATTTTCAAACCACCTGAAAGTGCCTTATACTATAAGGTTGTATTTTGTCTAACACTGTTAGATAATAAAATACAAATCGGATTACATGGTTCTACCAAGAAATGAAAACTTTACATTGGTAGGATGTACATTTTTTTTTTATTTTTCATGCTTTCTTAAATGTTTGCTTCCACCTGAGTAAGAGATTCTGTGTTTTTACAATTTCATAGGTTAGAATATAAATAAAGGGCAGGTCCATATTTATAAACTTTGGGTGCTAATTGTTGCCTATGGTTTGTTTAGTTTCAGTTTTGTTTAAATTATTAAATAACAAAAAAATGTAAAAACAATACATCTACAATTAAGTTAAAGCAGCTTTGGGCTTTTTAGGATGCCGCCTAACGGCCATTTCACCATTTTATTGATAAATATCATTATTTTCTATTATTTTTAACCAGCAACATTGACTGTGACATAAATGACATTGGCAGGCATTATTTACTTACAATCGAACTTGCAATATTTATAAATTAAAAATTTAGGCCCCTACTCGTCTTCGTCTGACAAGTTACATGGTCCATAAAAAGTGTAACAAAAATTTTCATTTTTGCTGCTGTCGCATGTAAGTAAAATTTTATGGGTTAAAGTTTATTTATTAAAACATTTACAACTTCTAAATAAAATCATTTTTCTTCCTATTGCGCACCTTTGCAATGGAACAATATTTAATTACAATACTATATTCTCAATATTTTCTGTCACCAATCAATTAAATTAATGAGCACAAACGGGTTTCACCGAATTTTTTTTTAGCTACTAACAAATACACAACATACAAACATGTGTATATATAATACCATTATCCGTTATTTCCATTACAAAGCTGTTCATTGCTGAATGAAATTATATTATTCTAGTTGACCCAAGCATTTTTAGAATTGTTCAAAATATATTTAATCAGGCCCCTATGAATCGGCCATATTGGTATGACCCTTATCCCTCCCCCTGGTACCTGGTAATAGCGCCTCCTTGTTTATTATATCTTGATGGTCATAGCCTACTATGTAAAATAATTTGATTGTGTTAGGTTAGAGGATCGACGGTTATATTTTTGTTAGAAAGATCCCCAAAGAAATAAAAATAGGGGAAAAAGTACCAAACTGCATTGAACATTTGTTTTTTGCATTTTTATCTTAATCCGTATGTCAAAAACCCAAATTAATGGCCACCACTATGAACAGGGACTGAATGAAGAAGAAATATCTCAAAAACTAAGCGTTTCCGACGAAAATCGTTTTTAGATTTATAATCTACGTCCTAAAATATACCTATTGTTCCTGAAAAACTGAGCGTATAATAGATATTAATCAAATAGGGTAACATCGAAAAATATGTTTAGAAGTTTTCCCAAAAGGTAACGGAAGCTCGTCGTTAAGCAACTTGTATATTATGACTTTTTTAATTAATCACATTTTTTTCTATATATAAGTAATAGCATAACGTAGTACTTACCTAAAATGAATAATAAATTTTATAATATTTATTTCTTTAAGATAACGGCTTCATCTCGTGTTTAATTAAGTTCAATCTTAAGGGGTCAGTGTTAAATGCGTAACCTTAAACGTGATCCATTTATGCTTATCAATGTCCGGTTTTACTATTGTGTAATAAACAAAATTATTGACTTGATATATTCCATATACAGGGTGACAATGAAATTAGTTATAATTTATTAAAGTTATATAGTAGTTATATATAGTTATATATTAAAGTTATATGGTTATACTGTCAGCACATTTTCAGTATTCAACCTGACTGTCACTTCTGGATGAACCGGTAGTGCTCACAACTTTGTTACTTTTATGTGTCATATCCTATACAGTGTGATTTCTAAGTTGATACTTCTTTTTTAGCTGCGTATAGAAGGCATTAAAATAAACAACATTTTCAAATACTTTTTTTTTTAAACTTAAAAATAGGCGAGATACAGAAGTAAAAATTCTAAGTGCGGGCGTGGTCATCAAAACTTAGCCTGCTATATTTTAAGTTGTTTGTCTTATCTCTTATTAGTCATGCAATTTACGCGTCGGTGGTGAGTTATTTAGCAATACGCTGCGGTGTGTTTTTCTGAAGCAAGTCAATTTCAAATTGGTGACACGTGAAAATGGTAAAATTTGAAAACAATGAACTAGTAGATATGGTGCTAATTTACGGTGTGTGTCGTCAAAGTGCGGCTGCTGCTTCGAGATTATACGCAGAATGCTTTTCCTTGCGGGCTCATCCTACACCCAGAAGTATTCTTAAGGTTATTCAACGGGCAAGTTAGACAGGACCGTATTTGATCCATAGTGTAATAAATGAATATAAGTACCTTATTTTTGAATTTTTTGAAAAAAAGGTATTTGAAAATGTTGTTTATTTTAATGCCTTCTATACACAGCTAAAAAAGAAGTATCAACTTTGGAATCACCCCGTATATCTAAGACAGTTTCCGAGAAAAGGGCGTTGGAAAATGTCAAATTAACCACACATTTTATTGTTTTTACATTCATTCATTTTTCATTTTAAAACATATTTTATTCATTGAAAATATTTTAACAATGTCAGTTTCCTTACAACTAAACTGCTGAACAATTGCTTTCGAGCAAGAAAAATTTCGCCTAAATTTAACAGTTAATATTTTCTGAACCAGATATGATATCGACCTACGGTTTTAAATGGTTGATAGATTCATCCCTTGGAAAACAATTTACAATGTTGGATTTTTTTTAACTATCAGAAAATTTTATATACATGTTGTTAAAGAAGACGATGATTTTTGCTCCAATTTTAATGGCGTATAACTTTCAGAATAATATTTTAAAATTTTATTACTCTACGTCGATTGATAGCATAGCAAAAAAAATAATTTCTCAAATTTTTAATATCTGCTATATTTTAAGAAATACCGATTTTTTTGGAAAAACCTTGCTTTATTTTAACTTATTATTATTACTTAATATTGTTTTTTTGTGATAATCTCGATTCAAATTAATACACTCGGATGGACGGGGTTTAGTTTGACGGCAGCTAACGATATTTAATATCAAAGTCTTTTTCAATGTAAGTTTAATTTTGGGAATAGTGTTAGAAAGTTAGAAATTAATAAATACATTTTTTCCAAAAATTAAATTAAAAAAATTATCTTTGTTAAAATTTTGTAAACACGCTGTATAATATACCTGTAGAGCGATATAAAAAACTAAAAAATAAGAAAAAATTTACCTAATCTAGGGGCGAGTACTTTCCAATATAAAACAATCGTGAAAAATTGTGAGATACTTATAAACCATAGACGTATAGGTGTTTATAAGTTCGCCACTCTACATTATAACATTTAGGTACAACTATTGTTACTGAACATAATCAAGCTTTTCATAAGGTATAATAATCACTCGCGAAGTTTGCACGATACAACGCACAGTGAGATCTAGCTACCAATAAGTTGAAATAAAACAAGGGTTTCCAAAAAAATCGGTGTTTCTTAAAATATAGCAGATATCAAAAATTTTACAAATTACTTTCTTTGCTATGAACTAGTGATTCAATTGACGAAGAGTGATACAATTTAAAAATATTATTGTGAAAGTTACACGCCATTAAAATTGGAGCAAAAATCATCGTCTTCTTTAACACCCTGTATATAAAATTTTCTGACAGTTAAAGAAAATCCAACATTGACAATTGTTTCCCAAGGGACGAATCTATCAACCATTCAAAACCGTAGGTCGATATCTTATCTGATTCAGAAAATATTAACTGTTAAATTTAGGCGAAATTTTTCTTGCTCGAAAGCAATTGTCCAGCAGTTTAGTTTATATTATATTAGAAAATATTCCTAAATCTAGGGTCCTACTGGATTAGCGATGCTTTACAAACAACAAATGAATAAGTAAAAAATTTAATAGTACTCTTTTATTTCTTTTAAGGTAATCCGTATTCCATAACACACTGTATACCCTAAGTCCAAAATTAATGTCAGTGATTCATCGCTTTTATATAAAGTGCAACCCACTGCTCTCGATATGAAAGCGACGAGTCACTGACAGGAATTTTGGAACTGGAATTATAGTTGTCGCATTTATCCAAATTGTAACATTTTCTTTATTGTTCCTATTATACATTTTTAAGGTATTAGATCGAGGCGTAGGTCTTTCAACCCATTCGGACAGCGAACTTATAACTCAAGCCTTGTGCCTTATACCGCCAGAGGGCGAAGTAAACGGTCCTGATTGGCCGGCAAGGATAAGACATTTGATGCAATTGGCGCCGCTGAGTTACTCATTGGTTGTGATGTTGAAAGACAGAATTTACGCTGTAAGGTAATTTTTTTGGTTTTATCTAGCTATGATTTTTTAAATTTATTTTGCCGTTATAAATTATAGGTGACATCTACATACCCTATTGGCAACCTTTAATCTAGGGTGCCGATATAGAAATATCCGACGGAGATTGTTAGTAGCTTTTAACACGTTAAACAGAGAACACGCTATTCTTTACCTCCCACCTTCCATTCTTTAGAATACGCGATCGAAGTATTTGATACGTCGACGAAATGATATTGTTATAAATTCAATAAAAACCGAAAAATATGACAAAGTTTAAACGGTCATATCTCATTGAAACTTCATCAAAAATTTTTATTAATACGTCATTCTGTAGGAAATTTAATATCCTGTCTTTTCTATAAAGTAATAAATATACCTATCTCTGCTCAAAAAAAAGTTATTTGCATAAAAGTAAAAAAACAAAAAATAATAAATTTTTGGCACTTTTTTGTTAAATTGTTTTTAACCTAATTTGAACTGAATAGACTTGTAAATTTTTTAATTACGCCATTTTGATAGAAAATCTAACTCTCTACAAAATTTTTCTTATAAAATACCCTCAAATTTTGCTTCGTTTTCGAGATATACTCAAAAAACCGTAAGGGTTGCATTTTCCCCCCTATCTCCAGTTTTCCCCCTCTAATTTAATAGCACTCTACGGTTTTTTCATTCTGAATAACCAATTGAACGATTTATGCAATGGGACATAATTAGGACATAATCAATAGCCTATAAGCATTGAAAAACCTTTTATCAGAAGTCTTTATAATTTTAATGACCTAGTGATAGAATATTTTTCCAAACAAAAGGATAGAAGGATCAATTGGATATACAAACGCACAACTACATAACGGTAAGAGAATTATATAAAAAAATGAAAAGTGTTTGCCAGCGTGCGGACAAGATTAAAATTGAAAAAGTTTTATGTCTTCGCTGGGAATCGAACCCAGAAACTCTCGATTAAGCCTCAAGCGCGCTGCCAATTGCGCGACGGGGGACCTGATATTCTCTCACCAAAATATCTACATATACAGGGTGTTTTTTAATTGAGTGCCGATACTTAAGGTTGTGAATCCTTGGGTGATTTTAAGAAGAAAAGTTAATCAGTCAGTTCTGGGGTGCCTCAGGGGTCTCATGTGGGGCCACTTTTATTTAATATTTATATTAACGATATTGTCAGCTGCTTTTAATTTTGTTATATATATATATTTGTACCCGGATGACTTAAAAATTTTTCATTTGGTCAATAATCATGCCTTGCTCATTCAGCAGGACCTAAACAGACTTTTTTCATACTGCCAACGTAACTGCCTCTATCTTAATCTTAAAAAATATTACACTATTACGTTTTCTAGAAATATAAATAAAATTTTATCAAATTATACTATCAACAATATACCACTAACAAGAGTCTCTATTTTTTTTTGGCTGTAAAATGTTATTTTTTTATTATAAGAACTTGTAGGGGTTTTAAACAAATTGAATTTATTCGTACATTATACATACATGTCATATGTTAGTAGTGTACTTTCATTTGGATCGGTGATCTGGAATCCTCAATACGATGTATATATTGGTAAAATCGAAAGAGTCCAAGAAAAGTTTATAAAATACCTTCGCTATAAATTTTATTTAAACGACAACTTGACTTTAATTAAACAAAATCTTAAGTTATTATCACTCGAGGATAGAAGGCAAATGTACGACATTAAATTTGCACACAAAATTTTCAACAACATGATTGATTCATCGCCAATTATTAATTTACTAAATATAAACGTTCCATCCTATTATACGCGAAATAAGCTTTTTTTCATATACAACCTAGTACTAGCAATTATCACTCTAACTCGCCTCTGAATCGTTGCTGTAAATCGTACAATACACTGTCAAACTTGGTTCCACTGGATATCTGTTTTCTTTCCCTAATGGCACTCAAAAATTTTTATTTAGATCATATTTCATAAGAAATATATTTGTGAATTTATTTATTATAATAATAGCACTTATCTACTAGCATATTGTTTATTATTTAATTCAAAATTATATATTTATATACCTTTTTTTTAATGAGATAATACTACTATTACATTAGAACTATATGTTTTTTTACTTAGTGAATACTGTTTTTGGGTTAGTCCTGTTTTGTATTCCTTAATGTAAAATAAATAAATAAATATTAACATATGCCGTAAAGCTTATTCATTTTCATTTCAACAAAATATCGAAAGCAGTCGCAATGAACCGAAGAAAAAAATGTTTTTTTTGTTTTTATTTTTTTATGCAAAAAGGGTACATCATACGAAAGTAAGTCTATGGGCCAAATTTGCTTCAAAATAAATGAGGATTTTAAATATAAGTTTGGTTTTTAGAAAAATCAGTGCCGTACCATTTTTTTCTTTAAAAATATTCAGTTCAAACCCCCTACGGACGTCACTGGTAAAAAATAAAATAAATCTTTTAAGTCAAAAAATGCCCCTTAATGATTAAGAGGGGTGTACAAAATATCATAAAAATATGTAAGAATGATATAATAATTATGATAAAAAAGTTTTTTTTTTAAAATGTTAACACCCTGTATCTCAAAAATGAAGAGCTTTAGGACATATGTTAGTATTAACTTTTCTTCTTAAAATCACCCAAGGATTCACAACCTTAAGTATCGGCACTTAATTAAAAAACACCCTGTATAAAAAAAATAATAATAAAGTAAAGCTGTTTGATGTAATTAAAAAAAAGTCACAGCAGCAATGAAGTTTTAGTATTTTAAGTTTTTGTTGTGTTTATTAGTAGGTAAATAAGTATTCCTTGGCAAAACTATACACTAAACTACATTTTGCTTGTTAGGTTACTGCCATCAAAATTTGCCCCACCTTTTTTCTATACTCCAATAATTGATCGAGAAATATTTAAAATAATTTTAACATGACCAAAATAGGTACCTATTGTATAATTTTTTTAATTCCTACCTTTATTGCAGGGATCCTTATGGCAACAGACCATTATGTTTGGGAAAAATCTTAGCTCCTACTCAAGAAAGTAAGTAAATAGATATTCCTGGTTCTACGCAAACGATACATCTTCTTAGTAAACCTAACAAAAATGTATATTCCCCATATAGATCAACGACAATCAGCTATGATAGATAACTATTGTTTATAGAGGACATTCTACATATTGTCGCGTATCAAAATGGTAAGCGACTGGAACGTGTAGCTTAGATGATTTGAAATTACGTTTTAATTTATTTTATCGTATCATTGAAGATTAAGTCATTTTTATATGATATCTTTATTAATAATTATTATTAACATCATAAACGTACTAAAACCTACATAACACCTTAGTTACTCATAATACATTAGTTACCATAATTTAATACGTTAGATACCAAATATATTAGAACTATTTTTCATGAACATGTAAAACAATATTTTGACAGTTTTCAAATTTGATGAATATAGACCGAGCAAGCACTCCTTTCGATTTCGTGCGGTTCCCCAGTGCTTAATCCACTGCCGGAAATATCGCCGATTTGAATTTTGCGAGCAATGGAAACTTTCTTGGTCACACTTTCTTCTAAATACCCTCTAGCAACCTTCGCCGATTCCCATCCACCAAGTTCTTGTAGGTCTAATGTATCTCCTCCGGCATTAACAAGAAAATTTGCCGAAGATCTTCTAACGCAGTGACCAGTATACAAATTAGGATTTTCAAGTGAAAGATTAGCTATTTTTTGAGGTATTTTAGAGAAGAAGTGAATGCCGCAGGGCTGTACCGTACATTTCCCTTTTCTATATGATACAAACAATCTTTGATGAGTGACATGGTCTGGCCTTGACATTCCGTACTTTTTAAATAAAGGCACAGGATTGACTTCGCCGTCAAATATCACAGCGAAAATACGTTTCTTGTGGGTTTTTGAGTCGGGAATAGTAACAATCAGCTTGTCCTCTAAAACGTCAACATCTTCCGTGGTCATCTTCGCTAATTCATTAGTTCGACAGGCTCCTCCAATTCCAATTAAAAAAGCCACTTTCATCATTAAAAACTTCTCGTCTGAGGAAGAACACACAAATTCGTTGACTTGTTCTCTTGTAAATACTTTTGATTTTTTTGCTCTATATCCAACATTTTTCTTCTTGATGAAACGTATTAAGGCGCCGTATTTGTCGATTTCCACTCTTTCCTTTAGTTCTAAAGTCGCTCGTAACATGGAATATTTCGGCCATAAGGATGAAGCAGAGTATTCCTCAGAGAGTTTTGCGAAATACGCCAGCAATATCGTTTCTTCTGCACCTTGAACATGTACTTTGTTTCGCCACTCACAATATTCTTTTTCATAATGGATTTTAGATTTGTCCGGAAGCAAGTTCAACCTTATAATGTTGGCTGAAATAGCCTTCCTTTGAATTGTTATAGTGTTTTGTAACCCCTACCAAAATAAAGAAGGGGTTCTTCTTTGCTGTGTCAGGAATTATTAACATTAGGAGAAAAGCTTCCTAAATGTACTATTTAAAATGGAACCCTTTCTTCAACCAATTACAAACCGTTATTTTTACAAACATTTGTCTACTGACTCCTTTTACCAAACTAGAAATGTTCTTGTACTTGTTCTATGCACTTCTTTCCACTACACCCATTTATCACCCATTAAGAGTTTTAACTTCACATCGAAGTATTAGATGAGTAATCCATCCTTAAGGATACCAATCCATATCCGACATTACCCCCCCCCCCCTCCAGGGTCGACGACCACGGCGACAAATTTATAATACATTGATTGATTTGAAGTTCTAAGGTATGGAAAATAAAATATTTGTAGGGAACGGATAGGTATCATTGTAGGTTTTCTGTAGGCATCCTCCATAAAGGCGTTGGATTACTCAGTTCACCCAGTGATGATATATAGCAACGAAGACAAACATAGATAGCTTGGTAACTGGTAGGTTAACTAACAACTGTGGTGAGGTGGATAACTTTTCAGGTATTGTAGTGCAATGTATGCGTTACGTCGCGCCTTGTTTAAACACTTGTATTCTTTGTATTCCAGATACGTATATCTCACATACTATATCTGTATTTAAAAAGGCTCTTAAGAGCACATTCTAATATGCAACAAACACAGTACAGAACAAACGAAACTTACGATAGTAACTTATAGTTTTAAAACCGTTGCCCTATCCTAGACTAACAAGGTTATTTTTTTTAATAATATTTGACTTTACTCCTTCAGTGGTCAATGGTTACTCAGAAGACGTAATCAACCGAATCATAGACTCAGAAAAACAAGCCGACGGGTGGGTAGTGGCCTCTGAATCCTGCGCGTTCATGAAAATAACGAGGTACACCAGAGAGATCAGGCCGGGTGAGATAGTTGAAATGACGAGGAGTGGACCGAGAACTATCGATATCATACCTGTACCGGAAGGAAGACATTTGGCGTTTTGTATTTTTGAGTATGTTTATTTTGCGAGGCCTACGAGTATTTTTGAGGGTCAGGAGGTGAGTATTTTTTGGTGTAACAGATCAAAATGTTTGTCATCGAATTGTGGCAATTTTGTTTGGTTCAAATTTTTTTTAGTGAAATATATTTTTTCTACGACCGTGAGTTTTAACCCATCTTCCCGCACGCATTTTAGTTTTGAAAGTGTCACTTTCCCGCATTAGTGCGGAAAAGTAAAATAATGCAAATTTTGACCTTATTAGATAGTTTTTTACTTCGGAAATTATAACTATTGTTACAACAGGTAAATAAATATTTACGAAATAGTCCACCAAATAAAATCTACATCTTTTCTAGCTTTTTGTTGCATTTTTAATTTTTTGAAAATATAAAATAATGAAGATATTTTTATATAACCCTGTACATTCTTTAAAGTAATGTCACAAAACAACTATCAAACCACCGGGTTTGATATCAGTTGCTATGATAACCCAGGCGTGCAATTGTTACTAAAACGTCAAAGTTGTTCAAAGCGTCTTCGAAGTGACCGAATACAATCTTCTTCTAAATTAAACCTCATTAAACCGAATCCGAAGCAATAATATTAATGGATTCATCCGACGAAGAACTTCCCGAAGCCATTTTGAAGGCTGCAGATAAAGCTAATTCCGAGCTGTTACCTACCAAATCCAGACTAAGATATGAAAAGCAATACGACCATTTTGTCACATGGTGTAAGTAGAAATATTATATATAAATAATATTAATATTTATAATAATTAGTAGTTTTTAGTTAAAGTTTTGTATATGTATGTTGAAATAAAATAATTTTTGAAAAATGGGTTGGTATACTTTTTTGTATATACGGTCGTAGAAAAAATAATGTTCCTAACTCATGCGTAAAGTGTCTTTCCCGCCCTTGACCGCTTGCCCGAACTCCGCGTCGTTCGGGTCAACTGCAGTCGCGTGCGGGAAAGTATCACTTTCCGCACTTGTTAGGAAAATACTATTTCCTATGACCACCTATGAAAATGAGAAAAAAGCACGGTTAATTTGGCTAGAAAGCGCCGTATATCATATGCGTGTTGAAAAAAAAATATTTCAACACTAGTTGAAATACAAGGCACACTATTTAATTTAAACATATGGTTCCAGTTTGACAGACCACCCCTATTTATTAAAAAGAACAACTTTTAGAATGCAGTAATTGTATAGTGTTTAACTTATTTATCATGTATTTGTCGAGTGATTCAGAACTAGGGTGTGAAAATACGCCATCTGAAATTATAAAAAATGTTAATAATATACTGGAAAATCTATTACCTACTAGAAAAAACAAATCGTGCTGAAGAGAGTGTCATGTATTAAACAACAAATCTTTATCGGTATCGATAGCGTAGAGAATAGAGCTCTAGCTTACAGATCGCAAGGTCACAGGTTCAGATCCCATCAGGAGTATTTGACTTTTTTTTTTATAAAAACATTAAATAATTTATAGAATTAATTTGAATTGAAATCTTCCTTGTTGGGTGGATTAAATTTAAAATTTTTCATTCTGGTTAATCTAGAAGTCAATTCTAACTACAAATAAAGGAAAATCCTATTGACAAACTATGAAACCAGATATTAAGTAGATCATAACATTAAGTATGCTAATTTCAACACTGGTGTTGATATTTTTTTTTTCAACACTAGTATTGAAATGTTTTTTTCACAAATCAAAGACTTTTTTAAGAATTCTTTGTGGTCGTAAGAAAAAGTGGTGTACATTACTCGTGTGAAAGTGATTATTCTAAAACTCGGAGAATTGCCGCACTCGGCTGACGCCTCGTGCTAAATATCTCCTCGTTTGGAAAGTATCACTTTCGTCACTTGTTATGTAATATACTACAAAATGTCTTTTATATGACAGGTTTACACTGCGAGAGTACATTGTGGCCGACAACTTGCTTTGGAACACCCGGTAGATGCCGATATCGTCGGTTCTGTGCCAGAGTCTGGAAACGCGTCAGCCCATGGATATTCTTTAGAGGTGTGGTAAATTATCTACATAATACTTTTCAAGTTAGAGGGAACAAAACTTCATTTGAGATAACCCTCTTTAAAGACAATCCAAAGCGCCATTTTGAAACTAAAAATTAAAATATTATTTTTTCTACTCCCACATGGAAATTTGCTGTTTCCTTTACACTTAAGTGGCGAGTAAAGTAGACTATTCCAGTTAACTGTGCGAGAAAATCTCATATCCATCCTAGATAGGTAATGAAACTGACCAATCACAGTAGTCAATTACAGAGAAGCCATTGTTGTTTTTAAAAGTACTGACCAATCACAGTATATTATTTTTACTGAGGCTCCGCCTTCTTTTTCAAGACATTAAATTATATAATTTAAATGCATATGGTACAATTTGTTATTAATTTGTTCAATATAATAAAATCTAGACGCATTTATAATAGATTTATCAATAATGCAGTCTAGTCTGAAACTTAAAAATTTCTACAAATTATTATTTCTTGCTCATAAAAACATAATATTGCCAACTTTCAATTCGATTCTTTAAACCGTTGTAAAATGATGGCTTATTTTCGAGAATAAACTTTTACTTTTAACACCCTGTATCTCTAGAACGAGTAACAATCCGAAAAAACTTATATGACTTAATGGGCCTAGTTTGATGTCTAGTATCTCCAGTTACTCTACGGCCCATAAGTTATGGGACACCCTGTATATATCACCTTCCACAAAAATCAATATATATTTGAAACTCAATGAACGTCGTGTTCGTAAAAATGTTATTTTATTTATTCCCTCCATTTGCGGATATAACAGTGTTTTAAAAAGGAAAAGAGGTTTGAGAAGACCGAGGACCTTTTTTTTAGACACTGCGCAGGATTTTGACAAGAATTTTAAAACTTTACATTTGATCCAAAACTTTTATATTTTAGAGATGACAACCCTAGGCAAAACAAAATGGGAATGTCTATTTACCTGTATAGAGGTAAATAAGAATACTTATCTTGACATTTACAGATAGCGGCTGGTGCAAAATCGAGCTCTATAAAACAGTTGAAAGTCCATTCAACTTGACCTTAGAAAGAATTAATAATTGAATTAATTCATTGAAATGCCCCGGGCTCACCGTAGGCGTAATAGGAAAAATAATTGTTGAACAAACAAAAATAAGTAAAAATGTTGAGACGAAATCACCCGTAGACACACATGTCACAACTACAGAAATCCCGCTAGGCGGTGCTAAAAAGAATTTGTTCAATTTGTCAATATTATCTACAAAGCAAACATTTCTCCATCTATTAAAAAAACAATTTTCCAATTAAAGGAATCCCACATTGTAAACAAATAAGTGGATTTAAGTGTTTTGACTGGATTTGTTTGCATTTCGTAAATTCACACCTCGATAATAATTATTGTTAATAACCATTCTAACAACCTAAAAAATGTTAAATAGTTTCAAATATTTTGTTTGTTTATCAACGAACAGTAGCGTACTGACACGAAGTGATTAAAAAAAAACTTAAAAAGAGTGGTCAAGTGAGTGTCAAATGTGATAACGGTTTTATACTATGCGCTGGCTGGACTGAAATAACCATTTATATACCTTTCCTTGGGTTAATCGTTTGATCTCAACTCAATGATGATATCCCACCAATAGAAAAAGTTTCCTTTTATTGGTAGTACCATGCAATCTGTTGTTTAATTCTTTGTTCTATAGGAAATCATTAGGTGGGTGGAAAATTATTTTTTCTACTCCCACATGGAAATTTGCTGTTTCCTTTACACTTAAGTGGCGAGTAAAGTAGGCTATTCCAGTTAACTGTGTGGGAATATCTCATATCCATCCTAGATAGGTAATGAAACTGACCAATCACAGTAGTCAATTACAGAAAAGTCATTGTAGTACTGACCAATCATAGTATATTATTTTTACTAAGGCTCCGCCTTCCTTTCCAAGACATTAATTTATATAATTTAAATGCATATCGTGCAATTTGTTATTAATTTGTTCAATATAATAAAATCTAGACGCATTTATAATACATTTATCAATAATGCAACCTGCTGAATGTGCATAGAAAATTAATTTCATGTAGCATCATTTATTAGTTGGTTTTCCGATAATTAACTAAAAGCTTCGATAGTCCAGACGTTAGAGCGTTGGATTATGAAACCAATGGTCGTGAGTTCCAGCCCGGCAACCTACAAACTTTTTTATTACATTTTTTAGCGTAAGGTCGTAGAAAAAATATACTGTTCAACTCGAGTGGATTGTCCATATTGCCCTCAGAAGTTTGAGCACTCCGCCTACGGCGTCGTGCTCAATTTACTTCCTCGTGCGATACGGACATCATATCCACTCTTGTTGTACAAATTACTATTGTACAACAAGAGTGGATATCAAGTCCATATCCCACGAGGAAGAAATTGAGCACAACGCTATAGGCGAAGTGCTTAAACTTCCAAGTGCAATATGGACAAGCCCCTGAAGTTATCCAGTAATTTTGTCTACGAACCTTATACTGAAAAATGACCTTTCATCTAATTAAATTAAAATAGCAAAGTTGATGATGGTATTGAAAAAACGAAATGTCGGATTAAAAATCTAATTACACCATTTTGTAGAGGAGAAAAAATAATAGTGATAATGTAAACTTTACTTTTATATATCCTTTCAAATAGAGTCAGAAAAAATTAAAAACGAAATCGCGAAAATTCGGTTTTGCCCAAATATCCTCGGAAGGATTCGGAGTTTTTAGATTTGAAAAAAAATTAAATAGTATAAATAATTTAGTATAGTGCAACTTTTTTCTAATTTAACCATCTTTGTATCTAAGATGGTTTATGAGATCCCTGTAGAGTGTATCCTTATCTGGGACAACCTATATATACTTATATTTAAAGGAAAAAAGGAAAGACAACAAAGTCTCGGTCTCAACAAATATAAATGTAATTGTGTGGTTACACGTGTTTCACCCTTTCGGGCATCATCAGACCTAAAACAAGGGACCTAACTAACAGATACACGAATAATTAAAAACCACTAATTACCCAGAATTTAAAACAGAAAAGAAACAGTTACAACATATTAAAATTTAAAAATGTAAATAACAAAAACAAAAAATCAAATGTCAGAGAGCAGTCGGGTCAATTGGATCAATAAATCCAGTGAAACGAATGCGACGGGATCTAACTATGTTCAAATGCCTGAAAATATGAACGCCCCCCGTCGCATTCGTTTCACTGGATTTATTGATCCAATTGACCCGACTGCTCTCTGACATTTGATTTTTTGTTTTTGTTATTTACATTTTTAAATTTTAATATGTTGTAACTGTTTCTTTTCTGTTTTAAATTCTGGGTAATTAGTGGTTTTTAATTATTCGTGTATCTGTTAGTTAGGTCCCTTGTTTTAGGTCTGATGATGCCCGAAAGGGTGAAACACGTGTAACCACACAATTACATTTATATTTGTTGAGACCGAGACTTTGTTGTCTTTCCTTTTTTCCTTTAAATCTATATCCGGTCTCTTTGAGAAATATGGACGATTTCTTCGACTATATATATATATTTGGTATTATAACTGATAAACAACTATTAAAGAAAAATTCTTCTCGGCAAATCCATTGATCAAATTAATCTGCAACATGGTTTTCATATTATTATAATTTTTTTGTGGCCTATTACATAGAATTAACTTTTTCACAGTCGAAAATTCCACAAGGTGAATTGCTGGCCAAAAATACCTACGTAGGAAGGACGTTCATTCAACCTACCAATAGATTGAGACAAATGAACGTAGCACTAAAATTCAGTGAGTAATTTTTTGTTATGCGACTATGCGACAGGGTGTTCCTTAATGACGTGCTAATATTTTGGGATGTGATTCCTCAAGTCATGTTATGAAGAAAAGTTCATATAAACATTTGTCCTAAACGGCTTAAATTTTTTGCTACAGGGTGTTGAATTATCTTTTTTTTTTTAATGTTTTTTTTTGTAATATCTCCGAAAGTATTTTAGATAATATTTTCAATTTTGGCATGTGCTAATAGGACATAAAACCACATCTTTTAGTAATAAAAGTTATTTTTTTGTCTCACCAGTGGCGTCCCCGCAAACATTTCATCTGATATTTTTTAGAAAAAAAGTGGTACGCCACTGACATTTTTCCATGTGGATATCATTTCTGATTAGCCTGGTCAATTCTGCATAAAAATGGTCTCAGACACACCGTTCTTAATTAAAATAATTAAATTAGCTCTACTATATATTATTATTAACATTGATAATACAAAATTTTGTTTTATAAAAATTGTTGGAAATGACCACCTTCATTTAATAGGCATGCTTTCGCCCGTCTAATTTAATTTAATTATTTTAATTAAGAACGCTGTGCCTGAGGAGAAAAACGCAAGAGACCATTTTTATGCAGAATTGACCAGGTCAATAAGAAATGATATCCAAAAAATGTCAGTGGCGTACCACTTTTTTTCTAAAAAATATCAGCAAATGTTTGCAGGGACGCCACTGGTGGGACAAAAAAATAACTTTTATAACTAAAACATGTGGTTTTATGTCCTATTAGCACATGCCAAAATTAAAAATATTATCTAAAGTACTTTCGGAGATATTACAAAAAACGCATAAAAAAAATAATTCAACACCCTGTAGCAAAAAATTTAAGCCGTTTAGGACATATGTTTATATGAACTTTTTTTCATAAAATGACTTTAGGAATCACACCCTAAAATATTAGCACATCATTAAGGAACACCCTGTATATTAAGAACATCTCAACAACATTTCTAAATGGGCTCTTTCACTATTCTCATATTATTTGATAGTTTTGGCATTTAAATTGTAAATTCGGTGCTATAATAGGAGTTTATCATCAATAAAACTATTTCTAGGTCATACCATGCATTTTTTGCAGCTCATTGAAAACATGCACAATTTCTACAACTACAACTAATATATTTAAAATAAACTTATTGTTATACAAATAAATTTTGCTAAATTAATGATAAATTATGTCGTTATTGTAGGTCCGATCCTGACAAATGTAAAAGGAAAACGAATTATTCTTATAGACGACAGTATAGTTCGCGGAAATACTGTTGGGCCAATAATTAAGTTGTTGAGGAAAGCTGGAGCTAAAGAAGTACATATAAGGTTTGTTAAAATTTATCAATACAATCTTGTTTTTATTATCACCTTTTATGCCATGATCACGATACATTGACACCGATATGCTAATGCGCATAAATTATCTATCTCTCTCCCACATTGTGACGTCACGTACTAGGGCGCTTTTAAGGCTGGTTTACATCAGGGCCGTAGCCAGAGGGGGGCAGGCCAGGGCGAAGCCCTGGTAAAAAAATATTGAGCCCTGGTAAAAAAGATTTTGAAATAGAAAAATCAAAAATGTCTGCAAGTTACTTGATAAGTTTAATAAAATAAAATTATTTAAATAATTTCGTCATACGGGTAGAGTCCTGTCCTGCCCCTGTCTGTTCCGTTTTCCCTTTTTTAGAACTATTTTAAATCAACAAAAAAATAACCCAATGCAATAAATTATTTTTACAACAAAAGCAAAAAATAATTAGGTATTTATTTTTAAAGAAAAAAATTATAGTAAACATTTTAATTGAAACATTTTTTATTGAAGAAGTGTGATGATTTAAATTTAAAAAAAAAATAGTTCAGGAAGAAACGAGAATGCTTTATTATGAATATACAAAACGGCACTTACGAAGGATCAAAACCTAAGAATTTGCACCAAAAACTGCTCCTAGATTTACGCTCCAAAAATACATGATTTCTGAAAAATCATCAATTTTGGCGTGAAGAGCGATATTTACTTATTTTTAATTATGAAAAATCGAGCCCGAAAGTTGCGTGTTAGAGTCATACATACGCCTTATGTTAAAATTTTGGATGGACACTAATATTCATATTGTTTACAAATATAAAAAATGTTTTTTTTTTAATAAAGAGCCAGCTAGGAAAATCAAAAAAAAAACATTTACAAAAACAAATTTTAATAATTTTGATGAAATTTGTTAGTAGTTACCTAAGTGAATTTTAAACGAACTTTGGGCGGTGGCCCGAAAATGTTTCGCCTGCGGCGCTTTTCCGTCTTCTTTTCTAGGCACAATATTATGAAATACATGTAGTCCTAACTGTCCCTTTCTCAAAAAAAAAAATGTCCTACTTACTCCCATTCAGCCCCCCCCCCCCCGGGGCATATTTTCTGGCTACGCCACTGCTTATATTAAATATAATACATGCATATAAATGAAGCATGTCGGATGTCGGTCGTTCTAAAATGTAAAAAATTCTACAGCGTCCCTTAAAAATCAAATATCATTATATTTCAACTTGAGAATACCCGCAGATCACCGAAGTTAAGGTGTGTCGAGCGCGGTTAGTACTTGGGCGGGTGACCGCTTGGGAACACGGCGTGCTCTTGCCTCAGGGAAGAGTGTAAAATGAATCGACACTTAGCCATCCTATTCACGCTGGACAGGCCGGATGAGATCGGATATCTCGTAGGATGAAGGTGCCGTTTCACACTCCCCAGTCGGTAGATCACATTTGTGGTCGATGACCGGTTCAAGATGGCCTACGTAGTCGGCAAACCGAAAAAAAAAAAACTTGAGAATATGGGTCCTGGTAAAGAATCGAATAGCCCTACCAAAAATTTGGTTCTGGCTATGGCCCTGGTTTACATTAGGGGCAAGTACAAATAAATTTTCATTTTATTTTTGATTTAGAGCAAACAGTAGTCGATGAGTCATAACGAACAAATAGTGCATTTCCACCACATCGCGCATATTGTACCTGTATCTGGCGATGGCAATAAAATGTCTTTTTTTATATACAAACTATTTTAAAAACGAATTTTACGAGAATTAAGTGGCGCAGCGTCAGTGGAGATTTTTAAGTTAATTTCGTGGCATCGTTTGTAATTTTAATGGAAAATAAGAAATTAACATGAATAGCCGTAATATTTCTATTGTTATGTCTTGCATGGCGGATTATATAATTTGAACCTACATATACAGGGTGATTCCTAAGTTGAAACTTCTTTTTTAGCTGTCTATAGAAGGCATTAAAATAAACAACATTTTCAAATACCTTTTTTCAAAAAACTCAAAAATTAGGTACTTACATTTAGTTATTACACGATGGATCAAATACGGTCCTGCCTAACTTGTCCGTTGAACAACATTAAGAAAAGTTCTGGGTGTAGGACGAGCCCGCAAGGGAACTTTGATGACACTCACCGTATATTAGCACCATATCTACTAGTTCATTGTTTTCAAATTTTACCATTTTCACGTGTCACCGATTTAAAATTAACTTGCTTTAGAAAAATACACCGTAGCAGATTGCCAAATAAATAACTGACCACCGACCCGCAAATTGCATTACTAATAAGACAAAAACAACATAAAGTATAGCAGGCTACGTTTTGATGACCAGGCCCGCACTTAGATTTTTTACTTCTGTATCTCGCCTATTTTTAAGTTTTTTGAAAAAAGGTATTTGAAACTTTTGTTTATTTTATTGTCTTCTATACACAGCTAAAAGTGAAGTATCAACTTAGGAATCACCCTGTATAATTGGAACTTTTAAATAAATTTTCAGTTTTTTTTTTTTTGAGAAAATAATGTGTCCGCCAAACTAGAAGTTCTTGGGAACCCCTTAGTAAAATTTTTGTATTAAATTTTCAATTAGACAAGCCAGGCAACGATACCGCGTTTCACGCTAGTATGGAAGGCTCTTAAGAAGGGAATCCTATTATAATCCTATATACTGCCTTTACATATCCCAGTTACCCTTTTTTAGAAGATAATTACAAAAACAGTTTTTACTTATTATAATCCATTGTTTTGCCAGATCCTTATTTTCTGGAAACCCAAAATATTTTATATCTGTGCCTTTTGTGTTTTGGTTACAATTGTTACAATTCGCTACAGAACAGTTTGCATTGTCAATATCCAAAATCCTACACAATGTTACAATGAGCATAAAACTACAGAGAAAGAACACAGCAGCACTGCTTCTTACTTTTCTAGGTTTGTCCTGTCAAAATGCCCTATACGTAACCGAGCACTACTCTCGTTGAGGGTGGATAAATATCCCTTAGTTAATAATAATAATTAGTACGTTAGTACGTTAGTAATTAGGAGTACCGCAGGGATCCGTTCTTGGACCCCTTCTATTTATCATTTACATTAATGATCTGTGTTATTATATGCAACGAACTTGTCACTTGACTGTATATGCAGATGACACTTCTTTTATTACTTCGGCTTCTAGTCTGGAATATTTAGAGTTAGCTTCACAACTGCTTCTGGAGGACGCGGAGGAGTGGTTTTCTTCCAATTTCTTACAGCTTAATAAAAATAAGACTCAAGAGCTTGTTGTTGCTGGCAATCGAATGTTAATTAAAAACAAGACATGTAAGTTGTTGGGGATCACTATAGATAGTTCTTTGTCTTGGGTGGCCCACATAACTGAATTGGGACGAAGACTGTCGAGTACGCTATTCCTTCTTAGAAATTTGCGTAAATGTGTAACATTTGACGTTTTAAAATCACTTTACTTCGGTCTTTTTCATTCCCGCATTGCGTATGGTGCTGTACTGTGGGGAAACTCTACAAACGCATTACAAATTTTTCGACTACAAAAAAGAGCTGTAAGACTTATGGCTAACGTTGGCAATAGAGAACACTGTCAGCCCATTTTCAAAAAATTTGGTATAATGCCGCTCCCTAGTATTTATATCTTTCAAACGGTATTAAAGTTACACTCGCGTAGGGATGAACTCACTAGGCATTCAGATGTTCATAGCTACAACACTCGAGGCTCAGACAAGATAATCCCGCACCGATTCAGACTAAGTAAATCAAAAAACAACTCTCTTAATTATAATTTATATAATAAGATCCCGAGACGGTACCGAGCCCTCGATGATATCCGATTCAAAAAATATGTAAAACAACATTTGCTGAGTCACTGCTTTTACTCTTTGAATGAGTACCTTGTGGCTTCCTGGTAGGCGTTTGCCTGAAAGCTGTGCATTGGTGTGGTTTTGCCAGCTATGTCTCTCCATCTCTAATCATTATTTTTTATATAATGTATTTGTGCATAATTTGTTTGTATTCTATTATAAGTAATGTTATTTTACCCTAAATGTATGATTATATTTATTTATATATTTTTTTTTTTGACGTGCTATAAACCTTTTGTGTAAGTAGCAAATAAAACTTTGACTTTGACTTTGACTTTGACTTATATTCATAACTACCCGAACTGAAAATAAAAAAGCGCAGCCACACAATGGAAACAAACGTTTACGCGTGGAAATGAACTTGCACGTCTAAATTTGCGCGGTTAAAACCTTCTTTTTGCCCGCTTTTTACAATGACATGCAATGTGAGGTTAAAACTGTCACAAGCATCAAACGGTTACTAAGCAACGTCCTCATATGTGACGACATGCGCAGAGATGTTAAAAGTTTCAGTTGTAGGTGTATCGTGGCCACGATCGACGCTTTCTATCTGTCAAATGTCGAGTCTAGAATCTATTCACCTCAAGAAACTATTTTTTCCCTATTATTGTTAAATATTCTTTATTTTACAGGATAGCCAGCCCTCCACTAAAATACCCTTGCTACATGGGCATCAACATTCCAACGAGAGAGGAATTGATTGCAAACGCAAAGGATTTTGAGGATATTGCGTTGAAAGTCGGTAAGGGGGAGAAGCTTGTTATTCTTTTTGAAATCGGATCTTTCTAGTAGTCTCGCGCTGTGGTAGGTTTTTCCACCTACGGCTACCCATGGACTAAATTACACTTCAACGTATTTGTCAATTTGGGTTTTTTCGTCTATTTACACAAAATCAGTTTCAATACAGGGTGTTACAAATTCGATATACCAGCATTGGAATCTCGGAAACCATAAGAGTTAGAGAAACGGTTAAATGGGGGCAAAGTTGTGCAATTCGGTACTAATTATAATGCCGCTTTAAAAGTTTTAATATTCCGAATACTTCCGATTTTATTCGAAAAACAAAACGAAATTTTGTAAAATCGTTTTTATTTTTTCCTGAGCTCATTTGACTAGCTATTTAAAAATAAATGACACTTTGTCATTGCCACTTTTTCCCTCTACAAAATGACGGTACTAAACTAAAGATCTACCGTTTCGTCTCCGAGCGGCGATCATCAACTTTACTTTTTTAAATACGGACTTTTACTTTTTTTTTAACCGATTTTTAAACCCTCCTACCCTCGAAATGTAATGGCGATATTACTTTCTCATAATGATGAATTGACATTGCTTATTTTTTTAAATTCATATGTTTTACTCTTCATGTCAGTCCAGCCCTGGCAACGAATTACAGTATTAATTAAAAACTTTATTTTATTTAAAACAAATTAATTTCATGAAAAAGTTTGTCTAAAGGTTATGTTAGGTATATTTACATACAGGTTGCATTTTGTAGGATAAGGAGAAGATCGGTTGAAAGGGCTGTCGCCAAAATTGGAAGAAAAATCGATCTTTGTATTGAGCAATCTCTTTGAACATTTAGAAAATTAGGATTTATAATTAGTAAATTAAGAATTATTGGGAAATTCTTATAAAATAAATTATATTACTTATGTATGAATGTTTTAAATAAAATAAAGTTTTTAATTAATATTGTAATTCGTTGCCAGGACCGGACTGACAAGAATTGTAAAAAATAAGCAAGGACAATTCATCATTATGAGAAAGTAATATCGCCATTACATTTTGAGGGTAGGAGGGTTTAAAAATCGGTTAAAAAAATCCAGGTCCGTATTTAAAAAAGTAAAGTTGGTGAAGGCCGCTCGAAGACGAAACGGTGGATCTTTAGTTTAGTAACGTCATTTTGTAGAGGAGAAAAAGTGGCAATGACAAAGTGTCATTTATTTTTAAATAGCTAGTCAAATGAGCTCAGGACGAGCAAAAAACGATTTTGCAAAATTTCGGTTTTTTTCGAATAAAATCGGAAGTATTTGGAATTTGAAAACTTTTAAAGCGGCATTATAATCAGCACCGAATTGCACAACTTTGCCCCCCTTTAACTGTGTCTCTAACTCGTATGGTTTCCGAGATTCCAATGCTGGTATGTCGAATTTGTAACACTCTGTATATCTAACTTTTTTACATTCGACATTTTACGTAACAACAGACTAAAACCGATATATTTATTAGTTAAAATCAACAATGTAATTTTCTAAAGCATAGACGATTTGATGTGTTGGTATGCTCCAATGTATTCTCAGTTGCCTGCTTTTACGCAAGAGTAATAACGCCGAACGATAAGCGAAATAGCTGTAAAATTCGTTTGATAATATTAAAACCGACATCTGTGCATTAACATTTACTTTTGTCTGTTTGAAGGTTGGAGACAATGATGTTTCTTGAATGATAGAATAGTTTTGGACTTGCATTGTCTTTAATTTGTTTTACATCACAACGTTTCAACTGGTAAGTATCTCCAGTCGTCTTCAGGTGAATACTAAATAAGTAAAGTAACTACAGCTCTATTTATACTAGCTAGATGTACTGGAGCATGACTGAGATGGGTGCAGTCATGCGTTTAATTCTTGTGCGGTATTTTAAGTTTACATCTACTTAACAAAGGTTTCCAGATATTTCTTATATCTAGTGAGGGCTTACTAAAACAATCTGGGTTCTGGTATATGATAGCAGCTTCCTTGAACTTCCTCTTCCTCCAATGTGGTTCTTTGTGCAGGATTCGAGCTTCTGTCCACTTAATGTGATGACCGTGTGTCCAGGCATGGTCAGCTGCCCCTGATTTTTCGGTTTCTCCTTTAAGCGTGTTGTTTCTGTGTTCCTTGACCCTAGTTTCAAGTGGCCTTAGAGTCTCACCAATGTAGGATCTGCCACATTCGCAGGGAATCTGATAGACACAGTTTTTCCTATCTTTTTGACTTGTCGGTTTCGTCTTCGTCAGGTGGCTTCTTAAAGTGTCTTTTGAGCTGAATACCGTATTAATGTTGTATCGTTGTCCTAGTCTTCTAATTCTCTCAGACACTCCTTTGACATACGGAATGTTGAGTGTTGATTGTGACTCTACTGGCTTCTTTTGTGTATTTGACCGATTCTTGCGATTTTCCATTAGTTTATCAACTAGATGCCCGGGGTAGCCATTTTTGTTGAGGTTTGAGGAAGACCAGACACTACAAGAAAGAACACTGCTACCTATCAAGGCCATCATGGAACTATTAGAATGTTGCCTGAATAATTACTTTCAGGAAAAAGATAGGTTTTTCAGCCAAGTGGACGGACTACCGATGGGCTCATCTCTCTCACCAATAATCGCCAACATTTACATGGAATGGTTTGAATCCGAAGCAATAAAACAAGCAAAAAAGAAACCAAAAACATGGCTGAGATATGTGGACGACACCTTCATTATTTGGAATGGAAACGATGACGAACTCAAGGAATTCCTATACCACATTAACAGCCTGGCGCCGACAATCAAATTTACCATGGAGAGAGAAGAAAACAGTCAATTACCTTTCCTGGATGTAAACGTAAAGAAAAATGGCAACACCATCCATACTTCAGTGTACAGAAAACCCACGCATACAGGTCAATATTTGAATTACACCTCAAATCACTCAAATAACACAAAACATGGCATAGTAAGAACGTTTGTGGATAGAGCAATTACCATCTGTAATTCAAATGAAGCCCTCAAACAGGAAACTAACTACATCAAGACCGACCTCAACAAAAATGGCTACCCCGGGCATCTAGTTGATAAACTAATGGAAAATCGCAAGAATCGGTCAAATACACAAAAGAAGCCAGTAGAGTCACAATCAACACTCAACATTCCGTATGTCAAAGGAGTGTCTGAGAGAATTAGAAGACTAGGACAACGATACAACATTAATACGGTATTCAGCTCAAAAGACACTTTAAGAAGCCACCTGACGAAGACGAAACCGACAAGTCAAAAAGATAGGAAAAACTGTGTCTATCAGATTCCCTGCGAATGTGGCAGATCCTACATTGGTGAGACTCTAAGGCCACTTGAAACTAGGGTCAAGGAACACAGAAACAACACGCTTAAAGGAGAAACCGAAAAATCAGGGGCAGCTGACCATGCCTGGACACACGGTCATCACATTAAGTGGACAGAAGCTCGAACCCTGCACAAAGAACCACATTGGAGGAAGAGGAAGTTCAAGGAAGCTGCTATCATATACCAGAACCCAGATTGTTTTAGTAAGCCCTCACTAGATATAAGAAATATCTGGAAACCTTTGTTAAGTAGATGTAAACTTAAAATACCGCACAAGAATTAAACGCATGACTGCACCCATCTCAGTCATGCTCCAGTACATCTAGCTAGTATAAATAGAGCTGTAGTTACTTTACTTATTTAGTATTCACCTGAAGACGACTGGAGATACTTACCAGTTGAAACGTTGTGATGTAAAACAAATTAAAGACAATGCAAGTCCAAAACTATTCTATCATTCAACATTTACTTTTATTTGAGTTGGTAATTTTTTCAAAATAATAATCACATTCTATAATTTATATAATAGCATAACAGCAACGCTGTTAACGTGATAGGGAAAGTGGCAATACCGAATACGAAATTGACAAACACAAAACGACGTTAAGTAACCTCAAAAGTGTCATATGGCATATAAAATTAGGGAATCCAAACCACGTGATTCAATATGGCGGTTGGCTGGTAAAAAGCATTGAGCCACCCGTTAAATGTCACCAGCAATATTATTTATATAGTCACGTGCACCAATTACAACGCAGTATTTGCCAGCCAGCCGCCATTTGGACACATCGTTGGATTGCCTAATAATGCAACGGTGAAAATACAGCTGTGAGACTATATATTTAAATATTTCGATGGTCTAAATTTTAAACGCCTTTAGTGAATACGGGTGATAATGGTTTTAAATTATATTTTTTTAAGGTGCCGACAGTTTACATTATCTAAGTGTCGATGGGTTAGTAAAAGCCGTACAAAAAGAAATAAAAATAAAGGATAGAGAAATAGGACATTGTACAGCATGTCTCACGGGGAACTACCCAGGAGGCTTACCAGAAGAGTTAGACTGGTAGCGGTATGTTTTGAACCTGAGGTTATTCGTTATAGTATTATTTAATTTGATTAGGTTATACGGTACGTATAGAATTTTCGCTCTAAGATTGAAAATTAAAAATGGTTTTCTCTCGATTCCGTCAAAAAATCATAAATTCGAATTTACCTAGAAGTTGACATTTTAGGTTAGAAATGAAGTCTCAATAAGGATCCCCCAGACCAACGCGGTGCTGTGGTGACTGTGCCCACCAGCACCGTTACCGCTACCTGTACCGCCGCACCACGTTGGTCTGGGGGTTCCTTAAGATAGGAATTTTCAAGCTGTTATTTTTTCTGAGATGCACCATATTATGACGGGTTGTATAAGGATTTTTAACCAAATTAACTAACCAGCAAGTTTGACTGTGACATACATGACATTGACACAATTCACTAATCAGGCACCTTTGATTGTGAATAAAAAACTTGTTGGTTAGTTGATTGTGATTAAAAATGTAATTTTTAATTCTTCCTAGAGCAGACCACTGGGCGGCGCCTGTAGATTGATTTTAGTGGTCCTAACCCAACTTTTCAGACAATCAATTAATAAAAAAGTATTCGGTATTTCTTTAGGTGACATCCAAGGAATCATCCATTTAAATACCAATTCCTGATATAATTTGCATATCCTGTTTATGGTTTACCTATTTTTTTTTATAGAAATTATTGAGTTTTCTCAATAAAATAATATTCAGTATTTTTCTGATCGAATCAGTATTTTATATAATTTTCCCTTTGGTGCAAGTTTTAATGCCAATAATAAGTTAAGTATATGCTTTTTATATTTGTATAAAGTTTATACATGTATAAATATTATAGTTTATATTAATTTTTTTATAATAAAAATATATTTTTAATTTGTTTTTAATAAATTTATAATTAGTACCTAATACACCCATAGATGAGACTTCTTAGCAACATTAATAAACTAGAACGGATCACGAATATCGTAAAATAAACAAAAAAAAAATTGAAATTTCTTTAAATTCTAAAAGCGACCGTACGCCATGTTGGTTAAATATCACCGTTGCTAGGCAACATAATGTATTTGTTAATGTTGCGACCATGGCCTTCTCGATGTTTAAAGACTACAAGGAAACATTGTTATCCTGATCTCACGGTTATGTCGTAGACGGCCAGGGCCTATTTTTGGTTATAGGGGCCCTAGGAGGTCTGTTAGGCAATCCGGGACCCCTAATCATGTGCGTCCATAGAGTCAGTTTCAGGCGAGAGGGGACTGTAACCAGCCAAAAAAAAAAAAAACGTAGCTGCGGTATACACATACACCATAATCTTCCTATTAAAAATTATATCTAGAATCCCCAGGATCCAGGGGGGGCACCGCCCCCTTCTATAGGCGCCCACTACAAAAACAATAATAATTAGTATTTGTTACGTCTGTGTAACACTCTTAAAATAGGTACCTATAAACATAAAATTAATGAAAGGATTTAGAAAAAACTTTTTGAATACATTTATAAAGAAGTCGACGTAGATCACAGAACAAATCGAACTTTTCGCCTCTTACCTGTAAGAATATATAAAGTAAGCGGCACAATGCTTGTCGAGTCCTTTGGTCCGTTCACCTTTCTTTGTGCGGCTCTTTTTATTCAATAATATTTATAAATTAAGATAAGTGTGGATAAATTTCTTTTAAAGTTGAATTTTTATTCTTGAATGAATTTAAATCGAAATAAAAACTCTCCCTGAAATATTTATTTTTAGAAATATGAATATATTTTCTCAGAAACTATAAACGCCGCTATTGCGCGTGTGACTGAGCGAATATTAGCAAAAGTACGTCGGTGACTGCTTCCTTATACCTACAGGGTGCTACAAATTCGTGTGCTTACAAGGGGATCTCGAAAACGGTAAGAGATAAATTGAGGCAAAGTTGCTTACTTTGGAACTTAATAATTTGGTGAAAGAAAATTGTAAACATTCCGAATACCTTCGGAGATCTCCGAAAAAAACCGACATTTTTAGTTTTGGATTTTAATTTTTTGCGCCTTCATTTTTCAACCATCTTCGTATCTTTTACCGTTTTCGAGATCACCTTGTACGCACACAAATTTGTAGCACCCTGTATAGTTCTCGCAAAAGAAGAATATTAATTTTTCTTAAAATATGGACTTTAAAGTAATTTTTATTTGTGTTATAATCTGACAGGATTTTTTACGATTGTTTTTTATACAGTAATAAATAATTATGTCGATCGGGTTAGATTTTATAAAATATTTTTTACAATAAAAAAGTTTAGGAGCATCTAAGTTTTGCAAATGAAATATTTTGTCTTAAAATATTTGAATAATTTAAATAGTGTAGCTCAGACCGAGCGCGGGGCCCCTCTGAAAGCGGCCCTAGGCCCGGCCCTATTGGGAAAATACACCCAGAGTTGCTACTGTAAGTAAAAGCACAACCGTGAGAAAATATAATTTATTAGTTGCTATTACAGTACAAAAAATTATTCTTATAATCTTTATATGGAAGATCAAGAAAATTGAAATCGATATTACTATCATCATCACTGTTTTGATAAAGCTATAGTCATTTGAACTACTATTCTATGACGTCATACTTTAATGCCGATAACACAGGTCTCTAGTCTCTTAGTATTATTGATCGCTTATTTTTACTTTTTAATACTAGATGGCGCGACCGTTTTCATTTCCTCATAAAATCAGAAACGCAGAAGGCGGAGCCTCGAAATTATTCCTATTTACTTTCCTGATTTTGGACCGAAAAATCTTGTAAAATTTTCTTTTCGGCATTGCAAATCTATTCGATAAATTTTCTTTCACATTTATTTCACGCTCAATTGCCTTATCTTTGCAGAAATTTTAAGAAAAAACGTCATGAATATTTTATTTCCAAAAAGAAGGCCGGAGCAAAAAGAAATCCCTAAACAAAGCGCATGTCCAATTTTTTCCGAATTCTTTCAAATAATACGCCAGAAAACGAGTATTTTTACATGAAAACTGTGGCAAATAATTTCCAATGATCATTTTCTCAAAGAAAATTTATTTCATCTCGAATTTTAACCGCTAAAGTTTGAAATACAATCGTATTATTAAAATATTGGGCGTGTTTTAATGTTTCCTAGTAGCGACGTACGTGTTAAAACGGGAGGGAGGCAATCCGTGAGATAGAGTGGAAAGGTGCTAGTGGGGATATGTCGTAGATGATAAATTAAAGGCGTAGCCATTTTGATTTTGACGAATATTGACATACGTCTAGTAGTCTAGACAGAAAGTCATTTGTTACAGTCGAGGTGACATGTAAACACGAGAAAAATCTCCGAAAAATACGGAAGTCACATGTTTTAGTAATTACGCGCGTTCATTTTCTTCGTTTTTTTAACGCGCGAAAATTTACGACACTTTTCACGCGGTAAATCGCTCAGTGGTTGTTTTTGTTTGGCTTCATCGTTAACCTTGTCGCCGCGATCGTCGATTGTTCGACCCGGTTTTTTCAAATGTTTTTTGGCCCGACAAGGAAACTGACGGCAGCTCACTAGATGGATTTTAAATTTATTTCAAAATAATGTAAGTAGACTTTCCAACGATTTTTTACTTTGATGGAAAATTTAAAAGGTGTTTTTATTATTTAGATCGCGGGATCATTTTCCTCGCTCGTTAGCACTTGTGTCATACATAATAAATAAATGTAAATTGATATGCCCTTCGTTGTTTTTCCTTTTTATTAACACTTGAGAGGCGTTATTTGATTTAGTGTTTCGTCAATATTTAAATGTAAGTAATACGTGATATTTTAAGTGAAAATCAGTTAGAAATTTCGTCCTAATTGAAAAACGAAATAGGTTTTAAAAGTGTGAAAATCTTTGTGTTTGTGTTTTGTAATCTAAGCCTGACTGGTGCAATATTTGCGAAATTATCGTTTTTTTATAGTATTTCTGTCTGGTTTGTATCGTTTATTTTAGTATTTTTTTATCCCCGTGACGTGAATATTCTTTGAAGTAAAATTGCTGGCGTTGTGAAGTCAGAAATTTAGGGCAATTGGGCAACAGGGCATCCGATATGATATGACAGAAAACGGCTGATAACATAAACTTACCAAAACATAACCTAACAATTGTTTCCTACGTTTACATCGTTTGCTTTCCTCTTGATTATTTGATAAACCAAATTTATCATACCTATTATAGAGCGTTTTTTAAAATTTATATCACTAATTACATGTACCTATTGACTTGGTACTCATTGGAGTACCTACAACTTTTTGTTTTGCATTTTTTATTTAGATGTGTAAAACCGGGTACGCCTATGGTTCAAACACAAATGTTTTAGCTTTAGTCATAAGTATACTAGGTCGGTATAAAGAAACTTGAGAAACACGACGACGGGTTTTGGTCATAACCAAAATTCCAGGTTATCTGTTGTTTATTTAGCTGATGCATTGATGCCGATTTTTTCACAACTTCATTGTTTTGAAGATTATTTCATATAATTCGTCATTATCGCAGAAAACTAGAAATAGCAAGGGCCACAATTGGGAAACCCTCCAAAAAGTTATCAACTGGAATGATGCCTCTAACGCGCACCCAGCTAAAACAAGTGGTCGGCCTACTGCTTAAGAAAACACCTACGCAGTGGCGGATTAAGACGTTTGGGGGCCCTAGGCACAAATGGTCAGATGGGGCCCTTACTAAGGGTCGAGACACAAGTTGAAAGCTTGCCGTAGGCGAAAGTTGTAAAAAATTAAAGCGACGATTCGATTAATTTTATTTATTGATTACATTAATTAAAGAGAACTAATCTAAACAATCTAAACATACATATATAAAAATACGTAAATGCGTAACAAAGTAACAACATGAAACTAAATCAAAATATGCATAAAATATAAATATAGAATATAGTATACTCATTGTCACTAATATTATTTCATACTAGAGAACTACCTTTCTTGCTTTTTTATCAGCAAAACTGTTTATTAAATCTTCACAATTAACTTTGTCTAAAATTGATGCTTCAATATTTAAAAGTGACAATGAAGATAGTCTCGTGTTAGTCATCGTATTTCTGTGATAGTTTTTAATACGTTTCAAAACGGAAAACGACCTCTCATCAGAGGCATTGCTGACTGGTATTGAAAGAAATATTCTATATAAAATTTCAATGTTTGGAAAAGTACATTTTAGGTTATTTTTTATAATACACTGAAGTATGCCAATAACGCGAACATGGTTTGTAGAAACGGAAAATGTGTCCCTGGCCAAAGCTACAAAATGATTATATTCATTTCGCACATTCTCGATATCAATATCATGTCTATAGTTTTTTTCAAGGTTCTTAAAACATATCTCGCGTTTTTCATTAGAAATGTCAAAATAAATAAAATCTCAAAATTATCGAGACAATTTTTATAGCAGGCCAGTCTTCTTGCAAGTTCGCTCGAAAAGTTGTCACAAATAACGTTGAGGACTGAAACTATAAAATTTTCCCTACCCGTTATTCGAACATCATATTCATCGCTTTCGTCAAAAAATATTTTTCGTTTACGGCTTCTAGTATCTTCTTTGTAGGAAAGCTCCTGAGCATTAAGTAACGTTTTGGTTTCATTTTCAATTTCCGTGAAGCTATTTCGTGTGTCTAATACAAACTCTTTTAGAGACTCCAATAACATCACAGCGGTCAGTAAATCACATTCTTTGTTTTGTAGGCTCAGATTAGTGGCATTTATGCGTTCCAACAATCGTCCCCATAGAACTATCAGGAGAGCGGTTTCAATTTTCATTGATATTTTGAGCAACGATTTCGCCTCTGTCCGAGTTATGACTTTCTCTTCGGGATTATTGCCGATTTCCTCTAAACTGGATGCTATCACATGGTAATTTATTTTTAAGGCTCGTACTGCATCAGCGCGTGCTGACCAACGGGTATCACAAATGCGCTTTATATTGAGGTAATTTTTAGCTTCTTTGCATTTCTGGTGAAGGAAATTCCATCTCATGCATGAGGCTAAAAAAAACGTAAACAGGTTTTGTACGTAATTAAAAAAAGAAGTCGCCTGCTGACAAGATCCCGCTGCGAAATTTCCAACCAAATTTAAAGAGTGATTAGTACACGGACAAAATACTGCTGATGGAACTTTCTCCAATATTTTAGCTTGTAATCCGTTGTATTTACCAGCCATGTTCGAAGCGTTATCGTAAGCCTGGCCTCTACAATTTTTAATTTTTAAATGATAGTTTTCAAGTATGTTAAGTACCACTTCAAAAAGACTTTGGGCCGTATGAGAATGTATTTCTATAAATGTCAGAAATCTTTCGTTAATTTCCCCACCACAGACATAGCGAATAATAACAGACAATTGGTCTACATGAGATACATCTGGTGTTGAATCAACTATCAAGGAAAAATAGATAGCTTCTTGAATTTCCCTGATTATAACCTCTCTGACATGTTCGGCCATGGTGAAAATAAATTCGTCGACTATAGTATGAGACATGTAACTAATCTTGCCTCTTCCTTGACCATATTTTTGTAAGTGACATTTCAAAAACTCATCGTACTCACTAAGGTACTCTAAACAACTTAGAAAATTACCTTTCCTTGTCGACTGGTTACTTTCATCATGGCCTCTTAACGCTAAACCTAGTTTACTTAGAAATTTAACTGTAGAAATTACTCTTCTCAAAACTTCCCTCCAATACTTTACTTCTGCTTCTTTTTGCAAAACCAGCTGAGTATCAATCCTTCCCGTTGTTCTAGACCGTTTAAGAAAAACACACACCGCATTAATATGAATATTTGAGGTCTCGTGAGCATTCAACAATTTAACTATGTTTTTAAAATCATCTAAACCTTTACAAAATACATTTGTATTATCAGATTTAAATAATTTGCACAAGTAACAATATACACTATTGCTTTTTTCACTAAATTTTAGCCACTCCCTAAACTCCTTTTCTCCATTTGGTTTAACTCTATAAAAATGTGATTTATTTAGACCTCTATGAATGATTCGCCCATTTTGTTTGTAAGTTTTTCGAACGTTCGACAATATTCCAAAATTTTTTGGAGGATTTGAAAGTGCATAATCCCTTTGGGTATCCGTTATAATGTTAGGCCATTGGGAAATATCGTCCGATAGAGTTAATTTACCACTAAGCTGAGGATGTTGACACGAAATTTCAGCAATATTGGAAGTACAGGGTATAACGTCCAGACCTTTAGCATTTTCCATTAAAGAAGCACCATCACTACTCGCCTTACTCTCATTTATACAAGCACTTGCTTCACCTATGACAAGTGCTGAATGTTCTTCAGGAAGCCTAATCGGATTTGCGTTTTCTAATTGAATCGAGGTTGAGGGCAACACATCAATTATCTTTTCACAAGAAATTTCATCAGTTTTAGTATCTTTGGTTTTACGAATAAAGTCATCCAGTGAACCAGGAAACTTCTCTTTCACTTTTTCTTGCTGTTGCTTCCTTTTTCTCTTTTCAAATCCTGATGGATAGGTCCTTTTTGACATCATTTCTTTTATCTGAAAATGTAAACAGAAACGTTATCCACCCACACCACAGCTACAGGCACTACAGCAAAGAACCATAAAATAAATAATCGAACATTAACATCAAGTAAAATTTTTTTTTAATTGCTAATATTTTTTTTGCTTAGATTTATAAACATAAAATACATTTAAAAAAAACACTCCCTATTTACGTTTTTTTATTAGTGTATTGTTACTCGATCAAATCATAAATCTAAAAACCGAATGTTTGCTTAGTAAAACCAAATTCTCGACGAGAAGGCAACGTCGCACGTCGCGGTACGAATCGGGAGACGGTCAAACTGGAGCTTCGCTTTGAACGGCCATTCTCAGTGGCCCAAAGCGCTCTGCAATTAAAAAGAAAGTTTTAAATAAAGCTACACTGAATACAAACATAATCTTATTCTTGATTTCACTTTGTACACAGCCTTACCCTATTTATACAATTTAGTTAGGCAGAGAAACGTGTGCCCTTTAAAAGTCTAGTCTAATTTAAGGGATAAAACCATACTGTTTTACTGTTTACTATTTAAAGGTATAATTTCAGCATTCAAAAAGGAAAAGTTTAAAATTTACAATAAAATACTTACCGTTTCAAATATCAGCACTAAGGCACTAAAAAGAACTAACACACTCACTCCAAAAACTAAGGAGATCCGCGATCAATAACTGTCAATGAGCGTAATGATTAACGATCGTTATTATGAATATTACTGTTGCGATGTTGCCAAAATTTTTATTTCGGTTTCCTTTCTAAGTTGGAAGTTGGATTTTTTACGTTATATGTTATTTTTATGTTTTTATGTATGTGTATTATATTTGTAACACCTCGGGGGCCCCTGCGGGGCCCCCCTTGCTATGGGGCCCTAGGCATGTGCCTAATGTGCCTAATGGTTAATCCGCCACTGCACCTACGCCGAGTAGGAATTTACAATGGTCCCATTGAATGCAGGCTTTGTGGCGATGAGGACGAAACCGCCTCACATATATATAACTGCGAAGCACTGACCCAAGGAAGACTCAGAATCTTCGGAGATATCCAATGTGGGGATAACCTCCCACATGACAAACTTGGTAGGAATCTGCTGGACCTTATAAAAGGAACAAACCTTTTCTAGCAAGACAGGGGAGCACAATAAGCCACTAGGCCGCAGTGCAAGAAGCTTGGGCCGAACGCCCGACCCCCGCCTTAAACCAACCAACCAACCAGAAGTTTCCAAAGTAATGATATAAAATTCAGTGTTGACCCACCCCCATGATGAATTTTTTCCGTAAAACCAATTTTCTGGCCTCTTAAACCTTCCTCTTCCTGCACAAACAAAGGTAACTGCCGTAAGTTCGGTCGTGTGTAATGTCGTTTGTTCCCAAGATCGCATAACGAACCCGCGTTATTTATTCCCGTTCCCCGAATCCGAAATTGTTGTGATGAGAAAGCAGTTTCGCGGCCTTCGGACCTTTTTTACCACTCGGCGACGAGGTGACACTGTTAGAGACTGCGAACAGTAGAAATAATGGCTCTGTTTGTTTATCTACATTAGCAACAGCATTAACCAGTCAATAAACTAATCAATCATTAATCAATAATGAAATTCCTAGATACCTGCTTCATTAAGTTAGTTTTTTTATCATTTAAAGTATTAAAAATAGAAATATTTTTAATTTATTATGAGCATACCGTTCCAGACTCATATTAAGCTGAATCCTGCTTGTTTATTGTTGACTTTGTCCACCACCTGGCTATATAGCCATATAGAGTGAGAGCAGAAGCTATCTATCTTCACACCGCGGCAGTAGTCAGTGGTCTGGTATTCGACCGCGGCGGTCCAAGTTCGATCCTCGGAGTGGGCATACGAACAATTCAAATTCATTTATTCACTAGTTATCATAGGTATAAATGACATGAGGTTCGTCAATAAAAAAGTATATCCGAATTTTAGTAGTTTTAAGAATGCAAGGAAGCGTGTAAAATGTATCATCTCCCAACACACCACATTCTTGCCGGTAAGCAGGCCGGATGAGGTCGGACATCTCGTGGGGTACACACTTCCCAATCGGTAGGTAGGTTATGCAATAGCAAGAAACCGAGGGTTGATAGCACTCAGGAGTGTCGCATGACTGAAGGATCGTGGTTCAGAACTCACATTAGGTCCAAGAGCAAGCTGGCTGAAGGTTGGAAACGACAAGTGGTCATTAGTAACTCAACACGTCTATCTTTATTCGTATGAGTATTCAGCTGAAGACGACTTGAAATACTGACCAGTTGAAACGTTGTGATGTAAAACAAATAAAGACAATGCAAGTCCAGAACTCTTCTATCATTCACGTCTATCTTTTTACCATATTGTTTTATTTAATCAACTTGGACTATTGGTCAGCTCACCACTTGGTCTGGCGCTTATTTAGAACCCCTTCAGCGACTCTTAGAAGTGTCTCACCGTGGCTACGCCCATGTCATGCTACTAGGACGCCATTTCCATCGTAGCCGTCGCAATATTTAAACTTTTTTCTGCCTTTGTTTTTCAAAGGATCTCGTCCAGGAAAAATATCCATTTCTTGGGTCTCATTTGGTTCTAGTAGTCGAAACTCGTTTTTAATTCATATACAAGTCGGCTCGTTCACAAAAAGATCCATATCGGATTTCGACGCCTTAAGTCGATTGGTCACAGATACTGGGGCTTTATGGTCTCGATATAACTAACCAGTTATAACTTTTCATAAAACGAAATTAAATACAAAAAGTCATTGAATTTTAAGACCGCGGTCTTACCGATAATCGACATAGCAGCGGATGCTAAAAAATTAATATTGAAAAATCCAAGGTCGATATGTGATCTCATGACAGTGGCGTATTACAGTGGCGCAACCAGAAAATATGTTCGGGGGGGCGGGTCAGTGGGCTTAACTAGGACATTTTTTCTAGGGCAGTCGGGACTATTATGTAGTTCATGATATTGTACAGGGACATTATTTTAAGTGTCTCACCCGATTGGCGACTTTGCTATCGACCACAATAAAAAAACAATTATGTATTCCCTAACAGCTTTTAGTGAAGAAGCTAAATTTGATGTCAAAAAAAATCTATGTTTACAAATTTGACAGATACGACGCCATATTGGATTTTCTTAAATGGCAACCCTACCTTATAGTAAGCCAGCTGCATTCGCCTATTTGTTCCAACAATAAAAATATATAATTGTCAATATTTATTTTCAGCCGTTCCGGAGATATGAGGCTTCGAAGTTGGTGATTTTGTTATCATCGAATTAACAGAAGCTTTGAGATTAGAATCTCAATTTTTTCTGAGGATACGTAATTTTTTATGGCGGAGCCACCCATGCTATTGTCATATATGTCAGATGTCAAAAAATGACAGTTACGACGCCATTTTGAATTTTTTTAAATGGCTACCCACATTTATAACTACGTCAGTGTATTGCATTTCGCGGTCCGATTTCAAAAATATATAGTTGTTGATATTTATTTCCAACCCTTACCGAAATACGACCGTATCAAAAACTGCATCGTATGAGTATGTCTTTTAAGTATCTCACCCCATTAAAAAATAGAAGCTTTGTGACATCTGACATATATGATAATAGCATGGGTGGCTCCGCCATAAGAAATTACGTATCTCCAGAAAAAATTGATTTTTTGATCACAAGCTAATATTTTTTAATAGGGTGAGATACTTAAAACACATAATCGTACGATGCAGTTTTTGATACGGTCGTATGTCGGTAAGGGTTGGAAATAAATATCGACAACTATATATTTTTGAAATCGGACCGCGAAATGCAATACACTGACGTAGTTATAAATGTGGGTTGCCGTTTAAAAAAATTCAAAATGGCGTCGTAACTGTTGTTTTTTGACATCTTACATATATGACAATAGCATGGGTGGCTCCGCCATAAAAAATTACGTATCCTTAGAAAAAATTGATTTTTTAATCACAAAGCTTCTTTTTTTTAATGGGGTGAGATACTTAAAACACATAATCATACGATGCAGTTTTTGATACGGTCGTATTTCGGTAAGGGTTGGAAATAAATATCGACAACTATATATTTTTAAAATCGGACCGCGAAATACCATACACTGACGTAGTTATAAATGTGGGTTGTACCATTTTTTGACATCTGACATATATGACAATAGCATGGGTGGCTCCGCCATAAAAAATTACGTATCCTCAGAAAAAATTGAGATTCTAATCTCAAAGCTTCTGTTAATTCGATGATAACAAAATCACCAACTTCGAAGCCTCATATCTCCGGAACGGCTGAAAATAAATATTGACAATTATATATTTTTAATGTTGGAACAAATAGGCGAATGCAGCTGGCTTACTATAAGGTAGGGTCGCCATTTAAGAAAATCCAATATGGCGTCGTATCTGTCAAATTTGTAAACATAGATTTTTTTTGACATCAAATTTGGCTTCTTCACTAAAAGCTGTTAGGGAATACATAATTGTTTTTTTATTATGGTAGATAGCAAAGTCGCCAATCGGGTGAGACACTTAAAATAATGTCCCTGTACTTAGTTAGGAAGGCGGAAAAGCGCAGGCGAAAAATGTTCTGGGGCACGCCCAAACTTCGTTAAAAATCCACCCAACTACTATCAAATTTGGGAAATTCAATTATTACCTCTAATCCCTCTAACTATAGTCTATTTCAGAAAGGTGTAGAGCAGCGGTTCCCAAACTTTTTCTTCTCATAGACCCCTTTAAAAATGTTGCTGGTTCCGGTGGACCCCTTACAGCTACATTTCTACTATATTCCCAAAACTTGACAAAAAATGTGAAGATTAGATTTAACTATGAAAATTTGCATTGCTGCTGAGTTCGAACCACGAATTAACAGTTTTCGAAAAAAAATGAGAATTGATTGGTTAATAAATTAATTGATTTTCTGTAAGTGGATGTCAAAAAAATAAAGTTGGCCAATCAAGAAAGTGATTCCATCCAACTTTGACATCTACTCACAGTACAAGAAACCAATCAATTCTCACTTATTTTATTCAGAAACTCCCGGAGTGGTAAAAATAAAAAGAAAAATAGTATATTTTCTTGTGTTTACATTACATTGTAATATGATAACAGTCATAATATAGCTAAAATTAAACATTAATAACGTAACATAACTTTTTAAAAAATTTAAATTTTAATGGGAGGGATGTACTTGATGGATTGACAGCAAGTTATCAATATTTGGCTTCAGTTTTGTTAGGAATAACCACAAATCTCCCCGTTCTGTGATATTCAATCTGCTCCTTTTTTTCGTCAAAAGGCTTGTAGCGACACTAAAATTTTTTTCGACAAGATATGACGAGGGAAACGCTATCAAAAGCTTTTTGGCAATTCCCCACAGTCCAGGATATCTTTTGGTTATTTCTGCCTGCAGCCAAAATGTTTGATACCCCCTTTTAAATTTCATCTTCAGCTCCTCATTAGTGCTAAGCTCGAGTAGCTCCTCTTGTAATATCACATTCTCGAATTCCATTTCATCAAATGGATTTATGATCCATGGTGGTATTTATATCGTCAGAATATTTTCAAATCTGATTTTGAAGTCATCATGCAGGGCAATTAAATGTTGAACGTATGTCTGAATATTCTCATCAAGGCATTCTACTTGTGATAAGTTTGAAAACTGGAAAATTCGCGCCGACTAATATTTTGCTTCATAAATTTCGATTTTCAAAGAAAAGCTGAAATTACACTCTTTGTTTTTATTAAATTGAGGCTGTCCCCTTGGTAATTGTAAGTTAATGTCATTAAATTTTTTGAACAAATCTGTCAAATACGCGATGTCTGCTTTCAAACTGATCAGGTTTTCTCTTAAATCTGGATCTTTACTTTCCAGAAACTCTAAAGCTGATTCAAAAAGTGAGTAAAATCGTGTTAAACATGCACCTTTCGACAACCAGCGCACTTAAGTATGTAAGAGCAATCGTTGGAAGTCTTCATCATTTCCATCGCACAATTGTGCAAATAAACGCGTATTCAATGCATTGCTTCTTATTTTGTTAACTGCATTAATCACAAATTGAAGCGATTGGTGCAATCTATCACTCAAATTTTTCGCTACCAGATGTTGTCGGTGGATGACACAGTAAATTGCAGTTACCGCTGGTACAATTCTTTTAAGATTGCTTATTAACTCACGATATCGCCCGACCATGGCAGGAGCTTCATCTATTGCAACCGAAAGAACGTTTGTGAATGGAATCGATTTTCGATGCAAGTTTTTACAAGTAACAGTCGCTGAACTTTTTAAAATATTATCTGCCTAGGTGAAGTCAAGCCAGGCATTTTAGTTCTTCACTATCGAAACCAGATACGTTTTCGTGGACCCCCGCTTACGAATTGTGGACCCCCATTTTTTTGTCACGCCTACGTAGACCCCCTTCGAGTCTCCCGTGGACCCCTGGGGGTCCACCTGGACCACTTTGGGAACCACTGGTGTAGAGGAATAAAATGGGAAAATCCGTCCAGTTCGGCTCAATTCGGTGTCGGCCATAGGCGCAAGTAAATTTTGTGCATTAAATTATTTATGATAACTAACCAAAGAAAGAAAAGAAGATAATTTGATAAAGAAGGAACTATTAGCTATAGCAAATTTACACAAACATCGTTTTATGAAATATGTCGTGGAAGATATAGCTGAAAAACATAGTGTAACTGTGCTACTCTACTGCTGACACTGCCATACCATTGCGAACTAAATCCGATAGAACTTGTATAGGCGCAAGTGAAACGATTTGTAGCAAGACACAACACGACGAAGGACGTTAAGCTACTATTTAATCAAGCCATTAAGGAAGTGACACCGGAGAACTGGCGAAAAGCAGTCCATCGTGTCATTAAAGAAGAGGAGAAAATGTGGGATCTTGACCACCTGATCAGTCGGACCGTCGACCGGTTCATTATAACGTCAAGAGGAGATGACAGTTCCTCAGATGACGAAGAATATTATGATTTTTTTAAATTTAATTTCTGTATAATGTATTTTTTGTATTTTATATTTTTTTTTATATTGTTTAATAAAAAATAAGTGTACCTAATACTATGTACATAATGCACGCCTTTGTCACACCATTTTTAGTGTTTGTAAATGGATAACAATAGGCAAAACCCATAAATTGACCCAAACCCGGGTGGTACTACCTGTACTTGATGAAAATAAATAATTTTGCAATGAAATCAATTCCAAATTATAAAAGTGGCTTAAATATTCGTTGGGGGGTTATTCTGTAGTCCCTTTGCATACCTAATGAGCCTTTATTACTCTACACTGCCTACACCTTTTTGAAATAGACCCATGGTTGATGGATTAAATTTGTTTTTGTGAATGTTTTTGTCTTGATATTCCTAGCTGGCTCTTTAATTTTAAAAAAGAAAAACATTTTTTACATTTGTGAAAATATGAATGTTGTCTTTTAATTTAAAATTTTCGCATAAGACGTATGTATGGACTAACCAGGCTTTTTCGGGCTCGGTTTTTCATGTTCGAAAATAAAGTAAATATCTTAAACGTTCACCACGCCAAAATTGATGATTTTTTCAAAAATCATGTCTTTTTGGAGCATAGATTGCTAAGAGCCGTTTTTGTTGCAAATGCTTAGGTTTTGAAATATTCCTTTTTAAAGTGCCGTTTTGTACAAAAATTAAGTCTTGGATTCATAATGAAGGATTCTCGTTTCTTCCCGCACTATTTTTTTATTGTAAATTATCACACATCTTCAATAAAAAAGCTGTTTTTCTGTTTTTTTTTTAATTGCAATTTTTACTTTAATTTTTGTGTAAAAATAAATAAAGGATGGTTGTCATTTGTTTTTGTTGTAAAAATATTTTATGGTTATATTTTTGTTAATTTAAAATTGCTCTAAAAAAGGGTAAACAGACACCAGAAAAGTATATAATAGAAAATACTATAAAATATGATTCTTTTTACTCGTATTCCTTTAAAATTGCATCACAAACCAATAACTAAGACAATACCTATACGCCCGAAACACATATATACATACACTATATTGCCAATACAAGCAGCCGCACGAAGCAAGAATACACCCATCGTGCGATTCAAAATAACCTGAGTTGGGGGCCGTAGCGCTTGCGCAGTAGGGAAAAAATTAGGCAACCCACACGATTTCTAACAGAACGTAAACAGAACCCAATGTCTCTTGAGCAGAACCGGCTCGCCGTTATATTCTTATTAGTCGCCATCTTTTGTTTCGTTCATTCGTGTGTTGTTATAATTTCCAAGTTTTGGGTGTTAATATTTATAAAACTTTACTTTAAACATTTTTTTTTGTTAGTTTGTAAGTTATAGTCGTTTCCATCTTTTTTACGTTGTATTCGTTCGGATGTTCCGTGTGTGATTGTGGATATTATTTTTAAGTTTTGGGTGCGAATTTAGGTATAAAACTTTACCAGACATTTTGTTATTGTTAGCGACTTGTGTCTCAAAATGGGTAGAAAAAAGTGCATGATCCTTTTTTGCACGAATGGCGGTTCAATACCAGGAATAAGGTATTTCAGGTATGTTAAGTATCGGTTACTTAGTTTTATTTGACCATAAACTGTACACACTCGAACTAAACGGGTGAATTTAAATAAAACCTTGTAAAAATATTTTGAAAGTTGGCCCTGTCAAATGTTTACATTAAGAAGCAAATTTCCGATCTGCGCAAACTCAACGGCCCCTGATCATCTGCTTACAGTGGTGGCATCATTGAATTATGATATAAGCAATGTAGTGTAGATAATATATGTGGTCCGAAACCTTAATCTTTATTCATAAAAGGACTTTTAAAAGGGATATTTTAAAAACTAAGCTGCGCCACTGGCGTATTGTGCTTTAAAAATTCGGGGGTGGCACCCATTGGTATAATAATTTCTGATACTGATCACACTATAATTCGGAGTAGGTAAATTTGGATTTATCGATCGAGGAAGAGCACTCGCTAACTATTTAAAAAGGCAAAGTTGATGATGGTTTTGAAAAAACGAAACGTCGGATTAAAAATCTAATTACACTATCTTGTAGAGGAGAAAAAATGGCATTGGGGATGTAAACTTTATTTTACAATATTTCTTCAAATAGAGTCAGAAAGACATAAAAACGAAATCGCGAAAATTCGGTTTTGACCAAATATCTTCGGAAGGATTCGAGTTTTTTGAATTTGAAAACACCATGTTGGAGAATTTAGTAGGACGCAACTTTTTTCTAATATAACCATCTCTGTATCTTAAATGGTTTACTAGATCCCTATAGAGTGCATCCGTATCTGGGACACCCTGTATATAGATATAATTTTGCATGGAGCTGGTAACTTTGGAAAATAATTTAGAAATATTATTCGAATCAGTGTCGTAGCCAGAAAATATGCTCGGGGGAGGGGGCTGAACGGGCGTAAGTAGGACATTTTTTTTCTGGAGAAAGGGACAGTCGGGACTATATCTATTTCATGATATTGTACCTAGCAAAGTAGGCGGAAAAGCGCCGCAGGCGAAAAATGTTCGGAGCCAAGCCCAAAGTTCGTTTAAAATTCACCTAACTATACTAACAAATTTCATTAAAATTATTAAAAATTGTTTTTGTAAATGTTTTTTTAAATTTTTTTTTTGATTTTTCTAGCTGGCTCTTTATTAAAAAAAACATTTTTTTATTTGTGAAAAATATGAATATTGGTGTCAATCCAAAATTTTAACATAAGACGTATGTATGACTAACGTGACCATACGTCCCGTTTTGAACGGGACAGTCCCGTTATTTGACACTCAGTCCCGTTGTCCCCAAAAAAAGCTTCGGGACGCCAAAATATCCCGTTTTCGGGAAGTGGGCGAAGTCGGTATATATAAAACTCAATTATTGCAAGTATCAGTTCTTAAAGCGATGTTGATTATGAAGGTGAATATGAATAAAACCTGTCAAGAATACCATTCTTTTCCAAATTCGTCACCCAATATATTTAAAAAAAGTCTTCATCTGAGATATACCAAACTTAATTAAGCCGCCTATTATAATGATGCTTAAAAATAAATTTTTCAATTATGTTGTGCTTTACTTTAACAAATCAAACAGATTTTGCAGGGTCCCGTTTTGAGGAGAAAAATAAATGGTCACGTTATGTATGACTAACCAGCGTTTTTCGGGCTCGGTTTTTCATGATTAAAAATAAAGTAAATATCGCTCACCAAGCCAAAATTGATGATTTTTTTAGAAATCATGTATTTTACTCGGTATTTTAGGAGCGTAGATCTAAGAGCAGTTTTTGGTGCAAATTCTTAGATTTTGAATTACTTCTTAAGTGCCGTTTTGTATATTCATAATAAAGCATTCTCATTTCTTCCCGCACTATTTTTTTTTATAATAAATTATCACACTGCTTCAATGCAAAATGTTTCAATTAAAATTTTTACTTTAATTTTTCTCTTTAAAAATAAATACCTACCTAATTGTTTTTTGTTTTTGTTGTAAAAATATTTTATTGCATTGGGTTATATTTTTGTTGATTTAAAATAGCTCTAAAAAAGGGAAAACGGAACAGACAAGTATATAATAGAAAATACTATAAAATATTACTCTTTATACTCGTTTTCCTTTAAAGTTGCATCATAAATCAATAACTAAAATGATATGCGTCCGAAACCTTAATCTCTATATAAAACAGGACTTTTAGAAGGAAACTTTTAAACACTAAACATTTCTTACAAGACCTTAGTAATCTAAGCCAAGAATACATTATTTAAAAATTTAAAGTAAGAGTCCAAGCGTGAGACGAAAAATAAGGTTGCAATTAGACTTTTAGACCCCGAGCTCCTAGGCTCGGGAGGGGGGGGGGCTGCCCCCCCCCCCCCCCCCCCCCCCAAAATACGCCACTGGTCCAGATCCACTTAAAGCACGGACTTACACAGCAGCCAAACATTTTTCTGTGCCGACGAAATGATCGATCAGTCATACATAAATTATAGTCTCTTTCTTATTTACCTTAGCAAATAAAAATAACTACTGAAATATATCGAATAAGCAAACTCAGTCCACTATTCCCAACAATCCCCCGAAAAAAAACCGGAAATCCCTTTTTCTTCTTTCGGCAAGCGAGGCGTCGCGGTGGCTGCGTTTCCGGGACGCCGACGCCGGACGCCGCCGCTGCAACGACGGACGTCTTGCTGCTGCATCCAGAAAACCTTGCAAATCCTGGATAACTGGGAAATAGACTCGACTTTACGTTTTAAGAGTTTTAAGTTGCACCTTGGAATACACAATTATTGCATTTGATTGTGGGATGCATGTTTTAACTTTTTTTAGCAGTTCTCTGCTATAGTCTAATTCAGAAAGGTGTAGAGTAATAAAAGCTTAAAGAGCCTACAGAGTGACCCAACGAATATTTAAGCCACTTTCATACTTTGGCATTGATTTCATTGCAAAATTCTTTATTTTCATCAAGTGCAGGTAGTACCACCTGGGTTTTGGTCAATTTATGGGTTTTGCCCATTTTTATCCATTCACAAACACTGAAAATGGTGTGACAAAGGCGTGTATTATGTACATAGTATTAGGTACTTATGTACATAGTATTAGGTCCACTTATTTTTTATTAAACATTATACAAAAAATACATTATACAGAAATTAAATTATAAAAAATCATAATATTCTTTGTCATCTGAGGAACTGTCATCTCCTCTTGACGTTATAATTAACGGGTCGACAGTTCGATCGATCAGGTAGTCAAGATCCCACATTTCCTCCTCTTCATTAATAACATGATGGGCTGCTTTTCGCCAGTTCTCTGGTGTCACTTCCTTAATGGCTTGATCAAACAGTAGCTTAACGTCTTTCATTTTGAATGTCGTGTTGTGTCTTGCTACAAATCCTTTCACTTGCGCCCATATAAGTTCTATGGGATGTAGTTCGCAATGACATGGCGGTGTGCGCAGTACAGTTACAATATGTTTTTCAGCTATATCTTCCACGGCATATTTCATAAAACGATGTTTGTGTAAATTTGTTATAACTAAGAGTTCCTTCGTTATCAAATTATCTTTTTTTTCTTTGGTTAGTTATCATAAATAATTTAATGCACAAAATTTACCTGCGCCTATGGCCTACACCGAAGTTGAGCCGAACTGGACGGAATTTCCCATTTTATTACTCTACACCTTTCTGAAATAGACTATAGTTATAGTGGGTACTATAACTATAAAAGCTAAAATTCACGAATCGAAACATGCGTTTGTGGACGCACAGCTAGCTTTCGTATCTAGAGTTCTTTAGAAAATGTCATCCCCCCCCCCCCCCCGACAAAATTATAGCTACGCCATTGCATGAAACCCCAAAACAACTACTCCCCTGGACAGGAAAAAAAAATTACAATAATGCACCATGTTTTTTTACAACAGTAAAATAACAGCGCATGCAAAATATAGAAGCAATAAGTCCTGGTAGTTTAAAAATATTTTATCCTGATGATAAATTAAATAAGGAACCAATATTATATAACATTCCCGTAATAATTTATTATTAAACACAGCTGACTTTATACTGCATCGTACAACATATTATTATGTACATACATGATATAAAAGAAATAAAAAAAGGGGGAATTTCTGGTGGAAATTATGACATTTTAATGCAGCGTCCGTACGCGCGTCGTACGTCTCTCACGGGGGTATATTCAAATGATTACTGCTAAGTAGCCATAAAGATTGCAGACGCGTACGCTTGGGCTGTGATATAAAGAAAACAGACATGTTTATATACATAATGTTCAGGGGCGTAGTGGTCCAAACTCGACGCAAATTTTATAGAAAATTACATTATATTTGTTTCTTGTAATTTTTTTTTTCCGAGGGCCCGTCCGTGCGCCGGATGCACTTTGGCCAGGTTTGGCCCATTGTGCTCACCCTGTTTGGTTGCTACACCCACTCCCTGATCCCAGTGCCTTGCACTAGTTTGTGTAGGTCAACTGGGGAGAGGGTGGATGTCCTCTGGTTCCAGTTTTGGTTGCCCAAGTATTTGCTGCTTCTTCCGATCTAGTGACTCGCAATGGCAAACTATATGCTGTACAATTTCCCTGACTTGTCCGCATAATCTGTAGTCAAGGTCTCCATTGTACAGTTGCATTCTGTGCAGATGGTTCTTGACAGCCATGTTTCCTGTCAGAATTCCTGTAATGGTTTTTAGCTGGTTCCTGTAACTGTTTCGTAAGTCTTAGGTCTGGATCCCCAATGAAGCTTTTGTTGTGGTGTAATCCCTGTCTGTTGATTATAGTGCCGCTATATTTATTTAAATAAGTTATGTCACTGAACATATTTTAGAATTAACGATATAATCCCAAGCAGCAGACTGACGTCTAAACCACGTAATTTTTTGGGATATTTAGGTTTTCGACGTCATGTTACTAAAAAATGACGTGATTTAGACGTAATTATTTTATGTCATTTAGACGACATGAGTTTTACGTCAATATAACGTAATTTTTTCCACATTTTTAAGTATTATAAATGTTCAACTCTGACACATAGATGTCCTAGGTTACATCATCTAGCTTTAAGCTGATATTTTTGTACTTATATAGATGGGTGCATCACTTCTTTCATCAGATCTTATACAGGGTGATTCCTAAGTTGATACTTCTTTTTTAGCTGTGTATAGAAGGCATTAAAATAAACAACATTTGGAGGGCTCAGAAGTCAATCAGTGTAAGTCAATAAAAGTTAAAATTAAGATTCAATTACTTTTGGAAAAGTTATCTGCAAAAAAATACGAACAGAAGAGAGGTTCCAAAAAAATACTTTTATTTAAAGAACAACGTATAAAAAACATTAATTTACATCAGAACAACAATCTACACTACTATTTTTTTTTAACTAAGTTAAATGTAGAAAAAAATGACTTAAGTGAAATGACCACTCAAAGGTTCTTCTAAAATAAAAAAATAATTTCAGAAGTCAATCAGTGTAAGTCGGCGGAACCAAAAATCTGAGAACTGTCAAAGGGTTTAAAAAAAATCACAATTTTAAAATTTTTCTTTCAACTTACCAAAACCACCGAGATTTAACTTTAAACCTGTTAAAACTTGTTCACAATCGACTTACACGGTTTGGCGCCCGAAAAGTTTTGCAACCTATTCTGTTGCCAAAACAAGTGTCGCCATCTGTGAGGGTAATATCAAAGTAATGACTTAAATCTTTTGTGAACAGAAAGTTTTTGTAATCTAAAGGTAATTTTACTGTCTAAGTCAATTTCAGTAAATTGTTGACTTACACTGAATGGCTTCTGAGCCCTCCATTTTCAAATACCTTTTTTCAAAAAACCCGAAAATAAGGTACTTACATTCATTTATTACACTATGAATCAAATACGGTTCTGCCTAACTTGTCCGTTGAATAACATTAAGAAAACTTCTGGGTATAGGATGAGCCCGTAAGGGAAAGCGTTCTGCGTTTAATCTTAAAGCAGCAGCCGCACTTTGACGACACTCACCGTAAATTAGCACCATCTACTAATTCATTGTTTTCAAATTTTACCAATTTCACGTGTCACCAATTTAAAATTAACTTGGTTCAGAAAAACACACCGCAGCGTATTGCCAAATAACTGACCACCGACCCGTAAATTGCATAACTAATAAGAGATAAGACAAACAACATAAAGTATAGCAGGGTACGTTTTGATGACCAGGCTCGCACTTAGATTTTTTACTTCTGTATCTCGCCTATTTTGAAGTTTTTTGAAAATGTTGTTTATTTTAATACCTACTATACACAGCTAAAAAAAAGTATCAACTAGGAATCACCCTGTTTAAATAGGAATATAGCAAACCCAAAGTAAACATAAACATATTTTCACTGCAGCGATGTGTTCCTTCTCCCCCTCCTTTCCTCTTTCCACTAAAACAACATTTTCTGAACAGGGACAGCGATTTATCCCAGGCGAGTTTCTCTTCGCACGCCACTGGGAAGTCTCTAAAACAAATTTGGGGTTGTCGACAACAGCGAACGTTAGAGAGAGAGAGAGAGAAGGGACCGTGCCGGATCAAAAAAAGGGAAATGCCGCGCCGGCAAAAGGTCGTCCCTCGGAAATTTGAAAGATGTATTGCATCGAAATGACTCTTTTTAGTGTCAATTTCAATAAAAGCAGTAAATTGTGCCGCGGGTAGATGGAGTTCTGTTTACCGGGGAAGAAGGAATAAAAGGGTTCGACTACGGGGGTTTTTAAGTAAGGACTCGACGGGATGCATTAAAAAACACTCTTTGGCTATAATACAATAAGGTCGTTTTGTGAACCAGTGTTTTTTGTTAGCCTCTAAAAAAAAAGCATCGATATTAAATCCACAATCAATCAAACCACTCCATAAATCATCACCGGATCCAGGACTTGTCCGATTTCGGTATATTTATTTCGGAAACCCTTTAGTGATTTCGGAATTTCTCTAGAGATTTCGTAGTTTATTAAGGGATTTCGGAATATGAAGAATCTTTTCTGAACATCATTTTTATTGCGACAAAATTGTGTTTTCGTTGAAATATAAAGATTTTCACGAAATCGGTAGAGTTTTCATGGATTTCGGAATTTGCGTATATAAAGATTGCAGATATTATGAGGAGATTTCGGAATATAGTAACTCTTCAGAGCACCATTTTAATTATAAGGTGGTTATAATTGGGGCGAAATCTTCAATAGATCTATGGAATATGTGGATTTTGACGAAATCTTACACACTATATAGTCTATTTCAGAAAGGTGTAGAGTAATAAAAGCTCATTAGGTATGCAAAGGGACTACAGAGTGACACAACTAATATTTAAGCCACTTTCATAATTTAGCATTGATTTAATTGTAAAATTCTTTATTTTATGGGTTTTTCCTATTGTTATCCATTCACAAACACTGAAAATGGTGTGACAAAGGCGTGAATCATGTACATAGTATTAGGTACACTTATTTTTTATTTTTAAAAAAATGTACAAAAAAAACATTATCCAGAAATTAAATTATAAAAAATCATAATATTCTTCGTCATCTGAGGAACTGTCATCTCCTCTTGACGTTATAATTAAGAGGTCGACGGTCCGATCGATCAGGTGGTCAAGATCCCACATTTTCTTCTCTTCTTTAATGACATGATGGACTGCTTTTCGCCAGTTCTCTGGTGTCACTTCCTTAATAGCTTGATCAAACATTAACATTAACTTTCTCATATACAGACGCTGAACCCTTCGTTCTACATTTGAACTCTTATGTGCCCTAAGCCATAAACTCATATTTTTTCTTTCTTTTTTCATAATGCAAGTTACATTATGACTTTCTCTCCGTTCTACTCATTGAACCGGTTCTTTGTGCCTACAAATTTTGATGCTGCGTTAAGGTGATATCTAATAATTTTTCTTTTTATTTATTCTCCTGAAGATGAATGCTTCTGAATTCGAAACATGTAGAGAATTTTTCAATCCCTAAATATTTCTTTCATATAAAAGTGGAGGAAGACTTTGTGTTCTTATTTCTTTCCTTCTAAATTTCCACTCCACTTTAAGTATGGACTACTTCTTCAAGTTAATATTTTTAAGTTCCTACTACACTGCCCCAAACTGAGTCAAAACAAAAATTTCTTTATAGTTTACTACAACCTTAAGTTTCCCATTGGTTCACATTTATTTACTCTGTCATGTCATAAATTTTCACCGCCAACGGTTTTATGGCGCCCTCTATTTATCTGTTTGCCTAGTTTGTAAATAAAACACCTCAAATACACTTAACAGCGAAATTAGAAGTATTTATCGGCTTGCTGGATTAGTTGTGCTTCCAAGCCCATAAAAAACTGAGTTAAGTATTCTTAAAATTAAGTTAAATAATAAATAAGTCATAGGCGTAGGTACGTCGCAGTGCTTGACAAATTACTTTAAAAAAATATGCCTGATAGTAATAAACTGCTGGACAATAATTGCTTTCGAGCAAGAAAAATTTCGCCTAAATTTAACAGTTAATATTTTCTGAACCAGATATGATATCGACCTACGGTTTTGAATGGTTGATAGATTCATCCCTTAAGAAACGATTGTCAATGTTGGATTTTCTTTAACTGTCAGAAAATTTTATCTACAGGGTGTTAAAGAAGACGATGATTTTTGTTCCAATTTTAATGGCGTGTAACTTTCACAATAATATTTTTAAATTTTATCACTCTACGTCAATTGAATCACTGGTTCATAGCAAAGAAAGTGATTTATCAAATTTTTGATATCTTGCTATATTTTAAGAAAAACCGATTTTTTTGGAAAACCTTGCTTTATTTTAACTTATTGGTAGCTAGATCTCATTGTGCGTTGTATCGTGCAAACTTTGCGAGTGATTATTATACCTTATGAAAAGCTTGATTATGTTCAGTAACAATAGTTGTACCTAAATGCTATGATGTACAGTGGCGTACTTATATGTCTATGGTTTATGAATATCTCACAACTTTTCACGATTGTTTTATATTGGAAAGTACTCGCCCCTAGATTAGGTCAATTTTTTCTTATTTTTTAGTTTTTCATATCGCACTACAGGTATATTATACAGTGTGTTTAAAAAATTTTAACAAAGGTAATTTTTTTAATTTAATTTTTGGAAAAAATGTATTTATTAGTTTTTAACTTTCTAACACTATACCTACTCATAAACCATAGACATATAAGTGTTTATAAGTACGCCACTGTACATCATAACATTTAGGTACAACTATTGTTACTGAACATAATCAAGCTTTTCATAAGGTATAAGAATCACTCGCAAAGTTTGCACGATACAACGCACAGTGAGATATAGCTACCAATAAGTTAAAATAAAGCAAGGTTTTCCAAAAAAATCGGTATTTCTTAAAATATAGCAGATATCAAAAATTTGCTATGAACCATTAATTCAATTGACGTAGAGGGATAAAATTTAAAAATATTATTGTGAAAGTTACACGTCATTAAAGTTGGAGCAAAAATCATCGTCTTCTTAAACACCCTGTATATATAATTTTCTGACAGTTAAAGAAAATCCAACATTGACAATTGTTTCCCAAGAGATGAATCTATGAACCATTCAAAACTGTAAGTCGATATCGTATCTGGTTCAGAAAATATTAACTGTTAAATTTAGGCGACATTTTTCTTGCTCGAAAGCAATTGTCCAGCAGTTTAGTTAAGCGATATTATGAAATATGAAAATAATTCTATGCCACTGAAAAAGCTAATCTATTGGATAAAATGCATACGCGTTTGAGCCAAAAGATTAGCGCTTTTAAATAGGTCCAAATGCGATCGCTCTTGATCCAAGACCCTTGCCATAAATTTTTTAAAATTGTCTGAAATAAATATTTTTTTTTTTCGTTGGAAGTCATTATATCTTGATCCAAAAGTGGTTGTTATTGGCTTAAGAGTGTTTGGTCTTGAGCCAAGAGTGTTTTTTCTTGACCCAAAAAGTTTGTTCTTGACTTAAAATCGAATATTGCGCACTCCATTGGTAATTTAGCTATTATTAAAGATATAGAATCAGTTCAATAAGCAGACCTGGGGGATTGTTTATTAAAATAATTCTGACTAGAAAGATCTAAAAAAAAAATTAACATCGCATATTCTATCTTTTGGGTTAATTATAGTCTATTTCAGAAAGGTGTAGACTGTAGAGCAATAATATGGGAAATTTTGTCCAGTCCGTCTCAATTTCGATGTCGGCCATAGGCGTAGGTACATTTTGTGCATTATTAACATTGATAATGCAAAATTGTGTTTTATAAAAATTGGTGGAAATGACCACCTTCACTTAATACGCATGCATGAAGCTAATTTAATTTAATTATTTTAATTAAGAACGGTGTGCCTGAGGAGAAAAACGCAAGAGACCATTTTTATGCAGAATTGATCAGGCTAATCAGAAATAATATCCACATGGAAAAATATCAGTGGCGTACCACTTTTTTTCTAAAAAATATATAATCGCTTAGTTTTAAAAATTATTCTATTGGCGATAACGCTGAAACGAACGGAGATATCGAGCAGCGGTTTAAATATTTTTTCTAGCAAATTTCATCTACTTTTTGATTAAGGTATCATAATTATACCGTATGATTTTTTTTTTCGGAATAAAATCAAAAAATTTGTTATTATTGCAAACTGCGCCCTCTAGCATTTTTTTAGGACTATTATGGACAACTAAATACGATTGGTGAAAGTGCATACATTACTTTTCCAAACAGTATTTAGTTTGCTAAAATCGGATAAGTCGTTTAAAAGTTACAGCGATTTAACTGATTACACTTTCAACAGCTTGCCCCCCTCTTATTAAAGTCGGTGCGCCAATGAGCAAGACCAAAATAATGCATAATTGTCCAAGCTTTTTAATGGTGTTATTAAAGATATACCTTAACGTGAAATTTTCAGATATGTAAAATTTTAAAATTTACTTTTCAATTACGCCCTTTTTGCGGCAAAATGCGGAACTTAAAAATAATTTCCAGCATTTTCTCTTGGGCACTTTTGTCATAAAAAATTTACCCGGATGCTGTACGATTACTAGTTTCTGAGATATGGCCGGCGGTCATTCTTAGTTGACCACCCGGTACATAATGTACGCCTTTGTCACATCATTTTTAGTGTTTGTGAATGGATAACAATAGACAAAACCCATAAGTTGACCCAAACCCGGGTGGTACTACCTGCACTTGATGAAAAATTCAACACTGGAATTGTTTCCTCTAACCTCGTATAACCCGCTGCACTCTACAGGGCGATTCACGTTGAGTGGCCTATTAGAAGATCTCGGAAACGAGTAAACTTATCTTTCTAAAAATTTGATAGCAGGCATAATTGGCTTTGAGCTTTTAAAACATTACATTTTGAGGTTTTTGTTACTTCCGGTTATACCGGAAGTTAATGCCAACTTTGCTATTTCAAATAGAACACCCTGTATATTTTAGCATTTTTGATTGCCTTATTAAAATCTAAATAACTTGTTAATATTAATCTATTCCTATCTCTAACCGTTTTTAAGATATGAATTATAAAATAATTTTTTTGTGTAAAAACGCTCCGAGAAGAAAGTTTAGTAACTTTGAAACTACTAAAAGTAAACATTTAAAATTTTGCACGCTTGCAAGTAATACATAGATCTTTAGTTTACATTACTTAGGTTTCACGTTTTTTATACAGGGAGTTCTTAAAATTGTGCCAATGTTACCATTTAAATAAATGTGCAAAAGTCAATTTTTGCAAATGGAACACCCTATTTTTTAGCTTACTAACGTGTAGAGAATTAAATTTCCTATCTAAATGCCTAATATGTTACAATCCACATTTTTAGTCGTTTTGGAATTATGAGCAATTTAAATAAAAAATCTTAAAATTTCTGCTTGTGTTAATGCGACATTATTTTTCAAAAGAAGGCTTGGACTGGGTTTTTCGATTGACTGAAAATTAGAAATAGCTAAGCAACGAACATAGGCACTTAATAACAAATGGTAACAAAGCTCAAAGTCAAACAAAAATCCCAGTCGAAGCCTTCTTTTGAAAAATAATGTCGCATTAACAAAAACAGAACTTTTAAGATTTTTTATTTAAATTGCTCATAATTCCAAAACGACTAATAATGTGTATTGTAACATATAAGACATTTAGATAGGAAATTTAATTCTCTACACGTTAGTAAGCTAAAAAATAGGGTGTCCCATTTGCAAAAATTGACTTATGCACCTTTATTTAAATGGAAACATTGGCCCAATTTTAAGAACTTCCTGTACAAAAACCGTGAAATCTAAGTAATTTAAACTAAAGATCTATGTATTACTTGAAAGCGCACAAAATATTAAATGTTTACCTTTATTAATTTCAGAGTTACTAAACTTTCTTCTCGGAGCGTTTTTACACAAAAAAATCCTTTTATAATTCATATCTCAAAAACGGTTAGAGATAGGAATAGATTAATATTAACAAAAGTTATTTAGATTTTCATAACGTAATCAAAAATGCTAAAATATACAGGGTGTTCCATTTGAAATAGCAAAGTTGGCATTAACTTCCGGTATAACCGGAAGTAACAAAAACCTCAAAAGATAATGTTTTAAAAGCTCAAAGCCAATTATACCTGCTATCAAATTTTTAGAAAGATAAGTTTACTCGTTTCCGAGATTTTCTAATAGGCCACTCAACGTAAATCACCCTGTATATGAAAGCGATAAACCACTGACCGTAATTTTGGACTTAGCGTATAGGTACATTTTCTAGCTTATTCCCTTTTCCTCAATCCCTCCGCCAATGTATCTTAAAGTAACGTGTTCACAATTGATACAAAAAGTAATTTAGTAGTTAAATTCGGTAAGTAAAGGGTAATTTAGATTAGATAACGGGCGTTAGTTATCCCAGACCTGGATCTCTTATCGGATTAAAGCTGCGCTACCCAGCTTTATTATGATTACTTAATTACCTACTCCCGTTATTATTATTTAGATTAAAAAAAAATTTAATTATGTTTTTTATGTAATTGCTAAAATTAATTGCTTTATTTTGATCAGATAATTATAGGGTTACAATAGATGTTTTTGGGAACGGACTTTTATGATTTTATTAGAAAATTTTATGGAGCTTATACAATTAGTATGATTTATAACATTTTTAGAATGTTTGAATTTATAGGTGAAAGTTTTATTTAACAAGGTCCTGATTAATTGAAGATGTATTAAAGTTTTAAAAATATTAATAACCATTTTTATTATTGATATCGCTAGACAAGGGTTATCTTATTTGGTAGTTATTTTATACGATTGAAATCATCATTGGATTTTAGATTGAAAGTTGGGAGAAGATACAGGCAGTAGCGCACCGAGAAATTTCCTCTGGGAGGGTATGTTTCTATAGTCCATTTCAGAAAATAATATAAAGAGTAATAAAATGGGAAATTCCGTCCAGTTCGGCTCAATTTCGGTGTCGGCCATGGGCGCGTGCGAAGAAAATCTTTTATCTTGATACGTGGATTAATAAAGGTTATACAGGGTGATTTCTAAGTTGATACTTCTTTTTTAGCTGTGTATAGAAGGCATTAAAATAAACAACATTTTCAAATACATTTTTTCAAAAATCTCAAAAATAACTTACATTCATTTATTACTATATGAATCAAATTTCTGCCTAACTTGCCCCGTTGAATAACATTACGCAAACGCCGCACTTTGAAGACACTCACTCTAAATTAGCACCATATTTTTTAGTTAATTGTTTTCAAATTTTACCATATTTCACGTGTCACCAATTAAAAATTAACTTGCTTCAGAAAAACACACAGCAGCGAATAGCAGCAGCCAAAATAAAGAACTGACGACCGACTCGTAAAATGCCTAATATACTAATAATACAAAAAAGGACAAAAACAATATAAAGTAAAGGACTACGTTTTGATTACCAGGCTCGCACTTAGATTTTTTACTTTTATAACTCGGCTATTTTTGAGTTTAAAAAAAAAAATGTATTTGAAAATGTTGTTTATTTTAATGCCTTCTATACACAGCTAAAAAAGAAGTATTAACTTAGGAATCACCCTGTATGTGCTCGCCAAGCGAAGAGACTAATAATCGCCCATGTTGAAAGTGAAGAGGGATTTTTAAAAGAAGATTTGCTAACCTTTTAGGCCTCTTTCAGACGAGGATACTGTATGCGGGATTCTGTATGCGAGATACCGAATCACAGCCGCATACTACCCAGATACTTCTTTGGGATACTTTTTTATTACACATTTCTTAACAAGCGTCAGTGCGGTGCAGTCGTTAATCATGAATATTGAAGAGTGCGTTATGTTATGGTATATATCTAATAAAAAGAAAAAAACTTAAAAGGAGACGAACTCTGTGGGTTCATCCTATGGTAGAATTAAGGGAAGCTAAGGGAGCATATAATTTACTTCATCAAGATTTATAACAAGACACTACAAAGTTTTTTAATTATTATCGAATGTCTCCACAATCATTTGAAGAGCTGCACAACATTTTGTTTGGCAATTTCCACCCAACATCGTTGCTTTTTGTTTCTGTCAAAATAATCTTCGTGACTAGTGTCCCATAAACAAGAATTTGGCTCTATCAAACTAATAAACTTCTCATTATCTAAAACGGCACGATCCATAGTTTGTTCGGGTTTGTTCAACTACTCACTATCACTTCTGAATAAATACTGATCGCCTCTGAAATCGAACTTTTTGCGTCGCAAAAGTATGCATGTCTGAACAGTTCCATAAGCCACCATGATAATTCTGTATCTCGGATACCTACTCCTTCGCCGCCGGGCGGCTGTTTTGTCAAGATTCAAAAATTCTGTCGCGCGTCGAATGACGTGTGTAAGCTACAATTTAACTGCATGCTTTTTCTGTATCTGAGATACACGCGTCTGGGATACAACGTCCTCGTCTGAAAGAGGCCTTAGTCGTTCAATACGGGAGATTACCACGAGGCCATGAATTCAAATGTTTTTAAGGATTATTTTGGTGAAATGATAAAATATCTTCCAGCTGATTCAGTAGCAGTTATGGATAACACAAGTTGTCATTCACGACGCACAGAGAAGACTCCAACTTCATCTTGGAGAAAACAAGAAATTTTCGACTGGTTAACCACCAAAAGTATTGAATTTAAAAATAATTTGATAAAGAACGAACTATTTGCTATAGCAAATTTACACAAACATTGTTTTATGAAATATACCGTGGAAGATATAGCTGAAAAAACATAGTCTAACTGTGCTGCGCACAGCGCCATGGCATTGCGAACTAAATCCTATAGATCTTATATGGGCGCAAGTGAAAGGATTTGTAGCAAGACACAACACGACATTTAAACGAAAGAGGTTAAGCTACTGTTTGATCAAGCCATTAAGGAAGTGACACCAGAGAACTGGCGAAACGCAGTCCATCATGTCATTAAAGAAGGATAGAAAATGTGGAATCTTGACCACCTGATCGATCGGACTGTCGCCCCCTTTAATTATAAAGTCAAGAGGAGATGACAGTTCCTCAGATTACGAAGAATATTATGGTTTTTTATAACTTAATTTCTGTATAATGTATTTTTCTTAATAATGTTTAATATAAAATAAGTGTACCTAATACTATGTATTGTACATAATGCATGCCTTTGTCACACCATTTTTTTTGCATAATTGTGCAAGCTTTTTAATGGTGTTATCAAAGATATACCTAAACGTGGAATTTTCGGAGATATGTAAAATTTTAAAATTTACTTTTCAATTACGCCCTCTTGCGTCAAAATGCGGAACTTAAAAATAATTTCCAGCATTTTCTCTTGGGCACTTTTGTTATAAAAAAATGTACCCGGATGCTGTACAATTACTAGTTTCTGAGATATGGCCGGCGGTCATTCTTAGTTGACCACCCGGTACATAATGTACGCCTTTGTCACGCCATTTTTAGTGTTTGTGAATAATAGGCAAAACCCATAAATTGACCCAAACCCGGGTGGTACTACCTGCACTTGATGAAAAGAAAGAATTTTGCAATGAAATCAATGCCAAATTATGAAAGTGGCTTAATTATTCGTCGGGTCACTCTGTAGTCCCATTGCATACCTAATAAGCTTTTATTACTCTACGCCTTTCTGAAATAGACTATACACCTTTACACATGATTATAGTTTTTACCGTGTACCTAGAGTACTGGGGCAAGGTATTTTCCATGCAAATTATTGAAAAACTGACCAACAAAGTTGTCCTAAAATAATCCCAAATATTTTCTCGTCTCAACGTTTCCTAGCAAGCACCTTTTCGTGGGTATTATTTATTTATTTATTTGCGTATATGGGCATTTTATGATAATTCTAGAACCCGTTTCAAGTCATCAAGCCAAATTAGATCTTTATCTGATTCAATTTAACAGTTTTTGTGAGTGTGAATACCTAATTACCGACAATAATTCTACGTGGTAAATTTACTCGAAAAATATGTATGTGTGTTAATTATTATAATCATTATAGTGTTTTAACGACTCCTATACATGTGTAGACAAAAAGTGTCGTCTAATAATTTACAGTCGGTGTAGGAACCGGCACTGAACAATAGTAACTTATAACGGAAGTTCAACTAACCATAGCGATCAAGTAAAAGAATCTTTTAAATTCATACACTCAACTGGTATACTGTAAATGCAACTTTTAACCTTTATTTTCTTTTTAAAGTGTTAACACTGCTATTATGATATAGAGGCGACTCCTCCTTGAGGTCCCTCCCCCCTCCCTGCCAAAAATACAATTTTATTTCATCATGTTTATAGTTTGATTCATCGGGAAACAATAAATAAATTTGGTAGATCTACCGATAATTCAGGAGGATTGGCAACACTGCATGCAACTCTCTTACCTCCTTCGTTACCTACTAATCCACGCGCCCTCATGTAATGCGCCCGGTACCGAATGGGCTCTTTCACTATAATCGAATTTATCATATTCATCATTATCAGTTATCACTATAGTCTATTTCAGAAAGGTGTAGAGTAATAAAAGCTTATTAGGTATGCACAGGGACTACAGAGTGACCCAACAAATATTTAAGCCATTTTCATAATTTGGCATTGATTTCATTGCAAAATTCTATATTTTCATCCAGTGCAGGTAATACCACCCTGGTTTGGGTCAATTTATTGGGTTTACCTAATGTTATCCATTCACAAACACTGAAAATGGTGTGACAATTGCGTGCATTATGTACATAGTATTAGGTACACTTATTTTATATTAAACATTATGCAAAAAATACATTATACAGAAATTAAATTATAAAAAATCATAATATTCTTAGTCATCTGAGGAACTGTCATCTCCTCTTGACGTTGTAATTAACGGGTCGACGGTCCGATCGATCAGCTGGTCAAGATCCCACATTTTCTCCTCTTCTTTAATGACATGATGGACTGCTTTTCGCCAGTTCTTTGGTGTCACTTCATCAAACAGTAGCTTAACGTCTTTCATTTTAAATGTCGTGTTGTGTCTTGCTACAAATTCTTTTACTTGCGTCCATATAAGTTGTAACGGATTTAGTTCGCAATGATGCGGCGCGGTGTGCGCAACACAGTTACACTGTTTTTTAGCTATATCTTCCACGGCATATATCATAAAACGATGTTTGTGTAAATTCGCTATAGCTAATAAACTGCTGGACAATTGCTTTCGAGCCAGAAAAATTTCGCCTACATTTATCCGTTAATATCTTCTGAACCAAATATGATATCGAGCTACAGTTTTGAATGGTTCATAGATTCATCCCTTGGGAAACAATTGTCAATATTGGATTTTCTTTAACTGTCAAAAAAATTTATATACAGGGTGTTAAAGAAGACGATGATTTTTGCTCCAATTTTAATGGCGTGTAACTTTCACAATAATATTTCAAAATTTTATCATTCTACGTCAATTGAATCACTGGTTCATAGCAAAGATAGTAATTTGTCAAATTTTTGATATCTGCTATATTTTAAGAAATATCGATTTTTTTGAAAAACCTTGCTTTATTTTAACTTATTTCTAGTTAGATCTCACTGTGCGTTGTATCGTGCAAACTTTGCGAGTGATTCTTATACCTTATGGAAAACTTGATTATGTTCAGTAACAAAAGTTGTACCTAAATATCATGATGTACAGTGGCGTACTTATAAACATCTATATTCTATGGTTTATAAGTATAGTGTTAGAAAGTTAGAAATTCATAAATACATTTTTTCCAAAAATGAAATTAAAAATTGTATCTTTGCTAAAATTTTGTAAACACACTGTATAATATACCTGTAGTGCGATATGAAAAACTAAAAAATAAGAAAAAATTTACCTAATCTAGGGGCGAATACTTTCCAATATCAAAATAATCGTGAAAAATTGTGAAATACTCATAAACCATAGACATATTAGGTGTTTATAAGTACGGCACTGTACATCATAACACTTAGGTACAACTATTGTTACTGAACATAATCAAGCTTTTCATAAGGTATAATAATCACTCGCAAAATTTGCACGATACAACGCACAGTGAGATAAAGCTACCAATAACTTGAAATAAAGCAAGGTTTTCCAAAAAAATCGGTATTTCTTAAAATATAGCAGATATCAAAAATTTGACAAATTACTTTCTTTGCTATGAACCAGTAATTCAATTGACGTAGAGGGATAAAATTTAAAAATATTATTATGAAAGTTACACGCCATTAAAATTGGAGCAAAAATCATCGTCTTCTTTAACACCCTGTATATAGAATTTTCTGATAGTTAAAGAAAATCCAACATTAACAATTGTTTCCCAAGGGATGAATCTATTCAAAACTGTAGCTCGATATCATATTTGGTTCAGAAGATATTAACTGTTAAATTTAGGCGAAATTTTTCTTGCTCGAAAGCAATTGTCCAGCAGTTTAGTTCCTTCTTTATCAAATTATCTTATTTTTTTTCTTTGGTTAGTTATCATAAATAATTTAATGCACAAAGTTTACCTGCGCCTATGGCCGACACCGAAATTGAAACGGGACGGAATATCCCATTTTATTACTGTACACTCTACACCCTTCTGAAATATACTATAATGACAATATATTTTAAAAAAAATGTTTAATGAAAATAGCTTTCTTATACTCATCAATATCCGTGAGTCCAAATATAAAAAGTTTTCAAAAACCCATTAATAAATATATGCCAGGATTCGGGTCAAGAGAACCCAATGTTTTTTTTATATATAAGTATATAATAATAATATTAATAATAATAATTCATTTATTATTCCAAAAATAAAACATAAACAAATTAAATTACAAATACAAAAATACAATGGAATAAAAGGCCCACTTGCAGCATCCCTCACGATGGAAGGCGCTGTTGAAGCCCTGTTATATAAATATAATTTCGCATGGTGCTGGTAACTTTGGAGAATTTAGAAATATTGTTAGGATGTTCATAAAGAAAATGCCAATTTTCCTAGCCAGGGGCGGTTCTACGGGGGAGCCTGGGGGGCCAAGGACCCCCCAACATTTCTGAAAACAACTATAAAATTCATGCCACTGATAAAAAAAAATTCCTGGTGCTTTATTATTTACATAATTTTATACAATTTGAGCATGATCCTAAAAAATTTTGGGCTGTGGCGTTATTTGCTTGCGAAGGCTACCAAAAATTGTGGCTGCGCCCTGTGGCGTATATAAGGGGGCTTATGTATTCTTGGCTTAGATTACAAAGGTCTTGTAGAAAGTTTTTAAACTTTTCCTTCTAAAAGTCCTGTTTTATATAGAGATTAAGGTTTCACACGCATATCGTTTTAGTTATTGATTTTTGATGCAATTTTAAAGGAAAACGAGTAAAAAGAATAATATTTTATAGTATTTTTCTATTATATACGTGTCTGTTCCGTTTTCCCTTTTTTAGAGCTATCTTAAATCAACAAAAATATAACCCAATGCACAAAAATATTTTTACAACAAAAACAATTAGGTATTTATTTCTTAAGAGAAAAATTAAGGTAAACATTTCAATTGAAACATTTTTTATGAAAGAAGTGTGATAATTTATAATAAAAAAAATAGTGCGGGATGAAACGAGAATGCTTTATTAGGAATATAAATATACGGCACTTAAGAAGGAGTATTTCCAAATTTAAGCATTTGCACCAAAAACTGCTCTTAGATCTACGCTCCTAAAATACATGATTTGTGAAAAAATCATCAATTTTGGCGTGGTGAGCGATATTTACTTTTTTTTTAATCATGAAAAACCGAGCCCGGAAAACGCTGGTTTAGGTTATTAAGTTAATAAAAAGTTGAATTTTTTGGATGCCATGCCATGTTAAATTTGAAAATAGCGCCGCAGGCGAAAAACTTTGTTAGAGAGAAAATGCTTGTTAGAGCCATACATACGTCTTATGTTAAAATTTTGAATTGACACCAATATTCATATTTTTCACAATTATAAAAAATGTTTTTTTTTAAATAAAGAGCCAGCTAGGAATATCAAAAAAAACATTAAAAAAAAATTTAATCCAACCATGCAAAGGGGGAGAGGTAATAATTAGGTGAATTTTAAACGAACTTTGGGCGTGGCGCCTTCTTCGCTAGGTACAATACCGTGGAATACATATAGTCCCGACTATCCCTCTTTTCAGAAAAAAAAATTTCCTACTTACGCCCCCCAGCCCCCTCCTAGAATTAGTTTTTTCTATTATACTTATATAAAATATGAAAAAGTTAAATTACAAATAAAGGAAAAGCCTATTGACAAACTATGAAACCAGATATTAGGTGGAACATTGCTAATTTCAACACTAGTGTTAAAATATTTTTTTCACAAATCAAAGGCTTTTTCAATAATTCTTTGTGGTCGTATGAAAAATAGTGTACATTACTCGTGTGAAAGTGATTATTCTAAAACTCGGAGAATTTCCGCACTCGGCTGCCGCCTCGTGCTAAATATCTCCTCTTTTGAAAAGTATCACTTTCATCACTTGTTATGTAATATACTATTTCAACACACGTGTGATATACGGCGCTTTCTAGCCAAATTAACCGTGCTTTTTTTCTCATTTTCCTAGGTGGTCGTAGGAAATAGTTATTTTCCTAACAAGTGCGGAAAGTGATACTTTCCCGCACGCGACTACAGTTGACCCGAACGACGCGGACCGGAGTTTGGGCAAGCGGTCAAGGGCGGGAAAAACACTTTACGCATGAGTTAGGAACATTATTTTTTCTACGACCGTAGAAAAAGTATACCAACCCATTTTTCAAAAATTATTTTATTTCAACATACATATACAAAACTTTAACTAAAAACTACTAATTATTATAAATATTAATATTAAAAACACAATTGTTATAACTTCCGAAGTAAAAAACTATCTAATAAGGCCAAAATTTGCATTATTTTACTTTCCCGCACTAGTGCGGGAAAGTGACACTTTCAAAACTAAAATGCTTGCGGGAAAATGGGTTAAAACGCACGGTCGTAGAAAAAAGTATTTTTATGAATGAAATGCGGGGTCTATTTTGCTCTGTAGTCGTTGGTATTTTGTTTCAGTCAGTGTGCTACAACAATTAAAAAGTTGACTTCGATTAAAAAATTTTTTTTTTAAATAATAACTATCGCTGCCCTGCAGTCTAAGCCCTTTTTTCGACCTCGAAATGCCCTTTTCCGGTTCACAAACAAAAATCCGTCCCGCTCCGTCGTCGTGCCAGGACAGCAGAAATCTTAAATAAGTCCGCAATTCACGGAGATAAAAAACACTCGGTCCGACAGTATTTGGTTAAAATTAATAAAAGAACAGCCACGGAGAAGAGTGGAGTGAGAAAGGAAGTGGAGAATGGGGGACGAGAAAGGGAGTAAGATAGAGAGAGGAACAGTGCAGCCACGATGCTGGATGGTCTCGATAAACTGAATGATGGAAAAACCAGGGGTGTCGGTAGGGATGGGATGGAAATTCTTCAAGTATTTACTGAGAAAATAATTAAACAAAATCCGCTGCCAAAAACAAACACGCGAAACTACTTGCCGACGTCACAAAAATTCCAAGCAATGGCAGCAGCTGATCGCCTATCTGATTGATATATCGAGTCTGGTTTCTAAACTATCTTTGTCTATTTAAGTTATCGAAAAAAAGATAACAATACAGGGTGTCCCATAACTTATGGGCCGTAGAGTAACTGGAGATACTTGACATGAAACTAAGCCGATTAAGTCATATAGGTTTTTTTTTGATAATTAAAATATTAATTTAATGATGTAGGTACTATGTTTTTTTATGCTTTGGGCTGTTTAAAGGGAAATGTCTCGAAACCCGTTAAAGATATTAAGATCAATCAAGTACACCTTTTTGACTCAGAAAATGCCCTCCTTTAAGAAACTATTATTGAAAAACACCTAATATCACAGGTAAGAAAAAAACATCATAGATTTATGAAGCCTAGTGTATGCAACTAGCGCCCTCTAGTTTGAAACTTAAAATTTCTACAAATTCTTATTTCTTGCTCATAAAAACATAATTTTGCCAACTTTCAATTCGATTCATTAAACCCTTTTAAAATTATGGCTTATTTTCGAAAATAAACTTTTACTTTTAACACCCTGTATCTCTAGAACGAGTAACAATCCGAAAAAACTTATATGACATAATCGGCTTAGTTTGATGTCTAGAATCTCCAGTTGCTCTACGGCCCATGAGTTATGGGACACCCTGTATAATTGGTCGGTGAATTGTTTCCACACAGTTTCCTTAATTTTAATAAAATCTTAATTATCAAAATACTTAAAAATTCTAGAAGTTAACTGAAACATAACTACGAAATCGCTCGTATGCGATGCCGCAACAATCTATGCACACTTGGCAACAAACATCGGGTTACTCTGTGCTGGGTTCCTGGACACTCCAAAATAGATGGCAATAGATGCCAGCTAGACAATACGGTGAACAGACCACTGGGATTATTCAAAAGAGGAGATTGATTACACCGCCAAGCAACTTGCACAAAACAGATGGACAGAGTTAATAACCTGTAGTACATCCAGGCAACTGTGGCGTACATTTCGTTGGAAAGATGTAAGAAATATTACTGCGGTTATTACCGGACATTGCCTCTTCGGTAGACACGCCGAACGTATGAAAATACCCACTTACGACTTCGGCAGACGTTGCAAAGATGAGGAAGAAAGTATTCAACATTTTTTGTGTGAATGCCCTGGCCTCGCAAGTAGAAGGTTCACTGCCCTGGGTGAACCATTGTTCAATATCCTGGAGGAACTAAGCAACTTACAACTTGGTCGACTGAGCAAGTTTCTGAATAGTAGTGGCTGGTTTGAATGAGTTTTTAAAATCCTTTTGCGGGGTACGCCGCACTAACCATCAGAGATCTGATGAAGGTGGGTTCTGCGGAACACGTGTGGTATCACAACGGACCTAATAGGACTACGTTAGACTGTTTGGCCAAAACCAAAGGTCTGCCACTCTAACCTACCCTAAAATAACCTTGAAATTATTTGGGAACTGGCTAAAATAGGGCTGGCCTATTGATATCGACATTATTTTATTTGATATTGAGTTATCCTGCCTCTCCAAAATGGCGGTATCCTTTGCCATAGTTTGAGAATTATGGTTTTGTTTTTACGTACATCGTAGACGGCCATGATTTTACCTCTAGACACAGAGGAATAATAGGCCGACACGACGTACTCCTGCACGCTATTTAGGGTTTGCGGCATGAAATTTCTTATTGCGCCGCCTCTGTTTTCCTGCACTCTAGCATGTTTAATTCATCGCCATGCGGCGAAGCGGGGTGAGGGAAGTTTCGCAATTATTGCACTCCGGAATCTCTCCCGGGGTGACACTTGGCCGTAATCACCCTCATTCTCTTCTTGTCTAACTCACAATACGTCTTATAAGCGTGTCCTTTTTGTTTCTCGTTTCGTTTTTTGAGAGGTTTATGAAGAGTACAGTGGAGTCGTCACGGTAAATAGCATTGCGAGCTTTTTTTAGTTTTTTGGTTTTAAAAAGTTAGTTTCTTTTATGTCATTAATTAACCAAATAAGGTTCTAGAAAAAGGCTTGGAAAAAGGTAACTTTCTAGTTTTTTATTTAAAAAAAAATTAATCTTTGATATGTATTGCATTTCGGAATCTTACTCGAGGTAACACTTGACCTTAATCACCCTCTTTCTGTCCTTGGCTAACTCAAAGATGGTTATCTACGAAGATGAATAAATCGAGGTAAAGTTGCGTATTTTTGAGCCTAATAATTTGGTGAAAGAAAATTTTCCGAAATTGAAACCTTTAGAGCGTTTTCACACGGCACCATATATCGCGCGCGACAAATGGTCGCAATATTGCTTTTACACCAAATTATGTGTTTTCTAATGAGCCATTTTCACACACAAGCGATATTAGAGAACACATAATTTGGTGTAAAGCAATATTGCGACCATTTATCGCGCGCGATATATGGTGCCGTGTGAAAACGCTCTTACGCTTAAAAAAAGCGAAATTTTTTTGGGTGCCATACCCTTTTGAATCATGGTGATTGGTTATATATATAAAACACAACTTAAATCCTTAAGAAAAGAGAAAGACAACACAAACAAGAAACAAACCCGGTAATAATTGAGGTGCTTTGTAAGTATGGTTTCGGGGGACCCCCCCCCCCCCCCCCACGCTGGCTAGTGCCTGTACAGTAACATAACTCGACTAAGAGCGTTTTCACATGGCACCATATATCGCGCGCGATAAATGGTCGCAATATTGCTTTACACCAAATTATGTGTTCTCTAATATCGCTTGTGTGTGAAAATGGCTCATTAGAAAACACATAATTTGATGTAAAAGCAATATTGCGACCATTTGTCGCGCGCGATATATGGTGCCGTGTGAAAACGCTCTAACACTCCAGTTACCTTTTCTTTACTCGGGAGCATCAATTTTGTTTCTGTATTACAGTATTTCGGTCTAGGTCTAAGGCAAAAACCGTAAGACTTTATGTAAACAAAATAAATAATATACTAATAAAAATAGAATTACTTCTCAAGTCTTAGAAACTTGCTTAATTCCTAGAGTATTGTGACGGTAATTCTATTGAAATAAAACTGCCTAAACGCCATAACTTCCTGTAATGTAAAAAAAATCATAATATTCTTCGTCATCTGAGGAACTGTCATCTCCTCTTGACGTTGTAATTAACTGTCCGATCGATCAGGTGGTCAAGATCCCACATTTTCTCCTCTTCTTTAATGACATGATGGACTGCTTTTCGCCAGTTCTCTGGTGTCACTTCCTTAATGGCTTAATCAAACAGCAGCTTAACTTCCTTCATTTTGAACGTCATGTTGAATCTGCTACAAATCCTTTCAGTTGGGCCCATATAAGTTCTATAGGATTTAGTCCGCAATGATATGGATCTGTGCGCAGCACAGTTAACTCTGTTTTGGAGCTATATCTTCCACGCCATATTTTATAAAACGATATTTGTATAAATTTCCTATAGCTAATAGTTTCTTCTTTATCAAATTATCTTCTTTTTTTTTCTTTAAAAGTCATAAATAACTTAATGCACAAAATTTACCTGTGCCCATGGCCGACACCGAAATTGAGCCGAACTGGACGGAATTGCCCAATTTATTACTCTACACCTTTCTGAAATAGACTATAGTAGTTCTAAATATTTGAATTAAATAATTTGTATTTGAATTTGATTATAGGGAAAAAAACCATTGTCATAATGAGGATGCTATAAAATAACTATACCGCCATCTATTGGCTGTTCCAGAAACTTTCATCCGACCTCGTATTAATAGTTTTCATAAGGAAAGTAACCATAACAGCCACTGTGGTATTTTTAGACCTTGAACAGTCGGCGTTATAGTGTCGAATTAAATCCAAAGATCTTTTTCTTTAAATTTAATTTAACTAATTTCGATCCGGCTTGTTTCCTAACGACGTAATGATTGTTCTATGGACGTGCTGCTTCCGTTTTTACCCCTCCTCATCGATTTAATAATATTTTAATCAGAAACTGGAAAGGGGGTGTAAGAACGGATGGCCGTCTAAAGGATGATGGTCACAAATTTTACTTCCATGCTACGAGCCACGCCACGTTGCCAAGTCAGCTGGGATTTTACAACAATCGGTGCATAATACAGGGTGATTCCTAAGTTAATACTTCTTTTTTAGGTGCGTATAGAAGGCATTAAAATAAACAACATTTTCAAATACATTTTTCAAAAAACTCAAAAATAGGCGAGATAGAGAAGTAAAAAATCTAAGTGCGGGCCTGGCATCAAAACATACCCCGCTATAGTTTCTGTTGTTTTCTTGTTATCTATTGTTAGTATTAGTCATACGGGTAGTGTTGTACAATCCGGTGCGGTGTGTTTTTCTGAAGCAAGTTAATTTTAAATTATTGATACGTGAAAATGGTAAAATTTGAAAACAATGAATTAATAGATAAGGTGGTAATTTACTGTGAGTGTCGTAAAAGTTCGGGCGTTTCTTCGAGATTATACGCAGAACGCTTTTCCTTGCGGGCTCATCGTACACCCAGAACAGAGCTGTGAAAGTTACTTAATACATTTCTAATAACAGTAGAAAGAAAAGATAAGTAACAAAAAACCTATTAAATAAATATAAGTAACAAAACTAAATAAATATAAATCCAAATATACTTTTATAAAGAACCAAAAAAATTCAGAACGTTTTTAAAATGCCCCGTTGGCTTTTAAAAGTACCAGCGTTTCAAAATTCTCATCTAAGAGGACATGTATTTTTCCCTTTTATTGATTTCCTTAACAAACGCAAAAATTACCTCCCACAGGCACCTACGATCTACATACTTTCCCACTCTTACTTACTAATCTTGATAGTCTGATTAACGGCCGCCGATCGTCCCTTGGTCATCATCTGATGGACGGCACGTGTGCATTATTGGTATCATAGAGGAACTTTAAAAGGAACTTAGTTACTTTTAAAGTATCTAGTTACTTTTTAATTGTATAGTTACTCCTAAAAAGTAACTAGATACAAGTTACTTTTCAAAAGTAACGAAGTTACGGTTACTTTTGTCAATGATTCCAAAAAGAACTAAGTTACTAAGTATCTAGTTACTTAAGTTACTCACAGCTCTGACCCAGAACTTTTCTTAATGTTATTCAACGGGCAAGTTAGGCTGGACCGTATTTGATTGAATTAATGTATGTACTTTATTTTTGAGTTTTTTGAAAAAAGGTATTTGAAAATGTTGTTTATTTTAATGCCTTCTATACACAGCTAAAAAAGAAGTATATCAACTTAGAAATCACCCTGTATACACTGCGTCCAGTACTTATGGAATAGTTAAAAAAATACTTGAATTTCAAAAGCACATATTTTCATCAAAATTCAATCAATCCGTTCAATTTTTAGTTTATTGGGTAGGATTGCGTTAAGGGAAGAATCTCTATAACAACAAATTATTCTAGCGTTAGAGCGTTTTCACACGGCACCATATATCGCGCGCGATAAATGGTCGCAATATTGCTTTACACCAAATTATGTGTTCTCTAAAATCGCTTGTGTGTGAAAATGGCTCATTAGAAAACACACAATTGGTGTAAATGCAATATTGCGACCATTTGTCGCGCGCGATATATGGTGCCGTGTGAAAACGCTCTAAGAATTTGCTGATGTTTCCACTTGGTTTCATTTATGAACGCGCGAGAAACCTATAATCTATTTCAGAAAGGTGTAGAGTAATAAAATGGGAAATTCCGTCCAGTTCGGCTCAATTTCGGTTGCGGCCATAAGCGCAGGTAAATTTTGTACATTAAATTATTTATAATAACCTTTGAATTTTAATATTTAAAGAACCGCGGATCAGTGCAAAAATGTGGCAACCGTTTTTGTAGACGAACTAATGTTTGTCTCCGTTTTCGATCGATTTCAGACACAAGATATTGTATTATTTTATGCAATAAAAGACGGCGCGCTCCGAAGTCACGTCGGTTCTTACGTAGCGAATGAATCATAGTGCGCCTATCTATTCGGCTTTCTTTAAATGTTGAAATTCAAAGTAATTACTAACCAAAGAAAAAAAGAAGATAATTTAATAATGAAGGAACTATTAACTATAGCAAATTTACACAAACATCGTTTTATGAACTGTCCGCACCGCCATATCGTTGCGAACTAAATCCTATAGAACTTATATGGGCTCAAATGAAAGGATTTGTAGCAAAACACAACACGACATTTAAAATGAAAGACGTTAAGCTACTGTTTGATCAAGCCATTAAGGAAGTGACACATGAAAGAAGAGGAGAAAATGTGGGATCTTGACCACCTGATCGATCGGATCGTCAACCCGTAAATTATAACGTTAAGAAGAGATGACAGTTCCTCAGATGACAAAGAATATTATGATTTTTTATAATTTAATTTCTGTATAATGTATTTTGTATTTTTTTTATAAAGTTTATAAAAAATTAGTGTACCTGACACTGTGTACATAATGCACGCCTTTGTCACACCATTTTCAGTGTTTGTGAATGGATAACAATAGGCAAAACCCATAAATTGACCCAAACCCGGGTGGTACTACCTGCACTTGATGAAAATAAAGAATTTTACAAAGAAATCAATGCCAAATTATGAAAGTGGCTTAAATATTCGTTGGGTCACTCTGCAGTTCCTTTGCATACCTAATAAGCTTTTATTACTCTACACCTTTCTGAAATAGATTATAGTAGAAGTTTGAATTTGAGATTGTGGCGATTAAGAAAATGCCCCGTCTATCTTGCTTGATATTTATTGGGTAAATCAAATCCTTAGATAACCGATAACATAGGATTTTTTACACAATTTGGCATCGTTCAAAATTGTGACGGTCATAACGCAAACGCTAGTGCAGGAACTGAACATCTTCTGAAGTCTAGGCCCTGGGGTATTAAGAAAAGCCAAGCGAAAGGTTGTTCTAAATATATTATGAAATGCAGAGTTTACGGATCAAAAAAGTCTAAATAACAGATAAAATAACACAACTTTGTAAAAGTTTATTTTAGGGAAGTTTCTTGAATTTGAGGGCATGGACTTGCTTATCGTGTTTTTCTCCTGAACCCTTTTTTGTTATAAATTTTCCACATCATTAATACAGTCGGACACAGACAGATGTACGCGTACATCAACTCGCGTTCATTATCGTCTGTGTAGGTCTGTATTTTTTTTAGAAGTTACCTTAGATCAGGGAACTTTTTTGATCCCCACCTTCCTCACCTGAATAACATTCTATGATGATCGGCCTGCAATAACCTCAAACCAAAATTACCCTAGACAATAGTCGTTTGTACAACAAGAGTGGATATGATGTCTATGTCTAACAAGGAAGTAAATAAAAGTGCTCAAACTTTCGAGTGCGATATAGACAATCCACTCGAGTTGACCAGTATATTTTTTCTACGATCAACTAACTTACAAACCTTTAAAACCGGTTTTTTGGTTTAACATGGTAAATCGCAGGTTGGTTTCTTTGGATAGAGAATAAAAAACTAAGATAGTGAAGGGGAAACCATTTTTCTCTAAGTTGAACCGTTCCACTGTTACAGCACAGCCTGTCAAAGTCTGAAAATGCTATATTTTAAAAGTCCATATCTCAAAAACTATTGAATTTAGAAACATGAAATTTACAGCATAAGCGTAGAATTTTGTGGGTAATCAGAAAATAATACAATATATAGGGTGTTCCATTAAAAAAAAAAGTCAAATACGTGACAACAGTTCTATAAGACACCCTGTATAATATTTTTTATGTCAAAAAATGCACAATAAAAATAAAAATTTACGGGTCCGAAGGTTTTTCCTAGATCTTTTTCCTTTAATTGATATTAATTTTATACGGGACTTTTGGGAGACCCAGTATAGAAAAAATTTTTGCCCCCTCCGATAAATTTCCTCAGACGTCATGTCACAATTTAGATAAATTGAGGATGATGAAAAAAAAAGGATTTATTTAAACTACTTGCGATGATGATCTTTTAAAAGTCTTTAATACTAAACTAATGAATGATGAAACTCGAAACGGAACAAAGCAATAAGTACAAGAGTTCTCTTTGCGAAGCAACCGAAGACCACTTCGAGCACGAGGCGGCCATCATTATGTCGTTAAGGGGAAATCCACTGGCCAAATTAGTTAAATTAAATTTAAAGAAGCGCCTTTTAATGGGTCCCCGCGCCCTAAATTAGTTCCTTTTAGCCCTTCCTGCTCTTACTACTAGTGTTTCTAATTGCTTTTTATTATCGCTTAAATCGCATCGAAGGAAAAACGACATCTTGTATTTTTGGTCTTGAGCGTTCCGTAAACGGAATGAACTCTATCGACAAAGAAATTTTGTGCTGTCCGCAGCAACGACAATTCGCTAATATAGACTATACAGGGTGTCCCATAACTTATGGGCCGTAGAGTAACTGGAGATACTAGACATCAAACTAAGCCGATTATGTCATATACGTTTTTTTTTTGATAATTAAAATATTAATTTAATTATGTACTATGTTTTTTTATGCTTTGGGATGTTTAAAGGGAAATATCTCGAAAACCGTTAAAGATATTAAGATCAATCAAGTAGGTACACCTTTTTGACTCAGAAAATGCCCTTCTTTAAGAATCTATAATTGAAAAACACCTAATATCATAGGTAAGAAAAACAATCATAGATTTATGAAGCTCAGTGTATGCAACTAGCGCCCTCTAGTTTGAAACTCAAAAATTTCTACAAATTCTTATTTCTTGCTCATAAAAACATAATATTGCCAACTTTAACATCGATTCATTAAATCGTTTTAAAATTATGGCTTATTTTCGAGAATAAACGTATACTTTCTACACCCTGTATCTCTAGAACGAGTAACAATCCGAAAAAACTTATATGACTTAATCGGCTTAGTTTGATGTCTAGTATCTCCAGTTACTCTACGGCCACGGATCCGGAAATTTCCCATTAGTTGACAACATTGTTATACAAATCAGATTCCTCCGGGGCGTCCTTATAACGTACTGACAAATCACAGTTTATTGTATTTACTAACGCTCCGCCTTCTTATTCAAGACACTATATTTTATATGTATATGGTACAATATCTTATTTGTTCAATATAACAAAATATATTCGCATCTATAATAGATTTATCACCAATGCAACCTGCTGAATGTGCATAGAAAATTAATTTCATGTAGCATTATTATTGAGTTGGTTTTACCATAATTTCTAACATGAGCATATCGCCGAAATGACAAACTTTGGATTGGGCCGATCGCTATTTCAACTCCAACGTTGCAGCATTAATTATAAGATTGTGATAGCAAAACAGCGTTGCCGACCTGTACTAAATAAGCAGTAGGTAAACGAGAACGAACGAAATTTGGGTGTTTTTTTGGATAAGCAGCTTCGATTTGAAGCACATGTTTCTAATATAATTCAGAGAGCGTATTACAAGTTAAAACTTTTATATATGCATAAAGACATTTTAACAACTGATGTCAAGCTAAGACTCAGCGACTCCCTAATATTATCGTTGGTTTCATACGCCGACGTTGTTTTTTGGCCAGCTCTTACCCAGAAAGAAAAAAATAGTCTCCAAAAACTTCAGAATTCTTGTCTTAAATTTTGTTATAATGCTAGAAAATATGATCATGTCACACCGTTACTGCAAGCTTCTGGATGGCTGAGAATGGATGAACGTTTTTTTCTGCACTTATCTACGCTTACCCATAAAATAATTAAGAGTGGATCACCAGAATATCTTCACGAGAAGCTCGTTGTAGGTGCTACCATACATGGGCGAGAAACGCGACACTGTCAAAGATTTATTATCCCCCAACATCGAACTGCTCAATTTCAGGGATCTTTTAGTTACAATGCGGCCAAAGTGTACAATGCTCTACCGGCTGATGTGAAATCCCTTAACGCTATTGCGGGCTTTAAGAAGGCTGTCAAAAAATTTGTTATAAATAAAAGAACTGTTTTTGCATTTTTTTGCATTATTATCATCGTGTATCTAACATAGCGTAATAATGATATTATGTATAATGCTAACAATAAGTGGATTAATAAATTACTTTTATACTATATTTAGAATAGGCCACATTTATGTTACTATCTTTTTAAATATTTTGATTTAATAACTATTTAAATTTTAGTTCTGTAGAATAGAAGACGGTTAGATAGAGTAGCTGAGCTAAATCTCGCCGTCTATTTGTTATAATGTTTGTATTTTTTTATTTTAACATGAAATAAAAATACATTTATTATTATTATTAAGTACTACTTTCATCTTTAATTTCAAGTGTGCAAGGAATAAAGCCATTTTATTAACATTTCACAAGTAAGAGCAATAGCGGTCGTGACCTGACGAACTGTGGTCGACACATTATCAAAGATGACTTTGATCTGCAATAATAATTAAAAAAATTAAATAAAATATGGCTGAAGATGTTTTTATGGGGTAGAAACGTTGACATTTAATAAAAGTAGTTTTGTATTAAGATTACATCGGATATCCAGTTTACATAAATGTAATTAAAAATACAGGCCCGTATTTAAAAACACAAACCTGACAATGGCATCTAAAAGACAAAACGTCGGACATTAAATATAAGAACACTGCTTTATAAAAGATGAAAAGTGGCAATGAGAGTGTGAAAATTGTTTTACATTATCTCTCTAAATAAAGACAAAACAAAAATTAAAAACCAAAATGGCAGTTTTCGGTATATACATAATATTTACCCTTTTTTTCTTACAGGTGATCACCTCTCTCCCCCACCCTTCCATCAGCGCCGGCGCCATGCTGAGCGTACCGGCGCCTGCAGTTTCCGTGCCCCCCCTGGGAGACCCAGTGACTACCCCTGCGGCGGTTCAAGCGGCTTTCGCTCCCCCCGAGACTGACCAGGGACAGTTCGAAGCTGACAAAAGATCCGTTTACAAGTAAGTGGGAAATAGCTTTTTTCTACTCCCACATGGAAATTTGCTGTTTCCTTTACACTAAAGTGATTGGAAAAGTGGGCTATTCCGGTTCACTGAACTGATATTATTTTATATCCATCCTAGTTAGGATATGAAACTGACCAATCACAGTGCATGGTCAATTACAAAGAAACCAAATTTACATGTTGTAAGTTTTAATACCTGTTTTCTGATCCTTGACAGAAGTGAGGTTAAGAATATAATTCAAAAATATGCAAATTCGTTAGGTAGAATTTGTTACTTTTAATTTAAATCAAAACCTTTATCCCAGAATTCCCAGAGTTTCTGCATACACAATTTTTTCCTAAAGAGTGCACGAAATAGTGCGAGAATTGAAAGTATAATTCCAAAATTAATACCAAAATATGTTTCTACCAAACTATTGTTATTTTTTGACCGAACTAAAGATTTGAGCACAGATACACTTCCTTATTTCAAAAGTCTCCTGTTTTCCACTCATTTCTTGACAATTACTACAGTATTTAATACATAAACTGTACTATATACCTACGAAATGAACGTTTTTTACTTACCTTGGTTGTTTTTTTTATCATGCAAATGTTTGTCCACCGCAATATTTTCTGATATATTTTAAACAGGAATCCAACCCCAATTGACCTTAAAAAGTTGATTATACGCAACAGATATAGAAAATTAACTGGTAAATCTTTCTTAAATGGTGGAATATGAAGATGAGTACATAACACCAGATAAAACAGACGAAATTATAAGATTTCTAGAAAAAATTAACTCCATTTTTTACTAAAGCTTTTAAGATTAAGGTATTTTTACCTACAGTATTGCCTCTTTCCAAGTTAACAGTGTTGCTAGTTTGTAAATTGGCGATTATTTTAAAAAACTTTACCATAGCAAACGTTAAAAGTTCATATTAATGCACAAAAGCCATATTTCACTGTTTAAAACGAATTCTAAAGCTATTTCGTTATACTTTCGGAGTTATAAACTTTCACAGGCAGAAATAAACTCGACAAACCTTTTATTCTTTTGTGCATTTCAGCCGAACAATTTAATCAAACTAGCTATGGTTAAGAAAAATTAATTGTTTATTTTTAATAATAAATATATCGCTTTTTGTCTGTTATTCTGCAAAAGGCTGAATGTGAGAAAGATAGATATATTCAAAGTATATATAAGTTCGAATAGCGTGGTTTTGTTGATTGGCAAATTGTAATGGCTATTACTGTTATTTATACGTGTAAACGCCAATGTTAAAAATATCCGCAATATTTTATCTTTACGACGTTTTTATGGTGTTTTTTGTTTGTTTTAGGCACCCCCTCTTTCCCCTTTTAGCTCTCCTCTTTGAACGATGCGAGCTGGCGACTCAGTCATCCGAGCCTCAATCCAGCGATGCTTTTAACCTGGACATACAAGCGTTCGTGCAGCATCAAGAGAGAGATAGAAAACCTTTTTTAGCCAATGAACCTGAGATAGATGGACTGGTAAGTAAATATATATATAGGTCAATCACTGACTATTTCAATAAGCTACTGTCACACCACCTAAAAAGCTATACACTATTGGCAAACTCGAATCTAGGGTGCCGATATAAACGCATCAGACGGAGATTATTAGTAGCTTTAAACACGTTAAACAGAGAACACGCTAATCCCTACCTCCCACCTTCCATTCTTTAGAACATGCGGTCGAAGCAGTCGACGTATCGAATGCTTGGTCCCGGCGTCGACGAACGGTCTCATTTATTGTCTCATTTTAACTTCTGGACTCGCTTATATCTTTGTTTCGCTCTTAGGGTCCAATTCATTCTTGTCATCTATTTACTATAAACTCATAAGATCAATCGTTGGTTAATGTCAAATAGGGCTGAGTGCTTCGAACTATACAGGGTGTCCCATAACTTATGGGCCGTAGAGTAACTGGAGATACTAGACATCAAACTAAGACGATTATATCATATAAGTTTTTTTTTGATAATTAAAATATTATTAATTATGTACTATGTTTTACCGTTAAAGATATTAAGATCAATCAAGTACACCATTTTGACTCAGCTTAGAAAATGCCCTTCTTTAAGAAACTATAATTGAAAAACACCTAATATCACAGGTAAGAAAAAAAATCATGGATTTATGAAGCCCAGTGTATGCAACTAGCGCCCTCTAGGTTGAAACTTAAAAATGTCTACAAATTCTTATTTCTTGCTCATAAAAACATAATATTGCCAACTTTCAATTCGATTCATTAAACCGTTTAAAAATTATGGCTTATTTTCGAGAATAAACGTTTACTTTCAACACCCTGTATCTCTAGAACGAGTAACAATTCGAAAAAACTTATATGACTTAATCGGCTTAGTTTGATGTCCATGAGCACACTTTGTGTTGTATAGTTATAGAGATATTGTGCAATTTAGTTTATGTATCATTGTTAAATATATCAAAATAAATAAATAAATAAATAAGTTATGGGACACCATGGGGACCTTTCGTATGACACTTACACTATAGAACTTGCATTTTTTGAGGGATAATTGTCAATTCAATTCCTTGAAAGCTTTTCCTCTGTCCCCCTCTTTTCCTCTATCTATCGTTCATTTGCATCGACCAATTTCGTACCAATATGTAATTCTAATACTAATACAGAAATAAAGACATCATTATTATTATTAATTATAGTTAACAAGAAATTTTCTTTTTCAGATGATAAAAGCCATACAGGTGTTGAGGATACACCTATTAGAATTAGAAAAAGTTCAAGAATTATGTAAGGACTTTTGCAATAGATATATTACGTGTCTCAAGGGCAAAATGCAGTCTGAAAATTTACTTAGATCTGATTATCCTCAAGGTATGTATTTTAATACTCTCAAATAAGGGTCTATATACTATACTCCAAGTCCTTGGGTTATTAATTTTGTTAGTCTTTAGTGGCTCTTTCAGCACAAATCACTCTTTAAATACCAACATCAAGTCAATTTTTTTAAATACGGACCTGGAATTTTAAATATAGGTTTAGGGACTTCTAAGCTTTAGAATTTTAATACAATATAAAGTTTTTAAAATTTTAACGTTTTGTCATCAAATATCACATCATTAGTATTTCAAATTATTCTTTCTTTACTATTACGGCCCTGGCAATTATTTTTAGGATAACTTAAATATTAAAATTACATTACATTACAGAAAGATATGGTATTTAGGTCGTTTATTATTACAGTAAGATTTACCGTAACAATACTCTAGGGAGTAACATGGGCGTAGCCAGAATTTTCTCCAGGGTGGGGCAAAAATAAGTATTAAGGTGGAAAAATTTTCGGAGCCACGCCCATAATTCGTCAATATTTCACTCAATTATAAGTGCTACTAAATTTCGTAAATTAAATTAGTTTCGCAAGTCCTTTTTATAGATATTTATGATGTTTTAAAACAATATAATTAAATCATTTTTGAGGGCCCGAAAGAGGTATTAAAAGTAAAAATTATTGTTAAAATTTGAGTCAAACTTGCCAAACAAAGTGACTCCTTGTAATAATTACTGTGATTAAGTGTTTCGGTTTTTTAATTGTGACCCCGGAAAGCCGCCAAATTTTGCGACGCTAAAAATATGGTAATTTTTTTAGACGAAGTAGGCAAAATATTTTTCTTACAACGAAACTGATTATTTATTAGGATATTAAAAGGTCCTCTACTTGGTCAATAAAGTACTTATAAAAAAGTTTATATTTAAACATTAAAACTAATTAGTCGCAGCAGGCGAGGCGAGGGTCGTACGTACAGACAATGAACCACCTGAAATTCTCTAAACGATTAAATAACAATTTTATTTATAAATATCCTAACACATCATGTTAGTACACACAAAAAAATGGGGTATTTATACTGTTTATTACTGGTTAGAAAACTGACCTTTAACCCACCTTAAGGGTCATACCTGAGTGCCGCGAGATCTAACCTAAACCCTATTTAAGGACTAGCCTATGGGGACTCTGGCTAAACTTTGACAAAATTTCGTTTTCAAATTTTTCTTTTACCTAATTTCAGAATCTTCTTTTTATGCACACTCATCATTCAAAGGCCAACAAGCCTATTTTCTTTCATTTGTTGACCTTAACCATGTTTTTACCCTGCGCAAAGTGCTAGAAGATCTTTCAATAGTGCCCGTTGTGCAGGGCTGTGCAAGAGAAATTAGAAGCGCCTGTTTTATAGCTGGGTAAAACAATTGTGTTTCTTAAACTAGTAGGGCTAGTTCTATTTCCTTTAGTTCGGCCCTTGACGCATTTTTTTCTTTCTATTGGTTGTACCAAAATTCAGCTTCACCGATGAAACTATTTTAATTGTATACTACAAAAACTTTCAGTTTTTTTTTAATCCTTATATTATGTCATATCAAGCATTACGTGAGAGTGCAACGTAAGCAATGAGTATGCGGGTAAGTTCTCCTCAGAAAAACGCTGTTCTAGAGACATTATTAATGAATCTTTATACGGAATGATTAGTGATCCTCTCCAAAACTTGTTAGGAGACTGCTGGAGGATTTGCATGATGTTTCTGCTGATTTATGACCTGCGGCATACTGAAATCTATTCAAAGATGCTCGGCGATTGTTTCAGCCTCTGCTACAACACTTGGACTTTCAACATCGGCATTTTCACGGTGTTTTTTAATATTGTTTGTGATTTTTTTAATATAAGTTGCACTTACAGGACGAAATACTTGAGATTTTTGGTAGTAGGTAGGTAGTTGAGCGCTCGCTCAATTCACTGGAACTAAAGATGATGTGTCGTGGCACGCACGAATGTTGAAATGTTATTTTTTTAATTTTAGGTGTTTTAATTTATTTTTTGTGTTTTTTTTATTTTTTCCCTTGGTCCAGGGGGGGGGGGCAAGCGCCCCACCCTGCCTTACCTTGGCTACGCCCATGGGGGGTAAGTAAGTTTCTAAGGCATGAGAAGTACTTCTATTTTTTATTAGTATTATATTTATTTTATTAATATAACATCCTATGGTTTTTGCTTAGACCTAGACCGAAATACTGTAAAACAGAAAAAAATTCATGCTCCCGAGTAAAGAAAAGGTAACTGGAGTGTTAGTCTAGTTATGTTACTGTGATGCGCTTATGTTTTTTTCAAAAACAATTTCAAATTTTTTTATTGTTTATAAGTCTGATGATGCTAGTTTCTGGCGAAACTAGCGTAACTAAACAGACAGAAAAATATTTGAGCCCGAGACTTTAGGTCGTTTTTCTTACAAAATATTAGATATAAGGCCTCTTTGAGTAAAGATGGACGGATTGTTCAAATCAGAAATCTTTTTTTGGTTTGGCTCTAAATGTTCAGGACCGTAATGACATAAAAAGATAACTTGAAAAACTGGGTTATTAGAAGACAAAACGTTAAAATTTGAAAAGAACTTTAAATTGTATTAAATTTCTAAAGCTTAGAAGTCCCTAAAACTGTATTTAAAATTCCAGGTCCGTACTTAGAAAAATTGACTTGAGGTTGGTATTTAAAAAACGAAACGTCGAATTTGAAAACTAATAACGCCATTTGGTAGAAAATAAAAGACGGCTATGAAAAAGTGGTTTTTCTTTTTTTCCCAAGTCAAAAATGAAGGCGCAAAAGATTTTAAACGGATATCTCCGAAAGCATTCAGAATATTTACAATTTTCTTTTACCAAATTATTAAGCCCCAAAATACGTAACTTTGCCTCAATTTGACTATCTTCGTATCTCTTACCGTTTTCGAGATTCCCTAGTATGCACACGAACTTGTATCACCCTGTAGAGAGCAGCGGGTTGTACAATTCCAGTTTAATTTTAATACAGCAGAATATTTATTTTCATCGAGTTTTTTCCTCTGACTTATATTAAAAAGTTGAGTAGTATAAATGCGTGGTCACTCTCAGATATATTTTTATGTTGATATTTTTTTCTTTTTTAGATATTTTGGGAAATAGCATAATGAACAACATAGAATCCAATAATAACAGTATGATGTCTCATGGCAACTCGGACAGTGGATCGGCATCAAATAGTCCTGTTCAGTATACAATTAGTCCATCTCATGCAGTAAGTAAAAACAGTTTTTCCAAAAGAAAGGCATACTTTTAAAATGTTCTACAAGAGTGGGCAAGATGACGACAGTAAGCATATATTTTTATTTTCTTCGTCATATTTCGCCCTACAACTTTGTTTCGTATTTTAGAGCATTCAGGATAATTTTAGTTCCCAACAGTTTGCTTCTTATCATTGTATCTTCACTGTAAATTTTTTTTTCGTAAGTTCAAAATTTTATTACAAATTCATCATCTTGCCCTCATGTATGTAATTAGTAGGTAATTAGAAAGATATATTAATTATTGTCACAAAAGTCTCATCTACATTCAAAATCTGGTGAGCTGCGTATTTTGTTTTTGTTAGAATGTCTTTGTACAGGTCAAAGAATGATTTCACATTTATTCTATTAAAAGCCGCCAATCTGGCCGCTGAAGTTGCTTCGGGCTTTCTCAAGGAAAAGTTGAATTGTGTCATGAAATCTTGTATGAAATATTTTCCGGCCTTCTTAGTTTCTTTATTAAAGCGATGATCAATGTTCAATGTCTCTGCATAATCAAAAATTATTTTTGCAAACTGTTTGCGTGTAACACCAAATGTCCTGGTATTTAGGTCTTCCACATATTGCCTCAGGTTTTCCAGCTACTCATCACTGAAGGTACCCGCACTAACTGGCATAGTCTCTTCAGAATATTTTTTGGCATAGCGTCGCAAGGTTGCTTCTGGAATATTGTATTTTTTTGCCATGGCATTCACGGCTGCACCTCCTTTACCTTCTGTACAGCCGCTTTTATTGATTCCTTTGACCAACTCTGTCTAGTTGTCTTTCTTTTATAAATTTTCCCCATCCTTATTCCCTATCTATAAATCATTGCTTTAAATTATTTACAAACAGGTCGGGTAAGATGACGAATTCGCCATCTTGCCCACTTAGCGAATTCGTCATCTTAGCCGACCAGGAAATTTTAAATCGAGTTTTGTATTAACCAACAAAAAAGATATTATTTCACAAAAACTTAAGGGGCTATAGATAAACAATTCTATAGCATTGAAGGAAATACTTACCGATTGAAAATAAGATTCAACACAAACGCTATAAAGCCTATTTCGTCTTGCACTAATATTATAATGACATAACCATTAAACACAATGGTCAACAAAGTAAGTCAGATTTTGATGTTAATACATAGGCAACTTACGAAGCACACCTGTTACACTCGGCAATCAACCAAGTGGCGCTATCTAATTACAATAATCGGAATTTTCCAATTCGTCGCCTTTCCCCTATATTAAGTATCTGGAACAGTGGCGAATTTAGGGGAGGGGGGCTGCCGGGCTGCAGACCTTCCCGAGCTCAAAAGCTCGGGTCTAATAGTCTATTTAACTTAAAACTAATTTGTCGTCCCATCCGCTACATTTTAACAAATTTTCACTATTATCAAATAGTCGAATTTTGCTCCGTCTGGCAACAGTGTTTCTCGATCGTCATAATGGCACTAGCAACTAAGCTCGAGCTCTCCGCCAAGCCGGCTATGCACCGTACTCGAGTTGCACCGTTAGTTTTTTGAAAACGACGTTTCATCAATTACTCTCACTTGTTTCAGGGTTTACTACCTCAACAGCCTCCTCAACTAGACAGGCCTCCTGGAACTCCGATAGACACCACGCCTTACTCGATGCCCCTTTACGGAGGTCCCACGCCGCCTTTGCAGCAAACGGGGCTGCCAGCTCAACCCTCTCCAGTGCCACAGGTGGCTGAAAGTCTAGTCGTGCATGGCTCAACGCCTTTATCGCAGATAGGTAAGTCTGTGCGGCGGTAAGAATGTATTTATTAGCAGAGTACCGGAAAAACTTTTCCAGAAGATCGGTTCTGCATGTCCCATAACCTAAAAATCGATTTTGACATACGTCACACGCTAAAAAAAAATTGAATTTACAAAAAGTGAGGTTATTTTTTTCTTTTAAGTAAGGCGACGCTCTGAGGGAGTCAAGTTACCCCTTCTAGGTTGTGAACTAGAGTACAAGAATCGAGTATAATAGTCAATTCCCCATGCAAAGAATCAGCAATATTTGTTACTTTTTATTTGACTTCCAAGTTGTTTTAAATATAAAATCTTGAATTAAAGTAATACTTCTTCCAGGTGCTCATCTATGCCAGCCAGTGACAGCCCCCCCTTCGGACAGCTCGGGACCCCTTTCGCCTGCCCCCACCACTCCTGGCGGGAGTAACGACGACTGCGACAGCGATTTTTCCAGGGGGGGCAAGAAACAAAAAAGAGGGGTGTTGCCGAAGCATGCGACTAGCGTCATGAGGTCGTGGCTATTTCAGCATCTAGTGGTAAGTAATAATCATTTGACGACCGTCGAGAAGCTATGTTTATTTCTGATGGGAAGAAACTTATAGTAAAGCAGTACATGGACAAACACTAGGTTTGGTTGGCAGGGGAAAGCCTCTTAGAGGCTAAAGGAATGAAACTTATGCCTCCTTATGATCCCCCTCCGTATACTGTGTGCCACAAGTTTCATCCTTTTAGAAATAACCCCAGTTTTTTCGATCACCTCTCCTCCTATTAATTTTGGTAGGCGGAAACTGATCAACCAACTTTTCAGCATCCTTACCCAACCGAAGACGAAAAACGACACATCGCTGCCCAAACCAACCTGACCTTGCTCCAAGTGAACAATTGGTTCATCAACGCGCGCCGGCGCATCCTGCAACCCATGCTCGACGCCAGCACTCCTGCCGGCCAAGATGGGGCGCCGGTCAACTCGCCAGGCGGCGGGAGTAAGAAGAAGAAGAGTCAGAATAACAACAGGAGGTTCTGGCCGCAGGAGTTTGGGAATATGCAGCCGAATCTTGAGAGCGGTAAGGGTTTGTTGTCGTATAGTCGAATCAAAAATTGTACAGGTTATCAATCAAAAGAGTCTTACAAAGAGTGCGAAAAGTGTAACGTTTCAATTGCCAATTAAAAAACGTTTTTTTTAAATTTGCAGGAATTCTTTCGAGCTCCGACGACGACGGCGACCTCTACAGCAGCGACGAAGAGGGCGGGGGACTGGTTATAGATGCCCCGCAGCCCAACGAGGTCACCCAGAACGGGCACTCGGCGGAGCCCAACATGGCGGTGTTTGGCAATGGGGAGACGGAACCCGCCAGGCAATAAGTAAAAGAGGGAGGAGGTGAAGGGGGAATGTGCAAAAGCCAAAAAAGAAAATATGTTCCTTAATGGTAAGTATTGGAATAATGGGGTAAGGCGCTATGTATTGTATGCATAAACGAAAAAAAAATAAAAAATTGTTTGTGTCTTTACTTTTTGATATTTTTAAGCCATCATTAAAAAAATAAATACATAAACAATTATTGGATCCGAAAAAACAGCTCTGTTTCCTGAGCTGTTTGAGTAGATGACGTATGACAGGTGACACACGCCTGCGCACTGATTGCGCATGCGCAGAAGGGCATCCAAAAACTGTTAGTAAACATATCAGCTCCCTCTGCTTCAGGTTATGGCTTTCCTTAGAGTCCTAATAAGGACGGAACGGTTTCCATTGTCTACCTGCAGGGAACTCATTGTATTTGATCTCTGTATATATTTTAATATGAAAGACAGATACTGCTGCCAATTTTCTTTCTTAAACAATAATACAACTTTTAATTTTCAGGTAAGATAAAGCTTTCTAGTTGAGGAAACTATACAATGTTTGGATTTATTTTACACCATAGTTAACGTCACAGGATCAAAGATGTCGGAAAAAGGATTCAAACAAAAAATATTTATTACTCTGTTTGGAAAATACTCGACGGCCAAATACATGAAGAAATTTTAAGGAATTCATTTATTTCGATCATGGGTATTAAAAAAAGTAAACAAACATATAGAGCTGCAGAATAAATGATTTTTTAAGCAATCCTCTTTAACATTCATTCTACTGCGCGTCCAAAAAAAGTATGCAACATACGGGAACTTTTTTTATTATCGATTATCGAAAAACTTAGTTCAAATACGAAATTTGAGTTTATTCGGGCTACTCTTAAAAAAAAAAATACCTATTTTATACGTATTTTTATTTGTAGGGTGTAAATAGGGTTAAAAAAACAAATAAATTATCAATTATCTCCCGCAGTATGAATACAGTTGTTTCTATCCTAATTTTAATTAGAACACAAATTGGGTAAAATGTGTTTAAATATGCGTGCAACACGCTAATATCTAAACCAACTCGTACCATTGAAAAATGTTTTGCAACTATTTAATTAAGTTTGTAATTTGAAACATAATTTCCATATACAATTTTACTTTATTTTTATGATTAACATACTTTACTCTAAAGGCAATTTTGAAAAAATGCCATTTGCTCCTTTACTATTAGTCCCAGGAAAAAACTGAAATATACGTTTATAGTTTTAGGGCATGCGCCAGTTTCATTAAGAGTTTAAGATTTTGAGAGATTGGTAATTTCGTAAAATCTGTAACAATTCCCATCTGTTGCAAATTTTTTTGAACACACCGTTATATTCTGATCGTACCGCTGTTATTGTGAATATTTTCGATAACTGGCTATACACGGTAATTTTTTGTACACAAAATGTTCCATACCACACAAAAGATATTTTAAAAATAATAATAATAAAAAGCCGGAAAATAAAGTTTGATTTATTTATTTGAAACATGTTTTTTATCAAGCGTAGTTATTTCTAAAAATAGGATATGAAATATTGAAGATTTACTGTTACTTCCGGAAATACCGGAAGTATCTGTCAATCATGTTACTTCCGGAAATACCGGAAGTATCTGTCAACTTTGTTATTTTAAATATGATTATCCTTATTTTATTTTTGGATTTTGCTCAAGATTCTTAACAAATCATGTATAACAGGTCATACATCTAAACTGAATAGTTCCTGAGATATTGACGTCTGAAAAATGATACTTATGGGACTACAGCATATTTTGTAAGAAAAAATATACAAAGTCTCGGCCTCAAATACATTTTTATTACTAAATATTAAATATCGTTGGGTAAAATGGACGAATTTTTCCAGGCCTTTATAGTATATTTCGGAAAAGTGTATAGTAATAAAAGCTTATTAGGTATGCAAAGGGACTACAGAGTGACCCAACAAATATTTAAGCCACTTTCATAATTTGGCATTGATATCATTGCAAAATTCTTTATTTTCATCAAGTGCAGACCACCCGGGTTTGGGTCAATTTATGGGTTTTGCCTATTGTTATCCATTCACAAACACTGAGAATGGTGCGACATAGTATTAGGTACACGTATTTTTTAATGATTATAGAAAAAATACAAAATACAAAAAATACATTATACAGAAATTGAATTATAAAAAATCATAATATTCTTTGTCATCCGAGGAACTGTCATCTCCTCTTGACGTTATAATTAACGGGTCGACGGTCCGATCGATCAGGTGGTCAAGATTCCACATTTTCCCCTCTTCTTTAATGATATGATGGACTGCTTTTCGTCAGTTCTCTGTTGTCACTTCCTTAATGGCTTGATCAAACAGTAGCTTAACGTCTTTCATTTTGAATGTCTTGTTGTGTCTTGCTACAAATCCTTTCACTTGCGCTTATATAAGTTCTATAGGATTCAGTTCGCAATGATATGGCGGTATGCGCAGCACAGTTACACTTTGTTTTTCAGCTATATCTTCTACGGCATATTTCATAAAACGATGTTTGTGTAAATTTGCTATGCTAATAGTTCTTTCTTTATCAAATTATCTTATTTTTTTCTTCGGTTAGTTATCAAAAATAATTTAATGCAAAAAATGTACATGCGCCGACACCGAAATTGAGCCGAACTGGACGGAATTTCCCATTTTATTACCACACCTTTCTAAAATAGACTAATCATCCTAAGCAATCTTAGAGAAAAACGGCTTGCATATTCCTTTGATGGTTTTTCATTTTCTACATATTCAAGAAATTAACTTCCGGTTTAACCGGACACTCTACAATTAACCGGAGGTTAAATTTTTAAGTAGAAAATAAAAATTTAAAAAGGAACGTGAATGCCGTTTCTTTTCTAAGATGCCACGGCCCGTCAAAAACTAGTATCTGAAAAATTATTCGTTTAAACGTTTGACCTGTTGGAAAAATCCAAAAATGTAATAAAAATAATCATATCTTATTTAAAATAACAAAGTTGACAGCTACTTCCGGTAAAACTGGAAGTGATACAAAAATGTCAATATTTTAGTTAAATCGAAAAATATATCTAAACAACTTAAAAAAAAAATTTTCGCAAAAGTTTCGCAAATGGTGAATTACCCTGTATATCCAATTTTCGAAAAAAAAACGATCAAACCAGACACACATCTGATAGGTACGTGTAATTACATAGCCGAGGGCCTTAACAAATTATTTATAATTACAATTCAGGAATTCTTATAATTTTTAAAATAAATTCAAACAAAATACAACGTTACTTTGATAAGGCTGAATTAGATCGTACATGATTCCAATCATATTGTTAATTCTTTTCTGTGTTATGTTATAAAGTGATGTCAGAAATTTTGTGATCAAAAATGGCAACTTTTAAAAAAAAAATTTCTAATAGAACAAAATGAGCTACGTCATTATAAGCTAATTATTAAACAAGTAATAAAAAAAAGTCGCCGTTATTGTATTAAATATAAATACTTACAGGCAACAATCTATAAATATAAAAGCAATGTTGGCCAGTAACAACAAATTCTTCTACCGCAATTACAAAATAATGAATAATTACTCAACCTTTGTACGATTTTTTTTTAAATTTTAGATAAATTCAGAATATTTCTAAATGATGACCAAAAATCCAGGCTTACTTTAAATATAAAAAAACATGAACGGCAGTAGAGTTTTCGACTTGCATTGATCTTTATTTATTTTGAATCACTACGTTTCAACTGGTAAGCATCTCCAGTCGTCTTCAGATGAACACTGCTTATATTATAATTGATTACCAGTTGAAACGTTGTGATTCAAAACAAATAAAGACAATGCAAAAAAGTGTGACGTCATAAGGATCTATTTTTTTGGATTACATGCCATAAATATTCTTACTTAATTGGATGCCTCTTATAGTTGCCTTCATACCACTAAAATTTTAAAGAAATCGGTTCAGTATTATAGACGAAAAAAAATAAAAACTAAAAAAAATCAGTTTTAAACTTTGCAAACTTTAAAGCACTGGTTTTAAAAATTAATAAAAAATAAAAATATTGCCTCGTTAATAAAATTATATAAAGGTACTTAATAAATAAGGTCGAATAGTCTCGTTAATCAAGTTTGATTATTACGAATTGTACAGGGTGTCCAAAGTTTAGTGTCAAACTTTGCACACTTTAAAGCAATACATTTTTCTTATTTCAAATTGGAACTTTGTATATTATTATGTCATTCGATGCAGAATTAAAAATTAAACATTTGTCCTAATTACAACCCAATCGCAATTTCTAATGCATAAAAACCTTATTGCAGAAAACTCATTTTATTGACTATTCCAACAGTCATTAATATGAATAAATATCGAAGGTGACTTTGAAGAACAATTTATTGGTATTATCGTTTACTAAAGTGACAAAAAAGAATTCTTTTCGCATACTCCTAATATGAAAATCATATCTACGAGCTCTTCTTGGTTGTATTCCATCACAAAATATAATATAGCTTAAATAAATTATTAATAACAATATTGAAACTATATAATAACTTAAGTAAAAATGGGCTTTTATCACTTTAATACCAATAAATAGTTTTGCACAGTCACTTTCGATATTTATTTATTATATTATATATAATAATGACTGGTGGAATAGTTGATAAAATGAGTTTTCTGTAAATAAGTCTTGATGCATTAGAAATTGTAAAAGGGTTGTTATTAGGACAAATGTTTGATTTTTAATTCTGCATCGAATGATATAATAATATACAGGGTTTCCAATTTGAAATAAGAAAAATAAATTGCTTTAAAGTTTGCAAAGTTTAACACTAAACTTTGGACACCCTGTACAATTCGTATTAATCAAACTTGGTTAACGAGACTGTTCGACCTTATTTATTAAGTACCTTTGTAAAATTTTAATAACGAGGCATTATTTTTATTTTTTATTAATTTTTAAAGCCAGTGGTACAAAACTGATTTTTCTTAGTTTTTATTTTTTTTCGCCTATAATACTGAACTGATTTCATTAAAATTTTGGGGATATGAAGGCAACTATAGGAGGCATCCAAATAAGTAAGAATATATTATATAACATGTTATCTAAAAAAATAGATTTTTAAATGCGCCCTAGCATACAGGTAAGGTCTACAAAATATCAATATCTTAACTCAATTAATAATTGAGCTATAGAAGACGGGAGGTGAGGTGCAGGACCCTGTATACGGACGTCTACTAATCCTTCAATATTCATCTTATCTTGGATTTTTAGCCATCTAAAAACACTCTGTATTTGTAAAAGTTGCCATTTTCTACATTGTCTTTTCCCTTAAAACTTGTATACGTAATATATACCTCAATTTTTCAAGCGGGTGCCGATTTGGACAAAACATTGACAAAAAAGCCAGTAAGCAAGCATTAACACAATAGTTAAGAACTGTATAGATAATAATTTTCCCATTTTGTGATGTTAATGAAGTTTGATTGTTGGATAAAAATATCGAAAAATATGTTTTTTAAAATATTTTCCATAATTGCAAGAAGGCGCTTGTTTTTCTGAAAAATAAAATACCATAATGGTATTTTTACTCATTCAGAACGTGGACGTCTTGTATTTTTTTCTGACAATTATATATTTTGTAATGTAGGTATGTTGGTGTCTGTAAATAATTTTTAAATTGAAAAGTGTTTTGCCGACGTGCAGACAAGATTAAAATTGAAAAAGGTTAATGTCTCCGCTGGGAATCGAACCCAGAACCTCTCGACCTGATATTCTCTCATCAACTTCGGTCATATAGCTTATTCAATTTTATGTTAGTAGTAACAGTCTGAAATCTGAACTTCAGTGGTAGGGAATGAGTTCCCTTTCCCCTTAACACCCTCACCGGTCTGTGAATCACAGGAGATTGCACACTGTTACAACTAACATAAAATTGAATAAGTTATATGACCAAAGTTGGTGAGAGAAATATCCGGTCCTCCGTAGCGCTATTGGCAGCGCGCTGGAGGCTTAATTGAGGTTCTGGGTTCGATTCCCAGCGGAGGCATACAACTTTTTCAATTTTAATCTTGTCTGCACGCCGGCGCCGGCAAACATCATTGGTGAATTTTATTCTCAAAGAACTGATGCCTTGAAATTCCTAATGAAAATTGCTGGTGTAACCATAGCAACGTGTATATAATTCTTGTATAAACTCTCACAAAATTTTGATTTTGACCTTACAGTATACTTCACAATTCGTGTGCGTACAAGGGGATCTCGAAAACGGTAAGAGATACGAGGATGGTTAAATTGAGGCAAAGTTGCGTAAAAAACTGAAATTTTTGGTTTTGGTTTTTAATTTTTTACGCCTTCATTTTTGACTTGGAAAAAACAAAAAAACTTTTTCTTAAAGCCGTTTTTTATGTTCTACAATCTACAAGATGGCATTATTAGTTTTCAAATTCGACATTTCGTTCTTTAGATACCAACCTCAATTCAATTTTTTTGAATACGGATCAGGAAACAGTTTTCGGGACTTCTAAGCTTTAGACATTTCATACAATTTAAAGGTTTTTAATATTTTAACGTTTTGTCATCAAATACCACATCATTAATATTTCAAATTATTCTTTATTATCTATTACGGCCCTGGCAATTATTTTTAGGATTACTTAAATATTAAAATTACATTACAGGAAGTTATGGTGTTTAGACCGTTTATTTCAATACGATTTACCGTAACAATATTCTTAGGGATACGAAGATGGTTAAATTGAGGCAAAGTTGCGTATTTTAGGGCTTAGTAATTTGGTGAAAGATACTTGTAAATATTGTCAATACTTTCGGACATATCCGAAAAAACCGAAATTTTTAGTTTTGGTTTTTAATTTTTTGCGCCTTCATTTTTGACTTGGAAAAAATAAAAAACATTTTTTCATAGGCATTTTTTATGTTCTACAAGATTGCGTTATTAGTTTTCAAATTCGACGTTTTGTTCTTTAGATACACACCTTAAGTCAACTTTTTTAAATACGGACCTGGAATTTTAAATACAGTTTTATTGACATCTAAGCTTTGGAAATTTAATACAATTTAAAGGTTTTTGAAATTTCAACATTTTGTCATCTAATAATACGTTTTTTCAAATTATTTCTTTATATCATTATGGTTTAGGGCAAAACTAAAAAAAAATCCGATTTGAAGAATCCGCCCATTTTTACTCAAAGACGCCTGAGAAGACCCAAATGCCTCAGATATTTTTCTGTCTGTTTATTTTTGTTACATGTTTCGCCTGAAACTAGAGCATCATCAGTCCTAATAAACAGTAAAAAAAAATTTGAAATTATTTTTAAAGCAAACATAAGCGCATCACAGTAACATAACTGGACTAACACTCCAGTTACCTTGTTTTCACTCGGGAGCATTGTTTTTTTTCTGTTTTATAGTATTTCAATCTAGGTCAAAGTAAAAAACCATATAAAATACTAATAAAAGATAGAATTACTTCTCATACTTTAAAAACTTACTCACTTCCTAGAATATTGTTACGGTAAATCCTATTGAAATATACTGCCTAAACACAATAACTTCCTGTAATGTAATTTTAATATTTAAGTAATCCTAAAAATAATTGCCAGGGCCGTAATAGTAAAGAAAGGATAATTTGAAATGCTAGTGACTTGTTATTTGAAGACAAAACGTTAAAATTTTAAAAACCTTTAAATTGTATTAAATTTCTAAAGCTTAGAAGTCCCAAAAACTTTTTAAAATTCCAGATCGGTATTTAAAAAATTGAATTGAAGTTGGAATCTAAAGAACGAAACGTCGAATTTGAAAACTAATAATGCCATCTTGTAGAACAAGTCAAAAATGAAGGCGTAAAAAATTAAAAACCAAAACTAAAAATTTCAGTTTTTTTCGGATGTCTCCGAAGGTAATCGGAATATTTACAATTTTGTTTCACCAAATTATTAAGTACCAAAATACGCAACTTTGCCTCAATTGAACCATCTTCGTATCTCTTACCGTTTTCGAGATCCCCTTGTACGCACACGAATTTGTAGCGCCCTGAATGTATATGGCCCACATATATACATACACTATATTGCTAATACCATAATTCAATGATGCCACCACTGTAAGCAGATGATCAGGGGCCGTTGAGTTTGCGCAGATCGGAAATTTGCTTCTTGATGTAAACATTTGACAGGGCGACTTTCAAAATATTTTTACAAGGTTTTATTTAAATTCACCCGTTTAGTTCGGGCGTTTACAGTTTATGGTCAAATAAAACTAAGTAACCAATATTTTTCATACCTGAAATACCTTATTCCTGGTATGGAACCGCGATTCGTGCAAAAAAGGATCATGCACTTTTTCCTACCCATCTTGAGACACAAGTCGCTAACAATAACAAAATGTCTGGTAAAGTTTTATACCTAAATTCGCACCCAAAACTTAAAAATAATATCCACAATCACACACGGAACATCTGAACGAATACAACGTAAAAAAGATAGAAACTACTATAACTTACAAACTAACAAAAAAAATGTCTAAAGTAAAGTTTTATAAATATTAACACCCAAAACTTGGAAATTATAACAACACACGAATGAACGAAACAAAAGATGGCGACTAATAAGAATATAACGGCGAGCCGGTTCTGTTCAAGAGACCTTGGGTTCTGTTTACGTTCTGTTAGAAATCGTGTGGGTTGCCTAACTTTTTCCCTAGTGCGCAAGTGCCACGACCCCCAACTCAGGTTATTTTGAATCGCACTATGGGTGTATTCTTGCTTCGTGCGGCTGCTTGTATTGGCAATATAGTGTATGTATATATGTGATATGGCCTCGTTCGTACAGAAATACTAGACTGGTCTTTACAAAACAGCTTGTGGTTTATACGGTTGTAGATATTTATGATATTTCCTTGTTAGTTTCGACCATTACTTAATGAATAATTATTTATTTACGATACACCGTTACTTTCATGACTTGCCGAAACATTGATAATTTTTCTAATAAAATCAAACTTCACTTAACGTCTCACCTCAAATAAACTCCCCTACATATTAAGTATACGCATTCTATATACCAAAACATACACAAGATGACAGCTGGCGACAGTAGCTGTCATTATTTCCTGCCATATACCATACCAAACCAAAATGTCCAATATTACCACTCGTAAGATTAGTTACATACGTTTTTCGATGTATACGCAAAAAAGAAAACATGTTTACGATTAAAATATTATGTGCTCACTCAGTATTATATGTGTATAGTAATAAATAATAATAGTAAGGTTATGTTTTAAATGTAATAATGTACAGGGTGTTGTTCCGTTAAAGGCGATTTAATATTAGACTTATAATAGGTTGTCACGCATTCGCAAATCCTCATTATTTCGAAAAACTATAAGATATACAAGGCAAAGTTGCAAAATGTAGTGCTCAGTAATGTCGTAAAAGAATCCTGTTTAGATTCCAAAATTTTTGAAAAAACTGATTTTTTAAAAATTTGCTCTTATGTAACCTTTTTTACTTTTTAAATAAATAAAATCGTCATCAGTGCAATACCCTGTATATTACAGTTAATTAATAGGATGTAAAAAACGCTATTTCTATGTATCTTTTATGTGTTGCAAAAAATATTTGAGACGCGCGATTTTTTTTGACTTCGAATATTTACACTTAAGTCTAATGATATCTAATACATACTTGTCAAATTATAAATGAAAACTTAGATTTTAAGGGGATTTTTTGTGAAAAACTCTGTGCTCTCGAGAAATGGGTATTTTTTTTTTAGGAAAACCATGATTTATGCCTTACTATTAGATTATTTTCTAGGTTATGAATTTTACATGTTGACTTTTTATTTAACCACATTGGTGCGGATTTACCCTATCATTTCTTTGATTTGATGATTAATGCGATTATTTATTATAAAATTTAGTATTTTCTGCCTTGTTACATCGTGTTTATCGTTTTATAAGAAGGGATTTCACTGCGAGTGGTTTGTTACGTCCCATTTACCTTATTATAAGGTTCACAACGCACTTATAAATATAATTCAACTTTTCTCTCTTAGTTACTTAATAAACCGAGAGGCATACTTCCGATTTCACCAAAACCAGAAGTTGACATTTTAGGTAAGGAATTAAATCCTAAAGTACGGATAACAAAACAGGCAACCAATCAGACAGGTGGGCGCAACAACAACACCTATTCCGATGGAACAGGATACTTGGTCAAACCCAAGCGCGGGCCACAAGTGAAAAACCCTCCAAAAAGCTATTAACTGGAATGTTGCTTCTAACGCTCACCCAGCTAAAACAAGTGGTTGACCTCCCAACAGGCTACCGCCACTTAAGAAAACACCTCCGTCGAATGGAAATTTACAATGGTCCCATTGAATGCAGACTTTGCGGCGAAGAGGACGAAAACGCCTCACATATCATATAAAACTGCGAAGCGCTGACCCGAAGATTCAAAATCTTCGGAGGAATCCAATATGGGGTTAACCTCCCGCATGACAAACTTTGTAGGAATATACCGGACCTTATAAAATGAACAAATCTTTTCTAGCAAGATATAAGGCACAATAAGCCACTAGGCTACGGTGCAGGAAGCCTTGGGCCGAGCGCCCGACCCCCGCCTTAAACCAACCAACCAAGAATGTGAAACCCTAAAAAAACCTGTTAAAATACTACTACAAGGAATGATTCAGTTTAGACTTAAGATAAATGAAAACAAAAAAAAAATACTCTTTCTTACTCCATTTTAAAAAGTCAGTGCTGACCCTAACTCTGGTATGACCTGAAGTAACGTTCCGGTATAACCGGAAGTGGTGGTATTATCACGCCCAGATTTTAGGGTGCGACGGGGGCGTAAATGTAGCTACGGAACCTTAGCGACTATCAGAAAAACAAAGTGATTTCGAAAACAAATTTATTAAAAAGATCAAAATAATATTTACCAGAAGGGTTTACAAAGAAAATAAAAATAATAAATAACTTTGATGTTAAACCTTTAACAATGATTTTAAAATAAAATTGTACTTAAATAAATTTGGGGCTCATCGCTGGCGGCTTGGTAATTTGAGGGCCAACAAGTTGTTTCACAATTTTTTGACGTGGATGCGTCACCGACCACGGACTTGAGCACTAGTGCCGATAGATATTTTTTCTACCAATAATGTGCCGTTCCATCAAGTCAGCAATTTTTCCCACTTTTAGGCAAAGGACGAACTTAGGTCGTGCACCTCATTTCTGCTAACTCGACAATAATTGATAGATCGGGATGCGACTATAACATTTCATTCAACTTTATTAGATTTGTTTAATAAACTTAAGAGAGGTTTCATGTTGCTAGGAATGACCTGTGTTTAACGCGAATCATTTACAAAAATGGAAAATATTGATTTATGAAATATTATTGTTCCCTTTTGTGACAGTATAACTGGAAATGACCTTCGAGCATAACTGGAAGTGGCAGAAATCGCGACCAGTGTTGGGGTTTCAATAAGCCGCCTAATTTTCGAGATTTATTAACAAACAGACCACTCGCTGTGATTCACTGCATAGTGTGTCTTAGTTAAAAATACAGCTTTATCCTGTATCTTGATTTTTGGACAACGGGTATATATCTTAATCAGTGCCTACAATAATTTATCTATGTCATTTTTGTTTTTTCTTAAATATTATTTTGGCGCGCGCACAATAATATTGCATGTTTTTTTTTCGATTAATGTATGACTTGTATACGATATATTTATAGTACAAATTTTAGTGAAAATATATTATATTATTTACATTTTAAGACATTCCAGTATACTTACTAAACTATTACGTAATACTTATGTATACCAACCTTCGATGGGTACCCGTTTCTCAAGTGCACATAACCTAGATCCAGCGGAGATGGTTTTTTACGTCATCGAGCATGTTGTGTCATGTTAATACTTTAAATAAAGTGAAAAAAATAACATAATTTCATTACAAAAAAGAAAAAGTTCTAAAAAAAGCTATCACTCAAAATTAGGATATTCCTTTCCTTAGACGAGTTTTGCTATATCATGGCTCATCAGTAAAACTAGGGTCCAGCGTAAAAAAAGGATTGTCTACTGCTTAAATAGTTTATGGAGAAACCAGGCAGGATGTTGCATATAGCGACATCTAGGGTCATTGTTAGACACTCTTATTAATTCATTCTAACATCTGTAACAAACTTAGAAATAACGTTTTGAATAACGCGTCAAAAGACCCGATTAATATCATGTTAGAATGTTACTTAAGTTTAAAAGGTACGAAGGTTGTTATTTCCCTTTGATTGCTATTGGTCAACTACCAATTACACTTATATTTACTAACATTTATATTTTTCCATTATGTATCTGTCATAGTTTTTGACATATGTCAAATTTTTCGAAAAAAATCAGCTTTGCAGGGGTCCATTGGGAAATTTATAACTCTTGTTCCAATGGAAATAAAAAAATTATTTTTTTTAGTTTCATTACTAAAGATTGAACCGAGTTGTCCACCCTTACTGACAATTTTATTTTATTGCATGCGCCTACTACGATATCTCAAAGTTGATAAACAAAAAATGGAAAAAAACTTTAATATTTAAAATCGAATGTACCATTTTTTATGTCAGAAATGGATGTAGAATTCAATTTTGATGCCACTTTTGTTAACGTTTTATATGCCTATCTTAAGTCGTTTTGGAGTTATTGGCATTTTTGAAAGAAATCTTGCTATTTCTTCCTCAAGAGTAGAGTAGGCTTTGAAAAGAAGGATGTCAAACTTAGCCAATGCAATTATGGTTATCCTTGAGTTTAGTACGCTTTACAAACAATTTTATTGTATTATTCAAAATGCATTGAAAAATGTAATAGCAATAAGAAATTATAATAAATAAAAATACTAACAAAACAATCATTTCATTGCAAATGCTCAATGTGGGTGCCATTTTCTTTCATCCATCTATATGAAAATTGCACGAACTAATTAAAATAAGATAAAATGGCCGACCAGAGGCTAAGTTTGACATTAAGCGGTTATTTCCAAAGCCTGCTCTATCCATAAGGAAAAAATAGCAAGATTTCTTTTAAAATGCCAATAACTCAAAAACGACTTAAAGTAGGCATACAAAACGTTAATAAAAGTGTACATTCTATTTGAAAAAAATTACGTTTTTGACATTTTCTGTTTATCAACTTTGAGTTATCGCAGTAGGCGCATGCAATAAAAAAGTGTCAGTAAGGGTAGAACATTTCGGCCTGATCTTTGGTAATAGAATTAAAACAAAATTATCTTTTTATTTCCATAGGAATAAGAGTTATGAATTTTCTAATGGACCTCTGCAATTGTTTTTCGAAAAATGTGACATACTTATGTCAAAAACTATGGCTGATAGGTAATAACAACTGGAGTGATCTGAATTCACAATTCAATGCAGAATCTAAATATAAAAACGAAATGGGGGGTGTGTCCGTTTAAGAAACCAAGATGGCGTCGATTTCCGGTATTTCCGGATGTGCCGCCATTTTGTAAATATATTATTTAGACTTGCAAAAGTTGATTATGGCCAGCTACCATATTTCACATTGATGAGATTTCGCGAAATAAAAAATCTTGTGACGAACGGGCTACGTGAATTACCATGTATATTTAAATTCAGAAGAGAATGCATTTTATCGGTGGCTCCCTTTACTCGTAGGTATGCAAGCACGATGGCGTAACAAAACCCCCTGTCTTCGCTTGGACTAGCTAATAAACTTTTAAAAGTATACTACTTGGAACTTATATACGTAAAAAAAAACATTACAATAAATAGATTTAAGGTCTTTAAATAATAAAATTATGCGAAAATGTGAAATTTCCATCCATATTAATTATTGTTATTAACTTTAGGTACCTACTCTTCTATGTAGTTGTTGTCATTTTTTGATGGGTTTCGTTTATGTAGGCAAGTTTTTAGGTTTTACACGTTTGTTTTGAGAAGGTTGAGGTCATTTTTGAAATAACGAGGGTAGTTTTTCAAATCCAAAATTATTATTTATAGTATTACGATAGCTTGCGGAAAAGGATAAAAAAATGGGAACCCAGGAATTTCTGGAACCTAATAAGCAAGAAATAATTTGAAAAAATCACAACTAATAATATGGGCAATACAGTTGTCAATCCCCGTGCCCAGCCCTCTCGATGTTGCTCTTCCCTACCGTGCGCCATCAACATTACTGTGTAATATAATGGAAAATTATTTAAGAAATCACGTTTTTCGAAAATTGATCGGAAATATTGACATTTTTGATAACATTTCTGAAAGAAAAAGTCAATATTTCCTTACACTTGCTAGGCAACGGAAAATAACTGTTAGGAAATATTTATTATTGTACTGTAAGGAAATATTATTTCTGTAAGGCTACTTGTAAACTAAAATGTGTCAAGCTTGACAATTCAATATTACGGTGTTTCCATAGTTACAACACAAATATTTAATGGATTGTAATAAGTTATGTCCTTTTAATAATTTTCGATTTAAGGAAAAATAGTATGTATAGGACCTCGTAAAAAAAGCCGCATTCCCGGACTCCGTATTGTCAGTCTCGGCTTGCGCTTCGACATACAATCTTTACGGTCGTCTGGGAATGTTCAGCTTTTCCTACTAGATATACGATGTAATATTCTTAAATTTTCTCTCTCTTATCAGGTAACAGAAATTCAAAAATAAATGGTGGTTTATACTCCATTTTTTATATCCTTTTCTGCGAGCTTTGACACTGCAGGATTCCATAGTATTTGAACTACTTAAATTTTTAATATTTTTCAAAAACATAGTTATATGGAGGCATTAGATCCACAATTTAAAAATATTTTAAATTATACAGGGTGTCGCAAATAGTCAGGGCATATCTAACATACTTTCTTTAAATGGAACACCCTATATAATATATTATTTTCTAATCCCCTATAAAATTCCACGTATATTTTGTATAAAATGTGATATGTCTAAATTCAATTGTTTTTGAGATATTGACGTTTAAAATATGACATTTTCAGACTGTAGCATTGGAACGGTTTATCTTAGAGAAAAATGGTTTTCACCTCTTTATCTTAGTTTTTTATTCTCTATCCAAAGAAAGCAACTTCCGATTTACCATGGCAAACCAAAAAACCCGGTTTTAACGGTTTAACATGTTAAACCGGAAGTTGTAACTTTTAGATAGAGAATAAAAAATTAAGATAGGAGGTGAAAACCATTTTTCTCTAAAATGCAACGTTCCAATGCTACAGCCTGTAAAAGTTTAAAAATGTCATATTTAAACGTCAATATTTCCAAGACAATTGAATTTAGAGTTTTATACAAAATATACGTGAAATTTTATAATAATGTAAAAGTATTAAATATATAGGGTGTTTTATTAAAAAAAAGCATGTTCGATTAGCTTTTGGACATCCTGTATAATTTTGAATTGTAGATCGAATGTCTCGTTTTTGAAAAATATTAAAAAGTTGAGTAGTTTAGACGCTATGGAATCCTGCGTTGAGAGGGAGCCTTGTATAACTCGATTACAAGTAATTTAAAATGAATGCTAACATAAAATTGTTTAAAAAAATATAATTTTAGTTTTTTCTAAAATCTTATAGATATTTTAATTGCTTTAAAATAATTATGTATTAAATCAAATAAAGATTTTCCTTTAATTTCGTCAGATCCATCTCTAGACGCATTTCGCCATATCACGGCTCATCGCTAGAGCTAGGATCCGACGAAAAAAAGGAATAACTCAAAACTGCTTAAGCTGTATTTGGTGAAACATTCTAGCAAGATGTTGCTATGTATTAATTAAAACCATATATAAAGTTCCTTGGGAATAAGATTTTAAACAGAAAAAAATGAATCGGTGACTTTCTCAAAACAAATATACTTTCTCTTCCAATATACGTAACGTAGTCTTTAAATCGTGTATATATGTCTTATATTAGATTGCAAATGTAGCGCGTATTCTTAGTTTCTAAGTTTGTATTTAGGACCTTAAAAAACCCTTAAAAAATAACTCATTTTTGAAAAATTGTAGACGTTTCGGCGCCGGCGCGCCGGTCTAATATGCCAAAGGCGCAAATTTTACTCGCGTCTATTTTCGAACACTATTGCAGACACATTGAGTGCGCATGTCGCATATTATGTAGAAATAAGTTTTTTATTTTTTAATGTTTTATTAAGTCACGGTGTGAGTCATAGTTTAGGTTCTAGTCTCTTACATTTTGTTGTTAATTTATGGGCCATAATTAAAATGGAGGGGCAGGCTATTAATCAATAAATTTTGTTATTATTGAGGCCGTAAAGCACCTGTAAAGTAAAAACCTAACCTATAATTTTTTCACTGTAAAACAATTTATGTATGCACAGACTGTGAGATGAATTGTATGTAGTACAAAAATATATTTACTCCATTGAAGAAAATAATATAGAAATATGGACCAGCATAATAATCTCTATATTGTTTTCTTTAATGGAGTAAATATTACTTACAATTCATCCCACAGTCTGTTCACAAATAAATTGTTCCACAATTTAACAAAGTGGAGGTAAGGTACTAACTTTACAGGTGCCTTACAGCCTCGACGACAAATACTGATTAATAGCCTGCCCCTCCATTTTATAATTATGTCCCACAAACTGGCAAACTACGAATAACAAAAATATTCTTGTAAAAAAAACTTAATTGGGACTAAAACCTTGGCTATGATCCACACTGTGACTTAAAAAGTCACCAATCATTTCTACCTATATTTTAAATAACCCGTCATCAAGTTATCCGCCTGGCATGCGCAGTGTGCCTGCAATAGTGTTGGGAAGTAGACGCGAGTCAAATTTCTATGTACATTTTTATCGCACTCTATGTGTGTCTGCATTTTTTATGAAAAATGAAAAGAATAAAACCAGTTTGCAAATTTTTGATATTGGTATTGATTTTTTAAAAATTAAATTTTTTGACCATTATTTTAATTAGTAAGTTTTTTTTTCAAATTGGCTATGCCAACGCAACGTTGTCACATTTTGCAGATTCTCATATTGTTAAGGGTTTTTTAACAGATGTCGATTCAATGTTTTATATAATGTTTATTTGCTATGTCAGTCTGTGATATATAAAAAAAAATGGTTCGCGCAGTCAGAAAGAAGCAATTTTGAAAACCGGAAGTCTAATTTGTAAAACATGTGTTTTTTGTGAAATTTCAAAGAGGGCGTATCGTTACGAGTAGTAATTTTCCAGGTTTTTCTGAAAAATACACAGGGTGCGTCAAGAATTACCCATTAAACTAAGTAGGTACACATCTTAAGTTACACCCTGTATATGTATAGAAAGATGGATAGGATTCTTCCGAGTAAACTCGGCGTTCGTTTTCAAAATAATTTCTACGTCTCTGATTGGAATTTTACAAAAAAATCACTTTTAAAGCTTAAAAATCAAAATTTTTAAAAACCTTAGACATGTAGCTTCTTGTGACTAAATGTATACGCTAAAGAATACTCACGTTTAGTTTTAAACCCAGTTACAAATTAGGGGAACTTTTTCCAACCCGCTAATCGACACTAAGAAATCTTCAATTAAATTTGATAACGCATATCTCCTATTTCAGTGGTGTGCAATGCTGTTTTAACCAGAATAGGCAGAAATTGCTTTTAAGACAAAAATTTACCTTCTGTAGCATTCAAGCAACTAAATTTCAAATTTTGTCACGAAATGTCTTGTTTTTGAGTTCGTGGAAAGGACACTGGCAGAAGAATCAAATGACATTATTTGTAAATTAGTTCAACACGGTGGTCTTCACGTAAAAATTATTTTAAAACATCGTCATAAACATTGGTTTTGGCGTTTTAAATCCTTCAAAAGGTCGCTCTACAGAGAGACTATTGTTATTAAACGTGTCTCTCCCTGTATGTTTCGTAAATAGGTATGATGTTTTTTTAATCCAGAACAGGATCGTTCTGCAGACGTGCTGCTAGCCGGAATAGTAACAATAATTAACGCCTCCATATTTATTTTTTTCCCGAAACCTGACGCGACGGCGCGAAGTCTAGCAAAAGGACGAAAACACTAACTATAAATCTATCATCCACCTGTGTTACATCTCTTTCTACCCTGCCTACCGGCTCTCTCGCTTGCTTCCACTCGTACAAAAGCAGTACTTTTGCTTTTGCATAAGACGGTAATGTACAGCGAGATCTTTGCTTTTAGATCAGGGATCTAGTTTATATTGTATTTTAGTTAAATGACGAAATGTTTAAAACATTTTTTTTTTAGAAGTTTTTCCAAAAATTCGGCGTCAATCACCCTGTACAAAGAAGGTCTTAAAAACATGGCGTTTTAAGGCACTTCCTAACCTAATTTCTAAATATATATTACTGGGGAACCTCCTGCAATAAAGTTTTTGGCTAGATCAGAACTGTTGATTTCTGAATACGAAAGATCCGTTTTCAAACTTGTAGTTGTGGATTTTTGCGTTAAAAAAAACGTTTAGCGGGTTTGTCAAGTCTCTATTGAAAATATACGATACCATTTTAACGGGATATACGATAAATACTTGTCAGATTTTAGTTGTATTTTTTGGCCTAAGAAGTTTAAATTAATAATTAGGATTTTAAGAGTATATTTTGTTAAAAGTTCCCCTTAAACGAGCGTAATTTAAAAAATTTTAAATATGAAACTGAACGTATGTCCTTTCTAATAAAATTTGGCACGCAAAAATTTACCAAATGGTAAATAGACAGATAGTAGTAATACCAGATAAAGAAATTCTTAAAATTTTATAGGCATCTTTTAACTTTATTTTGTTCCCAAATTTAAATCTAATAAGAAAAAAATGTTATTATCATTTAAGGGGATCTTTTCTACTATACATTTAAAAATTTCGAGTAACACTGATTAGAGAAAAAAATATTTTCCGTTTTTGTTCGTCGATGAATTTTGTTACTGGAAATTTTTAAAACGAATTTTAAAATTAAGAAAAAACCAAGTATTTTTTCTTATTGCAATATTTGTTAGTCGGCTATGTGTATCTTTAATTATTGTATAATAATAAAAAAAAACGAACTGATAATCATTTTTTTCCATTTCCTATAAGAACAAACCCCAACAGCTTTTCCATGGAATTCCTAAACCATAACCTTCTCGATGTAAGAAGAGTGAGTGAGACAGAATCTCTAGCCGATTCATTTGCAAGAGTACATACAGCCCGTATTATAGTTATGTTATGGAACTTAAACCGGCCAATTAGAGGTGCTTACGTCAGGAGCGTGTGGCGGGGTCTTGTTTGAAATCGCAGGGTGAGTTGCTTCTCTAACGGCATTTTAAAATTGTTGAGTTAGGGCCAAAATTATTTGTTTTTAATTGGATTAATCACCAGTAGAAATAGTCACTAGTATGGAAACAATGATGTCAAGAATTGAAAAAATAAAGACACCAGCAGCATTTTCTTCGGCCACATTTGGTCTTGGTGAGTAATTTCCATGTATCATAAATACCTATAATTATTTTACCATTCTTTCTTGTAAGGTTGGTAATATTTTTTCCTCTAGAACTTACATTAGGGGATGTCGACATCATAAAAAAATTCAAATATTACTATATATTACCAAAATTTTTAAGTACGTGCTAATGCTAAAAAATATTTTATCGTATCATTGAAGATTAAGTCATTTTTATATGATATCTTTATTAATAATTATTAACATCATAAACGTACTAAAACCTACATAACACCTTAGTTACTCATAATACATTAGTTACCATAATTTAATACGTTAGTTACGAAAGCATAATACGTTAGATACCAAATAATATTAGAACTATTTTTCATGAACATGTAAAACAATATTTTGACAGTTTTCAAATTTGATGGATACACCTTTGTCTTTAACGTCCACGATCTTAGGTATGCCCTCTGAAGACTGATTAATGACCGAGCTAGCACTCCTTTCGATTTCGTGCAGTTCCCCAGTGCTTAATCCACTGCCGGAAACATCGCCGATTTGAATTTTGCAAGCAATGGAAACTTTCTTGGTCACACTTTCTTCTAAATACCCTCTAGCAATCTTCGCCGATTCCCGTCCACCAAGTTCTTGTAGATCTAATATATCTCCTCCAGCATTAACAAGAAAATTTGCCGAAGATCTTCTAACGCAGTGACCAGTATACAAATTAGGATTTTCAAGTGAGAGATACTTAGCTATTTTTTGAGGTATTTTAGAGAAGAAGTGAATGCCGCAGGGCTGTACCGTACATTTCCGTTTTCTATATGATACAAACAATCTTTGGTGAGTGACATGGTCTGGCCTTAACATTGCGTACTTTTTAAATAAAAGCACAGGATTGACTTCGCCGTCAAATATCACAGCGAAAATACGTTTCTTGTGGGTTTTTGAGTCGGGAATAGTAACAATCAGCTTGTCCTCTAAAACGTCAACATCTTCCGTGGTCATCTTCGCTAATTCATTAGTTCGACAGGCTCCTCCAATTCCAATTAAAAAAGCCACTTTCATCATTAAAAACTTTTGATTTTTTTGCTCTATATCCAACATTTTTCTTCTTGATGAAACGTATTAAGGCGCCGTATTTGTCGATGTCCACTCTTTCCTTCAGTTCTAAAGTCGCTCGTAACATGGAATATTTCGGCCATAAGCATGAAGCAGAGTATTCCTCAGAGAGTTTTGCGAAATACGCCAGCAATACCGTTTCTTCTGCACCTTGAACATACACTTTGTTTCGCCACTCACAAAACTGCCGATATTCTTTTTCATAATGGATTTTAGATTTGTCCAGAAGCAAGTTCAACCTTATAATGTTGGCTGTAGCTAATATATCGTCAGGAATATCAAAATCTTGCATGATTTTAATGATGACTTTTTGAAATGCCAAAATGAAATTACATAAAACCTTGTTTTTATTTTCGCATCGCCGTTGTCAATGATTCGATAAAGCTTTGAATACAACTCGATTATTAGCGATTTAACACCGTCTCGGACATTGCGGGTGACTCGGCTGTTGCCTCGTCACCTAGTAATGTCCTCGACTATTATAAATCGTATAATAATCTCGTTATATTAATAGCTATAAAATGTTTTTATTTAACTATTTTAACAATAATAGCTGATCACAGAGGAAAAAATATTCCAATTCAACGAACTGCGGCTTGACGTAGAATAAAAAAAAACAACATATAGAACTAGCATTGGAACATGAAATAAAAAATAATAAGGAATAAACTTTTCTTGATAGTTGTTTTAATAGTTTTATTTGTTTAATTATCCTTAAGCCAAGATTAGCCCCTTTTAACAAGTTTTAATAGTTTAATTATCCTCAAGCCAAAATTAGCCCCTTTTAACAACTCTAACTATAACTAAATAATTTAAGATACGTTTTGTTTGTCAAATCATGACAAGAATGTATTTTAAGGTTAGTTTGGTTTGTCAAATGATGGCAATACGTCAAGGCGTTGACATATCAAATTATTTTGAGGTTAATATTGCTTGTAATTAGGCAATCCAACGATGTGTCCAAATGGCGGCCTAATTAGGGAATCCAAACCACGCGATTTAATATGGCGGTTGGATAGCGAAAAGCATTGAGTCACCTGTTAAATGCCACCAGCAATATTATTTTAATGGTCACGTGCACCAATTACAACGCAGTATTTGCCAGCCAGCCGCCATTTTGACACATCGTTGGATTGCCTAATTTATAAGACGTTGACGTCGGTTTTTTTAAGAATGTGTAGCAGCAGGCCACGACCTACTCTCCCTCTCTTCTTGGATAAACTGGCCTGTATAGTTTCTCACTTAGTCTCCTTAAATTCTAAAAGACCATGTCCTAAACAATGCCCCTAAGACAAAATCCTGGGTGTGCTAGTGCATTACCCCATTACATTAGGTTGGTGAAAAGGGTCGTACTAACCTATTTATTAACAATAATAAAGATGGCTTTTAGAGTTTTCGTGTCTCTTTATCTTTAAACTCAAGTACTCTAGATCGGTGATCCTATTTCCTTCCAAGCTTTATCGCCACCAAAAAGTAAGCATGGAAAAAAACAGTATAAAGCATTTTTTTGTTACAACCACAAATCCGTTTATTTTTTAAATAACTGTATCTATTAGATTTGCGTGTGTAACTTTTCCCTCTACTTACACCAGATTTTTCAATAATAATATCTGGTAATGGTCTACCATTTCTTTTCAATTCGATCTTTGCTTCGTATGAATATTTAAAAAATCTCTTGACATCAATTAAAATAAAGGGGTTCATGGTACACAGTTAATAATTATCAGCGATACACAAAAACAAAATCACACGCACGCACTATATCATTATTGTTTTTGAATTCGCCGTAAACTAGAAAGTCGCGTCAAAATTCGATAAAAACAACCGATAATACCCAATATTGCGCTGGACTAAATGCTACAAACTCTCCACTTAAATCACAGCTTTATTTTTTAGACGGATATGGGGGAAGCAAAGTACCGCAGCGGGTGTTTCAAGGAGCTCGAAGAGCACGTTTGTGTGGCCCAGATAAATAATAACTCGGCGATAGCGTGAGCCGGTAAGTTATTCCATTGGTTGACTTAACTTGCGTCGTTTGCAGTAATTTAAAATGCGAATCGCGATTGCCAAGTATTAAATTTTCTTTTTGGTAATAGAAATAATTTTAGTTAGAAATCGGTCATGTTCGTGACCTGACAAACTGTGACCGAAACACTTTACGAGTAGTATCTCTCCGTTTCATCCACTTCCACGTGCGTCCCTTCAATGCTAATTGGTCTCGCGTCTATTTCCCAACACTATTGCAGCCACACTGCGCATGCCAGGCGGATAACTTGATGGCGGGATATTTAAAATATAGATAGAAATGGGTTTAATTATTTTTTGGTGATTTTTAAGTCACGGTGTGGGTCATAGTCGAGGTTCTAGTCCCAATTAAATTTTTTTTACAAGAATCTTTTTGTTAATCGCCGTTTGCCAGTTTGTTAATTTATGGGCCATAATTATAAAATAGAGGGGAGGCTATTACTCATTAATCAGTAAGTTTTGTCGTCGAGGCTGTAAAGCACCTGTAAAGTAAAAATCTTACCTCCACTTCTTTAAAGTGTAGAACAATTTAGTTATGCAGAGACTGCGGGATGAATTGTATGTAATACAAAAATATATTTAATCCATAAAGAAAACAACATCGAGGTTATTATGCTGGTCCATATTTCTACATTATTTTCTTCAATGGAGCAAATATATTTTTGTACTACATAGAATTCATCTCACAGTCTGTGCATACATAAATTGTTTTACAGTTAAAGAATTGGTGGTTAGGTTTTTACGACCTCAACAATAACAAAATTTATTGATTAATAGCCTGCCCCTCCATTTTAATTATGGCCCATAAATTAACAAACTGGCAAGCTACGAATAACACCAATATTCTTGTAAAAAAATTTAATAGAGACTAAAACCTAAACTATGACTTAGACCATGACGTAATAAAACATTAAAAAATTATTCAATTCATTTCAACACATATTTTAAGTATCCCGCCATCAGGTTATTCGCCTGACATGCGCAGTGTGCCTGCAATAGTGTTGGGAAATAGACGCGAGTGTAATTGGTCTGAGCTCTTACCATACAAGCCACCTTGTAGTTAAAAAAATCACAAAACTTAAATATCCATATAATATATTAAAATTACAAAAAAAAAATAAAATATAGAATTCTGCTTAATAAAAAAAATATACAATTTCTAAAAATAACAAAAATACACATCGCGACTGTGTTTTAAGGACTTAATTGTAAATAAGTATTTAGAAGGACAATTAATTGTCAGTAGCCGTCCATTAAGGAGACCGAACAAAAGCCTTACCAATAAAAAACATCCTTCTTTAAAGCCGTGTTCTTTGACTAATAAAGTTACCAAGAGGATAATTTCCTCTTTTTTCTCGTATTATGTCTATGTGTAGTTATTAGACTGGTAAGTTTAATGGCAACATAAAAACTAGGCATAAGAGACATTTTTGAACGGCACCGTATTTTATATACTCATGTTCAGTGGGCAGGCTGGAATTTACACTCGCGTCTATTTCCCAACACTATTGCAGACACACTGCGCATGTCAGGCGAATACCTGATAGCGGGATATTTAAAATATATGTAGAAATGGGTTGTTTTATTACGTCACGGTGTGAGTCATAGTTTAGGTTTTAGTCTGTATTAAATTGTTTTACAAGAATATTGTTGTTATTCGTAGCCTGCCAGTTTGTTAATTTATGGGCCATAATTAAAATGGTGGGGCAGGCTATTAATCAATAAATTTTGTTATTGTTGAGGCAGTAAAGCACCTGTAAAGGAAAAACCTAACCTCCAATTTTTTAACTGTAAAACAATTTATGTATGCACAGACTGTGAGATGAATTGTATGTAGTACAAAAATATATTTGCTCCATTGAAGAAAATAATGTAGAAATATGGACCAGCATAATAACCTCTATATTGTTTTCTTGAATGGAGTAAGTATATTTTTGTACTACATACAATTCATCCCACAGTCTGTGCACAAATAAACTATTCTACAATTTAAAAAAGTGAAGGTAAAGTTCTAATTTACAGGTGCTTTACAGCCTCGACGACAAAACTTACTGATTAATGAGTAATAGTCTCCTCTATTTTATAATTATGGCCCATAAATTAACAAACTGGCAAACTGCGAATAACAAAAAGTCTTGTAAAAAATATTAATTGGGACTAGAACCTCGACTATGATCCACACTGTGACTTAAAAAATCACCAATCATTTCTACCTATATTTTAAATATCCCGTCATCAAGTTATCCGCCTGGTATGCGCAGTGTGCCTGCAATAGTGTTGGGAAAGAGACGAAATACTGTATGTGGATTAAATATTAGCCCTGCATAGTGCACCCGGTGTTTCGTTATAAAACTATAATATTATCTTTAATAGCAGTTTCAGACACCCTGTATGCTTGATAATAACTTTGTAATATCCACCTTATGCCCATATTATTATAATCGTTCCTTGAGGCTTCCTTACTCGAGGAAAATCTCCAGTGTATCAACTTAACATTGATATGATGACAGTTTCTTGGGAATCCTTAAGGCTCTACCACGCGCAAATTTAGAGGATGAAAAACACCGTTTCGCTACTGCAGGATTCTGCAAAGGCTATTTGAAATATTTGTCGGGACAATTTAAAATTTAATAAAGGAATGTTTGTATTTCTAAGGTACAAAGCCCTTTTTTGAAAAAAATAAGAATATGTATAAGAAAATGCCCACTAAAGGTGCGTATTTTTAGGCACTTTTCCAAGGTTAATATCGTAGCTAAGAATTTTTTTTTCAAAAAAATAGCCATGTACCTTAGAACTTCCATGTCTTATCTTTAAGACTTTAAAAATTGAGACAAAACAATGTCGTAATAAGCCCGTTATCTTGCAGCGCGCAACTCATGTTTTAGGTAAATTTTGTTGTCATGTTATAGAAGTTGCCTATATACAGCTGAATTTATTCTCGGCTGACGTGAAACAATTTACATCCAGAGAGAATAATGATACACTGAAAAAAATTATAGGTGGTCGAACAAGAAGTAATTTCGGGGGTAATTTTGGGCTAAATTTTATGTTTTCCTTTTTGGATTGTCTGTGCCAATAACAGAATATCTAAGCGTTAATATTAAAAAGACGTAACTAGTAGTTGTGCTATTAACTCCGGGTTACCATACATTTTTCGGCTTAGACCGGGATGGTTTATAATGCGCCGCAGGGCAAAATGTTCAAGGCGCGTTCACCATTTTGTCAAAACTGGTGTTTGGGCTTTCAAAATTTCTTATTCATGTTAGGTAAGGATAAGAATTGAACGAAATCCAGTAGATTTGTTGCAATCAAAAATGGGCTATATTGAATTTTTTGTTTCGTTTTTTATCGAAATGGGTTATTCTCTTGATAGTGAACAAAATATACTAAGGTAAATAGCTTATCGGTATTAGAGGCCCAAACTGGGTCACCGGGAACTTACGACAAATCCCAGGATGTATGGTAACCCTGGTATATTAACTCTTAGATCTAAAATTAAAGTTTAATTTGTCTTGGTAAAGGGTAATAGGTGCAATAAAATAAAGCCATTTATGAAGGTTCTTAGTGAGTAAAGAAACCAACTGTTGCATAATGAATCTATTTCTATTCGATTGTTTTTATATTTTATGCTTATTATACAGGCTCTTTATATTGTTTATATAGTGAGCTTCTGTCTAAACCTGTTAAAATATAAATTAATTTTAAAGGTGAAATGTGTTTATTATTTAATCCATGGTTTAACGATTTAAAAGTAGTTGTCAGGCACGAATTTGGCGTTGGTCACATGACATTTATCTGTTCATGTTATTGGCTCGCAGCTACAATTTGGTGCAGCGAGACTACTGTATAGTGACAATGCTTCTAAGAAGCTAGGTAGGTAATAAATAAAAATTGGACAGTATGCCACGCAGAGTAATAAAATACAATTTTTTGTTAGGCATGGGCGTCCATAAAGAGGGCAGTTGCCCCTGTCTCTTGACCAAGGGGGAGCGGGGGGGGGGGGGGGGGGGGGGGGTAAATGTACTTTTTACTAACTTTTGTTAGGGGGAGTTTATGAAACGACTGCGACATTTTTTTTTGTAGGAATCACTTTTGATAAAAGTTCTTGAAAACGCAAAGTTTTGTTTCTTTTGTAGCCACTTTTGAACGGTGGAGAAAGTGTAGAAAAGGCTGCGAAGTATTTTATTTTATAGAATTAACTTTTGAGAACTTACACGTTTTTTTGGCTACCCCCCTATCACTTTATGTTTATAAGAAACATTAATACCGTGATTTTGTATCGGATTGGCGCGACGATACGGTACTACCTCCTGTTGTTTCTGTGTTACTAAAAAAAATCTAGGTACTTACTTTTTTTTCTTTTGAAGGTGCAGCGCAACTAATCGTCAAAAACATACCACTTTTAAAAAAAATTAATTACAATGACACGGAACGCGACGGACAAAATACTGCGCGAGTTAGTAACCACAGTCAACAAATCCTGGAACCAGCGGGACTTATCTTTTGTTTTATAAATAAACATGGTGAAAAATTTGTAATATAAGAAAATTTTGATTGAAAAACTATTGACCTTACGAAGTATTTGATAACCAATGCTGAAAACCTTTAGTTTCAGGGTAGGCCTGTGCCTCCCAATTTTGAAAATTTGACAGTATATGCTAGTGCTGATGGGGGCGATCGGGCTAAAATATATTTATAATGGTGGCACTTCCCGTTATACCGGAAGTAAGTGTCAACTTGCTTATTTTAAATAGAATACTCTATATATTACTACATTTTTGCATTCTACGCAAGAATTTAGGCATATCTTGTATACCATGTCCTATACCTATGTCTAAGCGTTTTAGATATTTTTAATAGATTTTTTATAATATTTTGATAACTATTAATACAGGGTGTTTAAACAATACGATTAAAAATTAAATTGAAAAACTGCAAAAAGACTAGATTTTCAAATGAAAATACACAAATTTTATAATTATTTCTTATTTAGCATTAAAAATAAGGGTAAGTTTGTATATTCCAAAAAATTTTAGTTTTAGAAACATTGCCAACTTAATATTTTTATATGGCGATTTTGCTGCAGATTTTAAGTTTAGTTACTTTTAGTTGGCTATAACGGCGTTGAAAAACAATCAAATGCGAGAAAAATTTATGAAGCTGTCACTTACCATTTAAACATCATTAATTGTCATGCCTGTGCGCTTAAATTGTACATACAAACGAAGATTATTTAAATTTATTTATTATTTATGGAGAATGTGTTAAAGTTATATCAAGAACATGGGACACATTTGCCAATCGATATCCGCAAAACAGAAGCCATCACAATGTGCTTATTAATAATGTTCAACATTTTTGGGATATACAAACTTACCCTTTTTTAATGCTAAACTAAAAGTAATTATAAAATTTAGGTGTTTCCCTTTGAAAATTTAGACTTTTTGCAATTTTTTCAATCTTATTGTTTAAACACCCTGAATTAATAGTTATCCAAATATTATAAAAAATCTAATAAAGCAGGTCCTTTATAACAAGGAATCCCGCTTAAATTAAATAAATATAGGGCTTCTTTATAGGAAAAATTGATAATTATTTTAAGGCTTGCAAACGTCATTCTTAACAGAAAAATTCAAATATGTCAAAAACGCTTAGATATTTATAGGTATAGGCATACAGGGTAGGGACTTTAACTGGAATAAATTCGATATTATTAAACCTGCTGAAGTTGCGCCTACAAAATTTGGTATGTGGGGGTTTTAGAGCATGCGGAATTGGATTATGATGTCGGCGCAGTTGCCAGATTTCTCAGCTTTGCGCTACACGTAGTAATTTTGTTATTTTAAATAGAATGGCCTATTTATTTTTATTGCAGTGAATTGTTAGTGTCAAATTTAGTAAGATCTCAAATTTACAAAATTCTATCTTCACTAGTTTCTGAGCTATGGCAACACTGAAGGTCCCTTAAAAAGTACCGGGACGCTTGTCTACCTCCATAGTTACTAAGTTATTGACAAGATTCAAGAAAAGTTCTTGTCTTTTTAAAATGGCCTATTTAACTTAAACTTTTAAAATAGAAATTCTCATGATACTTTTTAATGGAATTACAGTATTGCCATAGCTCAGCAATTAGTGAAGATTGAATTTTGTTAATTTGGCATCTTATTAAATTGGACACGCCCAATGCACTGCAATAAAAATAAATAGGGCATTCCATTTAAAATATTAAAATTACTACGTGTAGCGCAAAGCTGAGAAATCTGGCAACTGCGCCGACATTATAATTCAATTCCGCATGCTTCAAAACCATTCATACTAAATTTTGTAGGCGTAACTTCAGCAGTTTTAATAATATCGAATTTATTCCAATTAAAGTCCCCACCCTGTACAAAATCTGCCTAGAATCTTACGTAGAATGCAAAAATGTAATAATATATAGGATGTTCTATTTAAAATAAACACGCTGACACTAGGGTTGCCGCTTTTTTACTTAACCTCCCGCCTCCCACGCACTTAAACAAAACTCCCGCTTTTCCAATAACACGACGGACGCCTAATAACTGTACAGCTGCCTTAGAGAGGGGCGACCTTTTTTTTTAGAAAGCACGTTTGATAATAGGAGAAAGAAATATAAAAGGCACGCCACAGCGTAAGGTCAACGGGGTATCGACCTTTTTTTTTTAGAAATCATCAATATAATTATTTTAAGCACCTCAAAAAAAACTTGTCCTCCAGGCACTATCCACTTCCCGCCTTTCAATTTTTAAAATCTGGCTACCCTAGCTGACACTAACTTCCGGTGTAACCGGAAGTACCACCATTATGAAATTTTTTTTAGTCCGGTCGTCCCCATCAGCATTACCACGATGGCAAATTTTTAAAATTTTCCTATGTATAGTTTTCCATATATAGTTCGAAGCGGTTCCCGGTGGAACACGAACAGCAGGTGCTTTTATACCTATTATTAATTAACACTTCAAACTTTCTGCTCTACCTAATTTTATTTTTTGTAAATATTCTATAGCTTTAATAATAAAATAAGACAAGATTTAAAAGATATATCCGTATAACGATTAGGTACATTATTTTAACTAAGAATACAATAACAAGTACTTATTTTCCACAAAACAAATTTCTCGTCTCCGAAATAAAATCACCCAAAACTCATTAGCATAATAAAGAACCTACCGCCTTGCATCGTGGTTTCAGTGTGTGTCGATGTTTACGGAATATTTTTCACCACGTCATAAGCTCGCTAGTATGCCCACTTCGGGTGAAACTCTCTTGCAAATAAATTTCTTGCTGCACAAAGTTCCGCCTTAAGGACTAAATTTTGTCTATAAAGGTTTTTGTCTACAAATAAGGCATTATGCTTGTATTGATAGTCTTTCTTTGAGGAAGCCTCGACACTTAAGGGAGCCTCGCGTGCCAAAACGGATTTTATCAGGGTTGCGACGATTTAAATCAACTGATTTTTTCAATTTTAATCGTGATTTGAATCAAATTATAAATTGCTGTAAAAACAAGTCGCCGAAGCAAATAACTCATCAGGAAATTTAAAAAAAAAGAAGATAGTTCATTCAAAACAAAGTGTTTAGATACATTATTTAATTGTAAAACACAAACTAATCGTCATCAGTCCAGCGTAAAAAATATTCATAAATACGCTGCACGCTGCCGTAAATTCGTGTTATTTTGTACAAGTTATCAGATTTATTGATTTTTTCAAAAAAATCGTGATTTATTGCAACCCTGCATTTTACAGACAAAAATTAGTCCTTAAGGATTCCCCAAGAAACTGTCAATATCAAGTTGACACACTTGAGATTTCCCTCGAGTAAGGAAGCCTCAAGGAACGACTATAAATAAGGACATTAGGTACATGTAATTTTTAGTTCCAATGAGTATATCCCGTAATTATCAAACAAGGTTGCCAAACCTAAGCTTCATGTTTTCAGAAATAAGCCTAGTTTCGACAGTTGCCCCAACGCTTACCAGAATTTTCTCCAACAGTTCTATGGTACGTTCATCGTCAATCATCTTATATTAAAGGGGGTGAGAAATAGCGGGTTAAAGTTTGCGTGACGTCACGAAAGCGGCGCCGGCGCTCTGTTCATTATTTAAATTTCCAAACTATTTTTTCATCAGGCAATAAGGTTTTCATTAAATTATTTTTAACAACCCGACGAATACTAAGCGCTAAAACTTACGTAAATCCCATGCATTATACTTATTTACGCAGCGGCCAAGCTCTTGTGACGTCACGCGCAGAAGTCCTTTGTAGAGGCATATCTCTCTGTTATTATTTGCGATAGAAGGGTGCGGTTTAGACTATTATTCTTAGTGTTGTTTTCTTTATTTTTTTAAATAAAGTTGTTTTTTTGGCGCACACCCCCATTAAATTGATTTTCATCAAAACGATAAGGGGTTTGTTCCCACAACAGTCCGTGACAATCAGGATTCTGCGCAATAGACTCAGACGCGGATTTCTGGGTGTTTGGATTGGTTAGAGACCCGTCAATAACTTGTCCGTGGTTGCTTGTGGGAACAGACCTATGGATTGTCTCCTACAGCCTATGAGATCTTTATTAACAATTAAGGCCGATTTTGACACGTAAACGGAACGCAAACGGCACCTACCAATTTGATTGGCAGTCCTTAAAAAGGTAATTTACTTTTAGGTTAATTCAAACTGTGTAAAATCAGCCTTGATATTTAAAAAATTGTAAGATGTATGTCAAAGTTTTGATTAAAATACCTTTAACTTAAATACTAACTGTTCTATCATAATCATAACCCAACAAGACAAAAAAAAACATATACAATATTTAACTATTATTAGAAACATATTCTTGTGTGTTTCCCCTCGGATAAGAAAAATAATTTTTTTTTATTAATAAAAGCCATTTCGTTTAAATATACAAAAAAAAATATCGTCAGTGACTATAGTGTATATAAATAGTTTATTTCAGAAAGGTGTAGAGTAATAAAATGGGAAATTCCGTCCAGTTCGGCTCAATTTCGGTGTCGGCCATAGGCGCAGGTAAATTTTGTGCATTAAATTATTTATGATAACTAACCAAAAAAAAAGAAGATAATTTAATAAAGAAGGAACTATTAGCTATAGCAAATTTACACAAACATCGTTTTATGAACTATGCCGTGGAAGATATAGCTGAAAAACATAGTGTAACTGTGATGCGCACACCGCTATATCGTTGCGAACTTAATCCCATAGAACCTATATCAGCGCAAGTGAAAGGATTTGTAGCAAGACACAACACGACATTCAAAATGAAAGACGTTAAGCTACTGTTTGATCAAGCCATTAAGGAAGTGACACCAGAGAATTGGCGAAAATAAGTCCATCATGTCATTAAAGAAGAGGAGAAAATGTGGGATCTTGACCACCTGATCGATCGGACCGTCGACCCGTTAATTATAACGTCAAGAGGAGATGACGATTCCTCAGATGACGAAGAATATTATGATTTTTTATAATTTAATTTCTGTATAATGTGTTTTTTGTATTTTGTATTTTTTTATAATGTTTAATAATAAATAAGTGTGCTATGTACATAATCCACGCCTTTGTCACGCCATTTTCAGTGTTTGTGAATGGATAACAACAGGCAAAACCCATAAATTGACCCAAATCCGGGTGGTACTACCTGCACTTGATGAAAATAAATAACTTTGCAATGAAATCAATGCCAAATTATGAAAGTGGCTTAAATATTCGTTGGGTCACTCTGTAGTCCCTTTGCACACCTAATGAGCTTTTATTACTCTACACCTTTCTGAAATAGATAATAATAAATCTTTCCTCAAACCTAATATATTCATATAGTGTTATAATTTGTTTTTGCAGAAATCTAATCTATATAAAAAATGTGATTCTAAAGGCCTTTTTACATCAGGTGCCATTTGAAGAAAAATAGCCTGAAAGAATGCGATAAAATGGCACGTTCAAGAAATAAAGCCATTTAAAAGCCCGGTTTCATGAATGAAATTGCTCTGAGGGCGAAGGTCCCAAAAATATGTTTCTAATATGAATCCGCCACAATCATATAGACATTATTTATTTATTACTTTTAAAGCATTATCGAAAACAATTATTTCACCTTAAACAATAGTATCGAAAGTCAAAACAATCATTTGTGGTAAAAAGGACAACAAGTTTATTTTATTTTTGATAACAACCAAAGGGATAAACAGCTGTACCGACAAAAATCATATAAAACAAGGTCAAATAGACACCTGGCTTATTAGTTTTTTAAATTTTTCTCCCGGTTTCAATTTTGTTTGAAATTGTAAAAAATAAATAATAAAGTAGAACAAAATATTTCCAGAGGCCTTCTGGGACTTTAGGAGTAAGTGAGTAAAACAATACACTCGCGTCTATTTCCCAACACTATTGTAGATACACTGTGCATGTCAGGCGAATAACCTGATGTTTTATTACGTCACGGTCCAAGTCATAGTTCAGGTTCTAGTCTCAATTAAATCTTTTTGCAAAAATATTGTTGTTATTCGTAGCTTGCCAGTTTATTAATTTATAGACCATAATTAAAATGGAGGGGCAGGCTATTATTCAATACATTTTGTTATTGTTGAGGTCGTAAAGCACCTGCAAAGTAAAAACCTAACCTACAATTTTTTAACTGTAAAACAATTTATGTATGCACAGACTGTGAGATGAATTGTATGTAGTACAAAAATATATTTACTCCATTGAAGAAAATAATGTAGAAATATGGACCAGCATAATAACCTCTATATTGTTTTCTTCATGGAGTAAATATATTTTTGTATTACATACAATTCATTCCGCAGTCTCTGCATAACTAAATTGTTCTACACTTTAAAGAAGTGGAGGTAAGATTTTTACTTTACAGGTGCTTTACAGCTTCAACAACAAAACTTACTGATTAATGAGTAATAGCTTGCATTTCTATTTTATAATTATGGCCCATAAATTAACAAACTGCGAATAATGAAAATATATATATATAACTCGACTAAGACCCACACCGTGACTTAAAAAATCACCAAAAAATAATTAAATCCAATATTGTATTAAGGTGAAGTGGGGTAAGTGGGAATCTGGGGCAAGTGGATTTTTTTTGTAATAATTGTAAAAAAATTTTTTTTAAAAACTAAAACTACAATAAAATGTTTTTTTGGACTTTTATAGACCCCAACATATTGTTAAAAAAATGTTATAATATATTTTTTTAAAGTAACACAGCTTATGTCAAATGTATCTAAACTTCGTCTACAGTTACAAGTTACGGCAAACATTTTTAAAATTTTTTATCTGTACTAATTTAAAACTTAGGTTGAAAGTTTTTAGATCCTCAAAGTTGTAATCACTAACGTTATCTCGTGTATTTTTTAACACTTCAATTTTTCAGGTTTTCAGTTTTAGGTCCATAGTTCCCACTTTTTTTGTTAGTGGGGTAAGTGAGGATTAGTTCCCACTTGTCCCATTTAAATTTTGTATATTAATAAAATTCAAAGTGAAAAGTTTTAAGAAGTTGGAAAGTGAAATTGTGCGTAATCTGCAAAAACTATAAAGTAAATAAAAACTTAAAAATATTACGTAGTTTTAAAAAAAGTTATAGAGGAAGAAACCTCTAACATATAAATTTTTTTATTTTTAGGAGTTTTTTAAATCTGAAAAAAGCCTGATGTTGGTGAAGTCGAAATAGATTAACCCATTTGCTCCAATTGAATATTACATCACTCAAACGCGTTTTATAAGTTGAAATCCCACTTACCCCAGTACCTGGGGCAAGTGCGTTCTATGGGTATATTTTCGTAACAATTTTTTGTTTATATGAAATTCTTGGGTAAATAATTAAACAAATTTTGTTATAATTGTAAATATCACTAAGTACTTCCTGTCTAAAGCGCATCTCTGTAACTCGATTTTTAAAAAAGTTATGTGGTTTCAAAGGCGACCTTTTATATTTTTAATCCCGATTTACCCCACTTCACCTTATTACAAATTAATTTTGGAAACGCATTGAAAAAATCACACTCTATCGTTTGAATCAAAAGCTGCACCTGTTGCATGAAAACCACATAAGTTAATTTTATTTCTTTTACCTCTCGTTACCAAAAGAAAAATGGGCAATTATTGTATACCAAACCCATTCTGTATTTTCAGAAGTTCCACAAACAACTGTTCTGACTTTCGAAAACTAAAAAAAAACACCAAACAATACTTCCCTAATATAACAGACACCACCACTAAATATGTACATAATTTCCGACATTACTATGATTTTTTTACACAGGAGTATCTAAAATTACACTAAATACGCCTGTAAGTATACAGGATGAATGCTAGGAATTAAAAAAAATGTTATACAATTGCATCGGTACCATATAAGCTCACAAAAATTGTTTAAACTACTTTTTCGAATTTATCTAATAGGCACACACCCTGTATACATATGTGTCTATGTTCATTAATTTTTTAATCCTAATCGTATAATTGCATATGTATCACTAATTTATTTAGTCTTATGTTTATATTTATTTACACCCATTTTATTTTTAGATTTACTGCGAGACAGTAGGAGGAATACCAACAAGGTAAGACATAACTATGGTCTATTTCTTTTCGATTGCGAACGATGACAGAAAAAATAATTGAACAAAAATTCACCTAATTGGTTAAATCATGGACCAATTTACACTACATAAATGCATAGCCAACTTATTAAAGGTCTTTTTTTTTAATCACAGAAGAAGAATAAGAAATTTCCGTTCGATTGATTTCTAGCAAATATATGCTAATTATAAACCTTTAAGCAATTAAAAATAACTTTTAGTTCTAGTTATATTACGAAACAAACAATCTATTAACTATCTGTACATAAAATCAGTTAATTTCACGTTTTTCACAACATAAAATAGTAAACCTATGCCTACTTTGTGTTGAAGCAAAAAGGATGCCCGATTTATCGACAAAATATAGAAGGCCATGCCAAACGCCAAACATTGTGACATAACCCAAAAATTCATCTTCTTAAAGGCCGCTTTACAGTTTGCAATTTTTCTTTCACGCAAGTTGTCTTGCAGCAATTAATATTGCGGCAATAAAAATATCACTTCGTTTTACAGCGTGCAATGACTTGCCAAGATCGTAGGTGATGTGTACCACTTGCCAACCATTAAAATAAAAATACATTTGGTTAGGACTTACCGGCGCTTTTTGTGCATTCATTTTAACAAAACATCATTACAGGACATGAAAGCAAACCAACAAAAACAAAACGTACCCGCTATAGGTTAGAAAAAAACATAAATAAATGTCAGGGATTTTTATATTTAGTTTGGTGTCTCATAAATCACCAGAAAATCCTCAGAATTGCGCTTGCAATGGCAATAAAAATACGGTCCGAGTTATATTTCTTGCAAGCAATACAAATTGCGCCAGCTGATCATTAGCCTCGTTCTGCGCATACTCCCGGGCAATCTTTTCTTGCGTAAAAGAAAAATTGCAAACTGTGCGGCCTTAACAAGTGTTAATTTAAAATTCTAACCGCTATAAACAGTAAACAACAAAATGTCAGTTATGACGTAAATCCCTAACCTTACTTTTTCAACTTGTCAAAAATAAAAATTCTTGCATTTTTTTATTGTAAAACGGGGTTCTGTCATCGTTCGCAATCGAAAAGAAATATACCATAGGGCTGCGGGTTTTCGGCATAACTCATAGCAGTACCAGAAAGGAAGGAATAAGAAAATACATGAACACATATAAAAAGGTGTGTGAAATAAATTAATGAGTACACACAGTGTCTTCGTCAGATGGTCTAATCTAACTCAATTATTAAAACCGAAATAAAAGAGCAGACTCGATAACTTAACCACAAAACAAAAGACAGAGCGGCAAATGCTATAAACCACGGCTAGACTAAAAATTTTGCTGCCCTGTATGTATACGTAAACACGCTCTAAAAACTATAGAAGATATCCCGGCCTAGAAATAATTCTCATTTGCCATTGGTCGGCTCAAGGTCGATCACTAGTAGTGTGACGTACACCGCCAGTTTTGCAACGAACTGCATACATAGCGTGTAGTATCGAATTAGATGGAAGAATGCGGACAAGACAAACCGCATGAATAAGAATTATACTTAAATAAATATTCTTCTTCGCCGTACTTTGACGTGTTTTGCGTTAATTTTATGTGCCCCTAGATACTTACGAGTTACCCCAACAGCACAATAATGAAAATGAACTGATTTTGGCGCGCCTTACTTATATCCATTGAATCACACGTTTACTTCAACGCGTTATTGGCATATTTTTAACTATCTAGCGTCAAATCTAAGAATAAACAAGACCTTAATTTACGGTAATCTTTTAAAACCTATTCACTTAGTGCTAAATAAAAAGAAAAACAGATCCATTTGCTAAAATACGCAAAATCTACAACAAAATAGCGGTAATAACTTCTGGACAAAATTAAGGCAACACGGACGCAGTATACAGGGTGTTCCTTAATGATGTGCTAATATTTAAGGGTGTGATTCCTAAAGTCATTTTATGAAGAAAAGTTCATATAAACATATGTCCTAAAAGGGTTACATTTTTTGCTACAGGGTGTTGAATTATTTTTTTTAATGCGTTTTTTGTAATATCTCCGAAAGTACTTTAGATAATATTTTCAAATTTGGCATGTACTAATAGGACATAAAACCACATGTTTTAGTTATAAAAGTTATTTTTTTGTCCCACCAGTGGCGTCCCCGCAAACATGTCCTCTGATATTTTATAGAAAAAAGTGGTACGCCACTAATATTTTTCCATGTGGATATTATTTCTGATTAGCCTGGTCAATTCTGCATAAAAATGGTCTCTTCCGTTTTTCTCCTCAGGCACACCGTGTACCTAAGGAGAAAAACGCAAGAGACCATTTTTATGCAGAATTGACCAGGCTAATCAGAAATAATATCAACATGGAAAAATGTCAGTGGCGTACCACTTTTTTTCTAAAAATTATCAGAGGAAATGTTTGCAGGGACGCCACGGGTGGGACAAAAAAATAACTTTTATTACTAAAAGATGTGGTTTTATGTCCTATTAGCACATGTCAAAATTGAAAATATTATCTAAAGTACTTTAGGAGATATTACAAAACACGCATTAAAAAAAATAATTCAACACCCTGTAGTAAAAAATTTAAGCCGTTTAGGACATATTTTTATATGAACTTTTCTTTATAAAATGACTTGAGGAATCACACCCTAAAATATTAGCACGTCATTAAGGAACACCCTGTATTATTGGTAACATTTTGCCAACCAACAAAATCCCGCTAATCGATTTTTCTGGCGCTAAAATCTCAGCACTACTGACGCATGAAACTGGATTTTCGATTCGCTGGAAAGAATTATATTCGTCGCTGAATATGAAACAGGTTTTTACAAAATTGTTGCTGCGGATTCCGAGAAAATCACGTTTGAAATATCGTTTAGCGGGATTTTGTTTGTTGGCAAAATGTCGTTATTATTGTTTTTGAACTCGCGGTAAATTACAGTCTCATAAAATTCGTTTCAAACGACCGATAAATAAACACGACTTTGTTTTTCAGATGGACACGGGAAGAGCGGAGTACCGCGCGGGTGTTTCAAAATAAAAATATATGGCGATGTTGCGTTAATTTTGAGCAGGAGTTGTTTACAATTCTGTATTACATACAATATTATAAATAATCAAATAAACAATAATTGTTCAACAGTAAGTTTTACTGTTATGTAAACTAATAAATTTGTACTATACATGTATAAAACTTAATAATAAACAAATGCCAAATAATAGTTACATATAACTTAATTTTTACCGATCACCAGGTAGGTACATAGGTATACAACAAGGAAAATGAAATAATGTACATTTTATATGAAATAATGGCCAAGACAGTAAAATCGATAGTAAGTAATAACCTTTTTCTACTCCCTCATGGATATTTGCCATTTCCTTTACACTTAAGTGACAAAAGGCAATTCCAGTTAACTGTACAGCAAAATTTTAAATTCATTACTGTCAGTGCTGCACAGTGTTGCAACTTTAAGAATAAAATATCCCATTTTTAAAGAAAAATTTCACGAATGCACACAAAAAATTAAAAAAGTATTTTTTAGCAGAAGACAACCATAAGTGATCCTAAAGAATATCCTACGAATATTACACTGTGCGTAAAAATTTCCCTTTTTCCCTTTGGAGACAGCGTCGACCTAACATTCCTCTGCACCTCTGCACGAATCCGGAAATGTCCCATTAATTGCCGGCGTTGCTATTAACATTAGATTTCTCTGGCATTCTAGTAAAGTACTGACCAATAACAGTTTAATGTATTTACTGAGGCTCCGCCTTCTTTTTCCATACACTAAATTGTATAATTTATATGTAAATGGTACAATATGTTGTTAATTTGTTCAATATGACAAAATATATATGCATCTATAATAGATTTATCAATAATGCAACCTGCTGAATGTGCATAGACAATTAATTTCATGTAGCATGATTATATAGTTTGTTTTACCATAATTTCTAACATGATCATTTAGGCGAAACGGCGAACTTTTGATCCAATGTCGTGAGTTCAAGCTCAGCAGCCTGCAAACTTTTTAAAATATTTTAACATAAGGTTCGTAAGTTTGGTTGTAGAAAAAATATACTGTTCAACTCGAGTGGATTGTCCATATCGCTCTCGGAAGTTTGAGCACTCCGCCTACGGCGTCGTGCTCAATTTACTGCCTCGTGGCATATAGACATCATATCCACTCTTGTTGTGTAAAGTATTATTTTCCTTGGGCGTCTTGTTAATTGTTTCTAGAACGGTTTTGTGACATTCTAATTTTTTTTTATTTGGAACGTATTTCCAATAGGTTCTAGGCCCTTTTAAAAATATATAAATTAAATTTTAAAAAAATATTTGTTCTTCATTTGTAATATTAATTAACTCTCTATCATATCTATTTCGATTTCGTTTTTAATAATTAATACGTGTGTACGAACTCGTCGGCTATTTTAAATCGGAGACCTGGTCGTCGCTGTTGAAAAGCGCCCCGTCACCCAACCGTCGGTTATCTCTACTAAAAATCAGAGGACAATAGAAGTTATGTCTTGGGCTGACCAATCAGGGAGCTATAATTTCTTGAGACTTGTGCTGTATATCTTGCTATCTAGAGGATGTATTCTTGAACCGATATTACTATTTTTGGAGATTTGTCGGCTATTTTAAATCGGAGACCTGGTCGTCGCTGTTGAAAAGCGCCCCGTCACTCAACCGTCGGTTATCTCTACTAAAAATCAGAGGACAATAGAAGTTATGTCTTGGGCTGACCAATCAGGGAGCCATAATTTCTTGAGACTTGTGCTGTATATCTTGCTACCAGGAGGATGTATTCTTGAACCGAAATTACTAATTTTGGAGATTTACCACTTAAAAATAATTTTTCCAGGAATAATATTGTCATTTTAAGAATTCATCCCCGAAAATATTTGGTTGTTGGATGCGGATTATTTGATGTACAAGAGTTTAGTAAAGCTGGACGCGGCGGGCACCTAATCAAAAAAAAAGTAAAACTTTAACCTGTTTTTCTAATAAAATGTACATGACTTACGTTTAACTTGTTTGAGGATGAAATATATATTTTTTTCTTTGCCAAATCTCTAGAAAAAAATGCTAAAACATAGCCTAGTTACTTATAAAATTGAACCTATAGAATTAGCAACACCAATTACACACTTTTGCCTACACCATTTTGATGTAGAAATTACTAAAAAAAAGCTAGTAATAATTTTAAAGTAACGACAACGTAGTCCACGGAGTAGGCAAAGGTCCAGTAACTGTATTACGTGTTTCCCAATAATTGCGATTGGGAAAAATGACATTATTAATTTGTCAAGTCTTTCATCTCTCCGCGACAGGCTAGCAGGTAGCCGCAATTACCGATAGCGCTTATTCATTATTTTTATCTCTCGTTCTCTGTAAATATTTTTCAAAAAAGGTAAGGAAACATGTGCTATTTAGGGTTTAAAGAAAACATGATATTAATATCTAGTAAAAATAGATAATGGAAATCAGTTTTCTACTTACACATTATAGATTTTACCCGCATTTATTTATGTCGTTCTAGAATACATGCAATTTATAATTGTGTATCTTTATGAAGAACACTGTGTTGGTATACAAAACTATCATAAATAATCACAATTTTTATTGCTAATTCAATAGATTCAATTTTCCAAGTGTTATACGACCCATATGAATATGACTGTACCTGATAAGTCCAAACCATCCTTAAAAAAATTCTTATAATTTTCCACGAATTTGCACTATCCCCTGCTCCAAAATTACCGTTCGTCGATTTCTATTTCCATTTTGACATGCGACGGTAACGTGTGCGGACTTGGCTCGCCGTCTAATGGGTCTTTTTCCTCCTCTTCCTCCTCCTCTTCTTCTTCGTTCGTGTTTTCTGCACTTCCATTCGATTGATTGTCCATGGCGTCTTCTAACGGACTGATTGTGATCTCTTCCTCTTGATGTGACTCATCATCTTGAGCTTCTAATATAAATAATAAGTTATTAATAATAATAGGTTTATTTTCAATATTTATAATACAATAAATGTGTTTATTTATCTTCCTCAATAAACTTCTTTAATCCCCCGAGGACGTGCTTGTTAGGGGCAAATCTTAGTATATTAAATTATAAATATATAGGAATATTAAAATATGTTTTTAAACATATTTGTTAATATTATATAAAAGTTAAATTGCAAAAAAAAACGTTTAAGTGTATGTATATAAATATAAACGCAGTTTTTTTTTGAAGATATAGGATAATAAAATTTAAAAAAATATAATATTCATAACTAGGGTTGCCATCTTAGAATTTACGAAACTATAACCTGAATCGTTAAATCCCCGGACATTTCGCCTGAAGCCCCGGACATTTCACCTAAAGCTCCGGACTCACCGTGACGCACGTAAAATAAAGATACAAAATAATTTTCAAACATATTTTTTTAGTAAAACACATTAACTCAAAAACATATATTAAATTATAAATAAAATTAACAAACAACCGAGCAAACAACTGCACTCACAAAATATATATTTAAAAAAAAACAAAATGCTTGTATTTTGTACATTATGTACCGGGTGATTCAATAAGAAAGGCTATATCTCGGAAACTACTGGGCATAGAAACTCGGGGAAAAAAATTATAACTAAAGTGACCATGATACAATCCTGGAAATAATTTTTAAGTTCCGCATTTTGCCGCAAGAGGGCGTAATTGAAAAGTAAATTTTAAAATTCTACATAATATCTCCAAAAATTCCATATTAAGGTATATCTTTGGTAACACCGTTAAAAAGCTTGGACAATTCTGTATCATTTTGATCTTATGCTCATTGGCGTACCGACTTTAATAAGAGGGGGGAAGCTGTTGAAAGTGTAATCATTTAAATCGCTGTAACTTATAAACGACTTATCCGATTTTAGCAAACTAAAGACTGCTTGGAAGAGAAATGTATGCACTTTCACCAATCGTATTTAGTTGTTCATAATAGTTCTCAAAAAAATGCTAGAGGGAGCAATTTGTAATAATAACACATTTTTTGATTTTACCTCGAAAAAATAAATCATGCGGTATAATTATGATAACATAATCGAAAAGTAGATGAAATTTGCTAGGAAAAATATTTAAACCGCAGCTCTATATCTCAGTTCGTTTCAGCGTTATCGCCAATAGAATAATTTTTAAAACTTTAAATGAAGCGGTTATATATTTTTTAGAAAAAAAGTGGGACGCCACTGATATTTTTCCATCTGGATATTATTTCGGATTAGCCTGGTCAATTCTGCATAAAAATGGTATCTTGCGTTTTTCTCCTCAGGCACACCGTTCTTAATTAAAATAATTTAATTAAATTAGCTCGACTATTTATTATTATTAACATTGATAATGAAAAATTTTGTTTTATAAAAATGGTTGGAAATGACCACCTTCACTTAATAGGAAAGCTTCCGCCCGTCTAATTTATCATTTTGGTAAAAATGGTTATTCACAGTGATCGAGATTTTGATGATTATATTTTGGTTAACATGAATTGTGTGGAAATTTTGTTAATTATATTAATTTCGGACGCTTGTAAAAATTTCCCCGGACTTCCCCCGGGCCGCTAAAAAAAGAGGACAGTGTCCGGGGAAAAGAGGAACTAACGCATAATATAATATTTCCATATGTTTTAGGTTTAAAATTTTTTTAATGTTTCTAAAAATTGGTAGTAAACTTCTTAATTTTTTAATCAAATATTCTATGAGAAAAAATGTATTTTTAAATTTATGTTTAGATATATGCGTATTTCTATCACTTCTGGGTTTACTGGAAGTAGTTGTCAACTGTGTTACTTTAAAAAGCATATGATTATTTTTCTTAAGATTCTAAACGTATTTTGTATAACTGGTCAAACGTCTAAACTGAATGGTTATTAAGATACAGGGTGTTTTGGAATTGATGCATTATATTTAAACCCGTAAATCCTGATATGGCAACATTCGAGGGAAAAATATTTTTAAATGTCGCATCACTCTAATCAACGAGAAAATTGACCATTTGTTTTTTTGATATTATGGCTTGACCACGCCGCCACTGGAGGAATTCTAAAGAACGAGTAATAAGACAAGAGTGACATGTGTTTATTTTTATTTGAAATAACAATTAATTGAGGTCTGTGACCCATGATCTACTGTTAAATTAAACCTACCTCCTTTAAAAATCAAAAACCATAAAAAAAAACAATAGCTTAAATTTAATCTACACGATTAAAACTTGGCGCTGTTTACTACAGACAACACCAAATACAACTGTGCCCAAAGGTTTTAACAAGTTTTTAAGCAACTCGACATTGAAAATTAGTTGTTTTTTTACAAAAACATGTATACATATAGTGTAAACTAAAAAACCGAACGCGACAGTAGCTGCCTGCATCGTTTGGCGCGTAGATTCAACTGGAAACGTGAATTTTCTTTGCTGGAAACATCAAACACGTGGCCGACTGTCTGTCGTCATTCAAACCAGGTTGCATTATGGTGAGGCGACCATTGGCGGACCCATTTAAAATAACAACAAAGTTGACAGCTACTTCCGGTATAACCGGAAATATGTTTAGAAGTTTTTTGCAAAAGTTTTAACGAATGTTCCACATGAATCACCGTATTTATATACTGTGTAACCAGTAAGTCAGAGTTTTTAAAATTAAATATTTAATGATGTTTTGAACCCACATTTTTTCGAAAAAATCTCAAAAATATGCCATACTTGATGCAAATGCAAACCTGATCTGTAGATCTTATCACTCTCGGACAAAAATTATTTTAATTGATTTTTAAATTTTATTTTTCTTAAAGCATCCTAAAGGGGCAATTTAAATGCTAAAAATTGTCACATACTGACCGATATCAACAGATATTTGAACTAAACTGCTGGACAATTGCTTTCGAGCAAGAAAAATTTCGCCTAAATTTAACAGTTAATATTTTCTGAACCAGATATGATATAGACCTACAGTTTTGAATGGTTGATAGATTCATCTCTTGGGAAACAATTGTCAATGTTGGATTTTCTTTAACTATGCGAAAATTTTATATACAGGGTGTTAAAGAATACGATGATTTTTGCTCCAATTTTAATGGCGTGTAACTTTCACAATACAATTTTTAAATTTTATCACTCTAAGTCAATTGAATCACTTGTTTATAGCAAAGAAAGAAATTTGTCAAATTTTTGATATCTGCTATATGAAATATCGATTTTTTTGGAAAACCTTGCTTTATATAAACTCTCTCACTGTGCATTGTATCGTGCAAACTTTGTTAGTTAGTTATAAAAAGCTTCATTATGTTCAGTAACAATAGTTGTACCTAAATGTTATGATGTACAGTGGCGTACTTATAAACACCTATATGTCTATGGTTTATGAGTATAGTGTTAGAAAGTTAGAAATTAATAAATACATTTTTTCCAAAAATTAAATTAAAAAAATTATCTTTGTTAAAATCTTGTAAACACACTGTATAATATACCTGTAGTGCGATATGAAAAACTAAAAAATAAGAAAAATTCACCTAATCTAGGGGCGAGTACTTTCCAATATAAAACAATTGTGAGATACTCATAAACCATAGACATATAGGTGTTTATAAGTACGCCACTGTACATCCTAACATTTAGGTACAACTATTGTTACTGAACATAATCAAGCTTTTCATAAGGTATAAGAATCACTCGCTAAGTTTGCACGATACAACGCACAGTGAGACTAGCTACCAATAAGTTGAAATAAAGCAAGGTTTTCCAAAAAAATGGGTATTTCTTAAAATATAGCACATATCAAAAATTTGACAAATAACTTTCTTTGCTATGAATCAGTGATTCAATTGCCGTAGAGTGATAAAATTTAAAAATATTATTGTGAAAGTTACACGCCATTAAAATTGGAGCAAAAATCATCGTATTCTTTAACACCCTGTATATAAAATTTTCTGACAGTTAAAGAAAATTCAACATTAAAAATTTTTTCCCAAGGGATGAATCTATAAACCATTCAAAACCGTAGGTCGATATCATCTCTGGTTCAGAATATATTAACTGGTAAATTTAGGCGAAATTTTTCTTGCTCGAACGCAATTGTCCAGCAGTTTATTATAAGGAATCCTAAAAACAGACATTATTTTCGTCATATTTTAACATTAAAAAGTATTGTAATGTTACCTTCGAGAAACTCCACCGGCAACTCCACCAAAGTTTCGGCCTCACCATCATCAGCACCCGCTTCCATTTGAGAATCTTCCGCCGAAGTATCCTTATATTTGTCTTCCAGGTCTTTTAAATGCCGCGACGCTATCGAAGCTTCTTCTTCGTCATCGTCGAATAAAAGATCGGAATTTTCGTCGGCGTCGAATAGATCGTCTTCCTCTGAAATTGACATTTTGTAAAAATTTGACATTTTCTAATTAATTTTCTGTCAAAAATATTATTAATTAAAAAATGTTGCTTACCGACTTCCAAATACGCCCGACCTCTGCCCCTCCCTCTCCCCCTGCCCCTACTTCTCGGCATTATTCCCCGCATATTTTTCAATTTTGTCAGATCTGCCAATATTCGCCTTCTTGCGTTGATAAACCAGTTTTCTACTTGCAGTAAAGACAGATTTGTCTCTTTCATTAATTGTTGTTTCTCAACGTCCGTTGGATATGGATGCTATTAGAAAAAAAATGATGTTAAAGCGAATTGTTATAAAAATAGTAGTTTGTACAACAAGAGTGGAAATGATGTCCATATCGCACGAGGAAATGAATTAATGCCGTAGGCTGAGTGCTCAATTCACTAGAGTTGAACAGAAAATGTTTTCAACTATCTTACACTAAAATTTAAAAAAAAATGTTTTATAACTTGTGAGAAAGATGATAAAAAAATATTGCGGAAAAATTAATTTCGTTGGAAAATCCATGGAACAAATTACACTGCAACATATTTGTCAATTTGAGCCATTTCTTATATTTACAGAAATCACTTTGAAGATATCAGGTTTATATCTATCTCTTTCACATTCGAAATGCGATAATTTGTATGATGCAATGTATTTTAAGTTGCCTGCTTTCGCAAAAATAATAACATTGAACGATATCTCGGTTAAGACCTACTGTACTTCTCCTCTTAAATTAATACATATTGGATTTATTGTGACCGATACGGATTTTTATACTTACATCAGTGTGATTAAAAAGCCATCTTTTAAGATGATTTTTCGCCTTAGTTGGTAAATGCGGCCTCTTTGTTAAGACTGAGTGTGCTGCTGAAGGCGATGTGGTCATCACTAAAAAAAATATTTATAATAATAATAAGTTTATTTTCAATATTGATAATATAATAAATGTGTTTATTTATCTTCCTCAATAACTTCTTCTTTGATCCCCCGAAGACGTGCTTGTTAGGGGCAAATCTTAGTATTTTAAATTATAAATATATGGGAATATTAAAATATGTTTTTTAAAAATATTTGTTATTTTTATATAAAAGTTAAATTGTAAATAAAAAACGTTTAACTATATGTATATATAAACGCAGTTTTTTTTTTAAATATAGGATATAAAAGTTTTGAAAAATATATTATTCATAACAATATTTATTAAAACATTTCCAAAATTTATTTTAAGTTATTTGTTTCCCCAATATCCATGCTTTCTTTTCGACTTTATATTTTTTTAATGAAATTTATTTTTTAATTTTTGTTGGTAAATAATCGTTTAGGTAAATAAAAACATAAATATTTAAAAAAAAAATTTCCTATGGACTTATTTATTTTAGGTTTTATGGTTATTTCATTTTTATGACGAGTATTGAGTATTATGATTACGGTGTTTAAACTGTATAAAATTTTTATTTTTAAATATGTATATTAAGATGTTATAAATGGAAAGTTGTCTAATATTCAGTTTTTTTTTGTTTCAGAATATAATTTCATTGAAGGATAAAGATAATCTTTATTAAATATAATTTTTAGAAACCTTTTCTGTGATATTTCTAATTTTTTAACTAAAGTCTTATTTATTCCTCCCCAGACTAAAATTCCGTAATTTAAATCAGTTTTCACTAATGAATATTTAATATAATATTTCCATATGTTTTATGTTCAAAATTTTTTCAATGTTTCTAAAAATTAGTAGTAAACTTCTTAATTTTTTAATCAAATACTCTAAATGAAATATGTAAAAATCCCAATTTAATTTACTGTCAAAGATTATTCCTAAATATTTTACTTGATTAACTTTTAAAATTTGAATGTCATCATTTATTTTAATACTAGGTATTCATATTTTGTGGTATGTTATTTGGATTTAAAGTAAAAGGAAGATAATTAGTTTTATCAAAATTAATTGTTAATAGATTTTTATCAAACCAATTTTTTATTATTTTAAAGCCTTTTTTAATTTTGTTATTTAAGTTGTCCCAATTTGTATCTGTATAAAAAATTGCAGTATCATCTGCGAAACTATGAATTTCTCCATCACAATTTACATTAAACAAATCATTAATATAGATATTAAAAAATAATGATCCAGTAAGTTACTACTTGTCAACAAAAATAAAAAAAAACATTTCAACAAATTTTTTTTAAAAACACCTTTGGATATGCTTACATTAATTTATATTATAAATAATGTATATTATAGTATCTAACTTAAAAAGTTGCGTTTATAAACTTGCACGTTTTTAATTTAAAATTAAATCATACTTACTCTTCTGACACTGTTGATTATGTTTCCTCAGATTCTGCAACGTTTTGAATGGAATATTGCAAAAGTTGCAAAGGTAGTCCTCTTCGTGTACCCTAGTTTTATGCGTGTGCAACGATGGAACGTTCGGGAATTTCTTATCGCAATGGTTGCATTTATAGAGTCCATGCTCGTCTTTTTCTATAGGCGAGTACACTATGTCTGTTGAGGAACCCTCTTTGGGATGTTTTGGAGGACCCCTCTCTATAAAGATACATTTTTAAGAGCAGTATCCTAACTTGTTTTTGAAATAGTTTATACAGTGACTGCTAGAAAGTTTTGCATATTATCTCCTCAAATCAAAATAATACTAATTAAATCTGGTAAAAGTATTATGGTATGCAAGGGACAGTTAAAAATTAAAAATTGTCATATACCATCAGTTCTCTTTATAATATTCAATGTGTATTTATTACAATTCTTACTGGCCACTGTATCTTAATTTTAACTTACGTCTCGCAGGAGTTGCTGTGAATCCCACATTGGTAATCTCAATTTCTGAGGTGGGCGGCAAAATTACCTCTTCTTTGACACTTAACAGGTTTGATAAAATGGAAGATGGTTGTGATGAGGGAACTCGTTGCACCTCCACTCTCGGCAGAATAGGTACTAATTTAGGAGGTTCCCTAAAAAAATGTATTAGGTACCTAAATACAGTAATTATTTTTTGGTCTCTTAATACCTGTTTTTATTTTAATCTTTTTGTCTTTACTTGATAATGCTACTAAAAGATTATGTTCTTTTTCTGTTGGTCGTGCTCTCATCATTTATTTAAAATTAATTTATTCCCCAATTAGTAAGTGATAAATACCCCTCATTATAAGAGTTAAGTTAACAAATCTAACACTATAAACTATACACTTACTTTATGTCGCCTTCAAACTTGGTACTTTTTGGCAGAGTCGATGTGTCAATTTCTGACAAATTATAAACCGTAGTCTCGGAGGGTTGGCTGGCCACATAGTTTCTAATTTTCTTCTCCACCATAAGGCAGCGAGATTTAAAGTCATATGAAGATTTAAGAGCTGTCCTACAGTTATTGCATATGACAGGGTTCGGTATGAGATCAAGAGCCTGTAAATACAGTTTTTAGACTACAAGAAAGTTTTATTTGATAAAATAATATTGAAGCCAAACCTTTGGTCTTCTTATAGTAAAATACAACATACGTACATGTCAAAAACCTGTCAATATTCTATATTAATGGAACACAGACTTTATTAACAACCGTTATTAGACCCTGTAGAACTCTTCCTTGGGTCAATTAAAGCCATAATAATGTTGTTCTTTAAATTTATGCCAAAAATCTGTCAAATTTCGAAACTAAACTACCACAATTAGACCCTAAAGAATATCCATAGGTTCTTGACCTAATTAGGTTTGTACTTTTCTTTATGCAAAATATGGTAAAGCTGCTAAAAACCTGTCAAAATATGACATGAAACTTACCATTTCAGGGATACAAGTCGTCAGTTGGTCCCTGTAGGGCATGAACCCTGTAAAACTTTCTACGGCGTTTATGTTGAAATATTTTGACCCCCTTTGCAGCTTTGCGAGACACAAACGACAAACTTTTGTCATTTTGACGGTTTCTCGGTACGGAACCGAGAGAAATACACGGAAATTTCCACAATTTATGCACGAAAATATTACATAATCGATAAAAACGCCACACAGTAAGTTTTCTCCCGAAAATTTGACATTTTGATTAAATGTCAAAGTGATATATCGACATAAATGTCAAATGGCAGTGACACCGTCGATTTCTCTCATTTTCGTGTCATTTTTTTAAAGGTCAACAAAGGATAGCAGTACAGTCAGCTTATAAGTACGACAATGATAGGCAAATGCTGACGTGATCACTCCAAGGTTTCATGCGAAATAGAGAAAAAAATCTAGTGACATTTATTTTTTATGAATGTTGGCATCAATGTAATTTTCAATAAAACTTCTCTACGTATACGCTGTGAAGCTAGCAGTATTATGTTAGGAAAGTAATTTTGATCACTGATATAATCCATAGAAATTAAAAAATAAAGTTAATATTATAAATTAAGTTTTTATACAACGCAATAAAAAATTATATTGACGAATTTTAACATGTTCAGTACAGCAGAAAACAATATTTACAGAATATTAAAAAATAATCACTACTAATTGTAACATCCATATATTAAATTATAGAAATCAAATGGAAGCATTATTGCGCCTAAAACTAGTTTCCCGTAATTGATTGCTGCTAGCTTATCACGATTTATATTCTTATCTTTATTGTCAAAAATTGTCAATAGTTTTTTTAAAAGTTAATAATAAATACTTCAAAAAACTAGTAGTTTTAAGTTTAAGTGATAAAACTGTACCCTAAATCTCCCTTTGGATGACTAGTTTTTAAATTGGTAATTATTTCATATTTATTTACATATAAATATCCTTTTTTTGGCTCTTTTCTGTCTTTAAACAAGGAAGGAATCACAAAAAATGATGCGTTGAATTGAATGCGTACACAAACATAATTTAACTGCTTAAAAAGCAATTCATTACCCTGAGGGCTTTTTTGAAGGAATTTTAACTATTTTAAACGAGTCGCCTGCCTTGTATCGATGAGAAAAGAGGTACCAAACCAGTGCTAGTAGTTTTAGTACCGATTATCTCCGTCCATGAACTAACGGTTTTTATTTTTTATCAACAAGTGGTTAAAAATGTTTATGTGGATGTTTTGTTCCTTATAATAAAATAAAAATTATTCAGTTTGATTATTTCTGGTGTTTTCTAGTGAAAGTGAATATATTTTAATTCATTTGTATAGTTTTTGTCAGAAATATTGCACGATAACCTGTGACAAACGTGTAGGTTATGTTGTATTTTTTGTGAGACAAAATAATTGGTCATGATTTTATAATAATATGTTTGCGTGCAGAAAAAGAATGTTCTTTTTATTAAATAAACTTTCTTTAGTTTAATTATGAGTTAAACAATTTAAATGGACTTTTTTGAGGGTAAATTTAAACTCCATCTAGGTAGTATAGATTTTGTAATTTTATTTGATAATAACGAATATATTTAACCACTGCTCTAATTTTAGCAGTACAATGTCTTTATACTGGTTAATAGTTACTAATTTTAATTCATACTAATTTAGGTATTAGAACCAGATAGTTTTATGACATTTTTTCAAAATTGGTACTTACTCTAACTTGTTTTCTTCGACAATCTATATTGGAAATTTGTATCTATTCTTTTAAGTAGTTTCAGGTGCTCAGTGCTTTCTTGTAAAATTTGTAAGAATACACTTAGAGCAATCTGGGTTAACACAACCTCATATTTTTTGTGTAATTTTGGTTTCAATCTATCTCAACAGTGTATCATTATTTTTAGAGTGATTCCATTGCATACCATTATAGAGCATAAATGACAGAGTTGACAAGATGTCATCCAGACAAGAAAAGGCCAAATCAGGAAGTTTTGTAAGTACCCTTTAATTTAACCTTTTTTATTAGTATAGAATTGGTACTTGCTATAATATTAAGGCAAACTAAACATCAATAATCTTTATTATTGGATAATAATAATATTATTGACAAAGTAAGTGATGGATTGATTAGTGATTACAGCGATAAAGAATTATATTACTTAATAAAAAACTAATTAGGTACCTATGATAACAAAAGTGTAAGGTCATCTTCTAACCATAACTAAACCATATTTTTGTGAACATTTAGGTACCTTATTTGCTATTGATCTTACTGGGATTCCATCGTGCATTCGTGTGGTTATTATTGCTTTTCATTCTTCATGTAAAGTCAGCAATTTTTACAGTAAATTTTTTGACAATTTACCAAGATAACGAAGTCAAATCCTTATAGACCAAGAGATCAAATAAAAAAATTTCTGTTCTGGTTTTCATTTAACGCGATGGTACATCTATTCTCATCTTATCTTCTTAAACTTTCTGCTTTCGCTCTGTGTTTTTAAAAAAGGTTTGTTATACTAGATTTTTATTATTGAGATATATTTTCAATTGGCCTTAGTTTAGGATGCTGAATATGATCAATTTGATGATCCCTGAACAGAATGTCTTGTTTTCAGATTTCCTGTGTTCATTATTTAATGTGTAGTGTCCTTATTCTCATTGTCCAAAGAGAATAAAGCCCTTAAATGTATATATTATATGTAATATTATTATTATTATTAGATATTACAACAATTAATGGGACAATACATCAGTGTTTGTTTAGATTAGTCATCAGATAAGCCATATAAAAATGAAATGTGGGCTCTCAAATTACAAAACTTTTAAAATAAACCATTATTATTATTACTTTGACAATAATATGCAAGATATTTATTACATTGTAAGCTACTAAGTTTTTATTGAAAATATGATATCAATTTACTACTAGTGGTTGGTGATTATGAAAATTTTTAATCAATTTTCGATTTTAAAAATTTTTCGATGCTTATATGGAATCCAATGGAAAAATAAAAAAATCAAAATTCGGCGCATCTCTAAAATTTACTTTATATATTTTATTTTACTATAAATTTTTAATTCATATTGTAACTTGTTTAACCCGGTAAATGTATATTTTAGGCGTATTTTTTATTTAGTTTATTTTGGCGGCAAAGCGAATGAAATTAGGCCGAATAATTTTGCCGAATATATCAGCTCTACTTACCGAATAACAAATATTCGGCCTCTGATCAAAAATGGCCGAATATTCAATTTAATTATTCGGCAAACCAAATACTCGGCGCATCCCTAAAAAAAATGTCTACATTAGAAATATGTACCTATTTCAAGAATATGTTATTAATTCTAAAGTGGTTTTTGGGCCATTGGAATAATGAGAGACAAACCCACATAATTGTTAAGTTTAGAAATATTTTTTGTCGTGAAATGCTTGGCCACGAAACTATGAAACTAATCACTTCTTCAATTAAAGTGTTAAAAATTATTTTTATCGCAACAACTCTGAAACAAATGAAGGTATTGAAGTTTCTGAATATAAAGTTTATGGAATAAAATAAAAAACTCTATTATTATTACAAATTGCGCGCTCTAACAATTCTATCATGAACTATCGTGTACCAATGGATACGACAATTAAAAGTACTTATATTTCTCTTCCAAACAAGTCTAAGTTTCCTACAATTGAATAAGTCATTTAGAAATTACAGCTATTTAAAAGATTATTTTTCAATAGCTTTCCGCACTCTTATCAAGGTCGAGACGCCAATGAGTCTTAAACCAAAATAATGGAGAATTATCTAATAGCGATTTCGGTTTACAGATCTCGGGCACTCAGAGTGCTCTCCCCGAGATTTGCGTGTTCGATTATCGAAATCGAGATATCTCACTATATGGCTATGACAGATCTCGGGCAGATCTATGACGTCACAGAGCGCTCTCAGAGTGCCCGAGATCTGTAAACCGAAATCGCTATAAGTTTTCTAATGATGTTACGAAAGGTATACCTTGACTTATGAATTTTTGGAGAAAATTATAATTTTAATATTTAATTTTTAATTAAATATTTCCAAGATTTTCTCATGGCAACTTTAATTATGATTATTCCCCTGAGTTTCTATTCACAGTTATGACCGGTGACCACTCTTAATTAATCACCCTGTATAGTGCCGCTTATTGTCAACTTACGTCATTGACTTGTTATTTTTTAATTTATACTATGTATAAACTAGGTCTCTGATATCCATATTATGTTATAAATAAATTCGTGGTTTCTTAAAGCAAATTAATTTATGTATTTGGTAGGCATTTCCTTCCTCGCACTATATCAATATTATTGTTTCAATACTATTAATACAAGAAGAAAGTTTATTATTAATATTTCTGCCATTCTTAAGGTTACGCAGTGTTTTGGCTAACAGAAGATATTATGTGTTTTTGTTTGTGTTCACGCGTAAGTACAAACTTTCCCTTTTTATTATTATTTTTTTTTGTAAAAACATAAACGGTCGGTGTTATGTTGATAATGAATGCGGTGAGATAAGTGAAAATATTTTATTGTATAGAAGCTCCAAAATATAGTGATTCAATTCAATACCGCAATTGATAACTACTAACTACCTAATAGCTAAAAATATGTAGGGCTTGTCTGTACACAATGGTGACATATTGCCCACCAACAAAATCCCGCTAATCGATTTTTGAGGCGCTAAGATCTCGGCAATGGTTGATGCCTGCAACAGGATTTTCGAATCACTGAAAATAATTATGCTTGCTGCGGAATATGAAGCAGGTTTTTACAAAATTGTTCGGGCGGATTCAAAGAAAATCACTTTTGAAATATCGTTTAGCGGGATTTTGTTATTTGGCAAAATGTCGCCATTTAAAAAGCTTTGAAACTTAATTTTTTCAAAAACAGTGTTATACATTATACAGGGAGATTCCTAAGTTGATACTTCTTTTTTAGCTGTGTATAGAAGACATTAAATAAATAATATTTTCAAATACCTTTTTTCAAAAAACTTAAAAATAAAGTAATTACATAAAGAAAAGAAGCTTAGCGGCAAGCGGACAGAGTAGTGCGTCTATCTTTTGCATTAAAGTACACAGGAACTCCAAAGGTAATGGAATCCCTGGGGCACAGGTAGACAATGACAGGCTGTTTCGTTCTTGTTAGAACTCATCAGAAAGCCATAACCTGTAAGCAACTCCCAATACAGCGAGACTGTTCTTTTCAAGGCGTTTTTAAGAAATAAAAACGCGATGAAATGAATGATGAGAGATGAATTTCTTAAAAACGCCTTGAAAACAACAGTCTCGCTGTATTGGGAGTTGCTTACAGGTTATGGCTTTCTGATGAGTTCTAACAAGAACGAAACAGCCTGTCATTGTCTACCTGTGCCCCAGGGATTCCATTACCTTTGGAGTCCCTGTGTACTTTAATGCAAAAGATAGACGCACTACTCTGTCCGCTTGCCGCTAAGCTTCTTTTCTTTATATATTTTAACGGACACTAAATTCCACTATTTTATAAAGTAATTACATTCATTTATTACACTACGAATCAAATACGGTTCTGCCTAACTGGCCCGTTGAATAATATTAAGAAAACTTCTAGGTGTAGGATGAGCCCGCAAGGGAAAGCGTTCTGGGTATAATCTCGAAGAAACATCCGCACTTTTATGACACTCACAGTAAATTTGCACCATATCTATTAGTTCATTGTTTTCAAATTTTACTATTTTCACCTGTCACCAATTTAAAATTAACTTGCTTCAGAAAAACACACTTCAGCGGATTGCTCAATACCACCCGTAAATTGAATGACTGATAAGAAAAACAACATAAACTATAGCGGGCTATGTTTTGGTGACCAGGCCCGCACTTAGATTTTTTATTTCGCTATCTCGGCTATTTTTGAGTTTTTTGAAAAAAGGTATTTAAAAATGTTGTTTATTTTAATGCCTTCGATACACAGCTAAAAAAGAAGTAAGTATCAACTTAGGAATCACCCTGTAGTATACCCATACCCAATTAAGAAGTTAAAATTATTATATTACCTTTCAGTAATCAATGATCCTATGAATTTTGCTCTTATCAAGTCATAAAGAAATAAAAAAATTTAAAAGTAGGTATATATTTATATAATACCTTATCTTTTTGTTTCAAGGTATTTTTATCTTGTTTATCAATCTCCCAACGTTTTATCTCGTATTTGTTTTATCGCTTAGTACCATCCACAGTTATTTTGTGTGACTTTTAAAGGCGTGGATTTTTTCCTATTAAAAGTGCGTGAGAAAGGACGTTCCTAAGTGTTTTTTGACCTTTTAAAAATATTTTGTGCTATTGTAAATAATACTGTAAATACCAAGTTTTGATTTATGTGTGTGTGCGGTAAACATAAATGTATAATAATATAGTAGAGTACAGGGACAATAGTTACTAGTTTAAGCTATCAAGGAATGTCTAGAGCTTCATAAAACTTTAGTTTTCAGTTATACCTCTAACACAGTGGTTCTTAAACTTTTTTCAATGGCGCCCTTTTTTGGAAATCAAGAAATGGTCGCGCCTCCCTCTCCTCCATTATACAGATACAAGTTAAAAATTTGTATTAATTTTTCAAAGCTCCCCCCCCCCCAAATGCGGCTTCCCCCCTTCAGTTTGGGAACCACTGCCTAGCATGTTACTAAAATAATCGTTTTGAGTTTCTAGTCGTCGATACTTGAAATCGTCTTAAGAGGGATTTCTACTGTGATGGTTTTCAAAAAATCGAAATTTTTTTCCGACGTTTTTCGACTCTCTATAGCCTCTAGAATAACCGTTTTTACCAAATCTACTCCAAAAAAAAGTTACATCCAATTTTATGATTGCCGGTCAGTTCTCACCACTAGCCGCTTTTGAGTTAAGCCGCGTTCCCAGAGCTACGTTCTGTCGCCAGCGACATCATCTCGACCAATCAGGATCGTCAGGCCAGGCTCGCAAAGAGGCATTAGGATGATATCTACCCTTTTCTTCTTAATTTCATTTGTTCCCCTGAAGATGAATGCTTCTGCATTCGAAACATATAGAGAATTTCTACCTTAAAATAAAATTTTTAATAATATAATAGTGGAGGAAGACTTTCAGTTCTTATTTCTTTCCTTCTAACTTATTTATGGTTAAATAGGAAAATTTTTCGTAAGGCATCCAAATTCAATGACAAAAAACACATTGCTTTTCAAATTTGACTATTACGACTCCATCTTAAATTATTTTTTAATGTAAACTCTTATTTTCACAATGCATAATAATAGTATCAATTTTTATCATTATCAAAAGACGATCTTTGGACTCTCTTAATAAGACTGATTTTTACTATATGTCAGGTTGATGAACACGTACCCCCATTTGTCCCTGTACTCTTCAGTTACTATTATTCAATTTTTAAAAGAATCCTGAGAGAGAAAATGACACTCTAAATTTGCGCCATGCGTTTTTGTTGGAATAGACCTTTGAATTTCGAAAACTAAAGAGGAACAGTATTCAAAATCGACAACCTTTTCTGGAGGCGAACGCCGGTTTCATCTATTTTTTCGTGAATATTTTTTAAACTTTTATTTTTAGGGCAAATAAAAAGTTTCCTTTCATTTTGTCAGATCCATCCCTAGACGCGTTTGGCCATATCATGGCTCATCAGTAGGCTCCGACGAAAGAAAGGAATAACTCAAAACTGCTTAAGCAGTATTTGGTGGGACACACCAGTAAGAAATTCATTACAGGAGTCCGCTAGGCCGCGCGAATAGTTCGATTCGGTTCAGAATCCTTACCGCGAACAAAGCTAAGGTCAGTGCAGGTGCCTTATCACCCGCATTACTTGAACACGAAGCCACTCCGATATTTGGAATTCAAATCTCTCGACTGAGAAAATATTAAAATAAATTGTCAATCGAAGCGTATGACAGAAAGAGAAGTAGCTTGTGTTTAGGGTGTCATTTTCCTTGTTATTGTTCTTCCATGACAGTAATGGACTAAGGGCGGGACGATATAAAAATTGATGGGGGAGGGGGTTATCAGATTTCCGTCTTGGGTGTCGTCCCTTCTTAGTCCTCCATGGTTCAGATTTCGTTATAGAATTTTGGAAATTAATGACATTCTAATAGTTTTGTTCGAATAGTGTTTATTTTTTATAAATTAATGATATTCTAATAGTTTTGTACGAGTAGTGTTTATTTTTCGTGGTAACAAACGGACAACAAACTGTCAATTTCTTTAAAAGTTGAAAGTTCTGTTGTGGCATCATGGATGTCGAAGGAAGTTCTGGCGCGAAGAAAAAAAGAAATATTGGCCTTTCTTTTAGAAAAAAGAGGCACCAAACTCACGTGGGAGTAAGTTGTTTATTTTTATATAATTAAATGTAGGTAGTATTTTTCGCGCAGTTTTTACTTTTTATTGCTATACAAATTTTATATGTATTAGATTTATCACTGTTGTATTGTCCTTATTTTAAAAATTTCTACTTAAACTGGGTGTAACCCTAAAATTTTTATGGCACGTGCCGCCACTGGCGTTATTAATATATCTATAGGTAATATTGTAATTATTATTTAACACCTAGTTTATTTCAAATAATTACTTTATAATAAAGCTATTAATTTAATGAAAAAATTCTAGTTTAAATATAATAATAGTTTAATCGAAGCACTAATTAATTGATATATTTCTGACCTAGGATCTAATAACATTAATAACCGTAGTATATTTCTTGTCAAACGCGTTGGCCAACAAGTGATTTAAAAATTCCGAACGAACATTGGCTCGCACCGGTCCAATCTGTTGCCCTACAATCAGCTAAAAACCCGTCAAGAGATTATTGTTACAGCACCGACATTGACTGCCGTTTCTTACGCACATCTCTTTCTGTACTTCATCAATACAATTGTCTTCACTGCGTTCCTTCTTTCATTGATTAATAAATGCAGTGTTGTTGTATTTGGTATTTTTAGAGATCATTTTGCTATTATTTTGTGCGTAGACTTTCTGATTATAAACTGTTGGACTGTGTGTATCTGTGAAGTGTTCTTTTTATGAGAAAGCAAGTAAATATATTATCTTGTATCTCTCTCTCTCTTAAAGCTTACCGTTTGGAAGAAAATAATTATTATTACAGAGCCGATATCGACAACATTGCTAACTTAAATTTAGTTAAATGATTTTCATAAATTATTAATATTATATTTGACCCCACAAAGAAAAGTCCAGCGTAGTTAGGTCTGGCGACCTAGCAGGCCATTCGATAGGTCCTCTCCTTCCTATCCACCGATTGGGAAAGGTTTCATCCAAAAATGTGCGCATAGTGGCAGCATAGTACGGAGGAGCACCATCTTGTTGGAATATCAGTTCTTCGTCAGGAGAGTCTGGATCCAATGGATTCGGAAATAAAGCCACTAATACTGGAATTAATTCAAGTTGGAGAAATTCGAGATATACTTGTCCAGTTAAAGACTGTTCAAAGAAAAATGGACCAATTACTCTTCCACGTTTTATTCCACACCAAACATTTATTTTTTCAGGGTACTGGCTGTGAACCTCTATCATCCAATGCGGATTTTCTGTTGCCCAATATCGACAATTTTGTCTGTTCACATTACCATTCAAATAGAACGTAGCTTCATCCAAAAAAACAATATTTTTTACTAAATTATTATCTAGATTGCACATATTTAACATGCGTTCGCAAAACTCATTTCGCCTATCGAAATCATCTTCAAATAACTTATGCACTGGAATAACTTTGTATGGGTGATATTTGTGCTTTTGAACTACTCGGGGGTACAACAGATTTCGGCATGTGTAAATCGGCCCCAATGTGCGACAGGGGAGTACATGGATTTTCTTCCTTTTTTATTTTCATCTCGAGTAGGACGACCAGTCTGTCTCTAACATGCCTCTATTCTAATCACCATCTTTTGACATATGGGAGGACGATTAGGATGAATTTCATTAAATAATTGGGCTGTTTCTATTTGAGTACGTGCTTTATCACCAAACCCAACCATGCATAGAATTTCAATTTTTTCCCGCTCCGTTAACTTCACCATTATTATGAAAACCGCAACGTTGAAACTACGCTTGACAATAATTATACTTATTTGAAATAAAATTGTCATACAGTTTCTATAGAAATAAACGGTGACAGTGACACTTTCACTTATTAGGGAGCCCAAAAGCCATATTGCCAAAAGATTTGATAGATCGTTGGATTCCCTAAATTGCCTAAATGATATGTTCAATCCTAATTTTTTCAATAACTGTTAAGTTTATGTATAGGACATGGTACATGAAACATGTTTAGAATTTAATGCAAAATTCAAAAATGAAAAAAAAAATATATGTTTTCATTTGAAAAAATGAAGTTGATGGTCGTAACTTATTTTTGAGCTACCCCGTATACATGAAATTACCACAAAAAAAACATTAAAAAATAAAAATCGACGGGTACGAGCGTTTTTTCAAAAAACTTACCGCTGAATTTTAAATGAATTTAGACATTACTTCTGGGACTCACTGTATACAATCTTGCATGCGAAAGTACTGAACAATAATTGGTATTTTTTGAGTATTTTGGTGTTGTTGCTCTAAAATCTAAAACTTCAAGGCTTCCTTCTTCATCCGAAACTCCGATAAAGGTCTCTTACCTTTCCCCCACTGAAAAATAAAAATAATCTAAACGATTGTTTTTTTTTATTTGTTCACGCAGGCTTAAATATCCTTATTATCTTCCTTTTTGTTTTTCTAGTTATTAGTTTATCTAGAATTGTCAATACAAATTGCATTGTAGTATTTAAAAACTCGTTATTTTTATGTTTTTAGTTCAAATTAAGAGATTGCCTGTTACAACCCTATATTTTACCTTGTCGGTTGACGTGTTACGGGTGTTGTTAATTTTAATTGTAAAACACTTCAATCAACTTATGACTTAATTGTTATAGGGCGACTTTTTAATAATATAATTAAGGATTAAACCGCTTTAAAAAAAAACAACAATTAAAATTGTGATATAATATAGTGTTTCTCTGCTAAAATGTTTTCAACCTCTTGCGAAGAAGTTGCTTGCTTAAGGAGGAACAGGACTGGACGATATAGGCTTACTTCAAGTCCTCCTCTATATTTGAGGATCTCGGGAACGGTAAGAGATACGATGAGGGGGAGGGGTTACTGAAAAAATGAATCTGTAATGTTTTCAGACGAAAAATAGACTAAGCTTTCCATTCATTTAATTTTCCGGAATTCGTCGGAATCGCCTACAAACCAAGTAAATCTCACACTCTTTAGGGGAATCTAAAGGGGGAAAATAGGATCGTGGGGAGCCTACAGACTACAGAAGATGGGCTATCACGGATTAGGTTGCCGAAAAGGTGCGTGAGCGACTCTGTTTGTAAGTAATCACAAGCTGTCCTATACGCAGCGTAGTTTCCTATATTGTGACCGCATAAGAGTGTCTTTCTTGTTTTCTCTGAGGTTGTCATTTACATATATTGTGATTTTTCCTCTGGTAAATGAAAGTGGTGTAATGTAATCAGATATTTTTAGATATTTTGACGAATCTTGACATGAACATTGCTACTATCAGTAAATTTTCGTCAACAAAATTTCTCTGAAATACTATTGTAATATTTTTCAATGATTTATTGTCTTGATAAATATTGACAGAGAATGAGTAATGTTCTCATTCCTGCATAATATACTTTAAAATTTTCAATTTTAATGGCGCCGGTTACTTGCGGATTTGGAATTTATCATATTGAGCACTAACATCCTTAACTAAAATCTATTAGAAATAGATCTCAATAATAAAAATCTTCTTTGAGTATCACAAACCTTTTCTAGAAACGTTTCGCTGTAACATGCCATATGAGGTCGTAATTGATGAACGAAACGTATAGTCCATGGAAATCGTACTAAAATAGGGGTGCTGTAGTTCTGATTTTTTGATATGTTGTATCTGATGAAGTGGTTATAACAAATCCAAATTTTCGACCTCGAAAGCCCTCCGGATCATTGTTAAATATCTCAAAAACCTTAAATTTTGTTACTTTTTTCAGGCTTTGCCAATTTTAACCACCAAGGACTAATATTACGGCAAAAGTAGTTATATACAATCTAAAAGCAAACAAAATTTGCAAAAAAACGAGACTAATTTCGTCCTTGTAGGTTGAATAGTTTCTGAGTTATGGTAGTTCAAACTTGTGCAAAATTTCCAAAATAGATTTTTTTTTTTTTAGTTTTTGTCGGTTTTAACCATCAAGAAACTATTTTACGAAAAAGTTATCATAACAATACTGCAGTGGGTACTAGGTCTAGATTTGGGTATTTTTTAACTTTGTATATCCTGTTTTTTAAATGGCCCCAGAGAAAGAAATCATTTGGCGATAAATCAGGAGACCTGGCTGGCCAATTTACTGTATGATTTAAGCCAATAACATTTCCATTAAAAGCACGGTTTAAATATTCCCGGACAGCCAGGGTACTATGTGCCGGGCAGCCATCCATTTGGTACCAAACTTCCTGATTTTCCCTGGCGACATCATGTAAAGTAGGTAAAATATGATCTTAAAGTAGTTCCAAAAAATATTCTGCATTTAAATTTCGTGTAAGAAATAATGGCCCGATAATATTTTCTCTGAAAATTCCAGCCCAAACATTAACTTTTTGTGGATATTGCGTCCTTGTTTCGACAAACCTGTGTTGGTTTTCTTTGCTCCAATCGATCGAATCGATAATTTTGAACATTGGGTTCATTGTTTAAGGTAAATGTGCATTCGTCAGTGAAACAAATGTTTTTTAAAAATTCCCTATCCATGTTTGCTCTTTCAATTATACCAAAACAAAACTCCTGTCGTCGTATTTCGTCCCTATCTCTTAGCTCTTGGTGCTTTTCATATTTGTATGAATAATATTTATGTCGTTTCAAAGCTCGTAACGCTGTGGTGTGATCTAATCCTATGTCATTCTCAAGTTTCCTTGTGCTGATCTTCCCATTATTTTCTTCCACGCACAATAAAACTTGCAAGTCCCTATCATTTCTTGCATCTCTTCTTTGTTCCTGCCTTTCTTCACATCTGCAGTTATTTATTACAATGCCTTTTGTCTCAAATTTCTTGATAGTCCTTTCGACTGTAGATTTTGCAGGTATCGGTCTATTGGGATACAGAGCAGCAAACATGTCTGACACATTTTGATAACTATTTCCTTGATAATACCATTTAATCATCAATATTTTTTCTTCAGAAGTGTAATTCATGGCTAATATTTTCGATGTACGAGTTTTTATAACAATAAAGCACACATTTCAAAATGACAATTTTATTTGACAGTCATCTTTTACCTTGATTGGTGCCCGCAAATACGGGGCCATAAAAAGGAGAAATAGTTAAAAAGAAATTGGCGATAACCCGTAAACGGGCTCATCAAAAATATCTAAAGTTATTCTTTTGAATGTAGGTTTTAGTGCTCTTTAATAAACCTAAATAGAATTTCTCTCTAAATTAATTAGGGAAGCCAATAATTGACCCCATTTAAAATTACATGGGATTTCCTATGTCCCGCTCGACGATGCAACACCCGGTATGTAGTTTTAACTCTGTAGTACTAGTAGTACCAGTTTTTACCTATGCCACTGTATTTTAGTCAATATTAACAAATTAAATTATATTTTCACGGTTGATTCTTGAATCATCATGTATAAAATAATCATTTGAAATCTGGTTCCAGTCGAGCTGACATCATTTTATGCAAATTTTCCTAGTTTTCAATGACCTGCGTCCTTTCTTTTAGCAAGTATGTTTATTTTTCAATTCAAATATTTATTTTCAAACGGAGTAATGGTTGCGCGCATTTCTCGTCATAAAAGCGTAATTTTCCGATTTTCTCTTAAAATAGCGTTCTTTTTATAAACTCTTATTTAAAAATTACGAAATATGTTTACCTTTTAAAAACGCTGAGCAGTGCATCATTTTCGGGGTTAAAGACCCAATAATATGCCTCAAAAATGTTAAATTAATAATCTTATAAGGTCCTTTTAAACCGAAGAATAATTCTAAAATCGTAGAAATGTCAGAAATTGTCGATTTATAATGTAGGATTGACAGCAAAGTTCAATTTAAGAGTAATCAACCTGGTCATAACTTGTTATGTTATTGAACGGCAGTAGAGTTTTGGACTTGCATTGTCTTAGTTTGTTTTGAATCGCAACGTTTCAACTGATAAGTATCTCCAGTCATCTTCAGGTGAATACTGTACTGAATACAGTATTCACCTGAAGAAACGTCATTGTCTCCAACCTCATTATGTTATGTTACATTATACAGGGTGATTCCTAAGTTGATACTTCTTTTTTATCTGTGTATAGAAGGCATTAAAATAAACAACATTTTCAAATACCTTTTTTTAAAAAACTTAAAAATAGGCGAGATACAGAAGTAAAAAATCTAAGTGCGGGCCTGGTCATCAAAACGTAGTACTTTATATTGTTTTTGTCTTATTAGTCATGCAATTTACGGGTCGGTGGTCAGTTATTTGGCAATCCGCTGCGGTGTGTTTTTCTGAAGCAAGTTAATTTTAAATTGGTGACACGTGAAAATGGTAAAATTTGAAAAAGAGTAGATTTGGTGCTAATTTACGATGAGTGTCGTCAAAGTGCGGCTGCTGCTTCGAGATTTTACGCAAAACGCTTTCCCTTGAGGGCTCATCATTCACCCAGAAGTGTTCTTAATGTGATTCAATGGGCAAGTTAGGCAGAACCGTATTTGATCCATAGTGTAATAAATGAATGTAGTACCTTATTTTTGAGTTTTTTGAAAAAAGGTATTTGAAAATGTTATTTATTTTAATGCCTTCTATACACAGCTAAAAAAGAAGTATCAGCTTAGAAAACCCCTGTATTAGGTTATGATCAGGTAAATCACTTTTAACTCGAGCTTTGCTGTCAATCCCACATCATAAAATTACCATTTTTGACATTTTTTCGATTTAAACTGGACCTCGGCTTAAATCGATTAATAAAATCGGGCAAAAGAATATCTATGATTCAAACCTAGGTCCAGTTTAAATGGAAGAATTGTCAAAAATGGAAATTTTATAATGTGGAATTGACACCAAAGTTTGAATTAAAAGCGAATTACCTGGTCATAACTTAAAATAATGTAAACATAACATAACAATTTATGACCAAGTTGATTACTCATTGTCATTAAAATTATTTAAAATACCTGATATTAATAAGCAACGAGAATGACAAGAAAACTTGTTACTCCGACTTTGTGAAATAAAGGTGCCAGAAATAGAACAAATCTATTGTAAGAATTCGTGAACTTGAACTTTGCTGTCAATCCCCCATTATAAGTCAACCATTCCTGACATTTCTTCGATTTTACTATTATTCTTCGGTTTAAGAGGACTTAAAATTATTAATTTGATTGTCCTTATTTTGGAGCTTCTACAAAACGGGGCCTGGTGATATATATTTATTATTATATATTTCTAAATTTTTTTTCAAGGTTACCGCGAAATTAAATCTATAATACAGGGTGATTCCTAAGTTGATACTTCTTTTTTAGCTGTATATAGAAGGGATTAAAACAAACAACATTTTCAAATACCTGTTTTTAAAAAACTAAAAAATAAGGTACTTACATTCATTTATGGATCAAATACGGTTCTGCGTAACTTGCCCGTTGAATAACATTAAGAAAACTTCTGGGTGTAGAGAAGAAACATCCGCACTTTTACGACACTGACAATAAATTAGCACTTTAATTAGTTCATTGTTTTCAAACTTTACCATTTTCACCAATTTATTAAAATTAATTTGCTTCAGAAAACCACACCGCCCAGCGAATGGCCAAAATAAATAACTGACGACCGATCCGTAAAATGCATGACTAACAATACAAAAAGCGGAGAAAAGCAATATAAAGTAAAGGGCTACGTTTTGATTACCAGGCCCGCACTTAGATTTTTTACCTCTGTAACTCGGCTATTTTTAAATTTTTTGAAAAAAGGTATTTGAAAAAGTTGTTTATTTTAATGCCTTCTATACACAGCTAAAAAAGAAGTATCAACTTAGGAATCACCCTGTATATTAAATTATACCAAAACATTGCGTTCCCTTGGCTCAAATCCTGGCCCTATCAACTTAGGAATCACCCTGTATATTAAATTATACCAAAACATTGCGTTCCCTTGGCTCAAATCCTGGCCCTATCAACTTAGGAATCCCCTGTATATTAAATTATACCAAAACATTGCGTTCCCTTGGCTCAAATCCTGGCCCTATCAACTTAGGAATCACCCTGTATATTAAATTATACCAAAACATTGCGTTCCCTTGGCTCAAATCCTGGCCCTATCAACTTAGGAATCCCCTGTATATTAAATTATACCAAAACATTGCGTTCCCTTGGCTCAAATCCTGGCCCTATCAACTTAGGAATCCCCTGTATATTAAATTATACCAAAACATTGCGTTCCCTTGGCTCAAATCCTGGCCCTATCAACTTAGGAATCACCCTGTATATTAAATTATACCAAAACATTGCGTTCCCTTGGCTCAAATCCTGGCCCTATCAACTTAGGAATCCCCTGTATATTAAATTATACCAAAACATTGCGTTCCCTTGGCTCAAATCCTGGCCCTATCAACTTAGGAATCACCCTGTATATTAAATTATACCAAAACATTGCGTTCCCTTGGCTCAAATCCTGGCCATGTTTATTAATGGATTTTAAAACACTTTTAATGCGGACAGATATTATAGTGTCAGAAAGTTATTATTATTAAAAAAAAAATTATCAAAATTTTTTACAAAAAATTAAATTTTTTTCTTCAAATTTTTTTCTGCATGAAAATAACTTTTCCACATAGATACCATCTTTCTTTTTGTGAAAAAAACTCTATGAAAAACCCGCAATTTTTAAAAGCAAAAAAAAAGATAAAACAGTGTTATTTTAATCTTTAATTTAATACTTTTTTTTACCATGACGAAAAAAATGTGTTTGTATAACGAGCGATTGTGGTGTAAATAAAGTATTATTCGAGTTGACATAATGTACATATATCAGAAATTTGCAAGTTGTATTACCAACTAAACAACTTTTAATTTGCTTGAAAAACAATAAAATGCGACGAATTTTTGCATAAATTGTTAAATTTTCATCAATAATTTTGGTCATGTTTATAAATAGTTCGATTCGTACATACATACATATATGCACTGATCCTTACGTATACCCACATCACATAGTTTTATAAAAACACGCTGTTTATGCTCAGATTGTCAAAAAATATTATTTTATCGAAAATATTAAAAACATTTTTTTTGTCATTGTGGTTGCTTATTCATATCAGGTATTTTAAATAATATTAATGACAGTGTCTAGTAAGTAAGGTAACTATGGCAACGTAGTCCACAGAGTAGACAAAAATCCAGTAACTTTATTTATGATTTGTGTCCCAGTTGTGACTGGTTAAAACGAAAAAATTACGAGATTAATTTGTTAAATCTTTTATCTCTTAGTGACAGAGTAGCAGGTAGCCTCAACCTCATACCAATTACCTTAGACAAAATATTTCATTCATAAAGCAGCTATTGGTGTGTACGTACTATTGTGCCGATAAAAAACTGGGACAAGAGATTTACAAAAACAATGTAAGAAATACAAATATCCCCTAGACTATAAAAGGTGTCTAGAGCTAAAAAGGAAAAACATTCAAAATTTAAAAAGTAACCTAGGTTACATAATGGAATGTTTTGTATTTTTCGATACGGGGTGGTTAAATTTGAGAGACATCATATAATATGGATAAAGTAAATTTATTAGATTTTTTTAAAGTCAAATATTTTATAAATTATTATATTTACCATTACCACAAAATAATAAATAAAGCTAATACAGGTAATAAAATACATTTAATAAAAAGAAAAAAATTGCGAACACAAAGTTTGTCAAAACAACACAAAATTAATATTTGGTCATAGAACCATTTCTGTTTATTACTTTTTGGAGCCTTTGTGGCATACTTAAAACTAAGTTTCTACATAATTCGACAGTTATTTCATCCCAAGCTTGATTTATCCTATGACGTAATTCATCCCTGTTTCTAGGTTGAAAATCATGTTTATACATAGATTTGACCATGGCACCCCAAATGTTTTCTATCGGGTTCAAATCGGGACTCTTCGAAGCCCAGGGAAGAACTGCTATGTTATTTTCTTGGAGAAAATTTTGTACAATGCGCGCTGTGTGTATTGGAGCATTATCATGCTGAAATGTGTAATTTTGACCGTATACAGCGTTTACCGATGGTATCATCACTTCGTTTAGTATATTAACGTATACTGCTGCAGTTAGTCTTCCTTCGACGATTTGGCAAAGTCCTGGTCCTCTAGCGCTAATCCAGCCCCAAACATTTGTGGAGAAACGCCCACTTTGGTTGGTTTTGTGGGTGTATCTCTCATCATACCGCATGCCGGAAGGCCTATACACCCGAATTCTCCCATTATTGCATGACTGAAAAGTTTTCTCGTCAGAAAATATAACTGTTTCCCATAAATTTATTTGATTAATATATTCATGTGCAAATTCTAACCTGCCCTGTTTATTTATTTCCGTTAAAAAATTTTTATTGGCAGCACAACGGCTTCGTATATCGAAATTTCGAACCCTGTCTCTAGCGGTATTTGCAGAACCTGGAAAATTCGTCTCTTCTTTTGCCTTGATTGCAGTTTCGAAGGGATGATCCCTTAGATAATTAACCAGTCTTCTATCATGATCATCAGTAGAAATTTTAGGGGGACCAGAACCTGCATTCCTAATAATAGTCCCATGTCTTGCTATTTTTTGTTTTGCCAATAGCACGGTATTCTTGCTTACTCCCAGTTCATCTGCAATATCCCTAATAGCAACACTATCTCGCAACCGACTATAAATAATTGCCTTTTGCTGGGGGGTTAATTGTGGCATATTTACAAATAATATATGATTGTATGTTTGACGAGTCAATCATAAAGTGACAATCTTTATTGACATGCAAATTTTCATGACATTTTACTGGTACCAGGCTTGATGTAAAATTATTCTTAATAGTCTAGGAGAAAATAGAAAAATTTTCTGTCCCAGTTTTTTATCGGCGCGATGGTACATAGTTAAAGGCACATTTGCCATAGAGTAAGTAAGTCTCTCCCCCTTTAATGGGTGGATCAATGGAAGGGATACTACTTGTAAAGTGGTTCGGCCACAGTTCGTCAGGGCACGAACATGACCCATTTTGTTATTACCTATTAAATGTTATATCATGGCTTAATTTCTTGCACGCTTGCTGTGTAATTTTATCAAAATATTACAGTATATTTATAGTCTATTTTAGAAAGGTGTATTTGGCATTGATTTCATTGCAAAATTCTGTATTTTTATCAAGTGTAGGTAGTGCCACTCGGGTTTAGGTCAATTTATGGGTTTTGTCTATTGTTATCCATTCACAAACACTGAAAATGGTATGACCAACGCGTGCATTATGTACATAGTATTAGGTACACTTATTTTTTATTAAACATTATAAAAAAATACAAAATATTCTTCGTCATCTGAAGAACTGTCATTTGACGTTATAATTAACGGGTTGACAGTCCGATCGATCAGGTGGTCAAGATCCCACATGATGGACTGCTTTTCGCCAATTCTCTGGTGTCACTTCCTTAGTGACTTGATCAAACAGTAGCTTAACGTCTTTCATTTTGAATGTCGTGTTGTGTCTTGCTACAAATCCTTTCACTTGCACCCATATAAGTTCTATAAGATTTAGTTCGCAATGATATGGCGGTGTGCGCAGCACAGTTACGCAATATTTTTCAGCTATATCTTCCACGGCATATTTCATAAAACGATGTTTGTGTAAATTTGCTATAGCTAATAGTTCCTTCATTATCAAATTATTTTCTTTTTTTTATTTCTTTGGTGAGTTATCATAAATAATTTAATTTTCCCATTTTATTACTCTACACCTTTCTGAAATAGACTATAATTTAAAAACATTTCAAAAAAAGATCACTTTAAAGAATGCATGCTGAGAACAATCTACTTGTCCGACAACTGCTCGTTACAATTATTGGTTAATGAACTAAGGCCAGTAGAAAAGGTAGGCAACCGCAAATATACCAAGACGCGACGTTGTCACGTTGACAAACTTTTTTCCATAAGGATGACAGTATTATTTTCAAAATATTAACTTCAGAAGTTCGTTAAGAAATTTTAAATGTGTTTCATAATCACAATGTATGTAGGTATTGTGTTTTTTTTTCTGAGCTTGCACTTTAACTTTCTATAAAACTGACGAACAAAAATAAATTGTTCTTTTTATAGTTAAACCCGCACCTACGCTTAGTTTGGAACAGATCAATTCAGTTTTAATCAAGTGTTTTTGGGTTGGAAAAATTGCATGGACGGGTTCAAATGCTGCGATTCTTTCTCCTCCCCTTTTCTGTATGTATTTAAAAACCCCTAAATATAACTGAATGAGAAACGAAATTTGTCCTTTACCTGTTTTATTATATAAATAAAACTACTGCCTACGCGTCTCGGTTGAAAACCATCATCAGAGTTATCAGTTTAAAAAGTTAAGTCTTGTAGACAATCAAGACACATCACAGGTACGGGTCGATAAACAAACGTCACTCAGTGAGAGTCTGTTTGTTTGTCCTCGGTGTAAATTATTCTCTTATGCAAATTGTCACGGCCCAGATTAATTAAAGAGTATCATCTAAAACATCAAAGTTTAGTATCATCATCGATGCGAGCGGAACAGGTTTCCTCGCTCCCTCTATATACACGCGTCGTAAAACAAATCGTTCCAAGCCTGCACATGGTTGATGACATCATTTTTAAACCTCCCGCTAGTCTCTTAAACATTATGAGGTTAAAGAGGTTGTATTTGTAGAGAAAGAACGTTTTATATTTTGCTATGGTCTACTTGTCGTTTGCTACATTCAGTCAGCCTGTCCCCTGTGAATACTGTATTCACCTGAAGATGACTGGAGATACTTACCAGTTGAAACGTTGTGATTCAAAACAAATAAAGACAATGCAAGTCCAAAATTCTACTGCCGTTCAACTATAAAAATATTTTATAAATCTAAACAATATAAAATAGTAAGAGCAAGTAAAAAAAATTATATTTCTTATTAGAAAATATCGTACCATATAAGATATTAAGTAATAATAACTATAAAAATATTTTATAATACTCACAATAAAATCTAGTAAAAGCAAATAAAAAATATTGATGACAGTGAAACTGTTCAAACGAGGAGATATTTAGCACGAGGCGTCAGCCGAGTGCGGAAATTCTCCGAGTTTTAGAATAATCACTTTCACACGAGTAATGTACACTATTTTTCCTACGACCACAAAGAATTATTAAAAAACCTTTGTTTGTGAAAAAAATATTTTATCACTAGTGTTGAAAAAAATATCAACACTACTGTTGAAATTAGCATACTTAGGATTATGTTCCACTTAATATCTGGTTTCATAGTTTGTCAATAGACTTTTCCTTTATTTGTAGTTTAACTTTTTCATTTTTTCATATTTTATATAATATCATAGAAAGAACTAATCCTAGATTGTCTTTTAGATTAACCAGAATGAAAATTTTTTAATTTAATCAAGATGTATTAAACAAACATTTAAAAAAATCCATCCAACAAGGAATATTTCAATTCAAAATAATTCTATAAATTATATAATGTTTTTATAAACAAAAGTCAAATACTCCTGATGGGATTTGAACCTGTGACCTTGCGATATGTAGGCTAGAGCTCTATTCTCTACGCTATCGCTACCGATAAAGATTTGTTGTTTAATGACACTCTCTTCAGCACGATTTGTTTTTTCTGGTAATAGATTTTCCAGTATATTATTAACACTTTATAATTTCAGATTGCGTATTTTCACACTCTAAGAGCGTTTTCACACGGCACCATATATCGCGCGCGATAAATGGTCGCAATATTGCGTTACACCAAATTATGTGTTCTCTAATATCGCTTGTGTGTGAAAATGGCTCATTAGAAAACACGTAATTTGGTGTAAAAGCAATATTGCGACCATTTGTCGCGCGCGATCTATGGTGCCGTGTGAAAACGCTCTAATTCTGAATAACTCTACAAATACATGATAAATAAGTTAAACACTTTAAAATTACTGCTTTCTAAAATTTGTTCTTTTTAATAAATAGGGATGCTCTGTCAAATTGGCACCATATGTTTAAATTAAATAGTGTGCCTTGATATTTCAACACTAGTATTGAAATATATTTTTTCAACACGCATGTGATATAAGGCGCTTTCTAGCCAAATTAACCGTGCTTTTTTTCTCATTTTCATAGGCGGTCGTAGGAAAATAATATTTATCAATGTCAATTTAAAATAACTATTCCTTTTAAAGTTTGACATTTTTACTAAAGTTTCTATTAGGTTCCATTTTAAGGTCTCTAAATTTTGAACCTCGTTTTTGGTTTATTATTCTTATAAACGAATCAACGTAAAATTGATTGTTTAACTTTTAGTTTGTCATAGTTGCGTCCAGTTATATGTGCAATGAAACTTGTTTTGCTTATGTCGGTGTGTTTTTCGTCTGTTTTTGTGCATTTTTGACAGTGTACGGTCATAATTTCACGTGATTTGTTTAAGAATAAAGTGTAGTGAATTGGATTTTTAATTTAAAACGAGTTAAACATATTTTTTTGGTAAAACTTACTATTTCACATAAAAAAACACCGAATAAATGTTTATTTTCTTTGAATGTCATTATTATTACATCGTGTATTTCGATTTGGTGATACTTTAATGTGTTCTTTTAAAAGCAGCGCTGCTCTCACTAAATGTTTTTTTTGTAATAAATTTTTGTTTTCGATTATTTTCTTTTATCACCTGATTGCTTGATTATTTTATTACATTAAAACTTTAAAAAATACTTTCATAATTTCCAAGAATTTTTTTTTTAAAATAGAGAGTCGGTGTGAAAGCATTTTGAGTACAGTTCATTGGTATTTTAAGATCTTGTTATTTCGAATATAAAGTGACAAAATTAGTGTCGCCGAATTTTTGTTTTGGTGCCAAAATCGACTTGTCCGTGAGAACGAATGTGCATCTTTTGTTTTTATTTTTTTTATTTGAATTTCTAAAATTTCTCCCAATAAAAATTTGTTTTTTTTGTGAAATTTTAAGTTTTTAATGTTCAATTTGGGCGATGTAAGTAAAACTTTTGTGGCGTGTTGTGATTTGTGTTATAATTATTGATTTATAAGGATTTTTTGGGCCTAAACTGAACGGTCATCAGGATGTATGGTTATGTATGTTTATTTTTTTTAAGTAGCATAGAAAAATGCACCATCGCGTTTAATGAAAACTATAAATATAATAATAAACTTAAATCTCTTGGCCTATAAGGAAAATGTAATATAAAAAGGTTAGACTTTTGTACTGACATAGTGAGCTTGATTCCTAAACCATAAAATACTTATCATTATCAACTTTATCTGAAGAAATATGGTCAAAACAAAGTCTAATTTTATAAATATAATAATGGATGTGCCTAATGATTTACGGGTTTCTAAAAATCAAAAATTTAAGTCTAGTAAAAAAATGTTATCCACACATTCAATAGATCGTTCAGAAGCACTTTGCACAATATTTTTATCAACAAAGTATACAGGGTCCTGCACCTCACGTCCTGTCTTCTATAGCTCACTTATTAATTAAGTTAGGATTTTGATACTTGGGCAAACTTTATATATATAAATTTTAGGGGTATGAAGGCAACTATTAGATGCATCCAAATAAGTAAAAATATTTATGGCATGTAATCTAAAAAAATATATCCTTATGACGTCACACTTTTTTGGAACACCCTGTATAAACAAAAATATTTTCCTGAAATGCGCCCTAGGGTAGAGATAAAGTATGCAAAATATCAAAATCCTAACTTAATTAATAAGTGAGCTATAGAAGACAGGAGGCGAGACGCAGGACCCTGTATATGAATATTTAATTTTTGAGCATATCTTCATCGCCGTAGTTTTTTCGCGATATACCATTAAAAGTTAGAACTTTTTACAATAAATATAAATAAATACGCATCATAAACTACTTACCGAAAACACAAGAGAACGATAATAAAAGCTCCAAAAACAACTATTTTTTCGAATAAATAAATAGTCGAAACAATCCACTGGCGGCTCGTCAGATGAAGTAGGTGAAGGGGCTCTTTACCAAAAAATAAATAAAACCAGGAGGAAAGCTTTTCGACAATATTAAATATTAATGTACCAATACAGCTAACATTTTAGCCCTTAAAAAAATTAGGATTTAATTAATAACAGTTAGTTAATCCGAATGTAGCTATACATAATAGGGCCATGGTTAACTCCGATGGACAATAATTATAAACACTCGTGCATTTTGGCGCGCCTCAGCCGACCGCATCCATTAGCTCAAAGCAAGTGAAAACCCAACGCCCAGCATGGCTTTGATATTCACCGTTGCTATGGTTACGTGACGTCAGTCACGCAAACAGCATGTTACAATTTGCATTATGATGAAGGGCAATTTAAAAATAGATCAGTCGTAAGCACCATTGTTTTAGCATTGGTTCGCCTAAGCTTAAGGTATTTATTTTGAGGCTTCGCGAAACTTACGGTTATAGATATCGTTTTTACGTGATTTACTATGTGATTAAAAAGTTTTGTTTTTATTTTTCAGTTAATTCAGTAGTGTAGATACGTAGTAGTAGTAGTAGTAGTAGTTGTGTGTTTTAAAAATGAACACAATTAATGACATAGTTTGTTCAGTCGCTGGACAGATAAGGATAAGGGAGATGTTTTGTTACACGGGTTTTTAGTCAATGTTTGTTTAAGTACCCGCACTATACCTAGCTCTTCACCATTTTTTAAGACCGCGAGCCGCCACTGAAACAATCTGAAACTCTTCCTTGCAATTTTTTCTTGGTCTAGCACGTTTTATTGGCAACGACGTATTGCGCCATAGAATAGTGCCGGGCAGACGTTGGGTTATGTTGTTATTCACTTTTATTGTTATAATAAATAAAGATGGGGAGTTATAAGTCGCTTAATCGTTGAACAATGACTCTCGAGTAAAGAACCACTGTGGATACTGTATATAAATAAACTCCCATCTCGCAATCGTGTGGTTATTATTGCTTTTTGTTCTTTATTTACATGAGGCATTTTTACAGTAAATTTTATGACAATCTGTCAAGATGACAGTTATATTAAAATTTTTATATCCTAGTTTTCATTTATCATAATTTATGTCATACCAGTACATTATTGTGTTTTTATACCTTAGATACCATCTACATAATGGATTACTTTATGCCCGTTCGGGCATAAAGTACGCATTATGACCCGCGCGGGCATTAAGACGCAAAAAACAGTTTTCAATTAACTTATTCTTTATTAACAAAACAACAAAATGTAAATTTACGTTTATATATTATATTATATTTATAATATATATTTATATTATATTATATTTATAATATATATTTATATTATATTATATTTATAATATATATTTATATTATATTTATAATATAATATATAAATTTACTTTTATATATTATATTTATTATTTAAAACGAACTGGTATGACATAAAAGTTTGTATGTACCACGGGTACTAATAGATATATACCTTTGGGCGGCTTACGAACCCTCGGGCCAGAGGCCCTCGACTTTGTAACAATGTCACCCTCAGGGCATAATCATCTACTTAGTACCCTTGATACATAAATAACTATAAAAGTAAAGTCTGGTGATGTCGTCATTTAATTTTTTGATCAATATTTCTTATCCTTTTCGCTATATTCAAAATGGGGCCAAATAGCCGTCCTTGAGTAGCAATTACCTACACTTTTGAACTAAAGACATTTTGATTAATGAATTAATAAAAGGAAAAAACGAAAACTGGTGAAATTTGTCCATTTTTCTTTTTTTGCTTTCTTACTTTATAAATTCAAACTTGTTTCACTTTAAATTATAGGTAATTATTCTTCAAATGTCGGTACTTGGCCGATTTTTGGATAAAAGGAAAAATTAACGAAATATTGCACTAGACCTCACTCAATTTTGAATAGTTTAAGTCAAAAGTACGAACATTTTAACCTCTGCATATTTTAGCAGGGTCATAATTTTACACACACCCGGTAAATTGAATACCAAATTGTTCGGTATCTGTGTCACCTCGATAAAATTAATATGCGCTGTTATGAAGTGACATTTAAAAACGCTGTTTTCAAATAAAGATTGAAAGTAACGCAACCACGAATCATGCATTTGACCTAAACTCGCCCAAATACATAAAGCACAATCACGAATCTAATAACTTTTAATTAGAATCAGCCATTGGATCCAATGGCTTTACAGGGCGGTCATGAAAGTAAAGTACCTTAACGCGGCCCGGCCCGATTATCGGGTTCGGGTCGGGCCGGGCCACTTAATCAATAAAGATTCGGGTTTTTGGGCCCTAACAATTTTTTCCGGGCTTGCCGGACCTGCTAGGCCTGCAGGACTTTTGAAGCCAGCCGGTCTTTCAGGTCAGCTTTGATTTGCTTATGTGCTTTGTTTTAAAGATATACAGGGTGTCCGGTAACTTATGGGCCGTAGAGTAACTGGAGATACTAGACATCAAACTAAGCCGATTAAGTCATATAAGTTTTTTCGGATTGTTACTCGTTCAGGGTGTTGACAGTAAAAGTATTCTCGAAAATAAGCCATAATTTTAAAACGGTTTATTGAATCGAATTGAAAGTTGGCAATGTTATGTTTTTATGAGCAAGAAATAAGAATTTGTAAATATTTTTTAGTTTGAAACTAGAGGGCGCTAGTTGCATATACTGGGCTTCATAAATCTATGATTTTTTTCTTACCTGTGATATTAGGTGTTTTTCAATTATAGTTTCTTAAAGAAGGGCATTTTCTGAGTCAAAAAGGTGTTCTTGATTGATCTTAATATCTTTAACGGTTTTCGAGATATTTCCCTTTAAACATCCCAAAGCATAAAAAAACATAGTACATAATTAAATTATTATTTTAATTATCAAAAAAAAACTTATAGACATAATCGGCTTAGTTTGATGTCTAGTATCTCCAGTTGCTCTACGGCCCATAAGTTACCGGACACCCTGTATTTGTAAAATCATTTTTAAGCCCTAATTATTTTTTTCGGGCTTGTCGAGCCTGTCAGGCCTGCCGGGCTCAACTACTCAAATTCTTAATTTTTAAAAACACAGTTATTAGGAGCCATTAAATCTACAATTTAAAATTATTTTAATTTATACAGGGTGTCGCAAATAGTCAGGGCATATCCAACATACTATTTCTTAAATGGAACACCTTATACAGGGTGATTTCTAAGTTGATACTTATTTTTTAGCTGTGTATAGAAGGCATTAAAATAAAAAACATTTTCAAATACCTTTTTTTAAAAAACTCAAAAATAAAATACTTACATTCATTTATTACACTATGGATCAAATACAGTTCTGCCTAACTTGCCCGTTGAAGAACATTAAAAAAACTTCTGGGTGTAGGATGAGCCCGCAACGGAAAGCGTTCTGCGTATAATCTCGAAGCAGCAGCCGCACTTTGACGACACTCACCGTAAATTAGCACCATATCTACTACATATTTAATTGTTTTTAAATTTTACCATTTTCACGTGTCACCAATTTAAAATGAACTTGCTTCAGAAAAACACACCGCAGCGGAATGCCAAATAACTCACCAACGACCCATAAATTGCATGACTAATAAGAGATAAGACAAACAACATAAAGTATAGCAGGCTCTCGCCTATTTTAAAGTTTTTTGAAAAAAGGTATTTGAAAATGTTGTTTATTTTAATGCCATCTATACACAGCTAAAAAGGAAGTGTCAAATTGGGAATCATCCTGTATATCTCAATTTTTAATTTTTTCCTTAAACACCTATTTTTCCTAAACGGTACGTAATTGTTTACTCAATTTTAACATGTTTATCAAATAACTTAACTAACCATGGGTTTATAATAAAAATGTGTTAAATCGCTGCAAACCTTTCAAAACTTTTAAATGATACGAGTTAGTTTAGATATTAGCGTGTTCACACATATTTAAACACATTTTACCCAACTTGTGTTCTAATCAAAATTAGGATAGAAACTGTATTTATACTACTGGAAATAACTAATAATTTATTTGTAATTTTCACTCAGTACGCTCAAGTCCAAAAACCTACTTTTTTTACTAGGGTAAGCCGTGAAAACTCAAATTTCGTTTTTAATGGCGAATGTGTCACTAGACCTCACTTTTAAGTGGGCGGTATTCTATATTAAAGGCTCATCCGTTTTTTTAATAACCCTATATGAAAAAAACAGTGTATAATTATACCGTTTTAAAAAGAAAGAGTCCGGTTCTTTCTTATAACGTCTTTGGCACGCTTAGCTGCATTTTTTCAAACGCAAGCGAAGTGTTAAATAAATATATAATTTTATAATAACAAATAATAGGTAAGAAATGTTACGTAAATAGCTTGTTACCAATGCCAAATAACCTTGAACTGGTACGCACTAATTAGTAGTTTTAACTAAAAAAACATTGTCGGCAACAATCTTATTATTGAAGAATGATGATGAATCAGGATTGGTAGGTACCTATCGAGGAGCCTATTGTTTAAAAAAATGTGTTGATTTTTTTCGGAAAACTGGCGTGAAGGATTCACGGTTATTAACATTTTTATGATTCACTTCTTCGCTGCAGTTAAAATTCCGGTTTTATCTTTGCAATATTGAGTTGTTAATTGTGTGGTTCTTGTTCTTTATGAGGGCTTTATATCAAAATTGGGAACATGGAATCCCCTCGGTAGCTGTCTGTCTGTCCTATAGTCTATTTCAGAAAGGCGTAGAGTAATAAAAGCTCATTAGGTATGCAAAGGGACTACAGAGTGACTCAACGAATATTTTAGTCACTTTCATAATTTGGCATTGATTTTATTGCAAAATTCTTTCTTTTCGTAGTACCACCCGGGTTTGGGTCAATTTATGGGTTTTGCCTATTGTTATCCATTTACAAACACTAAAAATGGTGTGACAAAGGCGTGCATTATGTACATAGTATTAGGTACAGTTACTTTTTATTAAACATTATAAAAAAATACATTATACAGGTATTGAATTATTAAAAATCATAATATTCTTCGTTATTTGACTTGTGCAAACAATGTATATTGTAATGGCACTAAATAAAAATTTTGATTTTGTCATCTGAGGAACTGTCATCTCCTCTTGACGTTATAATTAACGGGTCGACGGTCCGATCGATCAGGTGGTCAAGATCTCACATTTTCTCTTCTTTTTTAATGATATGATGGACTGCTTTTCGTCAGTTCTCTGGTGTCACGTCCTTAATGGCTTGATCAAACAGTAGCTTAACGTCTTTCATTTTGAATGATGTGTTGTGTCTTGCTACAAATCCTTTCACTTGCGCCCATATAAGTTCTGTAGAATTTAATTCGCAATGATATGGCTGTATGCGCAGCACAGTTACACTATGTTTTTCAGCTATATCTTCCACGGCATATTTCATAAAACGATATTCATGTAAATTTGCTATAGCTAATAGTTCCTTCTTTATTAAATTATCTTCTTTTTTTTGGTTAGTTATAAATAATTTAATGCACAAAATGTACCTGCGCCTATGGCCGACACCGAAATTGAGCCGAACTGGACGGAATTTCCCATTTTTTTACTCTACACCTTTCTGAAATAGACTATAATCATTTATGTAAATACTTAATATTGAACAACCAACCCGTATATTAACATTAATTTCGACAGTACTTCAGTGTCATTACAACCTCTGTTAACGGTTGTTTCTTTTATACAAGGTAATGTCACAAGTCATAAAAATAAATACTAAAAAGGATAAAATTCGTACTATAAAAAACAACCATATTATGTACCACCTTTTGTGGAGCCGATTTCGTTCTATTTTTGAAAGCTAACTTCATTTACAGTTAGTTAATAATTATCTATCCTAAATAGGATATGGCTAAACAACAGTACATGTGATGTGATAACAATTAAAAATTCGTATTTCAATACTTCCTGTTGTGGAAACTATACAGCAGTAATAGAAATTAAGTTTTAAATTTTAACTTTTTTACGAGGATGCAGAAATTGTGACTTTTCCGCAATCAACTTTACACGTAAAAGTGGATTTATTTCGTACTATAGTCTGTTTTAGAAAATGTAGAGTAATAAAATGGGAAATTCCGTCCAGTTCGGCTCAATTTCGGTGTCGGCCATAGGCGCAGGTAAATTTTGCGTATTAAATTATTTATGATAACTAACCAAAGAAAAAAAAAGATAATTTGATAAAGAAGGAACTATTAGCTATAGAAAATTTACTTTAACATCGTTTTATGAAATATGCCGTGGAAAATATAGCTGAAAAAACACAGTGTAACTGTGCTGCGCACACCGCCATGTCATTGCGAACTGAATTCTATAGAACTTATATGGGCGCAAGTGAAAGGATTTGTAGCTAGACACAACACGACATTCAAAATGAAAGACGTTAAGCTACTGTTTGATCAAGACATTAAGGAAGTGACATCAGAGAACTGGCGAAAAGCAGTCCATCATGTCATTAAAGAACAAGAGAAAATGTGGGATCTTGATCACCTGATCGATCGGACCGTTGACCCGTTAATTATAACGTCAAGAGGAGATGACGAAGAATATTATGATTTTTATAATTTAATTACTGTATAATGTATTTTGTATTTTTTTGAATTTTGCAATGAAATCAATGCCAAATTATGAAAGTGGCTTAAATATTCGTTGGGTCACTCTGTAGACCCTTTGCATACCTAATGAGCTTTTATTACTCTACACTTTTCTGAAATAGACTATAGTAACAAAACGTAAATTTTTATACAAACTCAAAACGTAAAAGTTACGAAATATAAACGTTAACCAAAAACCGAAATGGCGACTGCGTCAGTAGCCCTAACTCTTAAGCACATCGGCTACGTTTGAATCAAACACCTTTGTTTTGTTATAAATATTTTTTACAGGTTAATATCCAGGATTTTCAAAAATCACATCGTCAATTTGGACGTTTTAGACAAAGTTTATCTCTTTTTTTAGTAGAGTGTATTTATGAAAATAGAAATGCCAAAAACTTTTAAAGTAAAGCCATTTTTTTCTCCAAAATGCCGACTTATTGGTCTATTTTCCTTTCCAGTTGGAGTCATGGTTCAAATCGGGTACTGGCAAGAAGCCGACCGGACAGAGGCCCAACTCCCAAGTGGGTCAGAACGCCGACGCGGACCTGCAAGTGGACGAGGACTACGCCAAGAAGGTGGACGCGATGTCGGAGAAGGAGGTCACTGGCATGTTCGAGGAACTGTTGGTGAGTATAGGGGCAACCTGTTTGTTTGCAGGAATAACTTTTTACTAGGGTGTCCGGAAACGCCGTATATTTTAAAATACTGCCATCTGCTGCAAATATAATCCCCCCTCGAATATTTCCCAACTACCTGGACCTTTCTTTAACTTTCTCGGACTCGTTATAGTTAAGATGTCTTTTTGAGCGAAAGTAATTACTTCCTCATCTGAGAACTGACGATTCAAAGATCTGATGCCTTTATCTCCCTAGTGTTTCATAAGTTCCCAGAGAGTGTATCGGTGTCGTCTTCCTAACACTCAGGACTAGTCTGGACCTGCTTGACACCAATTAATACCATGTGTTTCTTTAGGCGATAATACCATGTTAAAATCCCTACTTGAAGATTTAGGACTTGCCGTATTTTATTCAGGAGTCACTCCAATCGGGGTTCGTTGGAACCCGTTATATCTTTGAGTTGTTCCACAGAACGTCGCGAGGCCCACTCGTTAAGTTTAGAGTCTATACTTATAGTTAAGATGTCTTTCCGGGCGAAGGTGATTACTTCCTCATCTGGGAACTGTCGATTCAAAGATCTGATGCCTTTATCTCTCTAGTGTTTCACAAATTCCCAGGGAGTGTATCGGTGTCCTCTTCCTATTACTCAGGACTTGTCTGGACCTACTTGACACCAATTAATGACATGTGTTTCTTCAGGCGATAATACCATAATAAAATCCCTACTTGAAGATTCAGGACTTGCCGTATTTTATTCAGAAGTCACTCCAATCGGGATTTGTTGGGTCCCGTTAGTTGTTCCACAGAACGTCTCACGGCCCACTCATTGAGTGCAGACTCTACCTGCTGTTTCTGGTTTTAACCCCTGGAAAGGAGTCTCTCTCTGCGAGCTCATCGCCGGTTTCATTGCCATGCGCTACCTGGTGTAGTTTTAACTCTTGGTCTTATCAATCTGATGTCGGGCTTTTTTCTAAATGAAATCATACAAATTTGTTGCTGTCATCCAAACTGTAATAAACCATTTTCATATAACACTCTGTATTGTCTTGAAATTATTTAAACCTAATTTTTCATTATTTTTTTAGAGTGATATGAACCTGAATGATGACAAGAAGCAACCTCTTCGCAATTTGCCTCTGGAACAGAAGAAATACATGCTGGTTATGCAGAATAAAAATAAGACAGATACAGGTAAGAAAGATTAAGAATCAGTAGAAGGAAAATGTGTTTTAAGCAGAGCTGATAATAAGTTTGAATATAATAAAAGTTAATATCTAACCAAATATATTTTAGAGAAAAGCACAAGAACAAAGAAGGTAAAAATAAGAACACAAAGTCTTCCTCCACTGATATATTATAGAAATATTTAGTCAAATTCTCTACATGTTTCGAATGCAGAAGCATTCATCTTCAGGAGAAAAAATTAAAGAAGAAAGGGCCAGCAGATATCACCCTAACTGAGCAACACAAATATAGGTTCGGTGTAAAATGAATGAAGAAAACAATACACATTGCATTGTGAATAAGAAAAGTATAAGGGTTGAGACTTAAGGTACTGTGAAAACTTTAAAGGTGGAGTGAAAAATTTAGCATCTTTGTGTGGAAGAACTTTTCACTCCACCTTTAAAGTTTTCACAGTACCTTAAGTCTCAACCCTTATACTTTTCTTATTCACAATGCAATGTGTATTGTTTTCTTCATTCATTTTACACCGAACCTATATTTGTGTTGCTCAGTTAGGGTGATATCTGCTGGCCCTTTCTTCTTTAATTTTTTCTCCTGAAGATGAATGCTTCTGCATTCGAAACATGTAGAGAATTTGACTAAATATTTCTATAATATATCAGTGGAGGAAGACTTTGTGTTCTTATTTTTACCTTCTATATTCCCACTCCACTTTAAGTATGGACTACTTCTTCAAGACAAGAACAAAGGTTCAAATATGTCTGCCGCACTTGTACTTAATACATTTTTTTTAGGTAACCGATTCAACGACCCAGAAGACTACCACAACTACCTGGAGCAACACCTTCGGAGCGAATACATACAACTGAACAAGCTACTGAACTGTTCGGAAAGTTTAAGGGTGGCGCTGGCGAACAACCCCCTAAGTTGGGTAGAGAAATTCGGTAGCCAAGGGATGCAACTAATCCTGAAAGTTCTGGGGGTGGGATTTAAACAGTGAGTATTTTGAGTGACAGAAGTAAAAACAGACGACACTTTCTAGTTATTGAGTCGTCTTTGTTCTGTAACGCTGTTCGGAGCGCCAAGTACATTCAACATTCGCGAAGCGCTTTTTTATATTATAACTTAATAATAAATTATAAAAACTTATTTTTTTTTTCAGCAAAGACGTCAAACTTCAATATGAATGCCTGAGATGTCTGGAAAAATTTATGAACAACACTACCGGCATAAAACTATTCTTTTTGAGTGACAAGGGACATGAGATTGTAGCTAAGTGTTTGGACCATGAAAGACCTCAGGTTATGATTCAGGCTTTAAAGGTGTGTATGTTTATATATTGCCTTGATTACTCATGTCTGAGAAAGCTGACGTTTTTACCATTATATTGACTAGTGCCTATGCCTAGTCATTATTACAGATTTATTTACACCTAACATCGTCAATGGACGCTAGAGAAAAAAATGGCCCAGAGCGGAACCCTGCGGAACTCCGAATAAAATAACCCTGATCGTTTACCCACGCAGGGTATGCAGAGTGTTCCTTAATGACGTGCTAATATTTTAGGGTGTGATTCCTCAAGTCATTTTATGAAGAAAAGTTTATATAAATATACAGGGTGTCGCACCGGGAACCGAATCGATCTATATATAGAAAACTATACATAGGAAAATTTTGAAAATTTGACAGTATGCTGATGCTGATGGGGGCGACCGGGCTAAAATATTTTCATAATGGTGGCACTTCCGGTTATACCGGAAGTAAGTGTCAACTTGCTTATTTCAAATGAGACACCCTATATATTATTACATTTTTGCATTCTACGCAAGATTCTAGGCAGATTTTGTATACCATGTCCTATACCTATGTCTAAACGTTTTTGACATATTTGAATTTTTATGTCCAAAATGACGTTCGCAAGCCTTAGAATAATTATCAATTTTTTCTATATAATGAAGCCTTATTTATTTAATTTAAGTAGGATTCCTTGTTATAAAGAACCTGCTTTAATAGATTTTTTATAATATTTTGATTACTATTAATACAGGGTGTTTAAAAAATAAGATTAAAAATGAAATTAAAAAAACTGCAAAAAGTCTAGATTTTCAAATGGAAACACCCAAATTTTATAATTATTTAGCATTAAAAATAAGGTTAAGTTTGTATAAGGTTGTATATCCCAAAAATTCTTAGTTTTTGAAATATTGCCAATTTAATATTTTTATATGGGGATTTTGCTGCAGAGAAGTTTAGTTACTCTTAGTTGGCTATGGCGGCGTTGAAAAACAATTAAATGCTAAAAAAATCTATGACGCTGTCACTTAACATTATTAATAATCATTCCCGGGCGCTTAAATTATACAAACGAAGATTATTTAAACTTATTTATTATTTATGGAGAATGTGATTAAGTTATATCATGTCACATTTGCCATTCGATATCCGCAAAAACAGAAGCCATCACAATGTGCTTATTAATAATGTTTAAATGGTAAGTGACAGCTTTATAGATTTTTTAGCATTTGATTGTTTTTCAACGCCGTCATAGCCAACTAAGAGTAACTGAACCTAAAATCTGCAGCAAAATTCCCATATAAAAATATTCCAATTGGCAATAATTCGAAAACTAAGAATTTTTGGAATATACAAACTTACCCTTATTTTTAATGCTAAATAAGAAATAATTATGAATTTTTGTGTTTTTCTTCGGGCGTTTCCATTTGAAAATCTGGACTTTTGACAGTTTTTTTAATTTCATTTTTAATCTTATTTTTTAAACACCCTGTACTAATAGTTATCAAAATATTATAAAAAATCTATTAAAGCAGGTCCTTTATAACAAGGAATCCCACTTAAATTAAATAAATAAGGCTTCTTTATAGAAAAAATTGATAATTATTCTAAGGCTTGCCAACGTCATTATTGACATAAAAATTCAAATATGTCAAAAACCTTTGGACATAGGTATAGGACATGGTATACAAAATCTGCCTAGAATCTTGCGTAGAATGCAAAAATGTAATAATATATAGGGTGTCCCATTTAAAATAAGCAAGTTAACACTTACTTCCGGTATAACCGGAAGTGCCACCATTATGCAAATATTTTAGCCCGGTCGCCCCCATCAGCATCAGCATTCTGTTAAATTTTCAAAATTTTCCTATGTATAGTTTTCTATATATAGATCGATTCGGTTCCCGGTGGTACACCCTGTATGTCCTACACGGCTTAAATTTTTTGCTACAGGGTGTTGACTTTTTTTTTAATGCGTTTCTTATAATATCTCCGAAAGTACTTTAGATAATATAAAATAATAATATTTTCAATTTTTGCATATGCTAATAGGACAAAACCACATGTTTTAGTAAGTTATAAAAGTTATTTTTTGTTCCACCAGTGGCATCCCTGCAAACATGTCCTCTGATATTTTTTAGAAAAAAAGTGGTACGCCACTGACATTTTTCCATGTGGATATTATTTCTGTTTAGCCTGGTCAATTCTGCATAAAAATGGCCTCTTGCGTTTTTCTCTTCCTTGGAGGGAGAACCATTTTCCTCCCTCGTTTATGTGTCGAAAATGACGTTTTCTAGTAAGGTAGTAGAAATAGCTATTTACCTAACGAGTGCGGAAAATGAATTTTGCCGCACGAGTCTGCCGTTCCGAAAGACGCGTAGCGTAGTTCGGTGAAGCCGAGTACAATAGTTTTTCTACGGACATGGGGACATAAGTAACACATATTTCAAAGAAATTTAATAGTTTTTAATTAACTATAATAATCACATACATATATGTAACAGTAACTAATTCTGAGGAAAAAAGTAATAATTAAGTTATAGGAAACTGTTAAAAAAACTTATTCTTTAAAATTAACATGGTAGGTAACCGAAAAGTGACAATTATAAGCATTATTAACTAAATTTGGAGCATTTTGTTGGTTGGTTTTCTCGGTGTTGGATAATGTTGACACTTTCTTTTCTTAAATTGTCGTACTGGTGCGGGTTCGCTATCAGGAATATTATTAATTTCATACGCAAAACTTGTAGAAGGCAAGGGTGAAGGTGGAGGCGAATTTGTTTCTTTAGAGTGTAGAATGTGGTTCTCTATACGTTTTTTGTTCCCCATGGACTCGTCCACATATGATTCTTCACCTTTTGTCAATTGTCATCCCCCGAGATGTTTCAAATTAGTAATATCCACTCCAGCGTCGGGCAACATAGTAGCCGAAGAACGTCTATAACAGTATCCAGTATAGGTCTCTGGATTTGGAAGTCCTAAAAAAGCAGCCACATTTGATGGTATCTTACCAAACTTATTAATGCCAACGGTTTGATTAGTACATTTTCCCTTTTGGAAATTGACAAAAAACCTTTGATGCGGTGTACTTTTGGGACGCAGTGAGATGTACTTCTTAATTAAATTGAGATTTTTTTTTCTCCAGTTACCACAAAGCTTCTGCTCTGATGAGTCTTGCTATCTGGCATTTTCACCAGAAATAACTCCTTTTGTTCGACCACGTTTTCACACAACAGATAAGTTAATTCTTCGCGCCTACAGGCTCCAGCGACTCCAAATATAGTTGCAATTTTAATAAGCAAATAAATATCGTCAGGCGCAGTGCTTAAAAACATTTTAACATCTTCATGGCTCAGGGCTTTAGACTTTTTTGGTCTGAAACCCACCATTTTCTTTTTTTTTAAAGCAACTAATTTAAAATTGCCTGCTAATATCAACGGTTTTTTTTCAATTTCAGCATAGATTTTACCATTAAGTACTTGGACCACATTGTAGAAGGTTGAAAATTCTTTAAAATTTCTTGGAAATAAAACAAAAGCACCTCTTCTTTACTAATGTTGCTTATTTTCTTGTCGGTGCACCATTTCGTAAACTTTTCATATTCTTGAATGTACCTTACTTTGGATTTTTCTGGAAGCAAATCTAAATCTACGTGTTTTGCTGCACTCATAATGTACTCTGGAACCCCATCTTCCATTTCCAGATTATCAAAATAAGTTAAACTCATTCTGGAGTGGAGTATAACTTTTGACAAATGGCGAAGGTTCAAAATTTTATCTATTATTGATTTTGACATAATCGCGCCGAAAAAAATGTCCGCACTAGTGTGGAAAAATCAATTTTTCGCACTGATATCCGTGCGGAAAATTGGGTTTTTCACACGTCTGTATAAAAAAAGTACTCCAAATTTAAAGTTTGACAATGTCAAAAATTACTTGAACGACCATGAATACAAGAACTAACGTTTTTCATTTCAGATTTTGGCCCCGATGTGTTTTTTGACGGAAGGAGAGGAAGACGGAGCCAAGAAGGTCTTGTTGGCTATTACGAAGGTCGCGGAGGACAAGAATATGGAAAGGTTTTTGCCAGTCGTTAATGGAATTATCAAGAGCGCTAATGCCGATTTGCAGGTAAGGAAATTTAGGACGGAATTTTAAATTAAAATGGTTTTAATTCAAGCGCCCATTAAAACTGAAAAAAAAGGCATTGAAGAAAAGGCCTTAGAAAATGGAACCTATAGAATTAGCATTACTTGTCCATTACACACTTTTGCCTTTATACCGGAAGTAGCTGTCAACTTAACTATTTGAAATGAACGAATGATTGTACAGGGTGAGTCAATGATAGAGTAAAGTTCATTTTTGCCTTTATCTTAAGAATTAGATGAATATCCAAATACAAAAGTTGTAGAGACCATTGAGGTGCACATTTTAAAATTATGCTGGAGTATACGGCCCAAAAACACATGGCGAATATAACTTTTTTAAATGGAATACCCTATATATTATATAGGGTAAAAATAAATTGTATTATTTTCTGATTCCAAACAAAATTTTACGTTTATTTTGTAAATGTCATGTGTCTAAATTCAACAGTTTTTGAGATATTGACGTTTAAAATATGGCATTTTCAGACGGGCTGCAACATTGGAACGGTTCAGCTTAAAGAAAAATGGTTTTCACCTCCCTATCCTAATTTATTATTCTGTATCTAAAAGTTACCGCTTCCGGTTTAACATAACAAAAAGAATAGAAACAAACGTTTACGCGTGGGAATGAACGTGCGCGTCCAAATTCGCGCGGTTAAAACCTTTCGTATTAAGGCCGCTAATAAAAATTTTCCCGCTTTTTACAACGACAGGCAATGTAAGGTTAGAACTGTCACTCGCGTTCAACGGTTACTAAGCAACGTCCTCATATGTGACGACATGCGCAGAGATGTTCAAATTTCAGTTTGCTTATCGGCATGCCGTTGTAGGTGTATCGTGATCTTAACAGTGCATCTTAGATAAACGGAACTTACGTTACTATATTGGTTATTAATTATCTACATAACTATTCAAAAAAATATAACTTTCGGTTTAACCGGACATCCGAAAGTTAACCGGAAGTTAATTTTTTTTTAGTGGAAAATAAAAATTTAATATAAGAATGTGAGAGCCGTTTTTTTTCTAAGGTGCTTAGCCTGTTAAAGCACTAAAAATGTCATTTTTAAAAGATAATATATCAAAGACTATTCAGTTTAGACGTTTGATTTGATGACTGATACAAAATACGTTTAGAATAGTATAGTAATTATTATGATATTTAAAATAACAAAATTGACAGCTATCTCCTGTGTTACTACTTGTATTTTTTTCGACGGTCACGTCTATTTCACAAATTCAGAGTGACAGGTTTTATTTTTGCTTATTCATATCAGGTATTTTAATTTTACATACACAAATTTGTTTATTGGTAATTCTATTGATTTAATTTTCTAAGGATTTGGCAACATATTATACAGTTTCTAGGGTTACTTACGTAGTTACAATAGTAGTTTTTCTACTCCCACATGGAAATTTGCTGTTTCCTTTACACTTAAGTGGCGAGTAAAGTAGGCTATTCCAGTTAACTGTGCGGGAATATATCATATCCATTCTAGATAGGTAATGAAACTGACCAATCACAGTAGTCAATTGCAGATAAGCCTTTGTTGTTTATAAAAGTACTGACCAATCACAGTATATTATTTTTACTGAGGCTCTGCCTTATTTTTCAAGACATTAAATTATATAATTTAAATGCATATGGTACAATTTGTTATTAATTTGTTCAATATAATAAAATCTACATGCATTTATAATAGAATCATCAATAATGCAACCTGCTGAATGTGCATAGAAAATTAATTTCATGTAGCATCATTTATCAGTTGGTTTTCCGATAATTAACTAAACGCTTCGATAGTCCAGACGTTAAAGCGTTGGACTATGGAACCAAGGGTCGTGAGTTCGAACCTGGCAACTTATAAACTTTTTTTTACATTTTTTGGCATAAGGTCGTACAAAAAATATACTGTTCAACTCGAGTGGATTGTCCATATTGCCCTCGGAAGTTTAACCACTCCGCCTACGGCGTCGTGCTTAATTTACTTCCTCGTACGATATGGACATCATATCCACTCTTGTTGTACAAACTACTATTGTACAACGAGAGTGGATATGATGTCTATATCTCACAAGGAAGTAAATTGAGCGCGGCGGAGTGCTCAAACTTCCGAGCGAGATATGGACAATCCACTTGGATTTAACAGTATATTTTTCCTACATCCAAACTTACGAACCTTACGAGGGCTTGAACCTACGACTTACGATCATTGGATCCAAAGTTGGACGCTTTACCGTCTTGGCCACGGGATCATTATTAGAAATTATGGTAAAACCAACTCAATAATCATGCTACATGAAATTAATTTTCTATGCACATTCAGCAGGTTGCATTATTGATAAATCTATTATAGATGTGTATATATTTTGTTATATTGGACAAATTAATAACATTATACCATATACATATACAGGGTGGGGATAAATTAAGGAAACAATTCAATATCTCGAAAATTGAAAAAGCAACCTTAAAACCCTCGGACACGTCGATTTAATTTTACTTTTGCGCACACTGTAAAATTATTTTGAATTATACAGGACCACTCACAAAAGCTCTACAACTGTCAACTTTGGTTTTTTTAATGGAACACCCTAGTTTTTTTGGCTGTTTTGGATTTTACGCACAATTCTAGCCAAATTTCGTATAACATAACATATGACTAAAATTGACAGTTTTCGAGATATTTATAGATGAATCACAAATTTGATACATTAAAGAAATGTAAAATAAAATGACTTAAGTGAAGGAAAAGTTGTATATTCTACCTTATATTTTAATGAATTAAAATTAGACATTTAAAATGTAAAATTTATCAAAAAATTGAGAAATATATTAATTCAAGCAACATCGCAAAACAGAACTAAATATTACACAGAACTACTACTTTAGGAACTGTTGAAAATGGCCACCATTTACAGCTCTGCAGTGCCATAGTCGGTCAACAAATTCCTGTTGCACATTAGTAACCACATTAGGTTGAATACTTCTTATCACATTACGAATTCGCTCTTTAAGAATTTCGACGGTATCGGGCTTATTTTTGTACACGATGCCTTTAATATATCCCCAAAGAAAAATATCTAAGGGAGTTAAGTCCGGCGACCTTGGTGGCCACTCTATTGCGCCACGTCTCCCTATCCATCGCCCTTGAAAAGTATTATCTAAATATCTTCTGACGTTAGCCGCATAATGGGGCGGTGCGCCGTCTTGTTGATACCACAGATGATCAATTGGGAGGTCAGGATCGTTTGGATTAGGATATAAAGTAGCCAATGCTGGGATTAGACTATCTTCTAAAAACTCGAGGTACAGCTGCCCTGTTAGTGATGAATTAAAAAAATATGGACCTATAACTTTATTATCAACAATACCAGCCCAAACGTTCACACTTTGACGATACTGTGAATGACTTTCCCTGTACCAGTGAGGGTCTTCTCTCACCCAATATCTAAAATTTTGTTTATTGACTTCACCGCTGAGACAAAATGTGGCTTCATCCGAGAAACAGATCCTTTTAACAAAAAATGGATTATTATTACACATGTCCGTCATTATTTCGCAGAATTCATTTCTGCGATGTGGATCATCATCCAATAACTCTTGAACGAATTGTAATTTATAAGGGTAAAACTTTTCTTTTTTTAAAATCTTTGCCACCGTTGTTCTGTGTACATCGTTATCACATGCCGCTTGGGTCGTCGAAGAATGTGGATTTTCCTCATAGGTTAACAAAAGATCTAACTTTTTTTCATCTGAAATCGTAGGGCGACCTTTTCCAGTAAGATCCTTTACACTGCCAGTATCCCTCCATTTTCTTTCAATTTTGCTCACTGCTGATTTACTTATGCGTTCCCTATGGGGATATTTGTTATTAAACATTTCACTAACTTCCTGTTGTGTTCTAGTCTTATCATTATTAAAATTTCCATTCTTTCCTTCTCGGTTAAACGCATAGTCAATATTTGGATCCAAAAGAACAGCAATATTTTATTGGCAACTATTGACAGTGACACTCATTAAAACTAGGTGTTGATACCTCCTAATTATTGCGTAAAGGTATGTGTTTATAATCAAATTATTAAGGCGATATGGCAAAGGTTATTATGTCTTATAATTTAAATATCTCGAAAACTGTCAATTTTAGTCATATGTTATGTTATACGAAATTTGGCTAGAATTGTGCGTAAAATCCAAAACAGCCAAAAAAACTAGGGTGTTCCATTAAAAAAACCAAAGTTGACAGTTGTAGAGCTTTTGTGAGTGGTCCTGTATAATTCAAAATAATTTTACAGTCTGCGCAAAAGTAAAATTAAATCGACGTGTCCGAGGGTTTTAAGGTTGCTTTTTCAATTTTCGAGATATTGAATTGTTTCCTTAATTTATCCCCACCCTGTATATAATTTAGTGTGTTGAAAAATAAGGCGGAGCCTCAGTAAATACAATAAACTGTGATTGGTCAGTACTTTATAAGAACGCCACAGAGAAATATAATTTGTCTAACAATATTGTCAACTAATGGGAAATTTCCGAATTTGTGAGAACAAAGCACAGAAAAATGATATGTAGGCGCTGTCTTCAACGGGAAAAGAGAATTTTTTACGCACAGTGTTATATTCGTAGGATATTCTTTAGGATCACTTGTAGTTGTGATCTGCAAAAAAAAAGGCATGTTCCGTATTGTGTGCGTTTGTGGAATTTTTCTTTAAAAATGGGAAATTTTATTTTTAAAGGTTGCAACACTGTGCAGCACTCTTATGAAATTTTGCCGTACAGTTAACTGGAATAGCCTACTTTTCTCGTCACTTAAGTGTAAAGAAAACAGCAAGTTTCCATGTGGTAGTAGGAAAATTAGTTTACAGTTTTTTAATATCATATCTTAATCATAATTAATTATGACGGTGTTATATTTCACCTTTGTACCTGCAGTTTAATCCGATTACTACATTTTATATGATTTTTTTAAAACAAGAATCAAAAATAAACGTGCAATTTACCAGGTACAATTTTAAATTTTTCGGATTCCAGGCAATTTTGGTTTAATAATGCACCAATCAAATTGATTTTGTCGGTAAAGGCTTAGGTATTAATTTTAAACGTTTTTCTTGTTAGTTTTAATTTATAGCTTACCTAATAAATTAATATGGTTTGTAATCTAAAAATGTTAGCAACTATACGCAGACAATCAGTAATAAAATATACAAGAAGTGTATGTACTTATCAGTGACGGCTAGTGGTAAATTTTTTAAGGGGTTATATTGAAATTCAGGTATCCCTACAGGCTACATGTAACTTTGGCGAAAAAGGCGCGTTTTAAGGATAAATCGGCTACGTTTTTACTTATATATGCCGGGCGTCAGCATCGAACCTGCAAATTTTATTTGTCATTATCTAAATGGGTTTTTTCATCAACCGTTTTCATTACACACGCATGAAACCTGCTTGCAACCTGTGGTAATGTCTGCCCTACCCTTGCATATCTAGTGAGGAAATACCTTTGTACTGTTGTCATTTCATTTCTTATTCTTTCGAATTAGCCTTTTTACCTCTTCATTCGCTGCCAATGCCATTCCCCAGGGGACCTACAGCTTAACGTCGGTTCTGAACCACGATCCTTAGTCATAAGACACCCCCCGCCCCTTGCGTCCTTGCATGCCCTACTGATTGTGGAGTGTGTACCTTCTTCCGTATCCCACGATATATCCGGCCTGGTTACCAGCATAAATGGGGTGGGTTGGGAGATAATACATTTTACAATCTGCCCTGCATTTTTAGAACTATGTGCTAAACGGCAACACTGCAATTCTCCGTTGCTAGCCCGATTAGTTTATTTTTCTTTGTACGTTTATATACAGGGTGATTCCTAAGTTGATACTTCTGTTTTAGCTGTGTATAGGAGGCATTAAAATAAACAACATTTTCAAATACCTTTTTTCAAAAAACTCAAAAGTCAGTCAGTACATTAATTTATTATACTATGGATCAAATACGGTCCTGCCTAACTTGCCCGTTGAATATCATTAAGAAAACTTCTGAGTGTAGGATGAGCCCGTAAGGGAAAGCGTTCTGCGTATAATCTCAAAGCAGCAGCCGCACTTTGACGACACTCACCTTAAATCAGCACCATATCTACTAGTTCATTATTTTCAAACTTTACCATTTTCACGTGTCACCAATTCAAAATTAACTTGCTTCAGAAAAACACACCGCAACAGATCGCTAAATAAATAACTGACCATGCATGACTAATAAGACAAAAACAACATAAAGTATATCAGGGTACATTTTGATGATCAAGCCCGCACTTAGATTTTTTACTTCTGTATCTCGCCTATTTTTAAGTTTTTTCAAGAAAGATATTTGAAAATGTTGTTTATTTTAATGCCTTCTATACACAGCTAAAACAGAAGTGTCAACTTAGGAATCACTCTGTATAATCTGCTAGATCGATATTTGATAAACCATGTAGTACGTACGAAAAGGCGTTATATAAGTGCGAACCAATCTAGTAATAAAGTATTTTTGGCATCTTGTAAGGAAGAGCCGTATTTTTTCTATTTGTCTTTTAGCAGACTACTCTTCTAGACGGTTATTGCGCGAGTTCCACTCGCACTTGACCGCTTTTGTTTTTGTTAAATTCTAAGAATGCAAACCCTTTTTATTTACCGAGTGCCAACTCATAAAAAGTATTAAGGAAAACTTTTAATCTTGGCGCTTATTGACAAAATTTATTTGATTTGTGGATTAATTTTAAACTATTATTGGAAACTTTTCTAGGAAATTAACACCTGAACAATTTATTTTGCTTAAAAGTAAACATACCTGGTATTTTTCTACCAAAAGAACAAATATTGAATATGTTTTAAGTTAAACCCAAAGCCGACGCCGACGTCAAGATTTTATTAAAATATTTTATTATTAAAAGTGACAATAAGTCTTATTGCATTATCGCGAACTATTTTCTCTTACTCACATATCCAGAGTACTCTACGTATCAACATTAATGACACTTATGGATAAGTTAGTCAAAGTCTATATTAAATTAAAAAATTAAACTCAAAATAATATGATTTAAACAAGCAATACAATACAGATATCACCATCACACATTTTTCTAATTGCTTAATCCGGAAATTTCCCATTAGGTGGCAACATTGTTATAAAAATTAGATTCCTCTGTGGCGTCCTTATAAAGTACTGACCAATACACGAAATTATATAATTTATATGTGTACGATACAATATGTTATTAATTTGTTTTGTTTGTACAGGGTGACCCATAACTTATGGGCCGTAGAGTAACTGGAGATACTAGACATCAAACTAAGTCAATTATGTCATATACGTTTTTTTTTGATAATTAAAATATTAATTTAATTTTGGATGTTTAAAGGGAAATATCTCGAAAACCGTTAAAGATATTAAGATCAATCAAGTACACCTTTTTCTTTAAGAAACTATAATTGAAAAACGCCTATTATCACAGGTAAGAAAAAAAATCATAGGTTTATGAAGCCCAGTGTATGCAACTAGCGCCCTCTAGTTTGAAACTTAAAAATGTCTGCAAATTTTTATTTCTTGCTCATAAAAACATATTATTGCCAACTTTTAATTCGATTCATTAAACCGTTTTAAAATTATGGCTTATTTTCGAGAATAAACTTTTACTTTCAACACCCTGTCTCTCTAGAACGAGTAACAATCCGAATAAACTTATATGACATAATCGGCCTAGTTTAATGTCCAGTATCTCCATTTACTCTACGGCCCCTAAGTTATGGGACACCCTGTATAATAGTTTTATTAATAATTAACCTGCTGAATGTGCATAGAAATTTAAATTCCTATAGCATAATTATTGAGTTGGCTTTACCATAATTTCTAACATGATCATTTGGCCGAAACCGCGAACTTTGGATCCAATGGTCGTGAATTCAAGCCCGGCACCCTGCAAACTTTTAAAATTTTTTTTTATCTATGTCGTAAGTTTGGTCCTAGAAAAAAAACTGTTCAACTCGAGTGGATTGTCCATATCGCTCTCGGAAGTTTGAGCACTCCGCCTACGGTGTCGTGCTCAATTTACTTTCTCGTGACATATATACATCATATCCACTCTTGTTGTACAAACTACTATTAATCTAAATTCTTCTAAGCAAAATGTTATCTGCTGAACAAAATGCTTTTTACAGTCCAGTGTTATGGGAATAGTAGTGGTGGGTCGATATCAATGTAACTGCTACTTTGAAACGGTATTTTTCAATACCGTCGTGTCGCGCTCCACTTCATACAAGCAAGCAGTTACTCTGGAACTATTAGGATTTCGTCCTTCGCCGCTACACCCTGCGGTGCGAACCGAGAGAAAGAGACAACGGTCGGCCTGTTCAGCTGTTCGTTGTGGAGCGCAAATGGTATCTGGAGAACAGTAACTCTCGTGGTTGACGGTATTTTGTCGTTGAAGGTATTTTTTCAGGCCGGGGACGAAAGGTTGCCGAGGGAACCGCCCCGTTCGCGGGTATGTATATGTCGTGGGACCGTTTGATGTTAACGCTGCGACTCGTAGTTACGGTGTCGGTGTTTTGCTGGCTTGGTAGCCACGGTGGTATAATATTATAATGGACGCGGTCTCGAGGATCCCTTTGGCGTGTATCGATGATAAAAGAAAAATTACTCAAGAAGTTGAAAAGCAAACTATTAAGACAAAACAAATAATATTCGATGACTCAAATATTATAATTATAAACCATCTCTCATAATCCTATAAATTTCTGACTCTGATTCATAGCTCTTATATATTATAATATCTATTTTAATATTTTGGACCCAATCAAAACAAATAATAAATTTATAAGTGGTTGATAAATTGTTGATTTCTACTCTTTTAAAGTACATAGTTACTTTTAAAAATACTTGGGAAAATTTAGTTTGTAAACACTAATATACATTTTGCGAACGAACATGCACCATAGGTTTTTACCAATGCCGAATTTCTTTAAAAAGTACTTATAAAAACCCTCAAGTGCTGAGAACAGTTCCTAGACGGTAGTTTTTTTAATATAAAGAAATTATAGGAAAAATTTATATAAAACAAGAACACAGACGAATTCTTTATATAAATAAAATACACACAAAATATCTAGAGAAAATGAAAAGCTTTTTCGAAATTAACGAATTCTTTAATGATTTTTATTTTAACTTAAACTTTCTTGCACCACCTGTGCTGTAATGACTTCATTCTATCAGAAAAATAGTATATTACATTACAAGTGATACTTTTCAAACGAGGAGATATTTAGCACGAGGCGTCAGCCGAGTGCGGAAATTCTCCGAGGTTTAGAATAATCACTTTCACACGAGTAATGTACACTATTTTTCCTACGACCACAAAGAAATATTTAAAAAACCTTTGATTTGTGAAAAAAATATTTCAACACTAGTGTTGAAATTAGCATACTTAGGATTATATTCCACTTAATATCTGGTTTCATAGTTTGTCAATAATGCCTTGTCACTAGTAGAACTTCTAATACATTTCATGTTTTAATCTTAAGTGTTTGCTGAGATGTGCAAAAAAACACCTTAGCCTTTTCAACGGCTTGTAAAAAACCGAAAATTTCAAAATCGATTTTACTGAAAAATGGTGAATCCTACCGAAGACTTCAGTGCTTTTAAAAATTGCACCTGGCGTTAAAAATTCCTATAAATAAAAAAGTTGGGGCAATATTATCCTCACTACCTACCCAGTGGGACGCCACTGGAAGAAATACACCTAAGCTAAACAAACCGTTTTGGCTTTGAATTTTAACATTTAAAGAAAGCCGAATAGATAGGCGCACTATGATTCATTCGCTACGTAAGAACCGACGTGACTTCGAAGCGCGCCGTCTTTTATTGCATAAAATAATACAACATCTTGTGTCTGAAATCGATCAAAAATGGAGACAAACATTAGTTCGTCTCCAAAAACAGTTGCCACAGTTTCGCACTGATCCGTCGTTCTTTAAATATTGAAATTCAAAGGTTTTGGACAATTATTTCTATTTGATTACTTTTCAGACTTTATAAAATAAAAATTTTAGAAAAATTGGCAGCTTTGTCAGGCTTTCGTTTTCATGACGTATATTCGATAAAGTTCGTGGTTTTGCTTAGTTTTTTTACTTATTTATTTTCTCAGTGATTGTTTAAAAATATCAAAAAGTACAAACACAGAAAAGTTTATTTTTTGTTTATTTATACACTGCAGCCAAAATCAAAATTAAGTAAATGAGCCCATGCGGGCCAACAAGAACCTGAATTTAACAGGGCAAATTTTAACGCCACTCAAATTGCTTCTTAACCGCATTTTTATTCAAAGTCAAAAACCTGGCTAGCTTGTGGCGCCTATAAAATATTTTGCCTAGACCTAATTAAAAATCAATTCTAATTATTACCCATTTATTTAAAAATTAAATTTGGATGTCTTTTTTCCTATGGTAAATAATGAAACTCCTACATTATTTTTTATATACCGGGGGTCCCATTATGGATGGCAACCGGCCGTATCTCGGAAATGACTGGGCATAGAAACTCGGGGGAAAAAAATACAACTAAAGTGGCCATGAGAAAATCCTGGAAATAATTTTTAAGTTCCGCATTTTACCGCAAGAGGGCGTAAGTGACAAGTTAATTTTAAAATTTTACATATCTCCGAAATTTCCACATTAAGGTATATCTTTGGTAACACCATTAAAAAGATTGGACAATTATGCATCATTTTGGTTTTATGCTCATTGGCGTACCGACTTTAATAAGAGGGGGGGAAGCTGTTGAAACTGTAATCATTTAAATCGCTGTAACTTATAAACGACTTATCCGATTTTAGCAAACCAAAGACTGTTTGGAAGAGAAATGTATGCACTTTTACCAATCGTATTTAGTTGTTCATAATAGTTTAAAAAAAATGCTAGAGGGCGTACTTTGCAATAATAACACATTTTTTGATTTTACTCCGAAAAAATAAATCATACGGTATAATTATGATAACTTAATCGAAAAGTAGATGAAATTTGCTAGAAAAAATATCGAAACCGCAGCTCGATATCTCCGTTCGTTTCAGCGTTAGAACAATTTTTAAAACTTTAAATGAAGAAGCGGTTATATATTTTTTAGAAAAAAAGTGGGACGCCACTGATATTTTTCCATGTGGATATTATTTCGAATTAGCCTTATCAATTCTGCATAAAGATGGTATCTTGCGTTTTTCTCCTCAGGCACACTGTTCTTAAGTAAATTAAATTAGCTCTACTATTTATTATTATTATTAACATTGATAATGAAAAATGTTGTTTTATAAAAATTGTTGGATATGACCACCTTCACTTAATAGCCAAGCTTCCTCCCGTCTAATTTAATTTAATAATTTTAATTAAGAATGGTGTGCCTGAGGAGAAAAACGCAAGAGACCATTTTTATGCAGAATTGACCAGGCTAATCAGAAGTAATATCCACATGGAAAGATATCAGTGGCGTACCACTTTTTTTCTAAAAAATATATAACCGCTTCTTCATTTAAAGTTTATTAAAATTATTCTATTGGCGATAACGCTGAAACGAACGGAGATATCGAGCTGCGGTTTTAATATTTTTTCTAGCAAATTTCATCTACTTTTCGATTATGGTATCATAATTATACCGTATGATTTATTTTTTCGGCGTAAAACCAAAAAATGTGTTATTATTACAAATTGCGCCCTCTAGCATTTTTTTTGACAAATGTTATGGATAACTAAATACGATTGGTGAAAGTGCATACATTTCTCTTCCAAACAGTCTTTAGTTTGCTAAAATCGGATAAGTCGTTTATAAGTTACAGCGATTTAAATGGTTACACTTTCAACAGCTTCCTCCCTTCCTATTAAAGTCGGTACGCCAATGAGCATAAGACGAAAATGATGCATAATTGTCCAAGCTTTTTAATGGTGTTACCAAAGATATACCTTAATGTGGAATTTTCGGAGATATGTAAAATTTTAAAATTTACTTTTCAATTACGCCCTCTTGCGGCAAAAAAATTATTTCCCGGATTTTATCATGGCCACTTTAGTTATTATTTGTTTTTACCCGAATTTCTATGGCCAGTAGTTTCCGAGATACGGCCGGTGGCCATCCATAATGGGACACCCGGTATACCTTATCATCTAGGAATTTTTTTTTATTTATTAATAGTACTGTTTTCTGGAAAACGAGTTATTGTGTTGACAGTCAACATTGTTCTAGTTTTATTAGTCTTTGTTTTTAAGTTTTTGTACTACCTTTTAGGATAAGGGGGTACGAGGGGACAAATATCACTGTGAACATTTCATTCAGTAGCGTGCATATAGGCAAAAAAACATTGCCTACCCTGGGAACAATGAAACAAAATTATTTCTTTATATTTAACTTTTTATCCGTGTAATATCCGGCAATATTTCTGTGTGTGTATGTAGAGGACCGGGACCGAAAAGTTAATCGTATATCATTGAAGATCACTTCGACGAACGCATTCGTTGCCGATTATTCGTAAATTCGCATATGACCGTCCAAAAAGCAGAGATTTCACATTATATTAGCCCCTTATGAGGAATCAAAAGCATTGCTTTTATACGAGTGGAAGCCAGCGAGAGAGGCGGTAGGCAGTACGCTAGAAAGAGATGCAACAAATACACGTGACTCGTGACCTGAGCCTCCGTCAGCCATCGGCCCGCGTTTGTTAAGTGCATTGATGCGAATCTTGAAGTTTTGGCAGTGAAATGTTTAATGAGAAAGGAGTGGATGTAATAAGAGAGAAACGACTATGATGACTTTTTTTTAGAGATCAGTTTGGACAAGAGGGGAGTTTAATCGTTTATGTTATGAAGCACGGGGTGCCCAAAAATCCTGGCGCCGCCTTTGGTTCACGGTTTGGATTTTGAACCGAAGCGGGACTATTCGCATGCGCAGTTCAGATGATGGCGTACGCGGATCACAAATTTCTTTAACTGCGCATGCGAATAGTTCCAAATCGGTTCATAATCTTTACCGCGAACAAGGCTATTATTTACGGTATTTGTCACTGACAGCAGCTATCATATTTCTTATTTTGGTCAGTGGCGATGTTTTATTGGTAAAACGTGTTTATCCTGTTTGCTCTGTGCTCAATTATCTTCAAAGTACTTAATTGTATTTACACTTAAATAATAGATATATTTTGCTGGACCATATAATTTCGTTCTTCATTACGAAGAAAAGGACAAAGCCCGAATTTAACGAAAACATCTACTAACCGAAATAATCTTCAAAACAATTATATTTTAAAGAAATTGGCACCAACGTCCTTAAGACGATAAAATCTCACGCAAAAATAAATCTTCCACAGTACTTTGATAATAGAGAGTTTTGTCGGATCATTATTTGAAAACGATAAACTACCTTAACGTCATACGCAAGTGTATATAAATAAACAATAACGTCGGATTGCACAAAGAATTTTAATAATAATTAACTAACCAGCATGTTTGACTGTGGCATACATGACATTGGCAGACATTGTCATTATTGTTGTTATCCACTGAAATGGTGTGTTAGGTACACTTATTTTTTTATTAGACATTATAAAAAAATACAAAAAATACATTATACAGAAAGTAAATCATAAAAAATCATAATATTCTTTGTCATCTGAGGAACTGTCATCTCTTGACGTTATAATTAACGGGTCGACGGTCTGATCGATCAGGTGGTCAAGATCCCTCATTTTCTCCTCTTCTTTAATGACATGATGGACTGCTCGCCAGTTCTCTGGTGTCACTTCCTTAATGGCTTGATCAAACAGTAGCCTAACGTCTTTTATTTTGAATGTCGTGTTGTGTCTTGCTACAAATCCTTTCACTTGCGCCCATATAAGTTCCATAGGATTCAGTTCGTAATGACATGGTGGTGTGCGCAGCACAGTTACGCTATATTTTTCAGCTATATCTTCCACGGCATATTTTATAAAACGATGTTTGTGTAAATTTGCTATAGCTAATAGTTCCTTCTTTATCAAATCATCTTTTTTTTTTCTTTGATTAGTTATCATAAATAATTTAATGCACAACATTTACCTACGCCTATGGCCAACACCAAAATTGAACCGAATTGTACGGAATTTCCCATTTTATTAATCTACACTTTTCTGAAATAGACTATAAACATTGTAAATCAAAAGGTTGTTTTGTAAAATCTTTAGAAAGGTAAATTTATTGGGCTTTCACTAAATCTTTTATGGAAAAAGGAAAGCAAATTCAATAATTTTTTGGATGACTCAATGATTAGGTACATTTCTTAACCCCACCTTAAAGACTGCCGTTAATCGGTGGCAAAAACATACCAATAAAATTTACAAGAGATAAGGCCGATAAAAACGAAATTATTTAAATCATTTATGGAGAACCAGCAGATAAACTAAACAGAGATGAACAACAATACAACGTGCGATAAAGATCATGCAAATACCGACATTCAGTTAGTCCAGTTCGAATTTTACAACTAGTGTTATTGAAAAATAGTCGAAAATTAAAATAAAATTTATAAAACTTGTATTCATAATGAGATTGGCCGGTAACGATAACAGGCCATTTATAGAAATATGCATTGCAATAAAAACAGTTTTTGTTAGTAACTTTTCGTGGATAGTGACGTTTTGTGCGGACAAAAAATGTGAGAGATACGCGTTGTTTTTTGGTTGCAGAGCCAGAACTGGATGGAGATAAACTTGTTTGTGAATTTTTAAACCTCAGTTAAAAACAGTATGTTCTTTATGTGTTTGATCGAAAGAGTGTTTTATTTTATCTTTAAAGTAGTGTATTTAACTTAAAAAGTATCCAGACGTATGTGTGTATATTGGAAAATAGTGTTACAACCTAAAATCTATCGTAAAGTAGTGTTTTATATAAGCTTTAATATTTTTGTTGAAAAATTTATATTTTAACAATATTTAGTTAGACATATGTTATGTGGTGTTATAGGAGGATATTCATGATTTGTGTTTTTTAAAGAAAGTTGTGATTAAGTGATAATTTTTAATGTTTAAAGTTGAGATTGTGTATTTGGTGACTGTGATTTAAGTAACTGGAACTATGAAGTTAACCAAGTTGTCCAAATGGACGCGAAAAAGGATAATTAAATTTTTGGTAACTATTTTTAAATTCGTAAACAAAGAAAAAATTGTTTATAGTCTATTTCAGAAAAGTTGAGAGTAATAAAAGCTCATTAGGTATGCAAATAGACTACAGACCCAATGAATATTTAAGTCACAAATTAATATACCGGGTGCCAACGAAATTACTACCAAGCTTGTCACGTTCGTATAACATAATATATTATTATGAAATTTTGGTAGGTTAGATGGTTGCACTGTGCGCACATTTTCAGTATACAAACGTCTGATTGCCACTTCCGGTTGAACCGGAAGTACTACACATAACTTTGCTATTTTGAATAGAGCACCCTGTATATTTTTATACATATGCATTCTACAAAGAATTCTAAGCGTAAAGCACGTATCATATCCTATACCTATCTAAGATAGTTTTTGAGAAAATGACGTTGGAAATTGTCAAATTAGACTCACATTTTATTTGATAGGAATAAAAGTAGGTCTAAACCACAATATCTTTAATAAGAAAATATTTTTAAGGGTAATTTACATGGATAAAAGAAGAGAACATGTTTCGACCTTAGAACAGGTCATCATCAGCTCTAACTAGAAAAGTTTCGTAGACAAGCTTGTCTACATGTTCTCTTCTTTTATCCATGTAAATTACCCTTAAAAATATTTTATCATTAAAGATATTGTGGTTTAGACCGACTTTTATTCCTATCATATAATTATTAACCACTGTGAGTATGGACTACTTACTTGAATTACATTTTATTGTTTTTACAAAAACCGAATGAATAAGTAACAAATTTAATATTATTTTTTTACTTCTTTTTAGGTATTTCGTATGAATCAGTCACGACTATTTCACTTCCGGCTAAACCGGAAGTGCTACACAATTTGACATCTAAACACATTTCTACAATCATTTTAATGACATTCCCCCTTATAAATCTAATTTTCAAAATTATCTGACTTAAAAATATTTTTTTCCTATGTCTAGAGTTTTTAAGATATAAGCAATGAAAAGTTTAGTTACCTTAAGAAACAAGCAATAATTAATATTAATTTATTCATAGTTTCATCTAACGTAGCTATGGATCCCTGCAGATCTGTTTACTAATTTTAACTGTTTTACGGCGTTATTATTATTATTATAATTATCCATACCTTTCTTAGATAAAATTATGAATAAACTAACATAAATTGTTGCTTGTTAGATAATGTAACTAAACTTTTAATTGCCTATATCTTAAAAAATAATAAGTTTCAACCGGAAGTGAGTCAGAGTTTGAATACCGAAAAGGTGCGCACAGTGTAACCTTATAACCTACCAAAATTTCATAATAATATTTTATTTTATAAGAACGTGCCTAGCTGGGTAGTAATTTTGTTGTCACCAGGTATATTTAGGATATTGGTACAACATTAAAAAACTATTAATTGATACCTTATTACAGTAAGATCCCGTTGTACAGGGTAATTTATTAAGGGTGACGGGCGGCCATATTTCGGAAACTACTGGGCATAGAAATTCAGGAAAAAAAATGATAACTATAGTGGCCATGAGAAAATCCTGGAAATAATTTTTAAGTTCCACATTTGGCCGCAAGAGGGCGTAATTGAAAAGTAAATTATAAAAGTTTACATATCTCCGAAAACTCCACCTTAAGGTATATTTTTGATAACACCATTAAAAAGCTTGGACAATTATGCATCATTTTGGTCTTATGCTCATTGGCGTGCCGACTTTAATAATAGGGGGAGAAGCTGTTGAAAGTGTAATCATTTAAATCGCTGTAACTTATAAACGACTTATCCGATTTTAGCAAACTAAAGACTGTTTGGAAGAGAAATGTATGCACTTTTACCAATCGTATTTACTTACGTGTCCATGATAGTTCTCAAAAAAAATGCTAGAGGGCGCAATTTGTAATAACACATTTTTTGATTTTACTCCGAAAAAATAAATCATACGGTATAATTATGATACCATAATTGAAAAGTAGATAAAATTTGCTAGAAAAAATATTAAAACCGCAGCTCGATATCTCCGTTCGTTTCAGCGTTATCGCGAATAGAATAATTTTTAAAATTTTAAATTAAGAATATTTTTTAGAAAAAAAGTGGGACGCCACTGATATTTTTCCATGTGGATATTATTTCGGATTAGCCTGGTCAATTCTGCATTAAAATGGTCTCTTGCGTTTTTCTCCTCAGACACGCCGTTCTTAATTAAAATAATTTAATTAAATTTGACGGGCGGGGTGGTCATTTCCAACAATTTTTATGAAACAAAATTTTTCATTATCAATGTTAATAAAAATAATAAATAGTAGAGCTAATTTAATTTAATTATTTTAATAAAGAACGGTGTGCCTGAGGAGAATTTTTAAAAATTATTCTATTCGCGATAACGCTGAAACGATCGGAGAGATCGAGCGATGATAATTAGTTGAAACAGACCGAACGCAGCCGACGCTATTATTAAAGTATCTTGGTCTCGCGTGGTTTGTTCCCGTTTGAATTCGGTTCCAGCTACGCAGCCATGAGTGACATAGTCTAACAAGTAAATTATGCAACCTAAAAAACAATACGGTAGATCCTTTTACATGGTCATGGAGATCCGGCAAATCCGTACCCAACTTTTTAGACAGTCGATAAAAAAGCAATGGAGTGTTTCTCTAGGAGAACCCCCATGGATGGGGTCACCCATTTAAATATAATGCGTTAACTCCAGAACACATGTATAACAAAAAGAACATAAATATATACAGGGTGTGTCAATAAGGTGTCGGGCTTTGATAGCACCTAAACTATCAAAGATAGGAAAAAAAGTGTAATATAAAAGTTAAATGGTTTGTTAGGATGCATAACCTAAAAATATTTTAAAATCTACAGGGTGGTCCTAAAAAGTGGTACTGATTAATAAAAAAGAAAATTAAATGGGACACCCAGTATAATTTTCCAGAATATGATTCAATAGAATAAGGACTTTGCAACCATCTTAAAATTTTTGAACTAAAAGGCAACGTTGCCAAGTAATTAATTTTTTTCCGAAATTTTAGTAATTTTAAGGGTATCGTAAAAAAATCATAGTAACCTGTGGATTACCCCTAGGCAAATATAATTTACATTGTGGGTACTTTAAGGTACAATATATTGATCGATAACAATGTTTTTTAAATCTCTTACACAGAGCGTTCGGTATAAGTTGGACAACTCGACAGTTTTAAAAATGCTTTATTTCAATTTTTTTAAATGGGACACCCCTAATTTTTTTAGGCAAAAGAATTTATCTTTCGAAAACCTTACTTTTTTATTAAACATGTCATATATCTAAATATTATAGTTTTTGAAATATTTAGGATTTGTCTTAAATCAGGGTAAAAAAGGAAAGTTCTAATTAAACTATTTAGTCATAATGGCTTTGGAACAAAAAATAAATAATTTTCTTTATCACAGCTGTCATTGCGAAATTATTTCGCTAACATTTTTGTTTAAAATTTAGTGTCCCGAACTAACTTTATCGAAATAGAAAAATATGAGTTATGATAAAGTTAGTTCAGGAAACTAAAATTTAAACAGTTATAAAGCACAAAATGTTGGCGAAATAATTTTACAATGACAGCTGTGACAAAGAAAATTATTTTTTTTTTTTTTTCAAAGCAATCTTGACCAAATTGTTCAATTAGAACTTTCCTTTTTTACCCTGATTTAAGACAAATCCTAAAATATTTCAAAAACTATGATATTTAGATATATGACATGTTTAACAAAAAAGTAAGGTTTTCGAAAGATACATCCTTTTGCCTAAAAAAATTAGTGGGGTCCCATTTAAAAAAATTGAAATAAAGCATTTTTAAAACTATCGAATTGTCCAACTTATACCGAACGCTCTGTATAAGAGATTTAAAAAACATTATTATCGATCAATATATTGTACCTTAAAGTACCCACAATGTAAATTATATTTGCCTAGGGGTAATCCACAGGTTACTATGATTTTTTTACGATACCCTTAAAATTACTAAAATTTCGGAAAAAAATTAATTACTTGGCAACGTTGCATTTTAGTTCAAAAATTTTAAGATGGTTGCAAAGTCCTTATTCTATTAAATCATATTCTGGAAAATTATACTGGGTGTCCCATTTAATTTTCTTTTTTATTAATCAGTACCACTTTTTAGGACCACCCTGTAGATTTTAAAATATTTTTAGGTTATGCATCCTAACAAACCATTTAACTTTTGTATTACACTTTTTTCCCTATCTTTGATAGTTTAGGTGCTATTAAAGCCCGACACCTTACTGACACACCTTGTATAATCGAAATCAGCTCGAACTTGTATGCAAGTGTTACAGTATCAACAATGAAACCCAACTTTCCTAAAATATAACTTATCTTAAGCTAGGCTTATAGACTTAAACAAGTTACCAATAATTACAGTATTTTTAAAAAATATTTTAATGTTTTTTAAACCCATCATTATTTACGATATAGATAGAAACTCATTAAAAACTTATAGATAATATACTGAAGCTTAGGTTAGTTACGGGCGGTACGGCCATAAAGTCTAGCTTACGTGCGGGTATCTTTTTAATGCGGAACGAGCGAAAACTTTGTTTTCTGCTTGACAAATTGAGTTTTTAATGATTATTAAGATGTAGATCGACGAATGCATCTATCGGGGTGGTAGAAACTTCTGAGGAAACTGACGGTTGATAAAAAAAATGGCGTTGTGTTTTAAATGTATAGATACTCTGGTCGGAGTTAAATGTATGATTTTTTTGCAGAGTATGTGCTTCCAATTCATCAATGCCTTACTGTCTGAGACTGAAGATTTCGAATTTAGGATGCATTTGCGAAACGAGATAGTGAGAAACGGACTTTTTGATAAATTAGGTAAGTAATTTTTTAACAGGCTCTAAATTATACAAAAACACTTTTTCCTACGACCACGTATAAAAATGAAAAAAAAAGCACGGTTAATTTGGCTAGAAAGCGCCGTATATCACACGCATGTTGAAAAAAAAAAAAATTTAACCCTAGTGTTGAAATACAAGGCACACTATTTAATTTAAACAAACGGTTCCAATTTGACAGACCCCCCCTATTTATTACAAAGAACAAATTTTAGAATGCAGTAATTGTATAGTGTTTAACTTATTTATCATGTATTTGTCGAGTGATTCAGAATTAGAGTGTGAAAATACGCCATCTGAAATTATAAAAAATATTAATAATATACTGGAAAATCTATTACCAGAAAAAACAAATCGCGCTGAAGAGAGTGTCGTGTATTATACAACAAATCTTTATCGGTACCTATCGATATCGTAGAGAATAGTGCTCTAGCCTACAGATCACAAGGTCACAGGTACAAATCCCATCAGGAGTATTTGACTTTTTTTTATAAAAACATTAAATAATTTATAGAATTATTTTGAATTGAAATCTTTCTTATTGGGTGGATTTTTTAAATTTATGTTTAATGCATCTTTCCTTGATTAAATTTAAAATTTTTCATTCTGGTTAATCTAGAACTCAATCCAGGGTTAGTTCTCTCTATGATATATAAACTATGAAAAAATGAAAAAGTTAAACTACAAATAAAAAAAAAGCTTATTGACAAACTATGAAACCAGATCTTAAGTGGAACACAATCCTAAATATGCTAATTTCAACACTAGTGTTGATATTTTTTTTCAACACTTGTGTTAAAATATTTTTTTCACAAATCGAAGGTTTTTTTAATAATTCTTTGTGGTCGTAGGAAAAATAGTGTACATTACTCGTGTGAAAGTGATTATTCTAAAACTCTGAGAATTTCCGCGCTCGGCAGACGCCTCGTGCTAAATATCTCCTCGTTTGAAAAGTCACACTTTCATCATTTGTTATGTAATCTACTATTTCATAACCAGTTTTTATGTTTTGCAAGATGGCTTTATTAGTTTTTAAATTCGACGTTTCGTACTTTAAATACCAACCTCAAATCAATTTTTTTAAATAAGGACCTGGAATTTTCAATACAGTTTTAGCGACTTCTAAGCTTTAAAAATTTAATACAGTTTAAATATTTTTGAAATTTTAACGTTTTGTTATCTAATAACACTTTTTCAAATTATCTTTTTATATCATTACGGTCCTGAACATTTAGATCTAAACCAAAAAAATATTTCTTATTTGAAGAATCTGTCCATTTTTACTTAAAGATGTCTGATATTTGATATTTTGTAAGAAAAAAGATCCAAAGTCTAATCCTCAAATATTTTTCTGGTTTATTTTGGCTACATGTTTCGCCTGAAACTAGCATTATCAGACCTTATAAACGGTAAAAACATTTTGAAATAGTTTTTGAAACAAATATAAGCGCATTACAGTAACATAACAACTATAGTCTATTTCAGAAAGGTGCAGAGTAATAAAAACTCATTAGGTGTGCAAAGGGACTACAGAGTGACCCAATGAATATTTAAGCCACTTTCATAATTTGATTTCATTGCAAAATTCTTTATTTTCATCAAGTGCAGGTAGTACCACCCGGGTTTGGGTCAATTTATGGGTTTTGTCTATTGTTATCAATTCACAAACACTGAAAATAGTATGACAAAGGCATGCATTATGTACATAGTATTAGGTACACTTATTTTTTATTAAACATTATAAAAAAATACATTATACAGAAATTAAATTATAAAAAATCATAATATTCTTCGTCATCTGAGGAACTGTCATCTCCTCTTGACGTTATAATTAACGGGTCGACGGTCCGATCGATCAGTTGGTCAAGATCCCACATTTTCTCCTCTTCTTTAATGCCATGATGGACTGCTTTTCGCCAGTTCTCTGGTGTCACTTTCTTAATGGCTTGATCAAACAGTAGATTAACATCTTTCATTTTAAATGTCGTGTTGTGTCTTGCTACAAATCCTTTCACATGCGCCCATTTAAGTTCTATAGGATTTAGTTCGCAATGACATGGTGGTGTGCGCAGCACAGTTACACTATGTTTTTCAGCTATATATTCCACGGCATATTTCATAAAACGATGTTTGTGTAAATTTGCTATCGCTAATAGTTCCTTCTTTATCAAATTATCTTTTTTTTTTTGTTAGTTATCATAAATAATTTAATACACAAAATTTACCTGCGCCTATGGCCAACACCGAAATTAAGCCGAACTGGACGGAATTTCTCATTTTATCACTCTACACCTTTCTGAAATAGACTAACACTCCAGTTACCTGTTTTCCTCTGGGAAACATTACTTTTTTTCTGTTTTACAGTATTTCGGTCCAGATCTCAGGCAAAAACCATACCTAGGACTTAAGATATATAATAAAATAAATAAAAACACTAATAAAAAATAGAATTCCTTCTCATGCCTTAAAAACCTACATACTTCCTAGAGTATTGTTACGGTAAATCTTATTGACATAATAAACGGCCTAACATCATAACTTCCTGTAATGTCATTTTAATATTTAAGTAATCCTAAAAATAATTGCCAGGACCGTAATAGTAGAGAAAGGATAATTTGAAATGTTACTGATGGGTTATTTGATGACAAAACGTTAATAAAGCTTAGAATTTCCTAAAATTGTTTTTAGAATTCCAGGTTCGTATTTAAAAAAATTGACATGAGGTTGGCATCTAAACGCCGTCTTGTAGACCATAAAAAACGGCTATGAGAAAGTGTTTTTTGTTTTTTTCTCAAGTCAAAAATGAAGGCGCAAAAAATGAAACACCAAAACTAAACCGATGCGAGAATGACGAAGGATTGATATCATTCAGAATTGTCAGTCTAACTGATCGTGTAGGGTTCGCATTAGGGAGTTTTTAAAATTTAGTTTATTTTATTTTTTATACAGTTATTTATCGTATGTCACAATCAAAGTTCACTAATTAGTTAATTATTGATATAATTTTTCTGCAACCCGTCGAGAGCAAAAGATACATACATATGTGTACTATAAGCATTATTTGCTTCATTTCCAAATATTTACATGATCTCATTTTTATCAAAAACGATTAAACATACATATGAAATACCCAATCAGTTTTTGCCCCCCAGTTAATAATTATTGATAACTGACTATTAATTAAAATCTATTTTAAACTACTGATGGTCAGGCGGTTATTTTTAGTGTTTACAAGAAAAACATAATAATGTGACAATATGGTATTGTTCACTGTAAGATTTGTAAGGTTAGTGAGACTAGGTTTAATTTTTTGTTTTATGAAATATGAAATGAAAAGCGACAGTGAAAATATATAACTTGTTATGTGTCATCTTAAGACATCTCAATGGTGAACATTGAGTTTGTAATACCCTGTATACCGGGTGACACAGGAAAGTAAAGATTTAAAAATTTGAGAAGTTAATAGGTGTGTATTACCATTTTTTGGCCAATTCAAATCCAATTCCGGTTTAACCGGAAGTGAGGTCAACTTTTAAATGGAAACCCCATATTTTTTTCGATAATTACATTTTGTAGAAAATTCTCTTTTCAATGACATATCACACTTTATAATTTGTTTTAAAAATGGCCGCCTAGATCAATTTTCCTTTATTTTCTAAAATGTCCATAACTTTGATAAAACAAGGTAAGTGGTAAAGAGTAGGCGATGGAAACGTTAAAATGGTTCATTTAAACCGGTTTTATAATATAAAACTGACTTGCGTGAGAAAAATGTGCCCGTTAGGACGTTAGAGCTATTATACTTACAACCTGTTAAAAAAAAACGGAATTTCTCCAATTTTTCAAATAATTTTAACTCATCTTTGTGTAAAATACTTCATTTAATTTCCTTTCTAACGGTGTATTACAAGCAGTGGGGTATTTGTGGGGGGGGGGACAGGGCTGCAGCCCCCCTCCCCTTCCCCCGAGCCTCGGAGCTCGGGTCTAAAAGTCTAATTGCAACCTAATTTTTCGTCTCACGCTTGGACTCTTCACTTAAATTTTTAAATGATGTATTCTTGGCTTAGATTACAAAGGTCTTATAGGAAACGTTTAGTTTTTAAACTTTTTCTTATATAAGTCCTGCTTTATATAGAGATTAAGGTTTCAGACGCATGTCGTTTCAGCTATTGATTTATGATGCAATTTTAAAGGAATACCGGTAAAAAGATTAATAAATTATAGTATTTTTCTATTACATACATACTTGTCTGTTCCGTTTCCCCTTTTTTAGAGTTATTTTAATCCAACAAAATGCAATAAAATATTTTTACAACAAAAACAAAAAAGAATTAGGTATTTATTTTAAAAAAAAAATAAAATATTTTAATTGAAATATTTTTTATGAAAGAAGTGTGATAATTTATAATAAAAAAATAGTGCGGGAATAAACGAGAATGCTTTATTATGAATATACCAAACGGCACTTAAAAAGGAATATTTCAAAACCTAAGCGTTTGCACCAAAAACTGTTCTTAGATCTACGCTCCTAAAATACATGATTTCTAAAAAAAACATCAATTTTGGCGTGGTGAGCGATATTTACTTTATTTTTAATCATAAAAAGCCGATCCGGAAAAACGCTGGTTAGAGTCATACATACGTCTTATGTTAAAATTTTGGATTGACACCAATATTCATATTTTTCACAAATATAAAAACAAATTAAAAATTAAAATTAAATAAAGAGCCAGCTAGGAATATCAAGAAAAAAAAACATTAAAAACAAATTTAATCCAACCATGCAGAGGGGGAGAGGTAATAATTTAATTTTCGAAATTTGATAGTAGTTAGATGAATTTGTCAAGTATGCCGAGGAAAACAATTCGTTCATTTCAATCTTCATAGTTATTATTTAATACCATTTGACATTTTGTTCTAATAAATGAAGAAATAATATTTTTGTTTTCCACGGCATACTAGACTGGTCTTGACTAAACTTCTTATAGCTTATTCGAGTCTAGATATTACATTTATGATGTTTCTTGTTAATTTCTACTATTACCTAATAAAGAATTTTAACTTGTGATACATCGTTAGAAAGAAAATTAACTGAACACTATTATTATTATTATTATTATTATTATTATTATTATTATTATTATTATTATTATTATTATTATTATTAATATTATTATTATAATAAAACAAAGATGGGTTACCATTTAAAAAAAATGGAGCAATTCCGCTTTGTATTTTTTTAGAGAACACGTAAATAAAATAGCTCTTTAGGGGATACATCTTTCTCCAGCAAATCAATTGTTTACTATTAAGTAGGTTAGAATGAGCCATTTTAACGTTTCCATGGCCTACTACTTACCTTGTTTTATTAAAATTACGGACATTTTAGAAAACAAAGGAAAATTGATTTAGGCGGCCATTTTTAAAACCAATGATATAAAAAAAAATAAAAATAAAGGGTTTCTATTTAAAATATAAAAGTTAGTTTCGAAGGTTTACATTAGTCGAAAAATGGCAATTTACATACTTATGAATGTCTCATATTTTTAAATCTTTTCTTCTCAAATTACGGAAAGAACTGGTCTAATTTTTGTGTCACCCGGTAAAATATTATAAAAATATTATATACCTACATATTAATAGCACATTGACATATAAAAACACAGTAAAAATATATGCTTGTGACGTTTGAAAATCATAAAACTTTTTTTTATTACATGTTATGATGCAGTTCAAAAAACCCTATTAGCTGATTGATTTTATTACTGACACGGTGACGTCAAGTAGCGATTGTAAAATTTCGAAACTATGAAATTGAAGGGGATTAAATGATTGTCATTAACGTTATTTTTTGGCTTCTGGAGTCACTGTTGTGTTTGTGTATTTCAACAACAAATGTCATTCATAACACTGATTTTTATTTAAAAAATAGTATTTTTATGTTTTTATAAAATAGGGTTTTATGCAACAAGGGGTAAAGTAGTATTTTCCCGTACTGTTTTAAAAATGATGATACGTACGGAATAATTTAAACGTCAAATTTTTCAAAAATATAAATAAATCTTCTAGAAAGTATAATACATACATTTTCGTGAAGGTATTGTTAACGAAATAGCTTGACACAAACTGTTTACGTCACTAGTTCAGGAAATAGGTACTTCTGGTACAGAAAAGTGTCCGGAGAAATGCCTCTTTCCGCAACGATCCGGACAAAACGCATTTAATTTGAATTTTCTTTCAGCTGAACTAAAAAACGAAACAAACCCTGTGATAAAAACCCAGTTCGACATCTTCGAGAGGGAAAAAGATGCGGACGCGGACGAACTGCACGAGCGATTCGACAAAGTCAGGATCGACATGGACGACATGCAGGACTGTTTCGAGGTGTTAAAAAACGTCACTTTGGAAACGCCCTGCGAGCCGTACTTCCTGAGCGTGCTACAACATTTGCTGTTCATTCGGGACGACGTCAATATTAGGTAGGTTTAAAGTGGTACTATTTTCATTATTAGCGCTGGAAGTTTTCAGCACGAAAAAAAATTGTTGGGAAGCGCAGGGTGTCTAGGAACCGGGAAAACCAGGAAATCTGGGAAAAAAACGGGAATTTTACAAAGCCGAAAAAACCGGGGATTCGATTCGACGGGAAAATCAAGTTTAAGCCGGGAATTTTGAATGAGCAGATAATTTCGAACTTAAAAATTTGAAGTAGGTACCTATTTATTCCTATAAACTGCATTCGAAAAAAGACAAGAATGGTGTATATTGCAACCTTAAAAAAGTCCAAGAGATTGATCTAGGATATAGGACTAGAGTGGCTATCAAAAAATGCATCGGTGTTAAAGATAAAGAAATGATGATCTTTCGCCAGGATTGTTGAAACTGCTTGATGTATACAGTTTCCAAACTTTTGGAAAAAGCTATAAGTACTGGCAGAGATCCAAAAAAATCTTTGCAACTGATGTCCAAAGCATTTGAAATTTTGTTAAATTCAAACAGATGCAATGCGACTAAATTGGAAGAAGCAGATAGAGCATTTAGAGACATTCTTACTGATCAGACTATGATAAATAAAATGAAAAATTATTCCAGATGTAACAGAGTAGATGACTTTTGGATGGAAACCATCACAAATGACAGTTTAAAAAACGTGGTGAAACTTCTTCTAACAATTTCTCATGGAAATGCCACAGCAGAAAGGGGCTTTTCTGTTAATAAGGAGATTTTGGTGGAAAATTTAAAAGAAGAGTCACTTATAGGCCAAAGATTAGTGTACGATTCACTACAAAAAATTGGAGGAGTTTAAACTATGGATGTTAGAAAATCCATGATACTTTCCATGAGAAATGCCTATTCAAGGTACAACACAGCACAAAAAGAGAAACTTGACAGTGACTTGAAAAAAGCAGAAAAAAATGAAGCTTCAAAAGCAAGCAACTGGAAACTAAAAAAAAAAAAATTATCGAACAATCACAAAAAGTTTTGGCAGCTATAGAACAAGAAATCGTAAAATTAAAAAAGTAACTATATTATTTGGTTGTGTTTAATGTGTTTTTCAAATAAATGTTTTAAAATTTAACAACGGAAGTGTAGTTAATTTAGGAAAACCCAGCCGGGAAATTTTTAAAAACCAACCGGGAAAAACCGGGAATTTTGTTTTTGATTTTTGCTAGACACCCTGGAAGCGTTATATTCACATAACAATAATAATCGCACGGCGCCGCGCCGGTGTAAATAGCCAACCAGAAGGAACGCGGTGTACCGCTCGGTGTCCACCAGCACCGTCACCGTTACCACCGCATCGCGTTGTTCTGGGGGATCCTTTATTCAATAATGCGTAGGTCAGGAATAAGTGCTTAGGTAATCATTATAGAATAGTGCAGAAAGTAAGTATTTTTTGCAGGAAACCAGGGAAAGAAAATGCTGTCGTGGACGAACTCTTTACCTGCTATCTGTCAGTCCACCATTAAATTTTAAAAAACTCGCGAATTTTTAATGAGTTCAAATTTCATTGTTTCTAATACCGGGCATTGTTTAATAATCTACATTAATTTAAACCGATTTTGATTGATAATAATTAATTTATCCGTCAAACCATTATTTTGGATACTTCCACTCAATCACAATACACGCATTCTTGCGAATAATGTTGTTTTTCTCATTACTTTTAAATAATCTGACGTGAGCACTTACATTTTGGATCGCTAATCTAATAAGTCAAGTTACGATGTTTTTAAAGTTTTGTCAAAATGGGAGTTTTTAACGGGAAATATTGTATCCATCTATCTCTTTGTTAGTCTTTTGTATGCACACGAATTTGTAGCACCATGTATACTTGGATAAGCACATCTTATCAATCAAGTTTTATTTTTTTACGACAAAATACTGGTTATTTTAAAAAACCAAGAGCACTTTTTTGAGGACTTTTTTTTGCAGGCCAGCATACTTCAAGATTATAGAAGAATGCGTGTCGCAAATAGTTTTGCATAAGTCCGGCTTGGATCCTGACTTTAAGAAGAACCACATTGACATCGATTTACAGCCGCTGTTAGACGAATTAAAAGGTAAAGGGGCTTAAAGATCTTCTGCACTTACAGACTATTTCAGAAAGGTGTAGAGTAATAAAAGCTCATTAGGTATGCAAAGGGAGTAGAGAGTGACCTAACGAATATTTAAGCCACTTTCATAATTTGGCATTAATTTCATTGCAAAATTCTTTAGTTTCATCAAGTGCAGGTAGTACCACCTGGGTTTGCGTCAATTTATGGGTTTTGCCTATTGTTATTCATTCACAAACACTGAAAATGGTGTGACAAAGGCGTGCATTATGTACATAGTATTAGGTACACTTATTTTTTATTAAACATTTAAAAAAATACAAAATACATTATACAGAAATTAAATTACAAAAAAATCATAATATTCTTCGTCATCTGAGGAACTGTCATCTCCTTTTGACGTTATAATTAACGGGTCGACGGTCCGATCGATCAGGTGGTCAATATCCCACATTTTCTTCTCTTCTTTAATGACATGATGGACTGTTTTTCGCCAGTTCTCTGGTGTCACTTCCTTAAAGGCTTGATCAAACAGTAGCTTAACGTCTTTCATTTTAAATATCGTGTTGTGTGGATTCACGGTTATTAAAATTTTTATGATTCACTTCTTCGCTGCAGTTAAAATTCCGATTTTATCTTTGAAATATTAAGTTTTTAATTGTATGGTTCTTTATGAGGGTTTTATATCAAAGTTGGGAACATGGAATCCACTCGGTAGCTGTCTGTCTGTCCTATAGTCTATTTCAGAAAGGTGTAGAGTAATAAAAGCTCATTAGGTATGCAAAGGGACACAGAGTGACCCAACGAATATTTAAGCCACTTTCAAAATTTGGCATTGATTTCATTGAAAAATTCTTTCTTTTCGTAGTACCACCCTGGTTTGGGTCAATTTAAGGGTTTTGCCTGTTGTTATCCATTCACAAACACTGAAAATGGCGTGACAAAGGCGTGCATTATGTACACTTATTTTTTATTAAACATTATAAAAAAAATACATTATACAGATATTGAATTATAAAAATCATAATATTCTTTGTCATTTGACTTGTGCAAACAATGTATATTAATACTACACCTTTCTGAAATAAACTATAGATACTTTTTAGGATTTGGGCATTTAAAATTTTGACGGGTGCAACTTTTCAATGATGCATCTTAGAAAAAAAATATTTTTACATATCTATATTTTAGCATATAATTATCCCCGTATTTTGTTAAAAATATTAGAATTGGTTCTAATTTCCGTTTACAAATTAAATCTTACAGATATTTCTTTCTAGTTCTGAAGATGGTTTTAAAATAAACCGAGACGTTAACAAAGTATAAAGCATTAATTTTATTTTAAATTAATAATTTTTATTACAGAAATTTTGGATCTTATCATTAATACTGATCATTTTTATAGAGAGACCACCATCTGTAGATACGGAAAAAGTCCAACAGCTTCAAAAGCAACTGGACGAGGCGCTGGCCGCCAAAGCCGAAGCTGAAGCTAAGTTGGAATTTCACGGGGTGGCGCCATCAGGCGATGGAAAGCTGGATCCAGCATTGGTAAGCACACAAAAGTTATTTATACAACTCGCTGTGAAGACTAATTTTTGTGTAGCTCGAGATACACAAGACGTTCTTTTGTAACTAATTATATAATAGTATGATTATTAAAATAGTAGCTAATGAGGAATATTATTGTCCTACGAGTGCCGTGTTATGCTAAAACTACAATAAGGAATTTGTTAAATGTCATTTATGCCTTCTTAAAAATTACACTTCTATTTCAGTTCGGAAAAATCAACTTCCCTTCCACACCAGGGGCGCCGCCGCCCCCACCGTTGCCTGGTGGTGGCGGCGCGCCTCCTCCGCCGCCAATGCCGGGAATGATGGGTCCCCCTCCACCACCGATGCCAGGGTCGGGCGGTCCTCCGCCGCCCCCTATGCCTGGAATGGGCGGGCCACCGCCGCCTCCTATGCCAGGTAACAAACACTTCTGTCATGAATACAGAATTCTATTACGTTAAACTATGGGAAGTTTAATAGGAGTAAATACATACAGGTTGTTATGGAATTGACTTATCATATCTAAATGGGTGACCCCTGCCTTTTAACGATATGAGTCTGATAATGGCGTTCGCGTTTGTTTAGTTTTACACGATTTAATTGTGATAGTTTTTCATATCGACTTGCTTAAAAACATATTATATAGTTTTTGGCACAGTTGTATTTTGTTTTTATTTGTAAAAAAATGTAAATTGCGGTAAAAGTATTACTTATTCTAGGGTGTCTAGGACCCGGGAAATCCGGGAAAAAAACGGAAATTTTACAAAGCCGGAAAAAACCGGGGATTTTACGGGAAAATCAAGTTTAAAAATTTGAAGTAGGTACCTACTTATTCCTATAAACTGCAATCGAAAAAAGACAAGAATGGTTTATATTGCAACCTTAAAAAAGTCCAAGAGATTGATCTAGGATATGGGACTAGAGCGGCTATCAAAAAATGCGTCGAAGTTAAAGATAAAGAAATGATGATCTTTCGCTAGGATTGTCGATACTGCTTGATGTATATAGTTTCCAAACTTTTGGAAAAATGTCCGTTAGCATATGAATTAAATAATAATTAATTAAAGCTTTCTTAACCCCAATAAGAGAGAGATCCTAAAAAATCCTTGCAACTGATGTCCAAAGCATTTGAAATTTTGTTAAATTCAAACATATGCAATGCGACCAACTTGGAAGAAGTAGATAGAGCATTTAGAGACATTCTTACTGATCAGACTATGATAAATAAAATGAAAAATTATTCCAGATGTAACAGAGTAGATGACTTTTGGATGGAAACCATTTCGAACTTAAAAATTTGAAGTAGGTACCTATTTATTCCTATAAACTGCATTCGAAAAAAGACAAGAATGGTGTATATTGCAACCTTAAAAAAGTCCAAGAGATTGATCTAGGATATAGGACTAGAGTGGCTATCAAAAAATGCATCGGTGTTAAAGATAAAGAAATGATGATCTTTCGCCAGGATTGTTGAAACTGCTTGATGTATACAGTTTCCAAACTTTTGGAAAAAGCTATAAGTACTGGCAGAGATCCAAAAAAATCTTTGCAACTGATGTCCAAAGCATTTGAAATTTTGTTAAATTCAAACAGATGCAATGCGACTAAATTGGAAGAAGCAGATAGAGCATTTAGAGACATTCTTACTGATCAGACTATGATAAATAAAATGAAAAATTATTCCAGATGTAACAGAGTAGATGACTTTTGGATGGAAACCATCACAAATGACAGTTTAAAAAACGTGGTGAAACTTCTTCTAACACTTTCTCATGGAAATGCCACAGCAGAAAGGGTATTTTCTGTTAATAAGGAGATTTTGGTGGAAAATTTAAAAGAAGAGTCACTTATAGGCCAAAGAGTAGTGTACGATTCACTGCAAAAAATTGGAGGAGTTCAAACTATGGACATTACAAAATCCATGATACTTTCCATGAGAAATGCCTATTCAAGGTACAACACAGCACAAAAAGCTAAAAAGGCGAGAGAGAGGTTGATAGCGACTTGAAAAAAACAGAAAAATTAAGCTTCAGAAGCAAGCACAAGAACTGGTAAAAAAAAGAAAAAAAAACTAATAAATGTTTTAAAATAACAAAGAAAGTGTAGTTAATTTAGGAAAACCCAGCCGGGAAATTTTGAAAAGCTGACCTGGAATTAGTCGGGAATTTTGTTTTTGATTTGTATTTGTAGATTGGGTTTATAGCTATTGTTTTTATTATGGTTTTGGATTTGTTGAAGATTTAGGGTAAACAAACATGTTTCTCTTGTCTTATTCTGTCTTTAGAGCTTTTTCAGTAGCGGCTTGGTCAAGCCATAATACAAAAAAAAAATGGTCAATTTTTTTTGTTTATTATAGCGATGAAAATATTTTTTCCTCGAATGTTGCCATATCAGGATTTACAGGTTTAAATATAATGCGTCAAATCCATAATACCCTGTATGTTATCGTTTATTTTACTAACCATCGTTGCCAGGTCCATTTAAACTTCAAATACAATTTTTATTTTATTACTCATTTGTTTTTGCAATCTTTTTTGTCTTAAGGCATGGGCGGACCACCACCCCCGCCTCCACCTCCGGGTATGGGCGGTCCGCGACCACCGGCGATGCCCGGAATGGGTCCGCCTCCTCCACCGTTTGGTATGGTACCTCTACCCGGTATGGTTCAACCCGACGTACTGCCGCACGGGCTCAAACCGAAGAAAAAGTGGGAAGTGAAGGGACCGCTGAAGAAGGCGAACTGGAAAGCTGTAAGTACTGTCACATTCAAAAAAATTGCCCATTAAGAAGGAGGACGGACCATGTCGTTTTTTGATCCATATTTCGTTACTTTTTCCTTTTATTCAAACATCGGCCAAATGCCCATATTTGAAGCATAATTACCTACAATTCAAAGGTAAACCAGTTTGAATTTATAAAGTAATAAAAGCAGAAAAAGAAAAATGGACAAATTTCACAAATTTTCGTTTTTTGCTTTTATTAATTCATTAATCAATATTTCTTTGGCGAATAATAACAATAATAAGTTTATTTTCAATATTTATAATATAATAAATGTGTTTATTTATCTTCCTCAATAAACTTCTTCTTTGATCCCCCGAGGACGTGCTTGTTAGGGGCAAATCTTAGTATTTTAAATTATAAATATATAGGAATATTAAAATATGCTTTTTAAAAATATTTGTTAATATTATATAAAAGTTAAATTGTAAATAAAAAACGTTTAACCATATGTATATAAATTAAACGCCGTTTTTTTTTGAAGATATAGGATATAAAAATTTTGAAAAATATATTATTCATAACAATATTTATTAAAACATTTTCAAAATTTTTTAAAGTTATCTGTTTCCAATATCCATGCTTTTATTTCGACGTTATATTTTTTTAAGGAAATATATTTTTTAATTTTTGTTGGTAAATAATCGTTTAAATAAAAACAAATATTTGAAATGTTTTTGTCTTATGGACTTATTTATTTTAGGTTTTATGTTTATTTCATTTTTATGACGTGTATTATGATTATGGTTTTTAAACTGTATAAGATTTTTATGTTTAAATATGTATATTAAGATGTTATAAATGTAAAGTTGTCTAATATTAATTTTTGTTTCAAAATATAATTTTATTGAAGGATAAAGATAATCTTTATTAAATATAATTTTTAGAAGCCTTTTCTGTAATATTTCTAATCTTTTAACTAAAGTTTTATTTATTCCTCCCCAACCTAAAATTCCGTAATTTAAATGAGTTTTACTAATGCATAATATAATATGTCCATATGTTTTACTTTCAAAATTTTTTTTATGTTTCTAAAAATTGGTAGTAAACTTCGTAATTTTTTTATTCAAATATTCTATGTAAAAATTCCAATTTAATTTACAGTCAAAGATTATTCCTAAATATTTTACTTGATTAACTTTCAAAATTTGAATGTCATCATTTATTTTAATACCATTCATATTTTGTGGGGTATGTTATTTGGATTTAAAGTTAAAGAAAGATAATTAGTTTTATCAAAATTAATTGGAACTTATTTTGATTAATTTATAATACTCAATAATTAAGTAGTCAAATTTTATCGGACACTTATTTTGTACTTTTACCTCTCTAGTGCTGTCTAAAAGATTTATGGTTATTGCGATGTATATTTACAAAAAAAAAATATTTATTGCATCCTGGAAAATCCTAAATATTTTTTGCTAAAACCCGTAATTAACTTGTAAAAAAATTCAACAATAATAGAGGATTTACATCATATATAGCACGTATTGACGTTACGTAAAAGATATAAAGTTTCATAAAAATAGACAATTTTTTTTTTAATTATCGGGGTCCCGCTCTCAACGTAGGATTCCATAGCATCTAAAATAGTCAACTTTTTATTATTCTTTAAAAACAGAGTTTAAGGGAGGCATTTAATTTCCAATTTAAAATTATTTTAAATTATATAGGGTGTCCGAAATAGTCAGGGCATCTCAAACTTCCTTTTTTTTTTTAAATTGAACACCTTATACAGGGTGTTTCCTAAGTTGATACTTATTTTTTAGCTGTGTATAGAAGACCCTAAAATAAACAACATTTTCAAATACGTTTTTTCAAAAACTCAAAAATAAAATACTTGCATTCATTTATTACACTATGGATCAAATACGGTCCTGCCTAACTTGCCCGTTGAATAACGTTAAGAAAACTTCTGGCTGTAGGATGAGCCCGCAAGGGAAAGCGTTCTGCGTATAATCTCGAAGTAAACGCCGCACTTTGACGACACTTACCGTAAATTAGCACCATATATACTAGTTCATTGTTTTCAAATTTTCCCATCTTCACGTGTGACCAATTTAAAATTAACTTGCTTCAGAGAAACACACCGCAGCGGATTGCCAAATAACTGACGACCGACCCGTAAATTGCTACGTTTTGATGACCAGGCCCGCACTTAGAATTCTTACTTCTGTATAGCCCATTTTCAAGTTTTTTGAAAAAAGGTATTTGAAAATGTTGTTAATTTTAATGCCTTCTATCGACAGCTAAAAAAGAAGTATCAACTTCGGAATCACCCTGTATATTATATTATTTTCTAATTTCCCACAAATTCTACTCTTATTTAGTCTAAAATGTCATTTCAAATTCAATTGTTTTTGAGATGACGTTTACAATTTTCAGACTTTGACAGACTGTAGCATTGAAACGGCGCATCTTAAAAGAAAAATGGTCACCTTATCTTAGTTTTTTATTCTCTATCAAAAGAGACTACAGCTCGTGCAATATAGCTTGAGCTCTGACTTTTGGGTGCGCAGTAAACAGGTGGGAGGAGCTAGCCGAGAGCTCATTATTGTGATGATCTTTGAAACGCACACTTCTGTACAGTCTGTCAGAAAAGTAGGACGTTCATTGGAAAAAAGTTATTACTATATTTATTTGTAATAATGCCTTTTAAAAGTAAAGTCTTAAACCGAGTATTGAGCGGTCAAAGCCGTGAAATAGTTTATAATTTAATAAAATTTATGCAACAAGAGGCAGATACAGGAAGACCAGAAATTGATATCAGGAAGGTTCACGAACGTGTTTCAGCCGCTACAAAGATTAGTCTAAGCGCAATTAAACGAATTAAGCAAGAAGCTGTAACTTCCGATTTAACATGTTAAACCAATTTACAAAAAAAACAGTTACCCAGTAATTTTGGATGTGGAGTATAACTTACATAATTTATTTATTACAGATTATGCCGCAGAAACTGTCGGAAAAATCATTCTGGGTGAAAGCGAAAGAAGAAGATTTGGCTGAACCCGACATTTTGGACGGTTTGGCTAAGAAATTCTCGTCAAAACCCGTCAAAATTTCCGATGACACCACCGATAAGTATGTATCAAAATTACCTAATTTTAAGAAAATTTCTTTCGTTTTGCTACTTCCATATCTTGCTTTGCATAATAAGTATTATTTATAAAGCGTTCTAACTTCTTTTAGGAATGTTAACATGGGTACATTAAAGAAAGTGAAGGAACTGAAAGTGCTGGACAGCAAAGCTGCACAGAACATTAGTATTTTACTTAACGGAAGTCTGAAACATATGCCATACGACGATATAAAAAAAGCATTGCTTAGGTGTGACGAAGCAGTACTTACAGAGAATGTTACAGAACAACTAATTCAGGTAAGAATCAATATGACATAAGTTTTAATGACCGTCGATGACACACTTCATTTCTAGTAACATTTTTTTTACAGAGCTTAAGGCCGTATTGGTATTCCTGTAAGAGTTAATTACCAAATAAACAATATATTTACTTGCTATTTCATAAAAAGAACACTTTACAAATACACACAGTCCAACAGTTTATAACCAGAAAGTCTACGCACAAAATAATAGCAAAATGATCTCTAAAAATACCAAATACAACAATACGGCACTTATTATTCAATACGTGAACGAATGAATGCCGCACGCTGTGATATTGAAAGAACGTAGGGAGGACACGCGGAATGATGAAGTACGGAAAGATATATGCGAAGGCAAAAGCGTAAGAAAGAGATACACATACTAACTGCATCGATGTCCAGTTCCGTAATCATAATCTCTCGACGGGCTTTAGCTGATTGAAGGGCGACAAGCGGAGCGGAGCGATAGATTGGAGTGTTCAGTGCGTGTCTTTGTCATGTACATGTACTTAAATATACAGCCAGTTATATCTCTATATCTCATGAATCTAGCCAATGTTCGTGTGGAATAGCCGTTTTCGGAATTAAGTACAATTCTGTTCATAAAAAACCCGTACAAGTCTTATAATTAGTTTTTGTATTATTAAAGCAGTTTGAAACAGGCTTTTGTGATTATTTCTTTGAGGTTATCAGAGACGTATGTTTAAGGTTATATGCAATAAATGCAAATCATTGGCGTAGCGGAAGTAATTAAAAAAAATTAGGTAAAATGGTAACTAATATTTTATATTTTTAATAATTTTATAAAAATGCGAACAAATTGAATATTATATTAAACAAGAACAATAAGATAGTAGGTATAAAAATTAATATTTGGTCATTGAACCTTGTTTCTCGATCACCTGAGCCAATCTATTAGGCATTGAGTTAATCAAATTTCTTATAATAATTGGGTCAAGCTCCTCCCAGCATTCATAAATTATTTCCCACAATTCAGTAGAATTTTGAGGCAAGAAATTACGGTTATATTTTTTTTTACAATTATAGCCCATAGTTCTATTGGATTAATATCCGGACTTACTTCTATATTATTATTTTGAAACCAGCCCTTAAGCAGTGTGCACGGGACAATTATCGTGTTGATAAATAAAATAATTATTGGGGTAAATGGACCTAACAGATGGGAGCATAATAGGCTCCAGAACATTAAGATAATTTTCAGAATTAAATCTTCCCTCCAATCGCCAGCATACACCAAGCCCATGGGCACTTATCCAACCCCATATGTTGACAGAAAAACGCCCAGATCTAAAAGCAAAGTCGCTAGTATAACGCTCTTCAAATCTTGTCCTATCTGGTCGATACACCCGAATTTGTCCGTTATAAGTAGATTGAAAAGTTTTTTCATCCGTAAATACTACCCTGTTCCAATATTCAGGTTCGCGATATATGTAAAAAGTAACCGCGACTGCCTTCGTTCTTCTGTTAATTAATCTGTTAATTTAATTTTTTTCGCCGCAACGCGATTTTTTAACTCTGATTCATTAATTCTTCTACTGGCGGTAGGTCGAGAGCCAGGAAATTCTGTGATATTTATAGCTTCCCTCGCGACTTCAAAGGGATGATCTCTTAAGTGTTCCAGAAGCATATCATCCTCTTCGGGACTGGTAACTCTAGGACGACCGGAACCCTCCTTTCTTTTCAAGGACCCTTCTTGCTCCCAACGCTTTTTAATTTCTAGAATTGTGCTTTTATTTCTGCCATAAAATTGTGCTAGGGCACGAATTGACCATCCTTCTTCAATTTTTGTCACTATTTGTGCCTTCTCAACTAATGTTAAAGGACGAGGCGTTTTAAAATGTTTGACTTTTAGACGTCTATCAACAATTGCCACCATGCACTTTTAAAAATCTTTAAAATAAAAAAGAACTATTTACACCGTGGCAAATTAAGTGTACGGTTTTTTTTATGAACGGAACTGTACGTACGGGAGGAAATTTACTTGACACGGATGTGTCAAAGTCACAAATGAACGCCCGATCAAAATTCAAGGGTTTAAGAAAATATAGGAGTGGTGGCAGGCTCTGTCGTGTCTGTTCCGTTTTAACCAGGGTTGCAATAAATCACGATTTTTTTGAAAAAAATTAATAAATCTGATTTTTTCGATTAAATCGAGATTTTTATGAATTTATACTGATTTTTTCAATTTATACTGATTTTTCCTTAAATATGGCAATAATGAACTTTAGAATCACTTATTTTCATTATTTTGTCTCTATTCGCCCAACGATATTTCTTGTCTAGATTTACAGTTAGAAAATCTCCTCGGCGACATACAAAATAACTTGTACTGACATGCAGCGTGCAGCGTAATTTATGAATAATTTTTACGCTGGACTGATGATGATTAGTTATGTTTTTACACTTACATAATGTATCTAAACACTTCGTTTTAAATAAACTATCTTCCTTTTTTTTTCCTTATGAGTTATTTGCTTCGGGGACTTGTTTTTACAGCAATTTATAATTTGATTTAAATCACGATTAAAATTGAAAAAATCAGTTGATTTATATCATGATTTAAATCGTCGCAACCCTGGTTTTAACTGCATGGATGTGTCCATTTTCAAAATATATTCAGTAGTTGTTGAAATATTCAATATTACAGACTTTTTTGATACTTTGTATGGTGAAGTAAGATAGTTCCCTTCCTTGCCCAATAATAGCTCTTGTGTTGTTTATTTGTTGAATACCACAGCGCTGGATAGGATGATCTAAGTACGCCCAATACAATCAGCATTTTTTTTTAGTATTTACCACCAGCTGATCAACTGACCAAACTTAGGGAGTTCAAGGACAAGTACAAGGACTTGACGGAAGCTGAGCAGTTTTGCGTTAAAATGTCCGAGGTCAAGAGGTTGTTGCCTAGATTGAAATCGCTTAGTTTCAAACACCACTACGTCGAGATGGTACAGGATACGAAACCGGTAAGTTAGCTGTTATTAAAGTCAAACAAGTAAATAATTATGACAGATTATTATCGTGAAAATATTTATTAATTATTTTTTTTTATATACATGGTGTCCATGAAATGATTGTACAACGCTTCACCACAAATTCCTTAACCAAAAATAAGGCGATCTAGGCAAACTTACCTATATGCAATGTTGCTTCGTTTTACCGCTACAGGGCGCTAAATTTTTTAAATTAATATTGTTATTTCGGAATAATTTCTAAACGCCTTTATCGATTTCCGCTAATTTTGGAACTAAGAATGACCACTATTAATAGCGTGTTTTGACGTATGCGCTATCTTTTTTTAATACCTGCAAATTTAAAAATGGCGAGTGATTGGTAATTAAAAGTTCCTCTTTTTGTTACCCCCCGTATAAATGACTTAAATTATTTCTCACACTAGCTGACTTCACGTTGAAACTTTTTTGTCTCTTGTAAAATTTAGCCGGACATGCAGTTTCTCTACAAAAAAATTATTTACGATGCAAAACATGAAAACGTTTCGAACAATGGTTATAAAAGTCAAACTAAACTGCTGGACAATTGCTCTCGAGCAAGAAAAATTTCGCCTAAATTTAACAGTTAATATTTTCTGAACCAGATATGATATCGACCTACGGTTTTTAATGGTTGATAGATTTATCTCTTGGAAAACAATTGTCAATGTTGGATTTTCTTTAACTGTCAGAAAATTTTATATAAAGGGTGTTAAAGAAGACGATGATTTTTGCTCCAATTTTAATGGCGTGTAACTTTCACAATAATATTTTTAAATTTTATCACTCTACGTCAATTGAATCACTGGTTCATAGCAAAGAAAGTAGTTTGTCAAATTTTTGACATCTGCTATATTTAAAGGAATACCGATTTTTTTGGAAAACCTTGCCTTATTTTAACTTATTGGTAGCTAGATCTCACTGTGCGTTGTATCGTGCAAACTTTGCGAGTGTTTAATATATCTTATGAATAGCTTGATTATCTTCAGTAACAATAGTTGTACCTAAATGTTATGATGTACAGTGGCGTACTTATAAACACTTATATGTCTATGGTTTATGAGTAGTTAAAAAGTTCAAAATTAATAAATATATTTTTTCCAAAAATTACATTTAAAAAATTACCTTTGTTAAAATTTTGTAAACACACTGTAGTGCGATATGAAAAACTAAAAAATAAGAAAAAATTCACCTAATCTAGGGGCGAGTACTTTCCAAAATAAAACAATCGTGAAAAATTGTGAGATACTCATAAACCATAGACATATCGGTGTTTATAAGTACGCCACTGTAGATCATAACATTTAGGTACAACTATTGTTACTGAACATAATCAAGCTTTTCATAAGGTATAAGAATCACTCGCAAAGTTTGCACGATACAACGCACAGTGAGATCTAGCTACCAATAAGTTAAAATAAAGCAAGGTTTTCCAAAAAAATCGGTATTTCTTAAAATAAAGCAGATATCAAAAATTTGACAACTAACTTTCTTTGCTATGAACCAGTGATTCAACTGAGGTGAAGTGATAAAATTTAAAAATAATATTGTGAAAGTTACACGCCATTAAAATTGGAGCAAAAATCATCGTCTTCTTTAACACCCTGTATATAGAATTTTCTGATATTTAAAGAAAATCCAACATTAACAATTGTTTCCCAAGGAATGAATCTATCAACCATTCAAAACCGTAGGTCGATATCATATCTGGTTCAGAAAATATTAACTGTTAAATTTAGGCGAAATTTTTCTTGTTCGAAAGCAATTGTCTAGCAGTTTAGTTGGTAGTTATTTAGAATTAAGTTTTTTTTTCATGTTTCTCGTTCTGAATAAAGAGCAATGATGAATTACACGGTATGGTAACCTTTAATCTTTCTTCGTATCTCTTACCGTTTTCGAGATCCCCTTGTACGCACACGAATTTGTAGCACCCTGTAGATTTCATCTAAACCTATAAAACCGTTTATCACAATTCGTTTCAAAAATGTAAGCATTGCAAGTTTTAAATAAAATACCCTGTATAGATTAAAAATAGTACAGGACCAAGTACAGAACCTTAAGGTACTCCACAATCAATTTTATTATTTTTTGATTTGTTACCTTGACACTAGCGTATTATTCTAGGGTAAACATTTGCTGATATTATAATTATTTTCCTAATTTTGTCCGACTTCCGTATTTAATTTATACATGGGCTAAAAAAAGTCCTCAATTATTTTTTGTGTTTTAGGACATTGTGGCAGCTACAGCAGCCTGTGATGAAGTGAAAAAGAGTAAAAAGTTCGCTAGAATTTTAGAACTCATTCTTCTTATGGGAAATTACATGAATTCGGGCAGCAAAAATGGAGGAGTGTTTGCTTTTGAAATGAACTTCTTAACGAAAGTAAGTTAAAATTATGGCATACTTAACTTCAACATCTAATTTTAATAATATTTATAAGTATTCACAGTATTTGTACAATGATATCTAAGAGTTTAGCAGTAGATACTAGAAAGTTAATTGTTCTTATTGAGAATTATTCTAACATCCTTTATACAGGGTGATTCCCAAGTTGACACTTCTTTTATGGAAGACATTAAAATAAACAACATTTTCAAATATCTTTTTCAAAAAACTAAAAAATAAGGTACTCACATTCATTTATTACACAATGGATCAAATACGGTTCTGTCTAACTTGCCCGTTGAATAACATTAAGAAAACTTCTGGATGTAGGATGAGCCCGCAAGGGAAAGCGTTCTGCGTATAATTTCGACGCAGCAGCCACACTGTGACGACACTCACCGTAAATTAGCACCATATCTACTAGTTCATTGTTTTCAAATTTTACCATTTTCACGTGTCACCAATTTAAAATTAACTTGGTTCAGAAAAACACACCGCAGCGTATTGCCAAATAACTCATCACCGACCCGTAAATTGCATGACTAATAAGACAAACAACATAAAGTATAGCAGGCTACGTTTTGATGATCAGACCCACACTTAGATTTTTTACTTCTGTATCTCGCCTATTTTTAAGTTTTTTGAAAAAATGTATTTGAAAATGTTGTTTATTTAAATACCTTCTATACACAGCTAAAATCAACTTAGGAATCACCCTGTATAAGTATCTCCAGTCGACTCCAGACGAATGGAGATACTTACCAGTGGAAACGTAGTGACAAATAAAGTCAATGCAAATCCAAAATTCTACTGCCGTTCAAGAAACGTCATTGTCTCCAACCTTCACACACCCTTTATCATTGTTGAATTACTGAATATGTGCTTTTTTTTAGTTGACAGGAACAAAAGATGCGACTAACAAACAGACTTTGTTGCATTACATCGCGGAAACGATAGAAACAAAATGGCCGGAACTGTTGAATTTCCACGATGAAATACCACATGTTGATAGGTAGGAATCATTTTATGGTAATCTACGTAAGAAAATTATTTTTTCATAGTTTAGGGATGAATGGATGTATTTTTAACTTTTACTTATTTAAAGTTAATTAATTCTTGGAATAGAAGCAGCCTCAACTATAGTGTATTTTACGTAAGCTTTAAATGGCCGTCGACACACAGTAAATTACCAAATAAATAATATATTTACTTGCATTTTATAAAAATAATACTTCCCAGATACACACAGTCCATCAGTTTATAACCAGAAAATCTATGCACAAAATAATACCAAATGCAACAACAATACCGCACTTATTATTCTACACGTGAACGAATTAATGCCGGGCTCTGTGATATTGAAAGAACGCGGAGAAGACACGCGGATTGATGAAGTACGGAAAGAAGGAAGCGAAGACAAAAGCGTAAGAACTAACGGCATCGATGTCAGGTTCTGTAATAACCTGTGTATCTTTGTCGTGTACATGTAAATATACGGTAAGCTATATATCCATCTCTCATGAATCTAGCTAATGTTCGTGAGGAAAAATTAAGGCATTTTTAAATCACATGTTGGCCAACGCTTTTGGAAAGAGAAACGTCAAAGCATTAAAAACGTACGTAAAATTTACTATTGCTCTCTCCAGAAGGTGGGGTTCGGCCTTACTTGGTGGGCTAAGTTAATCTTGGTCTCTTAATGTGACCTCACTGAGTTTTCTAAAAATAAATGTACAAAATAACTATGTCTTATACTGAAATATTATATATTTTTTTTTTAATTTTGTGTTTTTCTTTCAGGGCAAGCAGGGTATCTTTAGACACAATTCAAAAAACTCTCAAACAAATGGACAATAGTATAAAAAGTTTAAAAACTGATTTGGAAAATAACAGGGTACCACAGGGTGACGATGATAAATTTGTTGACATTATGGATGTATCCTTTTTTATTTTAGTTTTTAATATTTCGTGTAAAACCAGGTGATTTTTACTGGTTTGTAACAAAATTGGGAAACGTCAGTAGAAATATCATCTGTTTTAAAAATATTTCCTTGACTTTTTCACTACAGCAATTCGCAAAAGACGCGAGAGAACAGTGTGAAGTGATGAAAAAAATGGTTCAGAAGATGGAAAACCTTTTTAACGAATTGGCCGAGTACTACGCGTTTGATAAGCAAAAATATACCTTGGAGGAATTCTTTACGGATTTGAAGACGTTCAAGGATAGTTTTATAGTAAGTAGTTTTCGTATACTTCGTTTAGATTTTTGGGTTGTCCATACTTCCCTTCGCTTTATCTATAGCCATATAACTGCTGATAAAGCGCCTCATCTATATTGATGTACATTAATGTTAATAGGACTCCCGTCTATAGTTATATTACTGTTGATAAGACCTTATCTATACATATATTACTATTGATAAGACCCCTCATCTATAAATACATAACTATTAATAAGACTCCTCATCTATAAGTATATATATATTGATAATATATTATAATATAGCCTATTATTTATTATTCTTATTAAGACTCCTCATAATACCTCACCTATATACTTATATTACTGTTGATAAGACGCGTTATCTATAGCTATAATATTGTTGATAAGATTCTTTATCTATATGTATATTATTGTCGATAATACTTACATTATTCTTAAGAAAACGCCTCATCTATAATATTGTTGAGAAGACGCCTAATCTATATTACTGTCTATAAGACCAGTCATCTACAGCATTATCGCTGTTGATAAGATAATATGTAGCTATAATAATACAGTTTTGATAAGACGCCTCATCTATAGCTATATTACTGTCTATAAGACCAGTCATCTACAGCATTATCGCTGTTGATAAGATAATATGTAGCTATAATAATACAGTTGATAAGACGCCTCATCTATAGCTATAATATTGTTGATAAGACTCTTTATCTATATGTATATTATTGTCGATAATACTTACATTATTCTTGAGAAGACGCCTAATCTATATTACTGTTTATAAGACCAGTCATCTACAGCGTTATCGCTGTTGATAAGACGCCTAATATGTAGCTATAATAATACAGTTGATAAGACGCCTCATCTATAGCTATAATACTGTTGATAAGACTCTTCATCTATAGGTATATTATTGTCTATAATACTTTATTATACTTACATTATTGTTGAGAAGACGCCTCATCCATATCTATATTACTGTTTATAAGACCAGTCATCTATAGCTTTATAGCTGTTGATAAGACGTCTAATCTATAGCTATAATACAGTTAATAAGACTCCTCATGTTACCTCTTATATACTTATATTACTGTTGATCATCTATAAATACATGACTATTAATAAGACTCTTCACCTATAGGTACATTATTGTCGATAAGACACCCCTTTATTATACTTACATTATTATTGAGAAGAAGTCTTATCCATATCTATACCTTTATTACTGTTGATTAGACGCCGCATCTAAAGTTATATTATTGTTGATCAGATTTTATTCTTACACAGTCATTTTTAACTAAAATTTGTCTTTTTGTAGCAAGCCAAGACAGATAATCAGAAAGAAAGAGAGATGGAGGAAAAACGAGAGAAAATGCGACTAGCAAAATTACAACAGGATCGAGACAAGGAGGAGAGAAATAGACGTAAACTGATAGACATGAATCCTAAACAGAACCAAGAGGGTGTTATGGACAGGTCAGTGTTTATACTTTATTTTTTTAAATCGACTTTATTTTCACTTTGCATTGACAATTGTTAATTTTTTTTCTTGCAGTTTACTGGAGGCCTTATCGACTGGCAGTGCCTTTGGAAAAAACGATAAAAGAAGAAGAGGACCACGAATTGCTGGAGGTAAGAAAGCTTACTTTCTTTTAACTGTGAGAGGAGTAATTATCGGTTACTTTCATGCTTGCTGGTCCCAGCTATCGCCTCAGCCAAATATTTATATTGTCGTCTAGGAATGTATTACTTTTCCTAGACACACAATATACGATTTGCTATAATGTCCACACAACCCTTAAAAAAACCGGTTCAATTTCATTAATTTTTCATTAACCTCAACATTTCTTCGAGTCTTGTTACAAAAATGTCAGTGTGTATTTTTGGTTGCCAGCGACAGAGGCGTAATGAGGATTTGATCCTCCTTGAAATGACGAGTGTTATCCGGAGTTGCCACATTTGGTAGATTCTCAAGCGCTAAAATATTCTTGGTTTTGTTAAGTTTATGTTTGATTTAAAATGATTGGAATAATTAAAATTTTTTTATATTATCAATATTATCAGGAAAAAGAGGGGAGTATTTGGCAACAGCGTCATATGAACTCGTAATGAACTTAGTGGACGTTTGCATTTGAGATGTTGCCGGACTGGAACAAATTCGCTAGAAGTTGAGGAACAAGTATTTTTGAAAAATGGAAAAACACGTCGATTAAAATGTTGTGTGGACTTCATACTCATAACAAAAATTTGTTTTTCAACCCGTGTAAGGGGGTGAAACATAACCCAACTTAATCTAACCTTAAACAGGGGGTAAACATTTTTTTTGGTGCCAAAATGTAGTTCATACAAGATATCAATCGACGTGTTTTTCCATTTTTAAAAAATATTTTTTCCTGAACTTCTAGCGAATTTGTTCTAGTTAAAGTCCCCATCCTGTATATCTATGTTGCTCGATCCTCATTGGTATTTATTTTTGCAATAAAACTATTAATTAAACTTAACTTGTTTTACGAAGACGATCTTTTGGATGATTTTATATGTAAGTAGAATATACAGGTAAAAAAACGAAGATTTGGGTGGTTAGTTTACAATTTTGAAATTTAGATTACCGACATTTTTATTAAACCAATAAAGGGAGACAATTTTTTCAAAAAAATATCCTTGAGGCATTAAATCTTTTAATTATTTGGGGAAATGGGGGGAAGTTCAAACTGAATAAAGAAGGTATACAGGGTGATTCCTAAGTTGATACTTCTGTTTTAGCTAAAATAAACATTTTCAAATACCTTTTTTAAAAAATTCAAAAATAAGGTACTTACATTCATTTATTACACTATGGATCAAATACGGTTCTGCCTAACTTGCCGTTGAATAACATTAAGAAAACTTCTGGGTGTAGGACGAGCCCGCAAGGGAAAGCGTTCTGCCTATAATCACGAAGCAGCAGCCGCACCTTGATGACACTCATCGTAAATTAGCACCATATCTACTAGTTCATTGTTTTCAAATTTTACCATTTTCACGTGTCACCAATTTAAAATTAACTTGCTTCAGAGAAACACACCGCAGCGGATTGCCAAATAACTGACCACCGACCCGTAAATTACATGACTAATAAGACAAAAACAACATAAAGTATAGCAGGCTACGTTTTGATGACCAGACCTACATTAGATTTGTTACTTCTGTATCTCGCCTATTTTAAAGTTTTTTGAAAAAAAGGTATTTAAAAATGTTGTTTATTTTCTTCTATACACAGCTAAAAAAGAAGTATCAACTTAGGAATCACCCTGAATAGGACTTTACATCTCCCCATTTCCCGAAATAATTAAAAATTACCCTTCTAGAGAACAACTATAATCTTTTTCAAGAAATATTTTATTTACAAAAATCTCCATATTCAAAATTATTTTTTTCTTTCTCTACACCATAAACAAACTAAATCAAAATTGAGGGAAAAAGCCCTTTGTACCAAACGCGGGACTAACGACTTTTTTTTGAATTTCAATTTGCAATACTAAAACTACTACCAAAATCTTCGTGGTTTTGAATAATGATTAAACCGCGCGTTTTCTAGCTTCATTACTAATCCGTGTGTATTTTTTTTAAAGCCGAGAGAAGGGCGCAACTCCAGAGATCGCGGTCGAGGACGGGACTGATATCTGGGCGAGAATTAACAAGGTAAGCTTAAAATATGCACCATTATAAATATTAATCAATTTAAAACATTTTTATTATATTTGTTCTTTTGGTAGAAAAACATGTAGGTATAAGGTATAGTAAATATCACGTACGTTTTTAATGCTTGTCAAACGCGTTGGTCAACATGTGATTTAAAGTTCCTAAATTCCGAAAACTCCTTTTCCTCACGAACATTGGCTAGAGTTATGAGAGATGGATATATAACCGTATATTTACATGTTCACGACCAAGATACACACTGAACGCTCCAGTCTGTTGCTAAAACCAGTCAAGAGAGTATTGTTACAGAACCTGACATGGATGCTGTGTATCTCTTTCTTACGCTTTTGCCGTCCCGTATCTCTTTCCGTACTTCATTAATCCGCGTGTCTTCTCTGCGTTCTTTCAATATCGTTCATTCGTTCGTTCACGTGTTGGATAATAAGTGCAATATTGTTCTTGTATTTGATATTTTAAGACATCATTTTGATATTATTTTTTGCGTAGACTTTCTGGTTATAAACTGATGGACTGTGTGTATCTGTGAAGGGTTCTTTTTACGAAAAAGCAAGTAAATTAATTGTTTATTTGGTAATTAACTATTACAGGACCATCAGTCCGGCCCTAACCAAATATTAAGTTCTGTAAAGTAAATGTCACTAAAAATGACGTGTGTCATCGACGGCCCTTACAGCCGTATTCACCATCTTTAACTTAACAGTCTGATCATCGGTATAAGGATTAACAGCCTGTAAATGAAATACCGTATTCACCATAAATCAGGGACGCTCTATTAACAAACAGAGAGTTGATGTACGTACGTCTGAGCTGACAATTCTAGTTTATAACTAACTTCAGAGTAAAATATTCCAACCTCATATCTTCTGAAATATCGTTTTATCAATCAAATCCGTTCTTTACGTCACTTTACGCTAATAAATACAATTTTACGGATCCAGTAGTAAACTTTAATGATGGACAAAACAGGATATAGGAAGACATCCAGTAATTATACTATGCGGGAGAAGAACTCTAATTTCATTGGAACAAAAGTACATTAAAATCGGAAATCCCCGATATTTATTTGAAATGATCCTGTAACATAATATCTTTAACAAATTAGTATTTAATATATTCTTGAAAAAGGTTGATTTCTATAATTTACTGGTTCAACTACTCCATCTAACCGATTCGCCAATTGCTCAAATGTGTTTTTATTTCTTCTAAACCGTTTTTGAATTTAATATCGTCTATTTCTTCAAATACATTGTTACGCACTTTTACGTTCCTTTCTCGTACGATTTCCTCTTCATCGGAGTCTGACGAGTCTATAGTAAACGTGGAAAATGTATTCGATAGTCTAAATTAATTTTTAAACAAAAACCTATTAATAATTGTTATTATTTGTCATGTGTTTGTCAAGTTGTTATAAATCTAACAACAATTTTAAAACTTAACAGCTTGTTACTTCTTATCAGCTTAAAATTTCACTGTTAATGTTAACTCTCTGATAAGGCTTAAAATCCAATGGTGAATACGAGAATAGAATTTAACAGACTGACAAGAATCTTAACCGACTGATAGTAACAAAAAAAAGTTGGTAAATACGGGTGTTTAAAGCTTACGTGAAATTCACTATATATTTACTCTTACGCAAAATATTTTTGTATTCCTGTAAAAAAATATTTTTTTTCATAACGAGAATCCTTCCATTTCCTTAGAAAGCAAAACTTTTTTTCGTATCTTTCACTTTTTGATTCATTGGTCCTATTCTAAACCCTTTCCGCGGACATTACTTTATACGGTATTCTTAAACAGGGTAAATAAAACCAAATGTATGTTAGAATATAACTGGCGAACTAAAATTTCTAAATTTATTGGTGTGGTACATTTTAAAGATCTGCGGTACATTTTTATTATGTTGAAAAGGTAATGTTTTTTATGAAGACGTGAATTAAAAATATTAATAAATTCTACCCTGCTTGTATATTTTTGTATAACGATAAAATTTTTACAACTTTAGACGTACGCAATCCCTAAAAATAGAAGATCTGCCGAACTTCGCTCTACCCAACGGTAGAGAAAAGTTACTCGACGATAGCGAGGAGTATGGTTACTCCACGACTTCGTTATTTTTTTGATGCGTCCAGTAACAGATTACAGTGTACCTGCCCCCATGCGATTAAAAGTAAAGTAAATGGTTGTTGTGGTAGCTTCAAATCTAACCATAGCGTGCTTTTGGTTTTGCTTTTATTAACTCTGCTTTCTTCGCTTATACCGGGTGTTGCATCGTCGAGCGGGACATAGGAAATCCCATGTAATTTTAAATGGGGTCAATTATTGGCTTCCCTAATTATTTTAGAGAAAAATTCTATTTATGTCTATTAAAGAGCACTAAAACCCACATTCAAAAGAATAACTTTAGATATTCTTGATGAGCCCGTTTACGGGTTATCGCCGATTTCTTTTTAACTATTTCTCCTTTTTATGGCCCCGTATTTGCGGGCACCAGTCAAGGTAAAAAGATGACTGTCAAATAAAGTTGTCATTTTGAAATGTGTGCTTTATTGTTAAAACTCGTACATCGAAAATATTAAAGGTGTATTTATGAGTACAAATTAATCTGAATAAAACTAAAATAAAGTATTCAATTACAAGGTTAATTATGACATTTTACATGTTTCAATATTTTACTAATTAATAGGTAGGTACTATTAAATTGTTAGAACTTTAGGATTTAAGATGTTCAAATATTCCTCCATTGACTGCTAGACAATAACCGAGGCGATCATAAAATTCTCTTCTTACATTCGCTAGTTGGTAAACTGAAATTCTATTGCATTCGGCAGAAATAGCATTTTTTAACTCGTCTAGATTTGGGTATTTTTTATCTTTGTATATCCTGTTTTTTAAATGGCCCCAGAGAAAGAAATCATTTGGCGATAAATCAGGAGACCTGGCTGGCCAATTTACTGTATGATTTAAGCCAATAACATTTCCATTAAAAGCACGGTTTAAATATTCCCGGAGAGCCAGGGTACTATGTGCCGGGCAGCCATCCATTTGGTACCAAACTTCCTGATTTTCCCTGGCGACATCATGTAAAGTAGGTAAAATATGATCTTCAAGTAGTTCCAAAAAATATTCTGCATTTAAATTTCGTGTAAGAAATAATGGCCCGGTAATATTTTCTCCGAAAATCCCAGCCCAAACATTAACTTTTTGTGGATATTGCGTCCTTGTTTCGACAAACCTGTGTTGGTTTTCTTTGCTCCAATATCGATCATTTTGAACATTGGGTTCATTGTTTAAGGTAAATGTGCATTCGTCACTGAAACAAATGTTTTGCTCTTTCAATCATACCAACACAAAACTCCTGTCGTCGTATTTCGTCCCTATCTCTTAGCTCTTGGTGCTTTTCATATTTGTATGAATAATATTTATGTCGTTTCAAAGCTCGTAACGCTGTGGTGTGATCTAATCCTATGTCATTCTCAAGTTTCCTTGTGCTGATCTTCCCATCATTTTCTTCCACGCACAATAAAACTTGCAAGTCCCTATCATTTCTTACATCTCTTTGTTCCTGCCTTTGCAAGTCCCTATCATTTCTTGCATCTCTTCTTTGTTCCTGCCTTTCTTCACATCTGCAGTTATTTATTACAGTGCCTTTTGTCTCAAATTTCTTGATAGTCCTTTCGACTGCAGATTTTGCAGGTATCGGTCTATTCGGATACAGAGCAGCAAACATGACTGACACATTTTGATAACTATTTCCTTGATAATACCATTTAATCATTAATATTTTTCTTCAGAAGTGTAATTCATGGCTAATTTTTACCTTGACTGGTGCCCGCAAATACGGGGCCATAAAAAGGAGAAATAGTTAAAAAGAAATCGGCGATAACCCGTAAACGGGCGCATCAAAAATATCTAAAGTTATTCTTTTGAATGTGGGTTTTAGTGCTCTTTAATAAACCTAAATAAAAATTTTCTCTAAAATAATTAGGGAAGCGCCAATAATTGACTCCATTTAAAATTACATAGGATTTCCTATGTCCCGCTCGACGATGCAACACCCGGTATATGGCAAATAATAAAATTAACCAATGTGTAAAATGTATCATCTCCCAACCCACCCCATTTACGCCGTTAACCAGGCCGGATGAGATCGGACATCTCGTGGGGTCAATACCCGTCCTTAAGTAGCAATTACCTATAATTTTTAAATAAAGAAATTTTGTTGAATGAATTAATAAAAGCAAATAACGAAAATTTGTGAAATTTGTCAATTTTTCTTTTTCTACTTTTATTACTACTTTCTAGATTCAAACTTGTTTAACTTTAAATTATAGGTAATTAGGCTTCAAATATATATAGGTATGTAACCGATTTTTGGATAAAAGGAAAAAGTAACGAAATATTGATAAAAAAAACGAAATAACGAATGCATCACTAGACCTCACTCTTAAGATTTGGGATAAGGGGAATAATTTATTCGTGGTTACAAAATTATTTACGTAACCGAACACAGTTTGTACAAATAGGAAATTTAAGTTCAAAAAATATATTAAAGGTGAAGTTCCACAAGGATCTACTCTGGTTCCACTTCTTTTTCTCATTCATATCAATTCAATTTTAAAATTAAAAAGGTAATGGCAAACTCATTGCAAATGATACCACCCATAAATAAACATTAGTTTATTTCATGATACACTAACACCGGTATACTAATGCGCATAATTCCTCTATCTCTCTCCCACATTGTGACGTCACGTACGAGGACGCTTTTAAGGCCGGTTTACATTAGGTGCGAGTGCAAGTAAAATATGTTTTATTTTTGATTAAGAAAATATTTTTACTACAAACGATATACCGGTTAAATTGATTTAAATTGAGTCACCCTTTTCGTAAGCAATTATCCATTGTTTTGCCAGATACTCATTTTTTAGAAACCCAAAATATTTTATATTTGTGCCTTTTGTGTTTTAGTTGCAATTGTTACAAATCGCCACAGCAAAGTTTGGCATTTTACAGTGAGTATAAAACTGCAGAGAACGAACACAGCGGCACTGCTGCTTGCTTTTCTAGTTTTGTTCTGCTAAAATGCCAAATGCGTAACCGAGCACTACCCTCGTTGAGGGTACCAAACCAAGTCTACGAATATCCCTTAGTTAATAGTAATTATTGGTACGCTACATAACTACTCGAATCCGAATCGAAAATAAAAACAACAGCCACAGAATAGAAACAAACGTTTATGCGTGGGAATGAACGTGCGCGTCTATACTCACGCGGTTAAAATCTCCCGTGTAAGATAAGATAAGAAGCATTTATTTCAAAACAGGTTTGTACAATCACAAAGTTTGAAATACGTCAAATAACAAAGAAATAAAATAACACTAGGTATAAAAGACACATACTATTTAGTTAAAAACTCAGTTATGTTATAGGGCTCTATGTTGCACAAATAACTGTGCAAAGTTCGTTTAAATATATCCAATCTTTCGAGACTCTTTGTTGTTAGGTAATGCATTATAGAACGTAATGGCAGAATATGTACAATTTTTCTCACTTAAGGTTAGTTTATGTTCAGGAAAATTATAATCTATATTTTTACGTCTAGTGCTGTATGCATGGTTAATTTTGAAGTGAGAAAACTTTTGAGGATGTTTCTTAATAAACATTATGCTGTCAAATATAAATATTGCCGCAACGGTCAAGAAATTGTGCTTTTTAAACATTCCGCGACCCGATTGCTTATAGTCCAAATTTAAAATCAATCGGAGAGCCCGTTTTTGAATCACAAAGGTATTTTCTAGATTAGATACCTGGTGGCCCCAAAATAATAAACCATACCTCAAAACCGACAAAAAGTTACTAAAATAAACCACTTTAGAGGAATTGAAATCCAAGTACTTTGTTGTCACTCTAAGTAAATAGCAAGTTTTAGACAGTCTTCTACATAGATCTTCAACATGATAACGCCACTTTAAAAATGAGTCAATATACACGCCTAAAAATTTACTCTCGCTCGCAACACTTATATCACTCTCACCGAGAGCAACAGTTTCAGGAAAATTTGATTTGTTCTGTTGTGTTCGAAATATAACGCACTGAGACTTGTCGGCATTCAGGATCAAACCATTGTCATGGAACCACTCTTTAATAGATAAAAATTGATCGGCCGATTTATTTATTAAATTAGTTATGTTTTTATCTCGTATAATAATATTTGTATCATCAGCGTAATTAATCAAAGAAATAAGATTACTACAGGCATCTGGCAGATTATTTAGGTAAATTATAAAAAGTAAAGGACCCAATATGCTGCCTTGTGGTACCCCGAGTTTAATAAAAAGTGGATCAGATTTATATTTAGATTGGCCAGTATTAATTCCTACATTTTGGGTTCTTCCCCTTAGGTAACTCTTTATCCATGACAGTGCACATCCCCTAATACCATATTTAGATAACTTATTCAGCAAATCAACATGGCTTAAGCAATCAAACGCTTTGGCGAGGTCGAGAAACAGACTTATTGCCAGATCCCCCTCCTCCAAAGAATCCATTATGCCACTAACAAACTCAAATATAGCAGTCTCCACAGATTTCCCCTGCAGAAACCCATGCGTGAAATTTGAAAACAGGTTTTTGGAGACAACATATCCAACTAGTCGATCATAAAACACTCTTTCAACAAATTTTGAAAAAGATGATAAAATGCTGATAGGTCGATAATTTTCAAGGACATTCTTGTTTCCCTTTTTAAACAGGGGTATGACAAGTGCATTCTTTAGATTACTTGGATATTTTCCTTCGGCAAAAGAAGTATTTATGATATTGACCAAGGGCTTGACTATGCCCATGTAAATGCCGCTAATAAAAATTTGCCCGCTTTTTATAAAGACATGTTAGGTTAGAACTGTCACTCGCGTCAAACGGTTACATGCGCAGAGATGTTCAAATTTCAGTTTGCTTATCGGCATACCGTTGTAAGTGTATCACGGTTTATTCTAAATTACAGTATATTTCGATTTCTGCTAATTGTAGTACTTTGAGGCCCTTAAAAAAAATCAATAAGTATTTTCTTTGTTTCGTTATTCATATTATTAATTTTTAAATTTATTATTTGGGCTAGATATGGTAAGTTAGTTTAACATTCCCTGTAACAAACTTTAGAGTTGGTTGGGAATAAAGATAAAAAAATATTATTACTATATATTTTTTCGAGACGAGTTTTTAAATTGTCATTGTGTATTTTTGGTTGCCAGTGCTAAAAGATGTAGTAGAAATTTGACAAAATGACTGGTTTATTTTAAAATTAATATCTTGATTTTGTCAGATTATAGAGAGAGAGAGAGAGAGAGTGCTATGTCCATCTTGCTCGGTCTTTATTGAAAATATATATGTAAATTTGGTCGGTGATTTAACATGTTATATTTACCTACTTACAGATTAACTAATTAACCTTTATCTAATGTTATATTTTTCTTTTTTTCAGCGAAATCGCAGCGTGACATACCGAAGTGACCTCATTAGAGAAAGACAACGAATAATTTTATCGCTCAAACCATAGAACCAAGATTGTGTTTCTTTTAGGTGTAAGAGAGAAAATAAATTTGTTCGATTTTTGCGACTTATTGATCGAAGAAAACTTCATTCTTTCAAGTTTTTATTTAAACATTAAAATGATGAATAATAATAGTTTTTTTGTAATAAAAATATTTTTAGTTTAAAAAATAAATATACAAAAAATACTATCAATAGGTCGCAAAGAGATCTGCCAAGAGAGAAAATATTTTAATTTATTTTTAGACGTAAAATAAAACGGCCTGTATATATTCTGTAAGTAAAATTTGTATATTTGCATTTTTACACGCGTAAGTAGAATCTCGTAAGAAATTTTTTTATTGTCTTGAGAATTAAGTGATTATTGTGAATTTTTTTTTCGATTTATGGAAAAAATATTAATTTCGTTTTGTCTATTGCGAATTGAGGCGAAGCGAGGTAAGTTGTTGACAAAGGAAAGAAAGTTATTTATAACGAAAAAAATCATGTTACTCGAAGTGTTTACCTCCAATAGAGGGTGCCAAACTGGAAAACTAGCAATTTTCATAATTTTGCAAAAAATGTCTCTTTATTTATGTATTTGTATTGCTCTTAAAAAAAAATAGTTCATGTCTCACAGCAATTTTGTATAATGTACACTTTTTTATTTTCAAAATTTTCGCCGGTATTTTTATATTTTAGAGAATACGGTCCTGGCTAACTTAAGTATCTCTTCAACACAACGTTCTGCACGACGTAACCACTGTACCGGGATGGAGCGCAATATTTATAACGTCGAATCAGCAGCTGCAATTAGTCAACACTCCCCGTAAATAAGCACCATATTTCTATTTCGCGTTTTAACAATTTATAGTTACAAAATACTACAATAATATGAACATCACGCGACTAGTTTACAACTAATTGACCGGTACAGTGCGGGATAAATTAGAAAATAAATAAAAATAAACAGACTATAATTATGCATAGGATCGGATATCATCTTAAAAATCATTCTGTATTTTTACATAAACCCGTGTTTTCTTCCAACTTTTTCCAGTCATGTTCGACCCTAAATGTATATTAAATATAAATAAAAAACTACCTCCATTAAGATGCAAATTAAATTTAATGTTAATTACACGCTTTTTTTCCTTACGTCGACAAGCGCCTCGGAACTTTACAAGAAAACAAATTTAGTTTATTTTTTATACTTAGGCTTCCGGACTAGTCTATAGTTTATGGTAATATCAAAACAATTGCTTCCTGTACCAAGTGCGCTTATTAATAATCGTTAAACTCCGCTTAAACCTTTAACCGATGGTTATATAGTCACTAAATTGTACTTCAAAATTTTGTGCCTATACTTTGATTAAAAAAATCGCGTTCAAGACTGTTGTAGAGCGTTCCTCAAAAAGTATATTAGTTTTCCATAGTCTGGTTTGGAGGTTTGTTTGTCATATTGTAATTTCTAAACGTCGCTGGTAAAATAACAGGACCAGAGATATTTTTTCTTGAAAAAATTAGAATTATACCATGTCAACTTAATGGTGTGCACTTATTTTAATGAATGATTATTCAACCTTAATATTGGCCAAGTAATCATCCTTTAAAGTATGTACATACTATTAACACCATGTAGGTATACTTGTGAAACCGTTAATTTAAGAACATTATGAAGTAGGATAAAATTCTGAAGTATACAATTTGCCAATAGATATTTTTTTCAAGCTGCCAATCTAAATTAACAATAAAATATTTTCAATTTTAAGTGAAAAATGAAGTTGCCACGTTTTAATAGACTGAAGAAAACCTTTATTTACAATATAGAATTTACTCAAATAACTACTATTTTTTTTACAGTAACAAATGATTTATGATATGATGATATATTTTTTGTAATTTTTATTAAATACGTTTTCATGTCGAACAACACGTTTCCTACGGAGACCATAACTATTTTTAAATAAGTTTAAATTTTTCATGCAGTAGGTAGGATGTTTCCGAGAGGTCGCGGTCAACTCAATTTTCTGATTTTTTACTAAAATTGAAAATATTACAAAAAGGACTTTTTTTTAATGTTAAGGTTTCACGTTTGGACACAAGTCCAAAATAGTTCAGACATCAAATTATGCGGCAAATCTTATAAGCAATTAATGCGCTTTTTACGAATTACTTAAATCATCTGTATCATAAGAAAAAAGGGTATAATTATACAATCGTCTATGATATTTTTTTATAAATATGTGAATAGGAGAATTATGCAATATCTATTTAATTAAATTTTTGTTAACTTGTTGCTAAACTGGTGTATTTTATTTTTGACCTTTTATTTACCAAGGGGTCCTGATCTTAGAACTAGGCAATGCCTGCATACAATACTACCATTGCCCCGGGTGCCCAGCCGTGTACTTTAACCTATTTAAACTAACACAATCATAAAATATAACGAACGAACATACGGGCAAGTTAAGCCGAACGAACTAACAAATGGGCAAGTTAGACCGAACGAACATACATACGGGCAAGTTATACCGAACGAACTTACATACGGGCAAGTTATACCGAACGAACATACGGGCAAGTTAGACCGAACGAACTAACAAATGGGCAAGTTAAACCGAACGAACTAACAAATGGGCAAGTTATACCGAACGAACTTACATACGGGCAAGTTAGACCGAACGAACTTACAAACGGGCAAGTTAGACCGAACGAACTAACAAATGGGCAAGTTAAACCGAACGAACTAACAAATGGGCAAGTTATACCAACCGAACGAACTAACAAATGGGCAAGTTATACCGAACGAACTTACATACGGGCAAGTTATACCGAACGAACATACGGGCAAGTTAGACCGAACGAACTAACAAATGGGCAAGTTAAACCGAACGAACTAACAAATGGTTACATACGGGCAAGTTATACCGAACGAACATACGGGCAAGTTAGACCGAACGAACTAACAAATGGGCAAGTTAAACCGAACGAACTAACAAATGGGCAAGTTATACCGAACGAACTTACATACGGGCAAGTTAGACCGAACGAACTTACAAACGGGCAAGTTAGACCGAACAAACTAACAAATGGGCAAGTTAAACCGAACGAACTAACAAATGGGCAAGTTATACCAACCGAACGAACTAACAAATGGGCAAGTTATACCGAACGAACTTACATACGGGCAAGTTATACCGAACGAACATACGGGCAAGTTAGACCGAACGAACTAACAAATGGGCAAGTTAAACCGAACGAACTAACAAATGGGCAAGTTATACCGAACGAACATACGGGCAAGTTAGACCGAACGAACATAAATACGGGCAAGTTATACCGAACGAACATACGGGCAAGTTAGACCGAACGAACTAACAAATGGGCAAGTTAGACCGAACGAACATACGGGCAAGTTAGACCGAACGAACTTACAAACGGGCAAGTCAGTTCGAATGAACATAGAAACATGGGCAAGCTCAGCACCCCCAGTGTTGACCGTCTAACTACGCCTATGGGGCAATGGCAATGGGGAAGACGTAGTATGGGGGAAAAAGAGAAAAAAAAGAGCAGAACAGGGTCTTATTTTCTCACGAATTTGCGACTTAACCATTGACCTGGGGGCACGGTTGACGGTCAATGGATGCGGTAAGGAGACGTGGAGGAGTAGGGATTCCCTTGAGAGTGGGGTTGCTAGTTTTTTCACGAGGCTGAAGCTGTCAAAGGTATGGAGCCGCTTGAGCGTAATCAAAGTCGACTGTCCTCAATCCATCAGACTAGCGACTTTACTTGGTTCATTGTATGCTCCACCGATTCCTTAATTTGATCCGGCTGGACGACATTGGTAATGCGGAGGCCCTTTGCAACTGCACAATTATACGGTGAAAATAAGTTTATACGAAAAAGCACAAACAAATTTAAATATCGATGCCGTTAAGTCCCATGTTTTTCCCAAAAGTATCAGGAAAAATATGCGAAAAATATTTCATAACATTTGCAACATTTTTTTATTCAGCTATTATGAGAAATAATATACAATAATAATTAAAACGTGTATGTAAATCGTTAAATTTTCTGAATATACAGAATGACAGTTCCTCTTGCTCTGACAGTCGTCGAATAGGTACCTTAGAATGGGTTTATTTCGACCATCAATTTCTTAATTTAGTGTTTGTCACGACTTCGGCATATTCTGTAAGAAATTATTCGTTTGCACTCGCTATTTGAAAAAAGCCAATTCAGTTCCTATTTTCAGGGGCTACATATTTCGAGTGCAAAAATATATATTTCTTAAGCGCAAGTTATTACTTGTTTACCTTCGGGACATCTAAATTAGGACTAGATACTTAACCCTAGTATTGCATCTAACAACATATTTTTGGTAATAAATTCTTATACCTGGAAAAAAAATTTTATACAGGGCGATTCCTAAGTTGATACTTCTTTTTTTTAGCTGTGTATAGAAGGCGTTAAAATAAACAAAATTTTCAAATACCTTTTTTCAAAAAACTTAAAAATAGGTCAGATACAGAAGTAAAAAATCTAAGTGCGGGTCTGGTCATCCAAACGTAGCCTGCTATACTTTATGTTGTTTGTCTTATTAGTCATGCGTTTTACGGGTCGATAGTCAGTTATTTGGCCACCGCAGCGGAGGTGTGTTTTTCTGAAGAAAGTTAATTTTAAATTTGAAAACATTGTTTAAGTTAAGCAGGACCGTATTTGATCCATAGTGTAATAAATGAATGTAAGTACCTTATTTTTGAGTTTTTTGAAAAAAGATATTTGAAAATGTTATTTTAATGCCTTCTATACGCAGCTAAAAAAGAAGTATCAACTTAGGAATCACCCTGTATAGTAAACCTCCTAAAAATGATAATCTCCGTTCAGGAATACATCCTTTCGACAGCAAGAAATTCAGCCCAAATATCGAGAAATTATAGCATTCTAATTTTCCAGTTCTAGGTTAAATCTAGGCTAAATTTCCATAACGTGTTGGTAGGGTGACGGAGCGCTATTTAACAGCGACGACCACGTGCGCGATTTAGAATAGCATACGAGTTGTGCTAATTAAAGACAAATCGAAATAAATATTGTAGAAATGACGAATGGTGATCGAATATTAAATTAAAAAGACAAATATCCTCAAAAAACCTTAACATTTTTATGCGATGAGGGCATGTAAGTGAGAAAACATCTTTAACTACAACCTATCTTATAAGAACTTTAATAGGATAAGCAGCTAAAAAATAAGGTAATGCCACCGAGATCTTTCATGAACAACGCGTCCCAAAATAAGATAAGTTGTGGCAAACCAAAAAAGAAATTGCTGTCGACATAAAACCATTTCTTAGTACCAATTCACCAACCGCTTCGCGCTAACGGTAAATATATAACATTATTTACAAATTATTTTATAAAGCTGGTTTCTAACATGTAGAATTTAAAATAGGCTACTTTTTATAAAACAATATAAAACCACAATGTTAAAACAATAATTTAATAAAAATGTAAAAATATACTTAACAATAAATAAAAATTGTATAAATAATAATTTAAGTATATTTTTGTATAAAAAATATACGTTTGTAAGTGGTGGATTAGGTGCAGCAACTATCAGTTTTAACCAAAAAATAAGTCACATATACAGGGTGTTACTTAATGGTATGTAGTTATAGTATAATAAATAGTATTAATAACCCATTTTAAGTTGAAAAGTTCATATAAACCCTTAACTTAAAACGCTTGGCTATATACAGTGTTTTTTTTTCGGTTTTTATCAAACACCTCAAGAACTGTTCGAGATATTTCACTAAGATAATAACAACACAAAATTTGTCCTATTTTTTTTAACCAGTGGGAATTTTTGATAAAATCTAAAAAGAAAGTTTAGCACCCTGTATATCAAAAACTCTTTATCCTGTCAATCAGTGCACCTATAAAAAGAAAGAGTTAAAACGGCTCAAAAATTTGAGTTCAAATAACTGGGTATCCAAGACAATCACGCTCCACTTTTTTTTTAAATCAACCTGAAAAATTATTGAATAAACTATTTGCTTTGTTCGTGATTCAACAACCCATTTTCAATGTTGAGTTTTTTATTCAGTATACAGGTTGTCAATAAGGTTTGCGACAATAGAAAAACCAAGTAATATAAACTTTTCACGTAGTGCAAGACAACGCAACATTTTGAGCACACTGCCTTAACACCTCGACATCCTGACTCGATCGTTGTCGCTAAAATAACGTAGCTTATTCTACATTCTACATACAAAAACCGGAATTCTATTAATTTCATACATTCGCTCTGGCCCAGGTGCGCCCTTCAGTTCACGCTTAGTGTCTTTATTTTTTAGTCTAGCCACCCCTTTCCTAACATCACAGCAGTACTGCAGATCCGTGCTGAAAACAAAAAGGCTTACCTCATTAAATATGCATTTAATAAACGATTTGCTTTGCTCGTGAATAAACAAATAATTTTCTTTGTATGTTACCTGGTTATATCACTCAACGTTCTCGATCCCTATATCATTTTGACCGTCCCCCTCTTCCCGTTTCATGTTTTGGATGTGGTTTTCCGGACTTCTGTCTGTGGGTGATGTATTGGCTAAAAAATTAACAATTGTACAATTTTTAAAACATATTTAGAGTACACTGGAGTACAGTTATTATACATAAATGATAATTATTCATCTAAATATACAGGGTGATTTACAAGTGTTCGGTAACACTTTTGAAAAAATGTCTAAAAATAGGTTTAGATATTGTCCATGAAATGACTGTACAACGCTTCGCCATAAATTCTTTAACCAAAAATAAGGCGATCTAGGCGAACTTACCTATATGCAATGTTGCTTCGTTTTGCCGCTACAGGGCGCTAAAGTTTCCAAATTAATATTGTTTTTTCGGAATAATTTCTAAACGCCTTTATCGATTTCCACTAATTTTTGAATTAAGAATGGCCACTATTAATAACGTGTTTTGACGTATGCGCCATCTTTTTTTTAATACCTGCAAATTTAAAAATGGCGTGTGATTGGTAATCAAAAGTTCCTCTTTTTGTTACCCCACGTATAAATGACTTTAATTATTTCTCTGACACTAGCTGACTTCACGTTGAAACTTTTTTGTATCTTGTAAAAATTTAGACATGCAGTTTCTCTGCAAAAAAATTATTTACCATACCGTGTAATTCATCATTGCTGTTTATTCAGAACGAGAACATTTTTAATTCTAAATAACTTCTAGTTTGATTTTTATAACAATTGTTCGAAACTTTTATGATTTGCATCGTAAATAATTTTTTTCTAGAGAAACTGCATGTCTGGCTAAATTTTTACAAGATACCAAAAAGTTTCAGCGTGAAGTCAGCTAGTGTCAGAGAAATAATTAAAGTCATTTATACGGGGTGTAACAAAAATAGGAACTTTTAATTACCAATCACACGCCATTTTTAAATTTGCAGGTATTAAAAAAAAACGCATACGTTAAACACGCTATTAATAGTGGTCATTCTTAGTTCCAAAATTAGTGGAAATCGATAAAGGCGTTTAGAAATTATTCCGAAAAAACAATATTAATTTGAAAACTTTAGCGCCCTGTAGCGGCAAAACGAAGATTGCATATAGGTAAGTTTGACTAGATCGCCTTATTTTTGGTTAAGGAATTTGTGGTAAAGCGTTGTACAGTCATTTCAAGGACACCCTGTATAACAGATCAAACTAAATTGAATAGTTTTTGAGATATTAGCATTTAAAAAATGACATTTTTTGTTACATCTTAACAATGCATCTTAGAAAAAAAAACCTACTTTCAAGTTCCAATCTTAGTTTTTTTATTTCGTACTTGAAAAATTAACTTTCGGGTGTCCGGTTAAACCGGAAGTGATACTTTTTTAAATGCGTAGACAATGAAAAAACAACATGGGAATGTGCACCGTTACAATACTACAGCTTGCTTGTCAATGTCACATAAGTATCATTTTTCCAATATGCAAATATCTTAAGAACTATTCAGTTTGGACGTGTGACCTGTTTTATAAGATTTGTTTAGAATCTTAAGCAGAATCCAAAAAATATTCATATATTTAAAATAATAAAGTTGACAGCTACTTCCGGTACAACCAGAAGTAATAGGAAAACGCCAATATTTCAGTTAAAGTGAGCACATTGAAAAATAAACAAAGTAAAAAAAATATTTTTAGAAGTTTTCCCAAAAATTCTAACGAACGCTCGTCGTGAAGCACCCTATATGGTAAATATACAGGATGTTATGGAAATTCCTATTCCTTGAGTGTCCTAGAGAACTCCATTTTTTTTTGTAGTAAAGTCTATAAAAATTGGGTAAGAAACCCTTAAATCAGTCTACATGTGCGCCAGTGACCTGCTCTGATAAGAATAAATACCCGCCAACCACGACACACCTACTATCGGTGCGCATGTAGTCATGAGCGAAGATGCGAGCACAATTGCATAACCTTTTAACGCGACTTACGGTTCTAACCTGGCATAAAAGGCAGACAAATGTTTATTATTTTTGTAATTAGGACCTCCTAAAAGAAGTAGCTGAGACGAATTAAGGCAGTATATCGTTTATAATATATTATAATAGTATTATTTTCTTGATCAAAAATAAAAAGATCATTTTCTTGAACCTAATGTAAACCCAGGGCCCGCTCTAGGGGGCGGCAACCTGGGCCCCTGCCCAGGGCGGCAAGTTGGAAGAGCGGCATGAAAAATCCAAAAAAACACCATAAATCCCTGATGAAGTTTAAACCATTCCAATTCCCAGTTAACAAATTTAATTTCCTTTGTTTTGCCGTGCCGTCTTATTTTTAAACAGTGACAATTTCGACGGATCCCTTTTCTTTTTAATATTATAATAATATCAAGCAATTCCGCGACAAAGCAAGCCGAACAACGCCGGCACCGGTACTTTTTTTGGTCGTGGCGGCGTCGCAGCAAAGGACAAGCCGGCGAGGAATAGACAGACAATTTGCTGTTGTGGTAGGTATAAAACGAAGAAGGGATTAAAAAGGCGGCAATTTCTTGTTTTGCCCAGGGCGGCGTTATTGCTAGAGCGGGCCCTGTGTAAACCGACCTTAAGCGTCCTCGCACGTGTCGTCCAAATGTGGAAGAGAGATAGAGAATGTATGCGCGTTAACATGCAAGAGTACATCCGAGCCACGGTTCCGTTATGGAACCTAAATCAGCCAATTAAAGGTGCTTTACGTCAGGCGCATGGGCGGGGTCTTGAAATCGCTGGGAGAGTTGCTTCTCTAAGGTCTACTAGAGTAATTTCTTGGTAACTTTACCAGCCCGATAATTTCCATAGAAACATGTCTCAACAATGGTTTCTTTGGAAATTATCTTGTTGGTAAAGTCACCAAGAGATTAATCTAGTGGACCTAACCCCATTCTAAAATTGTTGTGTTAGGGCCGAAATTATTTCTTTTTTAATTGGAATTTGATAATGGGAAATATTGTATCACTACCGGTGCCGTCGCCGTTAAATAAAGAATTTGAAGTATACTTAGTTATAATAATACATTTATTATTCCCACAAAAGAGAAAGCTAAATTACATAATGTTTTTAATAAACTATTTTTTCCATCGTTGTTTAGGCATGTTTACCACCTGCTTGGGAAACAAACATTACCACTAAAAATATAGTAGAGGGTGAGGATAAATTTCCCAATGTACAATTACAGTTTTTTATCAAATGCGCCAACAAAAAAGTTGGTAGATGGTTAATAGAGTATGAAAATTTGACAAATGCATCGTATACCATCAATTGTACTGACATTGAGGATGGCGTACGAGTCAAATTCAAACAACGACTAAGGTAACATAATTACTTTTCTATTTATCATTCTTCGCTAGCCATCCTTCTTTAAAAAATAATCTACCGTTTCCGCCACTTGAATAAAGAACGCTACATGCGCAAAATAAATTTAAATAACGCGCCAAATAAAGTCCTTTCTCAGGCTTGACGTAAAGCACTTTTAATTGGCCGGGTTAAGTTCCATAACGCAATCGCCTCGATATACTCTTACCCTTAGCATACCGGTGTATGGGCCGTTTGCACGGGTTTCACTTAAGACATTTTAGGTGGGGCTTAACTTAAGGTGTCACTTAACTAAAACTTTTCTGCTGCACAGTCGCTAAACCGGCACATAAGCCAGCCCTAAGTAGATATAAATTAAGCCAAAGATTTTTACGGGTTAATCTATATCTACTTAGGGCTGGCTTATGTGCCGGTTTAGCGACTGTGCAATGGAAATTTTTTTAGTTAAGTGACACTAAGGTGTCACTTAAGTTAAGCCCCACCTAAAACGCCTTAAGGGCCGTTTGCACGGGTTCCACTTAAGACGTTTTAGGTGAGACTTAACTTAAGTGATACCTTAGTGTCACTTAACTAAAACTTTTCCGTTGCACAGTCGCTAAACCATCACATAAGCCAGCCCTTAAGTAGATATAAATTAAGCCGAAGATTTTTACGACTTAATTTATATCTACTTAGGGCTGGCTTATATGCCGGTTTAGCGGCTGTGCAACGGAAAAGTTTTAGTTAAGTGACACATTAAGTTAAGCCCCACCGAAAACGTAGCGACACTAAGGCGTCACTTAAGTTAAGTTCCACCTAAAACGTCTTAAGAGGAACCCGTGCAAACGGCCCTAAGTGGAACCCGTGCAAACGGCCCTTAGTGTATCAAACAAAATATTGTTAAACAGTAGTGGCGAGTCATAAATTTCAAAAAAAAAAATGGTAAATTTTCTCGCCTATTTCAGCAAAGCGACATTTAAAACGAATTCTCTGCCATATGTTTTTATAACAGGATTTACGGGTTTAAATATAGTAGGTCATTTCCAGAACATCCTTTATAAAAAAACCTTCCCCACAACACTTCCCCTTTATATACGAGGTTTAATAGTAAAGTTAATTATAAGTTTTACCTTGATCAAAAGGATCGACTACTGAGTTGTTCAGTTTATCGGTTGATTGTGACCTAAAAAAAATAGGGATATTGAGTTATAAATAATACCACAGCGAAAACCGTCTTATTTATTTTTATCTCAAGGGTGTTATCACCAACGACGAGAAAGGAAATATAGACATCGCATTCCCTTTTAATAAAACAAACCGACAAGAACTAAAATTCATGCTACCACTTACCATAAACCATATGGAAATAGAAAATTTTTACGAGCATATAATACGCTGTTGACAAATGATTAAAAGATTCTCATGGAGGGTTTTATTTGAGCTCACATAGGTATATCCTTTTTTTCACCGATGGATTCAACCAGTGGTGGAACTGATCAACTTATGATTGACAACTGGTGGAATGACGTCATCAATCGGTTGGTGAATTATTTTACAATCTCTTTCTCGCGTTGACGTTGATAGAAATCACCAGAAATCCACCATGAATAAAAGAACATGATTTATGTCCAACCGGTAATACAATAGCCAATTTAAGAACGCGATTCGGCTCAACCGGTGCCACCGGTGGACTCGCCGGTGAAAAAAAGAATATACCTATTTAAACACATCGTTGGATTGCTTAAAACATATTCTAACCTCAAACTAGTCAAAATACTAATAACGACAAACATTTCGAGAAAATTTCTCATAGAATGACAGCTAAGAAAGCTTCTGTGACTGCCACCAGAGATGGTATTCTCGTATTCCTAATAATTTACCACATTTTCATGAAGTACCTATTTACATATATCGACCTGAATCCACGTAGCGAATTTAAAATTTAACCAACACAGGTAATGAGTTCTATTATTCAAGGTCGAGTTAGCATATTTTGTTATTGTATCCGCATCGAGATTTAAATGAAAACCGCAACAGAATCGAACTTGGAAAGTGATTGTCAGTTTGACATAACTTAACCTAACTTTTGAGCTGAACTACTGTAGAAATTAATTATAAAATAGTTATCTTGTCAAAACGATTTGAGTATCCTACATAGTCATCTATTCTTCATGAATTCAAGAAGTAAATATAATTTAAAACACAGCGAATCAGCATTTTGATGACATTTTATAATTGCCTTTAACATACAGTCAACGAACAATCATAATACATTTATTTTTCGGATCGATCGTGTAAAACTTGGCAACGTTTGCCTCCTAGCGGTAGCAAGTGATAATACGGAAATGAAAAATGACAATTTTGACATCAAGAAGAAACTATTTATTTCCAGCTTTATTAAATAAAAAGTGGTGAGAGTTTAAGTGTTTAAAAGTTTTGTAGGTTAATTATAAAAAACAATATGGTGAGACAGTGTCAGGTTTGCAAAATAACCCATTCAGTGCCTGGATTTCATAGTCTACACATGCTATTGCCCTCTTATAAACAGTGAGATCGGCGCAAAAGTAATTTTATGAATGCGATGCGGGGTCTACCTGTGCTTCCTCGTCGTTGGTTATCAGTGTTATCACTTACATGCTTTTACAGTTTATTTTAGAAATACTGTAATACTATTTTTTTCGTAAAAAAAGATCTTCAATTTTGATAAAATATACCAATATTACCTTAAGAAATCTTCTTTAACCGGCGGCTTTTCGCTATCGTTCTCACTAATGTCGTTACTCTCGCTATTGTCCTGGTTTCCATTATTGTGAGTCACCTGTCCATAAGCCGCCGCCGTGTTCTGTAGATTCTGGGTGCCCGCCATTATGGCCGGGGACTGGAGGTTTGGCTTTCTTACTTTGTCACCTAAATAAAAAAAAAATTGTCCGGTCAAAGTCAAAATATACTTTTTTGGCAGAAAAAAAGATTTTTATTTTTTATGGAAATTTTTTTTCACCGAAAATTTTATTGTTGATAAAAGTTTCTACATCCCCTTAAACTAAAAACGTTGATTAAAATTAAAAAAAACTGTTCTGCATAAGAGGGAGATTCAATTTTTTAAAAGTTGCTCTTATTTTTCGTTTTAGATACAACTTTCATTCATAAAAGTTGTTAAGAATTAAAATTTAAGTCCGAATATAAAGTTGTGGCCTTCTATTAAAAAAATTAAAAAATACTTATTTTTTGTCTTACCCTGTATGAGACTAGACTTTTTTACTTAAATTAATTTTTATAATGGCCTTTTTCTAAATTTTGATTTTATAGAGCAAGGAAAATTACATTTTCTACAGTTCCAGTATTTTTAAATTCTTGAATTATTTACTAAGAAAATATTGAAACAAAATCTCTAATAAAAATACGCGGAAGAACGTGACGACGCACACAAGCTTATAAGTGCAGTTTCGTGGCCAAAACCTGAACTAACAAAGTCAGTACTACCGTGAAAAAAAAAAGTGAAAACTTTTAAATATAGGAAAATAAAAAATATAAATTATGAAAAAAACAATTTTTGGTATGACTCTAAGATAATCTAAGCGTATCATGTACAAGAGCCAAGATATTTTACGAAAAAAATATTTTATAATTTAACAATAATATTTTGTCATTTGATAAAAAAAAATATTTTTAAATTTTCCTATATTTAAAAGTTTTAACTTGTAACTGGTTCACCCTGTATACCTAAGATAAGAATATGTTAAAGAATAATTATTGTAAAAGAAAATTGTTACAGATTGGCATAATAACTAAATGAATCAATTAAAAGTCGATTATTACGTTTTCAGGTGAATTTTCAATTTTGTTTTGAAAAATAAAATACCCGACAATATATTCTACGTCAACCTATACCCATTTTTTTTATCCACAGCTTGGTATTACAAGATATTCAAATATGAACGAAATCTAGCCGTTTGTTTTCAAAATTCAAAAAATGAGTAAATTTTCTTTTTGGATTTTTGTAATTTTTTAATATTAATAATTATTTAATCCGCCTATAAATTATTCAACATCCTGTACATACTTTATTTCTATATAAGTGATAGAAAACTTAAGGCCTACTTTTCCACCAATAAAAAAGTTGATCGTTTTTAAGAAACAAGTGAAAACTCCTCCTGACAATGCATAAAATCTCAAAGTAAGAAGTTGCCAACTTTAAAAAGCCATAACTCAAAAACTAGTCATAGGATTGGATTACGACCATGGACACTTTTAATCAGGACGTCAAGATCTAGAAAATATTAAAAATTGAGAAAAATTAGCCGAAAGCCATTTCCCATAAGCTTTGTGCGAGGTCCTTTAATAGACATTTATTTAAAAAATAAATGGATTCGTGGATGTGCTTTATACTGTTTTCTGTATAAATGCTTTATACTGTTTTTCCCTACTTACTTTTTGGTGGCGATAAAGCTTCGACCGATTACCACCGATCTAAAGCACTTAAGTTTAAAGATAAAAAGACACGAAAACTCTAAAAGTAATATTTATAATTGTTAATAAAAGTTAATTTCCGAAAGAGACAATTTTAATGACAAAGTGATTAAAAATTTTGCGAACAGAAAAAAACGTAGGGTAGACTTAATTTATAAAAAAATAGGTAAGTTGTGTTTAGCAAAAATTGCAGAGCACCTTAAAATTTTTACCAAGAGCCACCACTGTATCAAATGTTCATTCAAGTTCAATCGCGGAAGATGGGCCATTGTTATTGCGTTGTTAATGCGTCAGTTGTTTTGTTGGTTTTATAAATCAATTACATTACATTAATTTAATTTTAATTAATTCTTGAAAAAATAAAAAATGTCCTCACCTTTTCTCCACAATGTGATTTCTTGTTGCTTAAAGTATCTCCTATCTTCCGTGTCCATAAGAACCAAATTTAAAAAGTACCGTACTGAGAATTTCTTGTTTATGTCCCTCATTGTCGGGGTTAGTTCGTAACCAGCTAGAAACACTCTTATTGGGATACTTTCACCTAAAATAAAATAAAAAATAACTACCAAATATACTAATATAATACTGTAATACGGCAACGCTGTACGCTAACTGACGGCAAACTTATGATACAACTACACAAGATATGATACCAACAGCGTGCGCAGTGGATCGTGATGTCACCTAGTGAGGAATTTTTAAATTGGCAAAGCGTAGTTTACGTTATTAAATTTTATATGGAATTTTTAATTAATTTATTTCAAATTATATTAGCCTTATGTCGGGTTGCACAAAGAATTTTAATAATTATTATTTAACCGGCAAGTTTGACTGTGACATAAATGACTTTATATATTCCCATTCAAAAGTGCGTGAATAGTAAATTAAAAATTAAGGTAACTGGGCCAGTATGATTGTGAGAAAATTATTTATGTCAATGTTTTGTCTGTCACAGTCAAACTTGCCAGTTAAATAAGTATTCTTTGTGCAACCCGACATTAGAATTTCTACTGTGACTTAAATCTTGAAACATACATTTTATTTAGATAGATTGATTATTGTGATCAAAATTTAAAATTTCCTTTTACTTACCTTCCTCAGCTCAAACTTTTAGATGTGATTATGCTAAAAGGAACGTAGGAATTCGTTTAGACCAAAATTTTAAATGGAAACAGCATGTTACTTATTTTACAAGCAAATTAACAAAATTTTATTTTTAAATGTAATATTTAGACCCCGAGTATTGTAAAGATGATATGCACAAGTAAAATTAATAATAAATGATGGCATTGTTTGGGAAAGTTAATAATAATAAAAATAATAAGAAATATCTTTATTTAAAATAATTTTAAAAATAGACAATAGAAATGAATATTTAACTGTTCACTCTAAAAGTTGATATACTTAACACAAACAAGTTAAATAGGTATACATTGCGAATATGAAAATTGGAAAACGACACACTGTCCATTGATTTTTTGTATTGAAAAGAGCTTAAAATATTTTTACCCGTGTCTGAGTATTAGTTCAAAAAAAATTGTTCTGAATTTATTTTACATAAAAAGTTTTAACATAAACTTTAGGTTATTGTTTTTCTTCATTTTTCTTTTTCTAGAAAGGGTCGCATCAATTTAATTCTCTGCTACAAAAATACATTCTACATCAAAAAATAAAATGTTTGCCCTTCGAACATAATATCAAAGAGCTGATTTCCAAGAATGAATATGCACAGAATTAAAAAAATAAACAAGGCCGATATTTGTCAGGTGTATTTTTCAACAATTCGTGTTTCAAAATTTCGTTCATGGTCATCGTCACTGAAATGTTTGAAGCAAGCACCAGCATTTTTAATTTTAAACTTATCATTGCGTTTACACACACGCTTCCAAACACCTTGTAATTCCTTAAAATTGGACATCAGGCGTAAAACTTGCGTTTATCATCGACATTATACCGCACACCTCATTTTTCAGTAACTTTACAAATCAGTTATCAGAAATAAACGACTGGTACATAATTCAAACTCTAATGTAAACAACGAAGAATATCGCAATATGGCGGTTTTTACTCACAAGGTGACGTCACGAAAGTCACGCCCACCTGCGCGGTATCATATCTTCTTGTAGTTGTATCATGCGGCAAGCTAGTTAGTGAGTAATAGCGATTTTAAATTAGTTTAGCTGTTCTAAGCGATTTTAAGGAGAAGCGTGTAATAATCTGTTCGTGGTTTTTACTGTGAATAAAGGACTGACAGCTTATCGGACCCTACCTCTGACGGGTGCCCCGTCCATTATTTCGTACTTGGCGATGGTAACGTTGTCCGTGAAGGTGTTAGGCCCTGTCCCCGTAGTTTCTTTCTTGATTATGGCGATCTCCATGTGTTTGATCTTTATCCGCACTAGCAGGAAGTAGATTTTGCCGACTATTACATCCTTTAAATGGTACCTATAAAATAATTAATTAAAATAAACAAAATTTTCAGATAATCTAAATTTAGTTGTCACAAAAGTATACAAATTTTAATCCTGTCACATGCATAGCTTTTCTTCTTTTCTAGTGAATAACGCAGTGTACCGGTCAGTTAGTTGTACAGTCTCGTGGTGTTTCTGTTAAGGGAATACTTTGTTATTGTAAATTGTTAAAATGTAAAAATGGAATTTTTTTTTATTAAAAAACATGAATCAAAATACTTACTTAGACTTATTGTATTCGAACTCAATATGTAAACAGTCTTCGATCCCGACCTCCATCTTGATAGAGTTGTTCATCTCCGGGTAGCTACACAAGGTGTGTACGGCGATGTCAAGCTCCTTGACAATGTCGGCCAGTCGCCGGATTATTGTCACTCGGAGGAAGTAACGCAATCGCACATTGCCACCTGTAATAGGAAAAATCGTATTACACTGAGTGATACAATAGGAACAGGACACAATTTCGAAATAGTAACACAGGATGTCCTTAAAAGCATGTCCAATAATTACTTCTCTCATATACAGGGTGCTACAAATTCGTGGCTTACAAGGGGATCTCGAAAACGGTAAGAGATGCGACGATGGTTAAATTGAGGCGAAGTTAAGTATTTTGGGGCTTAATAATTTGGTAAAAGAAAATTGTAAATATTCCCAATGCTTTCGGAGATATCCGAAAAAAAACGAAATTTCTATTTTTGGTTTTTAATATTTTGCGCTTTGTTTTTCACTTGGTTTTTCATAGCCATCTTTTATGTTTTACATGATGGCGTTATTAGTTTTTAAATTTGACGTTTCGTTCTTTAAATACCAACCTCAAGTCAATTTTTTTAAATACGGACCTGGAATTTTAAATATAGGTTTAGGGACTTCTAAGCTTTAGAGATTTAATACAATTTAAATATTTTTGAAATTTTGACGTTTTGTTATCTAATAACATATTTTTTCAAGTTATCTTTTTATATCATTACGGTCCTGAACATTTTTAAAGCCAAACTAAAAAAAAAAGATTTCTGATTTAAAAAATCCGTTCATTTTTACTCCAAGAGTCCTGATATTTGATATATTGTAAGAAAAAAGACCTGAAGTTTAGGACTCAGATATTTATTTTTGTTATATGTTTCACCTAAAACTAGCATCATCAGACCGTAGAAACAGTAAAAAAAAAATTGAAATTGTTTTTTGAATTAATTTTTTTTTGAAGAAATAAGATATAAAAATTTTGAAAAATATATTTTTCATAACAATATTTATTAAAACGTTTCCAAAATTTTTTAAAAATTATCTGTTTCCAATATCCATGCTTTTATTTCGACTTTATATATTTTTAATGAAAAATATTTTTTAATTTTTATTGGTAAATAATCGTTTAAATAAAAACATGAATATTTGAAATTTTGTTTGTCCTATGGGCTTATTTATTTTAGGTTTTATGGTTATTTCATTTTTATGACGTGTATTATGATTATGGTTTTTAAACTGTATAAGATTTTTATTTTTAAATATGTATATTAAGATGTTACAAAATGTAAAGTTGTCTAATATTAATTTTTTTTGTTTCAGAATATAATTTTATTGAAGGATAAAGATAATCTTTATTAAATATAACTTTTAGAAACCTTTTCTGTAATATTCTAACTTCCGGTTTAACTGGACATTCAAGTCAATTTTTTAAGTAGAAAAAAATTTTTTAGATAGAAACATGAAAGCCGTTTTTTTTCTAAGATACACCGTTAAGATGCTACAGCCTATCAACATGCCAAACATGTCCTTTTTCAAACGCAAATATCTCAAAAAATATACATCGTAAATGTGTGTCCTATTATACAAAATGCATTTAGAATCTTGGGAAAAATAAAAAAAGCAATAAAAATAACCATATTCCATGTAAAATAAACAAAGTTTACAGCTACTTCCAGTATAACCGCCAATCCTTTAAATAGCATACATCTTAATATAACAAAAGTTTAAAAAATATATTTTTAGAAGTAATTGCAAAAGTTATGACTAACGTTTCTCGTGAATCACCCTGTATAAACTGTGTATTACCTGTATACACCTCAAACGGCTTCTCCACATTACTAAACTCAAATGGATAACTAGTATGAGCGATCATCTCCCCGGGTCTCGCCAGCTCCTTGACTAGAGAAATGAACTCGTGGTGATTTCCCCTATCATAGAACATCTCGATCTGGCCTATAAATTCGATTTTGATACCCTGATGTTCGAGCTTGCTACCTGGTTTTTTCAAGCTCACATTTACCTACAAAAGAAATAGAAAGTTTATTTTTTTTAAATATTATTGGTAAATATGCCAAAGCCATTAAGGGGCAAGTCAGTGGCGTGCATACAATATAGACAAAAAAGCATTGCCTACCCTGGGAACAATAAAATAAACAGAAACAATTTTTTTTGTATTTCAGTTTTATCCGTGTAATCCAACAATTTGACAATTTATCTCTACATTAATATAAAAAATAATAATATAGGACCAAAAACTTAATCCTATTTCATTTCCACGAACGCATTCTTTGCTTATTATATCACCAACTAGATCCCCATATAAGCATTCCGTAAGACCGTTCTAAAAGCAAAGATCTCTATTTACATTAGCGTCTTATGCAAAAGCACTGCTTTTGTATGAGTGGAAGCAAGTGAGTGTCGGTAGGCAGTAGGGTAGAAAGAGATGTAACAAATAAACCCGTCGCAACCGTCGACCTTCAGCCCGCGCCAAGAAAACACGCGTTTAATAAATGCATTGGTGCCAATCTTCTGATAATATTTAATAATCAGTAAGCTTAATATCATATTTCACATGATATTTGACTTCGTTTTTGGCAACATTGGTTCAATCAGGTGGATGATAGATTTTAATTTATAATTAGTGTTTTCGCCCTTTTGCTAGACTTCGAGCTGTCGGGTTTCGAAAAAAACAGAAATATGGAGGCGTTAATTGTTACTATTCCGGCTAGCAGCGCATCTGCAGAACGATTCTTTTTCTGGATTAAAAATAATTCATTTCCATTTACGAAACACACAGGGAGAGACACGCTTAAGTGAATTAACAATAATCTCTCTGAAGAGCGACCTTTTGCAAGATTTAAACGGACGATGTTTTAAAAGAATTGATACGTAAAGACCGCCGTGTTGAACTAATTTACAAATAATGTCATTTTATTCTTCTTCTGCCACAGTGTTCTTTCCACAAACTCAAAAACAAAATATCTTGTGACAAAATTTGAAATTTAGATGCTTGAATGCTACGGAAGGTAAGTTTTTGTCTTAAATGCAATTTTTGCCTACCCTGGTTAAAACAGCATTGCACGCCACTGGGGCGAGTCATTTTTAAGAATCACCGCGTATAATATGATCTTACCTTTCCAGATACCGTTTCTCCATCATAATACAACAGCAACCGCTCCTTCTTTCCATCTTCTGTCTTGACTTCCGCCGTTTTACGGGATTCTTGTCCATCGAGATAAATGTCTATCTCGGCAGACTGACCAAAGCCAAAAAAACTCTGCAAAAAAATATCTTATTAGGAATGTGTTCATCAATGTGTAGGTTATCAGAAAATCCGAAAAACATATTGTGGAAGAAGGGGGTGGAAGTTAAGCTTTTCCGCAATAGACTCATTAAAATAGACTCTAGGAGAATTCATAATCTTATATTACCCTAATTTGAACCTTGGACTTTGCTTTCATAGAAAATTTTTTTAGTAATTTTAAAATTGGGATTTAAAAATTTGAGGAGTTAATAAGTCTGTCAATTGCCATTTTCGGCCAATTTAAACCTGCAAACCTACTTCCGGTTTAAAGGAAAGTGAAGTCAACTTTTAAATTTTACTGATAATTATAATTTACCTTACATATATAGAACCAATCAAAACGCAAATTTTCATAGCAACCACCTTGGTAACGTAGTCTTACCCGATAAGACCTACCGCTAGCTCGGTAAGACCACTGTACCTTTTTGTCAAACAAACAGTAATTGATTTTAAGAAATCAAGTTTAATAATAGATATTTATGTTATAAGGCCGTGTTATTAGACTCGGCTGACGCCTCGTCCAATAATACTCACGGCTAGTACCATAATGATCGTTATTATGATCCGAATTTCATACAATATTTTATATTCCGACGATTTTTGTGTTTTTTTTTAATGAATTTTAAGTTTTTGTCAGTAAACTAATAGCTTGATTTTAATAAAACCAGGTAACTATAGAAATATTTGTTTGTATTGTCATTGTCAGAATTGAATTATTAATTTTAACGTTTATATAATATAATATGGATAATTTGCCATCAGAAATCAAAGAATTGGCCAATAAAGCAGTTGTTGGTTTGTTGCCCGAAAAGTCTAAAGGCATATATGAAAAAACTTATGCCAATTACAAATCTTGGTGTACACGAAAAGGTAATTTTGGCATATTTCAAGGAAGAATCAATAAAGAAAAAGTCTTCGAGTTTATAGAGTTATTACTCTATGTTAAGGAGTACACTATTACTAAAGAAAAACGTCGACATAAGTAAGTTCAATCAATTGATAGCTTTTTTAAAACGAAAATCTGATTCCTACACACCCAAAAAATCCAGGATTTTGACTAAAGAAAATATTGCAAAGTTTTTACAAGAGGCAGACAACGAAACATACTTGCTATTAAAAGTGTCAATGATAATAGGTATAAGTGGAGAATGTCGAAGAGTTAAGTTAAAAAACTTAAGGATAGAAGATGTACACGATGTTGTTTTTCGAATTTTCGTACCTAGTACAAAAACCAACGTTCCCCGAGAATTTTACGTAACGCCTGGCGATGTCGAAGGAATAAATATGGTGCAGCTTGTTCGGACCTATGTAGCAATGATACCCCCCGATGCCGAAGTTTCTCGTTTTTTTTCTATCATTTAGAAACAACAAATGTACAAAGTAACCAGTGGGTATACATACTTTCGGAAATATGTGCAAAACGTTCGATGCTTTTTTAAAGTTACACCATTCCGCTGAATACACAGGTCACTGTTTCCAGAGGTCTTCAGCTTCACTGCTGGCTGATTCAGGAGTCGATCATCACACTATTAAACGCCATGGTGGCTGGAAAAGTGACACAGTTGCTGAGGGATATATAGAGAACTCTTGCGAAAACAAGAAAAGAATTTCATCAGCCATTCTCGGGAAGAAATCATTATCGAGTGTTTCATCGACTGTCGTTCTCTCAGAAGAAACAGAAACCACAGAAATTAAAAATCACAACAATGCAGCAATTTCAACTCCCATGTCCAACATCAATTTAATGAATTGCAATAATGTTACTTTTAATTTTAATCATTAAATTTTGTTCCATTTTGTTTTAAATAAATTTTTTCATTTTTGAGACTATTTTTCATTATAGTACTCAGTCCTATAAACTATGTCATTTTGACACTGAAAATGAAATCCATAATAATGTCATTATGACACGTCGGAATATAAATTAATATTATAACCCCTACAAAATAAAAGTAACATACAACAGTATTTGAAGTGATTGTAGGGCATAAACTTAACTTAATTTTGACATTTTTAAAGAAATGTTTTATGACAAAATGTATACAAGATTAAACCCAGTGTGCTTTGCTTTGACGTGAGCTTAAGAAATCTTGGCGTTTTCATGGCAACTGTAATGACAAGCGAATTTGATTTTTGACGTTCCACGCGTCTGATTTAGTCGTGGCCTTTTAATTAATTGTTAGTTGTGGCGCGTTTATAAACTTTAAAGTAAATCATAATGATGTGTTTGTATATTATTTTCCTTTATCACAAACGGCTTTTATTGCGGGTTCAGTAAATTATCCAATAAAATACATCTCTAGAAGCAGCGTCTTATCTTCATACCGTTGTTTTTTACTCGAAACTAGATTTTCTAAAAAAAATTTTACTCAATATAATTTTTACTTATAATCAAAGATAAGACCCTCGAGCTAAAGCTCTCGGGATCATATCAAATTATAAGTAAAAATTACATTTTGTGAAAATTATCAGAAATTCGATTTCTTGTAAAAAACAGCGGTATAGTCGGATCTGGTCTTATCGTGCGGGTCATACGATTCAGTTTTTGTTTTCTTTACTTGCGTTTAATTTTACCCTCTAAATAAAATACGTAAGATAAATGAGACAGACTTATTCCATTTTGACATGAAAAAAGAGGATATATATGTATTTACTTTCCAGCCTCCTTTATCGGTAAATTACTGTTGAAAACCCCTAATTTTTAATTGATAATTAAATTTTGTGAATAATTCTCTTTTGAACGACATATCACATTTTAACATTTGTTTTAGTACCATTAGTTGTTTAGAGTGGCATTTCTTGTGTAACCCGGTATACAGGGTGTTTTTTAATTGAGTGCCGATACTTAAGGTTGTGAATCCTTGGATGATTTTAAGAAGAAAAGTTAATATCAACATATGTCCTAAAGCTCTTTATTTTTAAGCTACAGGGTGTTAACATTTTTTTAAAAATATCACTTTTTTATCATAATTATTATATCACTCTTAGAAATTTTTACGAAATTTTGTACACACCTCTTAATCATTAAGGAGCATTTTTTGACTTTAAAAGATTTTTTAAAATTTTTGCCAGTGACGTCCGTACGGGGTTTGAACTGAATATAAAGAAAAAAATGGTACGCCACTGATTTTTCTAAGAATCAAACTTATATTTTAAATCCTCATTTATTTTAGAGCAAATTTGGTCCATAGACTTACTTTTGTATGATGCACCCTTTTTGCATAAAAAAAATAAAAACAAAAAACTATTTTTTTCTTGGGTTGATTAAGACCGCTTTTGTTGAAAAAAATGAATGAGCTTTAGGGCATATGTTAATATTAACTTTTCTTCTTAAAATCACCCAAGTATTCACAACCTTAAGTATCGGCCCTTAACTAAAAAACACCCTGTATAATGACGATTTTTTACAATAATGATAAATTAGGGATAAAGTAGCCTTAGGAATATCTGACATCAAGTTAAATAGTTGTTGGCATTTTAATTCCTTAATTTCTGTTCCTTGCCAATCCACCTTTAAATCAGAAAACAATAATTAATGTAATGTAATGGGTATATCTGGTACAAACTGGATTTAAAATAGTGCAGCAGCTCAACTGGCAACTTGTAAATCTTCTTATCAAAACATTTCTTCTCGTTATTGCGTGAGAAACAAATTGATAACTGTACATTATTTTCAATGTTTTTAGTAATAATTGGCGATAATAATAACACAACCAAATTTAACACTATGTTATTATTTCCATTTGCCGCAGAAAATTAGATGTTTTATGCAGTTTATCGTCGCCGATATGTACGCAATTAAATAAAAACAAGTCTTGTACAGTTAATTGATTGTTTATTAATATCAAGGAGTTTTAGTATGACATAAATATGTAGACAAAATATTTTCAAACTCTTAACCTTTTCAAAAATATATATAGATAGCTCATTTACCAAAAGCCAGATAATTGATAACAGTCTGTGTGGTACAATTTATTATAATCGAAATTATCTTATTCAGCTAGGGTTACCATCTGTAAAATCATTAAACTAGGACAAGAAGCTCGAAAACCCCGGATTTTTTAGCTTTAATTCTTCTAATTTGACATATTCATAAACTATTATTTTATAGAATATACCGTGGAGGAGAGTATACAGGGTGTTCCTTAATGACGTGCTAATATTTTAGGGTGTGATTCCTCAAGTCATTTTATGAAGAAAAGTTTATATAAACATATGTCCTAAACGGCTTAAATTTTTTGCTACAGGGTGTTGAATTATTTTTTTTAAATGCGTTTTTTGTATTATCTCCAAAAGTACTTTAGATAATATTTTCAATTTTGGCATGTGCTAATAGGATATAAAACCATCTATTTTAGTAATAAGTTATTTTTTTGTCCTATCAGTGGCGTCCCCGCAAGAATGGTACGCCACTGACATTTTTCCATGTGGATATTATTTCTGATAAAAATAGTATCTTGCGTTTTTCTCCTTAAGCACACCGTTCTTAATTAAAATAATTAAATTAGCTCTACTATTTATTATTATTAACATTGATAATGCAAAATTTTGCTTTATAAAAATTGTTGGAAATGACCACCTTCATTAATAGGCATGCTTCCGCCCCGCCCGTCTAATTTAAATTTTTATGGTTTTAATTGGAAAATCATTTTCTTCGATTTTTTTGCATGAAAATAACTTTCCCGCAGCTACATAAAAACCAATTGGTGAAAAAAACCCAAAATTTGTTTAGTTTTTTTGTAAATCTGGTTAAGAAGAAGAGCAGTTTAACAAGGCAAATTTTAGCTCTCGTTCCCAATTAAATTTATTACAAATAACTTGGTATAGGTTCTTTTAGAATATTGTGATTTTTTTAGAATAATCAACAGAGAATACTATTTTCAAACGACATGAAGTAATTTGTGGTAACTAATTAACCTAATAATTACAATACTTTTGTCATAGAACCTTTTTTTTACAAAATCCATTAACCTTTTAGCCGTTTAGGACATAATATGTTTATATGAACTTTTCTTAATAAAATGACTTGAGGAATCACACCCTAAAATATTAGCACGTCATTAAGGAACACCCTGTATAGCGTCGTTCCGTAACTGTCGGCAGACGGCAAGTGGTAACAACCCGTACTGTAAAGAAAACTCCGCCCGGACGCTCCCCGGACACCCTCCTAACTAGGACAAATCCGGGGAAACCCGGACGGATGGCAGCACTTACATCCTGAAGTAAAACCTATTGAAAACATATCCAATAATAAAAATCTTCCTAGAGTATCACACACCTTTTCTAGAAACAATTAAAATCACGACGGAAAAGCTGGAAATTTAAAAACAACGTCGCGAGAAGGGATGTACGCCATCCTATTAACTGCGCAATTCTTTTATTTGCGAGTCGTGCGACCGAATATTGTTGCTTCGATAACTTAAATAGAAGCAGCCTAAACAGAGCACCAGTCTTGAGGTGAGTCAGGTCGGATCGTGTCGGATGAAAGCTGTCCCGGGTCGTCCTATATTAACCGCGAAATTATTTTATTTGTAAGTCGTGCGACCGATTATATTCTTAACTTTGTTTTGATAACTAAAATAGAAAAGAACAGAACACCAGTCTCGAGGGATTAGTCAGGTCGGAGCATGTCGAATACAGGCTGTCCCGGGCTGCTCATTTGTCGGTTTTGTTATGACGTCGGTACGTTCTTCCGCGTGTAACAAGATATTGATCAAAAAATTAAATGGCGAATGCACTAGTAGCACTTACTCTTAAAGAAAATCACTGATTCCTAATTGAACTGGCATATATTTTATGTAGAGCAATTATTTAACTACAATTTCATACAATTTATTTTATTAGATTAGTTAAGTAACCATAATTGATCAGGGTTATTCCATGTTCTATTAACTTAAGAATAGATAAATTGATAAGCATTACAAATAATTATATTTTCAGTATTGGTTTTGCTGGGTATACTCTAAAGTCTAAAGCAGAGGCGCCACATGTTTGTAAATAATATACAGGTTGTGGACTTATTATTTTAAAACCTGTAAATCCTGATATTATAGGTACATACACACTGGAAATTTTTTTTTTTTAATGTTGTTAACAAGCGACCAAATGTGGAGTGATTTTAGGAGTTATTCTCCAATTTTTTGGGTTAATTAAAAAAAAAGTATGGAGTGATTCTCTCTGAGGACACCTATGGAGTAACCCTTTTAAGTATAATAACACCATAACACCCATATATAGATTCTTGTAAACTCTGTTTTTTGGGTTGTAGTTTATGAATCTGACAAAGTTTTTCGGTAGAAAAATTAAGTTTTAACAAACACAGCAAGAATGCCTCTTTTCTGATACAACAATTAAGAAAACAGTAGGTACCTACTAAACTTTATCTGGGACACCCCTTATTCAACACATTTAGCATGGACGGCACTTGTATTCTACATAATTACCATTCATTCAAAAAATCTTAAAGTGTTATAAACAGGATAATGTTTACATCTTCCTTCGTAAAATTCTACTTTTTTCCTCTTTGCAGTTCTACCATGTTTAATTAGAAGTTTAAAAATTAACAGAAAAAGTGGCCTTTCATGTTGTTCTTATACGCAAACCGTAACTATGGCAACACCCACATGGGAATCTGTGTACCCCTCGACTATTGGGTTTAAATAATAAAGTTGTGCCCCTTGGGTTATATAAATACCCAAATCAATTTCTTAAGCCCTTATCTTACAGCCTTAACGCTTATCTCAAAAATACACACAGAGTTCGTTACGATCCATTAGCAGAATGAAAATAATATCATTAGTCGACCGAAAATACGCCTACCGCGGTGATAACAAAACTTACCATTATCAAACGCTCCTAATGAATACTGCGGGACCTTGATTCGCACAATGTAAACTGCAAAAAAGATAAACCAGTTTAAAAATCAACAATACAAGAGCAAATATCGTAAACCTTTAACTTATCATTAAAATTTCATCGTATAAAAACTACTTTTGACGTACGGGCGATTAAAAAATTACGTTAAAAATGGCGTCCGGGCCTGATCAACATCGGGTGTTTTTGGTAATTGAAGGGGGACACTTTTTCACAATGGATTGTAATGATTGTAGCACTTAAATTTCATATATTTAACACTATTAATGTAATTACAACAAATAAAAACATGCAACTTGAGCTTTTTATGTGACTTTCTGACACGTCAATGTCGTAGCGCACTACTTTACCGGCATTTAAGTGCTCTTCTTCGCCACCAGTAGCGTGTACTTTAAAGTTAGCCAATAGTCATCAGAGAAAGTAATATTGATAATTTACTAAAGAATTTTTTTAAATTTCCAATTCCAATATTCATTCGACATTGATGGATTTTAGGAGTTATTGAAATACAGCATGCTTTCTTAAAATTAGGACTTGAATTATGTGAGGCTCAGAAATTTCTTAACGTAAAACGTACCAATATTCCAAGCCCAAAACAAAAAAGCTACTAAATACAGTAAAAAGGAACCATGTCAAAAAAATAACCTAAAATTTTTAAAATGTTATAGCAAAAATTCTTTTGAAATACTGACCTCAAACATATCTAAAAATATTGCAGAATCTATGGAGATTCTATTTTTAAAACCAACTTGAAATGATCCTCGGTTTGGCGACTTTCAACGAGACGCTCGACTATGCTAGTGATCAGTTGCGTACCGGGCATTATTTATCACAATTTTTTTTATATTTAACCGATTTCTCTTACTCTAGGATTTTGGGACTCTGGGACTATTTATTCAACACGGTGGAGCACTTAATTATAGGCTGTGTTACCTACCTAACACTATGTGCGACAATATACTTCCTTGCCATGATCGGCGTGATAAGTTTCACTCGAGATATGCGAAACGCAAGAAGAATACTGTTTATTATCGCCCACCCTGACGACGAAGTGATGTTTTTTGGGCCTACGATTATGCATTATACAAACAAGCCCCGTTGTAATGTATATTTGATGTGTTTGTCAACAGGTAAAGATTTTCTATATTTGTCGTAAGTCTCTGAAAATTTACTGAATATTTGAAAGACTCCATTTATGGAAAGCTTTAGAAAGCCTCTGTAACTGTATACTTTTACTTACTTAAGTTTTTTTAGGTAAAAATTATGGTATGGATAAAATCCGAACTAATGAGCTTTATGAGTCTTGTAAATTACTAGGAATAAAAGAGGAAAATATATTTGTACATAATCACACAAACCTTCCAGATGTTCTTGGTGTGTTTTGGCCGATGGAAGTCATACAAAAATATGTACAACATGTTGTAGAGGTATGTACACAAATATCTACATACTTTTAAGTAGGTACACAGGTATAGTCTAGTCTTGATAGACTAGTAGGAGGGCCCAATTTTCTTAAACATTGTGATTTTAGGATTACTTTTTTTCTAATGGATTATAACATATAGGAACATTAATTTTGTCTATAGAAACTAATACTTTTTTCGTATATTCGTCTAGTAAAAGTTCTTAAAATAGATATATTTCGTTTTGCCTACAATTTTTTAATTTATGTTGTAGGCATATTGTATAACAAACATAGTGACATTTGACAGATATGGTGTATCTGGCCATCCGAACCACTGCAGTATATACTATGCCGTAGCTAATCTAATATTAGATGGGGAGATACCTAAGAGTAAGTATGGATAACAAAGTTTGTGTTTTAATATATTAATAGTTTTCAAATATTTGTCGCTTTGACATGACTTAAACCTAAGTCTAACCTAAAGACACTAAAAAAGTTTTTTCCCAAACATTGCTAAGCTTTTTGTGCCCTTCTCTTAGTATCAATAATTTACAAAATGTTTACCATTGAACATGTAATAAAGAAAAAAAAATGATTGGCGGGAACAATCTATTATATGTATTGTATTAATGTATTCCTGTCTTAAATTTAATTATTGGGATTGCAGAAACTATAAGTGATATGAACAAGCTTAAATTGTGGTAAACTTGCAAGTTTAACGTATAATGTTTTGTCTTTTAGCCACCTTTAATTTATAATTTCAATTTTGTCCAAAAAGTTGGGAAAAATAAGAATACACATTTTTAAAATTTCACTTTTTTCCAGATATCTCCAGAAGTACTAGGAATGTCTTAAATTTTTAAACTACATTTGATTGAGCATCAAATTGTGCTACCTTGACACCATTTAAACTTGTTTGTATCTGTTATAACGGTCGCATCCTCCAATATAGGACACGCGGTATATTTTTAAAATTATTTCATCAATGTTTCAGGTTGTGGAATATTCGTGCTAGAGTCTGTAAATATTATAAGGAAATACTGGCTCTTTTTAGACATCCCTGTGTCATTTATAATGTCAAGGTTTAGGTAAGTTGTTTTGCTTCTTTTGCTATAAATTAAATGAAATGGTAATTTAATGTTATAGTCAAATTTATTACATACAGGGTGTTTTTTAATTGAGTGCCGATACTTAAGGTTGTGAATCCTTGGGTGATTTTAAGAAGAAAAGTTAATATTAACATATGCCCTAAAGCTCTTCATTTTTGAGCTACAGGGTGTTTTAAAAGATATAATTTTTTTATCATAATTATTATATCACTCTTAGATATTTTTATGAAATTTTGTACACACCTCTTAATCATTAAGGAGCATTTTTTGACTTAAAAGATTTTTTAAATTTTTACCAGTGACGTCCGTACGGGGTTTGAACTGAATATTTTTAAAGAAAAATATGGTACGCCACTGATTTTCCTTAAAACCAAACTTATATTTAAAATCCTCATTTATTTTGGAGCAAATTTGGTCCATAGACTTACTTTCGTATGATGCACCCTTTTTGCATAGAAAAATAAAAACCAAAAAAACAACTTTTTTCTTTGGTTAATTGAGACTGTCTTCGATATTTTGTTGAAAAAAAAAATTAAGAGCTTTAGAACATATGTTAATATTAACTTTTCTTCTTAAAATCACCCAAGGATTCACAACCTTAAGTATCGGCACTCAATTAAAAAACACCCTGTATACGGTCGGGCTTTGTTTTAACGCCAAGTACCCTTTACGTGATATTCTCAGAGGTCCAAGTGACCCTCCCTCTGTAGAAAAGTTGTTCCACCACCCAGAGCTATGAAAGTTACTTCAGAAAAGTAACTAGTTACTTTTTCAATACTTTTGCACAAATGTATCTAGATACTTATAAGGAATAGTTACTTTTACCTAAAAGTAACTTAGTTCTTAGTTACTTAGTTAAAGTAACTAGTTATAGTAACTAAGATACTTTTACAGTAACTAGTTACATTGATTGTAACTACGATAATTTAAAAGTAACTAAGACACTTTTAAAGTAACTCGTTAAATTGATTGTAACTAGTTACTAAAAGTAACTAAGATACTTTTGAGTAACTAGTTATTTTAATTGTAACTACGAAACTCTAAAAGTAACTAAGATGCTTTTGAACTAGATACCATAAATTTACCAGGTACTGATAACTCATTTTCCTGTACACACTACCACTATTACCATCAGAAAACTAAACTAAGAAGTGTTAATTCAAACAAACGAACAAGTAGAATAAAACGCTTTCCAAGAAATTTAGCGTTCCAACCAGTTTGCTGTTTGACGCTCGCGACTCGCCGCTCGTCCCTTCGTGAAAATCTGATTAACGGCCGCCGATCGTCCCTTGGTCATCATCTGATGGACGGCACGTGTGCATAATTGTTATCCTAGAGGAACTTTAAAAGTACCTAACTTAGTTACTTTAAAAGGAACTTAGTTACATTAAAAGGAACTTAGTTACTTTAAAAGTATCTAGTTACTTTTTAAGTGTATAGTTACTCCTAAAAAGTAACTAGATACAAGTTACTTTTCAAAAGTAACGAAGTTACAGTTACTTTTGGCATGATTCAAAAAAGAACTAAGTTACTAAGTATCTAGTTACTTAAAGTAACTAGATACTAAAAAGTATCTAGTTACTTAAGTTACTCACAGCTCTGCCACCACCACATATTGTAAATTTATTGGATTAAATATGTTAAATAATAAACAAAGTTATTTTCTACTTTTAAGAGCAGCATTTTTCTAGTCTGTTCTACTTTCAACTCAATTTTTAGGTATATGGATGGCTTTCTACAAAGGCGACAAATCCAAAACGCCCTGTACAAACATCGTTCCCAAATAGCCTGGTACCGCACATTGTATATGACGTTCTCAAGATACATGTTGATCAATACTTTGCAGCAAATGAATCTGGTTGATATTGAATTGGATTTAGAATTGGGGGATTAATAAAGTAAAAAGAAACAACAAGGGTGTTTTTTATTAATTTTATTTTTTCATATACAACCAACAGAGTTCATTCGTCAAACTCAAACGAAACCAAAATCCAAAACCGCTATTTTTGAAACAATTTGCATCCTTTGTAAACGTTCAAATTGCATTGGGAGTATTTAAATTTACACTATGTTTTAGTAGTAGCAGTTGGCCTGTCTAATCTGCCGGGTACGTCTTTCCGTTGGTTATATTTATTAGCAATCAAGCGAAAATAAAATAATATGTTTAGACAAACGACGTTTAATAACATATAGGCTTTTTGCCACCCCGGGAAAATTCGTATAGAACCGGCCGCCCTTTTTTTATTCAAGTGAAAATACAACATATTTAGACAAACACCGTTTAATGACAGTCTTTTGACCATCCGGGCAAATTTGTATAGAAATGGCCGCGTTATTTTTAATCAAGTGAAAATAAAATAATGTATTTAGACAAACTACGTTTATTGACATAGGCTTTTGGCCACCCCGGAAATTCTTAGAAACGGCCGCCCTATTTTTAATCAAGTGAAAATAAAGTACTATGTTTAGACAAACTACGTTTAATGACATAGGCTTTTGGCCACCCCGGAAATTCGTAGAAACGGCCGCCCTATTTTTAATCAAGTGAAAATAAAGTACTATATTTAGACAAACTACGTTTGGTGACATAGGCTTTTGGCCACCCCGGAAATTCGTAGAAACGGCCGCCCTATTTTTGATCAAGTGAAAATAAAGTACTATATTTGGACAAACTACGTTTAATGACATAGGCTTTTGGCCACCCCGGAAATTCGTAGAAACGGCCGCCCTATTTTTAATCAAGTGAAAATAAAGTGCTATATTTAGACAAACTACGTTTAATGACATAGGCTTTTGGCCACCCCGGAAATTCGTAGAAACGGCCGCCCTATTTTTAATCAAGTGAAAATAAAGTGCTATATTTAGACAAACTACGTTTAATGACATAGGCTTTTGGCCACCCCGGAAATTCGTAGAAACGGCCGCCCTATTTTTAATCAAGTGAAAATAAAGTACTATATTTAGACAAACTACGTTTAGTGACATAGGCTTTTGGCCACCACGGAAATTCGTAGAAACGGCCGTCCTATTTTTAATCAAGTGAAAATAAAGTACTATATTTAGACAAACTACGTTTAATGAAATAGGCTTTTGGCCACAACGGAAATTCGTAGAAACGGCCGTCCTATTTTTAATCAAGTGAAAATAAAGTACTATATTTAGACAAACTACGTTTAATGAAATAGGCTTTTGGCCACCCCGGAAATTCTTAGAAACGGCCGCCCTATTTTTAATCAAGTGAAAATAAAGTACTATGTTTAGACAAACTACGTTTAATGACATAGGCTTTTGGCCACCCCGGAAATTCGTAGAAACGGCCGCCCTATTTTTAATCAAGTGAAAATAAAGTACTATATTTAGACAAACTACGTTTAGTGACATAGGCTTTTGGCCACCCCGGAAATTCGTAGAAACGGCCGCCCTATTTTTGATCAAGTGAAAATAAAGTACTATATTTGGACAAACTACGTTTAATGACATAGGCTTTTGGCCACCCCGGAAATTCGTAGAAACGGCCGCCCTATTTTTAATCAAGTGAAAATAAAGTGCTATATTTAGACAAACTACGTTTAATGACATAGGCTTTTGGCCACCCCGGAAATTCGTAGAAACGGCCGTCCTATTTTTAATCAAGTGAAAATAAAGTACTATATTTAGACAAACTACGTTTAATGACATAGGCTTTTGGCCACCCCGGAAATTCGTAGAAACGGCCGTCCTATTTTTAATCAAGTGAAAATAAAGTACTATATTTAGACAAACTACGTTTAATGACATAGGCTTTTGGCCACCCCGGAAATTCGTAGAAACGGCTGCCCTATTTTTAATCAAGTGAAAATAAAGTGCTATATTTAGACAAACTACGTTTAATGAAATAGGCTTTTGGCCACCACGGAAATTCGTAGAAACGGCCGCCATATTTTTATTCAAGTGAAAATACAACATATTTAGACAAACACCGTTTAATGACGGTCTTTTGACCATCCGGGCAAATTCGTATAGAAATGGCCGCCCTATTTTTAATCAAGTGAAAATAAAATAATATATTTAGACAAAGTACGTTTATTGACATAGGCTTTTGGTCGCCCCGGGCAAATTTGTAGAAACGGCTGCCCTATTTTTAATCAAGCGAAAATAAAACAATATATTTAGACTAATGACATGGGATTTTGACCTACCCGGGCAAATTGATTTAGAAATAGCCGCCCTATTTTTAATCAAGTGAAAATAAAGTACTATATATAGACAAACTACGTTTAATGACATATGTTTTGGCCCACCCCGGAAATTCGTAGAAACGGCCGCCCTATTTTAAATTAAGCGGAAATAAAACAATATATTTAGACTAATGACATAGGATTTTGACCACCATGGGCAAATTTATTTAGAAATAGCAGCCCTATTTTTAATCAAGTGAAAATAAAATATTTATACAAAATTATTTAAAATATTTAGACAACCTACGTTTAATGACATAGGCTTTTGGCCGCACCAGGAAAATTCGTAGAAACAGTCGCCCTATTTTTAATCGAGCGAAAATAAAACAATATATTTAGACAAGCGACTTTAATGACATAGGCTTTTGGCCGCCGTGGACAAATTCGTATAGAAATGGCCGCTCTATTTTTAATCAAGTGAAAATAAAGTAATATTTAGACAAACGACGTTTAATGACATATATGCTTGTCTGTGTTGCTGTCTTTGCTTGGTCAAATTATGACGCTGCATAACGCGTAATCGTGACGCCTGACTGACGCAATACAGACACAAACAAGCGAACTTCTGCTAATCAATGAGGAATGTATGAGGTAAATGGGCACTTCTTATAATTATTTCAGGCACAGCGCTACTAGTAACACGGAATCTTTATTATTAAAAATTAATTAACTATACTTTTTATAAGTAAATAAGTGTATAGCTATGCCATCTCTATTTATTCAATTTAATATTCTGAGGGCAAAATTAAAGTGGAATCGCTATGTCTGTTAATGGGCTTTTTCGATCCAATCGGATTTTGGCTCTAAAATTCTGAACTAAAACCTCAAGAAAATATATCTCAATAATAAAAATCTTCCTAGAGTACCACACAAACCTTTTCTAGTAATAATTAAAAACACGGCGCAAAAGCAGAAAGTTTCAAAATATACGACGAGAAGAGAAGTACGTCATCCTATTAACCGCGCAATTCTTTTATTTGCTAGTCGTGCGACAAGTTAAATTGTTATCTTTGTTTCGATAACTAAAATAGACGAAGACAGTTTAGAAACAGGAAACCAGACTCAAGACCTCAGTCAGGTAGGATCGTTTACAGAGCGATCGGCCGCTGCCATTGCTTGAAATTGTTGTGACGACGGTAAGTAGTTTCGCGTGTTTCTATTAGATAGCGTAAAAGATCAAAAACTACGGAAATTTTGTATACCTACCTAATCTACAGATTAGATATTATAAGTATCTTATTTCAAATTCCGTGTTATAATTTTAAAAATGTTAGACAGATAAAACACCCATTTAGCATAATTTCATTTATTTATACCAAATTTTTACATCCGAACACAAAAAAAAATTAAACCTAAAACGGCGTTATACCACAGAATACCATGTCATTCTAGTACGTATATAAGTGCACATATTTTATTTTTCAAGATTATCACATCTAAATAAAACAAAAAAAATCACATTGTTTTGGTTTTAAACCCGTAAAAATAATACTTTTCTAAAAAAGAAACAAAAATACTTCGAGCAATGAAAAGAATAAAATGGACTAAATTTAAACAACATAAACGAAAGTAAAGCTTGTCACGCACTTATGCGAAGCGCGGCGCGCCGAAATATGAGGATAGGGATTTTAGCATTGAGTTTGACGCGCCGCGCTTCACTAGAGTCCGCGGACCCACATTGTACCACATGAGATAAATCCAATGCACCGTTTTTCGGCGCGCGCCAAGCCTAATACAGGAAAATGTTGACTGTATATGCAATATACAGGGTGTCCGAAAGCTCCGTTCTATATTTCGGGGGGAGATTCTACATATAATAATAATGTTTTTTTTTTCATACCCTTTTTTATAGTAGTAGAATCTCCCTCTGAAATATATGAACGTAGTTTCCGAACACCCGATATATTAATGGGTGTTTAAAAATACATACTGTTGACCAGCGTCCGTTGATGGTATTACTTTATTCAATTTAAGCAGTGGCGGCTCGTCAGGTGAAGGGCTTCACCAAAAAAAATAAAACCAGGAGGAAAGTTTCTCGACAATATTAAATATTAATGTACTAATACAGCTACCATTTTAGCCCTAAAAAAATAATAATGTTCAAATTAATAATATTAATTTAATCCGAATGTAGCTATGCATAATAGGGCCACGGTTAACTCCGATGTACAATAATTATAAACACTCGAGCATTTTGGCACACCCCAGCAGACCGTGTCCGTTAGCTCAAAGTGAAGACCCAACTCCCAACATGGCTTTGATATTCACCGTTGCTATGGTTACGTGACGTCACTCACACAAACAGTATGTAACAATTTGCATTATGATGAAGGGCAATTTAAAAATAGATCAGTAGTATGCACCATTGTTTTAGCATTGGTTGGCCTAACCTTAAGGTATTTATTTTGAGGCTTCGCGAAACTTACGGTTATTGATATAATTTTTACGTGATTTACTGTGTGATTAAAAAGTTTTGTTTTTATTTTTCAGTTAATTCAGTAGTGTATGTACCTACTTAGTTGCGTATTTTAAAAATGAACCCAATTAATGACATAGTTTGTAATTTGTTGGAAACTCTATTCAGTCGTTGGACAGATGAGGAGATTGAAGAGAGACGTTTTGTTACACGGGTTTTAGTCAATGTTTGTTTAAGAAGCCGCACTATATCCTAGCTCTTCACCATTTTTTAAGACCGCGAGCCACCACTGAATTTAAGATGGACAGTAATACCAAAATTTACCTAATATTTATTCTGTGTAGGTATTAACTGGTAACATTAACGCAAGACATGGGAACAGGTCCATTCGTTCTAGTGATTTTATATGCTCGAAGCTAAACACAACCATTTTATAAATTTAATGAGATCACCTTATAGGAAACCACAAATATTTAAATAGACCTTAGAGGAGTAATCAGTTATACAGGGTGGAAGAAAATTAATAATTATACCAAAAATTACAGAACACCCTGTATACATGGTTCTTTTAAGCAGAAAATAAGTAGGGCAATTCTACTCATTACTTCTCAAAATACTATAAGCCTATTTAAAACGACACCTCTCCCCAATTAACGAATAAATAACTCTATGACAATTTTTGGAGTTAACTTTCTAGTTTGCAAAAGCCTTTAAAAATTTCTTAAAAAACTGAAATATAATTCAAATTTATAATAATTTCACTTAAAATAAAAAACCCTGTTCCTGTCTTCAAAGAAGCTTAAAACTAAGTTCATTGGTGAAATCAGAACTGCTAGTTCAGCAGTTGTGTTTTCACCATGTCACTGTTTCTTTTATACAGTTTTGAAAAAATCGTCCATTTTCTCAAAAAGACCAAAGTAACAACATAAATAGGAAGACAAAACCATGACTTTGTGATTTTTGTCTTCCTATTTATGTCTTTTATACAGGGTGATTCACGAAAAACGTTCTTTGAAACTTTGGGGAAATTCAGGGGAAATATTCTATTGAAACTTTGCAAGTTTATATTTTTGTAGTATCCTCGTTAACTAAAATATTGGCGTTTTTCCACTTCCGGTTATACTGGAAGTAGCTGTCAACGTTGTTATCTTAAATATGAAATGATTATTATTTTGAGTAGGAGAATAATTCACACAGTCTGCTTCACTAGTTTATTGAAGGATCTCAAAGTGAGAATCCTAATGTCTTCGTACATGTTTCGAAGGTAAAAACCTTCATCATCAGCGAGTAAAATTAATTCAAGGATTTAACAAGAAGAGAGACCCTCAACATTGCAAGATAAACTGCTTGAGGAACAGAAAAAGAAAAATTTAAATATAAAAAATTTACATTATTTTTAAGAAAAAATTATATATATATTATTTTAAGAGTACATAATTTAAAATCAGAAAAAATTATAGAAAGATACCCTTGCGAAGGGTCTTTTTGGTATTAGAAAACAGTAATAGTTTCATACTCCACATAATAAAATAAAGTTTAAAAAAAAAATTTTCAAAAAACGTGCAAGGTACGAACTGAATAGAATCCGAGCACAAAATGCTTTTTGTACCTTGCACGTTTTTTGAAAATCTATTTTTTTTTTTTTTTTTTTTTTTTTAACTTTATTTTATTATGTGGAGTATGAAACTATTACTGTTTCCTAATACCAAAAAGACCCTTCGCAAGGGTATCTTTCTATAATTTTTTCTGATTTTAAATTATGTACCCTTAAAATAATATATATAATTTTTTCTTAAAAATCATGTAAATTTTTTATATTTAAATTTTTCTTTTTCTGTTCCTCAAGCAGTTTATCTTGCAATGTTGAGGGTCTCTCTTCTTGTTAAATCCTTGAATTAATTTTACTCGCTGATAATGAAGGTTTTTACCTTCGAAACATGTACAAAGACATTAGGATTCTCACTTTGAGATCCTTCAATAAACTAGTGAAGCAGACTGTGTGTATTATTCTCCTACTCATAATATCACTCCACTGAGAGATGGAATATTTCCACAAGATTATTATTTTTCTGTATTTTTAAATTTTGCTTAAAATTTTAAACAAACTGAATAGTTCTTAAGATATTACCATAAGAAAATTGGCACTGATGGAACTTTGACAGGCGATAACATTTTAACGGTTCATCGTAGAGAAACGACAAGAATCATATAGAGGCCTCTGCACAGTGATATCTAGCCTCTCTATCTGATTCCTGCAGATGTCGCAATATGTCGTTGATTGAGATAATCTCCCGAGCCTCCGTAGCGCAATTGGTTACCGCGTTCGACATGTAATTAAGAAGTTCTGGGTTCGATTCCCAGCGGAGGCATTATAACACTTTTTTAATTTTAAAACTTAGCATGCTGCTAAACATTTTTTTTGTAAAAGTTGTAACGAATGCTCGTCGTGAATCACCCTGTATAACTATTCCCCATAATGAATTTTTTTTTTGGTTGGGTATTCAATTTTGAACTTCTTCAAGACCGCAAGTCTTAATTTTAAATGCGACACACTGTATATTCTTAAAAGGTCTGAGACTTAGCTAAATACTACAGTATTATTCCATATAAGTGATCCAGATCTATATTGGGGTAAAAGAGATGTCGTGACATCAAAAAGATCAAAGATATGTTTAAAAAAAAAAAGAAATAGTACGCTTCTCACCAACTCTGTGTTATTTTCGATCTTGTAAAGTTTATCTTTGTTTTACCACTTTTACCTTTGAAAAAATTGGATCACGATCCAGCTAAGCCTCATATCACAAAATATTTTATATCAAAGAAGCATATCGACGCTTGAAATGAGATGTTTTGAGTGAGTTAAAACTGGGACGGGGCAACTGTATAGTTAGTGTCGCTCCCCCCCCCCCCCCTGCCAGTTTGACCGCGAGGCGCGCGTAAGGTTTTTGTTTACATGGTCAAATTTCACTCGAAGCAATGTCTTATTGGAAATATCATTGCGTTTAAAACATCTCTCCCTTAAAAAGCATACAAATATACTATCATTCTAAACTTAAGTATATAACACAGTGTAAACGTTTTGATTATTATTGATTTCTTATAATAATAAATAGTTTTTGCAGAAGCGGAATGTGAAATATAGGAATAAATATATTTATTGTATAATATTTTATATTATTAATTCCTAAAGCTTAGTATACTATTTATTTGTGAACTGTTTGTGCTTTTATCTCTCTCAAACAAATAGTGTAAGTCTGTGTCAGATATTCCAGTATTGATTGGAATTTAAACATTATTTTTAAATAAGTAACCTATAAAATATTGCATACTTTTTTCAACCCCTAAAATCAGACCGTTTTGTGTCAGTCTTGGATTTTTGAGGTATTCTTCACTTAGAAAACGACAGGTAACATAGCCATAAATCACGCTTTGTCACTCGTCTTTAAGGCGTCTCCAGTGGCGGCGAGTCGTCGAGTCATAATACAAAAAAAGCAACAAATGGTGTTTACAACATAGAAAAATATGTTTCTGAAACGTGTTTTCTTATCAGGATTTACGGATTTCAATATGTGTCAATTTTATAACACTCCGTATATAGCATGTTTAGTTTTTCCAATACTAGCTTTATTCGTTTTTTTGCCAATTTCTTAACTGAGAAACTATATAAAAGTGATAAAATGTGAAACCTTGCAGCTACTAAAATATCTGACACGTGTGCTGAGGTTTTATAATCTAAATAATATCTATCATTTTAAAAGGTATCCAAAGCAAATTTTATCCACTAACAACTAGTAAATTGTCTTTGTACGTTACAAAATTCAAAAAGCGGTTTTGTAAGTCTTTTTTCAACATCAATTCGTCATCATCCTGTAGGTAAAATTTTATTTTCTATGTTTAAAGTCTGTTACTCATGTATAAACTTACCAATTAAAAAAAAAATTATTGTGTTTTTGTATTGGAAACACATTAATTGCGTCAATTTTTTAAATGGTCGTTATGTGTAAAATTCTAGTTAACTTAACAAAACCATGGAAAAATATTAAGAGCGGAAATTTCACCATAAGAACCTACTTTACTCTTAAAGCAATTGTGAAAAAATGGCATTTGCTCCCTTACTATTAGCCGCAGGTGAAATCTGAAATATGCCTTAATAGTTTTAAGGCATGCAACAACTTTTATTAAGAATAAAATATTCTGAGAAATCAGTAATAAATTTTTTTTCTCATTTATGTTGCATACTATTTTGGACATACTGTAACTATAACAGGAAAACACGAAATTACAAAAAAAAAACGTAAAGGTACATTTGCCCGATTTACTAAGATTTTTTCGGCGGGGCCGAAATCCGAAGAACCTGGTCGAAAACCGGACATCTGGCAACCGTATGAACGGTATAATGCCGGACGAGTAGTTTACAGTTTATTTAAATATAGATAGCGCACATTTAGGAAGTCTTTTCCTCTCTTATATTCATCCATGGACAAAATAGCCGAAAACAAATTAATTGTCATATAATGTGTCTCAATAAAACTGAATACCTTTTAAACTATATCATCTATGTCAAAAAAATGAGGTTATGTTTGCACGCCTCCGTTATACGCATAGTCTGCCTTGTTGTGCATAATCAGGCTGTCATCGACGAAATAGAAGCTGTCAGATCTAGTTTCAAACGGACTGGATATCATTTCGTTCACTGCATAGAAAAAAGTTTTGTTCAGTCGTAGAATTTATTTATTTATTTAGCAATAACAAAAAGTTAACAATACGCCCTGCACCTATGCCTAACATACTTACCAAGTTCTTGTGGTAATGTAGGAAACTCGTATATGTGCTCACAAGTATTCCGAGAGTACGGAATGCAAAATCCAAATTCAAAATCAAATGTTTTTAACAGCTTATCCCTAAAAAAATGGCGCTCAATCATTCTGAATCTGTTCACGGGTCTTGAACCAACCGTGAATTCAACACTGTAAAGCAACAAATGAACAATTTTATTAACATTTAATATAATCAATAATTAATTGATGCATCATGCACTCATTAAATGTTGACTACAAATAGTAAGGGATCAAGAACAGAACCTTGAGGTACTCCACAATCAATTTTTATTTTCTGATTTTTTTCTATGAGCTCTTCTTGGTTGTATTCCATCACAAAAAATAAGATTGCCTAAATAATTAATAATAATCTAACAATATTTGAAACTATATAATAACTAAAGTCAAAATGGGCTTTTATCGTTTTAATAAACTTTAATACCAATAAATTGTTTTTCAAAGCCATTTTCGATGTTTATTTATAATAATGACTGGTGGAATAGTTGATAAAATGAGTTTTCTGCAAATAAGTCTTGATGCGTTAGAAATTGCGACAGGGTTGTAATTAGAACAAATGTTTGATTATTAATTCTACATAGAATGACATAATATTATACAGGGGTTCCAATTTGAAATAAGGAACATAAATTGATTTAAAGTTTGCAAAGTTTGACACTAAATTTTGGACACTCTGTACAGTTTGAATTAATCAAACTTGGTTAACGAGACTGTACGAACTTATTTATTGAGTACCTTTGTATAATTTTAATAATGAGGCATTATTTTTTATTTTTTATTAATTTTTAAAACCAGTGGTGCAAAACTGATTTTTCTTAGTTTTTATTTTTTCCGCCTATAATAAATACTGAACCAATTTCATTAAAATTTTAGGGGTATGAAGGCAACTATAAGAGGCATCCAAACACGTAAGAATATATATAGCATGTAATCTAAAAAAATAGATATTTTTGACGTCACACTTTTTTGGAATACCCTGTATAAACAAAAATATTTTCCTGAAATGCGCCCTAAAATACACGTAAAGTCTGCAAAATATCAAAATCCTAACTTAATTAATAAGTGAGCTATAGATGAAGGGAGATGAGGTGCAGGACCCTGTATATATGTAAATAAGGATATTCAAAAGTTTCAATACAATCATTAAATTTTGATTTATATAATACTTACGTTGCACCAACAGTCTTCAACTTTAAAAATTGAGGTGTAAATTGGTATCTGACAAATCTCCCTGAGTTCGGGTCAATGGACTCGTCATTTTCACAACTAATTTCAGCCGAGCTGTCAATGTTAACAGGTTTGGCTATTTCAAACAGGACTGCTCCACTTTCTAGATCTCGAATTTTAAATCTAAAAGAAAAATGACCTGTTAAGATTTTTAAAAAGAAAGTTTTGAAATGTACCTAAGTCTAACTATAAACATAGATAGGTATTCAACACAGTAAGTATATTTAGTTCATATTATGGAGCGCAAAAAGACGCTTGCAGGAAAGCAATTCTTAATATACTTTTTTAGTTACTGAAAGTGGAATTTAGTCCTTTTAAAGCAAGCTTATGATATTTTAGGGGAGTAATTAGTGTTTTTCCCCTGATTCATTAATATTTAATGACACTTTGGATTGCAACATATAGAACCAAATATTGCTACATAGTGTTTCTTGACTAATTAAAACTGCATAGAAAAATGTACACCAAAATACATGAACAAAAATTCTTTACCTTGTAAAATCTATTTCATAGATGTTCGCATCGGGGTCACACAAATATCCGTCCGTGATTTTTGATAATCTAAGCACTTCGTCCGGTGTAACAACTTTTTTATTTTCTACAGCAGGAAGTGGCCTGGCAATATTTTCGTGTTTTTCCCTCACGACACTCATTTTTCTCGCAAAAATGAGGGAAAAAGGGCGACTATAAACAAATCGTTTTGGAAAATCACAAATGTCAGATTGACAGCTAGAATATTGTAGTTTTTCTGTGCGATAGCGATTTTTAAAATCCACATATTAAAAGTTAAGGAATTTTTGTCAAATCTCCTTGTAGAGATGGCGCTATTACAGTAACTTTATATGCAATAGTTACGACACCAATAATAGAGAGTTACTGCACAATTGGTTAGTTGCAAGCTGTAACGCTATTCGAAGAGCGAATCAGGAGTAATTTTGATAATCATATGGTTTTGGAACACAAGTGCGGGAAGCGGGAACAAATAACTCATTGACCCTTGGAACGAAGAATAAATTGGGATAAAAATAATACAAATGTTTAAATACTTTAAATCATATTAGGTATATATTGATTTAAAAAATTTGGACTACAATAAATAGGTGTATAAGTCTTACAACATAAATAAGGATTCTTAAGGCACATGCATGTTCTTTTTGATGAAAATATACGTATTATATAACTGTCAAAACTATCAAATAGAAAATATAACACTGGCAAAATGGGAATATTTAACTAGTTCTGAGAAAAAAAAAACAGAGTATCAACAATATAGTATAGGGATATTAGCAGAGGGCTCTTTAACTAAATTTTGATTTTGACGCTATATAGAGAAAGAAAAAATAAAAAATTTTACGGTTTCAGTTTTTTAATTACTTACTGAGAAAATAATTAAAATATATATATGCTCTCTAATAAAAACATGCGGAACAACATACCGACGTCACAACAAATCCGGCAAATGAGCAGGCCGGGACAGCCTGTACTCGACATGCTCCGACCTGACTAATCCCTCGAGGCTGGTGTTCTGTTTCTAATCTGTTCTTTTCTATTTTAGTTGTCGAAAAAAAGATAAGAATATAATTGGTCGCACGACTCGCAAACAAAACATTTTTGCGGTTAATATAGAGGATGACGTAGATTCTTCTTGTCTAACGTTTTTAAACGTCCAGGTTTCGCGCCGTGTTTAATTGTTTCTAGAAAAGGTTTGTGATGATACTAAGTAAGATTTTTATTACTGAGATATATTTTCAATAGATTCTAGTTCGGGATGTTTAGTATTGAATATGACAAATTTGGTTATAAAGAAGAAGTCCCTTCTTCCATATGAGGTTACCCCATATAGGAGCAACTAGAGGAGGGCGCATAGCCCCCTTTGATTCCAGAATATGCCCTAGACTAATTGGTGTTTAAACATTATTTTTTTTATAGGACGACTTTTTTCTAGAAGAAATCTTTTGGAGGTGCAGAATTATTATTTAAAGACATCTTCAGAAGGTGTAGTAGGATTGTCTTAAGATTTCTACACGGGACTTAAGCCCCTCCAAATATAAGTTACGCCACTGGTAAACCCTATAATACGTTGATAAGCTCTGTATTACAATAAAAAGTATATAAGCAGTAGAAAAGAAATAATACGCCATGATACAGAGGGGCGACAAATTTACGGGGTAAAGAGAGGAGGCAATATAACCTCCTAAATAGAAAGTTTTATAGCTCCTTATAATTTTTTACCCTGTAAATTAAAAAAAAAAACATATACAGAGTCGATATTTTAGAGGCGCGACCACTATTAAAGTTGTTTAAACCATATTCTTACCGATCACTGGCGGCGCATGTAGATTGGTTTTAGGGGCACTTACCCAACTTTTTATTTAGTTAATTAAAAAAAGTATGGCGTATTATTCTAGGTCCCAAAAAGACCCATTGAAAGAAAATAAGTTATATCCATAACACCCTGTATATACAGGGTGGGGATTTTAAATGGAATGCTGCTTATAGCGGCTCTGGGAATAGGATTTCTCTAAAATCCAAAAATACGTCTTCAAAGATTTTTTATGGGCCTCGGATTTTGTTGTGTAAAAAAACAGAGCAGCTATAAGCAGCGTTCCATTTAAAATCCACACCCTGTATAAAAAAGTATTTTATGAGATTTGAATAATTATTTTAAAAATTTACCAAAAATTATAAACCCGCACTACAACGGCGCAGGTGAAAATATTTGCAAAATACCTAAATTGTTAAAAATTTACGGAAAAATTAAGAAAATTGCCCATTACACAACATTATCAAATACCAGTGGCGTCTTAAAAAATGATGACGAGCTAGGTATATAGTGCGGGTACTTAAACAAACATTGTCTAAATTACACTACTGAATTAACTGAAAAATAAAAACAAAACTTTTTAATAACACAGTAATTCACGTAAAAACGATATCTATTACCGTAAGTTTCGCGAAACCTCAAAATAAGTACCTTAAGGTTAGGCGAACCAATGCTAAAAAAGTGGTGCATACGACTGATCTATTTTTAAATTGCCCTTCATCCTAATGCAAATTGTTACATGCTGCTTGCGTGACTGACGTCACGTAACCATAACAACGGTGAATATTAAAGCCATGTTGGGCGTTGAGTCTTTAATTGCTTTGAGCTAACGGACACGGTCAGCTGGGGCGCGCCAAAATGCACGAGGGTTTATAATTATTTTCCAACGGAGTTACCCGGGCCCTATTATGCATAGCTACATTCAGATTAAATCAATATTATTAATTCGAACATAATTATTTTTTAAGTGCTAAAATGGTAGCTGTATTGGTACATTAATATTTAATATTGTCGAAAAACTTTCCTCCTGGTTTTATTTTTTTTCGGCCCCTTCACCTACTTTACCTCACGAGCCGCCACTGTCAAATACGGCAATACTGGTATATATCGTATCCACTTAAAATACCGACACTCTGTATAGTTATTTAACTAATGACGATGAATAAAAAATATTAATTACAAAGACCTAAAACTATTCGCAGTTTTAAAGCATAGAAATAACATTTTAAGAAGCATTTTTCACCTAAACCCTGTATATTTACACCATATAAATGTACCCAGTGTCTCAAAAATAGCGAATCGCTAATTAACTTTTCCAAGTATAGGTAATATACAGAATGAAAAACTTATTAAACTATATAGAAAGTATTTTGACTGTTCTAAAAAGTCTTTTAAAATCACTCTGTATATTTTGACTGAGGCACCTAGTACAGTTACTTACTTATATTATAAATATATATTTAGATCCTAAATAATGTATATATCTATATAGTAACAATAATAAACAATTTTTGTTATAATTTGGGAAAATAAATAAGTATATACAACTTCTATCTAATCAAAAAAATTTATGACAAAAATTGTTTTTTCGTTTTCGTAAAACTTAACAATACATTAAGTTCCAAAATTTAATTTTAAACTTACCTATATCATAATAAAAAATATAATATATACAACATGGCGCAAAATGATTTAAAAATAAATTAAAAAAGTTACATTTGAGCAAAAAAAGCATAAAATAATAATTTACGTATTAGAAAATATAAAAAATTATACAGACATCAATTTTATTGATAATTTCTTATATCATTTCGGCTTAGTTAGTAGTGGTGTGACACGTTGGTGTCTCCCCACCACTACTGACTACTAGGCCACGCCTACCCTTGCACATGTCCCGCCTACTTGAGCACAAGTAAGAAGACGTGGATCGTTGATGGACTGTAAGGAACGAGCTTCAAGAATACCTGTATAATTCTTTAAAAAGTTGTTCTATAATAAAACACTTTAGTCTTCCTATTTTACAGAATTGAACATAATAAAAAACTAGGTTGTTCTTATATTGAAATGTTCTATATTTTTTTTTTCTTATTTGAGCAAAGTTATTCTTAGTGTTTAAATAACGTAAATTTTAAACTGCTTTAAAGGCACTAGAGCATAGCTTTAATTAACTATTCGTTTTTTCAAATAATGTGCCCAAACCCATAGGGAAAGTACTAAAAAATATTAACAACATTTTTGGACACCAGCACATTTTTTGATAACTTTTGGATACTTACCCGTTATATCCATATGCTGGTGATTTTACCGGCCAGATAATTTCTTTGAAAACAATTGTCTCAAGAATGGTTTCTTTGGAACCTTTCATGCTTGGAAAAAATACCAGGAAATGGATATAACGTGCCTTAATGATCTGTATGTTTCACATTACAATCAATAATTTAAAAGGCACTGATTTGCAAATTGTATTACATTTCAACGTTAATATATAGAAATATCACAATAATTTTTTTTTTGGTTTAAGACAGTCACATTAAAGCAAATAATATAGAATGATCGTAAGGATTTTTCTAAGAAATAGAAATAATAAAACTAAATTGATAAAAAATAAATATTACAATACCATTCTTAGATATCGATCACTCTATATAGCGATGGTTTAAAAGTGAAATGAGCCAGCATTTTTCCTTTTCACCATCGATATGTTATCCTTCTGCCAAAAACAAAAAAGTTACGTACGTCGCCCTTTCGTAAAGTTGTAATAAGCGCACAAAAATATAACTAAAATATGATTACGGGCGATGGGGAAGTACGTGTAAGAAAAAGGAACTAAAAAATCTTAACGATAATGATCTTAATGAAATAAAGTTTAACTATACCTAAACTAAATAAATCTACGTTAAGAGAGAAAAAAAATGCATGGGGAACGTTTATCTAGTACTTATTTCGGAATAGGTAAAAGCAACAAAGCCGTTTTAAAATATAAGATCATAGAATCTATATTATCTTTCAAAGTGGTCATCTCAGGTCTTTGCGAAGAGGATCAGTTTACAACAATAATTTTTTATAAAATACACCTTAAGGTGGTTTGTAGAGGCTAAAGAAGCTCTCAAAACGGCCTAGAGCGACTTTGTATACTACCCGAAAACCTGTGTACTCCTTAATTCATGATTGAGCTAAAGAATAAAAAATCAATTAAAAATCTATTTCGTTAAACTGGCAAACTGGGTTTAAAAAATACCAATCAACTAATACCTCTCCGCCTTTTTTTAACTAAACAGCGGCACGTTGTTTCATTTGCAACACAGATGTATCTGCTTGCTTATTTGGGTTAGTAATTTTCTTTGGTTATAGATTCGTCGAAATTAATTTTACGTTAAATTATTGTCGACAGAAAAATAAATAAAGATAATAATGGTTATTATGCTTATTATGTCAATTGAATATATTTATAGAGTTGTATAAAAAAAATTTTTTGGTTAGATGGAAGATAAAATATAATAACATCATACTTCGTAATTGCGCGAAATCGCCTTATATTTTTCAAGAACTGACAGTTCCGGCTTCTTGCAAACCTTAAGGCGATTTCGCGAAAGCACAAAGTTGGTCTTATACCAGCTTCTGGTTAAATTTTGTCTTATTACGCGATTAAGTTAACAGACGAAATGAATACTTTATAGTTTCTGTGTTATGACCCTCATTTAAAAACTATTTTCCGTAGCAGGATATTTAAAACTACTTTATTATTTACTAAAAATTCAGTTCATTGTCTTAAAAAGGTATTAGGATAGTAGGAAATGGGTCCATCAGATTGCTAGCTGAATATTACAAAATTTCGACTGTCCTCCATTTTTGCAAGGTACTTATATTTGAGTAATATTGGGTTTCTTAGATTCCTTAGGATGATACATGAAGAAAGTTCGTTAGAACTTTTGGGAAAATTTATAAAAATATTTCTTTTAAACTTATATCTATTTTAATATATTTTTATATGTGCTTTGAAATATTATATAATATGAAGTATATCTAAACATATACTGGGTCTCCCAAAAGTCCCGCATAAAATTAATATCAATTAAAGGAAAAAGATCTAGGAAAAACGCTCGGACCCGTAAATTTTTATTTTTAATTGTGCATTTTTTGACATAAAAAATATTATATAGGGTGTTTCCTAGAACTGTCGTCACGTCTTTGATTTGAAACGCCCTATATATTGTATTATTTTCTGATTCCCCACAAAATTCTACGCTTATGTTGTAAATGTCACATGTCTAAATTCAATAGTTTTTGAGATATTGACGTATATGGCACATTTTGACTTTGACAGGCTGTAACATTGGAACGGTTCATCTTAGAGAAAAATGGTTTTCACCTCCCTATCTTAGTTTTTATTCTCTATCCAAAGAAACCAACCTCCGATTTACCATGTTAAATCGTTAAAACCGTTTTTTTGGTTTAACATGGTAAATCGGAGGTTGGTTTCTTTGGATAGAGAATAAAAAACTAAGATAGGGAGGTGAACACAATTTTTCTCTAAGATGAACCGTTCCAATGTTACAGTCTGTCAAAGTCAAAAAATGCCATATTTTAAACGTCAATATCTCAAAAACTATTGAATTTAGACACATGACATTTACAACATAAGCGTAGAATTTTGTGGGGAATCGGAAAATAATACAATATATAGGGTGTTTCGTTTAAAAAAAAATTCAAAGACGTGACGACGGTTCTATGAGACACCCTGTATAATATTTTTTATGTCAAAAAATGCACAATTAAAAATAAAAATTTACGGGTCCGAGCGTTTATCCTAGATCTTTTTCCTTTAATTGATATTAATTTTATGCGGGACTTTTAGGAGACCCAGTATAAGTACATACGTTTTTTTTTTCAGAACAACAAAATATAAGTTTCACTGAGAGAAAATGCTTTGTCTTTGTATCTCAATGTAATTATTATACAGTGTCTGCCCAGGTTTAGTTAACATATACAATAGAAGTATATATAAATAATATAAGAGTATACGAATATTTTAAAACAATTTTAAAGATATTAAAATAATTATTATAAAATAAATAATTATAAAAATTAATTAAAACCCTTTAATTAATACCAGTAGATACAAATTTCAATACAGCATCGCGATCTAAAGCTAATCAGATAAATCTTTTATTATAAGCTTAGTAATCTCAAAATTTTCCAGTCTATTAAAACCAGAAGTAAATATACTACAAGGCAGATCAAAAGAAAGTAAAAAACATATCGACCACCTACTAAAAATGTTTCAAAAACATCGATATGAAGAAGTTAGTTCGACATCCCATAAAATATCTTGCGAGGCAAAGGCTGTTGCTGAATTGATTGACGGACGACAAATACATCGTGATTATTACAATTCAACTTCGGTCGAAGAATATTACAGAAGATCGGTATTTATTAACTACTTGGATTCTTAAATACAATCGCTTTGTGATAGTTTCTCGGAAGACAATAACCCAGCTATCATGCTTTACCAACCACATTCCCATCTCTTAAAAAAATTAAAACTGAGTATTTTGAAAAAATAATTTACAAAATTTATTGTCATTATAGCCTAGACAATTTAAAAGAAAAAGCATTAACTTTGGACAAGCCCAAAAAAAACTGCAAATATCAGAAAAGATATATCCATGTCAGAGTTACTGGAACATTGCAAGTTTTATCCGGCTATTGGTCAGGCAATTGCAATAGCAATTTGTTTACCTCCAACTACGTGTACAGGGTGTCCCAAACTCGAGCCTCATCATGGGTATCTCGGAAACTATAAGAGATACAGCATCGGTCAAATAGTGGCAAAGTTGTGGAATTTCATGCCCAGTAATATATTAAATAAATATTTTAGCTATCTTTTTTAGTTTTAGAAATATTTGAAAAAAAACTAAAATATTGAGATTTCGTTTTTTTAAATTGACCGACTTATTTTGGCCGCTATTTAAAAACAAACACAACATTGTTAAAACAACTTTTCTTGCTCCACATCGTGGTGTTTTCAGAATTTCGTTGCAACGTTTCGTTTTTGTAGAACCATGATCAACTTTAATTTTTTAAATACGGACCTGTATTTTTTATTTTATTTTTTAAAATCCTTTTAGGCCCTGAATTCAACCATATATCACACTTAATTATATCAAGACGTTTTAATGTCATCATTTCATCATCTGCAATGTGATTATTGTTTTTAAATAAATACGGCCCTGGTGTTAGTTACTGAATTATTTTTACCAAATACAACATGTAAATAGATCCGGAATTTATTAGTTATAGGATTAATTTACTTACTATACAACATAATATTTCAATTTTTATATAACAAACTATAAAATAAAACTAAACAAAACAAAGGTGTCTGTTCGGGTTTGTTCATGTCGTACGTAGAATAAATCCTTTTTTTCATTTGGTTGCCACATGATTTCATAAAGTTCGCGTCTTAGCCACGTTTGTGTTTTGATGAGGCTCGAATTTGGGACACCCTGTACAGTCGAAAGATCATTCAGTACTCTCAGAAGAGTGAAAACCTGGATTCGCTCGACTATGACTGAGTATTGATTGGATGGTCTACGTATAATGAGTATTCATCACAAATTTGTAAAAAAAAAAAAAGATTTTTTAATTCAAAAAATTATTGATGAATTGCAAAAGAATCAAGAAAATTAACATTTCTTTTTTCCAACAAACCTGAATAATTAATATAAGTTTTTGTTGTATTTGAAAATGTTTAAATATTTTGTTTAGTTATTTGTTGTTATTTAATATATTATGTAATTTGCTATTCTTTTAAATTTGTTGTGCTTTTTGAAATGCGATTTTAAAAATTCTGAAATTTAAGATATAATATAAATTTTTACGAACCCTGTATAATATAACTTGACTTTCTTGGTGGCTTTAGTATCTTTAGGCCAAGCAGAACTTTTTACGACGAATACATTTTTGCGCTAAAGTTGAAAATAAAAATTTTTCCCATATGTTAATTAAATTTGAGCAGACACTGTATAGTAATAGTAAAGAACCTACGAAAGGCAACATCAATGTAAATTTACTTTGAAAAATAAAGCACCTACAGAAAAAAATACCAATTCCGGCATCCTCTTAATAAATTTTAAACACATTTCTACAGTCACCACTAAATTTGTTACCTTTTTCTTATACCATTACCCGTTATGTCATTACTAACATTATTAGGAAAGAACCCTAAGGTTCTAAGGGTCGAACTGACCCTTTGTATTAAAGGTTCCTTGAATTTCCAAATTGTGGTGTCCATAACGGAGGTTTTTCGAAATTCTTCGCAAGTCTTCTTCAGTGTTTTCACGCAATCGGCCCTGGAAGCAAAAATTTATAATTATTGTCCGTGTGTTCCAGAAGGGTTTATTTAAAATTTTTTACAGGGTGAGTCAACGATAGAGATCATTTTCTCCTTTATCTTAAAAATTAGATAAAAATTCGAAATACAAAAGTTGTAGAGCCCATTGAGGTGCACATTTTAAAATTATGCTGGAGTATACGGGGTGGCCCCAAAAAACGTGGGGAATATAATTTGGGTTTTTTAAATGGAACACTCTATATATTGTAGTATTTTCTAATTCCCCAGTAAATTCTACGCTTATTTTGTAAATGTCATATGTCTAAATTCAATAGTTTTTGAGATATTGACGTTTAAAATATGGTATTTTCAGACTTTGGCAGGCTGTAACATTGGAACGAACGGTTCATCTTAGAGAAAAATGGTTTTCACCTTTCTATCTTAATTTTTTATTCTCTATCTAAAAGTTACAACTTCCGGTTTAACATGTTAACCCGTAAAAACCGGGTTTTACGGTTTAATATGATAAATCGAAAGTTGGTTTCCTTGGATAGAGAATAAAAAACTAAGATAGGGAGGTGAAAAACATTTTTCTCTAAGATGAACCGTTCCAATGTTACAGCCTGTCAAAGTCTGAAAATGCCATATTTTAAACGTCAATATCTCAAAAACTATTAAATTTGGACATGACATTTACAAAATTGGCGTAGAATTTTGTAGGGAATCAGAAAATAATACAATATATAGGGTGTTCCATTAAAAAAACCCAAATTATATTCCCCACGTTTTTTGGGCCACCCCGTATACCTCAGCATAATTTTAAAATGTGCACCTCAATGATCTCTACAACTTTTGTATTTCGAATTTTTATCTAATTCTTAAGATAAAGGAGATAATGAACTTTACTCTATCGTTGACTCACTTTGTACATAAAAGACACCTATTGATTTATATCGATTATATACATATTTTTAAATACACAAATATGGCGCTCAATCATTAAATTAATGAAATTTCAATTCCAAAAATTGTAAATATAAAAAAGTATATATTTGGAAAAAAAAATAATATACAGGGTGTTCCATTTAACGAAGTAACTTACCTATAATGTTGCAACTGCGCGTCGGTTGTCTCGATAGGATAGGAAGTACAACCGCTGCCAAGACAACTCAAAGGAAAGTGGTTGTGAAGCGTCAAAACTTTCTCAGTGTTATGGAAGCATTTGACGTATTGGCCTGGCTTCGTAAAGTTCTTGGTTCGATAGACGTGCTGTAGCATATGCATGTAACGAGGCATTTCCTTAAACCAACTGAAAAAAAAAATGATAAACGATAAACAGGCGTTTTTTTCAAATTGGGTAGAATCCACTGAAAATATCAACATACTGGTCATTTTCTATAATTTTATCTTGCTGCTTCGAAAAGCTTTTTCATTTATTCTCGTTCCAACGGGGGACCAACAATCCACGACGAGAAAGCAAAGATAGACCCCCCATCTCATTCATAAAATTACTTTTGCGCCGAGCCTACAACTCACTGTTTATCAGGGGGCGATAGCATGTGTAGACTACTACGAAATCCAGGTACTGAAACGATTATTTTGCAAACCTTACACTGTTTCACCATATTGTTTTTTATAATTAATTTACAAAACTTTCAAACACTAAACTCTCACCACTTATTATTTAGTAAAACTGGAAATAAATAATTTATTGTTCTTTATGTCAAAATTGTCATTTTTTAATTCCGTAATTTCACTTGCTTCCGCTAGGAGGCAAAAGTTGCCAAATTTTGCACGATCGATCCGAAAAATAAATGTATGACTGTTCGTTCACTGTATGTTAAAGGCAATTATAAAATGTCATCGTAATGCTGATTCGCGGTGTTTTAAAATATATATTTACTACTTGAATTGGTGAAGAATAGATGACTATGTAGTATACTCAAATCGTTTTGACAAGATAACTATTTTATAATTAATTTCTACAGTAGTTTAGCTCAAAAGTTAGGTTAAGTTATGTCAAACTGACAATCACGCTTCAAGTTCGATTCTGTTGCTGTTTTCATTTAAATCTCGATACGGATACAATTACAAAATATGCCAACACGACCTTAAATATCTATAACTCAATACCTGTGTTGATGAAATTTTTAATTCGCCAAGTGGATTCAGGTCGATTTATGTAAATAGGTGCTTCATGAAAATGTGTAAATTATTAGGATTATGAGAATACCACCTCTGGTGGCAGTCCAAAAAGTTCTCTTAGCTGTAATTCTATGAGAACTTTTTTTGAAATGTTTGTCGTTATTAGTATTTTGACTAGTTTGAGGTTAGAATATATTTTAAGCAATCCAACGATGTGTTTAATGAGGTTGAGCCGAATCGCGTTCTTAAGTTGCCTATTGTATTACCGGTTGGACATAAATCATATAAGTATTATACGCTCGTAAAAATTTACTACTGGTTATATTCATGGAATTCGTCAGGAACTAAGTGGTAGATTGAATTTTCGTTCTTGTTGGTTTGTTTTGATAAAGGGGACTGCGGGGTCTATATTTGCTTTCTCGTCGTTGCAAACAATTATATTTCTCAATTGCTGAATAAATATTTTATATTCTTACCCGTGATCGTGAATCAGATCGTCCAAAAAATAGACGTTTCGAACGTTATAAGAAGCTCTTTCTTCTTTGTTAATCTTCAGTGCTTTTGGTAGGACTTTATCCATCAATTCTTTCCATGAATTACCTTCTAAGGGCATTATTACCTAAAAGAAATTATTATATAAGCATCGTTTTTGACATCAAAATCCGTATTGTAACTTTACCACCTAATTTTGATTGATACTTTGTACGCTTATTTTGTATAAAATGTCATATAGCTAAATCAAACGTTTTTGATATTTTTACGTTTAAAATATGACACTTTTAGACTTTGACAGGCTGTAGCAGTGGAACAGTAAATCTTAGAGAAATGCTGTTTCATATTGTAACTTGTTTAACATGGTACATGTATATTTAGGCGTATTTTTTATTTAGATTTTTTTTTTCCTTACTTTAGTTTATCGTGAAGGCAAAGTGAATAATATTTAGCCAAATATTTATGCCGAATATATCAGCTCCACTTGCCGAACAACGAATATTCGCCCTTTGCTCAAAAGTGGCCGAATAGTCGGCAATTATTCGGCAAACCGAGTAATCGGCGCATCTCTAAAACTTACCTCATCAATATCCAATAAGGCAATATACTTATACTCATACATATGCTTATAGAAACAGTCATTGTAGGGTATGAGTTCGTTTTGTCGTTTGTGATTGGTCTTCTTTGACAAGAAGTAATGCTGCAAAGCAGGAGCATTCGGTAAAATACCTGCCAGAGTTATTGGGGTCACTTGAATCTAAAACAAAAATAATCATCCTATTGTAAAAACACAGAATCTCTTACTAGTCAAGTGGAAGCAAACATTTAAGAAAGCATGAAAAATAAATTTTCAAACCACCTGAAAGTGCCTTATACTATAAGGTGTATTTTGTCTAACACTGTTAGATAATAAAATACAAATCGGATTGCATGGTTCTCATGTTCATGAATGAACACCTACCCTGTACTGACGAGAACAAAAGAGTTCGAAACCGGTCTGCAGGTGGTGACATCCTACCAATGTAAAGTTTTCATTTCTTGGTAGAACCATGCAATCCGATTTGTATTTTATTATCTAACAATGTTAGACAAAATACAACCTTATAGTATAAGACACTTTCAGGTGGTTTGAAAATTTATTTTTCATGCTTTCCTAAATAATAATCATCCTATAAATATTTCTAAATTCTTTCCCATAAGACCAAAAACATTGCGTTCTCTTATCCCTAATCCCGGCCATGTTTATTAATGGATTTAGCGCCTACAGAGTAAATGTCAAAGAAAGCAGCCTAAAAAACCGAAATATATTTTTTTACTCTTAACAATAATAACTTTATTAGAGAAACATTTTCCTCTTATCTAAAGTGACTCCTTAAAAGAAAAAAAAACGTCGCCGTTGTGACTTCTATACAGGGTGATTCCTAAGTTGATACTTCATTTTTAGCTGTGTATAGAAGGCAATAACATAAACAACATTTTCAAATACATTTTTTCAAAAAACTCAAAAATAAGGTACTTACATTCATTTATTACACTATGGATCAAATACGGTTCTGCCTAACTTGCCCGTTGAATAACATTAAGAAATCTTCTGGGTGTAGGATGAGCCCGCAAGGGAAAGCGTTCTGCGTATAATCTCGAAGCAGCAGCCGCACTTTGACGACACTTACCGTAAATTCAATGTTTTCAAATTTTACCATTTTCACGTGTCACCAGTTTAAAATTAACTTGCGTCCGAAAAACACACCGCAGCGTATTGCTCAACACCACCCGAAAATTGCATGACCAATAAGAGATAAGACAAACAACAGCAAGTATAGCAGGTTACGTTTTGTTGACCAGGCCCGCACTTAGATTGTTTACTTCTGTATCTCGCCTATTTTTAAGTTTTTTGAAAAAAGGTATTTGAAAATGTTGTTTATTTAAATGCCTTCTATACATAGCTAAAAAAGAAGTATCAGCTTAGGAATCACCCTGTATATATATATGCCCTATTAATTTTTAAGATCTACGCTCTTGACTAGGATCCAGGGGAGAGGAACAATTATTGCATATACGTCAATGGGAAAAACGTATTTTCTAAAAACAATTATCAAGTAATTATTTTGTTCGAGTTTCTAGAGATACTTACTTTTCCTTCTTGTTCATAATGAGTCAAAATTTTAGTGATATTTGGATGGACTTGTAACTGATATAGGAAAATCTTATCTGCTCCCAGAAGGTTGAGGAGTTCAATCCACTCTACTAGCCTGACCGAGAGATCTTCGTGCAGAAAGTCTAAACCCTGGAAAGGAAGAATTAAATTATATTCTAAGACCGTTAACTGCCTAGTTTTTTAAAGTCATGGATTACCTGCGATGTCAATTGATTTCTGGAGAAAGCCGTCTCATAAGCTTCGAATATAGTTATTTGATGGCTACTAAACAGGAATTGACTCCCTTACTTTTTCCTTTGTTTATTTACAGTATAGTCGATTAAGTGCGCAACAAATTTGGCCCATGTCCGTTAACTATAGTTTATTGCAGAAAGGTGTAGAGTAATAAAATGGGAAAATCCGTCCAGTTCGGCTCAATTTAGGTGTCGGCCATAGGCACAGGTAAATATTGTGCATTAAATTATTTATGATAACTAACCAAAGAACAAAAAGAAGATAATTTGATAAAGAAGGAACTATTAGCTATAGCAAATTTACACAAACATCGTTTTATGAAATATGCTGTGGAAGATATAGCTGAAAAACATAGTGTAACTGTGCTGCGCACACCGCCATATCATTGCAAACGAAATCCTATAGAACTTATATGAGCGCAAGTGAAAGGATTTGTAGCAAGACACAACACGACATTCAAAATGAAAGACGTTAAGCTACTCTGTTTGATCAAGCCATTATGGAAGTGACACAAGAGAACTGGCGAAAATCAGTCCATCATGTCATTAAAGAAGAGGAGGAAATGTGGGATCTTGACCACCTGATCGATCGGACCGTCGATCCGTTAATTATAACGTCAAGAGGAGATGACAGTTATTCCTCAGATGACGAAGAATATTATGATTTTTTATAATTTAATTTCTGTATAATGTATTTTTTTATATAATGTTTAACGCCTTTGTCACACCATTTTCAGTGTTTGTGAATGGATAACAATAATAGGCAAAACCCATAAATTGACTCAAACCAGGGTGGTACTACCAGCACTTGAAAATAAAGAATTTTGCAATGAAATCAATGCCAAATTATAAAAGTGGCTAAATATTAGTTGGGTCTTTCTGTAGTCCCTTTGCATATCTAATAAGCTTTTATTACTCTACATCTTTCTGAAATAGACTATATATATCATGTGCACTTAGAATGGCTTTAAGTCAACAGCATACACAAGGTAGGTCAAAAAATATAATAATCTTTCAAAAATCCCTTAAGTCGAATAATAAAGAAAAACTCAAGCAGCAAAACGGCTCACTACGGACCATTCTTCCTATGAACTTATCCACACTAGCGTACATAACTAACTATTACCTTAACACAGACTGCAAAGTCCTTCTTTACGGACGGCTCGTTAAAAATTACCCTTAAGTTATTAGTCGAATTATCACATGGCTTTTCAACAAGGGAAATTGACTGTGGCACTTTTAACTTGTAACTTGCAGGTATTACACATGCGGTTAGGTATGGCTGGAAGATGCCTTGCTTGTAATTTCCCCATTTCTTATACCTGGAAAAGAAGATATCATATTTTAAGGGGTTATGTCATTTAGTACAGCATCCGCCACGGAACTGAGTGAGAAGACTCGCGTCTATATCCCAACCTATTGCAGGCACACTGCGCATGTCAGGCGAATAGCGTGATGGCGGGACATTTAACAGATAGGTAGAAATGGAATTAATTCTTTTTTTACGTTACGGTGTTGAGCCTTAGTCGAGGTATTAAGTTTTCTTAGTAGAACAGTTTTCCAGTTTGTTAATTTGTGGCCTTGTGGGGCATAATTAAAATGAAGGGGCAGGTTATTAATCAGTAAGTTTTGTTATGGCTGCGGCTGTCACAAAATATTAAATATTTTGTGGCGGCTGTCAAGCACCTGTAAAGTAAAAAACTAACCGTCATTTTTTAAATTGTAGAACAGTTTATGTGTGCACAGAGTGTGGGATAAAATGTAGTACAAAAACAAATATTAATGTTCACATGAAAAGAAAACACAAAGTCTTCAAACGATCACCTTTAAAGACCATTACTGGTAATAATGCTCTAAAAACAACAATAAGCCCTATGATTTCTTCTAACTATGACCCTCATAACAAAAAGTCGGAATTACAAAATCATAGACTGTCAATACCGGTAACCAACATCTTTGAATTCCTTAAAACGTAAAAGAAAAAAAGAGAATAAAGTGTTTGATTTAAAAATATAAATAGCATACCGTAATATTAAAAATTTAATTATTTAATCGCTATATTAATTATATTTTACATGTAATAATTGAACTCATTTCTACCTATGTAAATTTCAAATATCCCGCCATCACACTATCCGCCTGAAATGCGCAGTGTGCCGGCAATAGGTTGGGATATAGACGCGAGTGCGAGAAGGCGCATGTTAAGAAGTAGGTATTTTTAATTTTAAATGTAGACGCACAATTAGGCAGTTAACAGCCCGGGGTAAATAGAGACCCCCTCTATTATTGGAACATTATTAAATTAGCAAGTTAGTTAATGACGTGCCAATATTTTAGGGTGTGATTCCTCAAGTAATTATATAAATAAAAGATCATATAAACATATGTCCTAAACGGCTTAAATTTTTTGCTGCAGGGTGTTTTTTTGGTGCGTTTTTTGTAATATCTTCGAAAGTATTTTAGATAATATTTTCAATTTTGGCATGTGCTAATAGAACATAAAACCACATTTTTTAGTAATAAAAGTTATTTTTTTGTCTCACCAGTGGCGTCCCTGCAAACATTTCCTCTGATATTTTTTAGAAAAAAAGTGGTACGCCACTGACATTGTTCCATGTGGATATCATTTCTGATTAACCTGGTCAACTCTGCATAAAAATGGTCTCTTGCGTTTTTCTCCTCAGGCACACCGTTCTTAAGTAATATAATTAAATTAGCTCTATTATAAACATTGATAAAACAAAATTTTGTTTTATAAAAATTGTTGGAAATGACCCTCTTCATTATTTAATAGGCATACTTCCGCCCGTCTAATTTAAATTAATTATTTTAATTAAGAACGGTGTGCCTGAGGAGAAAAACTCAAGAGACCATTTTTATGCAGAATTGACCGGGCTAATTAGAAATAATATCCACATGGAAAAATGTCAGTGGCGTAACACTTTTTTTCTAAAAAATATCAGAGTAAATGTTTGCAGGGACGCCACTGGTGGGACAAAAAATAACTTTTATAACTAAAACATGTGGTTTTATGTCCTATTAGCACATGCCAAAATTGAAAATATTATCTAAAGTACTTTCGGAGATATTATAAAAAACACATTAGAAAAAAGTTCAACACCCTGTAGCAAAAAATTTAAGCCGTTTAGGACATACGTTTATATGAACTTTTCTTCATAAAATGACTTTATGAATGACACCCTAAAATATTAGCACATCATTAAGGAACACCCTGTATACTTACCAAATATACTTATATTCAAAACTCTTAGTTATCACAGGTTCTTTTTTACCGTCAAACCAAAATTGACAGTGGGTTATCACAGTGGGTTCTATTCTATCGATCATGCCCAGGATTCGGACTGTGGGCCCCAGTCGGTTGTTTTTTCTCTTGTCCAAATAGGCGCCGAAAAAATGAAAGGTGCCATTTGAGGTGTGGAGGGTTTGCCAATAGTTGTTATTGAATTCTATGTCAAATATACTTGGGAACCTAAAATGGAACAAAACTGGAATAATATTAGTAGTTCTTTATTGATTTTAATAAATTGTTATAGCCCAAAAATAACGAAGTCATATTCTCTGTTATTAGATTTATACAGGGTGATTCCTAAGTTGATACATCTTTTTTATCTGTGTATAGAAGGCATTAAAATAAACAACATTTTCAAATACCTCTTTTCAAAAAACTTAAAAATAGGCGAGATACAGATATAAAAAATCTAAGTGCGGGCCTGGTCATCAAAACGTAGCCTGCTATACTTTATGTTGTTTGTCTTATTAGTCATGCAATTTACGGGTCGGTGGTGAGTTATTTGTCAATACGCTGCGGTGTGTTTTTCTGAAACAAGTTAATTTTAAATTGGTGACACGTGAAAATGGTAAAATTTGAAAACAATGAACTAGTAAATATGGTGCTAATTTACGGTGAGTGTCGTCAAAGTGCGGCTGGTGCTTCAAGATTATGTTTAGGTTAGACAGGACCGTATTTGATTCATAGTGTTATAAATAAATGTACCCAAGTACCTTATTTTTGAGTTTTTTGAAAAAAGGTATTTGAAAATTTTAATACCTTCTATACACAGCTAAAAAAATTTGATCAACTTAGAAATCACCCTGTATAATACTTTAGCACGGGTCTTGTGCGCGCCGTAGCTATAATCTGTCGAGTGTCGATACAAAAACCTTCACCATTATAGAAAGAAAGTTTTGAGCAGCATGCGGACTAAGTAGTGCATCTATCTTTTGCATTAAAATACACAGGGACGCCGAAGGTAATGGCTTCCTTGGGGCACAGATAGATAATCACTGGCTGTTTCGTCCTTGTTAGGACTTATCAGAAAGCCATAACCTGTAAGCAATTCCCAATACAGCGAAAATATGCTTTTAAGATATTTTTAAGAATAAATATATCATGAAAACCTAGTATCGCCATCTGTAGGAATCAACTTCATGCAAACGATAGCCATCAGACGTGAAAACATAGATTTCACAATAAACCAAGTACGTTAGGCCAACACATCCAGTAGAGGAAACGGCTTTGCGTATATCCCTACACTTTTTCTACGGGCTTGTAGATTCAAATATAGATCGCGCTGTAGTAGCCTACTGGGGTGCCGCACTATCCGTAATACAATGCCATGTTTAAAAATAAAATAGTAGTTTCGTGTACGTATAAATAAAATATAAATTCACCATTATGTCCAGAAATACTTTATAGATTTATAAATTTTTTCTATAAATCTTGTCATGCAGAGTTAACATTTTTCCATTTTTTAAGTTCAAAAATATCAAAGAAAAAATTTAGCAATACGTGCTTTTTTGAAAAAATTAAATCAAAGCTTGATAAAGAGTTTTTGTCTAGCCAGGAGGGGCAAGTGTACCCCATTCTCTCCTCGAAAGTTATGATTATTAAAATAGATAATAGTACCTTGCACATGTGTTGTTCAGCCCCATAGGTTTATTTTTATATTTATTCCAATATACTATGGGCAAATTGGGCACTCTATTTTGTATATCAACTATGAGGTTATCTTCTGATAAGGAAGGACTCTTGTCAACCGATGGCTCCATATCAATTATCGCTTCGGTCGTAGAATCGTGCCTTGTTAGTGTATCCAGTCTAGAAATAAAAGAAAAATATTTAGTAAAATATAAGATATGAGAAGAAATGTACGCCATCCTATTAATTACGCAATTCTTCCTCTCAATCTCAGAACCTCGGGGTCTAATAGTCTAATTGCAAACTAATTTTTCGTCTTCATTTTACTAATATTTTATATTAGGCCACATCCGCTACATTTTAACAAATTTTCAAAATTCACTAATATCTGTAGTCGATTTTGCTATGTCTGGCAACAGTGTTTCTCAATCGTCATAGTGGCACTAACAACTAAGCTCGAGCTGTCCGACAAGCCGGCTATGCACCGTACTCGAGTTGCACTGTTAGTTTGTTGAAAACGACGTTTCTACTCATTCGTTTGAACGTCGAATTATTGTCTTGTCTGGTTTTGATTAGATTTACTAGTTACACGTTGCTAAGTAGTTTATGAGTTGTGTGACGAAAAAATAATTCTAGTGGCCGTAAGTAAAAATGTCAATTTTAGAGCTTTTAAATGTACATTTATACCCTAGTATATTTATTTACAATTGGCAGCGACAGTAACATTTATTTTATGAACCTAACCATAGGCGACGATTCCGTGGGGGCTCTGGGGGCTTGGGCCCCCAGAATATTTCTTTGGGGGCGTAGCCCCCATAGCCTAACCCTCACAGTACGTTTACATAATAATGATACTAATAGCAATTCGTTTGTGAACGTGCGTTACTTGAGATTTGATCATTTAATTTTTTTTTACAAAATTTATCTACAGTTGTCGTTTCCTTTTTTAATTTAGCAGGTTATCATATTTAGGAAAAAATTATTTTGGCTTTGAAAATTAAATTATGCTAGATCTGGCAACCCTGGTTTCACAAATGTACACAAAAACATTGGATCATTCGGAACTAACTGGCCAGAGCCGTCTTTCCGTACGGCCCGAGTACATGTACTTTTTTTTAGAAGTCGCTTTGGATGGATGAATGGCCCCGCGCGTCTTGGGGCCCACAATTTGAATCGATGACCTTTTTTTTAGAAGTTACTGTGGAGGGGGGCCCCAAAATTTGAACCGATGACCTTTTTTTTTTAAAGTTACTGTGGAGGGAGCCTTATTATATTAAAAATTTATTAACTATTACATTATATTATGTGTATATTTAATAAAGGATTTTTTTTAATTCGTTGAGATCCGGGTTCCAAGCCCCCAGAGCAATTCTGAAGTTCCGGCGCCTATGAACCTAACCACGAAATCGGCTGGTCACTCCTCACTATACTTGGTCTAGAAGCAACGCTGCAATTAGACAGGTATAAAAGACACTATTGAAATTAATTTTTATTGATGAAGCCGCATAAAAACAAAAAAGCAAAAGCATTTTCGTTGAAACCTCAAACCCTAAAAAAAAACCTGGTTATAAAATATGAGCCTCCCCCTCGAACATATTTTCTGGCTATGCCAATGCTCCTGGGGTCGCCAGAATGCGTAATAAAGCAAATCCTTTACTAACCTTTTTTGTAATAAGTATCTACTATTCATATGCGGCATAGGAACATCGAGTTTGATTGACCTGAACTGTAGTACAGTGTAGACGACGAGGGCCCATAGGACCCCCAGCGTGACTACCTTGGTGACGAACCTCCCGCCTCGGTTGCCCTGCAAAATCATCTTGGAGCCGGGGCCGAGGGGGGCCTGAAACAAAGAAATACCAGCATTAAATATTGTCTATTTTTTATTTTTAAGAGACACATACTTAAGCAGGGTACCCATTATCAAAAAAAAACTTATAATATTTAATCCGCAAACCTTGATTAAAAACAAATTTATGAAAAATATTTTTAAATGTCGTTTTGCACCCAGACATATATTGTTGTGCGAACACGGTCAAAGTCACATAAGTAGGTCTCCCACCCTGAAGAAGGGGAACAATGGGGTCGCGGGGGAAGTAAATGAAATTGAGGGGATACTACTTGTAACGGTAATTAAAAAAAAACACGTCAAATAATGTCATAAAATACAAAAAGTCCAGTTTAAATAATGCACACTGAAAACAATCTCACGCGTCTGACAGCTGGTCGTTACAATTGTTTAATAAACGAATGTCACTAGAAAAGATAGGCAACCATCATAATTGGTCTGAGGTTTTGTATAATAAACTAGAAAATTCATTGTATTTTATAATTTATGGTCCGTCTCAACTGATGGTGGATATAACCTTATAAATAAATCGTTTTAAAATCTAAGATTCAAACTAGCAACACCGACACTTTAACATGCGCCTAAAAATAAAGGTAGAGTCATAAAATGGGAAATTCCGTCCAGTTCGGCTCAATTTCGGTATCGGCCATAGGCGCAGGTAAATGTTGTGCATTAAATTATTTATGATAAAAAAAAAGATAATTTGATAAAGAAGGAACTATTACCTATAGCAAATGTACACAAACATCGTTTTATGAAATATACCGTGGAAGATATAGCTGAAAAACATAGTGTAACTGTGCTGCGGACACCGTCATATCGTTGCGAACTAAATCCTATAGAACTTATATGGGCGCAAGTGAAAGGATTTGTAGCAAGACACAACACGACATTCAAAATAAAAGACGTTAAGCTACTGTTTGGTCAAGCCATTAAGGAAGTGACACGAGAGAACTGGCGAAAAGCAGTCCATCATGTCATTAAAGAAGAGGAGAAAATGTGGGATCTTAACCACCTGATCGATCGGACCGTCGACCCGTTAATTATAACGTCAAGAGGAGATGACAGTTATTCCTCAGATGACGAAGAATATTATGATTTTTTATAATGTAATCTCTGTATAATGTATTTTGTATTTTTTTTAATAATGTTTAATAAAAAATAGGTGTACCTAATACTATGTACATGATGCACGCCTTTGTCATACCATTTTTAGTGTTTGTGAATGGATACCAATAGGCAAAACCCATAAATTGACCCAAACCCGGGTGGTACTATCTGCACTTGATGAAAATAAAGAATTTTGCAATAAAATCAAAGCCGAATTATGTGAGGGGTCTTAAATATTCGTTGGGTCACTCTGTAGTCCCTTTGCATACCTAATGAGCTGTTATTACTCTACACCTTTCTGAAATATACTATAACAGTGTAGTCAGTGTACCTGTTTATGCGAAGGAACGGTTCAGAGGAATATAAATATATCGAGATTATAACTATATTTTGTTCGTTAAAAAATACTGACGTAAAAACGGACTAACGTATAGTAGTTTTATACTAACACCTTGCTTGCTAAAAGTGTTTTAAACAAAAATAATAATATAATCTAGTTCAAAAATTGTTTATCTTTTCATTAGCATAAAAGGTTAAAAGTGTGACAGTATTATTATTCTAATGGGTTACTTAGTTTGTTATGTAATTCGACATGAAATATTACGCTTGCCAGGAGCACTTTAAAGAAGGTTAATCGTCTATAAAAATATTTCATTCTCGCTATTATTAGTTTAAGGACGAGCTTTAGCAAGAACTCTATATTCTTTTGTGTTGTGAGACAAAAATTAGGATTTCAAGAGGGGTTACTAATACAGATAAAGTGATAAATAATAGAGGCTAAAAAAAAAAGGTTCTGGTCCCTAAACGTAATAAAATATGTACATTTTTATGTATTTTCCTAAGTTGAAATCGAATCTAAGTAAATATTTATAAAATTTTTCTCCAAGGTTGGTATAGTTCCATGCGAAATTACATATATCAATATACAGGGTGGGGATTTTAAATGGATCGCTGCTTATAGCGAATCTGGGAATAGGATTTCTTTAAACTCCAATTATACGTTCTCAAAGATTTTTGTCATGTAAAAAAAATTAGTACCCCAAGGAGGGGGCGCTGCCTTAACCAACTGTTTTTTCAAATTAAAAGATACCCCTTGTGGCACCTTTTTGAAACGGTTATCGAAAAAAGAATTTGTCCGTATATTTTTTTGTACATCTGATTCTGTCAAACCATGTGTCAGAAATTTAATAAAAATTAATTTAAGAAACAATTATATTAACAATAACTTTGAAACTGTAATGTCACTTCTTTAGCATAGCAATTGTGGAAAATGTGCCCCATTAATCTGCTAGCACAGACCAAACCGATGGTAGAACTCTTCCCGTACTCTTTCCAAAACTTCTGGCCAATGGCGACTCGCGGTCTTAAAAAATGGTGAAGAGCTACGTATAGTGCGGGTACTTAAACAACTATTGACTAAAAACCCCTGTAACAAAACGTTTCTCTAGTCCTCATCTGTCCAACGACTGAATGGAGTTTCCAACAAATTATAAACTAGGTACGTCATTAATTGGGTTCATTTTTAAACCACACAACTAAGTAAGTACGTACAATACTGAATTAACTGAAAAATAAAAACAAAACTTTTTAATCACACAGTAAAACACGTAAAAACGATATCTATAACCGTAAGTTTCGCGAAGCCTCAAAATAAATACCTTAAGGTTAGGCGAACCAATGATAAAACAATATGGTGCATACGACTGATCTATTTTTAAATTGCCCTTCATCTTAATGCAAATTGTTACATGCTGTTTGCGTGACTGACGTCACGTAACTATAGCAACGGTGAATATCAAAGCCATGTTGGACGTTGGGTCTTCACTTACTTTGAGCTAACGGACACGGCCGGCTGGGGCGCGCCAAAATGCACGAGTGTTTATAATTATTGTCCATCGGAGTTAACCGTAGCCCTATTTGCATAGCTACATTCGGATTAAATTAATATTATTAATTCGAACATAATTATTCTTTAAGGGCCAAAATGGCACGTGATACATTAATATTTAATATTGTCGAAAAACTTTCCTCCTGGTTTTATTTTTTTGGTGAAGAGCCCCTTCACCTACTTTACCTGACGAGTCGCCACTGCTTCTGGCATGGTTAAACATGCCTCGGCCCGAATTATTGCCTTTAACTCTTCCAGATTTCTAAATCTGATGACATAAATACCCTTCTTATATCCCATGTATTTTTAAATGTGGTCAATTATTGGCTTCCCTAATTATTTTAGAGAAAAATTCTATTTAGGTTTATTAAAGAGCACTAAAACCCACATTCAAAAGAATAACTTTAGACTTTTTTGATGAGTCCGTTTACGGGTTATCGCCAATTTCTTTTTAACTATTTCTCCTTTTTATGGCCCCGTATTTGCGGGCACCAGTCAAGGTAAAAGATGACTATCAAATAAAGTTGTCATTTTGAAATGTGTGCTTTATTGTTATAAAAACTCGTACATCGAAAATATTTGCCATGAATTGCACTTCTGAAGAAAAAATATTGATGAGTAAATGGTATTATCAAGGAAATAGTTATCAAAATGTGTCAGACATGTTTGCTGCTCTGTATCCGAATAGACCGATACCTGCAAAATCTACAGTCGAAAGAACTATTAAGAAATTTGAGACAAAAGGCACTGTAATAAATAACTGCAGATGTAAAGAAAGGCAGGAACAAAGAAGAGATGCAAGAAATGATAGGGACTTGCAAGTTTTATTGTACATGGAAGAAAATGATGGGAAGATCAGCACAAGGAAACTTGAGGATGACATAGGATTAGATCACACCACAGCGTTACGAGCTTTGAAACGACATAAATATTATTCATACAAATATGAAAAGCACCAAGAGCTAAGAAATAGGGACGAAATACAACGACAGGGGTTTTGTTTTGACTGAAAGAGCAAACATGGATAGGGAATTTTTTAAAAACATTTGTTTCACTGACGAATGCACATTTACCTTAAACAATGAACCCAATGTTCAAAATTATCGATATTGGAGCAAAGAAAACCAACACAGGTTTGTCGCAACAAGGACGCAATATCCACAAAAAGTTAATGTTTGGGCTGGGATTTTCGGAGAAAATATTATCGGGCCATTATTTCTTACACGAAATTTAAATACAGATTATTTTTTGGAACTACTTGAAGATCATATTTTACCTACTTTACATGATGCCGCCAGGGAAAATCAGGAAGTTTGGTACCAAATGGATGGCTGCCCGGCACATAGTACCCTGGCTGTCCGGGAATATTTAAACCGTGCTTTTAAAATGGAAATGTTATTGGCTTAAATCATACAGTAAATTGGCCAGCCAGGTCTCCTGATTTATCGCCAAATGATTTCTTTCTCTGGGGCCATTTAAAAAACAGGATATACAAAGATAAAAAATACCCAAATCTAGACGAGTTAAAAAAGGCTATTTCTACCGAATGCAATAGAATTTCAGTTTACCAACTAGCGAATGTAAGAAGAGAATTTTATGATCGCCTCGGTTATTGTCTAGCGGTCAATGGAGGAGTATTTGAACATCTTCTTAAATCCTAAAGTTCTAACAATTTAATAGTACCTACCTATTAATTAGTAAAATATTGAAACATGTAAAATGTCATAATTAACCTTGTACTTAATTGGATACTTTATTTTAGTTTTATTCAGATTAATCTGTACTCATAAATACACCTTTAATATTTTCGATGTACGAGTTTTTATAACAATAAAGCACACATTTCAAAATGACAACTTTATTTGACAGTCATCTTTTACCTTGACTGGTGCCCGCAAATACGGGGCCATAAAAAGGAGAAATAGTTAAAAAGAAATCGGCGATAACCCGTAAACGGGCTCATCAAAAATATCTGAAGTTATTCTTTTAAATGTGGGTTTTAGTGCTCTTTAATAAACCTAAATAGAATTTTTCTCTAAAATAATTAGGGAAGCCAATACTTGACCCCAATAACATGGGATTTCCTATGTCCCGCTCGACGATGCAACACCCGGTATATTTACAGAATATTGTATTGGGATAAACAATTATTGTATCAACACAAAACATAAAAGATAGAAATTTTATAAGAGGAATTATTAAATAATTAGTTGCTAGCCGGGGTCCGCACTGAGTTGGCAGCTAGCCTGGGTCGGCACAGCTGACCCTGTTGCCCCTGACGGACCGCAACTGAAAGAGTAGAATATATATCAAGTACTGCAGACACTAGAACTTACAACAAACAACTTTTGATATAATAACAACTATCGGCGTAACACCTACCCAGATTGTCTAAATATTTTTGCTTACAATAGAAAGGTCAATGATTAAATTTGTTCTAATATAAAGCAGGTATTGATTGGAGTAAGAGTGACAATGTTTGTTCTTTAAGTAGGTTGTCACGTTTTTGTAAGGTTATTCTGTAGTGTATAATGAAAGTTAAAAAAAATACTCAAAGTATGCAGTGGAATCGATCCTGCCAAATTATTACTCTTAAACGCAATCTAAGTAAAAGGTAAAGGTGAATTAAAAATAGAAGTATCAAGTTCTGTAAGTTTTTATTTTTAATAAAATTACATTACTATAGTCTATTTCAGAAAGGGGTAGAGAAATAAAATTGGGAATTCCGTCCAGTTCAGCTCAAATTCGATGTCGGCAATAGGCGCAGGTAAATTTTGTGCATTAAATTATTTATGATAACTAACCAAAGAAAAAAGAATAAGATAATTTGATAAAGAAGGAACTATTAGTAGCTAGAGTAAATTTACACAAACATCGTTTTATGAAATATACCGTGGAAGATATAGCTGAAAAACATAGTGTAACTGTGCTGCGCACACCGCCATCTCGTTGCGAACTAAATCCTATAGAACTTATACAGGCGCAAGTGAAAGGATTTGTAGCAAGATACAACACGACATTCAAAATGAAAGACGTTAAGCTACTGTTTGATCAAGCCATTAAGGACGTGACACCAGAGAACTGGCGAAAAGCAGTCCATCATGTCAGTAAAGAAGAGGAGAAAATGTGGGATCTTGACCACCTGATCGATCGGACCGTCGACCCGTTAATTATAACGTCAAGAGATGACAGTTCCTCAGATGACGAAGAATATTATGATTTTTTATAATTTAATTTCTGTATAATGTATTTCTAGTATTTTGTTTATAATGTTTAATAAAAAATACGTGTACCCAATACTATTTACATAATGCACGCCTTTGTCACGTCATTTTCAGTGTTTGTGAATGGATAATAATAGGCAAAACCCATAAATTGACCCAAATCCGGGTGGTACTACCTGCACTTGATGAAAATAAAGAATTTTGCAATAATATCAATGCCAAATTATGAAAGTGGCTTAAATATTCGTTGGGTCACTCTGTAGTCCCTTTGCATACCTAATGAGCTTCTATTGCTCTACACCTTTCTGAAATAGACTATAATAAGTAGGTATACAAAATAAAAAGAAAAAACATCAAACTTTCTAAGAGGCTTCTCTATGAAGAAACGTGAATTGCCAGCGCTCCACATTCTCATTTGTTGAGAATTTCCATAATCAAAGATGTAAACCATGGCTTGTCAGTAAAAAAATAAATTTTCATTTTTATGTAAATTACGTTCGCTGCGGCTGGTCGTTTGGTAACAATTCTTGCACCCAGCTTAGACGATAAGTGTACATGCAGTTTACCTTCAGGGGGGCAGGCTGCCTCCCATTCAGACAACGCACAATTCACAAGGATAAAATAAATACAAAATGATAATTTAAATAGCGCATAAAAACTAACTTCCATGAGTATAAGGTAAGTAAAAAGATCAGCGTAGTCGTTAAACCACTTTTAAATTAAGGCTCTTTTACAGAAAACGTAAGGTTAACTTTACTTTTATACACTTGAACCCGAAGGTAGTTAACCTCTTTTAAAATAAAACTAGTCCGACATAATTTTAAAGTCACTGAACAGGCGCATATTTTTACATAAAAATTATCTGTAATGTTTTTTGGAGATGTCCCTGCGCCAAATAGTTTGTTTTGAAAACATAATGTAGTAACTAACAATTTAATAATGTTAGACTCGTCGAAAAAAAAAATAGGGAAAAGACGCATAAAAACTGCTGTTTTGTTGATAAACATATTCCTTTTTATTAACAACGAAGAGTTTAACACCGCGTGTAAAATAAACTAATTTTTTGGTCCACTCCAGAAGCACGCGCAATGTGTAGTAGAAAGAAGAAAATATGACTATTTTCTTGGCTGTGGATGCTATGACGTGCCCGATGTGAGCAGGGCCGGGTCCACAAAAGAGCCCCTGGGTATAGCGACTGCGACGACCTATCATTCCCAGTGGCGGCTCGTCAGGTGAAGTAGGTAGGTGAAAAAAATAAAACCAGGAGGAAAGTTTTTCGACAATATTAAATATTAATGTACCAATACAGCTACCATTTTAGCACTTAAAAAATAATTATGTTCGAATTAATAATATTGATTTAATCTGAATGTAGCTATGCATAATAAGGTTACGGTTAACTCCGATGAACAATAATTATAAACACTCGTGCATTTTGGCGCGCCCCAGCCGACCGTGTCCGTTAGCTCAAAGCAAGTGAAGACCCAACGCCTAACATGACTTTGATATTCACCGTTGCTATGGTTACGTGACGTCAGTCACGTAAACTGCATGTAACAATTTGCAATATGACGAAGGGCAATTTAAAAATAGATCAGTCGTATGCACCATTGTTTTAGCATTGGTTCGCCTAACCTTAAGGTATTTATTTTGAGGCTTTGCAAAACTTACGGTTATAGATATCGTTTTTACGTGATTTACTGTGTGATTAAAAAGTTCTGTTTTTATTTTTCAGTTAATTCAGTAGTGTACGTACCAACTTAGTTGTGTGTTTTAAAAATGAACCCAATTAATGATATATAGTTTGTAATTTGTTGGAAACTCCATTTAGTCGTTGGACAGATGAGGATAAGAGAGACGTTTTGTTACACGGGTTTCTAGTCAATGTTTGTTTAAGCACCCGCACTATACCTAGCTCTTCACTATTTTTTAAGACCGCGAGCCGCCACTGACTAATCGTCGAAAAAGAAATAGGGAAAAAGACGCATAAAGACTGCTGTTTTCTTGATAAACATATTCCTGTTTATTAACAACAAAAGGTTCAAAACCGCGTGTAAAATAAACTCATTTTTTGGCTCCACGTCAGAAGCATGCGCAATGTATGGTATAAACAAGAAAATTTGACCATTTTCTTTTCTGTGGATGCTATGACGTGCGCTATATGAGCAGGATCGGGCCCACAAAAGAGCCCCTGGGTATAGCGACAGCGACGACCTATCATTCCTCTATGCCCTGGACTCTTTTGTGACCGGGTCGTTCATTTTTTATAATTATTTTCGTGTATTTTTGTGAAAGTGTTTGGGTTGTTTTTATTGCAAAAAAACTATTTAGGACAATTTAGGTGTATTTATAAACGACTGTGGTTGATATAGTGCCCGTGTGATTTATAACCTTCATATACGGTCCTGTTCACTATTTACATGATCTAGAACCACATTCTCCAGTATCTGTAGAGGCCAGATTCAAAAGGATTTTAAAAATCCATTAATGCATATGGACAGGATTCGCTTCAAGAGAACGCAATGTCTTTAATATATATAAATATATTTCGCATTGAGCTAGCTGGTAACGTTGGAAAAGAATTTAGAAAAAATCATTGGCAACACTGAATAAGCTGATTTCAGTGATTTCGGGGAGTCACGGCCATTTAACTTAAAACAAGATTTATTTATATATTTTTTTAAATTTACGGGTGCCGGTCGGCGCGAGCGATGTTTGTCAGTTTCTTCAGAATATAAATAATTCGATTCTTTGTAATCATTCAAAAGTATTCGAATGCAAAATATTCGATTATATTATCTAAGTAACTCTTGGTATACAGGGTGCTACAAATTCGTGTGCGAAAACGGTAAGAGATACGAAGATGGTTAAATTAAGGAAAAGTTGCGTATTTTGGGGCTTAATAATTTGGTGAAAAAAATTGTAATTATTCCGAATGCTTTCGGAGATATCCGAAAAAAAACCGAAATTTCCATTTTTGGTTTTTAATTTTTTGCGCTTTCATTTTTAACTTGGGAAAAAAATAAAAAACAATCTTTTATAGCCGTTTTTATGTTCTACAAGATGGCGTTATTAGTTTTCAAATTCGACGTTTCGTTCTTTAGTTACCAACCTCAAGTCAATTTTTTTAAATACGGACCTGGAATTTTAAATACAGTTTTAGGGATTCCTAAGCTTTAGAAATTTAATACACTGTACACATTTTTGAAATTTTAACGTTTTGTCATCTAATAATACATTTTTCAAATTATCAAATTATTACGGTCCTGAAAATTTAGAGCCAAACTAAAGACAAAATATTTCTAATTTAAAAAATTCGTCCATTTTAACTCTCAAAGAGGCCTAGTATTTGATATTTTGTAAGAGAAAAGACCCAAAGTCACGGCCTCAAATATCTAGGTCTGTTTATTTTTGTTACATGTTTTGCCTGAAACTAGCATCAACAGATATCTTCTAAACAGTAAAAAAATTTTTAAATTGTTTTTGAAACAAACATAATAAGCGCATTACAGTTACCTTGTCTTCACTCGGAAGCATTTTTTTTTTCTGTTTTACAGTATTTCGGTCTAGGTCTAAGCAAAAACCATGGGATGTTATATTAATAAAATAAATATATTACTAATAAAAAATAGAATTACTTCTCATGCCTTAAAAATTTGCTTACTTCCTAGCTTCGAGTATTATGACGGTTAATCTTATTGAAAAATAAACAGTAATTTTTAAATTTAAGTAATCGTAAAAATAATTGCCAGGGCCGTAATAATAAAGAAAGGATAATTTGAAATGCTAATAAATTCCAGGTCCGTATTTAAAAAAAAATTAATTGGGGTTGGTATCTAAAGAACGAATCGTTTAATTTGAAAACTAGAAACGCCATCTTGTAGAACATGAAGAACGAGGCTACGATAAAGTGTTTTTTGTTTTTTTCCTAAGTCAAAAATGAAGGCGCAAAAAATTAAAAACCAAAACTAAAAATTTCGGTTTTTTTTCGGATATCTCCGAAAGCATTCGGAATATTTACAATTATCTTTCACCAAATTATTAAGCCCCAAAACACGCAACTTTGCCTAAATTTTACCATCTTCGTATCTCTTACCGTTTTCGAGATTCCCTTGTACGCACACAAATTTGTCGTTAATCGATATCTGTTAATCTAAAATAAACAAGAAGTAGAGGTTGCGGCACTTCAGCGCATTCGATATTGCGGCACTTGGGCGCCCGCTACGGCACAGGCGCCTCTGTCATACGTCATCTGTCAAACTTCATACTCTTGGGCGATAGCTACTTAGGCGTTAGCTACTAGGGCCGTAGCTACTTAGGCGTTAGCTACTTGGACAGTAGCTACTTAGGCGTTAGCTACTAGGGCCGTAGCTACTTAGGCGTTAGCTACTTGGGCAGTAGCTACTTGGGGCGTTAGCTACTTGGGCAATAGTATCATTGGCACTAGTTGTCATTGGGTAAACGTCATCCATTATCTGTGATACGCCATCTATTACATGTCACCTGAACCTCACCTACTTAGGTATTCATATTTGGGGGACCCAAGCCTACAAGTCGAGGCTCCTCTAAAAGCCCTACCTTCAAGAACCGGTACCCCAATAATTTCTAAGTGGGGCCCCTATTGGAATTAAATGATTAAAAAAAGTTTTACCTGCGTGGATTCGATCCCGGGTCACTGGATTACAATTCTAATGTCGTACCACTACACTAGCGAGCTATCATAGAAAAATCTGCTTTTAACTTGAAGGTTATCTAGGTATACGGTTGTCCCGCCTACGAGAGTCATGCATCATTTTTATAGGGGACGTAAGATTAATAATAATATATTTGTTAAAGTGTAGAGGGAACATAAACAGAAAATAAAATATAATTAAATTTGCAATACAATTTGCATAAAGAGAGGATATAGATAACATAAATTCTGCTAATTACTCGTATGTACAATATTGTTTTAATATACCTAAGAAACAACTAAAACCTCTTTGAACTCTTCTTGATCGTGTAGAAACCTAAAATAAATAAGGGTAGGTACAACCCCTGTACTAATACTTCTTGGTATCAAATTAAAGGTAGAAATGTCAATAACAGGAGTTTAAGGGTTATATTTCTAACTGAAGTACCGTTTAGAACTCAATAAATTGATAATATTTTATGTTTTAATCTAAAAATTACGATCAATGCAACGTTCCAACGGTACTTAGGTATATAGAAGGTCAACTGCTTATTGAATTTGCAATTTTTAGCATAAATAACAAGGTGTATTATATAGAAAAGACTCGTTGTAACGAAAATAGTTGTAGGTAGTGTTTGAGAAACGCGTATGAAAAAGGCATAAATAGAAAAATCTCATGTAAATACTCTTATTACCGCATGTATTTTAGGTCAAATAGCCCTACTATTGTTCAGTAATATGGGCATTAAGGCCCAAAAAAATATTTGTACCTGGAAAAATTATATGTCTACAATAGGGTTGATATGGAACCCCGTAGGTAAAAATAGACCACAGGGTAGTTTTTAATAAACTTCTTAAGTTTTTAATGTACATTCCTAAACGTCCCTAATAATATAAGATACCAATGCGTGTAAAAAATAAGTAACCGAAGTAAGGATATAAAAACAATGATTCGAAAGCAGTGTAAACCAACCCCGTTAACACCCCCTATAACATATAATGTTTGGTATCAAACTAATGTTAAAAATATGGATAATAACCCCCAATTTTATTGAAAAAATTGGAATGTAAGAAAAAACCAGTAAACCCAACTGGCTGCACGACCAAAGGCTCACGAAATTTTGTAAAAAATTTTGGGAGAAGGTCGTGTGGCATTGATGTAAATAGTTTTTCTACGTTTTATTACATCTATATGGATTTAAATTATATTAATTAGAAAATACAGGTAACTTATACATTGCTATAGGTAAAAAAACTCATTAGGAATTTTTAATAGATTTATTATCCATGTTTAATACAAATAAAATAGTTTACAATACTTTAATGGTTGGCCGCACGACCAAAGGCTCACGAAATTTTGTAAAAAATTTTGGGAGAAGGTCGTGTGGCATTGATGTAAATAGTTTTTCTACGTTTTATTACATCTATATGGATTTAAATTATATTAATTAGAAAATACAGGTAACTTATACAATGCTATAGGTAAAAACAAAACTCATTAGGAATTTATAATAAATTTATTATCCATGTTTAATACAAATAAAATAGTTTATAATACTTTAATGGTTGGCTGCACGACCAAAGGCTCACGAAATTTTGTAAAAATTTTGGGAGAAGGTCGTGTGGCATTGATGTAAATAGTTTTTTCTACGTTTTATTACACCTATATGGATTCAAAATTATATCAAGCAGAAAATACAGGTAATAAATATATTATCCATGTTTAATACAAATAAAATAGTTTATAATACTTTAATGGACTGTGAAAAAAAGGTTATGTTGACGATAGAGAAAATTAGAGAACACTGCGCTCTCTACCCTTAAATCTTCACTAGCATTAGTTTATTCACGATGGTAGCTGAAGAGTAGTTGTTCGTCGTATGTAGAATGCCTGGACGGTATGAATGGTGTCTGGTGCCTGGATGAGGCCTGAAGGAGGAGGACTGCATATAACCTCGACGAATAGACATAGAAAACAAGATTTAATATGTATGTATCAGTTATATTATAATAAATGACTTTGAGCCCTATTCTTGTCTCATGGTTATGGTGCTACTGTGTAGCTGTTGCCTTACCGGTATGTTGCTGTTGTGTAGCTGTTGTCTTACCGGTATGTTGTTGTTGTGTAGCTGTTGTCTTAGGGGTTTGTGTTTTCTTGATGTTGTATTGTGACTAAATAAATAGTTAAATACTAGTTCAAAGATGTCATTAGCGACTCATACATCAAAGGAGTAAGATGGCAAGCAGAAGAATAAAACTTAAGCTCCTGGAAATGCCAAAGGGAGACGTCTTTGGTTTAAGAACAAATGGAACTAATTGGTTTCTGGGAAATGTGCCTGTTGACTTTCAGAATGACCAATTGGTGTTTGATAATGAAACATACACACTATCCGACGGTTTGCTGGATTTATTAACGAGTAAGCATCCTAAAGCATATTCCCAGAAAGACTTAAAGTTGTACAAAGAATTAATATTACTTACAAATTTACATAAACCAAAGTTCAGAAAAAATGCACATATTAAATCAAGTTCTGGCTGGAAGTATACAAACATAATTTCAAAACTGTTTCCGCCTAAACGAAGTTATACCCCAAAAAGGCCTAACTGTACAGTGTTGCCAAGTGATGACGAGCCAAATGCTGTAAAGTTATGTAGTTTGAAAGAGAAAGAGGCCTGCGAGATACACGAAGAAGAGAACAATTCTAACAATGAAGACGAGGAAAGCGTATATAGTGAAGAAGCCCTTACTAAAACCTCTATGGAGTTTGTATACTACGAAGATGTCAACGAGTTAGTTGAAAGATTGAAAAAGTTAGAAGCTTCTAAGGTAGTTGGCAATGATAATAACAGAAACGAAATCTTTAGTATATTACATGAATTGGAGCGACTTGGAGTAATTGAATTTTATTAGTTTGACGCTTATAATATCATATGTATAAATGTAATGTCTATGTGGAAGATTTAAATAAATTATGTAAAAAATATTATGAGTTTTTGTTTTATTCGCCTTGTATATTTAAAAATAAAAATAAACCTTATTGTTTTAAAAAGTTATTTTCAATAATTGTTCGCGTTCGGATAATAAATATATCTTTAAGGCTTATTGTTCAGCGCTAGTAAAATAGGCTTTAACAGAAATTAATAAAGGGTCATTATAAGAATAAATATTTAAATAAATAATTACTTGTAACGTGTAAGCAATACACATATTTAAGCAGGTACGTTTTTTAAAAATTACTATTCAAACAGTTTGATGCAATAATTTTTAAAATAATATTTACTCCTCAATTTTAATTATCTATTTTAAGTACCTTGTATTATATGTATTGTTAGTCATTCCATATATCATATGAATGTTATAGATAAAATAAAAAAAATCAAAATGAAATTATTTAAACACGAGTGTGTTTGCAGAAAATTTTATTTTATAAATAAATATATTATAAAATAACTGTGTTTTTTTATTTATTGACCTGATAACTAAGAGCAAGTTGATAGGGCCGTAACAGTAGTACTTTAGGGAGGTGTTAGTAAATTGTTTTTTATTCAATATTAATTATGTTCGAAAAACTGTTTTTAAAAAGTTGAAACCAAAAAAAAAATTCATAACCGTAATATCTAATATCGATTAAAAAACAATCGCTCCAGGGCACTAGTCGTGGACTCCCCTCCCTTTTTTGTGCCCCATTCTTTTTTTTAAATGGAAAAAAAGAAATTTCAAACAAAAACCAACTAATAACTTAGAATAACGTTGAGTGATCTTATAAGGTCATTGTACCAGACGAAGTAGCTCATGGTAAACCTAAAAAAGGGAAAAACAAATTAGTTATCTAAGACCTTTTTTTGTAAAAAAATTGAACTTTTTAATACGTTTTTGTAGACTTTTCGGTAGGTGATGTGTTAAATGTTTAGGTGAAATCAATAGTTTTTAATCAACTGAAATAAGGTTGATATATTAAAATGTACCTTCTATTACTCACCTCAGGAGGATATTTGTGATTACTCTGCTGAATAGGATAAACCATCTTTTTTTTTTGACGTACCATACTCTCGTAACCAAATAAAATAGTCATAATCTCTCTCGGATGGCGGTGATGCAGGGGCAAACCCGTTAAACACTATGTTTGCAGAAAATAGGAAGTGTCTCGTTTTAAAACATTAATCAGATCCTAGAAGATGCTGTAAAATAGGTGCTTATAGACTGGGTACGAAATGTCATTTCAGAAATAGGTCTGAGTAGTTCCCTGGGTCTGTAAATATGGCAAATTTTACTGGTCACCCTAAAGTAATACCTGTTTTCTCAGGAGTGTAAAAACTTGATTTAACTAAAACTGACTGATTTAATAAAATGCAAGGCTCTTCCTCCTTCCGTTTATTTCACCCAGTATTACCCTGAAAATTAACAGTACGCTAATGTTTTGTACTTTGCTATACCAGCGGTCAAAAGCTTAACCTGAATATTTGTAATCTCAATGATGAAGAAAGGGCTTTAACAGATAGGAGGGTTATAGACGATCCTCTTTATTTAAAAAACGGAAATCCATTTTCTACACTAGCTTTGAATTATTTTTCAAGGTCTCGATTTTATCAAACTCCTTTACAGGATGTTCGGTCGCAATTTGGGGTACCGCGAAGACCTCCAGAAATGGGTGCTGAGTCTTATCACACGGGACCAGATCACAATGTCGGAACAGGAAGACACTAGTCTATATCTGAATATTTTTACTGTACTGGCGTACATCGTAATCAACGATGAAATTGAAAATTTGAGGTAATTATTTTTTCGCTTTATTTAAAACTTTCGTGTGGAAAAAGAGTACCAAATTTTAGAAATTTACGAAATTTGGCGTTATCAGGTAGAACAGTATGATGTTCAAACTAAAAGGGCGGGTTATACCCCAAGCACCTAAAGAAGAGAATAGGTGGGTTGAATTTAAAGATTTTAAAAACAAAGAAATAGCACCCTCTGTAATTTATGCCGATACCGAGTGTTTACTTGTGCCGGTTGAGGATGACTCGACTAAAAAATACTCAAAATATACAAAATCATGTACCTTATAGTGCTGGATATTATGTAAAATATAGTCATGATGATACACGATAATTACATTACAAAATTCCCAATTTTATTCCCATTTTCTTCCATAACATGTCTAATTTCGATTCTCACCTGTTTGTCAAGGAATTGGCCTGCGATGAAGAACAGTTGGACGTTATCCCTCAAAATAAGGAAAAGTATATTTCCTTTACTAAACACATCTTGGTGGATAACGTCGAAAACAAGGAGGGAAAACAACGACAGGTATTTTTAAAATTGCGTTTTTTGGATAGTTTTAGATTCATGGCTAGTGGACTAGATAAATTAAGTCAAAATTTAAAATCAGAGCAATGTAAAACGGTGCGAAAATATTTCGAGGATAATAATAAATTTAAACTTATTCGACAGAAGGGTGTCTTCCCGTATAATTACGTAGATTCATTTTCAAAATTAGACGAAAACAGGCTACCATCGCATAAAGACTTTTATAACCAACTTAAAAACGAGGACATTACCGTAGATGATTATAAGCGTGCTTGGAAGGTATGGAATCTATTTGAATGTAAAACTTTAGGCGAATATTCCGACATTTATTTAAAATCCGACGTATTAATTTTGACAGATCTTGTCATGTTCAACAAGAGTTTTTCGATAGATTTGGACTCGATATTGAAAAAGACGATGTTCGTGCGGCTTCAGCTAGTGTTTGTCTAATCTTATTGAGACTGAACCGTTTTACCAGAGGTTAAGAGTAGACCCCTACTACAATTCAGAGTAAACTCCCTTTAGCAAACTGGGAACAGACATATCAACAGAAAGAGAGAGAAGAAGAGTTCAGATTAGAAACAGCCGAATAACTATTATATATAATTAAAGAAATATAATTAAATTGAAAAAACCTATTTAAACTCATGAATAATGCCGTTTTTGGTAAGACCATGGAAAACGTTAGGAAACATTCGAGCGTTAAATTAATCATGAAATGGGACGGGCGATACGGCGCAGAAGCTCTCATATCACGACCTGAATTTAAAAGCAGCACCATAATAAATGAAAACATGGTAATCATTGAATTGGCCAAAACGAAGGTATATTTTAACAAACCAATTTACGTTGGAATGTGTATTTTAGACTTGGCGAAAAACAACAATTTATGATTTTCACTATAATTATATGTACAAAACTTTTGGGGATCATTGTAAAATATTATACACTGACACAGATTCCCTGATTTACGGGATTAAACATCACAATGTATACGAGGTAATGAAAAAAGATTGTTATGATATTTTTGATACATCTGACTACCCAGAAAATAATGTATATGGTATTCCGAGAGTCAACAAAAAAAAAAGGTTCTGGGTACGATGAAGGATGAAAATAACGGTCGCATCATGACTCATCTTGTTGGTCTAAGATCAAAGATGTATGCAACCAAACTTTTTACTCCCGACTACCCCGGAAAATAATGAATATAAAGCTCAGTTGCAAAGGTCAAAGCAATAATAACCTTTTTTACGAAAAAAATTCCTTAAAAGTTGTAGATTTAATTAGGAATAAAGCCTGAGAACAAGTGATAATAAGACCAAAAATCAAATTATTCAAAAGGCTACAGAGGGTCTTTTACCGGGGGATCAAGTGGGTATAAGTTTTTGCTCCAAGGACTTTACACGAGGTGAGGGGTGGATCCGCTTTAAACCGGCTGCAAAAATAAATTACGAGGATGTCTGGAACGTGATCAGCAACGTGTATCAATCCAACTCGTCTGGTTTAAACACCGAATCATTTTGCTTGAAAATATAATAGTTTCGACGAGGAGTGTGGCATGCGAAGGGGCATTTTTACCATCAAAAAAAAATAATAATAAAAGCCAATATGGAACTGTATGGCAGCTATCTGTTGGGGGCTAAGAATGTTTTATTTTAAGTACATTAGTTATTTACCATCGACTACAATAAATATGTGAAACAGACACTAAATCTCTGAAATTATTTAAAGCCAAATACAATTTTCAATTATTCCCTGGTAATACCTAGTTAAAGTAAGGATTGAATATCCAGGCAAAAACTATATGATTATCAATATTATTCGTAAAACTCAGAAGTAGTGTATAAAAAAATCATTTTTTAATAAATCGGCTGATGATCTATTTCTTATTAAAAGTATAGAGTGACTTCAAATACATGCCTCCTTGCAATAATCCTAGACTAACCCACAAAAATTATATAAACACCCTATTATTAAAAATTAAAAATTTACTTACTTACTGTTAAAAAAAAGAATATAACCACAGACAAACAACACAGTCAGGTTACTAAAAAATCTATAGAGGCTTACGGTTTAGGTTTTTTAAACCCGTATGGAACCGAGTCGTAATTGGTGAATTTTCGTTTGGTAGATGTAACTCTATATTCTTTTGTTTCTTTTCTAGTAACCAGATCGTGTGTGTCTGTTCGCCTGATATTTGACGAAATAATTTTAATCGAGTCTGATTCTATATTTTTAATAATCATATCCTTAATTGTTTCAAAGTTAATCAATAAGGATGCCTGATAACAAAGACGTATCCCTTTTACCTTACAAACTACTTTCTCCACCTGTTCTGCCGTAGAGTATACCTTGTAGGCGTAATTTTTTGGACCCCCACAAGCAAATTCCTTAATATAACTACCAGGGCCGTAGGCCTCCAACTCATCGGTCATATCCCCAATAAAACTACCGGGTAGGGGCTCTATTTCACCTTCTTTATGAGAAAATATGACTGAGTCGGTATCACAATAGAGGACCCGCTCCTCAAGCATTTCCAGATAGCTATATAACTTTAATCGAGCCTGCGCAGTAACGAAGGCAGCTATGGCTACATTAACGGTAGCGAGAGGTTCATAGCTGTCTTCCCGTTCAACAAAGCCTATGAGAAAAGTGTTATCGTTAACAGGTAAAACAGAATTTATTTCCAAAAGAGGGTTTGTTAACATTCCAAAAAACACTGATGGATCTTTGACAATCTTGGTTTGACCTTTACGTTCAAGTTCCCCAAATTTACCCCAAAATGAGTTTAATATTAATTTAGCCAAAGACCTTAACCCCGAATTTTTTTTAATTTTGTTTTCATCTAATTTAATCCCCTCTTTCTCAAAAAATTTCAAAATGTACTGAACCTTGTCAGCATCTGTTTGACAATCTGAAGGATAGCCCGATGCTTCTTGTTTTATCTGTAGAAATCGGTTCATCATCTCTACAAACAGACCACCCTCTTTTGTTTCAACGTTGTACTGCTCTATCTGGTAACGCCAAATCTCGTAAATTTCCAAAATTTGGTAACCCTTCTCAACGGCTTTACGTACCTCGCTTATCACCCAGGTGCCTACTAACGCCCGCTCTTCATCCGAATGTAGGCAGGAAGTGCGTTGATCCATCTCCTGTCCACATTTAGAACAGAGAACAAACATTAACTTTTTATTCATTTTCATAGGTAAAACCGGATGGTAAAGGTTCTGAGGAGGTAAAACCTTACATTTAATAAGCCCATCAGTGACTTGTAAATCTAAGGATTGACACTCCTCTCCTACAAAAACTTCCGGATGTCCCACGGGAAAATAACTGTACTTACACGTCCATGGGTATAAAGAACAAACATCTAAGTATTTGATCTTCTCACCCTCTTGAGCTTTGTAATAAGTACGCATATTTTCCGTTCTACCCCCGAAAAAACTTTCACGTGCTATAATTGGTACCTGAGAAGTAAGCGAGTGATTTTCAACAAAGTTAAGCATTGTAGCGTCATTTTTTAATAAATTATTAAAGTTGCACTCCCACATTTCTAAAACCTGAAAATTTAATTTTAGCGCTTCTATTTTGTACACTGTTGCCTCGTAACGAGAATTAAAAGTGTCAGACTGATCAGTTTTATTTAATGCCTGGTCTCTATTTTGCGTATAACACTGAGGACAACCATGCCAAAAACACCCCTGAAATTCGAAAACTAGATTTTCTTCCTTGCAAAACCCGTCCACCCTAAAACCCCCTAAAACAGCCTCCCCTCGTTTACCCGCATGCTCGATATTTATCCCTCTTTGGTGTTCCTCCCATAATAACCATTGAATACCTTTTCGCGACTGTTTTTGAGATAATCTATAGCCAGCCCTGGGAATAATTGAAATCGTATTTGGCTTTAAATAATTTCGTCTGAAAATTTTGTTGCAGGCTCCGGGTATAGTACAGCTCTCAGAAAACGGACAAACATTTGAAGTCTCCAGCATTAACCCCCTAAATTTTAGACAGGCGGCAGTTAGTATTTCCACGTCGGAAATACAATACTCTACCAAGTCACGTTTTAAATTAAAATTATTGTTTTTATTTTCTTCGTACCATTTTAGGAAACTGCTTCTGTCGTCAGGCATCATACTTTCAGAGTTATAAAATTCCATAGGTGGTAAATTGCCAACATAGTTCTCGTTGGCTTTTGTATTAAATAAATGGGGGAAGTAGCCCTTTTTAAAATTACTGCCTAAATCAAAACTCTTGGGGAGTTTCGATAGGGCCATTGGAAGAAAGTTAATTGAATCCAAAAATTTTATAGTGCCAAGACTTAATAAAAGAATTTTTGTTCCTCGCAAAATAACCTCAGGCGTTAAATCAGTTTGTAATAGTAAACGATTAAATATAAACTGCATATCAAAGCCTGAACCATAATGTGAGATTACAATAACTCTTTTAAACATATCGCGCTTTGCTAAAACCTTTTTTAGAAAATTAGAAATAGGCTCTTCCCTTAAAACTTCCAGGTTTGGTCCGCATTTGTAACAAAAACTAGTGTTTGAGTCTATACACTCAGAGCAGGCTGTTTTAAACACACACAAGTTAGGTTCGTGCAAATAACACCCATCGTCTAGTTCTATTTCTTGTCGTGTTTCTAGGTCAAAGAAAATAAACAAAGTGCTATCGAGTTTAGGTTTACTAATATCCACCTGCATAAAACAATAATGACCGCTTGCCTTAAAATCTTTGCAAACATTGCAAAACGTCTCACCACAGGTATGTTCCCTGTTTGATCGAAATCCCTTACGACAATTTAAACAGAATTTAACCTCTCCGCATACCGAATTGTTAGCAAAGAACGTACCCTGCAGTTTATGGTTACTAAAACAGGCTTCAGAGAAAAACGTGCGATTACAATCTTCACACTTTGTTTTACTTAACTTTTCACAGGGTGGGACCTGCTTACAAAGAGGGCATATCTTTTTACATCTATGATTGGATTTGTGATCATAGGGAACGTTACATTCCTCGCAAAAATAACTAGCTGAAAATGCAGCCGTAGTCGAGGTGATTACATTGAAATGGTCCTCGAAAAATAAAAGATTAATTCTTTTACCCTCCCCGGACCCTTCAAATAAAAGATCCCTCCCTTTAGAACCATGCTGGTATACAGTTATTTTAAATTCTTTCAAATATTGTTGAAAACTCTGTAGCTCTTCAACCCCACACCCTGTTTCTGATACTGTTACCCCAGCCAGCTGACATAGCTCCAGAGCTTTATTTTTCTGTAATGTTCTCCTGCCATCACAGATTCTCTTAAAGAGAGGGTCACTAGTTGCAAATGCAACTCCTACCGCTAGGGCCCTTGGAAGGCACAAATTATCATCATTTTGGATTACAACTATCCCCCTACGTTTTTTACATTCCTGGGCAAAGGTATTATACGCGCGGGTTGAAGATCTACCTGTTCCTGCTGGAAGACGAATCGAAGTAACCCCTAACTGGAATGTACTGGTATCCAGACCGCTGGAGTTACTTTGATAAATCCCCTGAATTAAGTCCAAAATATCCCCTACCGAAACCTTAGATGCCTCTTTGAAAGGCATCCAAGCCTGACCTCGGGAAAAGTCCTTTGCGGTGAAGGTAAACCCTACCAAATCATTAGGCTTGAGGGTTGAAGTACTATGTAAAACTATTTCGGAAATAGCGTCTCGCACCCAATCTACAGGCTCTTTTCCCTCAGGTATCTGATTAATTTTAAAAGAGACCGTTCTCCCTATTGTTCTAAAACTAGGGTAGTGTTTAATGGCTTGGTTGATAATGGTTGAATTCATCTATAATAAAAAGAGGGTTCATAGGGTTTAAAATTTACTTGACATCTTTTTGCAGCAGAGGACAGACGTACCATGGAAAATTTTATTATAGTTAAAGATACTGTTAGAAAAATTCGAGGGTACCGTTATACAGGCCGTACTATTGAATTTAAGCTGAAATCAATACCTACTAATACTGACCCTATTGGATGGGTCAAAGACGGCATTAATCAGATCATTCGGAAAGCAGTAGATGATTTAGAACCTTCAGACCTAATGGGTCTAACGTTTAGTTCAACAAATCTTCAAACAGGATGGTCCCGTTTACGCCCTGCGGGCGAAATAACTTTTAAGGACGTTTGGGATTTAATTACCAATATTTTTCAATCCAATAGCACAGGTCTAAACACTGATAATTTTTTACTTAATATAACATCTATAAAAGTACCCAAAACACATACTAAAGTGTAGAATAGACACAATTTTAAATAAAAATGTAATATTAAGAATAGAGCCTGTAAAATTAGAAAAAATATTTAGAATGTTCTAAATTCACCCCTGTAGCATTTTATAGAAATAAAATTGTTTGCACTAATTGTTGTTTTAATGTTTCCCAACACCAATTTTTAAAACATCTTACCTTTAGGTAGGCCTGAAACTAGTAAAGCTGCAAGTACTGCCTGTTTTGTAGGGGGACAAGGACGGTCGCTTAGGCGTTGGATGTTTGGGATGGGGACCTAGGAAGTAAATTAAGCATTAAATAAAAAAGTAATGTTTAAATTGACCAAAGCTATATCACTTATAGCTGTACCTTTGTTCTCCTAATCTTAAAACCGCCCTTTAGTATTTACAAAAATACTAGTTCTAATAAATTTAAACATTTATTTGAAAATTTTTACCTCACACTACATGTACCCCGTATTTCTATAACCGATTGTTAAACCCATCCTCATTGACTACTCGCAAATATATAAAACACTTTACACGCCCTCAGAAAAGAATATTAAACAAATATTTAAAAACCTCACCTTTTTTTTGAACACAAGATACACTATTTCTAGACTTTGACGAGTGTTAAAAGAGCTACTTGACTGCAAGCAAGCAAAAAGAAGTAAACGTCTGGTATGTTGACTCCTATTTATATCAAACCATGGCAGTACGCAGAATTAGAGCTGGGTATTGACCAAAGTTTTACGATATCAACCTTTATTATGTATCTTTATTTTTTTGTTCAATAACTTTAAACAGTCGCACACTCTTGTAAGACGCCCCATACTAACTATTACAATAGGGTCCGTTACGCTTTCCCTTATTATTAAGTAGTTATAGGAATTTAGTTTTTCTGCCCATCCCTACTAGACTTGCAATTATTACCATGTTAGCATAAATAACTTATAGAAAATGTAGGACAAACACGCTTACGTCATTTTTTATACCTAGTGTACCTGTAAAATATAGGCAAAAGTTTTACCATCTTATAACTTGTTGGATGCACCGGTCATAATTTTAAAAAATAATAATTTAAGTAGTACTTACCGTGAAAATATACTACGGAAAACCCACACAATACAGTCCTCTAGATCTGCCCAGATCTTAACGTCCACGCAAAACACCTGGTTATTCCAGACTTCCACGAGATGATCCGGCTTTTCCCCCTGGGGTTCCTCGACGTAGAAACAACTGAACTAAAGGAAAACGTAAAAATTATATGCTCTCCCTATTATTTTTAAAAAAGACATCTAAAAACTCACTTGACTGTCGGGGTACCGTTCTAGCATTAGCTCCTCGGCGAACCCTATCAATCTCTGCGTAAGTGGTCCTTTAAAATAAAAAACCATTCTATATATTCTTATTAAAAAATGCACAAGTACGTACCTGCATCGGCCATTTTAAACTTTATAATAACTCAACTTCACTTTTGTCACCTGGCATGTATTAAAAGTGGTTCTATAAGACTATATATTTTCTATATATACACTTTCCTTCATTTGTTTAAAAAAGGGAAAAGCTGATGTGCCTATACGTAGCCATCCGGGGGCTACAGTACCGGACCTCCATAAATGAGAAGACCCTCAAAAGGTAAAGAAACCATCAAAGACCAAATAAATAAATAACTTCTCTTTTTATTATTTTTATATTCGCAAAAAGTAGTTATTTTTCGATTTTTTTTACTTTTTTCAATAATGGTTCATGAAAAACGGTTCATAAGGTACCACGTATTAACGCTTAATTTGCAATGGAATAATCCGTTTATTTGCCTATTTATTTATAATTATTAAAAATAATTAGTTTGATCTCTCAATAAGTTTTAAAAACTTTAATAACAGTCGTTTAATCTAAAACCTCTAAATCCGATCCTGCACAAGGTAATTGCAAAGCAAAAAAAACTCTTACGTCGTTAAAGAAGTACATTCATTAGAAAGGTAAGGTCCTTTAGATAATTAAATGCATCTGTTGAAATTAAGTGTATAATATTATTTACTTATATGGATAATTGGAATAAATATTGCATTCAGCAAATTGCGAATTAATATGTCTTGTATTCGATTTAATTATAGAGAATCGTTTCCGAGAATTTCTAATTTCAAATGGTCTTGTTTTTTTTAAACATAGATAAAACAAACAATTAGGTATTTTTTTTTTTTGCTTTAATTTGATACCAAACATTATATGTTATAGGGGGTGTTAACGGGGTTGGTTTACGCTGCTTTCGAATCATTGTTTTTATATCCTTACTTCAGTTACTTATTTTTTTACACGCATTGGTATCTTATATTATTAGGGACGTTTAGGAATGTACATTAAAAACTTAAGAAATTTATTAAAAACTACCCTGTGGTCTATTTTTACCTACGGGGTTCCATATCAACCCTATTGTAGACATATAATTTTTCCAGGTACAAATATTTTTTTTGGGCCTTAATGTCCATATTACTGAACAATAGTAGGGCTATTTGACCTAAAATACATGCGGTAATAAGAATATTTACATGAGATTTTTCTATTTATGCCTTTTTCATACGCGTTTCTCAAACACTACCTACAACTATTTTCGTTACAACGAGTCTTTTCTATATAATACACCTTGTTATTTATGCTAAAAATTGCAAATTCAATAAGCAGTTGACCTTCTATATACCTAAGTACCGTTGGAACGTTGCATTGATCGTAATTTTTAGATTAAAACATAAAATATTATCAATTTATTGAGTTCTAAACGGTACTTCAGTTAGAAATATAACCCTTAAACTCCTGTTATTGACATTTCTACCTTTAATTTGATACCAAGAAGTATTAGTACAGGGGTTGTACCTACCCTTATTTATTTTAGGTTTCTACACGATCAAGAAGAGTTCAAAGAGGTTTTAGTTGTTTCTTAGGTATATTAAAACAATATTGTACATACGAGTAATTAGCAGAATTTATGTTATCTATATCCTCTCTTTATGCAAATTGTATTGCAAATTTAATTATATTTTATTTTCTGTTTATGTTCCCTCTACACTTTAACAAATATATTATTATTAATCTTACGTCCCCTATAAAAATGATGCATGACTCTCGTAGGCGGGACAACCGTATACCTAGATAACCTTCAAGTTAAAAGCAGATTTTTCTATGATAGCTCGCTAGTGTAGTGGTACGACATTAGAATTGTAATCCAGTGACCCGGGATCGAATCCACGCAGGTAAAACTTTTTTTAATCATTTAATTCCAATAGGGGCCCCACTTAGAAATTATTGGGGTACCGGTTCTTGAAGGTAGGGCTTTTAGAGGAGCCTCGACTTGTAGGCTTGGGTCCCCCAAATATGAATACCTAAGTAGGTGAGGTTCAGGTGACATGTAATAGATGGCGTATCACAGATAATGGATGACGTTTACCCAATGACAACTAGTGCCAATGATACTATTGCCCAAGTAGCTAACGCCCCAAGTAGCTACTGCCCAAGTAGCTAACGCCTAAGTAGCTACGGCCCTAGTAGCTAACGCCTAAGTAGCTACTGTCCAAGTAGCTAACGCCTAAGTAGCTACGGCCCTAGTAGCTAACGCCTAAGTAGCTATCGCCCAAGAGTATGAAGTTTGACAGATGACGTATGACAGAGGCGCCTGTGCCGTAGCGGGCGCCCAAGTGCCGCAATATCGAATGCGCTGAAGTGCCGCAACCTCTACTACAAGATACTTATCACGTGACTGATGGCAAGTATTTGATAATTAATTAGTGAAACCGGTATCGTTTCTATAGATGGTAACGGATACTTTCAGCATACACAGTAATACACACTGGTGACATTTTGCAAACCAACAAAATCCCTCTAAACGCTATTTCAAACGTGATTTTCTCGGAATCTACACAAACAATTTTGTAAAAACCTGTTTCATATTCAGCGGCAATTATAATTATTTTCAGCGAATCGAGAATCCGGTTTTAGGTATAGGCCAGTTCGAAGATTTTACAGCCTGAAAAATCAATTAGCGGGATTTTGTTGGCTTGCAAAATGTCACCATTATTCGATATTCCAACCGTAATTTCCGTAGCCGTCGTCAAAGCAATTGTGTAAACATTGTCATGGGCTTCGTTATGAGATTTTTTAAGGGGGCATCAGCCACCTGGTGTAAAACTGTCTTGGACAAATTTTTTTTTGGATCGCTCCTAATTTTGCTAAATTTGGTAAATAAATAATCTATCTACTCCCACATGGATGTTTGCTTCCTTTTACCCTTAAGTGACGAGAAAAGTAAGCTATTTCAGTTAACTGTATGGCAAAATTTCATGTCAGTGCTGCGACCTCGGTGGCAACCTTTAAATATAAAATTTTCCATTTTAAAAGAAAAATTTCACGAATTAACACACTACTAAAACAGTCTTTTTCAGCAGATCACAACCACAAGCAATCTTTCCCTTTGGAAACAGCGCCAACCTATCATTCCTTTGTGCTTTGGATCTTTATTTCTCACGAATCCGGAAATTTCCCATTAGTTGACCAAATTGTTATAAAAATTAGATTTTTCTGTGGGGTCCTTATAAAGTACTTACCAATCACAGTTTATTGTTATTTACTGAGGCTTTTCCTTCTTTTTCAAGACACTATAAATTATATGTATATGGTATTTATCATCATTTATCATCATTTTTAACATGATCGTTTGGCCGAAATGGCAAAACGGCGCACTTTGGATCCAATGGTCGTGAGTTCAAGCCCGGCAGCCTACAAACTTTTTGAAATTTTTGTAACTTAAGGTTCGTAAGTTTGGTCGTAGAAAAAATATACAGTTACACTCGCGTGGATTGCGCTTTCATTTTTGACTTGGGAAAAAAACAATTCTCATAGCCGTTTTTTATGTTCTACAAGATGGCGTTATTGATTTTCAAATTCAACGTTTCGATCTTTAAATACCAACGTCAAGTCAATTTTTTAAATACGAATCTGGAATTATAAATACTGTTTTAGGGACATCCAAGCTTTAGAAATTTAATGGTTTTTGACATTTTAACGTTTTGTCATCTAATAACACATTTTTCAAATTATCTTTTTATATCATTATATATTATAGTTACAAACATTTAGAGCCAAACTAAAAAAAAAACATTTCTAATTTTTACTTAATTAATTAAGAGGCCTGATATTTGAAATTTTGTAAGAAAGAAGATCCAAAGTCTCTGCCTCAAATATTTTTCTGTCTGTTTGTTTTTGTTACTGTTTCGCCTGAAATAAGCATTATCAGACCTAAACAATAAAAAAAAATTGAAATAGTTTTTGAAACAAACATAAACAGACAAACACTCCAGTTACCTTTTCTTTACACGGAAGCATTAATTTTTTTGTTTTACAGTATTTCGGTTTAGGTCTAAGGCAAAAATCATAGGACTTAAAATATACGTTATATTAATTATTAATAAAATACTAATAAAAAATAGAATTCCTTCTCATCCCTTAAAAACCCCCTTACTTCCTAGAGTATTGTTACGGTAAATCCTATTTAAATAAAAGGCCTAAACACCATAACATCCTGTAATGTAATTTTAATATTTAAGTAACCCTAAAAATAATTGCCAGGGCCGTAATAGTAAAGAAAGGATAATTTATAATACTAATGATGTGTTATTTGATGACAAAACGTTAGAATTTTAAAAACCTTTAAATTGTAATAAATTTCTAAAGCATAAGGCTGAGACAATTAAAAAATAAACCTTAGGCGATAAACACTAAGCAACAAAAATACATTTTGACACATACAAACAAATCAATCGGGACACAATCAAGTTGTATGTAACAAGCAACAGAAACTAATATTTATATTATATTTTTTATTTCCTATTACCTGTGTCTTGTTGCATGTTGCTTATTTTTTAATTGTGTCTCGGCCTTTAGTAGTCCCTAAAACTGTTTTTAAAATTCCAGGTCCGTATTTAAAAAAATTGACTTGAGGTTGGTATCTAGAGAACGAAACGTCGAATTCGAAAACTAATAACGCCATCTTGTAGAACATAAAGAACGTCTATGAGAAAGTGGTTTTGATTTTTTTCCCAAGTCAAAATGAAGGCGCAAAAAATTAAAAATCAAAACTAAAAATTTCGTTTTTTTTCGGATATCTCCGAAGGTATTCGGAATATGTACAATTTTCTTTCACCAAATTATTAAGCCCCGAAATACGCAACTTTGCCTCAACTTAACGATCTTTGTATCTTTTACCGTTTTCGAGATTCCCTTGTACGCAGACGAATTTGTAACATCCTGTATAGATATAATTAAAGAAAAATTTAGAAATATTGGTTAGATCCTCTTAATAGTGAGCTGAACACCTCGTTCCAGGAGCTAGCCAATTTAAGTAAACGTGGTTCAATATATGTTTGTAGTGTTTGCAAAAATTCTTCTTTTTCAGATTGCGAGAGAAATTTAATTTATTTAAATTAATGCAAGAATGTATGGTTAAAATGTATTAAATTATTTGTAAATTTGTGAAAATAATCACCGGGAATTTTACCGTTAAACTTAAGGTGACGACCAAGCAATCATGCATCTCTAATTTTAAGAGATCTTTAAGTCATTCTAAAAGAACTAATAACAATTACGTACAGTCAGGCCCGGACTGGCTAGGTCCGCCGGTCCGCGATCGCGGAGGGCCCGAGGGGCCCCAAATGGGCCCTGCACAGTGTTTCTAAACTGTGTAAAATTGAAAGAAGTCGACTGTTGATAGAGCTGCGACAGTTTGCACAACAATACAGCAACTTCATAGCGGCAGAGTCCACTAAGAACTACGGAGACAGATGTAGTGACGAAGAAGACGATTTTGACCCAACCGAAGAAGCGAAAAAAATGCTCACATTTACTGCTCTGAAAATAGGCAATGTTTTCAGTGTTTTAAATATGATTTTTCTGTTTTGTTTGAACTTACTCAATCTGGACTGTTTACCAACCTGTATATTGCATATAAATTTGTTCTTACCATACCTTCTACCCAAGTCACATGGGAATGAGTTTTTTCTAAACTTAAAATAGTTAAAAATCGACTTGGGTCATCTTTAGGCCAAGACCTTATATCCAGTCTACTTTTTCTTAATGTTGAGAGGGATTTATTTTATGATTTGGACAAAAATAAAACAATAGATGAAGTAGCTTTAACAAGTGAGTTGCTTACAAATAAGCACAACACAACTTTAGGCCTAGGGCAGTAAAATGTTAAATCATCTCAGTTAGTTTAAGCCCCTTCTATTCTAGGATAACAACATTGTAAACTGCTAAATACACAGGGTTTTTTTAAATGTTAGTATTATTTTTCTAATCCCTAAAGTCCGTTCGTCATTATTTTTATTACACAAATAATTTTGACATAATTAATACTTTGGGGTGAATACAATACTGCACTTTATTTTGAATTCCGTTGTAATTATTAGCAGTTCTACAGCATGTTTTCTGTAGTGTTGTGGTATCCTAAAAATACTGTGCATTTTTTATTTTATTGAATAATAAAGTTAACAAAATTCGAAAATCATAATATTCGTATAAAAACCTAGCTGAATTTATTCTTCTTTATAAGTGCCAAAATAGCGTAAAAACGAGTTTTTATTATTTTCAAGCACCCAATTTTCAACACCCAGACCCCTCGGTAGAGGGCCCCTTTACAGGTCTTAGCTGAGGGCCCCAAATGGTCCCAGTCCGGACCTGCGTACAGTACCGATAGTTTACATCATACCGTTGATCTCTTGACTGCCATAAAACCTTAATTATCCCTCTGGCCATAAAATGCCCCTAATTTACATCTGAATTTACTTTTAATCGGAGTAGAAGACTTTGACAGGGACAATATAGAGTCGAACAATAACTTTTGTTGGATTTGGTTGTATTTTTAAAATATTTTCATTCATATTTATATCGTCAATTTCAGAAAGGTGTAGAGTAATAAAAGCTCATTAGATATGCAAAGGGACTATACCGAGTGACCCAACGAATATTTAAGCCACTTTCATAATTTGGCATTGATTTCATTGCAAAATTCTTTATTTTCATCAAGTGCAGGTAGTACCACCCGGGTTTGGGTCAATTTATGGGTTTTGCCTATTGTTATCCATTTACAAACACTGAAAATGGTGCGACAAAGGCGTTCATTATATACATAGTATTAGGTACACTTATTTTCTATTTAACATTATAAAAAAAATACAAAATACAATATACAGAAATTAAATTATAAAAAATCCTAATATTCTTCGTCATCTGAGGAACTGTCATCTCTTCTTGAAGTTATAATTAATGGGTCGAGGGTCCGATCGATCAGGTGGTCAAGATCCCACATTTTCCTCTCTTCTTTAATGACATGATGTGCTTTTCGCCAGTACCAGGACACGAAGGTATTACAGGAAATGAAAAAGCCGATGAACTTACGAGGAAAGGCTCAAAAAACACATTCATTGGTCCAGAATCGGCACTCGGAGTACCAAGATGCACAGTACGAGATGCTATAAAGCGATGGATTAGGAGTGAACACAAAATCCACTGGAGCAACAGATTACACCACAGCAAAAGCTTCATTGAGGATCCAGACCCAAGACTTACGAAACAGTCGCTTCAAATAAACAGGAATCAGCTGAGAACTATTACAGGAATTCTGACAGGACACATGGCTGTCAAGAACCATCTCTACTAAATACAACTGTGCAATGGAGACCTTGACTGCAGATTATGCGGACAAGGCAGGGAAACTGTACAGCACATACCGTAAAACGGGGTTACTTCGACAGGTTTTAGCTATATTTCGTACTGTATGAAAAAAACCATTCTCTTTAGGACCTTGGATTATGTTTCATCGTAACAATTGAAGCCCTGGCTCTTTATAGCCAAACCATTTTTTCCCATCCTCCCCCTTCTACCTTTTCTTTATTTTTCTTTTTGGTGTCGAAGTTACCCCGGGTACGGGGTAACTTTGACATCTTACTGTTGCTTTCCATAGTTTATTGCGACAATTGCGACTAAAAACCATGCAAACTTTCGAATATTAAAATGACAACTAATTTCATTTCAGATAGCTGTCAGTCGTTATTTCGTTGCCATGGTAATGTTCAACTGCATTTATCAAAATTACACCTACCAAGATTTTCATATTCACAATGACAACAACGATGTGATTCTTCCCGGCCTAGTCCGGAAAGTACGTACTTCCCGGACTAGGCCAGAGAAATGCTACTTTCTCAAAGAAAAAGCGTTCGGAAGTGGGTACTTCCGCTCCACCCTAATACTATACTTACAATACACGGAATCCTAATTAAATTACGATTCCTAGTATATTTTAAATCACTATTTAGACAACCTAATCCATACTTGTTATTTTCATCATCACATACACTTTTCACACACTCCTAAAAATATAACCAGATGCTCTGTTTTTCTTTTAAATATTTACAGTATTTTATAGCTTTGCCAGATATCTTGGCAAATTTATTTGTTAATTCCAACCAATGAACGGTCCAATTAAACATTCTGCTAAACTTGATCTAAAAATATCGCATGAGCCAATTTGCTTCAAGAATAAATTATTCTTTGAAGAGTTTTTAAACGTTGAAGGGTGCCTATTCTCTAGCCCATAATTAATTGATACGATGACATGACCGGGAGAGTTCTAAAGAAAGAGTGATAAAACAAGAGTGACATGTGTTTGTTTTTATTTAAAATGTTAGTTAATAGAGGTCAGTAGTGATTCATAAAGTCTGTTCTAACTTAAAAAATAAACATTAAACCTACCTTCTCAAAAGTCTAAGACTAGCACACCATAATAAAAACAATGGCTATAAATCCAATCTACGATTAAAATTTTTACTTCTCCTAAATACAGCTGTGCCAAAATACTTTATAATATGTTATTAAGCAACTTGACATTAAAAATTAGTTCACAAACATTTGAATAGTGTAAAGGTAAACAAACGAAACGAATGACGCCATTAGACTAAAGACTGAACCAGCGAAAAGCGAGGTATCATGTCGTTTGTTCTCGGTACCGGCGAAGCGACCTAGACCTACAGCCACGTAATTTAACAAGTAAATAATCCCCAAGGGCGTCCGGCAAATTTGGTATGGTTTTAGGGATACTTACCCAACTCTTTAGACAGTCGTTTAAAAAAAAAACTAAAGTATGGAGTGTTTCTCTAGGATACCCAAGAAATAATTCATTAAAATATGCGTTAAATCCATAACACTGTTATCTAAAATCTATTACACGAAAAACATCGTGAACTTATAATAGTTTCTTACAGTAACTTTTTAATATTAGTTGAAAAGCTTACAAGGTATGGCGTGAGGGGTATTCCTCTCAAGTTACTTACCTTTTATTTAAAATCTAGACACCAATGTGTCCAACTTGGGGAATCTAGGTCAACTTTTAGGCCTATTGAGACCCTATTGAGTACCTCAGGATTCCGTCCTTGATCCGCTTCTATTTATAGTGTATATTAATGATCTGTGCCATTACTTAGCCCTCAAATAAGTGTACTTGTTTTGCGGACGGTACTTCATTTTTAACCTCGGATAAAGACATTCTGAGCATACCACGGAACATTTCAATTTTGGAATCTAGGGCCAATGACTGGTTTACGAACAATGACTTGCAACTTAACCTCGATAAAACGCAGCGTATTATTTTCTCTACTAATAACTCTGTCACATGTGGTAATTCGGTAAAATTACTAGGATCACACTAGATGATCGCCTAAACTGGTCTGCACATGTCAATAGTCTTGAGGCCTTTTTACATTGAGTGCAATTGCAAGAAAAATGGCCTGGAAGCATGCGCTTCGACGACATTTTTAATCAGCGGATGCACGTTTTCCCATTTAAAACCTGCATCAGCTGTTTAAAACGTCGACACAGCGCATGCTTTCAGGCAATTTTTTCCTGCAATTGCACCCAATGTAAAAAGGCCTTTACAAAACGACTAGCATCCTTCATATTTGGTCTGCGCAGACTCAAAAATACAGTTAATCCATCTACCCTTTTAACTGTTTATTTTGCTGTTTTTCATTCTCATTTAACTTATGGTGTCTTACTATGGGGTAATTCGTCATCAGTCATTAATGCTTTTAGATAGCAAAAGAAAGCCGTTTGAGTGATTGGCAATGCTGGATACTTTGATCACTGTCAGCCCATTTTCAAAATATTTGGAATTTTGCCTCTCCCGTCTCTATATCAATTGCTCAAGATTCATAGGAACAAGAATAGTTTTTCCATGAATTCTAACTTTCATAATTATCCAACTAGAGGTTCTGATTTAATCAGACCTCATAAGTTTAGCTCCAAGAAAGCTAGGGATAACTCTTTAAATATCTCATTGTACAATGCACTGCCTGATAATGCAGGGCTGCTCAGTAATTCGAAGTTTAAATCACCGATTAAAAATTCTTTTCACCGTCACTGCTTTTATTCAGTTCATAGATTATAGATATTTTTCAAAACAAATAAAGACAATGCAAGTCCAAAACTCTATTGCCGTTCAAGAAACGTCATTGTCTCCAACCTTTAAACAGACAATGTACTTTTTATTGTTGTAATTTGTTTATTTGCAAAAGTATATTGTGTATATATTTTGATTTTGAATATCCAGCCAGCACTAACCGTTCGAGTTAACTAGTAAATTACAGGGTAATTCACGTTGAGTGACCTATTAGAAGATCTCGGAAACGAGTCAACTTATCTTTCTAAAAATTTGATAGCTGGTTTAATTGGCTTTGAGCTTTTAAAACATAATATTTTGACGTTTTTATCACTTCCGGTTATACCGGAAGTTAATGCCAACTTTGCTATTTCAAATGGAATACCCTGTATATTTTAGCATTTTTGATTACCTTATTAAAATCTAAATAACTTTTGTTAATAATAATCTATTCCTATCTCTAACCGTTTTTGAGATATGAATTATAAAAGGTTTTTTTTTTGTGTAAAAACGCTCCAAGAAGAAAGTTTAGTAACTCTGAAACTAATAAAGGTAAACGTTCAAAATTTTGTAAGCTTTCAAATAATACATAGATCTTTAGTTTAAACTACTTAGGTTTTAAGTTTTTTATACAGGGAGTTCTTAAAATTGTGCCAATGCTTCCATTTAAATAAATCTGTATAAGTCAATTTTTGCAAATGGAACACATTATTTTTTAGCTTACTAAAGTGTAGAGAATAAAATGTCCTATCTAAATGCCTAATACGTACAATCCACATTTTTAGTCGTTTTGAAATTATGAGCAATTTGAATAAAAAATCTTAAATTTTCTGTTCCATTAAGCATTTAGAAAAGAAATTTTATTCTCTACACGTTAGTAAGCTAAAAAATAGGGTGTTCCATTTGCAAAAATTAACTTATGCACATTTATTTAACTGGAAACATTGGCACAATTTTAAGAACTCCCTGTATAAAAAACGTGAAACCTAAGTAATTTAAACTAAAGATCTATGTATTACTTGAAAGCTTACAAAATTTTAAATGTTTACTTTTATTAGTTTTAGAGTTACTAAACTTTCTTCTCGGAGCATTGTATACAAAAAAATCCTTTTATAATTATTAATATCTCAAAAACGGTTAGAGATTGGAATAGATTATTATTAACAAAAGTTATTTAGATTTTTATAAGGTATATTAAATTATAAAGGGTGTTCCATTTGAAATAGCAAAGTTGGCATTAACTTCCGGTATAACCGGAAGTAATAAAAACGTCAAAATATTATGTTTTAAAAGCTCAAAGAAAGATAAGTTTACTCGTTTCCGAGATCTTCTAATAGGCCACTCAACGTGACTCACCCTGTATTGCTTGGCAACATAAAAAAAAGGTTAATACGATTATATATCCTCCTCGGCCACCAAGACGAAAAAGGGTGGCTATATACTAGGTAAACATAACAATTTTTCTTAATTTATTTTCCAGAGCCACTTCATAGCAACATTGATTAGAAATAGTTTTTATTTAAAAAAAGCATAATTTGTAACCACAAATATATTACTATCAGTTCTACCTAGTACAAAAAAGTTAACATGTGCACTTAATTGCATGTTGATATTTTAAAGTATTGTAATAATATTAGTACAAAACTACTGATAATGATAAACTATTCGATGGTCTGAGTGCAAAGTAGTAATAGTAATACATTTATATAATCGAAAGCTAGGTTAGGTCAAATTTAAAAATTCATTGCAATTCTTTATTCTGGAACTTATTCAAAGTTATATGGTTGGTTGAGAGAATCTCAGAGTCTCCATAGCGCAATTGGTGGAGCGATTAACATGTAATCGAGAGGTTCTGGGTTCAATTTCCAGCGGAGGCATAAAACTTTTTTATTTGCTTTTTTAAATTTAAAACTTTGTCTTAATATAGACAACTATATCTATATCTAAATTTCGATATGATGTCCCCCTTATCAAATTGACTACGGGTCGCCACTGTTTCTTTAATGCTTTTCAATATCAGAGTTGCTATACAGGGTCCTGCGCCTCATCTCCCGTCTTCTGTAGCTCACTTATTAATTAAGTTAGGATTATGACGTTTTGCAGGCTTTACCTGTATCCTAGGGCGCATTTCAGGAAAATATTTTTGTTTATACAGGGTGTTTCAAAAAAGTGTGACGTCATAAGGATATGTCTTTTTAGATTACATGCCATATATTTTCTTACTTATTTGGATGCATCTTGTAGTTGCCTACATACCCCTAAAGTTTTAATGAAATCGGTTCAGTATTATAGGCGAAAAAAAATAAAAACTAAAAAAATCAGTTTTGCACCACTGGTTTTAAAAACTAATAAAAATTATGTCTCGTTAATAAAATTATACAAAGGTACTTAATAAATAAGGTCTCACAGTTTCGTTAACCAAGTTTGATTAATACGAATTGTACAGGGTGTCCAAAGTTTAGTGTCAAACTTTGCAAACTTTAAAGCAATTTATTTTTCTTATTTCAAATTGGAACCCCTGTATATTATTATGTCATTCGATGCAGAATTAAAATTCAAACATTTATTCTAATTACAATTCTATCGCAATTTCTAATGCATTAAGACTTATTTGCAGAAAACTCATTTTATCAACTATTCCACCAGTTATTATTATATAATAAATATCAAAGGTGGCGTTTAAAAACAATTTATTGATATTAAAGTTTACTAAAAGGACAAATAAAAATTCTTTTAGCATGCTCCTAATATGAAAATCATATCTACGAGCTTTTCTTGGTTGTATTCCATTACAAAAAATAATATAGCTTAAATAATTATTACTAATCTAATAATATTTGAAATTATAAAATAACTAAAGTCAAAATGGGCTTTTGTCACTTTAATAAATTGTTTTTCAAAGCCACCTTTGATATTAAATTATATAATATTGACTGGTGGAAAGGTTGATAAAACGAGTTTTCTGTAAATAAGTCTTAATGCGTTAGAAATTGCGATAGGGTTGTAATTAGAACACATGTTTAAATTGTAATTCTGCATCGAATGACATAATAATATACAGGGGTTCCAATTTGAAATAAGAAAAATAAATTGCTTTAAAGTTTGCAAAGTTTGACACTAAATTTTGGACACCCTGTACAATTCGTATTAATCAAACTTGCTTAACCAGACTGTTCGACCTTATTTATTAAGTACCTTTGTAATATTTTAATAACGAGGCATTATTTTTATTTTTAATAATTTTTAAAACCAGTGGTGCAAAACTGATTTTTTTTAGTTTTTATTTTTTTTCGCCTATAATACTGAACCGATTTCATTAAAATTTTAGGGGTATGTAGGCAACTACAAGATGCATCCAAATAAGTAAGAAAATATATGACATGTAATCTAAAATAGATCCTTATGACGTCACACTTTTTTGGAACACCCTGTATAAACAAAAATATGGTCCTGAAATGCACCCTAGGATACAGGTAAAGCTTGCAAAACGTCATAATCCTAACTTAATTAATAAGTGAGCTACAGAAGACGGGAGGTGAGGCGCAGGACCCTGTATAATTAACTATACAAATTATTTTCAATGCGAAATGGTTTCTTCTACTATAATCAAATTTATCATATTCAGCACTAAGTTCCTAAACGAAAACCTGTTGAAAGCATATCCCAATAATAAAAATCCTCGGGCCAAGAATAACTGCAATTTAACACAGACCAGTTCTGTCAGCCTTCTCGTAGGTTCTATTTCTTTACTACCGTCCACGGCTAAATTATGTAAATAGAATGGTACCAACTTTTACCTATTATACACAAATTTGGACTTAAATTAATATAGTAAGTGCATGCACATTACTTTTACCACATTTACATTAAACTGTCTTTAGATATGAAGTGGTTTTTACAAATAAATGTATTTTGATATGAAATCTGGGTCATTTAGGTATAATTTCTTAGGTTCTTTTAGTAAAACAAATTGGAAGCAAAGATACTGCCGAACAAACATTTTGTGCATGTATGTTTTGTTCGGGGGGGCAACCACTCGCCGAAATACTTGTACAAATTGTCAGGAAATCGCTCGAAATCCCGAAAATTATCACCTAAATCTCGAAATCATCACCGAAATCCCGAAATTATCACCGAAATCCCGAAATCATTCTGGAAACCCCGAAATCACTCTCGAAATCCCGAAATCATTTAGCATGAAAATTATTTGTGTATGGTGGTAACAGCGGCACATCACGTTCTTTTTGCGCGCTCTCATTGACCAAGTCGCGAGACGAGTGCCTCTCAAGGTTGTGGTCGGTTGAAATCGGGGTTGAATTATTTTCAGTTTACAGAGTCGGGTCGTCACTTGTCGCTCGTCGTATACAGACATTAGCGCCATCTCTTGGTAGTCCCATGCAATCTATCTGAGTATACCCGTCGAGGGCTTTACACGAATTGTAAAAACACACAATTTCTTACTGGTCAGGTGATAGCAAAATAATTAAAAAAGCATCAAAAATAAATTTCGAACCACCTGAAATTGCCTTATAAGATTGTATTTTGGGCAAGGGCCTGTCGACATATTAAGCACCGGTTCCCGCAGATCACCGAAGTTAAGCTGTGTCGAGCGCGGTTAGAACTTGGGCGGGTGACCGCTTGGGAACACGGCGTGCTCTTGCCTCAGGGAAGAGTGTAAAATGAATCGACACTTAGCCATCCTATTCACGCCGGACAGGCCGGATGAGATCGGTTATCTCGTAGGATGAAGGTGCCGTTTCACAATCCCCAGTCGGTAGATCACATTTGTGGTCGATGACCGGTTCAAAATGGCCCCCGTAGTCGGCGAACCGTAAAAAAAAAAAAAAAAAGGAAAAAGGTTGTATTTCGTTTAACACTGTTAGATAATAAAATACAAATCAGTTTGGATGACCATGTTTTCAAAATGAAGTTTTTAAAATCCGAGCTTGACCAATTTGTGAGGCCGAAGAAACAAGACATTCAGGAAATCAATAAAAAATTTATATTTTATGAACCCATCTCTATTTTAGAAAACGGACCGTTCCGCTTAAAAAGGCAGGAAAAAAATAATATTGAAATAGCCCTTAAACATATAAAAAAAAGATTAATGATAAAAAAAATATTTGTTTTTTTTAACTTACAATAAATAAAAAATTTTGGACAAAGGTAAGGTAGGTGTTCTTTTATTCCTATAAAATGTTAGTATTTTCCTCGGTATTTTAAAAAAATCATCCAAGAAATCGTTAGAAATCCTATATGATTTCGAGAAATCAACCGAAATCCTTCGTAAGTTCGGGAAAAAATCGTCCGAAATTCTTCGTAAGTTGTGGAAATCGTCCGAAATCCTTTGTAATTGGGGGAAATCAACCGAAAACCAAAGAAATCACATGTGATCTTCGTTTTTCCGAAATACATGTACACTTTTTGGATGAGTGGTTGCCCCCCCCCCCCCGGTTTTGTTTCAACTAATTCAGTATTAGGAAGCCTCTTTATTTGCTGAAAAAATGCAGAACTACGGCTGCGTTTATTTTAAGTTTGGCATGGCATACTTTTCTGGTGTCTTCATGAAATTTACCCCTCTTTTTGAGGTAGAAACCGCCCTCAACATTTTTTTAAATGTAAAGGTATGTGTGTGATATCCATACAGGGTGATTCCTAAGGTAATACTTCTTTTTTAGCTGTGTATAGAAAGCATTAAAATAAACCACAGTTTCAAAAAACTTAAACATATGCGAGATACAGAAGTAAAAAGTGCGGGCATGGTTATCAAAAGGTAGCCTGCTATACTTTATGTTGTTTGTCTTATTAGTCATGCAATTTATGGGTCGGTGGTCGGCGATCTGCTGCGGTGTGTTTTTCTGAAGCAAGTTAATTTTAAATTGGTGACACGTGAAAATGGTAAAATTTGAAAACAATGAACAAGTATATATCTGTGGCTTGGTACAAGAAGTGCATATGTCAGTTTTTGTGAAATTTATAATATTTGCTTTTAAAATTCAAAAGTTCAAACTTTTAAATGAAATAAACATTCATGATTTTGTAAAAAGGGGTTTAGATAATACTAGGGGCTTCGACATTTTGCCATCATAAAATTTACATTTTTTATTAGTACTTTGGCACATTTATCTCAAAAACGAAAAATAGTGACATATGCACTTCTTGTACCAAGCCACAGATATATATGCTGCTAATTTACGGTGAGTGTATTCCAGATTATACGCAGAACGCTTTCCCTTGCGGGCTCATCCTACATCCAGAAGTTTTCTTAATGTTACTCAACGGGCAAGTTAGGCAGAACCGTATTTGATCCATAGTGTAATAAATAAATGTAAGTACCTACCTTATTTTTAAGTCATTAAGCCATTAAGCAAGTGACACCAGAGAACTGGCGAAAAGCAGTCCATCATGTCATTAAAGAAGAGGAGAAAATGTGGGATCTTGACCACCTGATCCATCGGACCGTCGTCCCGTTAATTATAATGTCAAGAGGAGATGACCGTTCCTCAGATGACGAAGAATGTTATGATTCTTTATAATTTAATTTCTGTATAATGTATTTTGTATTTTTTTATAATGTTTAATAAAAAATAATACTATGTACATAATGCACGCTTTTGTCACACCATTTTTAGTGTTTGTGAATGGATAACAATAGGCAAAACCAATTAATTGACCCAAACCAGCGTGGTACTACCTGCACTTGATGAAAATAAAGAATTTTGCAATGAAATCAAAGCCAAATTATGAAAGTGGCTTAAATATTCGTTGGGTCACTCTGTAGTCCTTTTGCATACCTAATGAGCTTTTATTACTCTACATCTTTCTGAAATAGACTATCAAAGCGTCGAGCGTCGCCGTCTGTCGTCGAAAAAAATGGACATGTATCTACATATTACACGTACGCGTAATTGAAAATTATTAAGTCAAAAATGTTTGGAAAATATATTTTTGCCTATTCTGTTTTAAACGGCCTTACATGCCACTGGCAACGACTTATACACGAAATTAGCGAATAATCCCGAATATGATCCATAATGTTAAGAATGAATTCCACCCTGTATTATCTGTTCTTCCGTCTTTGAATATCAGAACCTTTTTTTTAATAATTATTCTTCTTATTCTTTTTAGTGTTTTTAAAGAAGATTGTATATTTTTTAATAAAAACATTTTTTAGTCCATTATTTTAATAACATTTTTGTTTAAGTTTAATCAGATACATTAAGTAGGTTTTAAAACAGGAAACTGCATTTTAAATAGTGTAATACGTCAGTAAATTATACGGATTTTAGTTTGGCAACACCACGCAACAAATGTATGTACCTACTCTACAACTAATAATTAATTACTATTTATAGAATAAATAAACACATTAACAAAATTAGATATTCATGTCGTATTTCCAGTTACTTTATTTCATATTACTGACTCCAGCATAAATTATTAATTAAAAGAACGAGTTTCTGTTGCAAAAACGCGAAGAAATTAGTAAAGTAATAAATAATATTACACTGAAAAAATAGGTGTTTATGGGCCAAAGTATAGGAAACTCTGGGGCAAAAAAAATTATCTTTGTACAAGATAATTTTTTTTCACAAGAGAAAAGCTCTTTCTTTACGAAATATGACTCTTTAGAAAAACCTTCAAATTTACGTATATGTTTTTATTTATTTTATTGCAAAAGAGATTTATCTTTTATTTTTTAGGAAATTTATTTAATATTCGGGGTGTTTTTTAATTGAGGGCCGATACTTAAGGTTATGAATCCTTAGGTGATTTTAAGAAGAAAAGTTAATATTAACTAGAAAAGAAGGTTTATTAGTGGCAGGCGGACAAAGTAGTGCATCTATCTTTTGCATTGAGTACACAGGGACGCCAAAGGTAATGGGTTCCCTGGGGCACAGGTAGACAATGACAGACTGTTTCGTTTTTATTAGAACTCATCAGAAAGCCATAACCTGTAAGCGACCCCCAGTACAGCGAGACTATGCTTTCAAGGCATTTTTAAGAAATAAAAACGCGATGAAAACCCTGTAACGCCATCTATAGGAATCAATTCAATGCAAAAGATAGTCGTGACGAAGCAACAATAAACCAAATACGATAGGCCAACACACCAGTATAGGCAACATTTATCGCATCACCCAATTTTTCTACGGATTTGTAGATTCAAATAAGTTCGCGCTGCAGTATACCCACTGTGCGCTGTGATAAATGTTGCCTAAACTGGTGTGTTGGCCTAACGTATTTGGTTTATTGTTGCTTCTTCACGACTATCTTTTGCATTGAGTTGATTCGTATAGATGGGTTTTCATCGCGTTTTTATTTCTTAAAAATGCCTTGAAAGCATAGTCTCGCTGTACTGGGGGTCGCTTACAGGTTATGGCTTTCTGATGAGTTCTAATAAGAACGAAACAGCCTGTCATTGTCTACCTGTGCCCCAGGGAACCCATTACCTTTGGCGTCCCTGTGTACTCAATGCAAAAGATAGATGCACTACTTTGTCCGCCTGCCGCTAAAAAACCTTCTTTTCTATTTAATTATACGGACACTAAACTCTACTACTTTACGTTAATATTACATATGTCCTAAAGCTCATTCATTTTTATTTCAACAAAACATCGAAAGCAGTCTCAATGAACCGAAGAAAAAAATTGTTTTTTTTGTTTTTACTTTTTTATGCAAAAAGGGTGCATCATACGAAAGTAAGTCTATGGACCAAATTTGCTTCAAAATAAATGAGAATTTTAAATATAAGTTTGGTTTTTAGAAAAATCAGTGACGTACCATTTTGATCTTTAAAAATATTCAGTTCAAACCCCGTAATGATTAAGAGGTGTGTACAAAATTTCATAAAAATATCTAAGAGTGATATAATAATTATCATAAAAAAGTGATATTTTTAAAAAAATTTTAACACCCTGTAGCTCAAAAATGAAGAGTTTTAGGACATATGTTTATATTAACTTTTCTTCTTAAAATCACCCAAGGATTCACAACCTTAAGTATCGGCACTCAATTAAAAAACACCCTGTATATTAAATACATTTCTTAAAAAATGAAAATGACATATTTCAAACGTCAATATCTCAAAAACAATTGAATTTAAACATATGACATTTAATACAAAATATACGTGGAATTGTATAGGGAATTAGAAAATAATATAGTATATTATGTGGTGGTACATTTAAAATAAGGATGTTGCCACCTGTCTCGGGCAAAAGCGACAATGCCGCATCGCTGAAAATTTATATTTTAAAACGATAGGCCATGATTGTTTATCGGAGCAACCAAATTCTTTGAAGAAAACATATCACCCGTTCTCCATAAACGTCTAACGTTTCTTTCTACGATTTTAGAATTTTATTATTCTTAGGTTTCAGACAACTTTATAAAGTTGGGCCTTAGAAAACTACTTCCCTTATTAGGTAAAATAAAATTTAGTAAAATATCCCATGGCCGAAACCCGAAACAGTTTGTTTAGATATACTTTTATGATTTAGCAAAAATAGCCTCTTTGAAACGACGACCTCCGAGAACCATTGTTTCCACTTTCCTGCGAGCATCAGGATTCGTTGAGTCTCAAGGCCTTTCACTTCGTGGGTCATCTTTAATGGATTTAAAACCGCAGAGAAACCGTTTTAATCAATATTTTAAGTTTGAAACAACATAAAATCTCGACTTCATATTACTACTGGAATCACGTGTTCATGATTATTTATAAGGGTATTAGGTATGTTCCTTACTTTTTAAAAAGACGCCAAACCGCCATCATTTTTATTGAATATTAAATTAACACACACTAAAATGGTAAGAAGCAAATTCCTGGTGGAATTTCGGTTACATTTAAAAAAATGGTCAATATCCCATATTTTTTCCTCTTTTTTAATGACATGATAGACTGCTTTTCGCCAGTTCTCTGAGGTCATTTTCTTAATGGCTTAGGGCCGTTTGCACAGGTTCTACTTAAGACGTTTTAGGTGGGGCTTAACTTAATGTGTCATTTAACTAAAACTTTTCCGTTGCACAGTCGCCAGACCGGCCCATAAGCCAGCCCTAAGTAGATATAAATAAAGCCCTAACAACCTTCGGCTTCATTTATATCTACTTAAGACTGGCTTATGTGCCGGTTTTAGCGACTGTGCAATGGAAAAGTTTTAGTTAAGTGACACATTACGTTAGGCCCCACCTAAAATGTCTTAAGTGGAACCCGTGCAAATGGCCCATAATCAAACAGTAGCTTAACGTCTTTCATTTTGAATGTCGTTGTCGTGTTGGGTCTTGCTACAAATCCTTTCACTTGCGCCCATATAAGTTCTATAGGATTCAGTTCGCAACGATGGCGGTGTGCGCAGCACAGTTATTCCATGGCATATTTCATAAAACGATGTTTGTGTAAATTTGCTATAGCTAATAGTTCCTTCCTTGGTTCCTTCTTTATTAAATTATCTTATTTTTTTTCTTTGGTTAGTTATCATAAATAATTTATTGCACAAAATTTACCTAAAATCATATAAGGTTTGTTTACGTACTTAAATAACGCCCTGTGTAGTTGTTGCAACAGGTGCAAAATTGATACAAGTAAAAACGGAGCAGATGCACTCGTTCCCCTTTACTCGATAGGTACCTATTAAAATGACAACTGACCATAAATAATCGTATACATACGTAATAATTGTATCTTATCACTTGTACCTACGGATAAGACTTATAATTATTTATTAATAAATTTATATGGTTGTTATGACAGGGATTAAAGTGTCTTAGATGTTGTCATAGCCCTATATGTATACGTTGCGTGCGTGTGCGTTTCCAGTAACTGAGGTACTTTCCTCGATTTTTTCTTATCTCTCCGTTCATCTATTGACTTTATATTATTGATAGTGAATAGTGAATATCATTATCTTTTAGACAACCTTCACAGCATGATATTTTTGTACTTTGATCAGTTTATTACTTACATCCCGCCATTTTTCTATACTAAGAAAACAAAAAAAAAATCGGCACTGTTCCTCGTATTCGTTTTTTTTAAATCTTTGCCTGCGCCAGGCCGACCGACAAAATTCGATTATCTAATTTGAAAGGAGTTCCGTTATTTGTCATGGTTCACGTGGTGCTTGGGTTCTTTTACCTGACGGGTCACATCTGCCGAAATAACTAAACAGATGAGATGCAGATCGTTTCCTTAGATATTTTGATCACAGAACGTTGAATTATAACTTTTGGGCCAAAAATGATTACCTCTCCCCCTCTGTGTGGTTGGATTAAATTTTTTTTGTAAATGTGTTTTTTTTCATATTCCTAGCTGGCTAAACATTTTTTATATTTGTGAAAATATGAATATTGGTGTCAATCCACAATTTAACATAAGACGCGTTTTTTGGGCTCGATTTTTCATGATTAAAAATAAAGTAAATATCGCTCACCACGCTAAAATTGATGATTTTTTCAGAAATCATGTATTTTAGGAGCGTTGATCTAAGAGCAGTTTTTGGTGCAAATGATTAGGTTTTGAAATACTTCTTCTTAAGTGCCGTTTTGTATATTCATAATAAAGCATTCTCGTTTCTTCCCACACTATTTTTTTTATTATAATTTATCACACTTCTTTCACAAAAAATGTTTTAATTAAAATATTTAGTTTAATTTTTCTCTTTAAAAATAAATACCTAATTGTTTTCTGTTTTTGTTGTAAAAATATTTTATTGTATTAGGTTATATTTTTGTTGATTTAAAATAGCTCTAGAAAAGGGAAAACGGAACACACAAGTAAGTATATAATAGAAAAATACTATAAAATATTATTTTTTTTACTCGTTTTCATTTAAAATTTCTTTATAAATCAATAACTAAAACGATTTGCGTCCGAAACCTTAATCTCTATAGAAACAGGACTTTTGGAAGGAATAGTTTAAAAACTATCGGCAATCGTTATAAAGCTACGACGCTTGCACCTCGTCCTATCACGCTCACGGTCGTATTATCTTCCCTGTGCCGTCTGGTTCTAATATAAACGCAACCTTTAGCTATGATAAGAGGTAATGTTAAATAAATCTGACCGCCTTTGAAATGGGAAGAATATTATACAGGGTGTTTCATCAATCGATACGACAATTAAAAGTACTTACCTTTCTTCTCCAAATAAGCTCAAGTTAGCTAAAATCGGATAAGGCGTTTAGAAGTTACAGCAATTTAAATGATTTCACTTTCAATTCTTATCAAGGTCTGAACACCAATGAGCCTTAGACCAAAATGATCGAGAATTATGTAAGCTTTCTAATAATGTTACGAAAAGTATACCTTAACGTGGAAATTTAGAATTGTAATATTTAATTTTCCATTGTTCCCCGAATGCGGAACTTAAAAATTATTTCCAGGATTTTCCCATGGTCAATTTAATTACGATTTTTTTCCCTGAGTTTTTATTCCCAGTAGTTTCCGAGATATGGCCGGTGGCCATCTCTTAATGAATCACCCTATACAGTTTTACGCGATCTTGCCACTGGTGGAAGATAATAAAAATATTTTTTAGGTACTTAAGAGAAGAACAACCGAGAGACAGGGACTATTTTTGATTTAGTTGGGCCCAAGGCCCAAGCAAAACTTCGGGCCCCCAATATCTTATATAACTTTCCAATAAGAATTTTTCTGCTCACCTTTGGCACCTTCACTTTTTTGTTAAAATTCATGATAAAAAAAATTGTAGGTATAGTTAAAATTTAATTTTCAATTAATTAATTAAAAAATGGCTTTTACTAAAAAAATAATAAAATAGTTTTATTTCACAACATAAATAAGATACAAAAGACTAATTATATCTGAGCGGTCCTTAACCAAAATTTCCAATTGGAAATTAACATCAGAACAAAAAATAAATAAAAAAGCTTTTGCTTCTAAAGAACAACGAATAAACTATAGAATTAATAGTAAACAGAAACATCTAATTAATTCTTTTTTTACGTACTTTCATTTCAGAAAACTTATCTATGATAATGATACTATTTATTATTTCTAATTTATCGAGAATATCGCTAGAAAAAAAAAATTAATTTTCATTATCACACGGCTTGTTTTTCTTGATGTTTAAATTTAAATTGGAATTGTTTATAATTATATTTTTTTAACCTTTTTCGGGGGGTCCAGGGGGGCCCACAATCCACCGGGCCCAAGGCCCGGGCCTTATGGTAAAATAGGCCCTGCCGAGAGAACAACGAATAGATAAGTATTATTTTTATGATGACTATCTACTAAATTTCTCAAGTAGGATACATGCTTTTTTAAATTATTATAAATTTTACTGAGAGTAGGCAACTCATTTTTGCTTATATTGTATGCACACCACTGTAGAACTTCCCCTTGAAATATACGAAAGGACTTTCCGGACACCTGATACAATGAAAATACTGCCTGGTACAGTAACACACATGTAATTGTATCTTATTTTGCAAATTGATTGAAACTAAAAAGAAAATAATAATAAAAAGTTGTGTTTATTTGCATTATAATATAAATAATTCTAAATAATTTTATTTCACATTTATACTTAGATTGTGTCTCGGCTTTTGTATAAAAGTTTCTTTTATCACTAGTGGTTTCTTATCAAATAACACAAAAATATAAAATATACAACCGAATGTTTTGCATAATACAAAAACAGAGTGGTTAATGGTATCAGATAATGTGAGTTTATAAATAATATTACAATCATAATTAAATTAGCTCTTAGGCTTCTTTGCCTAACTGATGAGACTCAGAAGATCGAAAGCATCCTGACCTAAATATCGTTGGGTTAAGGTAAAACCCGAATCCCAGTTTACTGCTTCGAACTCAATTTGACAAAAGCAAAAGAACTTTTGGAATTTGGTAATCTCCTCGAATTTTGTGGCGCGTTTTCCTTTTGTTCAAAAGCAAAAAACTTGAGAGTTCAAAGAAGCAAAAGTATTCTTTGGTTCGAAAACCTGTTAGAGTTTGAATACTTGTTTCGACTTCGGTTCATCTTCTTCAGTCAAGGAAACAAAAAACCAATAATATTACACTAAGTTTTTAATTTACGTAGATAGGAAGATACTAGATAATACATAGGAAGTCCAAAGCAGTGGTGTAACAACACAGTTGGTAGGTTGTGGTTAGAACACAGATTAAAATGATTCTTATAGAAAATGTTCTTGTTGGGAGGCTAAGGAATGTCGCACACCTACCAAAGTCGTCGTCTGCCAATAACCAATATAGGTTTACTCTCTCAGGCCGAAGTCAAACGAAATGAATAGTCCTCTATTACATTGTAAATTTCTTCCGCTATCTCCAGGTTAAGGTAACATTCTTAACAGAAGCTTAAGCAAAGAAAGTTTGCAACGTTGTATTCTGAGACATACAAACACACCACAAGACAAAACAAATGCACTAATACGATTCCCAGAAACACAATCTATTTGAGCATCGCACTTGGACCCTTTGGCAAAGCAAACCAGGAGACTTACACTTGTCTCGTGTCTTACCTGATTTGTTTCTCTGTTTAATAGCACCATGTTTGTTGCAAACCAACCCAAGAGTTTCTTGTGAAGTCTCGAAGATCACAACTTTAGCTCAATAAGTGCCAATGCACTGTTAAGCTTGGCGCGCACTTATGCGCGCCGAAGCGCGGCGAAGCGCGGAGAAAACCCGTGCATTGGATTAACTGCATGTATTCTTATAGAGCTCCGCTAACTTAAGCGAAGCGCGGCGCGGCACGTCGATGCGGTTGAGGTTGGAAGGTGCCACGCTAACTTATGCGCGCCGAAGCGCGGCGAAGCACGCCGAAGAATGCGTTTTGGATTAAATTACATGTATTCTTATGGAGCTCCGCTAACTTAAGCGAAGCGAAGCGCTGCACGGCATGTCGATTCGATTGGGATTGCAAGCCTAGAATCCTGAGCGAAGAAATTCTCTTCGGCGTGCTCAGTGGCGGCGCCAGAAAAATTATAATGGGTAAGCATAAGCGGGCTTAATGTTTTTAGAATGAGCCCAGGATCAAAAGTGAATTCTAAAAAAACCTTCGATCATCGGCGACTTTACAGAAATTCCATATTTATTTAGAGTGGCGTCCCAAGTAGCATTTTTAGACAAAAGTTATTTGCTTTTTAGAAACTATTGCAGCACATTTTCGAATTCAGTTACTGGAAACATTTAAGCATTGCTTATTTCAAAATACTTTACCAACCATAGTGTCCATACATTAACGACACGTGCGGATAGTGACTATTTTTCGAAACATTGTTAATTAAACTATATGAAGGTGTGGTGTGGGATTTTTTTGCTTCGAAATATTTACCAAATAATGGTATCCATCCATTTAGATACAAAACTTATGAAGAAAATATTTTTCGAAACTTCCAGGAACCCACCAAACCCACTCTTTTATCACAGACCCCCCAAACAAAATTTCATAACCTATAATTTTTACATTTTGTTTAGTTTGGTTTTTTGAATGATCCTTACCATTTTACATGTGTTTCTTTAAATATGGGAAGAAAACAGTATAAACATTCCCCAAGATTAAGCCACTAAAAAAATAATTTTAAATTGAAAAAAAAGTTTAACCACAGAGTTTTTTTTATAGATAGGTAATATGCCAAATACAATTATGTCAAAACTTAGACAATTATATCATAACTTTGTTTTACGACATTTTAATCTAACTCGCAAAATAAACTGAGGGGTGAAGGGGGGGCCTCTTTTGAAAGAATTACTCATAACTCTGATTTGCCGTAACCAAATTCATCAAACTTGGTCTCATTTAAAAAAGCTTGTCTTATAGTAACATTTAAAATGTAGTATGACTATTTTTTGTTATATCTGTCGCTGCAAGAGGGCGCTATTTGCGTAATCACCAGATTTTTCAATTTTTCAGAAGAAGAATTTCTCTTTATTTCGTCAGCGTCAGATCCATCCCTAGACGCGTTTCGTCATATCATGACTCATCAGTAGAGCTAGGATCCGACGAAGCAAAGAGAACTCAAAGCTGCTTATGGCAGCACAGTGGTGGGACACACCAGTAATATGTGGCACGGAGCGCCATCTGTATCGTTATTAGACACTCTTGAGCATACCAGCACCTCTAACAAACTTATAGAAATAAGTAAAAATGTTAAGAGGAAATCTCCTGTAAAGACATTCGTCACAATTACAGGAGTCCCGCTAGGCAGCGCTAACTCAATTTCAATTTTTCTTAAAATTTTTTATTAGAACGATATATAAATTGTCATTTAATTAAAAAATAGAAAGAAAACTGGTAAAAACCGCATGCCCTTATCTATATATATATATATATATATATAATATATATAGATACAGAGATAGGGTAGTCGTTGCTGACTAGTTAGGAATTAAACTAGGGAAATATTTGAATATGCAGCAAATGAAAGAGTACCTACTACTCTTTAAAGTTGGTCCAAGCTTTCGAAAAATTTGATTTCCATCTTCAGGGAAGAACTTTTGTGAGGTTATTCATATAGGTAGATGTAAAATAGGTATTGGACAATATAGTAAAAATATTGAACGGGTCAAGTGAAATTGGAATAAAATACAGCACTACATTTTAAAATAAGGTAAAATTTCTTAATAAAATTCAAATAAATTTTTTTCTTCAACGGACATTTTGTAACTCAGTTTCAAAAAATTCTTTCATCCTCCAGCAAATCCGAAAAAATAACTAAAATATTAGGTAGTACATTTTAAGTATAATGAATTAATATTTGTTTTTAAACGAAAATATATCTAATTTGTGTAATTTAGGATGCTCTCATCTCACACTGAATTGGAAACGTAACTATACCAAATAAGGTGTGCAACTGCGTGCACCAAACCGCGCTATAGTTAGCGGACCCTAGGCGTGCAACGGCGTGCAGCGCTTCGGCGTGCTTCGCCGCGCTTCGCATAAGTGCGCGCCAAGCTTTATAGTGCTATCGTCTGCAAAGGGTTCTAATCTTCCGGAATTGACCCAGTTGCCTAATCATATGTAATTCTAATTAATTGAGAAAAGGGTAGGTAACACTTTTGTATGATATTAATATTTTTCTGTCGCAGACTAGTTCTATTTTACATTTATCTTATTTTCTTGAGACACTGTCTATTTTCGCTATATTCGGTATTTTGTTCAGGGGGTTCCCAACTGGAATGATGCGATATTTGTTCGGTATTTCAAACACAACTATTTCAGGATGGGGATAATAAACGTAAAAGTCGTCAAGACGAAAATTTATGTTAAAATTAGTCAAGTTCTTGTCTTGATTCAAGTAGCTTCTCGGACGTAGCCATGGCTTCTTAGAGTTATAATATGATGATAAAACTAAAAGGCGAGGTTGCTTCAAGGTTCCTTATTGATTTTAAGAATTGTTTTGTCAATTCTATATCTGTACAATTATCTCAAATTACGAAGATATTTTTGATATATAATTTAAATGATAAGCTTGATTAAGAAATAGCCAACACACTTGGGAAATCTGACACCACATACATACTTTCCTAATTTTTTTAAACGCATACCGTTTTGAACGGTATTTACAAAAGTGCTACTGACACACTCTTCGTAAATTTGCATTTTAATGTTTCCAGTTTTGTTTTGATGAAATATACAAAAAATATTATATATTATAGATTTTTTAAAAAGTTTAGGTATATTTTTATAAAGAGCACCAATACCAAAACAAGGATGTATACATATATTTCACATTAAAAAATACTTTAATCCCTATAGTCTATTTCAGAAAGGTGTAGAGTAATAAAATGGAAAATTCCGTGCAGTTCGGCTCAATTTCGGTGTCGGCCATAGTCGCAGGTAAATTTTGTGCATTAAATTATTTATGATAACTAGCCAAAAAAAAAAAAAAGATAATTTGATAAAGAAGCTATAGCTAATTTACACAAACATCGATCTATGAAATATGCCGTGAAAGATATAGCTGAAAAACATAGTGTAACTGTGCTGCGCACACCGCCATACCATTGCGAACTAAATCCTATAGAACTCATATGGGCGCAAGTGAAAGGATTTGAAGCAAGACACAATACGACATTCAAAATGAAAGACGTTAAGCTACTGTTTGATCAAGACATTAAGGAAGTGACACCAGAGAACTGGCGAAGAGCATGCCATTAAAGAAGAGGAGAAAATGTGGGATGACCACCTGATCGATCGGACCGTCGACCCGTTAATTATAACGTCAAAAGGAGATGACAGTCCCTCACATGACGAAGAGTATTAGGATTTTTTATAATTTAATTTCTGTATAATGTTTTTTGTATTTTTTTTATAAAAAATAAGTGTGCCTAATACAATGTTCATAATGCACGCCTTTGTCGCATAATCAGTATTTATGAATGTATAACAATAGGCAAAACCCATAAATTAACCCAAACCCGGGTGGTACCTACTACTGCACTTGATGAAAATAAAGAATTTTGCGAGAATTTTGCAATAAAATCAATGCCAAACTATGAAAGTGGCTTAAATATTCGTTGGGGCACTCACAGTCCCTTTGCATACAAAATGAGCATTTATTACTCTAAACCTTTCTGAAATAGACTATAAAATTCATTGCAAGTTGTATTCTAAAAAATATTAAGAACAACTTTTTTTTAAAATAAAAATAACTTTTTCACATTTTCCATCTGTCCAATTTAAAAAGTTATTAAAAATCCATTAATAAACATGGACAGGATTCGCTTCAAGAGGACGCAATAATTTTATTATATATAGAGAGCTCGTAACTTTGGAGTATAATTTAGAAATATGATTCCGATCCCACTTAAATGAGAGTGGCAGTCAGTTTAAGCTAATAGTATCTATTATCTAAAGCTGCGACGATGGAGTTGAAATAGCAAAGCGTCGGACCGGGCGGGAAAGGACAAGCAGCATAACAATTCCCCAAACTGATGCAAACGGCCGGAAATTTTTGCGAGCTGCCTACCATTGCTGTGTTCGTTTGGGTTTGTTCAATTGGGATGCAACCTACCTATGGAACAACGCGAGGCGGACAACATTCCATATAGAACGTTCATTTTCAATAAAGGGGTGTGCACGGCATTATAAAGTTTTTCACAAGGATTTTGGTTAATATCAGTGGCGGCTCGTCAGGTGAAGGGGCTCTTCACCAAAAAAATATAAAACCAGGAGGAAAGTTTTTCGACTATAATAAATATTAATGTACCATTTTAGCCCTTAAAAAATAATTATGTATTAATAATATTAATTTAATCCGAATGTAGCTATGCATAATAGGGCCACGGTTAACTCCGATGGACAATAATTATAAACACTCGTGCAATTTGGCGCGCTCCAGCGACCGTGTCCGTTAGCTCAAAGCAAGTGACGACGAAACGCCCAACATGGGTTTGATATTCACCGTTGCTATGGTGACGTGACGTCAGTCACGCAAACAGCATGTAACAATTCGCATTTTGATGAAGGGCAATTTAAAAATAGATCAGTCGCATGCACCATTGTTTTAGCATTGGTTCGCCTAACTTTAAGGTATTTATTTTGAGACGAACGAGCGAAACTTACGGTATAGATATCGGTTTTTGGTGATTTACTGGTGATTAAAAAGTTTTGTTTTTATTTTTCAGTTAATTCAGTAGTGTACGTATGTACCTACTTAGTTGTGTGTTTTACAAATCAACCCAATTAATGACATAGTTTGTAATTTGTTGGAAACTCCATTCAGTCGTTGGACAGATGAGGATAAGAGAGACGTTTTGTTACACGGGTTTTTAGTCAATGTTTGTTTAAGTAACCGCACTATACCTAGCTCTACACCATTTTTTAAGACCGTGAGCCGCCACTGGTCAATATTACATGTCAATGAGTATCTACAACTTTTTGTTTTGTATTTTTAATTTAGATTTGTAAAAATGGGTACGGCTAAGGTTCGAATTCAAATCTGTCATCTTTAGTAATATCCAAAACTTTGTACATATATTTCTACAGCTTCTTAAATCTTTAGTTTTCTTAAAAAGTTCCGATCTTTTTAAACATAAACAAACAACAATTTAAGTGGTATACGCGCATGCAAAATAAAATCAAAACTTACTTTATAAAAATAAATATTCCAATTTGGCTTCTAAAACGACCACTTTAATATCCCCTACACTAAAAAAACTTCGAACTTCCTTCACATCATCACAAAAAGCACTGTTTTCTCTATCCAAACCGCCGTAATATTTACTCATCAATGTGCATTATTATAAAATTCAATTAACGTTTCAGTCTCAAACCGAATGTAATAATTCAAAAAGAATTTAACTGAAACTGGACACTTCAACTGCAAATCGCGACACAGAGAACCCCGATTCGGAAACGCGAACGAACAAAACAAATGCTACGACTCAAGCCGCCACGACCATTTCCCATTCACAGCCAACTACAGACTGACTGAACAAACGAAATACTTAACGTGTCGAACGTGTGGACCAAGCAAATACATCAAGCTCATTTCGCTGGACGATGAACGCTATAGTTGAGCCTGTGTTCCAAAATTAACGGTGGCTCCTTGTTTAATGAAACTAGGAAAGAAAGGATGGAAGATTGAGAATACCAAGTTTCTGTAGATTACGGAACGTAGTTTTCTTCAGTCGTAGCTTGACCGCTTTCGAACAGTTGAAGAACGTCTTCGGTTCTTCAGAGTTCAAGAAAGAGGTAAAGGCGCCGTCGGAGAGCAACCTTAGCAAGGTCATGTGAAGAAAGACGTTTGGCGAGAGGATCGAAGCGAATGAAGAAGTTTTATGCACTTTTTCGTGTTAAAAGTTGATGAATTGTTTGTGGAAAACTCGGAAAATGACTTTAGTATACATATACACTTATACATACGGAGCAAACTGGCAGTATTATAACTGATTATAAAATTTGTTTAGTAGGTACTCACCGAGGGGTGAACCACTCCCAAAAAAATGTACATGTATTGCGGAAATCTCTCGATTTCCTGGTGACTGTGGCGATTTCCTCGCAATCTTTACGAGACTGCTAGGATTTCCTCGAAATCTTTAAGAGATTTCGGGAATTAGATTTCCATGCGATTGCGCGAATTTCGGATGCAAATGCTGGGATTTCGGTAGCGATTTCTGCGACTGCCAGCGATTTTGTTTATGATTTCGGGGATTTCGAGCAGTCGCCACGATTTCCAAGGCGGTTTCGAGGATTTCCATAAAAAATGCACATGTATTTCCAGAGTGGTTTACCCCTCGGTACTCACATTTTGGTATAGAAGAGACCATCGAAAATTCATTTAAAAAAACGATCAAACAGCTTATAGGCCCAAAAAGTTAAAATGGGTTATTTTATTCGGATGACTCACACCTATATGGGTGATTCTTTGGATAGAGAAACTTTTACACGAGCTTCGAAAAAATACATTTTTAACGTTTTTTCTGGCTTTTCGATCAGTAAAAGAGAATTTTGTGTAGAATAACCCATTTTTTTAACTTGTTTGGGCCGGCTAAGCTGTTTGATGTTGGCAGCCTCTTTATAAATGCATTTCCGATGTCTCTTCTATACCTGGTAATATAAAATTATATAAAAAACAATTTACTAGAAATTCCGATATTTTCTAATAAAAAATATAATTTTTTTATTTGCTTTTACTATATTTTATTATAAGAATTATAAAATATTCTTATAGTTATTAATAAAGCAAAAACATTTGTATTCGAACCATAGGCGTACCTACCCGCTTTTACATAACTAAATTAAAAATACAAAATAAATAGTTATGCTCATTGACATGTAATATTGCCGAAAATTCTTTTGAAAATACCTTATGATGCCGTACAATCTCCTATTTTGAAAAGGAATGTTCTATATTGAACGTTGTACGCCGCGTGACTGCGCGACACTGTTCCGTAGGTAAGTTGGATCCCAATTTATTAAAACCAAAGTAACACCGCGATGGTAGAGAGATCGCAAACATTTTCGGCCGTTCACAGCAGTCTGGGGGGTTCTATGCCGCTTCTGCATTAGAGTTCCTGCTAGATGGCGTTGCTACGTTTTCACTACACTCAGTACTTATTTATTACTAAGAAAAATTCTTAAAAACGCGATTTTGGTGTTTCTGTAGTTGCTTACGGGTATTTTCATTTCGTAGAGTCTTAAAAAGGACGAAACGGTCGTCATTGTCTACCTGCACCGCTTGCCGCTAACTTTTTTTCTATTTTATAAAGCGAGGCGCAAACCAGAGAGGTTGCGCCGTGGTGGCGGTCGCCACTGCGGCGGGACCTCCCTGGTTTCCAATAAAATTTAGTAAACCTTAAAATAAAATCTAGTAAATCTTCCAATAAAATCTAGTAAATTTTACAATAAAATATATTAAATATTACAATAAAATCTAATAAATCTTACAATAAAATCTAATAAATCTTACAATAAAATATAGTAAATCTTACAATAAAATCTATTAAATTTTACAATAAAATCTAGTATATATTACGATAAAATGTAGTAAATCTTGCGATAAAATCTAGTAAATCTTACAATAAAATATAGTAAATCTTACAGTAAAATCTAGTAAATCTTACAGTAAAATCTAGTAAATCTTACAATAAAATCTAGTAAATCTTACAATAAAATATAGTAAATCTTACAGTAAAATCTAGTAAATCTTACAATAAAATCTAGTAAATCTTACAATAAAATATAGTAAATCCTACAGTAAAATCTAATAAATCTTACAAATAAAATCTAGTGAATTTTACAATAAAATCTAGTAAATATTACAATAAAATCTAATAAATCTTACAATAAAATATAGTTAATCTTACAATAAAATCAAGTGAATTTTACAATAAAATCTAGTAAATCTTACAATGACATTTAGTAAATTTTACAATAAAATATAGTAAAAGCAAATGAAAAAATTATATTTCTTATTAGAAAATATCTTAATTTTCAATATGAAATTTTATAAATTTTAATAGAAACTGTTATGAAGATTATTATAATAATTCATATTACTAAGAATAATAATACCCGTCACTAAATGAAATATAATAAGTTCATTGTTAACGGTATTAACCTGGATTATGGTCCTATATACTACTAGAAATTATAAAACATATTATTATATTTCTTACACGTTGTATTATAAATATCCTTCCGTGCAGAGTATTATGAAAATAACCCATTAACTCAAACTTGCCAATTCTAATTATAATCTCACATAATAAGTAAAAACATCGTTATCTAACTAACTGATAAAATTCTTTAAATTCATCTTCTTTTTAATGTAAAATCGTAAAAAGCCATTAAAACAAAAATGCGATATTTTTTTATAAGTGTATTGTCCAAAAACCAGCTGTGGTTTCTCGATATGAAATTTTATTGTTAATTTTACTTTCTATAACAAGAAAATTAAAAGAAAATATGTAGAATAACAGATGTAGAACGTACGCATATAATTTATGAGGAATTATGTCAAATCCTCTTTCAACATGCCGAGCTGTTATCCGAAGATTAATATAATTATAATTAATAATATCAATTTTCAGAGAAAATATTTTTTAAATTGCATTTTAAATGATTTATATACAGTTTTTGACTTGTAAATTAAGTACTATATTGTATCTATATTATCCTTATAAGTATATCCTATTTTATAGTAAGCAATGGAATTGTCATACAAATGTGTGCAATTTTTGGGAAAAATATTAATCAAGGATGGATAGAATTTTATTCAAACTTAATTTTGTGATTAGTGATACCTATTATTAGCCTTAAAAATAGGTTTTACACCATTAAAACATAGTTTTAGTTTATTTTTCCAAAAATTTGCAGATTTATAGATTTCGTTTTTTTTTGTTAAGAGCTTACAAAGCTAAACTTGAGGTAAAATTGAAGAATTTTGATTTTCTGTATTCTTTGTGGTAAGATTTTGTAACTTCTGCTCTAATAGGGGTATTTTACTTAACTTTTCTAGAATTTTACTGGAAGTAGTAAAATTGCTAACATTCTTACGGTGACTTTTAAAATTAAAATAGTCCCTACTTCCTTAAAAAAAAAACGTCTCAACTTCCCCAATATTTCTCCTCAGATCAAAAATAACTTCTAAAAAATGGTTGCTACTACCCACTGCGTCCTTACTTGCTAATAGTTCTTTTCAAATCAAAAGTGATTTCTACAAAAATGCCATCCTCGACTAATTTAAGTAATGCCACTAATTGCCTGCTAATTCCTTTACTAATACCACTATATCCCAATATTTATACACCAATATTCCTCCACGGTTGTGTCTAATATTTCATTTTTAAAAAGAATACCCTTTTATTTTATAGTATTTTCGAATTCCGAATGTAAACATGCTATATCTAATATGTTCTATGCCTAATTCCAGACGAAAATGACGAGGCGATAGCCGACAAACATTGAATACTAATTTCTTCTGAAACCGCATCAATATTGTGATAAATTAAGAAATTCTTATTAATTCATAATATATTTTTTTATCAAATGCAATCGAAATTCTTATGAAATTGTTACTTTAACAATTATATCTCTTGATATAAATAACTACGGAGCACGGACGCTTCAGCCCTACCCCTCTCCTCCCTTCCCCTCCCATGATCATCCAGGCTTTTTCACTATAATCGAATTTATCATACTCAGCACTAACCTTCTGAACTAAAAACTTTAAAAAATATATCTTAAAAGTCTTCCTAGAGTATCACAAACCTCTTCTATAGTCAATTTCAGAAAGGTGTAGAGTAATAAAATAAGAAATTCCGTCCAGTTCGGCTCAATTTAGGTGTCGGCCATAGGCGCAGGTAAATTTTGTGCATTAAATTATTTATGATAACTAACCAAAGAAAAAAAAGAAAAATAATTTAATAAAGAAGGAACTATTAGCTATAGCAAATTTAGACAAACATCGTTTTATGAAATATGCCGTGGAAGATATAGCTGAAAATCATAGTGTAACTGTGCTGCGCACACCGCCATATTAAACTAAATCCTATAGAACTTATATGAGCGCAAGTAAAAGGATTTGTAGCAATCCACAACCAGTGGCGGCTCGTCAGGTGAAGGGGCTCTTCACCAAAAAAAAATCAAGAGAAAAGTTTCTCGACAGTATTAAATATTAATGTACCCATTTAGCTCTCATTTTAGCCCTTAAAAAATAATTATGCTCGAATTAATAATATTAATTTAATCCAAATGTAGCTATGCTTAACTTCGATGCACAATAATTATAAACACTCGTGCATTTTGGTGCGTCCCAGTCGGCCGTGTCCGTTAGCTCAAAGCAAGTGAAGACCCAACGCCCAACATGGCTTTGATATTTACCGTCGCTATGGTTACCTGACGTCAGTCACGCAAACAGCATGTAACAATTTGCATTATGATGAAGGGCTATTTAAAAATAGATCAGTCGTATGCACCATTGTTTTAGTATTGGTTCGCGTATTTATTTTGAGGTTTAACGAAACTTACGGTTATAGATATCGTTTTTACGTGATTTACTGTGTGATTAAAAAGTTTTTTTTTCAGTAAATTCATTAGTGTACGTACCTACTTAGTTGTGTGTTTTAAAAATGAACCCAATTAATGACATAGTTTGTAATTTGTTGGAAACTCCATTCAGTCGTTGGACAGATGAGGATAAGGGAGACGTTTTGTAACACGGGATTTTAGTCAATGTTTGTTTAAGTACCCGCACTATACCTAGCTCTTCACCATTTTTTAAGACCGCGAGCCGCCACTGGACACAACACGACATTCAAAATGAAGGATGTTAAGCTACTGTTTGATCAAGCATTAAAGAAGTGACACCAGAGAACTGACCAAAAACAGGCCATCATGTCATTAAAGAAGAGGAAAAAATGTGGGATCTTGACCACCTGATCGATCGGACCGTCGACCCGGTAATTATAACGTCAGGGGATGACAGTTCCTCAGATGACGAAGAATATTATTTTTTATAATTTAATTTCTGTATAATGTATGCCAAATTATGAAAGTGGCTTAAATATTCGTTGGGTCACTTTGTAGTCCCTTTGCAAACCCAATGAGCTTTTAATACTTGACACATTTCTGAAATAGACTATAATAACACGGCAGTAAAGCAGAAAGTTTAAAACCATACGATAAAAAGAGATGTACGTCGTATAACATTTTTGATATTTTAAAGTTCTTTCAGCCATTTTAAATTACAAAATTTTCGTCTGAAGTAAAAGTAGGCCTGCAGTTTAAGGCTGGCCGGCAAACGACTACACACGTTCAGTTTTAACAACTGACCATCGCCGGCCGGCCCTGGCCCCTCATATAATTCTGTGTGTTTATAGTAAAATCGGCCGGCCGGCCATTATTTCTCCGGCAAATACCGGCCGGCCGACTGTACGTGGCTATCTACTTTAGTTTTTCATACTGTTTTATTTTTCAAACATCTTTTGACGAAGTGTGCTGAAATTTAGCATAGTTAGTCACCTATTTCGCTAACAAAGTCATAAAGATTTAAAAAAATCACGTCTAACAGTAAATTATGTTTTAATCATATCTGGAGGTATTTGGAGTTTTCCATTGTCGAATTATTCTATTAGTCAAGTTAATACCTGATAGATCCGTTAAATAAAGATAATGGAATCATCAAAAAATTCCGCGGATATGCAAGGCAATAAAACAATAAAAAAAACACGTTTGTAATGCCTGTTTAGGTGTTGTTTTTTTATAATGTTTAATAAAACGTAAGTGTACCTAATACTATATATATAATGAACGCCTTTGTCACACCATTTTCAGTATTTGTGAATGGATAACAATAGGAAAAACCCATAAATTGACTCAAACCCGGGTGGTACTACCTGCACTTGATGAAAATAAAGAATTTTGCAATGAAATCAATGTCAAATTATGAAAGTGGCTTAAATATTCGTTGGGTCACTCTGTAGTCCCTTTGCGTACCTAATGAGCTTTTATTACTCTACACCTTTCTGAAATAGACTATAGGCGTCATCGTCAAACCTATTGAACCGCGGCATTGGCTCAGAGGTGAGTTACTGGCATTCGACCGTGGCGACCCGGGTTCAATTCCCGGAGTGGCCATACGTACAATTAAAAAGTATTTCCGAAATTTAGTGGATTTAAGAATGCAGGGAAGAGTGTAAAAGGTATCATCTCCTAACCCAAACCATTTACGCCTGTAACCAGGCCGGATGAGATCGGACATCCCGTGGGGTGCGAAAGAAGATACACACTCCCCAATCGGCAGGTCATCCAATGCCAAGAAACCAAGGGATGATAACCCTGGGGGGGGGGGGGGGGGGAGGTTGCATGATCAAGGATCGTGGTTCGGAACCCACGTTAAAGTGTAGGTCCCCTCGGGAATGGCCATGGCAGCGAACGAGGAGGAAAAAAGTCTAATTCGAAAGAATGGCAAGAAATTACAAGTATTTATTGATGAAAACTATTAGTTTGATGTAATGCATTAATCATATCACTATTTTCACAAATTATCTTCAATATGACTTAACTTCCTCCATTTTAGATAATATGGCGTCCTAAGTACTTACTGATATACTACTTTTTTTTTTAAATATACAGGGTGTCCCATAACTTATGGGCCGTAGAGTAACTGGAGATACTAGACATCAAACTAAGCCGATTAAGTCCTGAGACCTTTTTTATTAAGTACTTTTGTATAAATATAAGTTTTTTCGGATTGTTACTCGTTCTAGAAATACAGGGTGTTGAAAGTAAAAGTTTATTCTCGAAAATAAGCCATAATTTTTAAACGGTTTAATGAATCGAATTGAAAGTTGGCAATATTATGAGTTTTATAGTTTTTATGTACAAAAAATAAGAATTTGTAGAAAGTTTCAAACTAGAGGGCGCTAGTTGCATACACTGGGCTTCATAAATCTATGAGTTTTTTTCTTACCTGTGATATTAGGTGTTTTTCAATTATAGTTTCTTAAAGAAGGGTATTTTCTGAGTCAAAAAAGTGTACTCGATTGATCTTAATATCTTTAACGGTTTTCGAGATATTTCCCTTTAAACGTCCCAAAGCATAAAAAACATATTACATAATTAAATTAGTATCTTACTTATTAAAAAAAAATATTATATGACATAATCGGCTTAGTTTGATGTCTAGTATCTCCAGTTACTCTACGGCCCATAAGTTATGGGACACCCTGTATATATATTGAAAAATGAATCATACATAAACATGGATATTATTTATTAATAACGATATAGAAACGCTATTATTTATCCATGATAATGAGGACCAATATAGACCATACTAGGCATACGACGCCTCATTAATAATAATAAAAAAACGAACACTAATTAAAATGTATAACCATTAACTACCCGGTAATTAGAGGAAGGCTTATTAAGGCAGATAGGTGCAAGTAGATTATTTAAAGTTGGCCTTGGAAATGGTTATTTTAGCCGTAATAGGTAGGCCGACGAGGAGACTAAGGTAAATATAATATGTAATGTATGTAATATATGAACTAATAAAACAACTAAAACAAGTCTTCAAGGTTCCAGAGGAATAATATCAATATTAGCTTATTTTTTATAAAATTTACTTTGATGGGTAATAAAATTATGATAGACGTCATGTAAAATACATACTAGGTAACTCATGTAAATATCTATGATGTGATATTGTCGCAAAAGCCTGATTGTTGTTTCCAATATTTTATCTCTACCCTGGAATGAATTAGAAAAAAGTCCACCCCTTCAACAGTTGCACTCTAGCATCGAGATAAATTCAATAATTTTGTTTTTTTTAGTAGTTTGGTTGACACAACTTTAATAGCCATTTCCCAACCATGATGTTTTTATTCATAAGCGTCCGACAAAGGGGGGGGGGGGGAGGGGGGGGGGGGGGGGTAGCTCAACATTTTCTGCAATAAGTTTTATTTATAATATAAGATTTTACTAAGATATAAAGTTATAAAATTAAAAGCTATATAATTTTTGTTTTGCATATTTTTTAATATTTTATCGTATCATTGAAGATTAAGTCATTTTTATATGATATCTTTATTAATAATTATTAACATCATAAACGTACTAAAACCTACATAACACCTTAGTTAGGTACTCATAATACATTAGTTACCATAATTTAATACGTTAGTTACGAAAGCATAATACGTTAGATACCAAATAATATTAGAACTATTTTTCATGAACATGTAAAACAATATTTTGACTGTTTTCAAATTTGATGGATACACCTTTGTCTTTAACGTCCACGATCTTAGGTATGCCCTCTGAAGACTGATTAATGACCCAGCAAGCACTCCTTTCGATTTCGTGCGGTTCCCCAGTGCTTAATCCACTGCCGGAAACATCGCCGATTTGAATTTTGCGAGCAATGGAAACTTTCTTGATCACACTTTTTCTAAATACCCTCTAGCAACCTTCGCCGATTCCCATCCACCAAGTTCTTGTATCCATTCCAGCATTAACAAGAAAATTTGCCGAAGATCTTCTAACGCAGTGACCAGTATACAAATTAGGATTTTCAAGTGAGAGATACTTAGCTAGTTTTTGAGGTATTTTAGAGGAGAAGTAAATGCCGCAGGGCTGTACCGTACATTTCCCTTTTCTATATGATACACACAATCTTTGGTGAGTTACATGGTCTGGCCTTAACATTGCGTACTTTTTAAATAAAAGCACAGGATTGACTTCGCCGTCAAATATCACAGCGAAAATACGTTTCTTGTGGGTTTTTGAGTCGGGAATAGTAATAATCAGCTTGTCCTCTAAAACGTCAACATCTTCCGTGATTATCTTCGTTAATTCATTAGTTCGACAGGCTCCTCCAATTCCAATTAAAAAAGCCACTTTCATCATTAAAAACTTCTCGTCTGAGGCAGAACACACAAATTCGTTGACTTGTTCTCTTGTAAATACTTTTGATTTTTTTGATCTATATCCAACATTTTTCTTCTTGATGAAACGTATTAAGGCGCCGTATTTGTCGATTTCCACTTTTTTCTTCAGTTCTAAAGTCGCTCGTAACATGGAATATTTCGGCCATAAGGATGAAGCAGAGTATTTCTCGGAGAGTTTTGCGAAATACGCCAGCAATACCGTTTTTTCTGCACCTTGAACATGTACTTGGTTCGCCAGTCACAAAACTGCCGATATTCTTTTTCATAATGGATTTTAGATTTGTCCGGAAGCAAGTTCAACCTTATAATGTTGGCTGCAGCTAATATATCGTCAGGAATATCAAAATCTTGCATGATTTTAATGATGACTTTTTGAAATGCCAAAATGAAATGACATAAAACACTGTTTTTATTTTCGCATCGCCGTTGTCAATGATAAGATAAAGCTTTAAATACAACTCGATTATTAGCGATTTAACACCGTCTCGGACATTGCGGGTGACTCGGCTGTTGCCTCGTCACCTAGTAATGTCCTCGACTATTATAAATCGCATAATAATCTCGTTATATTAATAGCTATAATATTTTTGATAATATATTCTATTTTTAATAACGGAGCCCGAATTGAGGCTCGATTTGAACTGAAGAACTGGGTCTTTTCAATATTCAACGCAGTAATTGATGAACGAAACGTATGGAAAAACAAAACACCAGAAACTACTCCTGGAGTAATAATCTGGTACACAGACGGCTCCAAAATCAAAGAGGGTACCGGACCGGGGATACACGGAGTAAGACCATATGAAAATGCTTATTTTCTCTCTGGGAAAGTTTCCACAGTGTTCCAAGCAGAAATCTAGGCCACATTACAATGTGCGTATGAAAACAGGAGGGCTTACGTCAATAAGCGGATCCATATATATTCTGACAGTCAGGCAGCCCTTAGAGCGCCGCTAATATGCAACAAGGTAACCTCAAGACTGGCATGGGAATGGGGAATAGTAGTATTAGCTCAATATACTGATCCATATATATTCTGATAATAGACGAAAACATATTCATTGGTCCAGAACCGGCACTCGGAGTACCAAGATGCAAAGTACGAGATGATAAAGCAATGGATCAAAAGTGAACACAAAATCCACTGGAGCAATAGACAGGGATTACACCACAGCAAAAGCTTCATTGGGGATCCAGACCCAACGAAAGAGTTGCTTCAAACGAACAGGAACCAGCTGAGAACCATTACAGGAATTCTGACAGAACATGTGGCTGTCAAGAACCATCTGCACAGAACGCAACTGTACAATGGAGATCTTGACTGCAGATTATGCGAACAAGTCAGGGAAACTGTACAGCAAACATAGTTTGCCATTGCGAGTCACTAGATCGGAAGAGGCAACAAATACTTGGGCAACCAAAATTGGAACCAAAGGACATCCCTATACCCTCTCCCTAGTTGACCCAGGGCCGATTTATCCATTAGGCAAGAAAGGCAGCTGCCTAGGGTGGCAGGTTGATGAAGGGCGGCAAAATTTTTAATGAAAATACTATCCGAAAATGTAAAAAATAAAAATTAAATACACATCTTGCATTAGTACACTGATCGGGCTGATTTGTTTACAGGAGGGCGGCAAAAAAATGTGCCTAGGGTACCAATTTGTCTTAACGCGGCCCTGAGTTGACCTACACGAACTAGTGCAAGGAACTGGGATCACTGAGTGGGTGTCACAACCAAGCAAAAAAAATAAATACGTAAGTTGGCGGCATATGGGAAACTTTTTTATTATTAACCTTATGTAAAAAGTTATTCTTCATAAAAAGTTCTGCATGGTCCAAAACCTAAAATGCAACCATCAGTTGTTCAATTTTTTCAGGCGTATACAAGGTTTGTCAAAAAATATGAATTTTGCCCAAGAGCAAAGTACCTTTATTTTTGACAATATCGAAAACTGTAATCATGAAAAGTTGTTCGGTATGAAAAACTATGTTATAATATGCAATCACACGAAAAAAAAAATTTTAAATTAATTTTTACAAATTTTGTCTCAAATTACCGATAAATTTGTAAAAATAAAAAAAATATTTTTCAGTGTAATTGCATATTAGAACATAGTTTTTAATGCCGAACAATATTTCACAATTACAGTTTTCGATATTGTCAAAAATAAAGGTACTTTACTCTTGAGCAAGATTCATATTTTTTGACAAACCTCGTATACGCCTGAAAAAATTGAAGATCTGATGGTTGCATTTTGGGTTTTGGACCATGCAGAACTTTTTATGAAGAATAACTTTTTTTCGTAAAGTTAATAATAAAAAAGTTTCCATATGCCGCCAACTTACGTGGACGGACACACTATATATACAACGCAACATAAAAAAAATGAAAAATGTTGGATTTAGTACCACTACCCGAAAAACAGTAAATCTTGTTTTTATCCCGTCATCAAAGGCTTCATCAATCAAACTATAATCACGGGTTTAAAATAATCAGAAGATTTTGGATAAAAAATAAATAATTTGGGAATTAGAAATTCTTTATACTTCTTTGTTTATGTTTCTAATCAATAATTTACATCATTTAAAACATATTAGCCCAGTTGATCACGTTGCCGTAATTGCCAAGACAGCTGCACAGAAACTTGGTGTACTTTTCCGTACCAAAAGGTTGTACACACCTCATCAACTTTTGACACTCTACAAAGCCCAGATTCGACCATCATTAGAATATTGCTCTCATGTCTGGAGCTCTGCACCCAAGCACACCCTTCGGCTACTGGATTCCATTCAAAGGAGAGCCGTTCGTCTGATCGGCGACCCCGAGCTGACCAAGACCCTCGATAGCCTGGAGCATCGAAGACAGGTTGGTGATTTGGCTCTCTTTTACAGATATTTCCATGGCAGGTGTTCGACTGACATTGCCCACTTGATTCCACCTAGAGCAATGCAAAACAGAAATACACGGCGAACCACTGCCGCTCATCCATATGTTGTTTAGCTTAGTACTCCTCGAACTTCATTGTTCAAGAATTCTTTCATCTGGAGAACGTCATCTTTGTGGAATGATCTTCCTGAGGTCGTGTTTCCCAATGAATACAATCTTCAACTTCAACGTTTCAAGACCAACGTTAATCGCTTTTTTCGCACTCGCACCGCTCCCAGAGCGCCTTAAAGGATTTTTCCTACAGTGCAGGTGTTTTATCATAAAAAAAAAAAAAGTTTCGCTTATTGTTTTTTTTCCGTAAACTTGTTAATTTGTGCAGCGTGATGTCCGCTTGACAATGTTGTTTACCTTGCTTTAAGGAAATCTTTAAAATTAATAATAAAAATTTTCAAGACTCAAAGTAAACAAAACATCCATTTTGTGAGGCTCAGGGAGGGGGGGGGGGGGCGAAACTACCGTCGCTTCCCCCCTGAATCCACGCCTGAGCATGCATATGTCGACTATAGGAATATGATAAAGAATTAGAATCGCTCGGACATACCAAATTAATTTCTTTGAAATTAATTATTTTTAGAAAATGATATACAGGGTGGATCATAAAAATGTTACGTGTTTAAACGCGAACTAAAATCATGCATCATACCTATCTCTAACCCTCTACGAAATATTAACACTTTAATGCGCGTATGCTGTATGCATCATCGATATGTTTGTTAACTTAGCAACGTTCTCAACTCAAGTCACAATCACTAAGGCATTGACAACAGCGTTGCCAGATAATTTTTTTTAATTTCCCTAGATTTTTGACCAAAAATTCCCTAGATTTCCCTAGGCAATTTTTTAAAATATTTTAGGGAGGAGGGGATAATGAATTTTAGTTGTCATTTTTGTTTTTTTAGCTTTATTATCTTTAAATACCTAAAAAAATGTCTCTCTAAAAAAGTAACAAAAAACTATACAATAAACATAATATACATATTTTAAATAAATTAAACAAACCACTTTTTTAAATTTATTGGTTTTCTTTTTTCCCATACAAATTTTCTGATTTAACTTTCTGAAACATTTCTGGGTTAATCGTCAAATTAAAACAATTGCTTGTCGTTATTTTGTATCCAGGATACTATAACTTTTTAATAATTTTTGATTTCTTCTTTAGGTCTTTCTTATAGATAGAAATAACGACAATGTATTGTAAAAATCGCAAATGTAAATCTTACTCCGCTCTGGGATTCCCGGTAGTTCACCGCAGGGGAATCACCGAAATTGCACGATACACAAAGCGGTCCGAGACTAATAGTCAGGGAGCCGGAGCCCGGAGAATCTCCGAAATTTTCCGATACCTAAACAATTGCGTACTAGATCTGTATGATGTTTTATATCTCAAAAGGTAAAAAAGATACATTATTTGCTATTTTTTATGTAATAATTAGTATTTATATAATAATATTATAATATTTAAGAATTATTTTATCTAATTCAAAAATTCCCTAGATTTGGCATTAAACTGAATATAATTCCTTTTTTCCCTATAAGCCGCAAAATTCCCTAGAACTAGGGAAATTTCCCTAGGTCTGGCAACCCTGATTGACAATGACAATGTGCTATTTAAGTTTGAGACGTCAAGTGAATATTAATCAAATTTAAATTTTGCTCTGCCGATTATTTTATTTATTATTATTAATTGATTATTTTTTCAGAAATGATATTTTGGGGCGTATATTACAAATGTGAACCCCGTTTTTCTCGAAAACGTTCAGTTTTTAAAATATTCTTTCCTAAAGTGTCATTTTGTAGAGGTTACGTTTCGGATGCACAATGACAGCAATTGGATTATTCTTGATCACTATTTATTTTATTGTAAATAGTGACTTTTACCCTTTTTATTAAAAAATCCGAAAAACCCTAAATTTCTGTGTTTTTTAATTAAAATTTATACTTAAAATAAATAATACTCCAGCATAAAGGGGGATTTCTACTATGATGGTCCAATTTTCATCGTTTCTTTGCGAGTTTTTTCTGGGGATAATAAGACAAATGCAGAAAAACAAGTTTTCAATTCTTTTTATTAAAGATAAGATGTACCAAAAAATTTTCTTCAACCCCCAGAAAATGAAAAACTTGAGGGTGCTACAGGATGCTGAAGTTACCCCCTCAATAAAAACGTAACTTGCTGGCGGAATTCAAATAAATTTTTCTATTCATGACAAAAATAAAATTGACCCAGATCCTTCAATTGTAAGCATGTAGTTATAGCCTCCACTAGAATCAAGTCAAAATTTGAGTAACTGTTAAAATGGCGCCAGATTTAATTTTTTTTTTGAAAATTTACAATTTTTTTTTGTATTTTAAGGGCCGTAACATTTTCTGTAATATTGCAAAATACTTGATTCTAGAGGGGGCTATAACCACTTGTATTCTGAGCATTTTAAGAACAAAATCATTAAATTCTGATAATTAATTTGAACATACCGAAGTACTTTCCGCCAGCGCGAAAAACAGTGTTTTGAGAAAAACAACTTTTCAACGGTGGCTCACCAGTGGCGGCTCGTGATACTTAAAACAGGTGAGGCCCAAAAAAGGAATAAATTTCCACATCACCTTGGTGCTTAGACACCTGAGGTATTATTCCTTGACGCGTTGACCTTTTTTTTTATGGAGGTCATCGCCTATAGCCCTACTAAAACCATAAAAAAATAACGTAAAAACTCTAAAATTTTTATATATAAATATTTATAAGTAAGTATACAAAAAAATAATAAAAAACATAATATGTATTTCTATAACCACAAAAAAAACGTTTTCTTCTTCTCTGGAGTAGAATGAAAAACTCCCAGAAAACTAAAAAACACAAAATAATTTCCTTATTATTAGGAAAAACCAAAAAATAATAACTAATAAATAAGGGCTTTGGTAAAGGCAAAATAATAAATAAAATATAAACATTTTCTATGTACCTTTTTTTACTTTTTATATATTAAGTCTATTCGACGGTTCTTTAAAGTTGCAAATTTATTTATAATGTCTTCATAAAATTGGGGATCCTCACTAACACTTTGTAAAATTCTTTTTTCTATAGCCAATGTTGACAAACCCGTTAGGCGCTCTTGTGTCATTGTATTTCGTAAATACGTTTTAATGCGCTTAAGACACGAAAAATTTCTTTCTACCGACACTCTAGTTGCAGGGATAGTTAATACTAGGCAAAATAACTTGTATGTTTCCGAAAAGATCATTTTAAATTCCTTGTATAATATCTCTAATATTTGTTGAACATCTAGATTATAAAATTGTTCGTCTCTGTATAAAACACTAAGTTCGTTTTTTAGCCGATCTATTTCAAAAACATTTGGATACATTTTTAATAAACATTCAAATGATTTATCGGGAAAATTTTTAACATATTCTGTAAATTTTGAAGAATCTACTAATGAAAGAAAATTTAAATCGTGGAGATTATTAAAACGAGTACTTAATTGAAGGGAAATACAATCTATAATTTCATAATACAACATTTTATAGCTCGAAAATATTTCTAATTCATTGTTACTTTTGCCCCGTTTTCTTGGTAATTCAGTTTTGTTTTTTGCCCAATTAAAAAACTCTTTAAATTTGTCTTCGTTTCTTAATTCAGAAATTCTTTGGGCCGCAATTTTGATTTGATTAGAGCAGTAGTTTATATCTAGGGCTTTAGTTTGCAGAATTTGGAAAAGTAAATCTGTGCATGCAAAAATTTCGTAATAGATCTTGGTCAAAATAGCAAAGTCAAAGTCTTCAAAATGTTTAAGAAATCCCTTTGCCGAATTAATCAATTCGGAACCTGAAGTTTTGTCGTCAATTATAGTTTGAAAAACTAATATTAAGTTATCCCATTCAACGGCAACCAAATTTAGAATTTTGGAACGGGTATACCAGCGCGTTTCGACCGAACGTGGTATCCTTTTCCCGACTATTTGATCCAGAACAAAGGCGCGCTTTGGTGAATTATGAAAATAGGTTGGTATACCTAACAAAGTACAAAAAAAAATTCTACTTTTATCAATTTGTTTGGTGCCTTGCTGCAGCACAAGGTTTAACCTATGTGCACAGCAATGAGTAAACAAAGCCAAGGGGGCAGACGATTTAATCTTCGCTTGAAGTCCATTTAACTCACCAGACATGACACTGGCCCCGTCATAACACTGAGCCACTAACCTTTCCCTAAAATTATATGACTCCAAAACACTTTCTAATAAATTATAAAGAGCATCTGCAGTTCGATTTTCGCTCACATCGAAAAAACCCAAAAATCTTTCATGGAGGCACCCTTTTATGACGTATCGAATAGTTATGGCGCATTGGGAACGCTCTGTTATATCCGTGGTGTCATCTGCCATTACAGCGAAAAAAAAAACATTCTTTATTATTAACTTCATTTTTAATAAAATCTGTTAAATATTGATGAATACAAAAAATGAGGTCGTTTTGTATTGTTTTAGACTGCCCAGTAAAAATATTACTAAATTTTTCACAGTGTTCTGTAAGGTCTTGATTACGTTTAATTAGGCATTTAAAAATCTCTTTAAAATTTCCGCGATTTAACGATTCTAAACTTTCATCATGGCCCCGAAAAGGCAGTTCCTGTTTCCCCAACGTAAGTGTGACATCTATTAAATAACTAATTAATAATCTATTTTTTCGAACATTTTCGTTAAATAAAATTAAGTTTAAACTGGCGTTCTCCCTTAACGCATCCTGAATGGTTGCCTTATTTTGTTCTAACCGCACTACAGCCATAAAGTTTTTTATGTGCTCTTTAGATGACTCGTGCATTTTGGTACTACGAGAAAAATTTTTTAAGTCCTTAAAACCATCTTTAGTTGACCATGCATTTTTCGCTTTACCCAATAAAATACAGGGCCAGCAATACAAACTTTGTTTATATAAACTCCCGCACAGCCACTTGTAGCTATCATACCATGAAGTTTGAAATGATCGCGAACTTTCCCGACCCACCCTCTTTTCGGTAAAACTGATGTTATTTTTGGCGTTGGTCGACTCTCCAAAATTTGCCGTTTTTCCAATTCAGGTCGTCGCGAGAAAGGGGTTTCAAGCAAAGACAAAACAATATCGTGTAAAGGATTCATTTTTACCTATCTTACAAAAATTATTTTTAAATTAAAATAAGCGCAAAAGTAAACAATTTTATTAAACGAGAAACGAAACCTTGGCTATGCAGACAATTCGGCTTACTTACCTGATGTAAGGGCTTTTACCTTACCTTCCTTCAGCAACACAACAATATTAATTAGCAGTTTTTTAACCCGGAAACGGCACAAACTACAAACCCGCCACGAAAATCTACAATCACAAATTAATAGGTTAATTAAAACAAACGAACGGCACACGTCGTAACTCGTATCTCGGCGATCTAATTTTAATTTTTAATTCTTATCAGATGACCCGCTGACTGACCGACCCCTGTCACCTGATCCTTTAAGAAGAAAAGAGACAATAAAACGTTGCCAAATTTTCACCCAAATCGGCACCCACCTGTAATGCTATATGGAATGGAACCAACTAATAACTAATCTTTTTAAATCTTTGTTTTTTGTTGTTAAGTGTTAATTATATAATAATGTCAGAACAATGGAAACATTTATCAAACATTTCTGACTTTTTTATGTTTTTTAAAAAGAAATATTTAAATAATGTGTGTTCCTGTTCAAAATCAAAGCGAACATTTGGCAACATGCAAGCTAATAATGTTAAAAATAATACGGCACAAGCCCAAATTTGTGGGCCTCACTGCCTACAAAAATTTGCCTATGATCCCCGTCTTGTGCAATTAAAGCGGCGGGGTGGAGCATGGCATTGTATCGGTGATAGGTGACGTATATGAAGCCGAAATTTCTGGGATTATTATTTTCTTTTATGCGGTCGGCGTCGAGCGATTAACGAGTTGAGCGTTTAGAATTAAAGTCGGAAGGGGTGCGCGCTAAATTTAAAAGATAATATTTTAAACTTTGATGGTAATTCGATGTTTTCATACTTTTAATGATTGGAAATTATTTTTAAAATGTTTTATAGTTAAATAAATAATACATCAAAATTTTACATTATAACATGTGAGGCCCGGCCTCAGTTGCTTCATACGACGAGCCGCCACTGTGGCTCACAACAAAATAGTCTCACTGTCACTTAGTCTGCGATGCCTGGCCCGTAGATTACACCCTCCTCTTCCTCGAGAAACAATAAACGAGCTGATTCTTCCTGCCTCTTTGTGAGCCTGGCCTTTTTAGCGCCCTCAGATACCCGTTTTTCAGATTGATTACATGCAGTGTGTGCTTAACTCAAAAGCGGCTAGTGGTGAGAACTGACCGTCAATCATAAAATTGGATGTAATTTTTTGTTTGGAGTAGAATTGATAAAAACGTTTACACACGGTTATTCTAGAGGCTATAGAGAGTCGAAAAACGTCAGAAAAAAAATTTCGATGTTTTGAAACCATCACAGTAGAAATCCCCCTTAAACGAGAATAGAATAGCCCGAAGAATAATATTGTTTTGTTTTTTACTTACGAGCCCCTTTAACTACTGCGAGTCATTGTTTATTGGTACTTGGCCCCCCCTAGGCGGGTATATAATAATTATTGGTGTTATAATATGGAGATTCCAAAAACAGTTAGTTGTTTTTTATTTAAAAGTTATGGTGGAGAAAACACAAGAGACTTTTTTTCTCTCTTTTAGAAGTCACACTGGAAGGTGAAGAGGTATCAACACGCCAGGGATGTTTTTTTTAGAAGTCACCACATACCACCTAAAAGTGGAGGTCACTAAAAAAAGACAGTGGGGTTTTAGCATACCAGTTTCTATAAATAGTTGCTCTCTTTACTTGTTTTTTCCAGCGGTCTTAAAAAATGGTGAAGAGCTAGGTATAGTGCGGGTACTTAAACAAACATTGACTAAAAACCCGTGTAACAAAACGTCTCTCTTATCCTCATCTGTCCAACGACTGAATGGAGTTTCCCACAAATTACACACTATGTCATTAATTGGGTTCATTTTTAAGACACCAACTAAGTAGGTACGTACACTACTGAATTAACTGAAAAATAAAAACAAAACTTTTTAATCACACAGTAAATCACGTAAAAACGATATCTATAACCGTAAGTTTCGCGAAGTCTCAAAATAAATACCTTAAGGTTAGGCGAACCAATGCTAAAACAATGGTGCATACGACTAATCTATTTTTAAATTGCTCTTCATCATAATGCAAATTGTTACATGCTGTTTGAGTGACTGACATCACGTAACCATAGCAACGGTGAATATCAAAGCCATGTTGGGCGTTGGGTCTTCACTTGCTTTGAGCTAACGGACACGGTCGGCTGGGGCGCGCCAAAATGCACGAGTGTTTATAATTATTGTCTATCGGAGTTAACCGTGGCCCTATTATCCTTGGCTACATTCGGGTTAAATTATTATTATTAATTCAAACAATTATTTTTTAAGGGCTAAAATGCTAGCTGTATTGGTAAATTAATATTTAATATTGTCGAAAAACTTTCCTCCTGGTTTTATTTTATTTTTTGGTTTTTTTCATCTACTTCACCTGACGAGCCGCCACTGGTTTTTTTCTTTAAAATTGTATCACAAACAAGTAAATACAAAGGTATGCGTCCGAAACATAACCTCTACAGAAAGGCACTTTAACAAAAAAAATTTGAAAAACTAAGCTTTTCCGAGAAAAGAGTTTTCAGATTCCAAATCTTTGCCCCAACCTTCCTAAAAAAATCATCAAGTTTGGGGTAGTAACATTTAGATTTTGATGCTCGCGTAACAAACAAACAGTTTGTTGGCACGTCATGATCATATTAAACATTTCTTTGGGGAAAATGTCACGTAAATGTTAATAGGGTTCGCCATCCCTGTTCTAAACCGATGAGATGACCTTACTCTGGTTTCAATATACAAAAATAATATAATATCGATCAGACCGAGCCACTAACCACAAATGTACCTGCCTAAATTATTTACACGCTAAATACAACATGGCATATTTATTGATTTCTTTTTTTATTCCTTCTCCCATGTATGCTTATTTATTTGCAGCTCACAAAATCCTTTTAAAGCACTATATAAGTTATTAAACCGTGGCTTATTGTTTGCTGATAAGCGTAAAGCCCTACTACATAATATGCCATACACTTTTGTGTTTATTGTGTTTGCAAAGAATAGAAGAAATATGTTTAGGTTGTATACGAGGGGAAGTCTTTTAAAAATTATTTTATATCATGGAAGCATAATAAAAATTATTATTGCGTAACTTAAAAATTATTATTGCTTAACTTATTTAAAAGAAACACTATGGAAATATGAAGGGCATTAGCGCCCATGGAGGGGAAGGGAGGGGGGGGGGTGCCCCTAGATCCTGATGATTTTTTTAGAAGTCACTTTTAATAGGGGAATTTTGGATACAGACTACCGCGGTTCTTTTTTTTTATGATTATGGATTGTATAACGAGACGAGCCTAGGGCCCCCTATTACCGAAAATAGGCCCTGTTTGCAAAACATCTCTACTCCCTAGAACTAAAATATTTAAACAATATAAATTTATAAAATTAATTAATAAATAATCAATAGTTCTTTTTCTTTCCTGTGTTTTTCTCTATTTCTTCACGAACTTTAACAGTTCAATGTCCCCAAAACACATTGAGGCTAATAAGCCTTAGACTAGACGTATTGAACATGAGTTTTTTTTACAAAAATAACTGTTATTTAATTTATTTATTACTTTTTGATTGGAAGTTTGTATTAGGCAATTAAATGATAGCGAAGCAAAAAGGAGTTTTTAGGAAATTCTTACTTTTTTCATGGATCAAGTTTACAAGGGGGTCATATCGAAATTTAGGTATTACCGAAAAAAAATCTATCGCCCACACGCCCTCGGAGCATAAAAATTCAGATATTTTTGTTTTTTGGTCATGGCCAACTAGCAGCGCCCAAGTTGTGTGGCTGAGATATGAGACTCTTCTTGTAACAATGGCGACTCGTCAGGTGAAGTAAAAAAAAAATAAAACCAGTAGGAAATTTTTTCGACAATATTAAATATTAATGTACCAATACAGGTACCATTTTAGCCCTTAAAAAATAATTGTGTTTGTATTAATAATATTAATTTAATCCGAATGTAGCTATGCATAATAGGGCCACGGTTAACTCCGATGGACAATAATTATAAACACTCGTGCATTTTGGCGCGCCCCAGCCGACCGTGTCCGTAAGCTCGAAGCAGCAAGTGATCCAACGCCCAACATGGCTTTGATTTTCACCGTTGCTTAGGTTACGTGACGTTAGTCACGCGACAGCATAAACCAATTTGTATTATGATGAAGGGCAATTTAAAAATAGATCAGTCGTATGCACCATTGTGTTAGCATTGGTTCGCCTACATAACCTTAAGGTAGTTATTTTAAGGCTCCGCGAAACTTACGGTTATAAATATCGTTTTACGTGATTTACTGTGTAATTAAAAAGTTTTGTTTTTATTTTTCAGTTAATTCAGTAGTGTAAAATTAGTTAATGTTTGTTCAAGTACCCGCACTATGCCTAGTTCTTCACCGTTTTTTAAGACCGCGAGCCGCCACTGTCTTGTAGTGATAATAATACGTTTATTTTTCTCCTTAGGTATATGTACCAGGATGACCACTTGTCACACTATTTTTAACAATACTTACGGGAAGTTTTTCACATGGACTGTTACGTTACTCTAGACACTAATGGGGGGGGGGGGGTCGGGTCGGTATCTCTGGAAAATGGTATTTTCAATACCGTCGTGTCGCGCTCCACCTCATAAAAGCAAGCAGTTACCCAGAACCTATTAAGATTTCGTCCTTCGCCAAGCTGGTAAACGTGGTAAAACGGTATCTGGAGAACAGTAGCAGTCTCGTGGTTGATGGTATTTTGTCAGGCCGGGGACGCAAGGTTGCGGAGGGAACTGTTGCGGCCGCCGTTCGCGGGTATGTGTATGTCGTGGGACCGTTTGATTTTAGCACTGCGACTCGTAGTTACAGTGCCGATGTTTTGCTGGCGCGGTAGCCATGGTGGTATAGTATTTTTTAATGGAAGCGGTCTCGAGGATCTCTTTGTCGTATCTCGATGATAAAAGAAATGGCTCAAGAAGTTAAAAATTATTGTCAATTTGACTAAAACATTTTAATATTATAAAAAACTTAAAATAGTTTTGTGCATGGGGATTGGTACTAAAATAGAGGACATAATTTTTATCAGTCAATAAATTAGTTTTAATTGAAAAAACAGTTTCAGAAACCAGCGAAAACAACTCTTTCTTTTCTAAAAAAATGCATTTAAAGAAATAAATTCTATATAAAAGGCTGATCGGTTACTTTATCATAATTCTGTATATTTTGCTTAAATCAGTAATCAACTAGATTAGCATGCACCTGCTATTAAGTTTACTAATCAAGTTTTTTATGTTACCTTTCGCATAGTTACTGTTTCGCATGGTTACTGTCGAAACTTTGTCAAACAAATTCAAAAATATAAAAAGCGTTTTTCAAAATGAGCGATTCTGATGGAAGTTTACCCTCTGATATAGAAGCAGCGGCAAACAAAGCATTCTCAAGTTTAGTTCCGACAAAATTCAAGGCGCGGTATGAGTTTGAAGATTGGTGCAAAGCTAACAAAATAAAGGAGGTGTCTGAGAAAATCCTTTTGGGTTATTTTTCCGTAAAGCAACGCTCCCAGAAATCATCTACACTATGGACTCACTACTCAATGTTGACAACTATGATTTCAGTCAAGAAATATCAAGATATAAGCAGATTTTCTCAACTAATCGCTTTTTTGAAAAGAAGTTCAGAGGGTTACAAGGCCAATAAGTCCAAAGTTTTCAGAAAGGAAGACGTATGTAAGTTTCTTAGTACTGCAGATGATGAAACATATTTACTTATGAAGGTTGTTATGATAATCGGCATTTTTGGGGCTTGTCGGCGCGAAGAACTAGCTAAGTTTATGTTGGATCATATTGAACACAATGATTTGTATATAAAAATTGTGATTCCATTCTCGAAAACCAAAATTATGCGAGAATTTGTTATAACAGAAGGAAATGTGACAGGTGTCAACTGTTTAAGTATTTCTCGAAAGTATGCTAAACTTCGTCCTCTTAATGCAACTCACAGGCGGTTTTTTGTATTCTATGGAAAAGGATAATGCACCTCCCAGCCTGTCGGAATTAATAGTTTTGGAAGTATACCAAAAAAAATTGCAACAAAACTTGGATTGAATAATCCCGAAGGATACAGTGGACATTGTTTTAGGAGGTCCTCAGCCACCATTCTAGTTGATGGTGGTGCAGATATGCAGATGTTACTAGTGCTGTAATAGATGCCCTTACAAAACGATTTACAGAACTGTAAAATCCACATTACTAAATGAAAGTAGATAAAAAAATAAGTTAATTTATGAAATTAGATACTAGTGGGGTAAGCTATTGTCAGAATTTGGGCTTGCCTTCAATATATTTTCACCTGCGGCGCATGGCCTGCGGCGCTTTTGGACTTTCACATTTTCCATAACCCACTCAGTACCAGGCACCCCCAGACGAAATTTGTAATTACGTCACTATACAGAAATGATTTTCCGACTGTTCCGATTATTAATGATCAATTATCACTATTTTTGACAGGCATCTCCAGTTGAAACGTAGTGATTCAAAACAAATAAAGACAATGCAAGTCCAAAACTCTACTGCCGTTCAAGAAACGTCATTGTTGACATTTTGCAAACCAACAAAATCCCTCTAAACGCTATTTCAAACGTGATCTTTTCGGAATCCACACAAACAATTTTGTAAAAACCTGTTTCATATTCAGCTGCAAATATAATTATTTCCAGCGAATCGAGAATCCGGTTTCAGGTATCGGCCAGTGCGAAGATTTTACGGCCTGAAAAATCAATTAGCGGGATTTTGTTGGCTTGCAAAATGTCACCATTGTCTCCAACCATTAAACAGATACTAGTATTCTTGTTTCAGAACTTGAAGGTTGGTCAATTCCAGGCGAAATTATATGTATATACAGGGTGTCCCAGATAAGGATGCACTCTACAGGAATCTCATAAACCATACAGAGATAAAGAGATGGTTAAATTAGAAAAAAGTTGCGTCCTGATAATAAATTCTGCAACATTGTGTTTTCAAATTTAAAATACTCCGAATCCTTCCGATAATGTTTGGGTATACTCGAATTTTCGCGATTTTGTTTTTATTTTTTCTCTATTTGAAGAGATATGGTAATATAAAGTTTACATTCTTATTATCATTTCCTGTCCTCTATAAGTTGGTGTAATTGGATTTTTAATCCGAAGTTTCGTTTTTCCGATACCATCATCAACTTTGTTTTTTAAATAGTTGGGAAACTTTTATTTTTAAATTTGTTTTATGTCACAATATTACACAAAAAGAGATACTTTACATGGTTTAAAAGCGTTTCATTAAATTTTAAAACATATTTAAAGCGAAACATCTTTTTCCGATAGGCACAATTTGAGGTCATCTTAAAATAAAGCACATTTCAAAAAAAAAGCAGTGATAAATTATGTCTATTTTCTTAACGAAGTAAACATATTCAGCGCTGAATTTTTACCTTGGGGCACTCATCCGTTTCAAAACTAATTTTAGCAAGAATAATATACGACGATGCTGATGTATCTGCAGATAATATTGGTTATTAAATAAAGCATCCTCTTGTTCAAAGATAATGTTATAGTCCGGGAGGCGACAACATGAAACTCTAAAAACGTCATCGAATACTCGTTTGTTTTTAAATCGTTTGTATATTAATGTCTTGTAATAGAATACCTTTGTCTTTGTCCCCTGGCGTATTTAGGGGGGGGGGGTGCTGCCGCGCTGCAGTCCCCCCGAGCCTCGGAGCTCGGTTCTAATTGCAACCTAATTTTTCGTGTCACGCTTGGACTCTTAATTTAAAATCTTTAAATAATGTATTCTTGGCTTAGATTACAAAGGTCTAGGTAGGAAATGTTTAGTTTTTAAACTTTTCCTTCTAAAAATCCTGTTTTATATAGAGATTAAGATTTCAGACGCATATCGTTTTAGTTATTGATTATAAAGGAAAACGAGTAAAAAGAATAATATTTTATAGTATTTTTTTATTATATACTTGTCTGTTCCGTTTTCCCTTTTTTGGAGCTATTGTAAATCAACAAAAATATAACCCAATGCAATAAAATATTTTTATAACAGAAAACAATTAGGTATTTATTTTTAAAGAAAAAAATTAATGTAAAAATTTTAATTGAAACATTTTTTATGGAAGAAGTGTGATAATTTATAATATAAAAAATAGTGCGGGAAGAAACGGGAATGCTTTATTATGAATATACAAAACGGCACTTAAGAAGGAGTATTTCAAAACCTAAGCATTTACACCAAAAATTGCTCTTAGATCTACGCTCCTAAAAAAATCATCAATTTTGACGTGGTGAGCGATGTTTACTTTATTTTTATTCATAAAAAACCGAGCCCGGAAAACGCTGGTTAGAGTCATATTTACGTCTTATGTTAAAATTTTGGATAAACACCAATATTCATATTTTTCACAGATAATATAAAAATGTTTTTTTTTAAATAAAGAGCCAGCTAGAAATATCTCGCCTGTGGCGCTTTTCCGCCTTTTTGCATTAATCTCCAGAAAAAAATGTCTTACTTACGCCTACTGAGCCCCCCCCCCCCCCATCCCCGTCCCCGAGCATATTTTCTGGCTACGCCACTGCCTACCATAATTTTATTTTCAGTGCTGTTTTTTACATATCTATCCTTCATACAATCTATTGGAAATATTTCAAAATATATTATATATTTTTTAAAAAAATTTCTATGTGACGGATGCACGTAGACCTGGTTGGGCCCATTATACCCACCCTGATTGATTGTCAAACCCACTCAGTGATTCCAGTTCCTTGCAGTAGTTTATGCCAACTGGAGAGAGGATCAGGATGTCTCCTGGTTTCAGGGTAATTGCTGCCCTTTCCGATCTAGTGACTCACAAAGACAAACTATGTGCTGTACAGTTTCCCTGATTTGTCCGCCTAATTTGTAGTTAGGGTCTCCATTCTACAGTTTCATTCTCTACAGATGATTTTTGACAGCCATGTGTCTTGTCAGAATTGTAATAGTTCTCAGCTGGTTCTTATTCATTTGAAACAGCTGTTTCGTTAGTCTTGGGTCTGGAACCCTTTGCTGTTGTGTAATCTCTGTCTGTTGTTCCAGTAGATTTTGTGTTTCATCGCTTTATGGGTCTCGCTCTGTCGAGGGTTGATTCTGGTCCAATGCATGCCTTTCCTTACAAGTTTACTGTCTTATTCATTTTCTATAATACCTTCGTGTCCTGGTACCCACGCAGTGTTACTTTGTTTACTTTTGCCAGACTCCCAATTATTCTCCTTGACATTTCCACACCAGTCTTGTTTTTTTCTGGGTTACTGATGGCCACTTGTCCTATCGAACATTCAGCCAGTTTGCTCTTGGATCCACAGCTTAATGTGGGTTCCGAATCACGATCTTGTTGCATATTAGCGATCTAAGAGCTGCTTGACTGTCAGAGTATGTATGGATCCGCTTATTGAGGTAAGCCCGCCTATTGTTTTCATACTAACTCTATAATCTGGCTTGGATCACTATCTTATTCCGTGTATCCCAGCTCCAATTCCCTCTTTGGTCTTAGATCCGTCTGAGTATTAGATCATTGCCCCAGGAATAGTTCTGGAGTTTTGTTTTTCCATACGTTTCGTTCATCAATTACGACCTAGTATGGTATGTCATAGCGAAACCTTGGAGTTATGTGGTCAGATCTCATTTCTATATTTTTATATTTCAGAATAAATTCAGGGTGCCCACCCTTACAGTCTTATAGTTCTGGAAAAATTATAAATCTAGTAACGTCACCACCATCTCACACTAATACCACATACATACACTATATTACCAATACAAGCAGCCGCACGAAGCAAGAAGACACCCATCGTGCGATTCAAACAACCTGAGTTTGGGCCCGTGGCGCTAGCGCAGTAGGAAAAAATTTGAGCAACCGACACGATATCTAACAGAACGTAAAAGAACCGGCTCGCCGTTGTTTGCACATTAGGTGTTGTGTGGTTTGTATTCTTATTCGTCGTTTCATTCCTTCGTGTGTGGTTATAATTTCGAAGTTTTGGGTGTTAATATTAATAAAACTTTACTTTAGATATTTTTTTTGTTAGTGTGTAATACTACGTTTTCATGAGGACTGAGGTCGATTTGAATATTTTTTACCCTATTACATTCAAAGGCGTTTTCATTGCAGTTTTTAAATCGAATTGAAATCGATTTCAATTCGGATTTGAATTTTCGACATTTGTCAGCTGTCAATGCTGTTATGCGTCAAACCTGTAGTAAAAACCGCTCTTTTCTCGTGCTTGTCTATGTTTTTGCTTTTAGATTTTGTTTCTATTGCTTTTTTGGTCGTTCATTTTTACATCGTTTATAACAGAACCGCCAAAACCAAACATAAGATAAGAACTATTTCTAGGTTATGAGAGTCATATTCCGTTCCGATCTCGAACCGTTTTCATGATTAAATATTTCGGTACGATCCCAAAAATTGGCGAATCGACCTTGAACTGAAAACGAACTCAATACGGTAAAAATACCTGTTTTCATGTGTTCAATTCGGATTCAAATCGAACTGAATCCTCATGAAAACGTAGTATAAGTTGTTAGTCGTTTCCATCTTTTTTTTACGTTGTATTCGTTCAGATGTTCCATGTGTGATTGTAAATATTCTTTTTAAGTTTTGGGTGCGAATTTAGGTATAAAACTTTACCAGACATTTTGTTATTGTTAGCAACTTGTATCTCAAGATGGGTAGAAAAAAATGCATGATCCTTTTTTGCACGAATCGCGGTTCAATACCAGGAATAAGGTATTTCAGGTATGTAAAATATTGGTTACTTAGTTTTATTTGACCATAAACTGTACACACCCGAACTAAACGGGTGAATTTAAATAAAAGCTTGTAAAAATATTTTGAAAGTCGGCACTGTCAAATGTTTACATCAAGAAGCAAATTTCCGATCTGTGCAAACTCAACGGCCCCTGATCATCTGCCTACAGTGATGTCATCATTAAATTATGGTATTAGCAATATAGTGTATGCGGTGGCGTATTTAGGGGGGGGGGGGGGGGGGAGGGGTGACGGGCTGCAGCCCCTGTCCCATATTTTATGGCTACGCCACTGAGGGTATGTATACATAATACACAATAAAAAGTGTTAATTTCCATAGTATGTTAGCGGAGATCTATAGCTGGGTTAAGACTTTTAACCTATCCCTGTATTATATTTCCTCGTTTGCCATATTGCGTAACACACTTTTACCAATGGCATGTTCCGTTGGTACTTCTCTAATTTATCTTCAGTTTCACCGCGGTGCCGATGGGTGAAATAGACCGAGGTGGCCGCGATTGATGTTAGTGCCAGGTGCTGCCCTTGATTTGTCTTTGTCGAGAAAGTTTTGTTTTTAACAAGAAATGCATTTTTATGCACGATGCACATATGGTATGGCATCGCAATTCCGCCGGCCGGTGGAAATACCAACATTTGGATGTCAGCTGATCCTTGCATGTGCAATTATAGGCAACCAATAAATCGTATTTAGAGACGCGATATCATCCACCATCGCTAACACACACTGATTTAGATAAGGTTATTTTTACTGACAGAACTTTAATTAGCGAGTTAGCGCTGCCTAGCGGGACTCCTGTAATTGTGACGAATGTCTTTACAGGTGATTTCCTCTTAACATTTTTATTTCATCCTGTCCAGTAAATTTACTTACCTTATACTCATTCGCGGCCGGTAAATGGAACATTACAGTATCAGATACTGTAATGTTCCATTTACCGGCCGCAAATGAGTACAGGGTAAGTAATTTACTGGACAGGATGAAATAAAATACTATTTACTTATTTCTATAAGTTTGTTAATGCTCAAGAGTGTCTAACAACTACACAGATGGCGCTCTGTGCCACATCTTACCGGTGTGTCCCACCAAGTGCTGCATAAGCAGCTTTGAGTTCTCCTCCTTTTTTTCGTCGGATCCTAGCTCTACTGATGAGCCATGATCTGGCGAAACCCGTCTAGGGATGGATCTGACGAAATGAAAGGAAATTCTGCCTTAAGAAAGTACTCTTGGGTTTTTAAAATAACCAGTATTTTGTCGTAAAAAAAATAAAAGCAATCAAGTATAGAGTACCAAAAAATTGGTTTTCCTAGAAATTTGTATAGCTTACCTTAATTCTTCGATTCTCTGGTCTTGTTGTTTGATTTCTTTGTCCTTCATTTTCAAGAGATTGTGAAGACGTTCGATCTCCTATAATTTTTGTTGTTGACTCAAATAGCAATCGTCTCCTAAGCATCGACCTTCTACTACATAACTCGAAGGCTTTATAAGGTCCCCTAAGCTGAAAAAGAAAAAAAAATCATCAACAACGAATACAAAGTAACAGATTTTGCGCGAATGATGTGGCTTTGAAATGTATATTTCGAGATGTTATTTGGCAAAAATTAAAAATATCCTTAATCGAGATATTCGTGTGTATCATTTTGAGGAAATTCGGTTACAGAGAATGTTAAATATTGATTTTACTCGTCCATCACTCGCACATTTATTGATTCTTATCTACTTCTTCAAAATTCTTAAACGCACACAGGAAAAGCAAGAAGATTGTTCTGTTCGCAGTATGCAGCACCATGACCGGCCGACGCGACGACGCAGTAAATTATATCTTGACGGTGTAATCATGGGTTACTGATGTTACCGATAAACGCAGGATATGCTAATTGGGAACGAAATGCGCGAACACTCGGTGTATTTAAAGTGGTTTAGATTTTTTCTTCTCATTGTACGTTTAATTTACGTGTGGATGAGCAACTTCTTTTTGCCAAATTTAATTGAAATGCTTAAATAACTAATCTTCGAGTCGCATTTAAGTTCAAGCGTAGGTAGTAATTTTTGTAGCATACATTTTTTTTCGAAACCCATGTATCGCAACTAAACTGCTGGACAATTGCTTTCGAGCAAGAAAAATTTCGCCTAAATTTAACAGTTAATATTTTCTGAACCAGATATGATATCGACCTACAGTTTTGAATGGTTGATAGATCTATCCCTTGGGAAACAATTGTCAATGTTGGATTTTCCTTAACTGTCAGAATATTTTATATACAGGGTGTTAAATAAGACGATGATTTTTGCTCCAATTTTAATGGCGTGTAACTTTCACAATAACATTTTTAAATTTTATCACTCTACGTCAATTGAATCACTGGTTCATAGCAAAGAAAATAATTTGTCAAATTTTTGATATCTGCTATATTTTAAGAAATACCGATTTCTTGCGAAAACCTTGCTTTATTTTAACTTATTGGTAGCATGATCTCACTGTGCGTTGTATCGTGTAAACTTTGCGAGTGATTATTATACCTTATGAAAAGCTTGATTAGGTTCAGTAACAATAGTTGTACCTAAATGTTATGAACACCTTATGGTTTATGAGTATCTCAAAATTTTTCACGATTGTTTTATATTGGAGAGTACTCGCCCCTAGATAAGGTAAATTCTTTCTTATTTTTTAGTTTTTCATATCGCATTACAGGTATATTATACAGTGTGTATACAAAATTTTAACAAAGAAAATTTTTTAAATATAATTTTTGGAAAAAATCGGCATTTTTTAAAATATAGCAGATATCAAAAATTTGACAAATTACTTTCTTTGCTATGAACCAGTGATTCAACTGACGTAGAGTGATAAAATTTAAAAATATTGTTGTGAAAGTTACACGCCATTAAAATTGGAGCAAAAATCATCGTCTTCTTTAACACCCTGTGTATAAAATTTTCTGACAGTTAAAGAAAATCCAACATTGGCAATTATTTCCCAAGCGATGAATCTATCAACCATTCAAAACCGTAGGTCGATTTTTTTTTTTATGATAAAACACCTGCACTGTAGGAAAAATCCTTTAAGGCGCTCTGGGGGCGGTGCGAGTGCGAAAAAAGCGATTAACGTTGGTCTTGAAACGTTGAAGATTGTATTCATTGGGAAACACGACCTCAGGAAGATCATTCCACAAAGATGACGTTCTCCAGATGAAAGAATTCTTGAACAATGAAGTTCGAGGAGTACTAAGCTGAACAACATATGGATGAGCGGCAGTGGTTCGCCGTGTATTTCTGTTTTGCATTGCTCTAGGTGGAATCAAGTGGGCAATGTCAGTCGAACACCTGCAATGGAAATATCTGTAAAAGAGAGCCAAATCACCAACCTGTCTTCGATGCTCCACGCTATCGAGGGTCTTGGTCAGCTCGGGGTCGCCGATCAGACGAACGGCTCTCCTTTGAATCGAATCCAGTAGCCGAAGGGTGTGCTTGGGTGCAGAGCTCCAGACATGAGAGCAATATTCTAATGATGGTCAAATCTGGGCTTTGTAGAGTGTCAAAAGTTGATAAGGTGTGTACAACCTTTTGGTGCGGAAAGTACACCAAGTTTCTGTGCAGCTGCCTTGGCAATTGCGGCAACGTGATCATGCCAAGACATATTACCTCCCAGATTGACCCACAGCAAATTAATAGACGATGCCAGGGGAATTGCGTGTCCTGCCATGACTATATCCGATTCTGCAATGTTAACCTTTTTGGAGAAGACTGCTGCCTGGGTTTTCTTAGCATTAAATTCGACTTGGTTACTGTCACCCCTAGCCAAAATTTCTTCCAGGTCATTGTTGAGGCGCAATACTTCATGCTGCCTGCGAAGATGTGCGTCGGCAGCGGATGTTTGGGGAGTTAAGGTAAAAGATGAGACAAGTGTGCTGTCATCAGCAAAGCTATAAATTGGATTTTGGGTTTTCACTAGAAGGTCGTTAATATACAGTAAAAAGAGGGTAGGCGACAATATGGACCCTTGAGGAACACCGGCATTGATGGTGAAGGTGTCTGAGAGAAACCCGTCAATCGCCACTTGCAGAGAACGGTTCTTAAGGAAGCTGGTTAACCATAAACAAAATCCATTAGGCATACCGTAGGATCGCAATTTACTTAGAAGCCCATCGTGCCAAACACGATCAAAAGCCCTAGAGATGTGCAGTGTAACAGCCCGGGATTCTCCATGATGTTCGATGGTGTTGCTCCAAAGATGGGTGACATATGCCAGAAGGTCACCTGTTGATCTGGACTTACGAAAACCATATTGATGGTCGCTGATAATGTTAAGCCCTTCCAGATACTTTAGGAGTTGTTGGTTAATAGCTTTCTTCATTACTTTTGAAATTACTGAAAGCAATGCGACGGGTCGGTAGTTGCTTGGCAGGATCTTTTTACCTTTCTTTGGAATGGGCTGGACACGCGCCGACTTCCAGCAGGATGAAAATATTCCTTTTTTGTAGGATAAGTTGAAAAGTCTACAAAATACTGGTGTAAGTTCATCAGCGCATGTCTTGAGAACAATGATAGGAATTTCGTCTGGACCAGAAGCTTTATCATTTATCATATCTGGTTCAGAAAATATTAACTGTTAAATTTAGGCGAAATTTTTCTTGCTCGAAAGCAATTGTCCAGCAGTTTATATCGATATTTGATATTCAATATTACCCAGCCCTATATATAAGGGATATTGTTTACAATTTCCTATTTTTGTTTTTACCAGGTACACAATGATTACACCAGAAGGTAAGGATAATGGCATCAATTACTTTAAGTGATATTTCATTATCTTTTATTAGCGATATTAAATTACTTACGTGAGGAATTAGAATCCATTTGCTAATATTGTAAAATAAATGTGGTGGTAATTGAGATAATGGAATAATTATACTATTACTGTGTTGCACAATACGTTGCGTGACATGCGCTATTTTTTATTTATTCCTTGTTTACATTTAGTATAATAGAACATTTTTGACAGTTCCAACAGTCGACTAAATTTTGTTATTTTTGTTATTAATTCATTTTTTAAAACAAATATGTTTATCCTTCAAAAAATGCAAATACTTCAAAGAGTGTCATGCTAATACTCCCCAATATAGATCGAACCCACCATCGAAGTGCTCCGCTCGGCCGTTTTTTAGTTTGGCTCACAATTGACCTTATGGGTTTGTTCAGAATTGGAAACAAAGAGCGAAACAGACATACTCGCTCTCGGAAGTTAAAACGAGACAAATCCGGCCGTCGACTTCGTGGTTCAACTACGTTGAATAGGCATTTATAGAAACACAGTCGAACAGCTCCGTAAATCATGCTGTTGCAATCAAAACTTTGCGTTAGATAAAGAAAAACTGATTACAAAATATGGGGATTGTATTTGCGACATTTGTATAAACCTTTTGTTTCATTAGGAATGACAAATCGCCCGTAGTATGCTATTTAGTCTTATTTAGTTCGTTTATGTGTATAAAATAACAATGACTTCAACAATTCAAGAAATATTATAGTTTTAAATATGGTGCATTAATATTTGAAAAACGTTTAGAAATTAATTAATTTTGGAAAGTGTAAAATTATTAGAAATTGTATGTACTATTCCAGTGACGACAGTGGAAAGTGAGAGGTGCTTTTTGACACTAAAAAGAAGTAAGACTTTTTTAAGAAACTCAATGGGGGAGTTAAAGTTAAGTTCTTTAGCCATGTTAACCATTGATAAACCTTTTATCAGAAGTATTTATAATTTTAATGAATTAGTGATAGAACATTTTTTCAACCAAAAGGATAGAAGGATCGATTTGATATACAAACAATTTATCGGTAATTTAAGACAAAACTTGTAAAAATAAAAAAATATTTTTTAGTGTAATTGCATACTAGAACATAGTTTTTCATACCGAACAACTATTCATAATTAGTTTTCGATATTCTCAAAAATAAAGGTACTTTACTCTTGGACAAAATTAATATTTTTAGACAAACCTCGTAAACGACTGAAAAAATTTAACATCTGATGGTTGCATTTTAGGTTTTGGACCGTGCAGAACTTTTTATGAAGAATAAAAAAGAACTTTTTTTCGTAAAGTTAATAATAAAAAAAATTTCCCATTAGTCGCCAACTTAAGTAGACACACTGTATATTATAGGTTATTTAATTTAATGCGGTAAGAGACTATAGTCTTTTTCAGATAGATGTAGAGTAATAAACTATTTATGATAACTTTATAATAGCTTTATAATAGCTGACCAAAAAAAAAAGAAGATAATTTGACAAAGAAGGAACTATTAGCTATAGAAAATTTACACAAACGTCGTTTTATGAAATGCCGTGAAACATATAGATGAAAAAGTACTGTGCTGCGCACACCGCCATATAGTTGCAAACTAAATTCTATAGAAGGGCGCAAGTAAAAGGATTTGTAGCAAGACACAACACGACATTCAAAATGAAAGATCTTAAGCTCCTGCTTGATCAAGTCATTAAGGAAGTGACACCAGAGAACTGGCGAAAAGCAGTCCATCATGTCATTAGAGAAGAGGAGAAAATGTGAGATCTTGACCACCTGATGATTTTTTATAATTCAATTTCTGTATAATATGTTTTTTGTATATTTCTTTTATAACGTTTAATAAAAAATAAGTGTAGGTAATATACATAATGCATGTCTTTGTCACACCATTTTCAGTGTTTGTGAATGGATAACAATAGGCAAAACCCATAAATTGACCCAAACCCGGCAGGTACAACCTGCACTTGATGAAAAGAAAGAATTTTGCAATAAAATCAATGCCAAATTATGATAGTGGCTTAAATATTCGTTGGGTCACTCTGTAGTCCTTTTGCATACCTAATGAGCTTTTATTACTTCACAACTTTCTGACATAGACTATACAGTTTAGGATGTATAAAAACTTTGTTAAACGTGATAGACAATTTGAAACGAATAATTAGGAACATCAGCCATTAAAAGAATCGTAAATTTGAAAGTGGTCTGATTACGAGGCCTTGCATTCTATACATACAACGGGACCAGCTGACATTTGCATTAAAGATGGCATAACATGAAAGTATTCTGGTTTTGCAATCTAGCTGGCTCTGATCTCTGGCGGTGATGATAAATTAATTAGGTTTCGTCGATTTTTTTTTGTTTGCTTTATGTGCTCATGTGCGTTTAAAAATAATTCATTACTGTCAGCCCACACAGGGGATTGGTGCAATTTTTCTATACAGACCATTTGTTTTTTGGTGTTTGAGTATTCGAGTATTGGAGATATATCGGTATTCTTCTTTTTTAGCTGTTTATAGAAGGCATTAAAATAAACAACATTAAAAAAAATAAAAAAAATACTTATATTCATTTATTACACTATGGATCAAATATCCTATCTAACTTTTGAATAACATTAAGAAAACTTCTGGGTGTAGGATGAGCCCGAAAAATAAATCGTTCTGCGTATAATCTCGAAGCAGCAGCCGCACTTCACGTAAATTAGCACCATATTTACTAGTTCATTGTTTTCAAATTTTACCATTTTCACGTGTCACTAATTTAAAATTAACTGGCTTCAGAAAAACACACCGCAGCAGATTGCCAAACAAATAACTAACCACCGATCCGTAAATTGCATGACTAATAAGACAAAAATAATATAAGGTATAGCAGGCTACGTTTTGTGACCAGGCCCGCACTTAGATTTTTTACTTCTGTATCTCGCCTATTTTTAAGTTTTTTGAAAAAAGGTATTTGAAAATATTGTTTATTTTAATGCCTTTGATACACAGCTAAAAAAGAAGTATTAACTTAGGTATCACCCTGTATAGGTTAAACTATATATCATCCTCCACTCAGATCATAAAAATAGAAATATTAGGGCTATTTCTGTTAATTTCTTATTTTTTATTAAAATTACAAACGATGCCCCGATATTACTTCAAAATCTTCACTGAATTCTCGTGAAATTCGTTTATATAATATTTTGTATGAGTGGCGGCTCGTCAGGTGAAGTAGGTGAAGGGGCTCTTCACCAAAAAAAAAAATAAAACCAGGAGGAAAGTTTTTCGACAATATTAAATAATAATGTACCAAGAAAGCTACTATTTTTTAGCCCTTAAAAAATAATTATGTTCGAATTAGTAATATTAATTTAATCTGAATGTAGCTATGCTTAATAGGACCACGGTTAACTCCGATGGACAATAATTATAAACACTCGTGCATTTTGGCGCGCCCCAGCCGGCCGTGTCCGTTAGCTCAAAGCTAGTGAAGACCCAACGTCCAACATGGCTTAGATATTCACCGTTGCTATGGTTTCGTGACGTCAATCACGCAAATAGCATGTAACAATTTGCATTATGATGAAGGGCAATTTAAAAATAGATCAGTCGTATGCACCATTGTTTTAGCATTGGCTCGTCTACATAACCTTAAGGTATTTAATTTGAGGCTTCTCGAAACTTATGGTTATAGATATCGTTTTTACGTGATTTACTGTGTGATTAAAAGTTTTGTTTTTATTTTTCGGTTAATTCAGTAGTGTACGTACATACCTACTTATTTGTAATAAAAATGAAACCAATTAATGACATAGTTTGTAATTTGTTGGAAACTTCATTAAGTCGTTGGACAGATGAGGATAAGAGAGAAGTTTTGTTACCTACACATGTTTTTAGTCAATGTTTGTTTAAGTACCCGCACTATACCTAGCTCTTCAACATTTTTTAGGACCGCGAGCCGCCATTATTTTGTATATAAAAAAGTTTTTTTATTGCCATCGCCAGACGCAGGAACAATATGCACGACGTGGTGGAAATGCACTATTTGTTCGTGATGACTCATCGACTAGTGTTTGCTCTAATTTGTGTATTTTTTATTTCATTGCCTTTTTGTTGTATTTTTGGGGGTTGCACCAACCTGAAAATATAAAATAAACCCGCCACTGGTATCACACGTCTTCTGATACATCACAAAATACATACATTAATACATTGGAAACAAGAAAAAAATTTAAATTGAACCCAATTAACTCTTTCTGTGAAAATAATTCGATTCAAAAATGTTCAACGAGCGTGGCAATTAAATATGAATATTTGAATGGAAATGAAAACATTCAGTTAAATTAAATCAATTAAATTTAGGCTAAATTTCAAATTGTCTTACTTTCTTCTTTCCTAAATTCATAATTATTAAAAGAGTAGATCGGTAGGAATTGGAGAGTTATGAAAACCCGTTAAGAGTTCATCTTCGCATACAAAATAAATCTATTTTTTTGCCCTCCGCAGTGACGGCTCGCGGTCTTAAAAAATGGTGAAGAGCTAGATATAGTGCGGGTACTTAAACAAACATTGACTAAAAACCCGTGTAACAAAGCGTCTCTCTTAACCTCATCTGTTCAACGACTGAATGGAGTTTCCAACAAATTACAAACTATGTCATTAATTGGGTTCATTTTTAAAACACACAACTAAGTAGGTACGTACACTACTGAAATAACCAAAAAATAAAAACAAAACTTTTTAATCACACAGCAAATCACGTAAAAACAAGATCTTTAACCGTAAGTTTCGCGAAGCCTTAAAATAAATACCTTCCTTAAGGTTAGGCCAACCAGTGCTAAAACAATGGTGCATATGACTGATCAATTTTTAAATTGCCCTTCATCATAATGCAAATTGTTACATGCTGTTTGCGTTACTGACGTCACGTAACCATAGCAACGGTGAATATCAAAGCCATGTTGAGCGTTGGGTCTTCACTTGCTTTGAGCTAACGGACACGGTCGCTGGGTCGCACGAAAATGCACGAATGTTTATAATTATTGTCCATCGGAGTTAACCGTGGCCCTATTATGCATAGCTACATTCGGATTAAATTAATATTATTAATTCGGACATAATTATTTTTTAAGGGCTAAAATGGTAGCTGTATTTATGTTACCGGCCAAGCCCGTTACGCAGTCATACCTAGGTTTGTCTAGGCAAAGTCCGCATTGCCGGGCCACTTTAGGCAAAGTCGGAAATTAGTTGATATTTCCGACATTGCCTGCACTGTTGTAAGACAATCTTAGGTTTACCAAATATGTAGCAGGCAAACTCCGAAATAACCTACCGCATTACTATCCTACCTACTGTCAATATTATACCTATCTACGAGTAAGAAGCACAGTTTGCGATAGAAAAAAAAAACACAAATTAATTTGTATTAATAATTAATTCTTCATTGGGGACAAAGTATTTCACTTCAGTGACTTGCGCAGACAATGGCAAAATTAACTTTTTAATGCCCCCAACAAGTAACACATCGTAACGTTTGAGATGCCGGTATTGAAGAGTTGTTTTTTTGGCAACCTGCTTGGCTTCTTCAACTTCTTTAATTAATGCCTGGTACTTCTCTATCGATGGTATGTAAAAAGAATTTATTGGTTTCTGCATACTCTCTAATTTCTTCAAAAATCTCGCCCCGCCGCAATTATGTGAACACGTAGCGACAAGTTTCAATCGCCTGGAATCGGAATATCAACTTATTTCGTAGTTTACCTGCTACACATCTAGCAAACCTAAGATTGGTCGTACCACAGTGTAGGCAATGTCCGAAATATCGAATAATTTCGGACTTTGCCTAAAGTGGCCCGGCAATGCGGACTTTGCCTAGGCAAACCTAGGTATGACTGCGTAACGGGCTTTGCCGGTAACATTTATACATTATTTTTGAAGAAGTAGTCCATTCTTAAAGTGAAGTTAATTATAGAAATAAATAAAAACATGAAGTCTTTCTCCTTTTCTCCACAGGTTTATTAAAGTTGTAAAGTTAAAAAGTGGTAGATATTCTACATGTTTCGGGTGTAGTAACACCCATCATCAGGAATAAAATATAAAGAGAAAATAGTTATAATTGAGAGAAACAAAGCTAAATGGTGAATTCAGATCGATTTATGTAAATGTAGTAAATTATTAGGAATACGAGAATACCACCACTCCATTTAATGATAAATTTTCTCAAAATGTTTGTCGTTATTAGTAGTTTGTAGTTTGAATAATTAGTAGAGGTTAGATTATGTTTTAGGCAATCCAACGATGTGTTTAACTTGAGCTTAAATAAAACCCAAAATATGAGAATCTTTTAATTATTTGGCAACAGCGTATTATACGTTCGTAAAAATGGCCTTCTATTTTCATATGGTTTCATTCATGGAACTCGTCAGGAACTAAGTGGTAGCGTGAAGTTTAGTTTATGACGGCTTGTGTTGATATAGGGGAATTCGGTATCTATCTTTTAGCTCTTTTGTGTATGGTTAGGGCCCCCGCGCACTAGTGACCAATATCGCGGCGACCACTGCAGGATATGGTTTTATTAGTAGTTTGCGTGGCGGTCGAGATCTTAACTCGACAGTGACCATCTGGCCCCCATATAAAACTGTGTTAAAGCTTGGCGCGCACTTATGCGCGGCGAAGCGCGGAAAAAAAACGGTGCATTGGGATTCATCGCATGTAGTACAGTATGGGTCCGTGGACTCTAGCGAAGCGCGGCGCGTCGAATTCAATGCTAAAACCCCTATCCTCATATTTCGGCGCGCATTAGTGCGCGCTAAGCTTTAGTCGCCGCGATCTAGACGCGCGGCCTTGGTCCCTAGTACGCGGGGGCTCTTAGTTGTTTCTATCTTGGCTAGGTAGATATTTTTTTACTTTCCCTGGTAAATATCACGACATTGACATACCTAGAGAGAGATTTTTTCTGCTAATAATTAAATTACTATTATATACATTTATGTACCTACTTAATTACACATCAATAAATAATGTTGTATTACATAAAAAAATTTTGCAATGCACCGGTGAAGTTTGTGTTTATAATATAACCAAGTAACTAGGTGGTGGCTGCTAAGAAGCTTTAATTACTTTTTTTTATATTATTACTAAAATGTCAGGGATTCCTATATAAGTACATATTAAACATTATTTGGCAAATAATTAATGAGGCAACACCCACGAAATATTTCAAGTTTTATATAAATAGACGCAAAATGATTAAAACTGTTTCGGAGATGAACATAAATCAAATCTAGCCTACGGTATATTTTTTATTATTTCCTATTTATTTTTCTATTTATATATTAAAATAAGTTCGAAGTGGAATGAACTTCTTCATCTTTTAGTCTATTCATGATTCTTGGAAGCTTAAGCTCCAAGCGGTGGCCCAACCAGAGGGGGGGGGGGGATTGCCGGGCTGTAGCCCTTCACCCCGCATCTAAGAGCTCGGGTCTAAAAGTCTAATATTACAACCAAATTTTTCATCCCATCCTTGGATTCTTAATTTAAATTTTTAAACAATTATTAAAAACATGTAAAACCAACTCAGCAAAAAATCAATAGGTATATCAGTTTGTCTTTTTGTACATGCAGTGGCGTAGTCAGAAAATATGTTCGGGTGGGGGGCTCATATTTTCTAACCAGGTGTTTTAGGGTTCGGGGTTTCAAGTTAAAAGTAAAACCATATTAACATGTTTATACATAATATATTAATGTCGGGTTTGTTTAGATTAGAAATAACTATGGCGGATAAAAACCATTAAAAAAAATCTTTTATCTTATGAAAGTAAGGGAAGCAGTGCTTCCATCGCATCTATTTACTACAGGCTACTGTATTTTTAGTGGTTTATCCTGTCTCGAATGGACTCAGATTTTTCAAATATAAAAGATAATGCAATAACATAAAAACATTTTTTTTTCGATCGAAGAGAATAAGGCTAATATCGCCTTAACCAGAACTCAGGATCCAGTAAAACAAATTGTCATCCTTCCAGGTGTCGAATAAATCACCGACATCACCGGGCTAAGGAGTCTGAAGGACCAATTATGATATTGGACATCGTACGCGTCACATTGCCAAGCAAAGCCACGGATAAGTCGCCCGAGAACGGCGCAAACGTCTGATCAACAACTATGATATTAACTGACAGTCATGACATGACACAGGCACTTTAATCAACGTCCACCTCAAGGCGTGAAAAACCTTATACGAGGCAGATCACCTCATCGGAGATGGGAGGAATACCTCCCACCAACAAGGGGGCCCTGTATTGTCAATGTCAAGAGCGTCCGGGGTTTCCACGCTGTGGACCCCTTCGTCTATTCAGTGCACCGCGGTCTAACAACCGGGTCGGAGGGTTATGGGTTTATACAGTTCCCCAAACACTGAAGCGTTCACTGTCTTTTCATAGTCCATGATCGGGCGTTTCGTCCTACTGGGACTCATCAGAGATGCGCGATACCTGAGGCCGCGACTTGCAAAAAGTCAGCGCCTATGGCTGTCAATCGTCTGACGTCTGTGTGCTATTTTGCAAGTCGCGGCCTCAGGTATCGCGCGTCTCTGATGAGTCCCAGTAGGACGAAACGGCTGATCATGGACTATGGATAGACAGTGAACGCTTCAGTGCTTGGGGAACGGTATAAACCCATAACCCTCCGACCCGGTTGTTAGGCCGCGGTGCACTGAAGAATAGACGAAGGGGTCCACAGCGTGTAAACCCCGGACGCTCTTGACATTGACAATACAGGGCCGCCTTGTTGGTGGGAGGTATTCCTCCCATCTCTCACGCCTTAAGGTGGACGGTGGTTAAAGTGCCTGTGTGATATCATGACTGTCAGTTAATATCATAGTTGTTGATCAGACGTTTGCGCCGTTCTCGGGCGACTCATCTGTGGCTTTGCTTGGCAATGTGACGCGTACGATGTCCAATATCATTTTTCTTTTCATTTAGAAAGACTTAAGAGCAAAATAATGCTGCTGTCGCCTGTCAAGGTGCAAAGTATGTAATTTTTTTAATGTCAGTATCTCGTTTACGGTGGATGAGAAGCTACAATATTCTACAGCCGCATATAAGCCTCTTTCTTTGACGTTAACTACAATATCCCCGTTTCCTTTCACATACAGATTACACGGTAGAAAGCATTATGCAAATCACTAAAATCTTCATCTACCACGCCAGCATCACCTCTCTAATCAAAGCCCGCCAGTCTTTCACCATAGTTCTTAATATTATGCATAATAATCCACGCCAATTCAATTGTTTCCAAACCAGCGGCCGTCGAACAATTGAACATCGACATCGATAACAAAAGAACGTCTGGGATGCGGATGGTTACGCTGATGGGTGTTATATTGTTTCTTCGTGTTCGTCAGTTGTTTTTTTCATGATATTAGGTTTTGCGAAAAACTAAATTGCCGGTTTGTTTTTTTTGTTCTTTTTTTTGTGTTGAGAAGCGTCAAGTATCTGCTAGGTAGACCGGGTGATGCATCGTGGTTGGAAACATAGGAAGTCCCATGCAAGTTTCAGATTGTACAAATATTTGCTTCCCCGTTGACTTTTGACCGGGGTTGGCGAGTTGATACTGGGTAATTCTTTCAGATTGCATTAAAATTGATTTTTGCCTCCAGAGGAAGAAGTCGTTTGGTGAGAGGTCAACAGACGTAGCTGGCCAATTGATTATTGGGTTTGGACCGACAATGTGCCTATTAAAGACATTATTTAGATATTCGCGTACCACAAGCGAATTGTTGGCCGGGCAACCATCCATTCGGAACCAAATCTCATTTTCATCAGCAACTTTCTCCAGTGCGGGTCCAATTTGATTTTGAAGAAGATCTAAATATGTTGGATCCGTAAGATTTCCGTCAATAAAAAATGGTCCAATGATGCGATGTCTAAAAATTTCTGCCCAAACATTTACTTTCTGTGAGTATTGGGTTCGAGTGCATGCCAGACGATGTTTATTTTGTAGGCTCCAGTACCGATCATTTTGTGTATTCTTCTTATTATTTAATGTAAATGTGTATTCGTCTAAGAGGCAAATATTTTGTAAAAAATATCTGGTGTTAGCTCGCTCCATCATTTCAAAACACAAAAGTGATCTTCGCTCTTCATCCCCTTCTATCAATTATTGATGGTTTTGATTATTATATAATAGTTATTTACGATATAAGTGTTGTAAAGATTCATATTACAATACGAGATGTTAAAGTTGTCAAACTGGGCGTCAGCCGAGTTTAATAAAACATCGAGTGTAGTAATATGAATTTACAACAAGAATATTGTACAAAATTTTATCTACTTTCATCTATGAATAAAAATATTTGGCAAAAGGCATTTTTTAAAATAAAAATGCACCTGCTATTAAGTTTACTAATCAAGTTTTTTATGTTACCTTTCGCATAGTTACTGTTTCGCATGGTTACTGTCGAAACTTTGTCAAACAAATTCATAAATATAAAAAGCGTTTTTCAAAATGAGCGATTCTGATGAAAGTTTACCCTCTGATATAGAAGCAGCGGCAAACGAAGCGATCACAAGTTTAGTTCCGACAAAATCCAGGGCGCGGTATGAATTGGAGTATCAGAAGTTTGAAGATTGGTGCAAAGCTAACAAAATAAAGGAGGTGTCTGAGAAAATCCTTTTGGGTTATTTTTCCGTAAAGCAACGCTCCCAGAAACCATCTACACTATGGACTCACTACTCAATGTTGAAAACTATAACTTCAGTCAAGAAAAATCAAGATATAAGCAGATTTTCTCAACTAATCGCATTTTTGAAAAGAAGTTCAGAGGGTTACAAGGCCAAAAAGTCCGAAGTTTTCACAAAGGAAGACGTATGTAAGTTTCTTAGTACTGCAGATGATGAAACATATTTACTTATGAAGGTTGTTATGATAATCGGCATTTTTGGGGCTTGTCGGCGCGAAGAACTAGCTAAGTTAATGTTGGATCATATTGAACACAATGATTTGTATATAAAAATTGTGATTCCATTCTCGAAAACCAAAATTATGCGAGAATTTGTTATAACAGAAGGAAATGCGACAGGTGTCAACTGTTTAAGTATTTTTCGAAAGTATGCTAAACTTCGTCCTCTTAATACACCTCACAGGCTGTTTTTTGTATTCTATGGAAAAGGAAAATGCACCTCCCAGCCTGTCGGAATTAATAGTTTTGGAAGTATACCAAAAAAGATTGCAACAAAACTTGGATTAAATAATCCCAAAGGATACAGTGGACATTGTTTTAGGATGTCCTCAGCCACCATTCTAGTTGATGGTGGTGCAGATATGCAGATGTTAAAGCGTCATGGGGCTGGAAATCCTCTTCTACGGCAGAAGGCTACGTTGAGAATTCTTTAGAAAATCAGAAACAAATAGCAAAGAAGATCATGGGGTCAGACACGGATTTAATGATTGGAAATTCGAACGTAAAGGGCTCCATCATATCCACTTCTGGTATACAAATTTCTAACTGTAAAAAGTGTATTATTAATGTTTATAATAAATCTTAAGTGTTATATTTTAATTAATAATTGGTAATGAATTTTATAATTGTTAATAATAAATTATTCTTCTAAACAGTGTGATTTTATTTAACAGCAAAATTTTAATAAAACCGGTGCCTTACAGCACTAGTGCTGTAAAGGCATCTATTACAGCACGATTTACAGAACTGTAAAATTCATATTACTAAATGAAAGTAGATAAATGATATTTATGCTCTTTCAAAGTTAGCAGTACTGTAGTGATGGTATTTTTATTTTCGTCGACGCGAAGTAAAATATTAAGATCTCTATCATTGTTTTCTTCAGCTCTCTCATGCTTCTGTACTGTGCGTTTGCAGTTGTTTATTACAGTGCCTTTCGCCTCAAACTTAGTCATAATTTTTTGTATTTCCGACTTGGTAGGAATGGGTCTATCAGGGTAATAAACGGAAAACATATCAGATAAATACTTAAGCTTTTCCCCACATAGTACCATTTTATCAAATTGACATTTTTTTCTATTGTGTCACTCATAATAATTATCTAGATAAAAAAACTATTACTAGTAACAATCTAATACATGCAAATTACATTTGACATTGACAAATCACAGGCTGACAAGCCCAATCAATTCTGGTGTCCGCAGCATCACCTGTTGTATTCCAATAAAAAACCAATCGCAATCCTGTTCAAATAAGGTTGGAGACAATGACGTTTCTTAAACGGCAGTAGAGTTTTGGACTTGCATTGTCTTTATTTGTTTAGTTAGAATCACTACGTTTCAACTGGTAAGCATCTTCAGTCGTCTTCAGGTGAATACACCGTACGTAGTGATTCTAACTAAACAAATAAAGACAATGCAAGTCCAAAACTCTACTGCTGTTCAAATAAGTTTAGATCAGGTTGTCCAAAATGGTTCAAAATCCACATGTGAACTCATCACACAGAAACCCTAAAAAAGTCTCCCTACAACCCCGTTTTAAAGTCAACAGGGGATCAAATATCAGTCTAAAACTTGCATGGGATTTCTTATGTTTCCAACCACGCTGCACCACCCGGTATAAGACTTGAATGGCGGAAGAGTTTTGAATTTGCTTTGTCTTTATTTGTTTAGTTAGAATCACTACGTTTCAACTGGTAAGCATCTTCAGTCGTTTTCAGGTGAATACACCGTACGTAGTGATTCTAACTGAACAAATAAAGACAATGCAAGTCCAAAACTCTACTGCTGTTCAAATAAGTTTAGATCGGGTTGTCCAAAATGGTTCAAAATCCACATGTGAACTCATCACACAGAAACCCTAAAAAAGTCTCCCTACAACCCCGTTTTAAAGTCAACAGGGGATCAAATATCAGTCTAAAACTTGCATGGGATTTCTTATGTTTCCAACCACGCTGCACCACCCGGTATAAGACTTGAATGGCGGAAGAGTTTTGAGTTTGCTTTGTCTTTATTTGTTTAGTTAGAATCACTACGTTTCAACTGGTAAGCATCTTCAGTCGTTTTCAGGTGAATACACCGTACGTAGTGATTCTAACTGAACAAATAAAGACAATGCAAGTCCAAAACTCTACTGCTGTTCAAATAAGTTTAGATCGGGTTGTCCAAAATGGTTCAAAATCCACATGGGAACTCATCACACAGAAACCCTAAAAAAGTCTCCCTACAACCCCGTTTTAAAGTCAACAGGGGATCAAATATCAGTCTAAAACTTGCATGGGATTTCTTATGTTTCCAACCACGCTGCACCACCCGCTATAAGACTTGAATGGCGGAAGAGTTTTAAATTTGCTTTGTCTTTATTTGTTTTCAATCGTAACGTTTTAACTGGTAAGTATCTCCAGTCGTCTTCAGTATTCAATTAAAGGAGATACTAACAAATTGAAATGTTGGGATTCAAAACAATTAAAGCCAATTCAAGTCCAAAATTCTTTTTGTTTCAAACAGACCCCGTATTTAAAGCTTATTTTCAACTTTGTGTTAGATGATTGAACACTTATTTTTTTTCAAACGCCATACAATCATGCAATTTTAATCAATATGACGAAAATACGACGAAATTTGGTCACCGCAACTGTATACTTGACACAAAACCACAATAAAACTAAGAACAGCTCTTGGGCAAAAGGAAGATCACTTTCGTTCGGTTACGGAGTGTTGAATTCCGTTCAGATTTTCAGGTTCTGGTTTGTTGGTTTAAAAGAATGCTAATAACGGGGGAACAAGCTGAAATTTTCATTTTTTATGTAATTTTAAGTATATAATGCGCAAGTATATTGTGATTATCTCTTGGCCAACATGCAATTTCAATAGCCTAAAAATTTTAGTAATATCAGCCAGCGTTGAGTTTCCCAAGATGCAATCAATCAACTTTACAACATACGAGGGAAATTAAAATGGTATTCTCACGAATAATGGATTTAAAAAATGTTGTCCTCTGTATGCCAACAATGCTATAGTTCATAATGCTGCCATAGTCCCACCCACCTATTCCCCTTAAGTGTAACTTTCTTGATCTGAACCACGTCCAGTGCTAGATTAAACTAAAAATTTCACATATCCAGTTATTTTTTGCATAAATGTTTTTAGAAAAATGATTGGTAATGGCAGGCGTGGCTTGTTCATAATAGTTATTTACGATATTAGTGTTGTAAAGATTCATATTACAACACGAGATGTTGAAGTTGTCAAACGAGGCGTCAGCCGAGTTTAATAAAACATCGAGTGTAGTAATATGAATTTACAACAAGAATATTGTACAAAATTTTATCTACTTTCATCTATGAATAAAAATATTTGGCAAAAGGCATTTTTTAAAATAACAATGCACCTGTAAAAATGCACTTGCTATTAAGTTTACTAATCAAGTTTTTTATGTTACCTTTCGCATAGTTATTGTTTCGCATGGTTACTGTCGAAACTTTGTCAAACAAATTCAAAAACATAAAAAGCGTTTTTCAAAATGAGCGATTTTGATGGAAGTTTACCCTCTGATATAGAAGAAGCGGCAAACGAAGCGATCTCAAGTTTAGTTCCGACAAAATCCAAGGCGCGGTATGAGTTGGAGTATCAGAAGTTTGAAGATTGGTGCAAAGCTAACAAAATAAAGGAGGTGTCTGAGAAAATCCGTTTGGGTTATTTTTCCGTAAAGCAACGCTCCCAGAAACCATCTATACAATGGACTCACTACTCAATGTTGAGAACTATGAATTCAGTCAAGAAAAATCAAGATATAATTGTTAATAATAAATCATTCTTCTAAAAAGTGTGGTTTTATTTAACAGCAAAATTTTAATAAAACCGTTTTTTCCATTACAGCACTAGTGCTGTAAGGGCATCTATTACAGCACTAGTGCTGTAATAGATGCTCTTACAAAACGATTTACAGAACTGTAAAATTCATATTACTAAATGAAAGTTGATAAAGTAATTTGATCAACCTATAAATTTAACCCACCTAATTAATTTGGTTTTCAAAACAAATAAAAATGATTATCCTTCAAAAAAATTAAATATTTCAAAATGTGTCATGCCACGCCACTGGAAGAAATATTTTCACTTTAAATTCACTGTAATTTATAACTTATCGGTTGTAAGGCACCCATTTTCATGCCATTATCTTAAATGGTTTCATGCTATTACAAAAAAAAACTTTCCACCCGACCCTCTTTGAGGGGCTCTCTCTAGCCCCATAAAAAAGCATTTCTGGGGGTATGTTTGTAGGACATTTTTGTCATATCTTTTTATGTAATTTACGCCCCAAAAATATTGCGTGCTAATTTCGGAACACCCTGTGTAGAGTGATACAGATTGTTATAAATAAGTATAAACATGGTAATCCACAAATGATTTATGGTATACCAGTGGCGGCTCGTCAGGTGAAATAAAAATAAAACCAGGAGGAAAGTTTTTCGACAATAATAAATATTAATATACCAATAAAGCTACCATCGTAGCCCTTAAAAATAATTATGTTCGAATTAATAATATTAATTTAATCCAAAGGTAGCTATGCATAATAAGGCCACGGCTCCGATGGACAATAATTATAAACACTCGTGCATTTTGGCGCGCCCCAGGCGATCGTGGCCGTTAGCTCAAAGCAAGTAAAGACCAACGCTCAACATGGCTTTGATATTCACCGTTGCTATGGTTACGCGACGTCAGTCACACGACAGCATGTAACAATTTGCGTTAAGATGAAGGGCAATTTTAACATGGATCAGTCGTATGCACCATTGTTTTAGCATTGGTTTGCCTAACCTTAAGGTATTGATTTTGAGACTTCGCGAAACTTACGGTTATAGATACCGTTCTTACGTCATTTACTGTGTGATTAAAAAGTTTTGTTTTAATTTTTCAGTTAATTCAGTATTGTATGTACCTACTTAGTTGTGTGTTTTAAAAATGAACCCAATTAATGACATAGTTTGTAATTTGTTGGAAACTCCATTCAGTCGTTGAACAGATGAGGACAAGAGAGACGATTTGTCACGGGTCGGATTTTTAGTCAATGTTTGTTTAAGTACCCACACTATACCTAGTTCTTCGCCATTTTTTAAGACCGCGAGCCGCCACTGTGGTATACAGAGCTCATTTATTTATATATACAACCTTTATTAAACGCAATTTATAGCCCCGATAAGAATAATGAATGAACGTTTTTAAACAGGGTGTTTTAAAATGTATGGTCAATAATTATGGTTCAAGTAGATTGGGTCAATCAGTCAGTCAGAAATTCATACTTGCGCTTGGGGCAGATTCTTTGATTAAAATTAGTAAAATCTAATTGATTCTTACTAAACAACGTTTTGTTACCACAACATTGCACTCATATAATAATCTAATCTAAATCAACCTATGCTAATTTTTTTCTCTATAGCTTGGTATAACAAGATATTAAAATATACAAAATCTAGCCGTTTGTTTTCGAAATTCAATAAATGGGTAATATTTTTTTTTTTAATTTTCATAAATTTTAAATATTAATAATTATTTAATCCGCCTATAAATTATTCAATTCAAGTTGGTGGTTTTTAAGAAACAAGTAAAAACTCCAGACAATACTGAAAATCTCAAAGTAAGAACTTGCCAATTTTAAATAACTCAAAAACTAGTCATAGAATTGGATTACGACCATAGACACTTTTAGTCAGGACGTCAAGATCTATAAAATACACAAAATTCAGAAAAATTAGGCGAAAGCCATTTCCCAAAAGCTTTGTGAGGGGTCCTTAAAGTGTAAATTTGAAACAGTAAAATGTGGGTGTAGGGTTGCCAACCCTCCAGGTTTGGTTTGGAGGCTCTAGGTTCAAACGGTGTCTCCAGGTCGAAACCCTTTCACTCCAAGTTACGGGTATCGGGGAGAAGGGTTACACGAGTAGATGACCATTTTTTCTAGAAGACACCTTTTATTGGGAGGGCGGCGACCTTTTTTTTATTATTTAGAAATCACTTTTGATTGGAGGAAGTATAAAACTTCAGTTCAACAATTTTTAAAAGTTGGCATTTGGAAACCCCACGTGGGAGTAAAAAAAGAAATTTTTTTGACATTTATTCGTCCCTGGTATACAGTTATTTTTGAACAAAGGTAAGGTTATAACTGCAGTGACCTGTAATAATCACTTACCACCTAAAGTTCAGATTTATTAATACATGTTCAGAAAGTTGGCATTTATAAATAGGCAAGGTTCACGACATGTCAGGATGTCAAGAGAACAAGAACCGAGCTAAACTAAATCGCCAAAGAGTTAATAGTCCGAGTGCTAATGACAAATACTCGGCATATTCTATAATATATCTTCGTAACGCACGGAGCGACATCTGTGTCGTTGTCAGCTTATTACTTTTGGTAGAATTTTATGTTAGACGCAGAGACGTATAGTGATATTTAAAGCAATTTTTATAAACATACTCATTTTTAAATAAACTGCTGGGCAATTGCTTTCGAGCAAGAAAAATTTTGGCTAAATTTAACAGTTAATATTTTCTGAACCAGATATGATATCGACCTACGGTTTTAAATGGTTGATAGATTCATCCCTTGGGAAACAATTGTTAATGTTGGATTTTCTTCAACTGTCAGAAAATTTTATATACAGGGTGTTAAAGAAGACGATGACTTTGCTCCAATTTTAATGGTGTGTAACGTTCACAATAATATTTTTAAATACAGAAGAACATTATATATATTTTATATTTATATATATTTTTAAATTTTATCACTCGACGTCAATTGAATCACTGATTCATACCAAAGAAAGTAATTTGTAAAATTTTTGATATCTGTTATATTTTAAGAGATACCGAATTTTTTAGAAAGCCTTGCTTTATTTTAACTTATTGGTAGCTAGATATCTCACTGTGCGTTGTATCGTGCTACCTTTGCGAGTGATTATTATACCTTATTATATAACTTGATTATGTTCAGTAGCAATCGGTCATTCGGGTTTACTGTCAAACTGTCCAGCATTTATATCGTTTTTCTTAGTTTCGTGTATTTGTATGTATTTTTTTGGAAATATATTGAGCTGATTAACATTTTAACACCTTAAAATGACTAATAAGTGTATTGTGCGCGGCGCAAGGAACAAACCACGAGATTGTATATATTTTCATAGATAAGTACAAAACCATACATAGACGGTCAGTTTTTTATTTTGTTAAAAGATGTAATTACTTTTCGTTGATTTATACATTTTATGCCCTTTAAAAGATGGTCCTCCGTCATATTTTTTTATACCAATGAGCCATAACAGAGTGTTCCAGGGGGAAGAAGGGGGGGGGGGTCAGAACCCCCTCCAGAGCAGCATAGAATAATGTAACTTAATATCAAACAAGCTGACACAAACAGCTATTTATGATAACTAACCAAAGAAAAAAAAATAAAATAATTTACTAAAGAAGGAACTATTAGTTATAGCAAATTTACACAAACAAAGTTTTATGAAATATGCCGTGGAAGATATAGCTGAAAAACATAGTATAACTATGCTGCACATATCATTGCGAACTAAATCCTATAGAACTTATATGGACGCAAGTAAAAGGATTTGTAGCAAGACACAGCACGACATTCAAAATGAAAGACGTTAAGCTACTGTTTAATCAAGCCATTAAGGAAGTGACACCAGAAAACTGTCATTAAAGAATTGGAGAAAATTTGGAACTTGACCACCTAATTGATCGGACCATCGACCCGTTAATTGTAATGTTAAGAGGAGATGACAGTTCCTCAGATGACGCAGAATATTATGATTTTTTATAATTTAATTTCTGTATAATGTATTTTGTATTTTTTTATAATGTCTAATAAAAAATATGTGTACCCAATACAATGTACATAATGCACGCCTTTGTCACACCATTTTCAGTGTTTGTAAATGGATAACAATAGGCAAAACCCATAAATTAACCCAAACCCGAGTGGTACTACCTGCACTTGATGAAAATAAAGAATTTTGCAATGAAATCAATGCCAAATTATGAAAGTAGAATCGCCAGCGCCGCTCGGACTAAAACGAAGAAGAAAACAAGAAGAAAAGATCGCGACGTCCAAGTCAAGGCACACATTTCTTCTTTGTGGTGTGGATTTACCGGTTCACGTTTTTACCGAACGTAACCAGGTTTTGTGTGGGTCGAGATCATGCATGCATGAGAGAGTCTTTGACGTTGTATCGGTTTCAGGTAGTGTGAGAAATAGGTATTCTTTGAAATTTTTTATGCGGATTTCTAACGGTTTCTTATTAAATATCAATTCGGGTTAGAGTGAGGCTACTATTTTGAGAAGAAGAGTGAAAAGCAGAGATTGTTAGATCCGCAGTCGTCCGAACGTGTTAAAATTTCCCATGTTAAATTGCGCTTTCTTGAAGTGAATTACAAAAAAACTAAATAAATTATTGTTTTTTTTTCACCAACGGAAACGTGGTAACCATGTGGGTTAGAGATTTTCATGTAGAAAAAAAAATCGAGGAAATAGATATAAGCCAATAAAAATTAAAAAAAAAATTACTAAAATTTCTGTATTTTGAAAAATATTTAGAAATATTTTTTTTTTAATAAAAATAACTTTCTCATATTCACCAATATCTGTAGAGACCGAATTTAAAAAGTTTTTTAAAATCCATTAATAAAAATGGACAGGATTCGCTTCAAGAGAACGAAATGTTTTTAATATACAGGGTGTTTCACGGTGAATGGAACGTTAGACGTTTATGGAAAACAAGTGTTACGTTTTCTTGAAAAATTTAGTTGCTTAGATAAACATCCATGGTCTATTGCTTTAAAATATTTTCAGCTATGCGGCGTTGTCGCTTTTGCCCGAAACAAGTGGCAACATCGTCATTTTAAACGGAACAGCCTATATAATATATTATTTTCCATTTCCTTATACTATTCCACGTGTATTTTGTATAAAATGTCTAAATTCAATTGTTTTTGAGATATTTTACAGGCTCTAGCACCGGAACGGTGCATCAGAGAAAAATAGTTCCTATCTCCGTTTTTTATTCTCTATCTTAAAGGCACGACTTCTGGTTTAACATGTTAAACCTTAAACCCCTTTTCTTGGTTTAACATGTTAAACCGAAAGTTGATAATTTGGATAGAGAATAAAAAACTAAGAGAGGGAGGTGAGGAGAAAACCATTTTTCTCTTAGATGCGCCGTTCCACCGCTACAGCCCGTCAAAGTCTGAAAACGGCATATTTTAAACGCTAATATCTCAAAAACTATTTAATCTAGACATATGACATTTTATACAAAATATACGTGGAATTGTATAGGGAATTAGAAAATAATATAATATATAGGGTGTCTCATTTAAAATAACGATGTTGCCACCTGTTTCTGGCAGAAACGGCATGCTGAAAATATTTTAAAACAATAGACCCTGGCTGTTCATCTGAGCAACCGAATTGTTAAAGAAAACGTATCACCCGCTTTCTATAAACGTGTAACGTTCCATCCACCGTGAAATACGCTGTATATAGATATAATTTCGCATTGAGCTGGGGCAGGGGAGGCAGTCCCCCCCCCCCATTACAAAATGGGTGTTTTTTTAATTTGAGTCTTAAAAATTGTAAGGCTGGTGAATTCAAAATTTTTTTTAGAAGAAAATTTTTAGAGCCGCGATACGCTCTTTTTTTTAGTCGCCCCTCCCCTCAATAAAATCCTGGATCCGCCACTGGAGCTGGTAACTTTGAAGAAGAATTTAGAAATATTGTTCGGATCCACTTAACATTGTTGTTTCGCTATTAGAATCCTTATTAACTATAACTTAATACTATCTCTATACATAGGCATCCATAGAGGTATGGGCCAAAGGGGGCACCCCCCCCCCCTCCCTCAAGCTCGTTGTATAGTTTTTTTGGCATATGAGCCCTAGTACCTATCTATAAAAAGTTATTGGAAATTGGTCCTTGGCCCCCTTCTAGCGCCAAGTCGGGGAAGGTGGAAAGCGTTCTTTCAACTTTTTTTAGAAGCCACTTTCAGAAAGATTTTAGCACGCTACGGATCTTTTTTTTTATTTCGACAGGAAACCTTTTTTGTCCCCCTTCCCCTGATTAACGCTCTATGGACGCCCTTGTTTCTATATAAGGATTTGTTTTTTAAAATATGAAGAAAACATTAATAATATGTTAAATTCCACTTTATTTAAAAAACACTACTAACTCTGACTCAACATGTGCATGCTTTATCAGCTATAAAGCTGTGTAGCGAAACATGTCGAGTCAACAACTATTTTAATAGTATTTTTTAAAATAAACTGGAATTTAACACATTATTAGTGTTTTCTTCATATTTTAAATTATGGAGTTCCACCTAGTAAAGGCAGAATCTATTCAATTTGTTTTTATTTACTGGTCTATCCCAATCGAAATTTACCCCGCTACTCCAGTCGCCACTGTTCTACAGAGTTAAAAACAATAAATTACTTCAAAACTGTTTTACCGCAACATCTTCCATTGGATATTAGATAACTTCATAATTCACTTACCGCATTACCCCAAATACTTTGACCGAAATCTAATTACCGAAGAAAAAAATCTTCGGAACCGGTAAATCTCTCATACTCGATTTTAATGAGAAAAAGTGGGAAATTCGTGCCGACTCATTTACCATTAGCAAGGAGTTTATTCTTGAATTCCTAAATTACTATTTCACTACAGTGCTTTATACTGGCAAAACTCTTAAATACTACCTGGACAGAATCAACAAGATTTTTTAGCGACAACATTTTGATAGATGTCATATAAAAACTATTGTTAGTCTGACAAATGTCATCCTGGTTTAAAAAAGACAAAATAAGTAATTTAAACGAAAATGCAGGTTTGGGTGCCAATCTACCCCAGAAATTAAAAAGTCGATAGCTGAAAATCTTCACACGGAAGTCCAAGAACTCAATTTGGGCACAGTTCTCAGAGTTTCTAATGGTAAGAAATTATAAACTGAAAAAATGTACTACTGTGATGGAACTAGTAAAAATCCTCGAAGATTACGCCTTTAATATGAAGAAGGGTAAAGGCGAAGACTATAAAGAATCTTCAGTAGAGACACTTTAGCAAAAAAGATTCAATAAATGTATTTTGCAGAATACGAAATAAAGTTTGAGGCTTTTAAGGATATTTCCTTTAAAAATGCGCTAATAGCAAGAGATACAAAGAGAAAGCAGCTCCAAAGTTGTCAGGAAAAGAGAAAAGCAAGTTGAAACGCATTATCTATCAAAGATTTACTAACAATAATGCAAAGCTACAATGAATAAAACCCCGATGAAGCACAAAAAAAGCTTTTCAATCTCTGCTCATTTGAACTAGCTTGGAGAGGCAATGATGCCGTAAATTGCAAAATTCAATATTTTCAAAAGGAGTTTGATACCATGGGAGAATTTACCTTACGAATTGAATATAGCAGCATATTTTTCAAGACAGCTCAAGGTGGGTCAAAGGGATTGGCAAACAGCAAATAGTTGGTAAGAAATTCATCAAATAAAGACTTATGCCCTGTAAGTTTATTTTTAAAATTATTGGAAAAAAGAGGACCAAACATTTCCACAGAGAGACTATTTCTCTCCGTTCATTCAAACTAACAGAAGGGATGTTGGTTCAAAAATACGCCACTATAAATAAATACAGTATCTAAGTGGACCAAAGCTTTAGCGGAAATAATTGGAATTGATACGAAAAAGTATAAAACAACAATCTCAACGATCTTCCGCTGTGTCTGCCCTATTTAAACAATGTGTTGGGGAACAAGAATAGTTAACAGGCCACTCAAACGCAAATTCCCTGAAACCACATCTGCAACTAGATCCTAGTCATCATCTGAAGCTCATCGAAAATTTCAGAACAATAAATGAAGCATGTTCTGGACCTTCGATTTCTCAAATGCAAATCAATCATACCCAAAACCATGCTTTGATAGAAAATAATAGACAAACTATTACTTATAACAACTGTACGTTTAATATTAGTAAAAAATAAATAAAATTTCTAGTTTGCTAAATAAACAGTGTGTTTTTATTGTTTTCTCGTGAAATAGTCTTGTCGAATATCATTCGAGTGAAAATTGTGTATCGGCTTAATTTTCTCTTGGTTTTATTTAATTTCGAAGCTTTTTGGTAATTTCGCTCATGAAATTGCCAAGCAACAAACTTTTATACCAGTTGAAAATTTTACCGGCAACATTTTCTCTTTTATGATATTATATACGATAAAACAAATTTAATCCCTAAGGTTTCAGTGTATTTTTGAAAATTTAATTGAGCAGAATTTTTATTTTTACGGATCTTTTTTCTTCTGACTCGTACAACCCGCTGCTCTCCATGTGAAAGCAATGAGTCTGACAGTATTTTGAACTTGAAGATAGACACATAACTAGAGTTGATTCTTCTTTTAGCTTTAAATGACAGAATGTTAGAGCGTCGACTAAGACGGAGAAAATGTAAACACGCGACCCGACAGAAATACGGTGTGCGTTAATTATTAAATTAAAATCTAAAATCAAGCGAAGTTTCCCAAAACGTAGCCGATTTCCCTAATCAGTTAATTTTTTCTCGGTAACAAGAATTTCTCTCGCTAGACTGTTTGAATTTGATTTCAGATTTGAGAATAGTTACCCATGATTTGCTCGGTAAAAATCTTAATCATTATCAGCTGTTGTTCGACTATGAAGAGAATGATTTACAACCGGTGTACTGGCCTAGTTTCGGCCTAATTTAGGTGTTAATAATTATTGTAATTAGCTGTATAATACATGCACAATATCCTAGTGAGAAGAATAAGCCGATCGAGGGGTCGAGGCGTAAAGTATAATAATAGGCCTGAGTTTGACCTTACCGCATAGAGCAGAAAAAATAAAACTTTCTATGGTTTCAATTTTTAAATTCTTCAATTATTTACTAAGAATCTACGCTCTCTAATAAAACACGAAAAACAACTAACAACAATTACAAGCAATGGCAACACCCGATCGCTCTGTGAACGACGCACTTCTACCTGATTGAGGTCTCGAGTCTGGTTTCCTGTTTCTAAGCTGTCTTTGTCTATTTAAGTTACCGAAACAAAGATACCAATATAATTGGTCGCACGACTGACAAATAAAATAATTGCGGTGTTAATAGGATGATGTAAATCTCTTTTCATCTTATGTTTTTAAACTTCCTGCTTTCGCGCCAGGTTTTTAATTGTTTCTAGAAAAGGTTTGTGATACTCTATGGTCTATTTCAGAAAGGTGTAGAGTAATAAAATGAGAAATTCCATCTAGTTCAGCTCAATTTCGGTGTCGGCCATAGGCGTAGACAAATTTTGTGCATTAAATTATTTATGATAACTAACCAAAGAAAAAAAAAGATAATTTGATAAAGATGGAACTATTAGCTATAGCAAATTTTCACAACGTCGTTTTATGAAATATGCCGTGGAAGACATAGCTGAAAAACATAGTGTACCTAACTGTGCCACGCATACCGCCAGATCATTGCGAACTAAATCCTATAGAACTTATATGAGCGCAAGTGAAAGGATTTGTAGCAAGACACAATACGACATTCAAAATAAAAGACGTTAAGCTACTGTTTGATCAAGCCTTTAAGGAAGTGACACCAGAGAACTGGCGAAAAGCAGCCCATCATGTCATTAAAAAAGAGAAGAAAATGTGGGATCTTGACCACCTGATCTATAGGACCGTCGACCCGTTGATTATAACGTCAAGAGGAGATGACAATTCCTCAGATGACGAAGAATATTATGATTTCTTATAATTTAATTTGTGTATAATGTATTTTTTGTATTTAGTATTTTTTTTATAATGTTTAATAAAAAATAAGTGTACCGAATATTATGCTCATAATGCACGCCTTTGTCACACCATTTTCAGTGTTTGTGAATGGATAACAATAGGCAAAACCAATAAATTGACCCTACCTGCACTTGATGAAAATATTTTTATTATTGAAATATATTTTCAATAGATTTTAGTTCAAGATGTTGGTGCTGAATATAATAAATCGATCGATTGGAGGGAAAAAATCTATTGGCACGTCAAACCATGCCAAATAAATATATATCCCATCCATATACCACTAAAGACAACATCGCGGACCACCAGTACCAGTGTGCCGCGGACCACCAGTTGGGAAAAATTGCTCTAACTTCTAGAGGTATTTAGCCCAACATTAAGCTTTGGCCTCCGTTTTATCGGAAACTGCTGGGTCTAGGTACGTTGGAGATCTTGGCCACCCGAAACCCCTCACCCGTCATATTCAAACAATAAAAAACACGAAAACATATGACTTCGTCGGTTCACGTCACCCATAATACAGGGTGATTCCTAAGTTAATACTCTGTATAGAAGGCATTAAAATAAACAACATTTTCTAATACCTTTTTTCAAAAAATTTAAAAATAGCCGAGTTACAGAAGTAAAAAATGTAAGTGCGGGCCTGGTAATCAAAACGTAGCCCTTTACTTTATATTGTTTTTCTGCGTTTTTTGTATGTTAGTCATGCATTTTACGGATCGGTCGTCAGTTATTTATTTTGGCAATTCGCTGCGTGGTGTGGTTTTCTGAAGCAAATTAATTTTAATAAATTGGTGAAAATGGTAAAATTTAAAAACAATGAACTACTTATGGTGCTAATTTAGTGTGAGTGTCGTAAAAGTGCGGTTGCTTCATCTCTACACCCAGAAGTTTTCTTAATGTTATTTAACGGGCAAGTTAGGCAAAACCGTATTTGATTTGTAGTGTAATAAATGAATGTAAGTACTTTATTTTTGGGTTTTTTGAAAAAAGGTATTTGAAAATGTTGTTTATTTTAAAGCCTTCTATACGCAGCTAAAAAAGAAGTATCAACTTAGGAATCACCCTGTATAAAGTAATACCGCTACGAGTTTTTTCTTGCCACGGATACATTTTCTCGTTTAGCCAAAGCAGAATTAGACGATCTAAATAAAAAAAAAATTACAAAATTTTTTTTATGTGTTGTGGCCGAAGTAATACATTCCAACATTCCTGATTATTCCCTGGTAAACTCTAACCGCGTGTTCTAAACCTGCCACACATGCCGTATCCGGAGTAAAAGGTTTTCGCAATAAAACCGCGTATTTATGGACATGTTTATGGGTACTTAGGTAAGCCTTTTTGCCATTATTCTTTTAGTGTACTGCACTTCAACGAACCTAACAGAATCCTAGAGGCGTGACTCATAGTACAAGCGATTGTCTATGCTGTCATTTATATCCAAAAGTCGTTTTCATAGAATTTATACTAAGTGAATACTTCTGTTGCATTATGGACCTTATTAATAAATCACAGAACTCGCCTTACATTTTATTATCTACTTTTTCCTTAGTCGCTTTAAGCATTCCATACTCTAATGTCAGGTTGCACAAAGAATTTTAATAATAATTTTTTAACCGGCAAGTTTGACTGTGACATAAATGACTTTGACAGGCATTATATACTCACATTCAAAGGTGCGTGATTAGTAAATTAAAAATTAAGGTAACCGGGCCAGTATGATTGTGAGAAAATTATTTATGTCAATGAAATGAAAGGTATTTTTTTGTATTCAGCGTAATTTATTTTCTATTGCCTAGCGCTTTTGGCCTACTGGAAGCCATCTTCAGGGCTTAGGTTCTACAAGAAGAACATTGCGCTGAATACAAAAAATACCTTTTATTTCATTGAAAAACGGCGTACAACCGACTTCCCCCCCTTTTACATTACTCACACAGTATGGTGTTTCCGGTGAACCCCAGGGTATCATACAAGAAATTCATTGTCAAAAAAGAAGAACTATGTTCTTCTTGTAGAACCTAAGCCCTGAAGATGACCTTCCAGTAGGCCGAAAGCGCTAGGCAATAGAAAATAATTTACGCTGAATACAAAAAATACCTTTCATTTCATTGAAAAACGGCGTACAACCGACCTCCCCCTCTTTTACATTACTCACACAGTATGGTGTTTCCGGTGAACCCCAGGGTATCATACAAGAAATTCATTGTCAAAAAAGAAGAACTATGTTCTTCTTGTAGAACCTTAGCCCTGAAGATGGCCTTCCAGTAGGCCGAAAGCGCTAGGCAATAGAAAATAATTTACGCTGAATACAAAAAATACCTTTCATTTCATTGAAAAACGGCGTAGAACTGACTTCCCCCCCTTTTACATTTATGTCAATGTTACGTCTGTCACAGTCAAACTTTGCGGTTAAATAATTATTATTAAAATTCTTTGTACAACCCGACATAAAAGTTGTATTGTTATCGATTAAGAATAAAATATTGTGAAACAAGTAACAGTTACATCTACAATTATCTCTCTAATTTCAAAAAATCAAATTGTTATCTTATTCGAATACATATCATCATATTATAACACCAAAATGGTAGGTACACTATAATAATATTTTATGACAACAGCATGGAAGAAGAAGAAGAATATTTTGACAATCCTAGTTAGTTAGTGTGGTATAGTCGAGTATCCAATAAAGCACAAGTGACGGTTTTTATGCCGCTTCATCAATAAAAATGAATTTTCGATAGTCTCTTCTATACCTGTCTAATTGCATCGGTGCTGCTGGACCAATAGAGTGAGCAACCGATTTCGTGGTTAGGTTCATAAATGTTTAAAAGCTGTAAAATTCATATTTTTTAGACAGTGTCTAACAACGACACAGATGGCGCTCGGTGCCACATCTTACTGGTGTGTCCCACCAAGTGCTGCATATGTAGCTTTTAGTTCTCCTTTCTTTCGTCGGAACGCGTCTGGAGATGGATCTGACGAAACGAAAGGAAATTTTTCTTCTGTGCTCATATTTTTTACTTACGGCAACTTTATTTTTTATTATTTTTTCGTCACACAACTCACAAACTACGTAGCAACGTATAAACGGTAAATCTATACAAAACCAGCTAAGACAATAATTCACAATAATTCGGCTTTCAAGTGAGTGAGTAGAAACGTCGTTTTCAACAAACTAACGGTGTAACTCGAGTACGGTACATACCCGGCTTGGCGGACAGCTCGAGCTTAGTTGTTAATGCCACTATGACGATCGAGAAGCACTGTTGCCAGGCGAAGCAAATTTCGACTATTGATAATAGTTTATTTTTTAAAATTTGTTAAAATGTAGCTAAATGTGACCGATTATAAAATATTAGTAAAAGGTGTAAGACGAAAAATTAGATTGCAATTAGACTATTAGACTCTGAGCTCTTCTGCAGCTCGGCAGCCCCCCCCCCCCCCCCCCCCATCAAATACCCAACTGGTACAGCTATACCAGGTTGTTAGAATAATTATTAGTTCTGCCCGCTTACTATCGTAACTCTGAACTTACGCCTATCTAGTACTGCTTAAATTAGACACAAATATATGGCTAAAAAAGCAATCAGACTTCACACAGAGACCAGAATAAGCTGAAACACATGTGTTTGAGTTAAACCATACCCCTTTTACGACAGGACCACATGCCGTAATTCTACTTGGAAAGTGTATTTTTTCTTTCTGTGGGATATTCTGTTCTGCACCGTACGAGATACAGATATATTTTTATTGGATATAATTTAATTTAGTGTTTTGTTGGATAAGGTTTAAAGTACTTTTAGATACTACAACTGGATTGTATTTAACGCCATCTCATAGCAGGCCCATAAAAAAGATCTGTTTACATAAAGAAATAATAGCTAATATTTCTTAAAAATTATTTCTTTAAATTCAAGTTCCTAATCTCTCTACTACATAAAAGTTTATTTTTACCAATTCGATAATGATGGTTTAAACTTAAACTTTAAACTATAGTATATTTCAACAAGGTGTAGGTAGAATAATAAAATGGGAAATTCCGTCCAGTTCGGCTCAATTTCGGTGTCGGCCATAGGCGCAGGTACATTTTGTGCATTAAATTATTTATGATAACTAACCAAAGAAAAAAAAGAAGATGATTTGATAAAGAAGGAACTATTAGCTATAACAAATTTACACAAACATCGTTTTATGAAATATGCCGTGGAAGACATAGTGTAACTGTGCTGCGCATACCGCCATATCATTGCGAAATTAAATCCTTTATAGAACTTATATGGGCGCAAGTGAAAGGATTTGTAGCAAGACACAACACGACATTCAAAATGAAAGACGTTAAGCTACTGTTTGATCAAGCCTTTAAGGAAGTGACACCAGAGAACTGGCGAAAAGCAGCCCATCATGTCATTAAAGAAGAGGAGAAAATGTGGGGTCTGTTCGGGTTTGACCACCTGATTGATCGCACCATCGACCCGTTAATTGTAATGTCAAGAGGAGATGACAGTTTCTTAGATGACGAAGAATAATATGAATTTTTATAATTTAATTTCTGTATAATGTATTTTTTGTATTTTGTATTTTTTTTATAATGTTTAATAAAAAATAAGTGTACCTAATACTATGTAAATAAGGCACGCCTTTGTCACACCATTCTCAGTGATTGTGAATGGATAACAATAAGCAAAACCCATAAATTGACCCAAACCCGGGTAGTACTACCTGCACTTGATGAAAATAAAGAATGTTGCAATGAAATCAATTCCAAATTATAAAAGTGACTAAAATATTCGTTGAGTCATTCTGTATTCCCATTTTAAAAAATAATTAGGTACTTAACTTAAATAAATATTTTTAAGACCATAGAAAATATTAAGCTGAGAGACTTTTATTTCTGTGTATTAGTTAAAACAGCCCGAATGCAGTAGACCGGGCAGTTGGCGTTATTAAAGTCTAGCGTCATTTGTTCTTGTTTAAATTCAATTCCGACGACGCAGCCTGGCAGTGACGTAATCTAGTAAAGTATGCAAATCATTTTAAATTGGTCAGGGTGTGCCCATGCGTGTGTTTCTCTTGGATTCCCAGGATCACCCAAATAATGCGTCCAACACCCTGTATGTATACTCACTAAGCCTAATATTATGTTATTATTTTTAAAATTAATTATATCTCTATTTTGTCGTTGCTTTGTCCTGTTAAAGCAACCTCTAATTATTCTCCATGCCATTTTGTCGTATCTAAATGTCATGTCGGGCAAAACGAGTGTAATGCTACACTGGTATTAGAAATAGAGAGTTGTTGTAGTATTTTAAAATTATCAATTTACTTCATGTACTACCATAGACAAAAGAGCTAAAGCTCTTTTGTTCATGTGTACTACTATGTTCAATATCTTCTCGACCAGTGGCGCAACTAGATACATATATGTGGGGAGGGGGGGGGGGGGTTAAAAATGTTTATATAACGGATGAAGGACTCGTTACTAAGACTGGGCGATTATTATTATTCGATAAAAAATCGATTGTTTTGCTCACCCCTAGTTTTATATACTGCTTAGTTTAATTTTTCTAACCTTAAAATACTAAATACTTCAAGATTAATCAAGAAAATCATTAATCCAAGAATCGATTATCCAAAAAATCGATTGAATCGAACAATCAAAAAATCGATTAAGTAATCGGTTAATCGATTATTATAAATGGTAGAATTGAATACACGATTAATCAATTGTTTTGCCCACTCCCAGTATTAAGTACTATTTAATATCATTTTTCCAACCTTAAAAAAGCAAATATTTAAAAATTAATCAAGAAGTTTAAGTTAGGCAAGGACCTGTCGACATATTAAACACCGGTTCCCGCAGATCACCGAAGTTAAGCTGTGTCGAGCGCGGTTAGTATTTGGGCGAGTGACCGCTTGGGAACACTGCGTGCTCCTCAGGAAAGAGTGTAAAATAAATCGACACCTAGCCATCCTATTCACGCCGGACAGGCCGGATGAGATCGGATATCTCGTAGGATGAAGACGCCGTTTCACACTCCCCAGTCGGTAGATCACATTTTTGGTCGATGACCGGTTCAAGATGGCCTCGTAGTCGGCGAACCGTAAAAAAAAAAAAATAATCAAGAAGTTGATTAATCGAAAAATCGATTATTAAAAAAGTCGATAATCAGAAAAATCGACAAAAAAAATGAATCAATCGAAAAATCAATTAATCGGAAAAATCGATAATTCAAAAAAACAATTAAATCGAAAAATCTGAAATCGAAAATGAAAATTGCAGAATCGGTTATTAATTGATTATTTTGCCCATCACCCCTACTTGTTGCTCGTATTTCGTTATTTTACCGTTACCATATCTCTTTTAGATCAACATACCTCCCTGATAGTGATTATTTCGTTATATTTATCTGTGTATGCAAAATTTGTATGTAATTTGTTACGCTTGCAAAAAAAGCTAGTTGTCATTCAGCGGGATGAATTGGATTTTTGCATGCGTAAATAATTAAAGTGATAGCATGGCATTGACATTATATTATAAGTAAATTGGTTTATTTTCAACCATAATATATATGTAAAGTTGACATTAGTGACTTCGTAAAATTCTGAATCTTTCTGTCTTTTACTTCTCGTTCCGATTTCCTGTCCTCATTTAACTTTGGAACGCAGCAAACTTTGTTCTAATCTTTGTACTATCTTTTGACAGAGTGCCGTTTATTGAATCTTCGCTGTCAAATACCATGTGTTTTTTACTTCTGGTGACAGTGACAAGTATTAAAAAAAAATGGTACGGCTTGTCAAACTACAATAATACAGGGTTATGACAAATAAACGGAGCAGCCTTTTATTTAAAAAACCGGCCATTTAATGAAGAATTGCCGGAAGTCAAATTAAAATTTCCCGGCTATTTAAAAAGCAAAGTTGATGATGGTATTGAAAAAACGGAACGTCGGATAAAAAATCTGATTACACCAACTTGTATAGAAGAAAAAATGGTAATAAGATTATTTTAATATATCTTTTCAAATAGAGTCAGAAAAAAATTAAAATGAAATCGCGAAAATTCGGTTTTGCCCAAATATCTTCGGAAGGATTCGAATTTATTTCAATTTGAAAACACGATGTTGCAGAATTTAGTAGGGCGTAACTTTTTTCTAATTTATCCATCTCTGTATCTGTAGAGTGCATCTTTATCTGGGACACCCCGTATAAATTCGAAAACTAGCAGTTGTATCTGGTATTTTTAAAACTTCCAAGATGCTTGGGTAATATGCGAGTTCCGTGATTTTTTTTTTTCACTAAAAAAAATTGTAAGTGATCTAATAAAAAAAATATAATATATTATAACTGAAACTTAGATTGCTTTTTAACCAGAATTTAAATGAAATACAATAAAATTTTGGAAAACCTAGTTTTTCGTAGCAGTGCTGAAATAAATAGTCATTTTCTACTCCCACATGAAAATTTACTGTTTTCTTTACACTTAAGTGACAGGAAAAGTAGGCTATTCCAGTTAACTGTACGGCAAAATTTTATATTCTTACTGTCAGAGCTACACAGTGTTGCGACCTAAATTCCCATTTTTAAGAAAAATTCCACGAATGCACGAAAAACAGAAAAAGTATTTTTTAGCAGATCACAACCACCAGTGATCCTAAAGAATATCCTACGAATATAACACTGTGTATAAAATTTTTTTTTATCCGTTGCAGACAGCGCGCCTGCGCGACCTATCATTCTTCTGTGCTTTGTTCTCACGAATCCGGAAATTTCCCATTAGTTAACAATGTGACGAGTCGGTAATAAAGTTATAAGAAAATGAAAATAAAAATAACAACTACATCTTATTTACGATAATTGTTTTAAAAAGCAAAGTCACTTTTGCCGAAAATTGGAATTTATTTTAAAGCACTAATAAAAAAATTATTTTATTTTTCAATCCTAAAAGAATATTACATCAAGGTTCAATAATTTTCAGTAGACTAATAAAATATTTCGAAGGAAATATTACGATTTTAAATACTTTCAACAATCTTATAAAATATTCACGCATTAAGGCGATAACATTTTACAAAGTAGTTTTTGAAAAATTAAAATTTTGAAAACTATTATATTGTCTTTGAAAATTTTAGAGACTTTTAAAGAAGTGAATCAAAAAGAAAATGTTTAAATTCTAATTTAAAATTAGATTATTAAATATAATCATTTAAAATTATACATTGAAGTAAATAAAAATAATTTACAAGTTTTGAAAAAAATAAAAGAAATTAAATTAAAATATTTTATTTAATCATTCCTTTGAAATCATTTCAAATAATTAGAAAAAAAAATTAATAAATTGTTTTGGGGAAATACTTGAACATTTAAGAAAAATTTTAGTAAATTATTTTGGAAAAAATAATTGAAGATTAGAACAATTAAATGGATTATTTTGGAAACAAAAATAATTAGTGTTCTAAACCAAACATTTATAAAAATAAAAAAATAAAATAAAAATAAATTGTTTAGGCAAAAGAAAATACGCAAAATTTTAATACCTACCGAGAATTTATAAAATTTTAATTAAAATATTTTGAAAAAATAATTTTAATTTAAATCTGAATAAAATTAAACTTACCAAAAAATTTATTTTATTTAAGAAGTTTCAATTTTAAAATCACGATTCAACTAACAAAGCAAAGATCGTCATGATGACGCTGGAATCTGGACCAAGATTGTCCCCACTCGAAAAGTTAAAGTCATTTCATTGGACAAAAGATAAACAAACAAAATTGAACCTTCGGTATAACAAATTTAAGATATAACTTTACCTGGAGAAGCGTATACGTACCCTTTTCGGTTAAAATATAGTTTATGCGTTGACCTAGATTTCGATTCCTATGGAAAATTAATTAAAAAATGTTTAAAATTTTGTTATACGAATAAACTATAGTTCTCCTTCCGAATCAACGGAATTTTACTGAAAACGTCGGAGTAAATAAGGGGATAAGCTATTGTCAACCTAAATCACTGGATAGATAAAGCATATTTTTCCAACACAAAGGTTTCCTACTCCTAGCGAAATGTTGGTGGGATTTCTTAGAAAAATTGATGTCACCCTAATCCAAGGGGGGAAACCAAATCTATAAAAACCCTAACTTGAATATTTTTCAAAAAAAAAATATAGAATAGAAAAGAAGTAAGAATAGAAATAGTAGTAAAAAGTAAGTAAAGTAAAATTTTAAGCAGCACGGAAAAAAATCGCGAATAGGCAAAAGTTTGCTCAGTCAGTCCGGGTTGACTATAAATTGCGAGTGTTTACCTGAAGTTACGAAATTTTGTTTAATTGCGTCCACAAAGTAAGTGCTAAAGAAAATTAATAGAAATTATGGTTTTATTTTAAATTAGACTTACAAATTGTAACTGTCGGTGGCTCCATATTTAATTAATTGAATATAACAAGTGTCGTTTAAAACGTGAAAATGTGTTTTTATGACTTCGGTCACTTTCTACTACATGAATAAAAGTTAGAATTTTACAATGACTGCAACTATCCCTTCTGTTGCAAATTATACGGCAAGGTCCAACAGTGTGCGAATTCTCTGCCAGAACTTCTAGTTACGACGACGAGGCAAGCTAATAGAAACACCAGAGGTTAGTAATGAAACAACAAATATTGCTCCCTTCGAGACTTATTGAACCCACTAGAAAGAGTACTTGTAACCTACCCCGTTAGCGCCAACCTGATAGCTCCCTAAAATAAAGTAATTAACGTGGTAGGCTTCACAACAACATTGTTATAAAAATTATATTTCTCTGAGACGTTCTTATAAAGTGCTGACCAATCACAGTTTATTGTATTTACTGAGGCTCCGCCTTCTCTTTCAAGGTAGGTACTAAATTATATAATTTATATGTATATGGTACAATATGTCACTAATTTGTTTAATACAACCAAATATATACTCATCTATAATAAATTGATCAATAATGCAACCTACTGAATGTGCATAGAAAATTAATTTCATGTATCATTATTATTGAGTTGGTTTTACCATAATTTCTATAATAATAATCCCATGGCCAAAATGGTAAAGCGTCGAACTTTGGATCCAATGATCGTTCGAGTTCAAGGTTCGTAATTTTGGTCGTAGAAAAAATATACTGTTCAACTCGAGTGGATTGTCCATATCGCACTCGGAAGTTTGAGAACTCCGCCTTCGGCCTCGTGCTGAATTTGCTTCCTTGTGAGATATAGACATCATATCCACTCTTGTTGTACAAATTACTATTCCCACACAATACCACAGCTAAAAAATGATACTTGCGTCCTCGTAGAAAAAATAAATAATATTACTATTATAACACAGAGGAGGTATATCGGTAATAGGTGTTGAAATTCGTCTAAAATACTATAGCCGGTTTCTCATGGTGAAACAACACTTTGCCGACCTTTAATAGTTGCATTTGTAAACATAGAAAAAGCACAATTAAAAAAACAATTAAGCGGTTGCCCGCTTCAATTAATGGAACAATTAAAAATTATATTTAGGAGTTTTTGATCTCTCTACATATTTCAGTTCTTCAAAACGAAATTATTTTTAATTTACTGTATATTGTATTTAGCATAGATATTGTAGGAACTGGCAGGGCTACTTACTCAGCACAGTAAACTTGTCTCTCAATATTATAACTTAGTAATCTTTGTATCATGTTAAGAGTAAGGTCTAGTGGCGCATTCGCCATTTCGTTTAAAAAAAAATTAATATTACGTTAGGTAATTTTTCGTTTCATCCAAAAATCGGCCAAATACTGATATTTGAAGCATCATTATCTACAATTTTGAATTAAACAAGTTTGAATTTATAAAGTAATAAAAGAAGAAAAAGAAAAAACGAGAAAATTCGCAAATTTTCGTTTTTTCCTTTTACTAATTCATTAATCAAAATTCCTTTAGTACAAAACTGTAGGTAATTGCTATTTAAGGACGGCTTTTTGGCCGCTTTTTGAATAAAGCGAAAAGGATACGAAATATTGATCAAAAATGAAATGGCCAATGCATCACTAGACTTCACTCTTAATACATAAATCCCTAGTAACTAAATAACATTTGTCAAATGTCACATTTCGGCGACATTAATCTAATTGTAAAGAATATAATTATTTTTTTATTTACATCCCAAAAAAATACCGTCAATCTGGTTGGTAACAAAACTCGCTACCAACTATACCGTATTGATCTACATAATGACCTTCCAAAAATAAAATTGTATAATTGATTGTAACTTATTTCTATTTAAAGAGAACCACGCCCTGCATAGGATTACTTCTTTTAAAATCGATTAATCATTTGTTTTAACCTTGATATTTAATGTCTGAACTTTTGGTGGATGGTGCTTTAAATGTGGGCATCAAAGTATTCTGCTTTATATGTATTTTTTTTGTAAGTCTTGAAATTAACCTACATATCTACTTTTTCCTGTTTTATTTTTAAAGTGCAATATGATAGGTTAGGTAGTTTCAGAGAAGGTCAACAAATTTCCGTTTGATAGATATTGATTTCGATTATTTTAAATTTAATTTTTATTCCGAGCAACCAGCCAACTCTAATTGTTAAATCAATTGATTTATCTTGAAGGAAGATTATTTATGTTCGTATTTACTATAGCACATAATATCATACTGGGTCTCCCAAAAGTCCCGCATAAAATTAATATCAATTAAACGAAAAAGATCTAGAAAAAACGCTCCGACCCGTAAATTTTTATTTTTACTTGTGCATTTTTTGACATAAAAAAATATTATACAGGGTGTCTTATAGAACTGTCGTCACGTCTTTGACAATTTTTTTTAATGAACACCCTATATATTGTATTGTTTTCTGATTCCCCACAAAATTCTACGCTTATGTTGTAAATGTCATGTGTCTAAATTCAATAGTTTTTGAGATATTGACGTTTAAAATATGGCATTTTTTGACTTTGACAGGCTGTAACATTGGAACGGTTCATCTTAGAGAAAAATGGTTTTCACCTCCCTATCTTAGTTTTTTATTCTCTGTACAAAGAAACCCACCTTCGATTTACCATGTTGAACCAAAAACCCGTTTTTAACGGTTTCTCATGGTGAAACAACACTTTACATGGTAAATCGGATGTTGGTTTCTTTGGTTAGAGAATAAAAAACTAAGATAGGGAGGTGAGAACTATTTTTCTCTAAGATGAACCGTTCAAATGTTACAGCCTGTCAAAGTCAAAAAATGCCATATTTTAAACGTCAATATCTCAAAAACTATTGAATTTAGACATATGACATTTACAACATAAGCGTAGAATTTTGTGTGGAATCAGATAATAATACAATATATAGGGTGTTCCATTAAAAAAAATTGTCAAAGACGTGATGACAGTTCTATGAAACACCCTGTATAATATTTTTTTATGTCAAAAAATGCACAATTAAAAATAAAAATTTAGGGGTCCGAGCGTTTTTCCTAGATTTCCTTTAATTGATATTAATTTTATGCAGGACTTTGGGGAGACCTAGAATAGAACTTATATGGGCGCAAGTGACAACACGACATTCAAAATGAAAGACGTTAAGCTACTGCTGGATCAAGCCATTAAGGAAGTGACACCAGAGAACTTGTGAAAAGCAGTCCATCGTGTCATTAAAGAAGAGGAGAAAATGTGGGATCTTGACCAATTGATCGATCGGACCGTCGACCCGTTAATTATAACGTAAAGAGGAGATGACAGTTTCTCAGATGATGATGTTTCAAATAAATAATTTTTATTACAAGAGGCCGAATTCTAGAAAAATTCTTATTGTGGTAAACATTGCAAGAAATATAATTATTAAAATAGGTCTTTTGTTTTATTTTTAGGGAAAATACTTCTGTAATGACCCTGATACCTCCATAGATCTAATTTTTTCCTTTATATAATAATAGTATTTGTATGCTAAATGTTCAGGTTTTTTTCATATCCATTGGCTTTGATAATATTAACATTCGAAAAGTTAAAATACAATACAAATATTTAAATTAACAATTATTAAAAAAATAGTCAAATGTTAAGGTCAATTCTTTTATCACAAAAAATTTACCGTTTTTCTGACTATAGTGTTATTTTACAGAAGTAAAGTAGGCTAAATATCAGTGGTATTGATATAAACCAACTAAAAATCTACAGGGTGATTCCTAAGTTGATACCTCTTTTTACCTGTGTATAGAAGGCATTAAAATTAACAACATTTTTAAATACCTTTTTTCAAAAAACTAAGCTATAAAGTAGGTTACATTCATTTATTACACTACGAATCAAATACGGTTCTGCCTAACTTGTCCGTTGAATAACATTAAGAAAACTTCTTAATAAAGCCCGCAAAGGAAAGCGTTCTGCGTATAATCTCGAAGAAACATCCGCACTTTTACGACACTCACAGTAAATTAGCACCATATCTAGTAGTTCATTGTTTTCAAATTTTCCTATTTTCATCTGTCACCAATTTAAAATTAACTTGCTTCAGAAAAACACACTACAGCAGATTGATCAACACCACCCGTAAATTAAATGACTAATAAGAGATAAGAGAAACTATAGCGGGCTATGTTATGGTGACCAGACCCGTACTTAGATTTTTTACTTCTCTATCTGGCCCATTTTTGAGTTTTTTGAAAAAACATATTTGAAAATGTTGTTTATTTTAATGCCTTCTATACACAGCTAAAAAAGAAGCATCAACTTAGGAATCACCCTGTATATTCGTGTACAGGGATGGTTCTAGACCCAAAATATTGAGGGACCACCAGGATCACGAAAGACGGGTTTTAAAATGGGGAGCAGGCAATATTTTTAAAAATTTTAAGTTTATTGGCATGAAATAAATAAATAGTTAGCAAGTCGATCAGCAATAAATTTAATTTTTAATTCATTAGTCTGCATTTCTAAATAAAATTACAAAATAGATATTGGGTCACATGCATACTTTATTAAATTATTATAATCGAATCAAATGTATTGATTTGGATTTGTCGAGATATTTTAAAAAAATGTTGGAAGGGTCTGGGCCCCTCTAGGCTCTCCCGTAGAACCGTCCCAGTTTGTGCAGTGTCGTCAAAATGGAGGGCGAACCGGTGCTCCTCCTCTGAAAAATGGTCCAAGTTTTTGTTTATGATAATAAGCTTAAATCATAAGTACTATTGTGCCGATAAAAAACTGGGACAAGAGATTTACAAAAACAATGTAAGAAATACATATCCCCTAGACTATAAAAGGTGTCTAGAGCTAAAAAGGAAAAACATTCAAAATTTAAAAAGTAACCTAGGTTACATAATGGAATGTTTTGTATTTTTCGATACGGGGTGGTTAAATTTGAGAGACATCATATAATATGGATAAAGTAAATTTATTAGATTTTTTTAAAGTCAAATATTTTATAAATTATTATATTTACCATTACCACAAAATAATAAATAAAGCTAATACAGGTAATAAAATACATTTAATAAAAAGAAAAAAATTGCGAACACAAAGTTTGTCAAAACAACACAAAATTAATATTTGGTCATAGAACCATTTCTGTTTATTACTTTTTGGAGCCTTTGTGGCATACTTAAAACTAAGTTTCTACATAATTCGACAGTTATTTCATCCCAAGCTTGATTTATCCTATGACGTAATTCATCCCTGTTTCTAGGTTGAAAATCATGTTTATACATAGATTTGACCATGGCACCCCAAATGTTTTCTATCGGGTTCAAATCGGGACTCTTCGAAGCCCAGGGAAGAACTGCTATGTTATTTTCTTGGAGAAAATTTTGTACAATGCGCGCTGTGTGTATTGGAGCATTATCATGCTGAAATGTGTAATTTTGACCGTATACAGCGTTTACCGATGGTATCATCACTTCGTTTAGTATATTAACGTATACTGCTGCAGTTAGTCTTCCTTCGACGATTTGGCAAAGTCCTGGTCCTCTAGCGCTAATCCAGCCCCAAACATTTATGGAGAAACGCCCACTTTGGTTGGTTTTGTGGGTGTATCTCTCATCATACCGCATGCCGGAAGGCCTATACACCCGAATTCTCCCATTATTGCATGACTGAAAAGTTTTCTCGTCAGAAAATATAACTGTTTCCCATAAATTTATTTGATTAATATATTCATGTGCAAATTCTAACCTGCCCTGTTTATTTATTTCCGTTAAAAAATTTTTATTGGCAGCACAACGGCTTCGTATATCGGAATTTCGAACCCTGTCTCTAGCGGTATTTGCAGAACCTGGAAAATTCGTCTCTTCTTTTGCCTTGATTGCAGTTTCGAAGGGATGATCCCTTAGATAATTAACCAGTCTTCTATCATGATCATCAGTAGACATTTTAGAGGGACCAGAACCTGCATTCCTAATAATAGTCCCATGTCTTGCTATTTTTTGTTTTGCCAATAGCACGGTATTCTTGCTTACTCCCAGTTCATCTGCAATATCCCTAATAGCAACACTATCTCGCAACCGACTATAAATAATTGCCTTTTGCTGGGGGGTTAATTGTGGCATATTTACAAATAATATATGATTGTATGTTTGACGAGTCAATCATAAAGTGACAATCTTTATTGACATGCAAATTTTCATGACATTTTACTGGTACCAGGCTTGATGTAAAATTATTCTTAATAGTCTAGGAGAAAATAGAAAAATTTCCTGTCCCAGTTTTTTATCGGCGCGATGGTACATCTCGAGCAAGCAGGGTCGGCTTTAAACTTTATATTTATTTTTTCACAAAATCGCTGGAACTTATTTTTTGTGAAGGTAAAATAGTTATTGGTTTTTGTACAGTTAAAACCAAATCTTGTTACCCCCTGGGCGGGGTGGCACCACCCCTAAAATTTTACATGGAAAAAGGTGTCGAGTGATACCTTATTTTGAAGGGCTCTCAATTCCCTTTATAACTTAACTGAAGTAGGGGAAAGGGGGATAAGATCGGGGAGAATCGGGTAAGATGACGAATTGGAAAATTCCGATTATTGTAATTAGATAGCGCCACTTGGTTGATTGCCGAGTGTAGTAGGTGTGCTTCGTAAGTTGCCTATGTATTAACATCAAAATCTGACTTACTTTGTTGACGATATTTCGCCATTTGTGTTTTAATGGTTATGTCATTATAATATTAGTGTAAGACAAAATAAGCTTTATAGCGTTTGTGTTGAATCTTATTTTTAATCGGTAAGTATTTTCTTCAATGTTATGGTATTGTTTATCCATAGCCCATTAAGTTTTCGTGAAATATTATCTCTTTGTTCGTTAATACAAAACTTGATTCAAAATTTCCTGGTCAGCTAAGATGACGAATTCGCTAAGTGGGCAAGATGGCGAATTCGTCAGCTTATCCGACCGAAGGATGTTGCCGCATTATTTAATGTGGCTTACGATAAGGTAGCCACAATAAAAAACGCCGTACAATCTTTCAGAGCCCCACTAAATTCTCAAATATTTAATGATTCTGACTTCGAACCCTCAATGACCACAGACAAGCCTTCCAAGAATGTCGACGAAAACTTAGACCTTGATGTATCTACCGGAACTACCAGATGTCACTAATGCTCTTTCAGCAAATATTCACTGCAGTAGGAGGAACATCTCAAAATACTTCCTCTAATGTCTTAGATATTTCACTACCAGGGCCGTCTAATGCAGAATCATTGAATTGTCTACCTCACTTGCCTATTGCTGCTTATAAATAAAAGAGACAGAGGAAGAAGCTACCTACTCTGCATATAACGAGTACCCCTGTTAAAAGTGCATTAGAAGAAAAACAGAATGAAAGAAAAACTAACGAGGAGAAAAAATAAATTAATCAAAGGAGAGAAGAGAATGAAAGAAAGAAAGTTGAAATGAGGAAAAAGCAGATCAAAAAAGGCAAACATGTCAGAAAAGTGAGGTTTGACGATCATGATGATGGGGAATCCGCTGACTCCTCCATATCAGTAAATTACATGGAAGAAGATGACGATAATGTGGAGGAACAAGAAGAAATTTGTTTAATTTGTAACGATTCTGGAAAAAATGAAATTTGGTACGCCTGTTCCCTCTGTCGTTAATGGGTTCATGCAGCATGCTCAGGACTAACATCCGCAGAAGCGAAGCGCAAAGCATAGGTATATTTGCGACTTTTGTGACAATAACTAATATATCTTTCTACCTACTGTTTTTCTTTTATTCAATAATCCTCGGCATCTTACCCGCATGCTTTCGTCATCTTACCCATACATGAGGGCCAGATGACGAATTTGTCATAAAATTTTGAACTTACGAAAAACAAATTTACAGTGAAGAAGCAAAAGAAGCAAAATATGACGAAGAAAATAAAAATATATGCTTACTGTCGTCATCTTGCCCTCTTTTCCCCTACATGCATTTTAAATTCTTTCAATTAAGATTTTAGGGGTGGTGGCACCCCCGCTCAGGGTGGATTTTTGCCAATTTTGTGTACCCCTCGAAAAAAAAAATCGACGGGTCTGAACGTTTTTCCAATAAAGAACTGAGCTGCCAGTAAATGTCTCCGTTTCGTTTTTGATGCGCCACCCTGTATATACCTATTAATAGACCAGAAACATTGCATCTCTTGGCCCAAATCTGGCCATGTATATTAATAAAATTTTAAAAACTTTTTAAATTGTGACTACAGATATTGAGTATCAGAAATTTATTTTTAGAGTGAGGTCTAGTTACGCATTCGTCATTTCGTTTTCCGATCAATATTTCGTTACTTTTTCCTTTTATCCAAAAATCGGCCAAATAGCGACATTTGAAGCATAATTAACTACAATTAAAAAGTTTGAATTTATAAAGTAATAAAATCAGAAAAAGAAAAATGGACAAATTTTCGTTTCTTGCTTTTATTTATTCATTACTCAAAATTTCTTTAGTTCCAAACTGTAGGTAATTGCTACTAAAGAACGGGTATTTGGCTCCTTTTTGAATAAAGCGAAAAGGATAAGAAACATTGATCAAAAAATTAAAGGCAAATGCATCGCTAGACTTCACTCTTAAAGAAAAATAATCTTTAATATTTTTTACAATACAGTCAACTTTGTAATTATTTTAAGGATTTTCATGGGTTTATAAATATACAGTGTGTCCGCGGATGGGGTCCCCAAGGAGGAAAACATCTTTATTATTCATTTTACGGCCAAAAGTCATTCTTTATAAAAAGTTCTGCTTATTGAGAAAATTAATTCACGATAAAAAAATGTCAGATCAGATGTACAGGGTGTTTATAAATTAGGAAAATATGAAAATGCTTCAAGAGAGAAGTACCATTATTTATTATTTTTTACAAAAATTTTATGAAACAAAGTTGTTTACAAACTAACGTAAAGTCTAAATACAAATTTTGAAATAAAAATTCGAATTTTTAAAAATTATACTAGGTACATAGCTACCTCCCAACTCGAAACTTTTCTGCTAATTTAATAAATTTACCGTACACTTTACAAATGATTTGGTTTATGGTTTGCTTCTTCTATGCGCTCTTTTAATATTTCCCTATTATGTGAAAGATTATGTGAGTAAACCTTTTGTTTTAAGGCACACCACAAAAAGAAGTCTAATAAAGTAAGGTCAGGCGACCTGGCTGTATACCTAGTATAAAAGTATACCAACCCATTTTTCAAAAATTATTTTATTTCAACATACATGTATAAAACTTTAACTAAAAACTACTAATTATTATAAATATTAATATTATTTATATATAATATTTCTCCTTACACCATGTAACAAAATGGTCGTATTGCTTTTCATATCTTAGTCTGGATTTGGCAGGTAACAGCTCGGAATTAGCTTTATCTGCAGCCTTCAAAATGGCTTCGGGAAGTTCTTCGTCGGATGAATCCATTAATATTATTGCTTCGGATTCGGTTTAATGAGGTTTAATTTAGAAGAAGATTGTATTCGGTCACTTTGAACAACTTTGACGTTTTAGTAACAATTACACGCCTGGGTTATCATAGCAACTGATATTAAACTTGGTGGTTTGATAGTTGTTTTGTGACATTACTTTAAAGAATGTACAGGGTTATATAAAAATATCTTCATTATTTTATATTTTAAAAAAATTAAAAATGCAACAAAAAGCTAGAAAAGATGTAGATTTTATTTGATGGACTATTTCGTAAATATTTATTTACCTGCTGTAACAATAGTTATAACTTCCGAAGTAAAAAACTATCTAATAAGGTCAACATTTGCATTATTTTACTTTCCCGCACTAGTGAGGGAAAGTGACACTTTCAAAACTAAAATGCGTGAGGGAAAATGGGTTAAAACGCACGGTCGTAGAAAAAAATATTGCACATTCTCCAATATCTGTAGAGTCCAAATTTAAAGAGGTTTTAAAAATTCATTAATAAACATGGTCCAGGATTCGGACCAAGAGACCGCAATGGGTGTTCAACGCTTGCTGCAAGTTACTAAGCCCACCCTGTGTATTCAGCCGATATACGGGAATGTCCGAGACTTAATCATAAGCAATTAAATGTTATAAGAAGTAGCAATTATATGGCTATAAATTATTTATGTAATAAAAGCCACAAAAAGATCTAAAATATATTCGCTGAAGTGAACGTGATTCTTAGTATAGACCAATAAAACCAAAAAATAGTTATTTAGTGCAATTAGATAATTATTACTATCCCAGAAAATGTATTGTTAAATTTGTAATTCTTGCAAAATAAAATGGAGGGTGTCGCATGACCGAGGATCGTGGTTCGGAACCCACGATAAGCTGTAGGTCCCCTCGGGAATGGCCCTGGCAGAGAACGAAGAGGAAAAAAACCGAAAAAACAAGCAAGATTGTGATATTCAAAACAGCGTTGCCAACCTATGCTGAATGTATAAGCAGTAGGTAAACGAGCACGTACATACGTACGCAAAAAAAAAATTAGAAAAAATATTCATCTGTAAAAATAATAAATATTTATGCAAAACCTTATTTTAGTTTGTTAAAAGACAACGTCGCGTTTGTTATATTTGCCATATGTCAGCTCTCAGACACGTTAGATTATTTTCAGCATGTATTCTTAGTAAGTAGGTACGCTGTTTGTATACTGCCATGAAAGAATGTATTTTAGCTTTCGCTTATAAAATTTGTTGTGACATGATTACTGTTTTACTAAAATTGTATTGCTAGGTGTTTGCTGGAAAAACGATTGAAAAAACATTTAGTAGTTTATTTCACTTTGAAATAATGTACTCACTTCTTCCAAAGGATAGATTGCCCGACTTGTACACATGATTTATTCGGTGATGTATTGATATAATCTATATACAAGTATGTTTACTTTCAAAACAAAGCTATAGCATCGACAAACATTGGTAAACTTAAGTAATCTTCAAAGCTTTTATTTTAAGCGTTTTAACGTATAGTTTTGGTGTACTTAAAACCCTTCTTATAATAGTTAATAACCCTGGTTTATTTGTATTTTTTGGTATATTATCTAATTCTTTGTGTATACATACAAACAGAACGGTAGTAATAAAGTGGTTTTTATTAAACATACTGTACGTTGTGATAAATAATTGTGGCCGAAGCAAGTAGTACAAGTAGTATCTCGTCTATTTCATCTACTTCCTGAGGCCTAATTCTCGAAATAGAGGAACAGCCTTCTCATGAGATAAATGGGCGCAGTTAGTTTAAAACCTTCAAAATCGTATGTGTTACTGACGGGAAGCGAATTATATCATCAGACGGCTGTTCCTCGATTTCGAGAATTAGGTCTCTGACATTACTCATGAGATAAGTGGGCAAAGTTAGTTTGGAACCTTTAAAATCGTATGTGATACTGGTGGGGAAGCAAACTAGCTTATGAGAAAGCTGTTCCTCGATTTCCAGAATTAAGCCTCTGACGCTTCTCATGAGATAAGTGGGCGGAGTTAGTTTGAAACCTTCAAAATCGTATGTGACTCTGACGGGGAAGCAAACTATCTCATCAGAAGGCTGTTCTTCGATTCGCGAATTAGGCCTCAGAGGACTAATTCTCGATATCTAGGAACAGCGTTCTCATGAGAAAAGTTAGTTTGAGATAAATGGGAAAATTAGTTTGAAACGTTTAAAATCGTATGTGATACTGATGGGGAAGCAAACTATCTTATGGGAAAGCTGTTCCTCGATTTCGAGAATTAGGCCTCTGACGCTTCTCATGAGATAAGTGGGCGGAATTAGTTTGAAACTTTTAAAATCGTATGTGACACTGATGGGGAAGCAAACTATCTTATGAGAAAGCTGTTCCTCGATTTCGAGAATTAGGCATCTGACGCTTCTTATGAGATAAGTGGGTGGAGTTAGTTTGAAACTTTTAAAATCGTATGTGACACTGACGGGAAGCGAATGATCTCATCAGAGGCCTAATTCTTGAAATCGAGGTACAGCCTTCTCATGAGATAAATGGGCGGAGTTAGTTTGAAACTTTTAAAATCGTATGTGATATTGACGGGGAAGCATGAGAACGCTGTTCTCCGATTTCGAGAATTAGGCCTCTGGCCCGTTCCTCTTTTTAGGGTGGGGACTTACTTGTATCGCAAATGTACCTTTAACTATGTACCCACAACAATAGCTTATTTATAAATAAAATAATTTGCCCAACTTCTTTGCGAAAACTGTTATTTTAGGGGGGGGGGGCTTCTCGTCGATTGCTTAAGGTGGGAGAGGGTAATCAGATAAAGAGAAAAATTGATTAAAAATATTGGTGAAATGTATAGATTTGGTTTAAAATGTTTTTTTCTGTAAAATACTGTAATTTTTTATCAATTCTAAAACAGAAAAAGAAATTAAATGTGAATCAAATCAAAGTTCTTCCAAAAAATATTGACAACAGAACGGTATTTTGTAATAGATGAAAATCATTTGCCTAACCAGAGGGGAGGGGGGCAAGTGCCCATCTTGCCTTTCCTTTTAGACGTCCATGAATATAATTGGAGCCCCTAGGTCTTGGTCGCGTTTGCCAATGTACCTAACATTCTGCATTTCGCCTTGATATTTTTTAAATAAAATCTGTGTCGTCTGCCTTTCCAAATGGTCCGCCATTTTTTTTCGCTCGCAGAATGTGTAACAAACAAACTTGATTAGTAGAAACAAATGAAAAAGTTGAAATGTAACATTCACTTGTTTTGTCGTCGCTATCCTGATGCTGTCTTGCTTTTAATTAAATCAAATTAGTACTAGGTATCTTACGCGGAATGTGGTTATTGTAATTTTAAAAAGTAATAAAATTTAATTCGCTGTAGTATGTATGATGTACAGGTTTGAGAGAAAATTACGATTTCATTAAAAATGGCTCGTAGACATAGGCGTTTAAAGAAGGGGGGGGGCTGAATGGGCGTAAGTAGGACATTTTTTTCTGAAGAGAGGGACCGTCAGGACTACATGTATTTTATGATATTGTACCCAGTAAAGAAGGTGGAACAGCGCCGCAGGCGAAAAATTTTCGGGGCCAACCCCAAACTTCGTATCAAATTCACCTAACAACTAACAAATTTCATCAAAATTATATTATATTATATTAAATTTGTTTTTGTGATTTTTTTTTTACTTTTTTTTTTGATTTCCCTGGCTGGCTCTTTATTAAAATAAAAACATTTTTTATATTTGTGAAAAATATGAATATTGGTGTCAATCCAAAATTTTAACATAAGACGATAATGACTCTAACTCGCGTTTTTCGGGCTCGGTTTTTGATAATTAAAAAGAAAGTAAATATTGCTCACCACGTCAAAATTGGAGATTTTTTCAGAAATCATGTATTTTAGGAGCGTAGATCAAAGAGCAGTTTTTGGTGCAAATTCTTAGGTTTTGAAATACTCCTTCTTAAGTGCCGTTTTGTATATTCTTAATAAAGCATTCTCGTTTCTCCCCGCACTATTTTTTTAAATTATAAATCATCACACTTCTTCAATAAAAAATGTTTAAATTAAAATTTTTACTTGAATTTTTTTCTTTAAAAATAAATACCTAATTGGTTTTTGTTTTTGTTGTAAAAATATTTGATTGCATTAGGTCATATTTTGAATGATTTAAAATAGCTCAAAAAAGGGAAAACGGAACACACAAGTATATAATAGAAAATACTATAAAATATTACTCGTTTTCCTATAAAATTGCATCATAAATCAATAACTAAAATGCTTCCGAAACCTTAATCTCTATATAAAACAGGACTTTTAGAAGGAAAAGTTTTAAAACTAAACGTTTCCTACAAGACCTTGGTAATTTAAGCCAAGAATACAGACGAAAAATTAGGTTGCAATTAGACTTTTAGACCACGAGCTCCTAGGCTCGTGTGCCCCCCCCCCCCCCCCTATACGCCACTGGCAAGATAAGACACAACATTAGTTTTATTATTAAGTTCTATTTATTTCTACACAATTCTTACAAAATATATTGTTCTATAAGGATGTTGCCAATCTACCTCAATTTTTGGTACTCGGTTTAGATATCTTTATCTAGCTATACAGCGTTGCCACTACCATGGTTATCATTCTTCATAATAAAGCCTCTGTTGCCTTTCTTTAACGTCGCAAATGTACATTCTTGTAAAATAAGAAAACCATCAGGAATACGTCGTTTACAGAGCACAGAGCGACATGCTGTTGCCATTGCTTAGAATTTTTGTGACGTCGGTAAGTAGTTTCAAGTATTTTTCTTCTTCCGACTATAACTTTAGCAGTCCCAACGTATTTTTTCTGACAAAATTTGATTTTCACAGTATCTTGTATATTTAGTTCTTAATTTGTTTCTATAACAGTATTTCTTTATTTGTTAAGCCTTTATGATTCATGTGTACTTCGTCATGCTCCTTTTACAAATTATACTGTACAATGTTTTTTACAACTCGAAATTTACATTTTTTTATTGTTACATGGGCCTATTTAATCTTCTCCTAGACGCGGTTTGCATTAATATATTCTCATGAGCCATAAACGCTGCAAACCTTTGTGACCTCGGACGAGATACCGCTAACTCTGTTTGTTTTCCTCTTTTCCTGGATCTAATATGATTAGGGTTGCTTTCCATATCCATGCTACCTTTTGGTGTTAGGTTCATGTTATCTGAAACATTAGCGTTCTCGTCTGATACAAATTTACATTTCCCTTCCTCTAAAGTTTCATCATTTTCTTCTATTAATTTCTGGATTTGTTCATCAAAATGATTGATATCGGCTAGGGAAGATTCTTCCTTCGGGAAAACAATACTTTTATTTACTGTTAGTCCCTTATTTGATAAAAACGTTTCTTTTTGTGTTGTTGTGTCACTTAGATCAAGTGTTTCCATTAATTCTCGATCTTGTTGTATTGATATTTTAGGTATATTAATATCTTCCTGTGATACGATATTTTCATTTTCAATTGAATCTAGTTTTATTTTGTTTTCACATCTGGAATATGCTACAGTTTTTAAAATGTTACGCTTCAACTGAAGTGACGAAAAAAATACATCTGCAGTGCCATTACTGAGTCTGAGGTTGTAATCTATTTCTGATTTATTTTTGTCAGACTCCAAGTGGATGGCTTCAATTCTGAGGCTTCTTCTTTTGGGCGTTGACGATTTTCTAAGTGTTCGGTTAAGTTTTCGTGCAAGTTTCTTATTCAAGCTCAAAGAGTTTTGTGTAACTTCTTTTGTCACAGTTTTCGATTCACCTTCTTGCGGTTGTTCAATATTTAAGTCTTCAGTTCCGGTAACAATGCAATTTTTAGCAGTTGCGCCTTCTTTAGTTGTAGCATAATTTTTACTGCTACTTTTTTTCCCTTTTCCATTCTCACCAGTATTAAAACTTTTAATATCGGAATGTGTAACTTTATAGACATCATCGAGTATGTTTTGACATTCTTTAACGGCGTTGCTGGTCTTAGAAACTTCATGTGGGTTGGTTTTTAGGTAATCAAAATTTGCAACTGCTTCAGAACTTTTAGAATGAAGACTTGTTTCGGGACTTTCAAAAGTTTCTATTGAAAATCCTTTTTTGTCCAATTGGTAACTTGTGCTTGGGGGAAATAATTTTTCTATAAGATTGTCAAAGACCGGATCAGCCCTCAAGTTTGACTCGGTAAGTTTGGCCCTGCAAGTGGGGCATTCTTGGTTGCTAATCTGGAGGGAGGTTCTTATACATTCATGGCAAAATCTAAAACAATTAAATTAATTTTTTTTTTGGTAAAAGTCGATGGCATAAGAAAAACTGGTCGAGATATACACATGGTCTCTTTCCTTTGACACTTCATTTAATTGGTTACGATTAAGAAAAATATAATCTTACATGTAAAGGATCGCTTACGTCCTAAAAAAAGTATATTTTTATAAACGGCACCCGTGTTCACTAAAAGTTTTTAAATGTAGACCAAGAAATATTTAGATCTTATAGTCTCCCAGTTGTGTTTTCACCGTGGCATTATTTTATATGCCATATGAAGGTTTTGTGTTAATTTGATTTTTTTTGTAATTAAACTATCTATAGTCTATTTCAGAAAGGTGTAGCGTAATAAAATGGGAAATTCCGTCCAGTTCGGCATAATCTCGGTGCCGGCCATAGGTACAGGTAAATTTTGTGCATTCAATTATTTATGATAACTAACCAAAGAAAAAAAAGACGATAATTTGATAAAGAAGCAACTATTAGATATAGCAAATTTACACAAACATCGCTTTGTGAAATATGCCGTGGAAGATATAGCTGAAAAACATAGTGTAACTGTGCTGCGCACACCGCCATATCATTGCGAACTAAATCCTATAAAACTTATATGGGTGCAAGTGAAAGGATTTGTAGCAAGACACAACGCGACATTCAAAATGAAAGACGTTGGGCTACTGTTTGATCAAGCCATTAGGGAAGTAACACCAGAGAACTGGCGAAACGCAGTCCATCATGTCATTAAAGAAGAGGAGAAAATGTGGGATCTTAACCATCTGATCGGTCGGACCGTCGACCCATTAATTACAACGTCATGAGGAGATGACAGTTCCTTAGATGACGAAGAATATATAGAATATTATGATTTTTATAATTTAATTTCTGTATAATGTATTTTTGTATTTTATGTTCAATAAAAAATAAGTGTACCTAATACTATGTGTTTGTGAATGGATAACAATTGGCGAAACCCATAAATTGACATAAACCCGGGTGGTACTACCTGTACTTGATGAAAATAAAGAATTTTGCAATGAAATCAATGCCAAATTATGAAAGTGGCTAAAATATTCGTTGGGTCACTCTGTAGTCCCTTTGCATACCTAATAAACTTTTATTACTCTACACCTTTCTGAAATAGACTATAGAGTCTGGTTTCCGGTTTCTAAGCTATTCTTTTTATTTAAGTATAGTAACAAAGATAACATTATAATCGGTCGCATGACTGGCAAATAAAAAAATTGCGAGGTTAATAGGACGACGCACCTCTCATCTTATATATTCAAACTTTCTGCTTTCGCAAAGTATTTTTAATTATTCCTAAAAAACACTCTGGGAAAATTTATATTATTGGGGCAATCCTCCCACCCGCTTTGCCTTAAGAATTTTGAAATTCGAAAATTTTCGTAAATATACGTTTTTTTTGTTTTTAAACGCTTAATGAAGTCGATCCATTATGTATATTTTATTCAACTAAAATATGTCTACACGTAGGATTCACTGCGCTACGCGCAGCCAAATACATGACAAGATCAGGAATGTGACTACTAAAAAAAAGTAAAAAGTCCCTTTAGCTAAATAATTTTTTTAAAGCCTTCAAGCAGATATTTTCTCATATAAAAAAGTAACCATGATTGCAGAGGACGAATATAATAAATCCAATTCCAGTACATACCTATGCAAACACTCTTGCGATGTCACAGTCTTTTTTAGTATACCCAAACAAATTGCACATAGAAGTTCATTCTTAATGACGTCACAAGGAACCATCCTTGGAGAACCAGCCTCATCTGTTTGAGGGTCCCTGGTTGGACTATATCCAGCTTCATTTATTAAATCTTGTGTAGGAGTCATTTTGATTCAACCGCTTTTTAGCAAACTTTTTTAAGAATAACAAAGTTTCAAAAGCACAAAAAAGTAGACAACTTAAGGTCAGTTGTGGTAGCCCTCTGTTGTATAAAGTACCAGGTAGTTTTAAGAGAAGGAACACAGATCGCAACACTCCAGTTATTGGCAATAAATTCACAATAAAAAATTATTTAAGAAGCAACGTGAATATTAATAATAGAAGCACTACATTTTAAAAGTACAGTCTGAAGCTATAACACTATTATAGTGCTATCTCTAGACCTTATCACACAAGAATTTATTAAAACTATTGTAAAGTTAATGTTTTAAAGTAAAATGTCATACTGATATTTCTTGGTCAATTCGTTTATGATGTATACAGGGTGAGAATAGATAATAACCCTAATTAAGGAGAATTATGTAGAAAAGGACCTTTCTACATAATCGTTTTATTGTTGGGTTTTTACGGAATTATTGATTAGAGGGGGAATTGGCACTTGAAAATGGCAATATTTTAATGAATGTATTTATGCTTAAAATTTATTTAAGTTGTCTAAAGTAGGAACATAATAATATTATAATTTTTTCATTAAATAATATTGATATTTAGCATTTTAAAAGAAACTAAAGGTTGTCAACTAATGATATTTTAATGACATTCTTATTGCGTTTACTTAATCATGCAGTGGCGTGCAATGCTGTTTTAATCAGGGTAGGCAAAAATTGCATTTAGGACAAAAATTTACCTTCCATAGAATTCAAGCATAAAAATTTCAAATTTTGTCACAAAATCTCTTGTTTTTGAGTTTGTGGAAAGAACACTGTGGCATAAGAAGAATAAAACGACATTATTTGTAAATTAGTTCAACACGGCGGTCTTTACGTAAAAAATCTTTTAAAACATCGTCATAAAAATTGGTTTTGCGTTTTAAATCCTGCAAAAGGTCGCTCTCAAGAAAGATTATTGTTAAAATGCGTGTTTCTCCCTGTGTGGTTTGTAAATAGGTACGAATTCTTTTTAATCCAGGAAAGGATCGTTCTGCAGACGCGCTGCTAGCCGGAATAGTAACAATTGTATATTTATTTTTTCCCGAAACTCGACGAAGCGTAGTCTAGCAAAAGCCGCAAACACTAATTATAAATTAAAAATCTATCATCCACCTGATTAAACCAATGTTGCCATGATTATTACATATTATAAACCTATCAGCAAAAATTATTTTAATTGACCTACCAAAAGTGCTTCTTATTTTACGATACCGTGTGCGTTATCCTAACTAATTAATAATAACACTTATGTGTTTCATATTTGATATTGAGAAAGCGAAGTATTTTCCAAACTACCGTAAAACTTGGGGATTGGTACCAATGCACTTACCAAACGCGTGCTTTCTTGGCCCGGGCTGATAGACGAAGGAAAGTCAAAGGTTGCGACGGGTTTATTTACATTTCTTTCTACCCTACTGCCTACTGGCTCTCCCGCTTGCTTCCACCCGTACAAAAGCAGTGCTTTTGCATAAGACGCTAATGTACACCGAGATCTTTGCTTTTAGAACGGCCTTACGGAATGCTTATACAGGGATCTAGTTTACGATATAAATAAGCAAAGAATGAGTTCGTGAAAATGATACAGGATTCAGTTTTCGGTCCTATATTATTATTTATTATATTAATGTAGAGATAAATTGCCAAAGTTATATTAGACGGATAAAAACTGAAATACAAAAAAGTTATTTCTGTTTGTTTTATTGTTCCCAGGGTAGGGAATGCTTTCTTGCCTATAATATATGCATGCCACTGTAATCATGAAAGTTCTTGATATTTAATGCATTTCTTTTGTTTTTTGGGTATAAACTTTATGGGGAATTTTGGGTTAAGACTTTTAAAGAAAAATATTATGACAGACGCCGTAGCATCTCATTAAAACCTATACTCATTAAAACATTTGAATTCTATCACAAAAATCTAAATTTTTTAAAAATAATCGTGGTTTCTTAATTATATGTTTTATGTTTATTGCATTCGTTCATGATCGTGACATTGATCAATGACGACCTTTCATGGTGAATTAATTTACACTTTTTATCAATTTAAAATTAGTAGAAAAATGCATAATGTATATATTTGTTTGATGTGACGAGCTTAACAAAAATATAAAGTTAGAAAATAATAAACCAGAGGCATATTTTTATCTTTTTGTCATCATAGGGGAGGGTTAGGTTTTCGAGGAAGAGAATAGTAGTTTGTACAATAGGAGTGGATATGATGTCCATATCGTAGTGGCGTGCAATATTGTTTTAATCGGAGTAGGCAAATATTGCATTTTAGACCAAAATTTACCTGCCGTAGCACTCAAGCATCTACATTTCAAATTTTGTCACAAAATGTCTTGCTTTTGAGTTTGTGGAAAGAACACCGTGGCGGAAGAAGAATAAAACGACATTATTTGTAAATGAGTTCAACACGGCGGTCTTTACGTAAAAATTATTTTAAACTATCGTCATAAAAATTGGTTTTGCGTTTTAAATCCTGCAAAAGGCGCTCTCCAGATAGATTATTGTTAATAAGCGTGTCTCTCCCTGTGTGTTTTGTAAATAGGTATGAATTATTTTTAATCCAGAAAAGGATCGTTGTGCAGACGCGCTGCTAGCCGGAATAGTAACAATTAACGCCATATTTATTTTTCTCTCGAAACCCGACGGCGCCAAGTCTAGCCGAAAACACCAATTAAAAATCTATCATCAACCTGATTGAACCAATGTTGCCAAAAACGAGGTCAATTATTATGTGAAATATGATGATAAGCTTATTGATTATTAAATATTATGAACCTATCAGCAAAAATTATTTTAATTGTCACAATTGTGCTTCTTATTCTACGATACCTTATGCGTTATCACTTTAAAAATATCCCAAGGGCGTAGATATTCTTTTTTTCCTGGGGGGGGGGGGGGGTAAAGCTAGTGTTAGATCTCAAATTTTTTTATTAATATTACACAAGAATATTCAAGATTACTTACGAAGGTGTATAAAGCAAAATTTAATTCCCAAAGTAATTTTGCAAATTCTTTTTCCAAAAGTATTTTTATTGCAATTTGGCAAAACAATAACTTACCTAATATAATGTAAAAAAAACATAGGTATTATAATAAAGGAATAAGTATCTAAACTTTAACTTATTCTATCCTTGGTACGTAATATGCATAAGTACTTATACAAGACAATGTCTTTAACAAAAATTTTATGGTCATTATTATGGTCCTGGGGGGGGGGGGGGGGGTAATTACCCCCTTTACCTCTCCCATATCTACGCCCTTGAAATATCCTAACTTAACTTATTAATAATAAAACTTATAAAGGCGTGTTTCTTAATTTATATTAAGAAAGAGATGTATTTTCCAAACTACGGTAAAACTTGAAGATTGGCAACAATGCACTTACCAAACGCGGGTTTCCTTGGCGCGGGCTGATAGATAAAGGAAGGTCGAAGGTTGCGACGGGTTTATTTGTTACATCTCTTTCTACCCTACTGCCTATCGGCTCTCTGGCTTGCTTCCACTCGCACAAAAGCAGTGCTTTTGCATAAGACGCTAATGTCCAGCGAGATCTTTGCTTTTAGAACGGTCTTACGGAATTCTTATACAGGGATCTGATTTACAATATAATAAGCAAAGAATGGGTTCGTGGAAATGATATAGGATTAAGTTATCGTTCTTATATTATTATTTATTATATCAATGTAGAGATAACTTGCCAAAGTTGGATTACACGCATAAAAACTAATATATAAACATAATTTTTTTCTGTTTGTTTTATTATTTCCATGGTAGGCAATGCTTTTTTGCCTATATTGTTTGCATGCCACTGCCATACCGCGCGAGGAAGTAATAAAACTTCGGATCGCAATCCACTGGAGTTGTACAGTATATTTTTTCTACGACTCAACTTCCAAACTTTATACTAAAAATTTAAAAAATATTATTTAAATCAGGCATTTTATAAATTGTCTTTTTGTTTGGCCACGAACTTGTGAAAAAGATAATAAAAAAACAATTGAAGAAAAATTCATTTCGTTGGCAAATCCATGGACCAAATTACAGTGTAATATAATTATTGTTGATTTGGGTAATTTCTTATATTTACACAAAATCACTTTGAATATATCTATCTTTCTGACATTCGGCCTTTTGCAGAATAACAGACAAAGAGCGATATATTTACTAATAAAAATGGACAATTTCTTTTTCTAAACCTGGGCCTTTGCCTGCTTGCGTAATATACCCGAATAAACACATTTTCTGTGCATTAGTTGTAATATATTTCTTTCTAAAATTGTTACAATTTCGTCTGTTTTATTTAGTTTTAGACGAACAGCGCCGGAGGCGAAACATTTTTGGTACCAAGCCCAAAATCGTCAAGAATTCACTGAACTACTTACCATCGAGGGAATGACGAATTATCAGTGATCGCGACATAAAACAAATTTATTATATTCCAAATTTATTATATTTTTTTTATGGATAACATTTTAAGATTTATTTATATTTAATACACAGGGAGTCCAGACCTTCCTGGACCACCCCCTAATTACGCCAGTGGACATTGACTTAAGAATGTCGGTCCAATATTTTTCAGATTTCTGCCCATTGAGTGTGTATCTATCATACACCACAACTAAATTGAGGATTTTTTAGGCAATAGGTATTTTAGGGCATAGATTATGAATCTGACAGCCGTTTTGGTCGGAAGTGGTTAATTTTTGAAATATTTTCTTGTTCGGAAAAATAATGAAGCATACATACGTATTGGTTCTTCCTAATAACTATTTTTTATATGTTAATCAGATTTATCCTTCGCCTGGGCGTCGTGCTTTTATGGATATCACTGTGATACAAACTACTCTTATAAATAGTTTTTATAAAATATTCTTTATTAGGTCTTATTGTATGCTAAAATTCGAAACTATTTTTGGTCAAAAACAAGGATGTAGTTGTAGTATAAACAAATGACTCTTTATGGACCGGAATAAAACGGAGCTTCCGGATATGCCAACATGCGCGTAACGTAACCGATTGATTTATATTTTAGTCGCCATATATTTACATATCGCTTTTTTCGGGCGATATGTATATCGCGCCGTTCTTGGTGGAATTTGACATTTTAGATTTTTTTAATTTTAGCAGCGATTGTTATAGAGCATTCGTACTGGACGAAGTGGCACAGCGCACAGAGATGGCGCGTGGAATTAAATGATTTGCCATCAATTAGCATGCAGCCCGGCATCCCCCCCGCCCCCGAGCCTAGGAGCTCGGGTCCAAAAGTCTATTTGCAACCCAATTTTTCGTCTCACGCTTGGACTCTTAATTTAAATTTTTAAATAATGTATTCTCAGCTTAGATTATAAAGGTCTTGTAGGAAACGTTCAGTTTTTAAACTTTTTCTTCTATAAATGTCCTGTTTTATATAGAGATTAAGGTTTCGGACGCATATCGTTTTAGTTATTGATTTATAATGTAATATTATAAAAACTAGAGCGGGAAGAAACGAGAATTATTATGAATATACAAAACGCACTTAAGAAGGAGTAGTTCAAACCTAAGCATTTGCGTCAAAAACTGGTCTTAGATCTACGCTCCTAAAATACATGATTTCTGAAAAAATCATCAATTTGGGCGTGGTGGGCGATATTTACTTTATTTTTAAACATGAAAAACCGAGCCCGAAAAACGCTGGTTAGAGTCATACGTCTTATTTTAAAATTTTGGATTGACACCAATATTCATATTTTTCACAAATATAAAAATCTTTTATTTTTAATAAAGAGCCAGCTAGGAATATAAAAAAAACATTTACCAAAACAAATTTAATCCAACCATGCAGAGTGGGAGAGGTAATAATTTTATTTTCGTAATTTGATAGTAGTTAGGTGAATTTTAAACGAACTTTGGGCAAGGCCCCGAAAATTCTTAATATAATTTTTACTTATAATCAAAGATAAGACCCTCGAGCTAAAGCTCCCGGGATCTTATCAGATTATAAGTGAAAATTATCAGAAAATCGATTTCTTATAAAAACAGCGGTATTACCGATAAGACGCTTCCTCCATTGGTATATTATTGTTGAATATACTGCATAAGTAGAATTTTATTTCAATAAGAACGCATAAAAGAAATAGTTATTTGTGTTTTTTTATATGTTATATCTTTTTTGTTGTATTTTTTGTGGGTTGTGCAAACTTAAAAATCTAAGCTACCGACGCCACAGCCTTCCCCTCTTAGCTGCGCTACTGCATTGAACAGGCCTATGAGGTCGAGTTATTAAAATTTAAACAAAATCATCGATTTTCTGGTCAATTAGAGCAAAAAAAACTGGCCGCCGGTTATTTAATTATAAGACTTATGGGTTAGGTGCTGCGGTTAGTACCGTTACAAATCTGCATCTTCAATTTATTAATAAAAACATTTTCAACTGTATTCCGTGATAAATCGGTTTGCATTTCATATTTGGTATAATCAGTCGAGGTGTGCTAACGACTTGTGTCATTTTATATTATTTATGTGGGCTTCGATAATCATGATGACATAGTTTTATTGTGGCAATACAATAAGTGTAATTTAACAATGCTTTTTCGTGTTGGTGTGTCTATAAATGTTACAAAAATAATCCTTTCAAAAAAAAAAACAGAGAATTATTAAGTTCTGTAATGGGCTTCTTCACTATAATTAAATTTATTATATTCAGCACCGACATTCTGAACTAGAACCTATTGCAAACATATCTCAATAAAAAAACTCTTCCTGGAGTTTAAGAAACAATTAAAATTACGACGCGAAAGCGAGAAGTTTAAAAACCTAAGATGAGAAGAGACATCATCCTATTAAAAGCGTAATTCTTTTACTTGGCGTGCGTCCGATTATAATGTTATCTTTGTTTCGATAACTTAATTTAAAAAAGACAGTTTAAAAATAGTAAACCAGACTTGACACCTCAGTCAGGTAGGGGTGCGTCGTTTACAGAGCGATCGGCTGGTGCCATTGCATGGAATTGTTGTGAAGTCGGTAAGTTGTTTCGCGTGTTTTTATTAGAGAGCATATTTTGTTTAGAGTCTATTTCAAAAAGGTGTAAAGTAATAAAATGGGAAATTCCGTCCAGTTCGGCTCAATTTCGGTGTCGGACATAGGCGCAGATACATTTTATGCATTAAATTATTTGATAACTAACCGAAGAAAAAAAAAGAAGATAATTTAATAAAGAAGGAACTATTAGCTATAGCAAATTTACACAAACATCGTTTTATGAAATATGCCGTGGAAATATAGCTGAAAAATATAGTGTAACTGTGCTGCGCACACCGCCATATCATTGCGAACGAAATCCTATAGAACTTATATGGGCGCAAGTGAAAGGATCTGTAGCAAGACACAACACGACATTCAAAATAAAAGACGTTAAGCTACTGTTTGATCTAGCCATTAAGGAAGTGACACCAGAGAACTGGCGAAAAGCAGTCCATCATGTCATTAAAGAAGAGGAGAAAATGTACGATCTTGACTACCTGATCGATCGGACCGTCGACCCGTCGATTATAACGTCAAGAGGAGATGACAGTTCCTTAGATGACGAAGAATATTATGATTTTTTATAATTTAATTTCTTTATTTTTGTATTTTGTATTTTTTTAATAACGTTTAAAAAAAATAAGTGTACCTAATACTATATACATAATGCACGCCTTTGTCACACTATTTTCAGTGTCATGGATAACAAGAGGCAAAACCCATAAATTGACCCAAACCCGGGTGGTACTACATGCACTTGATGAAAATAAATAATTTTGCAATGAAATCAATGCCAAATTATGAAAGTGGCTTAAATATTCGTTGGGTCACTCTGTAGTCCCCTTGCATACCTAATGAGCTTTTATTACTTTACACCTTTCTGAAATAGACTATAATTATTTTCTCAGTAAATAATTGAAGAATTATAAAACTTAAACCTTAGAAAACTGTATTTTTCTTGCTCTTTACGATAGGGTAAAAATCAAAATTTACTGAAAAAGCCCATTACATAATTTAATAAATTTTATCATAGTTGATGAGTGTCCGAGGAAAACATTTTATGGGGACAAACACTTCTCGGTGTGCCATTGTCACGTAGTACATTCATACCAACATATAGGCTACGTGCAGCAGCAGACAAAACATTTTCGGAATATTTTTAATTAATGGGGGGTGCCTCATTTTGCCTCCATCCCTTCTGGACGTCAATGATTGGATCTTGAACATTTTGGTAATATCTGTTACGGTTTTAAATTTAAAACAATATTAAAATGGCAGTGTAGGTATGTCAGGTGGTCATAATTTAATGCATTTTTTATTATAACAGGGCAGCGTTACCAGGGTCCCTCTTGCTGATTTCCATTGCTCGGTGTTTCAATTATACCGTTCGTTCCATGAATAATCAAAATAATAATCATATTTACTAATCTGATTACTAGATTATAACGTGGGTTCTGAGAAAAAGTCAAGTAGGTTTTGTGCGAATGAATGAATCTTGAGTTTTAGTTCCCAGAATAGACAATCAAGGTTGCAATTACACAAATTGTTTCCTTCCTTTGCAGAACAGACGGATGTATTATTAATTAAAATATACGTTCATTAGTCATAGAACTCCACCAATCTACCTAACAAGCGGTCCCCCCTTAAAAAAGACATTGACGAAAATTGGTATTAGTGCGTTTTTCAATATTTAAAAAATATCTCAAAAAAACATATTTCCCAAAAACTGACATTAAAACGGAGGTTTTTCTCGTCCATTTCATACTTGAATTAGTGAGGCAGCGATATTTTTGAACAAAGTTTTTTTCCAAAATTTTGAAAAAATATGGTCAAAAATTGGCATTAACGCATCGATTTAAATTTGAGATATGTTATAGACTGATCTTTCTGCGCAGTCTAAAGCTGAAACATTTGTATTCGAACCATAGACGTACCCAATTTTACGCATCTAAATTGAAAAATGCAAAACAAAAAGTTGTACTCATTGACATATAATATTGCCTAAAATCGTTGTGAAAATACCTTATGATGCCGTGCAAGCCCCTATTTTGAGAAGGAAGTTATACAGGGTGTTCCTTAATGAAGTGCTAATATTTTAGGGTGTGATTCCTTAAGTCATTTTATGAAGAAAAGTTCATATAAACATATGTCCTAAACGGCTTAAATTTTTTACTACAGGGTGTTGAATTATTTTTTTTAATGCGTTTTTTGTAAGATCTTCGAAAGTACTTTAGATAATATTTTGGTATGTTCTAATATGACATAAAACCACATCTTTTAGTAATAAAAGTTATTTTTTTGTCTCACCAGTGGCGTCCCTGCAAACATTTCTGCTGATATTTTTTGGAAAAAAAGTGGTACGCCACTGACATTTTTCCATGTGGATATTATTTCTGATTAGCCTGGTCAATTCTGCATAAAAATGGTATCTTGCGTTTTTCTCGTTAGGCACACTGTTCTTAATTAAAATAATTAAATTAGCTCTACTATTTATTATTATTAACATTGATAATACAAAATTTTGTTTTATAAAAATTGTTGGAAATGACCACCTTCATTTAATAGGCATGCTTCCGCCCGTCTAATTTAATTTAATTATTTTAGTTAAGAACGGTGTGCCTGAGGAGAAAAACGCAAGAGACCATTTTTACGCAGAATTGACCAGGCTAATCAGAAATAATATCCACATGGAAAAATGTCAGTGGCATACCACTTTTTTTCTAAAAAATATCAGAGGAAATGTTTGCAGGGACGCCACTGGTGGGACAAAAAAATAACTTTTATAACTAAAATATATAGTTTTATATCCTATTAGCACATGCCAAAATTGAAAATATTATCTAAAGTACTTTCGGAGATATTACAAAAAACGCATTAAATAGTTATTTATTATACAAGGAAAAAAAGCATTAGATTTTAGCTCGAGGTTGTGTTGTCTCCCGACGCGAAGCGGAGGGCGACAAAAAAGCGAGAGCTAAAATCTAATATTTTTCCCGTGTATAATACACTATTTTTTTCTGTGACGGGAAAAACGACGATATTATTACAATATATTAAAGTCAGAAAAGTATCGATGTGAAATTTGACTTTTTAAACTAGTAGGTAGGCTGTTTTACTTATAGCGACAATTGGACCTGCGTTTCTAAGGAAACCTTTAAAATAATCAAATATCTGTCAATTTAATTCCGTGATTTAATATAAAAAGTAAGAACTTTAGTGGTTTAAAATGTCTGATTCTGAGTTTTCTCTGACTCCACCGGAATTAGTAGAAGCAGCGAAAGTAGCGTCACATAAATTATTGCCAGCTAAATCGCGCAAAATTTACGAAAACGCGTTATTGGCCTATTTTTCGGAACTGACACAACAACAAAAGCCATCAACAGTGTGGTCGAATTATTCAATGATTAAAAGTATGTTACAATCCAATAATAATATAGACATTTCAAAATATTTCAAACTAATTACATTTCTAAAACAAAATGGGAAAGGTTACACACCCAAGAAATCTGCGATTTTTACGAGTACAAATATTAGTGATTTTTTAAATAATGCTCCCGATGAAGTTTATTTAATGGCCAAGGTTGTTGTTTTACTTGCGATTGCAGGAGCTTGTCGAATTTGCGAAATCAGCCAGTTAACATTAGATGGTATTGAAGATTCGGGAACGTTATTAATTGTAAAAATTAAGCAAACAAAGAATGATGTCAACAGGAGATTTGTAGTTACTGAAAAATATATTAAATTTTACCGAATGTACATAGCCCTTCGTCCAACAGCAGCAAAGGATCGCCGCCTATTTTATGCATATCACAATGGAAAATGTATCAATCAAGTTGTGGGTAAAAATCAGTTTTATAAGGTACCCCAAACAGTAGCTAATTTTCTTCAACTTAAAAATGTTACCTTATACACGGGTCATTCATTTCGAAGATCGTCTGCTACACTTTTGGTTGAATCTGGGGGAGACTTGTTGACACTCAAGAAACATGGCGGTTGGAAGTCATCAACGGTCGCTGAAGGGTATGTTGATGAATCGGTAGCACACAGGACAGAAATAGCTAATAAAGTGTTTAGAACCTGTGGCAGTGCTGAAAGAACACCCGATTTGCGACCAGGTACATCAACGGCAGTTGTGTCCATGGCAGAAAATATAATTACAACACGAGAAAATTCGACTGTACCGAATAGTAAAATGAACATGTCATGCATGCAATGCACATTTAATAATTGTACTTTTTGATTTAAAGAAAATGTAACTTTTTGTATAATAAAATATTCTAAAATTAAATATCTACCTTCACTTATGTGTGTATATTATATCCGGGAAAAAAGTAATTACTTTTTTCCCGGGGAAAAAAGTAATCACATCACTTTTTTCCCGGGGAAAAAAGTAATTTCACAAAAAGCGACATTTTTTTACCTGTCAACAGAGATAAAATGTGAAACTTTTTTCCCGTCACAGAAAAAAAATAATAATTCAACACCCTGTAGCAAAAAATTTAAGCCGTTTAGGACATATGTTTATATGAACTTTTCTTCATAAAATGACTTTAGGAATCATACCCTAAAATATTAGCACATCATTAGGAATACCCTGTATATTGAACGTAGGTAGCCGCGCGACACTATTACGTGTAGGTAAGTTCCATCTCAATTTAATAAAACCAAACTAACACCGCAATGGTAGATAGATCGTAAAAATTTTCGGCCGTTCCCAGCAATTTCTAGGATTCTTATGCTGTCGTGTTTCAACGCTTAAATCCTATTCGAAATAGGTTGTCCCTTATCGTCGCCACTACTTCTTTGGCTTACCCTTGCACATAAAACATGCAGGATATAATAATATAGGTATCTATTAATAATATTAGCATTAAGTATCCTTGTTCTTTGTATCGACGATCAAAATAGAATAAATAAAACATTGTGTCGAATATAATGGGTATATTAATATTTAACAGCGTTTAATAAGGCACCCACAGAATTAGAATGACAAAAAGCATTGACACGCTTTGTTATCACTGCAAAATTGATGAATAATATATTGTGGTTATGGATAATTATGAAAACAAAGTGCCTCAGATATGGTTGCACATGTTAAATCGTAAAATAAATATCTATAAGAATTGCACCATGCATGTGATGTTTTGTAATGTTGATAATGATGGCCATAACATTAAAATTACTAATTCATTTCCAAACAGCCAGTCTTTAATAAAATTGTATTTTTTTACCTAAACAGTTTGTTCTAAATTAGCAACTGTTATCAGGAAATAGTTTTGAATTTAAAGTATTGTTTTATAGTTTTTAGGTTTAAATCCGGTTCGGAGGACCAATGAACTGCGTTGATTTGTTCTTGGGTTAGCGCAGCCTTTCCCAAAGTGGGCAATAACGGCCCCTTGTGGGCGCTGCAGGCCTAAAGGGGGGCGGTAAGAGACCAAGAAAAAAAATGGGGGCGCTAAAAAATAATTTATTCTCAAAGTGGGCAGTAGACAAAATAATTTTGGGATCTTCTGTTACAGTGGTTTTTAAGTAGGTAAAAAAAATGGGGATGCTAAAAAATAATTTATTCTCAAAGTGGGCAGTAGACAAATTAAGTTTGGGAACCCCTGGGTTAGAGTAATAGTATATTGTTAATCAGGGTTTAGACAGCTATTATTATTGCCCTGGCGTCGCTATAATAGTGTAGCTGTCTTAACATTTCGTTTCTACCAATCGGCGACTTTCTTAACTCGTTTACTTTTCACTACTTAGGATCAATGGCATAGCCAGAATATATGCTCGGGGAAGCTCAGTGGGCGTAAGTAGGACATTTTTTTTTCTGGAGAAAGGAACAGTCGGGACTACATGTATTTCATGATATTGTACCTAGTGAAGAAGGCGAAAAAGCGCCGCAAGCAATTCTCCGGACCACGCCCACAGTTCGATTAAAATTCACCTAACTACTATCAAATTTCGAATATTAAATGATTACCTCTCCCTGCTGCATGGTTGGATTAAATTTGTATTTGTAATTTTTTTTTGATATTCCTAGCTGGCTCTTTATCAAAAAAAAAAACATTTTTTTATATTTGGGAAAAATATTGGTGTCAATCCAAAATTTTAACATTAGACGTATGTATGTCTCTAACCAGCGTTTTTCGGGCTCGGGTTTTCATGATTAAAAATAAAGTAAATATCGCTTACCACGCCCAAAATTGATGATTTTTTCAGAAATCATGTATTTTAGGAGCGTAGATCTAAGAGCAGTTTTCGGTGCAAATTTTTAGGTTTTGAAAAGCTCTTTCTTAAGTGCCGTTTTGTATATTCATAATAAAGCATTTTCGTTTCTTCCCGTACTAAAAGCAGCCCCATAAAAAAACTACATGAAAAACCTTCTTCTTCAAGTTTTGTGGTATGTTTTCATCACATATTTTTACTATTTTCAAAAACTGCTCATTTTGAATGCAACTGCGCTAATTGCTTCCTTTTCAGGTTTATTTTGTAACATTTTTCAACATCTCGAGCATCTCTTGCGGGTTTAAACGAAATGTTCGGATCTAATCCATCTTTCTACCATATTCATTAAAATACTTTTGTTGTGACTCGGCATGCTGCTCGCCACGCTACTCCAGTCTCTTCAGTCACGCAAAATAATTAATATTGACTAAATTTTTAAGCTGAAATTCATGAATGTGCGGCTTTTAGCTCGCGACTGTGACTATAGTATCGGCCATGTGAGAATGAGAGGCAATTCGAGTAGTCTAGTCGCTCAGTCTCCTAGTTTTCAAGCTACTACAGTTTCTTTTAAGTTTCTCCGTTTGAGGATTGCCAGGCAGTCCGTGTCATCCTAACAAAGGGTTTGCTTTCTATCATTGGCATTGATAGGAATATATTTTTTCACAATTTCCTACATATTTTAGTACTTAACTAATATTTTAATAAAATGAATGATATTACAAGGTTATAATAATAAAAAGACTAATTTATACCTAATCAGTAAATAATATCCGTTTTTTTCTATGATGACTATCTTTGAAGCAAACAAATATTCATATACTACGTCAGTCGGTAAACAGTTCAAATAACCATTACCAATAGTGATTTTTTTAAATCCAAAAGTAAACGTATTTGTAAAATAAACTAGTGTTGACCTAGTATACGGATTACACCATCGCCATTATCGTGCTGTATGTTCTTTTGTTCTTGTAAAGGTCGTACCCATCTTGAATAATAAATTGTTTATTACTGTTTATCCGACCATAAAATGCTATAAAATTTGCTTTGATAAAGAAGGCTTTACATTTTCATTATTATTATAATAATTAATATTATTATTTTTATTATATCATCAACTTTGCTTTTTTAAATAGTCCAGAAACTTTATTTTATTATTTTTAAATATCCCTTCTTCTTTATAATTCACTGACGTATCACACCTAGTATTGATAATACGTTTCGGACTTAAAAACCCATCATCAATAGGAATAAGTGCAAATTTATCTTATTTGAAATTTTATTTTCACTCTCCGTAACCTAATCTAATTTTCATCTGTCTTAACTGTATAGTAGGCTGTGACAGGCCAGTGGCGTATTTAAGGGGGAGCTGCCGGGCTGAACACCCCCCCCCCCCCCCCCGAGCCTTGGATCTGGGGTCTAAAAGTCTAATTCCAACCTAATTTTTCGTCTCACGCTTGGACTCTTAATTTAAATTTTTAAATAATGTATTCTTGGCTTAGATTACAAAGGTCTTGTAGGAAACGTTTAGTTTTTAAACTTTTCCTTATAAAAATCCTGTTTTATATAGAGATTACGATTTCAAACGCATATCGTTTTAGTTATTGATTTATGATACAATTTTAAAGAAAAATGAGTAAAAAGAATGATATTTTATAGTATTTTTACTATATACTTGTCTGTTCCGTTCTCCCTTGTTAAGAGCTATTTTAAATAAACAAAAATATAACCCAGTGCAATAAAATATTTTTACAATAAAAACAGAAAACAATTAATAAATTTATTTTAAAAAACTTAAAGTAAAAATTTTAATTGCAACATTTTTTATGGAAGAAGTGTGATAATTTATAATAAAAAAAATAGTGCGGGAAGAAACGAGAATGCTTTATTATGAATATACAAAACGGCACGTATACGAGTATTAAAAAAACTAAGCATTTGCACCAAACACTGCTCTTAGATCTACGCTCCAAAAATACATGATTTCTGAAATAATCATCAATTTTGGCTTGGTGAGCGATATTTACTTTATTTTTAATCATGAAAAACCGAGCCCGAACGCTGGTTAGAGTTATACGTCTTCGGTTAAAATTTTGGATTAACACCAATATTCATATTTTTCACAATTATACAAAAAATGTTTTTTTTTTGAAATAAAGGGTCAGCTAAGAACAACCGCGGCGCCAGGATTTTTGGGATTGGAGGGCACAAATGGGCCCGATGATTTTTGAGTGGGCACTAAAAAAAAGGTCGCCTTCCTCCCGCCGCTCTAGAACGGCTAAACAGCGACAGACAAAACTTCCTCTTTGTCCTGAGTGATGTAAAAAAAAAGTGTCATAGTTTTCTTGAAAATACCATACAACCACTCATCAAAACTTTCATAGCCAAGTCCCTCTTCCCCCGAGAAAATTCCATTACAAAACCAACCCATCAATTTTGGGGGGGCACCAGGGTGGGCACTCATGTTTCTAGGGTGGGCCGGTGCCCACCCTGCCCCCCCCCTGGCGCCGCCGCTGGCTAAGAATATCAAAAAGAAAAACATTTACAAAAACAAATTTAATCCACTCTATGCAGAGGGGGAGAGGTAATAATTTAATTTTCGAAATTTGATATTAGTTAGGTGAATTTTAATCGAACTTTGGGCGGGGCCCCGAAAATTTTTCGCCTGCGGCGCTTTTCCGCCTTCTTCCCTGGGTACAATATCATGAAATACATGTAGTCCCGATTATCCCTCTCTCCAGAAAAAAAAATGTCCTACTTACGCCCACTGAGCCCCCCCCCCCCGAGCATATTTTCTGGCTACGCCACTGTGACATGCCCTTGCTTAATTAAATTATAAACACTTGCCAAATAACAGATTAGGTTAATCAAATCGTTTAATGCAAATAAACTTTGATCTCATTTCTTTAAAGTAAAATGTTTATATTTTTGTGTAGTAAGATTTTACATAAAAATTATGGAACACTCCCCCCTCTATGAAGCCCCATGAGTACATGTGTTAATTACTCAAAGAGGAGAGAGTTTTACTGCAGGCGGTGGTATTTTTAAATCAAGAACTAAATATAAAATCTAGCCACACAAAGACAACTAAAAATACTTCAATGATGAATTGGCGAGTACTATTACTGAATCAGTCCTAAAAAACGATGATGAGTAACGAAGGCCACACACAAATAAAGAAGAATCGAATATGGCGAATTCTCCAAGGTCAATTTTTTTTCTTTTTATGGGTTTTGAAAAATAGTTATGCGTATATGGATAAACGAGAGGTCATCGCTAGGATTAGAAGCATATTTAGATGGCTAATTAGTTAATTAAAATACGGTGTTTATATGGTATTTATATTTTTATTATAGAAAATATATGTTTATTTATTCTGATATTGAAAACGTTGACAAATTACAGCAGAATAATTTATAGGCCATCTTGGAGAAAAACGACTTGCATAGCTTCGTTTTTTTTAAAGAATGCCAACTACTGGTTTAACAGTTAAACTTACAACACAGGTTTTAGGTAAAAAATTATATATAAATATTTACAATATTTTTTGAAACTGTATAGTCCTAGGCGAGCAACAAACAACCAATAAAAATTGTTTAGTTTCAGAATATACGAACACACAATATACAGGGTGTGTCAGTAAGGTGTCTGTCTTAGATAACACCTAAACTATCAAAGATAGGAAAAAAAGTGTAATACAAAAGATAAAGGGTTTTTTAGGATACATAATCTAAAAAATATTTTCTAATCTACAGGGTGGTCCTAAAAAGTGGTACTGAATAATAAAAAAGAAAATTTAATGGGACACCCAGTATAATTTTCTAGAATATGATTCAATGGAATAAGGACTTTGCAACCCTATTAAAATTATTGAAGTGAAATGCAACGTTGCCAAGTAAATAATTTTTTTCCGAAATTTTAGTAATTTTAAGGGTATCGTTAAAAAAATCATAGCAACCTGTGGATTAACCCTAGGCAAATATAATTTACGTTGTAAGTACTTTAAGGTGCGATATATTGATCTATAATAATGTTTTTTAAATCTCTTATACAGAGCGTTTATTACAAGTTGGACAACTCGATAGTTTTAAAAGTGCTTAATTTCAATTTTTTTAAATGGGACCCCCCTAATTTTTTAGGCAAAAGAATTTACCTTTCGAAAACCTTACTTTATTGTTAAACATGTCATATATCTGAATATCATAGTTTTTGAAATATTTTAGGATTTGTCTTAAATCCGAGTAAAAAAGGAAAGTTTTAATTAAACAGTTTAGGCAAGATTGCTTTGGAACAAAAAATAAATAATTTTCTTTGTCACAGCTGTCATTGCAACCAACATTTATTACTGTTTAAAGTTTAGTTTCCCGAACTAACTTTATCGAAATAGAAAAATATGAGTTATGATAAAGTTAGTTCAGGAAACTAAAATTTAAACAGTTATAAAGCACAAAATGTTGGCGACATAATTTTGCAATGACAGCTGTGACAAAGAAAATTATTTATTTTTTGTTCCCAAGCAATCTTGACTAAATTGTTTAATTAGAACTTTCCTTTTTTACCCTGATTTAAGACAAATCCTAAAATATTTCAAAAACTATGATATTTAGATATATGACATGTTTAACAAAAAAGTAAGGTTTTCGAAACATACATTCTTTTGCCTAAAAAAATTAGGGGGGTCCCGTTTAAAAAAATTGAAATAAAGCATTTTTAAAACTATCGAGTTGTCCAACTTGTAATGAACGCTCTGTATAAGAGATTTAAAAAACATTATTATAGATCAATATATCGTACCTTAAAGTACTTACAACGTAAATTATATTTGCCTAGGGTTAATCAACAGGTTGCTATGATTTTTTAACGATACCCTTTAGGTGTTGTTGAGTGGTCTTAGTGTCTCACCAATGTAAGATTAGCCACACTCGCAAGGGATCTGGTAGACACAACTGTTCTTGTCTTTTTGGCTTATTGGTTTCGTCTTCATCAGGTGTAGGGTTGCCATCTTAGAATTTACGAAACTATAACCTGAATCGCTAAATTCCCGGACATTTCGCCTGAAGCCTCGGACATTTCGCTTGAAGCCCCGGACACTTTGCCTGAAGCCCCGGACTCACCGTGACGCACGTAAAATAAATTAAAATATAGATACAAAATATTTTTCAAACATAAATTTTAAAAGTTTTTGTGAAAAATATGCATAAAAACTCATTAACTCAAAAACATATATTAAATTATAAATAAAATTAACAAACAACCGAGCAAACAACTGCACTTACAAAATATATATTTAAAAAAAAACAAAAAGCTTGTATTTTGTATATTATGTGCCGGGGTGATTCAATAAGAAAGGTAGCCGGCTATATCTCGGAAACTACTGGGCATAGAAACTCGGGGAAAAAAATGATAACTAAAGTGGCCATGAGAAAATCCTGAAAATAATTTTTAAGTTCCGCATTTTGTCGCAAGAGGGCGTAATTGAAAAGTAAATTTTTACATATCTCCGAAAATTCCACATTAAGGTATATCTTTGGTAACACCGTTAAAAAGTTGTCCATAATAGTTCTAAAAAAATGCTAGAGGGCGCAATTTGTAATAATAACACATTTTTTGATTTTTCTCCGAAAAAATAAATCATAAGGTATAATTATGATACCATAATCGAAAAGTAGATGATATTTGCGAGGAAAAATATTTAAACCGCAGCTCTCTCCGTTCGTTTCAGCGTTATCGCCAATAGAACAATTTTTAAAACTTTAAATGAAGAAGCGGTTATATATTTTTTAGAAAAAAAGTGGGACGTTACTGATATTTTTCCATGTGGATATTATTTCGGATTAGCCTGGTCAATTCTGCATAAAAATGGTCTCTTGTGTTTTTCTCCTCAGGCACACCGTTCTTAATTAAAATAATTAAATTAAATTAGCTCGACTATTTATTATTATTAACATTGATAATGAAAAATTTTGTTTTTTAAAAATTGTTAGAAATGACCACCTTCACTTAATAGGAAAGCTTCCACCCGTCTAATTTATCATTTTGGTAAAAATGTTTATTCACAGTGATCGAGATGGTTTTATTTTGATGATTTGGTTAACATGAATTGTGACTTTTGTAAATTATATTCATCCCGGACGCTTGTAAAAATTACCCCGGACCGCTAAAAAAAGAGAACAGCGTCGGGGGAAAAGAGGACGGGTGGTAACCCTAGTCAGGTGGCTTCATAAAGTGTCTTTCCGGCTGAATAATGTGTTGATTGAAGACGACTGGAGATACTTACCAGTTGAAACGTTTTAATTCAAATTAAATAAAGACAATGCAAGTCCAAGACTTCAGCTAGCAGTTCAAACTAGAAGTTATTGTAAACCCCTTAATAAATTCTTGTATTAAATTTTCAATTAGACAAGCCAGGAAACGATGCCGCATTTCACGCTGGTATGGAAGGCTCTTAAAACTGTTTTTTTAATTCCAGTCAATTTTTTAACCAATACAACTTACCCACATCTACACTTTTAGATTGCAAACTTGATTCCAAACACATCTAAATGTTAATTAAATCAATTCAACCAAAAAACTGGTAAATTATTACACAACCAAAAAAAACAATCTAGATTTGCCTTGATTACCTACGCTGGACTTAAAAGATTTGCACTTTTTTGAAATAAGCTTCGCCCTAGTTAAAAAATGAAACAGATATCCTGATCTGGGTATCCTTGCTTTTCTTGTTTATGTTAATAAAAACGCGTTTGTCAGATGAAAATATGGGCGTATGCCGTGAACAAGATTCTAATCAGAATAGTATGTTTGTTAATATCACTAAAATCAGTGAAAAAAATAAAATGAATTTTAGCAGAAATCCTATATTCTGGTGAGTCAAATATTACAATTTCAATTTTAAAAGATTTACAATTTTTTTATTTTACGGGTTATGATTATTTCACCAGTTTAAAATTAACTTGTTTTAGAAAAATACATCGTAGCGAATTGCCAAATAACTGACCACCGACTCGTGCATGACTAATAAGACAAACAACATAAAGTATAGCGGGCTAAGTTTTGATGACCAGGCCAGCACTTAGATTTTTTACTTCTGTATCTCGCCTATTTTTGAGCTTTTGAAAAAAGGTATTTGAAAATGTTGTTTATTTTTATGCCTTCTATACACACACAGCTAAAAAAGAAGTACCAACTTAGGAATCACCCTGTATATTGAACATTGTCCGCCGCGAGACACTGTTCGATAGGTAAGTTGCATCTCAATTTAATAAAACCAAACTAACACCGCAATGGTAGACAGCTCGCCAAAATTTCCGGCCATTCGCAGCAGTTTCGGGTATTCTTATGCCGCTTGTAATTTAATTTCATTTCACCCTCCCTGTTAAAGATGTAAAGAAATTTCGTTAAGAAAAGTTATTCAAAATAACAAACCGATCGTCTTTGATTTATTATTTTGAATAACTTCTCTTAACGAATTTTTTTGATATCTTTAACAGGGAGGGTGGAATAAAGATTAGATTAGAATTATGAAAAAATTTAACAGATAAACTACCTATCACATCCGGATGAATTCTTATTTCTGAAATGATTGATGTCACTTCTTAAACATCAGTTGGATTAAAGAAAAACGTATAACTAACTTTCATTTTGAACCAAACCGCCCCCCCCCCCCCCCATTTGAAGAAGAAACTGCACACGCTGCTTGAAATACAGCTGGAAATAAATCGGCTTTAGTATATCATTTCAGAAATTTAGAATACTGCACGAGGCGACAGAGACACACCATACATACTAATACAACACTTACACGACTTAGCATCAAACTTCTATCAAACACAACCACGAAACCCAATACTAACACAAACCAAACACATAAACAGTCCCACAAATAAACCAATCTACAGAAGGTCAAAAATTGCTACTTTTCATGTCTAACCATATGCTGCGCCTACTTCTGGACCCGCTTAAAATCCTTTCAAGCTCTTTCGCAAAATGCTACATCGTACCTGATCAAATTGAACTAGTTTTTTCGTCCATTTTTCAGTAAACTTCATTACAAAACCATAAAAGACAAGAAATAAATACCAAAAACCACTTTTAAACGTCATAGTAAATGAATTCCCTTATAGCAGTAAAGATCACGAAACTGGCTGTACATTTTAAACAATTTTTACAAACCATGGGGTAAGAGCCTTGTGGCCGATAGTAGCTATATAGGAACAAATAAATATACTACCTACTCTTATGTAACATAATGTAAATTAATGTTTGTAAAATTAAAAGAAGAAAACACTTGAAACAAATACCGATCTTTTAAAAGTAAACTAAGTAATTTAGAGAATAATTGAAAATACCGACTTTGAATGAAATTGATTTTTTTTTGCGCGTAAAAACAATACATTTTTGTACGAAAATGAACAAAGATTCTATAGCTATTGTTAAAAAACAATCGCTATTCAAAATTGAAACCGTCATTAGGCTATTTTATCTAAAATTACATTGATGATATCAAAGTTTACCAGCAATTAGTAATTACGGAAGAATGATGTAAAATTAATTCTGGTTATTTGTTGGAGAGTTTTCGCAATACGACGCAATAATCTTAGAAGAGGCTGAACAAGGATGTGGCGGGGATTTTTATATCCCAAATAGTATTTTACATAACAAGGGATGAAAGTGATACTTCGCAAACGAGGAGATATTTAGCACGAGGCGTCAGCCGAGTGCGGAAATTCTCCGAGATTTAAAATAATCACTTTCACACGAGTAATGTACACTATTTTTCCTACGATCACAAAAAATTATTAAAAATGCCTTTGATTTGTGAAAAAAATATTTCAACACTAGTGTTGAAAAAAAATATCAACACTAGTGTTGAAATTAGCATACTTAGGATTATGTTCCACTTAATATCTGGTTTCATAGTTTGTCAATAGGCTTTTCCTTTATTTGTAGTTTAACTTTGTCATTTTTTCATATTTTATATATATTATAGGAAGAACTAATCCTGGATTGACTTCTAGATTAACCAGAATGAAAAATTTTAAATTTAATCAAGGAAATATGCATTAAACATAAATTTAAAAAATCCACCCAACAAGGAATATTTCAATTCAAAATAATTCTATAAATTATTTAATGTTTTTATACAAAAAAGTCAAATACTCCTGATGGGATTTGAACCAGTGACCTTGCGATCTGTAGGCTAGAGCTCTATTCTCTACGTTATAGATCGTAGGAAAAATAAATTAACATTAAATGACAGTCTCTCGGTTTTACTTGCGAAGCCATCGCTATCCTTGACTATTTGAGCTACTACTGCATTAAACTAGATCATTGACAATGTCCAAAACGTACCTGAATTTAGTGTTTCAGTCTCGTCTGGTATTTTTCTTGGCCTCGTCTCAATTTTTTCAAATAGTGCAAGATTTCCCGTCTCGTGAAACATTATCTATCTATTTCAAGATAAAAGGCAGAGATAAACCATTGGCTGTTGGACTGTATGTGTACTGTCTTTTATATTAATATATGCAGGGCCTCAAACAAAATGGATTCCCTGGGGCAGGGTTAGACAATGAAGGCCGTTTCGTTCTTATTTGGACTCATCGGACTGTCATAAACCCGTTGCACCTCCCTTGACCGCGACAACGCTAATTCAATACCGAACTGTAAGATACGGCTGGCAATAAACAAGCGGTCACATAATCTCTGGGAATCAACTTTAACGCAGTTTTTAAAATCAGTTTTTTTGTATATTTTGTTCAAATCGAGTTTTAAAAAATGGCAGATTATTTAAGTAGTATTGGTTGTGACCCAGGTTTGAGTCTCCATCAGAACCTCAACTCTTCAAGCGGTGAAATTTAATTCCTTGGGGAAACATTCTGGTCACAATTTTTCCATGAAGTTAAAGTGGAATTCTAGTGGTCTTATTGGAAACTTTTCCTACGAATTGTGTTCAAGAATAAGAGATTGCCATTTTCATGGGCAAAATGGCATATCGCCATGGCAAAATCTACTCCCATGAACCAATAATTGAAGCCCAGGGCTTGAATATAAGATTTTTTAAACCCGGGAAATGATAGAATCACATTTTAATATGTCGCTATTTAGTAAAAAGTGCCAAAGAAACGTATTTTAGTGGAATCAGTTCCTGAATTTTAGAAAGAGATTTCATTTAGTTCTCTACATATATAGGTCAACCTGTGAATTTCCGTGTTTAAAATTTATTTTGAGTTCACATGAGCGGAAAAGCAGACAAGTGGAACAATAAATAAGCTGTGTGATTGCTCGAAAGTCAGCTGATTGATATTAATTATCTACATATTGTTATATTTTGGTTTTATCTCTAATGACAGAAGTAGAAATAAATAAAAGGATTAATAAAAAATATTACCCTAAATTTCTATAAAATTTTTTTTCTTTGTAGCTACCTATTTTTAAACAAAAATATTCTTTGTTTCTTAAACATAACCAACATATACACAACAATAACAATTAAAACAACAAAAAATAGGTTAGCTTTTGTTTTTTCCTGTTGTAGGTCAGATAAGTTGCATTAAAAACAAATTCATGCACATTTTAAATCTAGAATCGCAAAAATAATTATATAATTCCTGGTCTGATGTATCTTTAACTAAAAATTACCACATTTTAAATAGAAATATGGTTTGTGAGCATTTTTACCAATATGAATTTACAATAATACCTATTTTAAACAGCACAAAAAAATTCCTACCGGTGCCGTCTATGTAAGGGTTTGTTTAATTACCAAAGGTTTCCCAATTGGGGCCTTCGCTTGGGTTTGACCAGGTATCCTGTTCCATCGGGATATGTGTTGTTGTTGCGTCCACCTGTCTGATGTTGCTTTGGTTGCCTGTTTTGATATACCAAGGGCGGGTTCAGGGCCCCTAAGTTGAGATGACTTCTTGGTGGTAAAGACATCAAGATACACCAATGAGGGCATGAGTTCCCCTAAAAAAAATGATCATGAGTCAAAATAGACATAGGCATAAACAAATATTGAAAACGGCAAATCAGAGATGAATTTGACATGTGTATAAACAGCCTACACTGACCGCAATCAGTGGCGGCTCGTCAGGTAAAGGGGCTCTTCACCACAAAAAAAACAGGAGGAGATTTTTTCGATAATATTAAATTTTAATGTACCGATACAGCTACCATTTTAGCCCTTAAAAAATAATTACGTTCGAATTAATAATATTAATTTAATCTGAATGTAGCTATGCATAATAGGGCCACGGTTAACTCCGATGGACAATATTTATAAATACTCGTGCATTTTGGCGCGCCCCAGCCGACCGTGTCCGTTAGCTCAAGCAAGTGAAGACCCAACGTCCAATATGGTTTTGATTTTCCGCGTCGCTATGGTTACGTGACGTCAGTCACGCAAACAGCATTTAACAATTTGAATTATGATGAAGGGCAATTTAAAAATAGAACAGTCGTTGTTTTAGCATTGGTTCGCCTAACCTTAAGGTATTTATTTTGAGGCTTCGCGAAACTTACGGTTATAGATATCCTTTAGATCATCCCTTCGCAATAAAAGCCAAAGAAGAAACACGTTTTCCTGGTTCGGCTAATACAACGCCTAGAAAAATTCGTAGTTCAGATATAAAAGTTGTTGTGCTGTCAATAAAATATTTTTGACCGAAGCTAACAAACAGAGAAGAGTAGAATTTGCTTATAAATGAATGAATGAAATCAAGGTAATATATGGGAAAACGTAATATTTTCCGGTAAAAAAACCTTTCAATTATGCAATAATGGAAAAATCCGCGTTTAAAGGCCTTCTGGTACGGGATACGAGGGAAGATATACAAATAAGACTAATCAAAGTGGACGCTTTTCTATAAACGTTTGGGGCTGGATTAGTGCAAGGGGCCCAGGAGTTTGCCAAATAGTGCATGGGAGGCTCAATGCACCATTATATTGCAACATACTAAACCAAGTTATGATACCGTCTTTCGACGCAGTATATGGCCAAGGTTTTATATTTTAACAAGATAATGCTCCTATACATAAAGCCCGCATGGTTTAAAATTATGTAGAAGAAAATCAAATTCGTGTTCTGCCTTGGCCCTCGAAAAATCCGGATATCAACCCAATTGAAAACGTTTGGGGTAAGATGACAAAATTTATGTATAAACACAACTTCCAGCCTAGAACTCGTTATGAATTAGGCCAAAGGATAATGCAAGCATGGGATGCAATAACGCAAAAGTATACGAGAAACCTAGTGTTAAGTATGCAACGACGTTTACAAGCAATAATCGATAATGGTGCAACTACCAAATATTAAAAACATGTTATTAAATTAAGGTTTAAATATGATTGAAATTAAAATTTATTGGAACATAATATAAAAAAATTTTGTTTTATTTTTGTTACATTTTAAAACACAATATGCGTATTTTCATTTTTTCTCGTATTTCTAAAAATGTGGTATTGTTGTTTAACCTTTTCACTTCCATGACAACTATTATAACAACAATGATAACCTTCCCTTAATAGATTTTACATTTTCCTTATAGTCAAGGAGCTACTCTACAACAACAATTTTGCTGTCCCAGTTTTTTTTGGGCGCAATGGTACCTACTTAGTTGTGTGTTTTAAAAATGAACCCAATTAATGACATAGTTTGTAATTTGTTGGAAACTCCATTCAGTCGTTGGACAGATGAGGATAAGAAAGACGTTTTGTTACACGGGTTTTTAGTCAATGTTTGTTTAAGTACCCGCACTATACCTAGCTCTTCGCCATGTTTTAAGACCACGAGCCGCCACTGACCGCAATAGCACTAAAACTACGCTTTTTGATATCATTAGGCCATTTATGTTTTGTTATGTATCTTTTGAAAATATTTAATCTGAGATAAAATACGATAAATTTATTTACATACATATTACACGAAAGGAAATTTAGGTAAAATTTATAAAATAAAAAAAATAAAGCTATAATATTATGGTGCAAAAAGTACCTATTTGGGTATTTGCTAGATACACTAAAATTGTTGATTTTTTTATTGTAGAGGTCGTAGAAAACGTTGTTTGTATATAATTACCCGAAGGTTAATTAATAATTTAGTACTGAGATTAAGTAATATATAAGTATGGTACACAAGTCATTCTGCGAAGGAAGCAATAACAATTTTGCACGCATTGATGATAAATTTAGTTAAGCCATAGCATGTGTGTGTGATAAAAATCTTTAAAATAAGAAATTATTTAAATTTTGCAACGTTATTTTTTATTACAAAGCTGGTGGAAAATAACCGCCCATAAATGGGTTACTTTGGAGTTTTGTTTAAAGCTATGGCGTGCCAAGGGCGGATTTAGCATTTTGTTACCAACTTTGGCAATTTATCTCTACATTAATATAATAAATAATAATATAGGACCAAAAAATTAATTCTATATCATTTCCATGAACGGATTCTTTGCTTATTATATATATCGTAAACTAGATCCCTGTATAAGCATTCCGTAAGATCGTTCTAAAAGCAAAGATTACGCTGTACCGGGTGATTCAATAAGAAAGGTAGCCAGCTATATTTCGGAAACTACTAGGCATAGAAACTCGGGGGAAAAAAAAAAATAACTAAAGTGGCCATTAGAAAATCCTGGAAATAATTTTTAAGTCCCGCATTTTGCCGCAAGAGGGCGTAATTGAAAAGTAAATTATAAAATTTTACATATCTCCGAAAATTTCACATTAAGGTATATCTTTGATAACACCATTAAAAAGCCTGGACAATTATGCTTATTGGCGTACCGACTTTAATAAGAGGGATGGAAGCTGTTGAAAGTGTAATCATTTAAATCGCTGTAACTTATAAACGACTTATCCGATTTTAGCAAACTAAAGACTGTTTGGAAGAGAAATGTATGCACTTTCACCAATCGTATTTAGTTGTCCATAATAGTTCTCAAAAAAAATACTAGAGGGCGCAATTTGTAATAATAAAACATTTTTTTATTTTACTCCGAAAAAATAAATCATACGGTATAATTATGATAAAGTAGATGAAATTTGCTAGGAAAAATATTTAAACCACAGCTCGATATCTCCATTCGTTTCAGTGTTATCGCCAATAGAACAATTTTTAAAACTTTAAATGAAGAAGCGGTTATATATTTTTTAGAAAAAAAGTGGGACGCCACTGATAATTTTCCATGTAGATATTATTTCGGATTAGCCCCTGGTCAATTCTGCATAAAAATGGTCTCTTGCGTTTTTCTCCTCAGGCACACCGTTCTTAATTAAAATAATTAAATTAAATAAGCTCTACTATTAATTATTATTATTAACATTGATAATGAAAAATTTTGTTTTATAAAAATTTTGACCACCTTCACTTGATAGGCAAGCTTCCACCCGTCTAATTTAATTAAATTGTATTAATTAAGAACGCAAGAGACCATTTTTATGCATTTATTGCATTACCTTTCCCCCTCTGCATGGTTGGATTAAATTTTTTTGTAAATGTTTTTTTTACTATTCGCAGCTGGCTCTTTATTAAAAAAAACACATTTTTTATATTTGTGAAAAATATGAATATTGGTGTCAATCCAAAATTTTAACATAAGACGTATGTATGACTCTAACCAGCGTTTCTCGGGCTCAGTTTTTATGATTAAAAATAAAGTAAATAACGCTCACCACGCCAAAATTGATGATGTTTCAGAAATTATGTATTTTAGGAGAGTAGATCTAAGAGCAATTTTTGGTGCAAATGCTTAAGTTTTGAAATACTCCTCCTTAAGTGCCGTTTTGTATATTCATAATAAAGCATTCTCGTTTCTTCCCGCAATATTTTTTTTATTATAAATTATCACACTTCTTTCATAAAAAAATGTGTCAATTAAAATTTTTACTTTAATTTTTCTCTTCAAAAATAAATACCTAATTGTTTTTTCGTTTTTGTTGAAAAAATATTTTATTGCGTTGGGTTACTTTTTTGTTGAATTAAAATAGCTCTAAAAAAAGGGAAAATGGAACAGGCAAGTATATAATAGAAAAATACTATAAAATATTAATATTTTTACTGGTTTTCCTATAAAATTGAATCATAAATCAATAACTAAAACGATGTGTGTCCGAAACCAAAAATAGAAGTCTAGTACAAAACCAATGCTATCCGTATATTTAATAGATCATTCAGAAGCGCTTTGTACAATATTTGTATCACTAGTAATTTCCCTAGTACTGGAATTACTTATAATTAATTATAATCATATTAACCTAATTTTATAATGTGCCACAAATAAATAGCTGTTAAACTTTTCGGCCTTATACACACCCTGTATATTATAGTGATATCCATATCATCCACCTACCAAGAATCATATTACCGACATGTAGCTTTTTCTAATACTTTTATGTATGCGTTAGTGTGGCACCTGGATTGTAAGTGACTTACTTGTATCTTCAGTTTATTTATTTGAAAAGGGTTAAAATGTTATTAATAATAATGTTAGTGGTTTTGGTAACGCTAGGTAAGTCACAATATATACATCTTAAAATTAAGTTACTAAACTGCTGGACAATTGCTTTCGAGCAAGAAAAATGTTGCCTAAATATAACAGTTAATATTTTCTGAACCAGATATGTTATCGACCTACCGTTTTGAATGGTTATTAGATTCATCCCTTGGAAAACAATTGCCAATATTGGATTTTCTTTAACTGTGTCAAACCATAGACATATAGGTGTTTATAAGTACGCCACTATACATCATAACATTTAGGTACAACTATTGTTACTGAACATAATCAAGCTCTTCATAAGGTAGAAGAATCACCCGCAAAGTTTGCACGATACAACGCACAGTGAGATCTAGCTACCAATAAGTTGAAATAAAGCAAGGTTTTCCAAAAAAATCGGTATTTCTTAAAATATAGCAGATATCAAAAATTTGACAAATTACTTTCTTTGCTATGAACCAGTGATTGATTCAATTGATGTAGAGTGATAAAATTAAAAAATATTATTGTGAAAGTTACACGCCATTAAAATTGGAGAAAAAATCATCGTCATCTTTACCACCCTGTATATAAAATTTTCTGACAGTTAAAGAAAATCCAATATTGACAATTTTTTCTCAGTAAGGGATGAATCTATCAACCATTCAAAACTGTAGGTCGATATCATATCTGGTTCAGAAAATAATAACTGTTAAATTTAGGCAAAATTTTTCTTGCTCGATAGCAATTGTCCAGCAGTTTAGTTTCTCAAAAATAAATGATATTTTTACCATTAAAATTTTTTGTTGGGTGACTTACTGGGGAAACAGTTTCATGAAATGATGAAAAAAGACATGACATCGTCAGTGGGGACTGGGCCCCCTTTCATAATAATATATTATTTTGTTCATATGTTGTGTCTTTTTTTTTAACTTCCGGTCTTTACACGTAGACTTTTAAAAGCATGACAGGAACACACGATTGCATTCGCGATGGATTGCGCAATTATTCGTACGCGTAAGACTGTGGTACTAATATTTGACTATAGTCTATTTCAGAAAGGTGTAGAGTAATAAAATGGAAAATTCAGTCCAGTTCGGCTCAATTTCGGTGTCGGCCATAGACACAGGAAAGTTTTGTGCATCACATTATGTATGATAAAAAAAAGGTAATTTGTTAATAAGGAACTATTAGCTATATAGCATATTTACACAAATATCGTTTTATGAAATATGCCGTGGAAGATATAGCTGAAAAACATAGTGTAACTGTTCTGCGCACACCGCCATATCATTACGAACTAAATCCTATAGAATTTAAATTGGCGCAAGCCATTAAGGAACTGACACCAGAGAATTGGCGAAAAGCAGTCCATCATGTCATTAAAGAAGAGAAGAAAATGTGGGATCTTGACCACCTGATCGATCGAACCGTCGACCCGTTAATTATGACGTTAAGAGGGAATGACAGTTCCTCAGATGACGATGAATATTATGATTTTTTATAATTTAATTTCTGTATAATGCATTTTCTTGTATTTTTTATATAATGTTTAATAAAAAATATGATGTACATAATGCACGCATTTGTCACACTATTTTCAGTGTTTGTGAATGGATAACAATAGGCAAAACCCATAAATTGACCCAAACCCTGGTGGTACTACCTGCACTTGATAAAAATAAAGAATTTTGCAATGAAATCAATGCCAAAATTATGAAAGTGGCTTAAATATTCGTTGGGTCACTCTGTAGTCCCTTTGCATACCCAATGAGCTTTTATTACTCTACACTTTTCTGAAATAGACTATAACACACTCTTGCGTTGAGTTAGGAGTGTTTAAAGTCGCGCACGCCAAAAATGACGTAAATATTTTAAAATTTGAAAATGTTTATTAGAAGATTCTAGCTTGTAAAAAATGTCAGATTTTATAGAAAATAAAACAGCAGGATTAATCAGTATGCCGAAAAGAAGTGAAAAATATGATTTGGATGAAGAACGTGCATGTCTTAATTCGCGCGGTTAATTCATTCAGCCTAATAAAAGAAAAGATTGCTTTTGTAAAATAGCTCGTTCAAAACTCTGCCTTTATAGCATAAATACAAACAAACGTTTATCAATTAATAATACACCATTTTTTAGCCACCAAATCGACTTGTGATACCAAAGTTTGGACCTACTCTACCGCTATCGACGACCCAAAAAACTGGCTAAATGGTAAAGTTGCAGCAGACTGCAATGGCCTTGTTTTTTCTCAACACAATAAGATACCGGCCTTCGTTAAAAACCTCAAAATTAAACAGTTGGTACTCCCGATATACGGTAGTATATGGCTTGAAGAGGGATCAACTGTTTTATTTGATGAAGACAGCACAGATGATTTAAACTGTAAGTATATACATACAGGGTGCTACAAAGTCGCGTGCGTGCATGGGGATATAGAAAACGGTAAAAGATATGAAGATAAGTATTCACCTGAAGACGACTGGAGATACTTACCAGTTGAAACGTTGGGATGTAAAACAAATAAAGACAATGCAAGTCCAAAACTTTTCTATCGTTCAAGATATGAAGATAGTTAAATTGAGGCAAAGTTGCGTATTTTGGGGCTTAATAATTTGGTGAAAGAAAATTCTAAATATTTCGAATGCCTTCGGAGATATCCGAAAAAAACGGAAATTTTCAGTTTTGGTTTTTAATTTTTTGCGCCTTTATTTTTGACTTGATAAAAAGACAAGAAACACTTTTTCATAGCCATTCTTTATGATCTATAACATGGTATTTTTAAATGCGACGTTTCGTTCTTTGGATACCACCATCAAGTCTATTTTTTAAATACTGACCTGGATTTTTTATTACGGTTTTAGGGACTTATAGGCTTTAGAAACCTAATACAATTAAAACATTTTCAAAATTTTAAGGTTTCGTGGTCAAATAACACTTCAATATTTAAAATTATCCCTTTTTACCCATTACGGTCTTGGCAATTCTTTTTAGGATTAAATACTAAAATTGCATTACAGGTAATGAGACGTATGGTTAAGGCCATTAATTATTTTTTCCGTCGACCGTGTATTTACATCCGATATTAACGTTCCCAAAATCATTCATTAATGACCCCTATTAATGCATGATTGTCTGTAAATGCACGATTTCTCAAAATCATTCATTAATGACCCCTATTAATGCATGATTTTCTGTAAATGCACGATTTCTCAAAATCATTCATTAATGACCCCTATTAATGCATGATTTTCTGTAAATGCACGATTTCTCAAAATCATTCATTAATGACCCCTATTAATGCATGATTTTCTGTAAATGCACGATTTCTCAAAATCATTCATTAATGACCCCTATTAATGCATGATTTTCTGTAAATGCACGATTTCTCAAAATCATTCATTAATGACCCCTATTAATGCATGATTTTCTGTAAATACACGATTTTGGTAATTAAAATTAAAGGCAGCCATGCAAACAAATCAACAAAATAATAAAACGTCAATCTAAAACGTCGTCCGCTGTCATTAGTATTTGTAGAATTGTGAAATCTGGATTGTAAAATAAAAGTTGTTAACTGTTTTTCTTCACTTTAGTAAAAAATACGGTCGACGAAAAAACATTGTAACCAACTCTTACATTAAAATGCGATTAATGATCTCGAACATTAACGCGTTCGCTACGCTCACGCGTTAAAATATTTCGATCATTAATCGCCATTATTAATGTACTTGTTGGTTAAATTACTATAATAAAATTAGTCAGACAGTCAAGGTTAAATATTTCAGCAGGTCAATAAAACGCATAGTTTAGACGTAATTATATTTTTTATTAATGTTTTTATATTATATCTTATCATAACACTTACTTTAATTCGTATAATTTTGTCCTGAGACCTCAAAATATTTTAAAATAGAAATAGGGACAGTCATGAATGAAAAAGAGGTATATAGTATAGTAATTTAAATGATTACACTTTCAATAGCTTCCCCCACTCTTATCAAGGTCGGTACGCCAATGAGGCTTAATCCAAAATGATGCAGGATTTTTTAAGCTTTCTAAAGATGTTACCAAAGATATGTGCGTGTAAAGTGGGAATTTTCGGAGAAATTTAGAATTTCAATATTTAATTTTCAATTGTGCCCTCTTGCGGCAAAATGCGGAACTTAAAAAATTATTTCCAGGATTTTCTCTAAGCCACTTTAATTACGATTTTTTTCCCAGTAGTTTGCGAGATACGGCCGGTGGCCATCCATAATGGGACATCCGGTATACCGGGTGGTCAACTAAGAATGACCGCCGACCATATCTCAGAAACTAAATCGTACAGCATTCGGGTAAATTTTTTTATAACAAAAGTGCCCAAGAGAAAATCCTGGAAATTATTTTTAAGTTCTGCATTTTGCCACAAGAGGGCGTAATTGAAAAGTAGATTTAAAATTTTTACATATCTCCGAAAATTCCACATTAAGGTATATCTTTGATAACACCATTAAAAAGCTTGGACAATTATGCATCATTTTGGTCTTGTGCTAATTGGCGTATCAACTTTAATAAGAGGGGGGTTGTTGTGTTGTTGAAAGTGTAATCAGTTAAATGGCTGTAACTTTTAAACGACTTATCCGATTTTAGCAAACTAAAGACTGTTTGGAAGAGAAATGTATGCACTTTTACCAAAAATGAAATTTGCTAGAAAAAATATTAAAACCGCAGCTCGATATCTCCGTTCGTTTCAGCGTTATCGCCAATAGAATAATTTTTAAAACTTTCAATGAAGAAGCGATTATATATTTTTTAGAAAAAAAGTGGTACGCCACTGATATTTTTCCATGTGGATATTATTTCTGATTAGCATGGTCAATTCTGCATAAAAATAGTCTCTTGCGTTTTTCTCCTCAGGCACACCGTTCTTAATAAAAATAATTAAATTAAATTAGCTCTAGTATTATTATTACCATTGATAATGCAAAATTTTGTTTTATAAAAATTGGTGGAAATGACCACTTTCACTTAATAGGCATGCATGAAGCTAATTTAATTTAATTATTTTAATTAAGAACGGTGTGCCTGAGGAGAAAAACCTAAGAGACCATTGACCAGGCTAATCAGAAATAATATCCACATGGAAAAATAACAGTGGCGTACCACTTTTCTCTAAAATATATATAATCGCTTAGTTTTAAAAATTATTCTATTGGCGATAACGCTGAAACGAACGGAGATATCGAGCTGCGGTTTTAATATTTTTTCTAGCAAATTTTATCTACTTTTCGATTATGGTATCATAATTATACCGTATGATTTATTTTTCGGAGTAAAATAAAAAAATGTGTTATTATTGCAAATTGCGCCCTCTAGCATTTTTTTTGAGAACTATTATGGACAACTAAATACGACTGGTGAAAGTGCATACATTTCTCTTCCAAACAGTCTTTAGTTTGCTAAAATCGGATAAGTCGTTTAAAAGTTACAGCGATTTTACTGATTACACTTGCAACAACTTCCCCTCTCTTATTAAAGTCGGTACGCCAAGGAGCATAGGACCAAAACATAATTGTCCAAGCTTTTTAATGGTCTTATCAAAGATATACCTTAATGTGGAATTTTCGGAGATATGTAAAATTTTATTATTTACTTTTCAATTACGCCCTCTTGCGGCAAAATGCAGAACTTAAAAATAATATCCAGCATTTTCTCTTGAACACTTTTGTCATAAAAAAAGTTACCCGGATGCTGTACGATTACTAGTTTCTGAGATATGGCCGGCGGTCATTTTTAGTTGACCACCCGGTACATGACTAGTACTAGAAATCTATGCTTACATATGAATCTCGAACACTTAAGACTATTGCCAATACAGGGGAAGGGGGGAGGGGGGGGGGGGGGGGGGGGAGGGATAGGAGTAATTATTAAACTATTTTCTCAAAGCTCCATTAACATGATAATTAACTTCCTTTTAATTTAATCACTAGAAAACTATCCTAAAACAAAAAATCTTAATTATAAGAGTAGAGGAAGACTTAAAGTGTCCTTTCATCTAAATAATTATTAGCATCAATTAATTGATTTTATTGTTGTCGCCTCGACCGACGCCGACGCCGACGCGATGTCTCGACGCCAGTGGCGGGGCCACGGTGCCATTTCCCAGCCTGCCTTACTAATTGAAACTGATAATGGCCTCTATTCTTATTTTTAGTCATTGCAATAAGAATATAAATTCTGATTAGCTTCAATTGGTACTATTGATATGGCAGGCGGAGCCATGGCACCGTAGCCCTACCTCACCAGCCGCCACTGGTGACAAGACGTCCTTTCAGGGACGGATCCAGAACGCTCTCCACCGTATCGTAGACAAGAACTTCCCCCCTCTCCCAAGTGACTTCTTAAAAAAATACTCAAAGGGGGGGAAGGACGATTGCCCTATTGGTGTCACTATTGTCTATTTCAGAAAGGTGTAGAGTAATAAAATGGAAAGAGTGACCCAACGAATATTTAAATCACTTTCATAATTTGGCATTGATTTCATTGCAAAATTCTTTAATTTCATTGAGTGCAGGTAGTACCACCCGAGTTTGGGTCAATTTATGGGTTCTGCTGCCTATTGTTATCCATTCACAAACACTGAAAATAGTGTGACAAAGGCGTGTATTATGTACATAGTATTGGGTACACTTATTTTTTATTAAACATTATAAAAAAATACAAAATACAAAAAATATATTATACAGAAATTTAATTATAAAAAATCATAATATTCTTCGTGATCTGAGGAACTGCCATCTCCTCTTGATGTTATAATTAACGGGTCGACAGTGCAATCGATCAGGTGGTCAAGATCGCACATTTTCTCCTCTTCTTTAAAGACATGATGGACTGCTTTTCGCCAGTTCTCTGGTGTCACTTCCTTAATGGCCTGATCAGACAGTAGTTTAACGTCTTTCGTTTCGATGGTCGTGTTGTGTCTTGCTGCAAATCCTTTCACTTGCGCCCATATCAGTTCTATAGAATTTAGTTCGCAATGATATGGTGGTGTGCGCAGCACAATTACACTGTTTTCAGCTATATCTTCCACTGCATATTTTATAAAACGATGTTTGTGTAAATTTGCTATAGCTAATAGTTCTTTCTTTATTAACATATCTTTTTTTTTTCATCTTTGGTTAGTTATCATAAATAATTTAAAGTAAAAAATTTACCTCCGCCTATGGCCGACACCGAAATTGAGCCGAACTGGACGGAATTTCTCATTTTATTACTCTACACCTTTTTGAAAAAGACTATAGTTTCTTTAATAAATAACTTCACGAAGAAATTTACAAGAACAGTTTTATGCTTGCTTTTTCAGGTGTGGAATTACTTCCAATTAAAGATACATATTGGTCGAATGCGTATTGGAAGAACTTGGACAACCCAGATAACCCGGCCGTTCCATATATTGAAACTCTTCCTTGCGAGTAAGACTTAGTTCTGTATGATCCTGGCCACCTTATACTAATATTTATTCGTCCACATTCCGCTACATTTCAACAAATTTTCAAAATTCACTATTATAATAGTGGAATTTTACTACGTTTGGCAACAGTGTTTCTCAGTCGTCCTAATGGCACTAACAACTAATCTCGAGCTGCCCGCCAAGCCGGCTATGCACTATACTCGGGTTGCACCGTTAGTTTTTTGAAAACGACGTTTCTACTCACTCGCTTGAACGCCGAATTATTGTAAATTATTGATTTACCAGTTACACGTTGCTAAGTAGTTTAGCCTAAATGGTTTACTTTGTAGGAAAACTTTAATAACTAAATTTTTTGCCTTCCGCTGTCACCTGTCAACCTTTCAGGTTTTTGATTGGCTTATATCTTTTTCTTTGAATTTTTTATCGCCATACCCACATACTTAGATACCACCTTGAAGAAAACAGTCAATCATTTGCTTAGTTCTTTTGTATTTCAGTTCAAGAAGAACTGCACTTTAACAATGCAAATTTAGGCGCGATCGGAACTAAAAAAAACGTAAAGTTTAGAATTTTTAACGGGACCATTGAAAATGAAATTTAATTCCATTTAAAATAAGGTATCACTCTTACCATTTAAAATTTTAAGGGTGAAACCCCATGACGAAGCCCCGTCATGGGGGGTTCAAGCCAGGGAAGGCGGTGAAAATATCAAAAACTAATGTTTATATTACCGAGCTTGTCTTGGTTGATTCAGTGACAAGAAAATAAACCTGGATGGAAGTTTTCGAAGTGTTATCCTGTATATTCAAATAATTCGATAGCCAGAAAAAAAATCAAAGCATGTTTTCTCCTGAAAAACTATTTTTTTTATCTAAGACAACATTGACATTTGACATTATTTTTTTAGGTATGACGATGTAGTTTTACCACAAGGCTTTAACTCAAGCATGTCGATGTTATCAGAAAATATGCCCGTGAAGAGTGTTACATTTGGCAAGAAAAAAGTAACACAGTCGGAATTAGAGGATTTGGTTAACAGCGCTGTTGGACTAGGTAAAAAAATTGTAAATGTTATGAATAGAGATAAGATATAAATAATAGATTCTACAGTGGCTACTCTTCCTGCCACCTGCCAAAATATTTTATTTCATCATGTTTATTGTTTAATTCATCGGGAAACAATAAATACATTTGGTAGATCTATACCGATAATTTAGGAGGATTGTCAACACTGCTTGAAACTTTCTTACCACCTTTATTACCTACTAATTCACGCGCCCTCCGGTAATGCGCTCGGTTGTGGCTCGATACCGAATTTTCTGCGGCAGCTTCTTTTTGACAAACACGGACGGTCCTATTCCACCCGCTGTGTAACTGAAAACAGGCTGAAACCTCGTTGATTTATCCGCGAAGGCATCGCGGCAAAGCACCAAAGTGGGAGACGCCGCAAGTGCAATTTGACCCGAATTACAAAAAACTAAGCAAGATCTGTTTTTACCAATGGAAGAGTGATATCTATGTGGTTTCTTTTTACTTTCGAGGGCCCGTCCGTGCGTCGGATGCACTTAGGCCAGGTTTGGCCCATTGTGCTCACCCTGTTTGGTTGTTACATCCACTCCGTGAGCCCAGTTCCTTGCACTAGTTTGTGGAGGTCAACTGGGGAGAGGGTACGGATATCCTCTGGTTCCAGTTTTGGTTGCCCGAGTATTTGTTGCCTCTTCCGATTTAGTGACTCGCAATGGCAAACTATGTGCTGTACAATTTCTCTGACTTGTCCGCATAATCTGCAGTCAAGGTCTCCATTGTACAGTTGCATTCTGTGCAGATGGTTCTTGACAGTCATGTGTCCTATAAGAATTCCTGTAATGGGTCTCAGCTGGTTCCTATTCATTTGAAGCAGCTGTATCGTAAGTCTTGGGTCTGGATTCCCAATGAAGCTTTTGCTATGGGCTAATCCCTGTCTGTTACTCCAGTGGATTTTGTGTTCATTCCTGACCCATTGCTTTATAGCATCTCGTGGCGTGCATCTTGGCACTCTGAGTGCCGGTTCTGGATCAATGAATGTGTTTTCGGAGCCTTTTCTCGCAAGTTTGTGGCTTTTTCGTTTCCTGTAATACCTTTGTGGCCCGGTACCGATTGCAGTATTACTTTGTTTACTTTTGCCAGGGCATCCAGTTTCCCTTGACATTCCCATACCAGTCTTGAGGTTACCTTGTTGCATATTAGCGCACTAAGGGCTGCCTGACTGTCAGAATATATATGGATCCGCTAATTGAGGTAAGCCCTCCTATTGTTTTCATACGCACATTGCAATATGGAGTAAATTTATGCTTGAAACAATGTGGGAGACTTTCCCAGAGAGAAAAACGAATTTTTCTTCGGTCGTACTCCGTGTATCCCCGCTCCGGTAGTAGGATTTTCAAGTTAGAGATACTTAGCTATTTTTTGAGGTATTTTAGAGAAGAAGTGAATGCCGCAGGGCTGTACCGTACATTTCTCTTTTCTATATGATACAAACAATCTTTGGTGAGTGACATGGTCTGGCCTTAACATTGCGTACTTTTAAATAAAAGCACAGGATTGACTTCGCCGTCAAATATCACAGCGAAAATACGTTTCTTGTGGGTTTTTGAGTCGGGAATAGTAACAATCAGCTTGTCCTCTAAAACGTCAACATCTTCCGTGGTCATCTTCGCTAATTCATTAGTTCGACAGGCTCCCACAATTCCAATTAAAAAAGCCATTTTCATCATTAAAAACTTCTCGTCTGAGGCAGAACACACAAATTCGTTGACTTGTTCTCTTGTAAATACCTTTGATTTTTTTGCTCTATATCCAATATTTTTCTTCTTGATGAAACGTATTAAGGCGCCGTATTTGTCGATTTCCACTCTTTCCTTCAGTTCTAAAGTCGCTCGTAACATGGAATATTTCGGCCATAAGGATGAAGCAGAGTATTCTTTAGAAAGTTTTGCGAAATACGCCAGTAACACCGTTTCTTCTGCACCTTGAACATGTACTTTGTTTCGCCACTCACAAAACTGACGATATTCTTTTTCATAATGGATTTCAGATTTATCCGGAAGCGAGTTCAACCTTATAATGTTGGCTGCAGCTAATATATCGTCAGGAATATCAAAATCTTGCATGATTTTAATAATGACTTTTTGAAATGCCAAAATGAAATGACATAAAACCTTGTTTTTATTTTCGCATCGCCGTTGTCAATGATACGATAAAGCTTTAAATACAACTCGATTATTAGCGATTTAACACCGTCTCGGACATTGCGGGTGACTCGGCCGTTGCCTTGTCACCTAGTAATGTCCTCGACTATTATAAATCGCATAATAATCTTGTTATATTAATAGCTATAAGCTCGATTATTTACAATAAAAAAAATGATAAAGAAAGACTAATATGCTACAATATGCATACGAAACATAACCTTTAAAAAAATATTTCAAAAATTAAGTGTTTCTTTCGAAAATCGTTTTCAGATTCGTAATCTACGATTCAAAATATATTTTCCTCAAAAGAGTTTGTTGTAACTAAATTTAGGAATACGTTTATATCTTATTTCATTTAGGAAACTCAAAAAAATCAGAAATAGTAAAGGTGAAAAATTTGTTATTAAATAAATACCGCAAACTACAATGTTAAAAAACTACCAACAAATAGTGACTTTAATTAATTTTTTTTTCAAAAATATTTGTATTCACGCCCAAACTAACTTTTTATTTTTTTTTTGCTGAATTGAAAAAAAAAGAAAATAAAACTAAAAACCTATTTTTTTTTGAAAAATTATTTTTCCTACGATCACCTATGAAAATAAGAAAAAAAGCACGGTTGATTTGGCTAGAAACCGCCGTATAAAACACGCGTGCTAAAAACAAATTTCAACACCAGTGTTGAAATACAAGGCACACTATTTAATTTAAACATATGGTGCTAATTTGACAGACCAATCCCTATTTATTGAAAAGAACAAAATTTAGAAAGCAGTAATTATAAAGTGTTTAATTTATTTATCATGTATTTGTCGAGTGATTCAGAATTAGAGTGTGAAAATACGCCATCTAAAATTATAAAAAATGTTATTAATATACTGAAAAATTTATTACCAGAAAAAAGAAATCGCGCTGAAGAGAGTGTCATGTATTAAACAACAAATGTTTATCGATAGCAATAGTAGAGAATAGAGCTCCAGCATACATATCTCAAGGTCACAGGTTCAAATCCCGTCAGGAGTATTTGACGTGTTTTAATAAAAACATTAAATAATTTATAGAATTATTTTGAATTGAAATCTTCCTTGTTGGGTGGATTTTTGAAATTTATGTTTACCGCATCTTTCCTTGATTAAATTAAAAATTTTTCATTCTGGTTAATCTAGAAGTCAATCCAGGATTAGTTCTTTCTATGATATATAAAATATGAAAAAAATTAAAAAGTTAAACTACAAGTAAAGGAAAAGCCTATTGACAAACTATGAAACCAGATATTAAGTGGAATATAATCCTAAGTATGCTAATTTAAACACTAGTGTTGATATTTTCTTTCACAAATCAAAGGCTTCTTCAATAATTCTGTGGTCCTAGGAAAAATAGTGTACATTACTCGTGTGAAAGTGATTATTCTAAAACTCGGAGAATTTCAGCACTCGGGTAACGCCTTGTTATGTAATAATATATAATATAGCTGTTGTAGGATGAGTTCTGAAATTGTGTTAGGTTAAAAATAAAAGTAATATAACTTCTTGAAAAATATAATAGCTTTTTACAGTTAAGGTTGAGTCTTACGGCACATGGTTGGCAAAAACTTTTTAAAAATTTTTACAATGAATTTTGGGGCCCCATTGAGTTCTTGGACTCTAGGTGGCCGCCTAGTCCGTCCAGTGGTCAAACCTACGCTGCTGGCTTTATTAATAAGCCATAATATGGCGACATGCGTCTAGGGATGTATCTAATAAAAATAAACAAAAATCTTAAATTATAATAAAATTAAGGAATAATACTCTTAAGAATAATCATCATATTTCAGGTGCCTTCGGTAGGTATTCGACTCGAGACGTACCATCTGTATTCAAGATAACAGGAAAAACCTGTAGCGATCCCACTGGGTGTGACCGAAAGGCTTCCCTGGGGTACGAGTTGATCGTGTATACAGGATTGCCAAAGGTTAAATGTTCTGATTCTATTGATATCATAGGAAATCTTATGGAACCTATATGCGGTAAGTCAACAGGCGTTGATGGAAACTGTGGTCAATAGATCGACTTTGCTAATTAGCTGATTGTTTGGTTGATTCATCTGAAAAATTCCGACAATTTTGAAAGTACATTTTTATTGGTATTTATGTATAGTCTATTTCGGAAAGGTGAAGAGTAATAAAAGCTTATTTGATATGCAAAGGTACTATAGAGTGATCCAACTAATATTTAAGCCACTTCCATAATTTGGCATTGATTTCATTGCAAAATTCTTTATTTTCATCAAGTGCAGGTGGTACCACCTGGGTTTGGGTTAATTGATGGGTTTTGTCTATTGTTATCCATTCACAAACACTGAACATGTTGTGACAAAGGCGTGCATTATGTGCATAGTATTAGGTACACTTATTTTTTTAATTAAACATTATAAAAAAATACAAAATACAAAAAATACCTTATATAGAAATTAAATTATAAAAAATCATAATATTCTTCATCATCTGAGGAACTATTATCTCCTCTTGACGTTATAATTAACGGGTCGACGGTCCGATCAGGTGGTCAAGATCCCACATTTCCTCCTCTTCTTTAATGATATGATGGACTGCTTTTCGCCAGTTCTCTGGTGTCACTTCCTTAATGGCTTGATCAAACAGTAGCTTTACGTCTTTTATTTTGAATGCCGTGTTGTGTCTTGCTACAAATCCTTCACTAGCGCCCATATAAGTTGTATAGGATTTAGTTCGCAATGATATCGCGCAGCAGTGTTTTCTGCTATATCTTTCACGGCAAATTTCATAAAACGTTGTTTGTGTAAATTTGCTACAACTAATAGTTCCTTCTTTATCAAATTATCTTTGTTTTTCTTTGGTTAGTTACCATAAATAATGGAATGCACAAAACTACTTGCCCCATGGCCGACACCGAAATTAAGCCGAACTGGACGGAATTTCCCATTTTATTACTCTACATCTTTCTGAAATAGACTGTAATAAGCTAATTTTTTGCAGGAGCTCAAATTTTGATAAGGACGCTAAAGAAGGGCTTTACCATCGACAAGGTCAATAGAAAATTAAAAGAATACAAGTCGTATACTCATGCCGGTAAACATGAGCCCATGAATCATATACAAATCATTTTTACAGAGAAGGAATTTACTGGTTCTAGTTTAGTGGAAGCTACAGAATTTTATAACATTCTTCGTGAAGGTAAGCAAACCTTTTGGGCCAAATTTATATTTCTTTTATAGTATAAAAGTTAGGTCTAGTTATGAATTCAATATTATCATTTTTTTAAAATCATTATTATAAAAATCTTCAACCCGGAGATATCTACAATTCATTAAAACCTAAGGTCATTTGTAAGAGAATGATAAAGCAGTGGCGGTTCGTCAGGTAAAGTAGGTGAAGGGGCTCTACACCAAAAAAAATATAAAAATAAAACCAGGAGGAAAGTTTTTCTACATTATTAATTATTATTGTACCAATACAGCTACCATTTTAGCACTTAAAAAATAATTAGGTTTGAATTAATAATATTAATTTAATCCGAATGTAGCTATGCATAATAGGGCCACGGTTAACTCCGATGGACAATAATTATAAACACTGGTGAATTTTGGAGCGCCCCAGCCGACCGTGTCCGTTAGATTAAAGCAAGTGAAGGCCCACCGCCCAACATGGCTTTGATATTCACCGTTGCTATGGTTACGTGACGTCAGTTACGCAAACAGCATGTAACAATATGCATTATGATGAAGGGCAATTTAAAAATAGATCAGCCGTAAGCACCATTCTTTTAGCATTGGTTTGCCTAACTTTAAGGTATTTATTTTGAGACTTCGCGAAACTTACGATTATAGATATCGTTTTTACGTGATTTACTGTGTGATTAAAAAGTTTTGTTTTTATTCTTCAGTTAATTCAGAAGTGTATTTTAAAAATGAACCCAATTAATGACATAGTTTGTAATTTGTTGGAAACTACATTCAGTCATTGGACAGATGACGATACGAGAGACGTTTTGTTACATGGGTTTTTAGTCAATGTTTGTTTAAGTACCCGCACTATACCTAGCTCTTCACCATTTTTTAAGACTGCGAGCCGCCACTGAGATAAAGTACTTTTAATGGTCGTTTGCATTAGTGCACGACAGTTCCTAATAAAGTTGTAATTATACTTAATCATCACAGGTGGACAAGTCCAATCAATGCTGGTGTCCGCAGCATCACCTGTTGAGTTCCAATGAAAAGCAAATCGCAACCCTATTCAAATAAAGTTAAGATCAGGTTGTCCAAAATTGTTCAAACTCTGCATGTGCACTCACCACACAGAGACCCTAAAAAAGTCAACAAGGGAGCAAATATTTGGACAGTCTAGAACTTGCATGGGATTTCCTATGTTTCCAACCACGATGCACCACCCGGTATATGTGTATCTGCTTGATTGTTGTTAACCAGAACCGACGACAGCAGCTTAAAATTTATATTTTACGTAAAAGTAAAAACGTCTTACAAATTATAAAAAATCGTGCCAGTGGAACTGTTACTTACTAAATATACAGTAATATTTTTGATTTAAAACAAGGATATTTAACGTCAATGATTTAAATTTTAATATCAAAAAAGCACCCTAATTTTCAATCGAAAATTCTCATGTCAAAATATCTGCTTTTTTAAAAAAGTTGGTGTGTTTTTTGTTCGTTGAAATCTCTACTTTCTGATGGTATAAAAAAAAATATACACTACTATGGTAAATGTTCTCAGAAAATGCAAATAATGAAAAAAACTCGAATCCGAAAATTTTTTTTTGAATCATTATGTATAATTTTGAGCTATTTATTAAAATTTACACTTTAATTACTCGAAAAACGTAAGATTTCATGTTATATTGATAAACCAACCAACTTTCTTTCATAGGACTTGCAGTTTTACCGGAAATCGAGATTAACCATTTTTTACTCTTAAAAACTCACTCCCTCCCCCTTCCCGACCTCAGATCGCCCGTAACTTATTTTTCCTTTCATTTTTGTTATATTCTCTACCTTTTCCAATGGGTTTCATCCTACTATAACTTTTTTTCACTTTTTACCATTTTTAAAATTATCGACCCTGGTCTATAACGTCTTATGGCTTATACGGGTCTAGAAATTACATTTATGATATTTCTTGTTAATTTCTACTATTACCATAATTATTAACTTGTGATACACCGTTAGAAAGGAAGTTAAATGAAGAATTTTGTTATAATAAAAAAAAAGATGGGTTGCTATTTGAAAAATTCGAGAAATTCCGTTTTTTTTTAAACAGGTTGTAAATTTCCTAGCTCTAACGTACACATTTTTCTCAAGCAAGGCAATTTTATATTATAAAGAAGGTTGAAATGAACCATTTTAACGTTTTCATGGCCTACTCTTTACCACTTACCTTGTTCTATCAAAGTTATCGGAATTTTAGAAAACAAAAGAAAATAGGCGGTCATTTTTAAAACAAATGGTAAAGTGTGATATGTCATTAAAAAGAGAATTTCACTTCTGGTTGAACCGGAAGTGGATATAATGGTTCAAATTGGCCGAAAAATGGTAATTTACACACTTATTAACTCCTCAAATTTTTAAAGCTTCACTTTTAAAATTACGGAAAAAATTCTATATTTATACTCAATTACTTGTATAGAGAACTTTACAAACACTATTTTTTTCTTGAATTATTCTATTTTTCAGATGATTCCTATTTTAGTGGAGATATAACCTTAATTACATCAGGTCCACCACTTTATCAAAACAAAGTTAATTTGCGAAATGCTTTGTCGATCATATTCGGGACATTACTTGGTGCAATGTTGATGTTTGGGCTGGTCTTCCTTGTATATTCGCCCACTGTTACCAATTTGAATTTAAGAAATCGGTAAGAGGAATAATACAATGAGAAAAACGTTTTCTTCTTATTAATAATCAAACAAATCATTTTTATGTTTTCATTCATTTATGTTTTTTGTTTTTTAATGAAATCTTTTGTTTCATTGTTAGTGAGGAAAAAATGTTTAGTTTACCCTCAGACCAATTGCCATAGACATAGATAATAGACAAAACTAATTAGGTTTTCCCTTAAAGATGTCTAACCAGTGGCTTACTTTAGAGGCGATGGAGGCGAAATGTTTTGGAAGGCGCCATGTTTTCAATTTTCCATTTTTAAAAAATACTGGGTCACCTCCAAACGTCGAGCAAGCTAAAATATATTTTCATAGTTACCTTGAGAAAGGAATGAAAGGATGTTAAACTTTTCTCAGGAATTACATCCCGTTCCACCTATTGAAAAAATATATATTTAAACGACAACTGGATTTAACTTATATTATCAAATAAAACGAACATTATTTTCAAAATCTAGGTAAAAAATTATTACTAGTAAAAAATCTAATACTTTCAAATTACATTTGACAATAACAAATCACAGGTTGACAAGTCCAATCAATGCTGGTGTCCGCCGCATCTCCTATTAAATTCTATATGTTCTCACCACACAAAGACCCTAAAAAAGTCTTACAACCACGCTCTTAAGTCAACAGCAGTGGCGGCTCGTTAAGTGAAGTAGGTGAAGGGGCTCTTCACCAAAAATAAATAAATCCAGGAGGAAAGTTTTTCTACAATATTAAACATTAATGTACCAATACAGCTACCATTTTAGCCCTTAAAAAATAATTATGTTCGAATTAATAATATTAACTCCAATAGACAATAATTATAAACACTCGTGCATTTTGGCGCGCCCCAGCCGACCGTGTCCGTTAGCTCAAAGCAAGTGAAGACCCAACGCCCAACATGGCTTTGATATTCACCGTTGCTATGGTTACGTGACGTCAGTCACGCAAACAGCGTGTAACAATTTGCATTACGATGAAGGGAAATTTAAAAATAGATCAGTCTTTTGCACCATTATTTTAGCATTGGTTCGCCTAACTTAAGGTATTTATTTTGAGGTTTCGCGAAACTTACGGTTATAAATTTCGTTTTTACGTGATTAACTGTGTGATTAAAAAGTGTTGTTTTTATTTTTCAATTAATTTAGTAGTGTATGTACCTACTTAGTTATCTGTTTTAAAAATGAACCCAATTATATACACCCATAGTTTGCAATTTGTTGGAAATTCCATTCAGTCGTTGGACAGATGAGGATAAGAGAGACGTTTTGTTACACGGGTTTTTAGTCAATGTTTGTTTAAGTACCCGCACTATAGCTAGCTCTTCACCATTTTTTAAGACCGCGAGCCGCCACTGGTCAACAGGGGAGTAAATATTTGAACAGTCTAAAACTTGCATGAGATTTCCTGTTTCAAGCCACAATGCACCAACCGGTATATACCAGGGTGGGTGGATGCCGAACCAAGGGGACAGGTTTGCCCCCCCTCTTTTCCTCCTGTTGCTATGCCACTGGTGTAGTAATTATATATTTTGATAGTATTACTGCCATGCTTATTGTAAAAAAAAATATTTTTCAAGTTGGTCAACGTAATAACGTCGCATCTGTTACATTTGCGATCTGATGGTTGCCTACCTTTTCTAGTGGCTTTCGTTGCTTAACCTATTGTAACCATGATATAATGTATCATGGATTCTAACGACCAGGTGTCAGAAGCGTCAGATTGTTTTGAGCATGCACTGGCAAAAGTGACTTTAACCGTGTTCGGATTTGTTGAAAGAAATACTTTGTCTATTGTAATTGGTCTGAGAGTTCACCTCGTAATTAACTATTACCAACATTTCAAGTAAATTATGATGAAAATTAGGTTAAAAAATATCAGTGGCGCCTGACAGGTCAGCAGACAGGGTTGGCAATTGTTTTCTTCCGGTCTCAACCACGAAAATATTTTATTTTAATATTATTTTAAAAATTTACTTAGTGTATGGTACTACCGACTCTACGGCCTCTGGCAGGCTGTCACAAAAAATATGTTTTTGAATAAAGAGGCCTTTTTTTGTAAAAAAAAATCGCTCTAGGACGAAAAAGTAATCTTTTGTACCCCCATCTTAAATGCTGGGTGGATATCTTTTTTTTAAAGTGTCATGCACTAAATCTGTCAAAAACAATAAACAACAGTTGTTCAAAAACTTGCATCTCTGGCTTAAATCAATTTTATGCTTTTGACTGAGTTGATGCCTTCCCGCAGCTTCCAGTCTCTGGCTAAAAAGTGGAAGCCTTTGTTACAAAAATAACCATTTTATAGTCTGAGAAGTGCTAGACCTCTGTCAACGTACATTTTACGTTACGACAATATCGACGACAGAGCTGACATCATTGATGGACAATCGATGGCAGGATCAGTACTAGCTCTAAATAGAGCTTTCGAGAATCCGTTATATGACCATGCACCTTCGACTAGGAGTACCAGCAACGAAACAGTTATGTCACCAAAACTAGAGGTACAAATAGATAATAGTTAGTTTTTGCCAACCAACAAAATCCAGCTAGGGGAAAGGGGGATAAGATGATGAATCGGGTAAGATGACGAATTGGAAAATTCCGATTAGTCATTAGATAGCGCCACTTGGTTGATTGCCGAGTGTGGCAGGTGTGCTTCGTAAGTTGCCTATGTATTAACATCAAAATCTGACTTACTTTGTTGACGATATTTCGCCATTAGTGTTTAATGGTTATGTCATTATAATATTAGTGCAAGACGAAATAAGCTTTATAGCGTTTGTGTTGAATCTTATTTTCAATCGGTAAGTATTTTCTTCAATGTTATGGCGTTGTTTATCTATAGCCTATTAAGTTTTCGTGAAATAATATCTCTTTGTTGGTTAATACAAAACTCGATTCAAAATTTCCTGGTCGGCTAAGATGACGATTCATCATCTTATCCGACCTGTTTGTAAATAATTTAAAGCAATGATTTATTCATTTTTAGGGAATAAGGATGGGGAAAATTTATGAAAGAAAGATAACCATAGGCAGAGTTGGTCAAAGGAATCAATGAAAGCGGCTGTACAGGAGGTAAAGGAAGGTGCAGCTGTGAATGCTATGGCAATATTCCAGAAGCAACCTTGCGACGCTATGCCAAAAAAATATTCTGAAGGGACTATGCCAGTTAGTGCTGGTACCTTCAGTGATGAGCAGCTGGAAAATCTGAGGCAATATGTGGAAGACCTACATACCAGGGTATTTGGTATTACACGCGAACAGTTAGCAAAAATAATATTTGATTATGCAGAGACATTAAAGAATTGATCATCGCTTTAATAAAGAAACTAAGAAGGCCGGAAAAGATTTCATACACGCTTTCATGGCACAATTTAACTTTTCTTTGAGAAAGCCCGAAGCAACTTTAGCGGCCAGATTGGCGGCTTTTAATAGAATAAATGTGAAATCAATGAAATCATTCTTTGACCTGTACAAAGACATTCTAACAAAAACAAAATACGCAGCTCACCAGATTTTTAATGTAGATGAGACTTTTGTGACAATAATTAATATATCTTTCTAATTACCTACTATTTTTCTTTTATTCAATAATCCTCGTCATCTTGCCCGCATGCTTTCGTCATCTTACCCATACATGAAGGCATGATAACGAATTTGTCATAAAATTTTGAACTTACGAAAAAAAAGATTGCAGTGAAGATACAATGATAAGAAGCAAACTGTTGGGAACTAAAATTATCCTGAATGCTCTAAAATATGAAACAAAGTTTTAGGGCGAAATATGACGAAGAAAATAAAAATATATGCTTACTGTCGTCATCTTGCCCTCCTTTCCCCTAAACGATATTTCAAAGGCAAATTTCTGGGAAACTACAAAAACAATTTGGTAAAAACTTGTTTCATATTGAGCGGCAAGTATCAGTCTTTCTAACGAAACTAAATTCGGGTTTCAGGAGTCAGCGGTTGCCGAGATTTTAGCGCCTGTAAAATCGAATAGCGGGTTTTTGTTGATTGGCAAAACTTGCTAATATCGTGCACCAATATCGATTCACATTATTTGTCGTGTTGTCGGTCGGGGTAACGAGTAGAAATCTGGGCACATACAGGGTGAGTCAACGAGAGAGTAAAGTTCATGTTCGCCTTAGGATAGAATTAGATAAAAATTCGAAATACAAAAGTTGTAGAGCCCATTAAGGTGCACATTTTAAAATTATGCTTTTTATGTTTTTTTTTAATGGAACACCTTATATATTATATTATTTTCTGATTTCCCACAAAATTTTACGCGAGAAGTAGGGTAAAGATGGGGAATGCCGGCCATGAAGGTAATACCGGCCACTAGATTTTTCTATTGTAAACTTGGCCTTAGCCGCTTATACCGGCTGCGCCACCTGGTGACGCAATTTTGTATGTGTAATTCAAGTTTACCGACTCTAAACGTCTTGAGAGCCTTGTTGCGTGACTAAACGACTTTTGGCGGTTTTTGTTCTAAGGAGAAGAAATTTTTAAAGGTATGTAGAACAAATAATAATTTTAACTATTTGCTGAAGGCATATGAAATTATCTTGTGATAACATCATGTACTATTATGTAAATAAAATATATTGAAGTAATAATAGCCGATGAGAGTGAATACAGGGTCAAACTTTTATAGGTTAGTTTCGGGTAATGCCGGCCTCTGCTGTGCGGGATATGCCGGCCGGCCGCCATTACCCGCTCATAGTATTATTTGTTTCCTTTTTATTTTTAAAATTATGCTGTTTAATGCGCATTTGATCCTATCTGCTTATAATAATAGACACCTGTTTTATTACAGATGCCTAGTATATACACAAGAAAAACAACAAAAGCAGCGTGGTCATCTGAACAATTGAAAGTAGCAATAGATGCTATTAAAAATGGTAGAAAAACGTGGGAGGTTTCGAGAACATTTGGTATTCCTAGGAGCACTTTGCAAGATAGATTAAAAGATGGTAGTAATACATCAGGACCTTCGATGGGACGTCATGCGGTATTTACCAAAAATGATGAAGAAGTTTACGTCTACACCTATGAAAGCACACTTAGATAAGAAAAAAAACAAATTCTGCTACAAAGAAAAAATTGAAAGAAGATGCAAGAAGTAAAGGCAAAAAACGCAAACTTATGGAAGAGATGATACACACGATCAAACAAGAGCCTATACCACTGAAACCAGAAAAAATATTAATAGAAGCTATAAAAAGGTAATGGCTGTGACAGAAAACAGTAGTTCAGAAGATGAGGATGTTCAAGATTCAAGTGAAAAAAATGTGGGCGAAGACATATGTATTATATGCGGTGACGTTGGGAAGCATAGGGAACTGTGGCTATAACGTTTCAAGTGTGGTCAATGGGCTCATGAGGGATGTGTCGACACCGAACGTGGATATTTTGTGTGTGATTTTTGTTTGTAGCCATGGCCGCCATTACCTTTCCATGGCTGGTAATTCCGGACACTGCAGGAGTTTTTATTATATTATATAACTTTTTTATGTATTCGTTTTTTTTTACTTTTGTAATATAAATTTCACTAAATAGTCTATAGACTTATTTTGCTCCAATTTCTAAATTTCTATTATAAATAATAATTAAGTTAATTAAATTGCTTAGGGGGCCGGCATTTCCCACCTTTACCCTACACATTGATCGGGGACGAACGTATAATTATTATAAATTATTTTAGACCATAGATAGCTTATTTCGGTTACGATATCTGCTTCTCGTTGCTTGTGTTTTGTTTACATGGGGGCGGCGAGCGGCATATAAATTTATAATACAGGGTTATGATGAGGAAACGGATCAGCCTTTTATATAAAATAATTTGAAATTATAATCTATTTCAGAAAGTTGTAGAGTATTAATACCCCACCATACCTCATTAGGTATGCAAAGGGACTACAGAGTGACCCTACGAATATTCAACTTTCATAATTTGTAATTGATTTCTTTGATTTACATCAAGTGTAGGTAGGACCACTCGGGTTTGGGTCAACTTATGGGTTTTGCATATTGTTATCCATTCACAAACACTGAAAATGGTGTGACAAAGGCGGCACATAGCATTAGGTACACTTATTTTTTTTATTAAACTTTATAAAAATAATACAAAATACAAAAAATACATTGTAAAGAAATTAAATTATAAAAAATCATAATCTTCTTTGTCATTTGAGGAACTGTCATCTCCTTTTGACGTTATAATTAATGGGTCGACGGTCCGATCGATCAGGTGGTTAAGATCCCACTTCCTCTCGTATTTTTTAATGACATAATGGAATGCCTTTTGCCAGTTCTCCGGTGTCACTTCCTTAATGGCTTGATCAAATAGTAGCTTAACGTCTTTCATTTTGAATGTCGTGTTGTGTCTTGCTACAAATCCTTTCACTTGCGCCTATATAGGTTCTATAGAATTTAGTTCGCAATGATATGGCGGTGTGCGCAGCACAGTTACACTATGTTGTTTAGCTATATCTTTTACGGCATATTTCATAAAACGATGTTTATGTAAATTTGCTATAGTTAATAGTTCCTTCTTTAACAAATTATCTTTTTTTTCTTTTTTAGTTAGTTATCATAAATATTTTAATGCACAAAATTTACCTGCGCTTATGGCCGACACCGAAATTGAGCCGAACTGGACGGAATTTCCCATTTTATTACTCTACACCTTTCTGAATTTGACTATGGCTGTCAGGGATATAAAATTTGTACATGTTTAATTACATTATTGCATAGGATTCCCTTGTTTCTGAACCTTTCCAATATACCGTTCTTAATATTAAAAAAAAATCTATAATGTTTTCAGGAAGGTGACTGCAGTCAAAGTGAAATTCCTGTTGTTGTGGATAGTGCGAAAGAATTGGAGGACATTGATCTGTACAGCGAAGAAAGATCAAGTAAAAATGATGGAGTTCTTCTTAATGATTTATAAAAAAAATCCTATTGTGAAATGTTAATTATTTACAATATTTCTTTACATGTCGGTACTTAGAAAAAACAATAGGCAAATATAGTAAAGTGGAAAGTTATGTTTATGAATATAGTAAAATTTAAGTTTTATGGCATTTTCATTATTACATTTTCAAATATTTAGCATGTTACAAACAAAACCAACGTCGTTTGTATACCTAATTCAATTTTTATGTTAGTTGCCGAAAGTTTGGACGTATCAGCGATTTCATACCGGGAGGAGTGGTATTTTAACTCTATCTGTAATGTTACATGATGTTTTAACCTTTTTCCTATAGTCGGATGCCCTACACTTGTGACGGACGCCACTGCTACTAGTATTGATCATATTTTTACCAACTGGCATACCGCAGGGCTCCATATTGGGTCCAATACTTTTTATATTGTACGTCAATGATCTAGTCACATCGATTTGACCATATACGCGGACGATACTTCTGGTGGTATCTAACAAATCTTTGGATGTTTTGCAGGAAGAGTGTGACAGTGATTTGGAAGCTTTGCATACATGGTTCAGTGCTAATGACCTTTACGTAAATATTTTTTAAGAAAAAAGACACATAATCTCCTGGCCTCAACATTTCCGGTCTGTTTATCGTTTTGTTCTTGTTATAAAGTACGTGTGTTTTTAAAAACAATTTTAAGATTTTTAACTGTTTAGAAGGTCTAATGATGCCAGTTTAAGGAGAAACATGTAACCAGAATAAACATACCGGAAATTCTGAGGCCAAGACTTTGTGTCTTTTTTCTTACAAAATAACATATATCAGGTCTCTATGAGTAAAAATGGACGGATTCTTCGACTTTACGTAAATGCCGATAAAACTCAGGCACTTCTTTTTCAGTTGCGTTAAGGACCTATCCAAATTCCGCCAAGGCCATCCTTGACTGTTATATCTGTGTAGATCTTTGAAATGTTTACAAACCAAACGAAGTTTAAGAAGCATTATATGATTCATAATTTTAACACCAGACATAAATCGAACTTTTGTGTTTCGCATTGTAATCTTAGCATTACCAGGCTCTCTCCAAGCATTTTGGGACCTAAATTGTTTAACACACCTCCTCCTGATTTACGCTAATAAATTTAGTGAGTTTTAAAAAAGGGCAAAAAAATTTTTAGTCAGCGTGACTAAAATTTTAGTTTGGATGAATTTTTTTCGAGAAATACCTGACTTTGTTTTGGTGTTTATTTTTAATTTATGTTTTTTTGTGTTTTGTGTGTGTACCTGACGAAGTCTACAGGGTGTTACAAATTCGACATACCAGCATTGGAATTTCGGAAACCATACGAGTTAGAGAAACGGTTAAATGGGGGCAAAGTTGTGCAATTCGGTGCTGATTATAATGCCGCTTTAAAAGTTTTCAAATTCCGAATACTTCCGATTTTATTCTAAAAAAACGAAATTTTTATTTTTTCCTGAGCTCATTTGACTAGCTATTTAAAAATAAATGACACTTTGTCATTACCACTTTTTCTCCTCTACAAAATGACGTTACTAAACTAAAGATCCGCCGGTTCGTCTCCGAGCGGCCATCACCAACTTTACTTTTTTAAATACGGACCTGGATTTTTTTAACCGATTTTTAAACCCTCCTACCCTCAAAATGTAATGGCGATATTACTTTCTCATAATAATAAATTATTCTTGCTTATTTTTTTAAATTCATATTTTTTACACTTCTTGTCAGTCCGGTCCTGGCAAGGAATCACAATATTAAATATTCATTTATTTATTTCTTCAGCGGTGGGCATACAATTTTTCTAGCGGCGCCACTGGTGGTGGTGAGGAAATTGGTGTAACAACAATCAATGTGCCTGTTTAAAGGTTCGCGAATATGATGTTTTTTGAATGATAGAAGAGTTTTAGACTTGCATTGTCTTTACTTGTTTTTAAATCATAACGTTTCAACTGTCTTCAGGTGAATACTAAATAAGTATTGCGCTATCTAGGTGTACTGAACACATATATACATACACTATATTGCTAATACCATAATTCAATGATGACACCACTGTAGGCAGATGATCAGGGTCCGTTGAGTTTGCGCAGCTCGGAAATTTGCTTCTTGATGTAAACATTTGACAGGACCGACTTTCAAAATATTTTTACAAGCTTTTATTTAAATTCATTCGGGTGTGTACAGTTTATGGTCAAATAAAACTAAGTAACCAATATTTTACATACATGAAATACCTTATTCCTGGTATTGAACCGCGATTCGTGCAAAAAAAGATCATGCACTTTTTTCTACCTATCTTGAGACACAAGTTGCTAACAATAACAAAAAGTCTGGTAAAGTTTTATACCTTAATTCGCACCCAAAACTTAAAAATAATATTCACAATCACACACGGAACATCCGAACAAATACAACGTTAAAAAAGATGGAAACGACTAACAATTTACAAACTAACAAAAAAACTGTTTTAAGTAAAGTTTTATAAATATTAACACCCAAAACTTGGAAATTATAACCACACACGAATGAACGAAATAAAAGATGGCAAATAAGAATACAACGGCAAGCCGGTTCTGTTCAAGAGACCTTGGGTTCTGTTTACGTTCTGTTAGATATCTTGTCGGTTGCCTAATTTTTTTCCTACTACGCAAGCGCCACGGACCCCAACTCAGGTTATTTTGAATCGCACGATGAGTGTATTCTTGCTTCGTGCGGCTGCTTGTATTGGCAATATAGTGTATGTATATATGTGGTACTGAAGAGAACTGAAGAACCAGGAGGTTAGGCGTTTAAATCGTGTTAATAAATAGAGCTGTAGTTACTGTACTTATCTAGTATTTACCTAAAGACGACTCAAGATACTTACCAGTTGAAACAATGCAAGTCCAAAACTCTTCTATCAAAATCAAAGAAATCGTCCATAATTCTCAAAGAGACCGGATATAGACAACAAAGTCACGGTCTCAGCAAGTATAATCGATATGGTTACACGTGTTTCACCCTTTCGAGCATCATCAGACCTAACTAATAGATACACGAATAATTAAAAACCACTAATTACCCAGGATTTAAAACTGAGGAGAAACAGTCATAACATATTAAAATTTAAAAATTTAAATAACAAAAACAAAAAATCAAATGTCAGAGAGCAGTCGGGTCAATTGGATCAATAAATCCAGTGAAACGACTAGTTCTCTTTCCCTACAAATATCAAGGTTTTACACGAATGTTCTAAGGGTGTGAAGTTGGATCTGTTGGAAAAAATGGAGATCACTAAGGCCAAAAAAGCCCCATACTTGCTTGTGTCAACGAATTGTTTAGTTTTGAACCTAATTTGATTTTTAACAATATTAGTAAATGAATTGGTTATGATTTGTTTTGTTTATAACCCGATGTTGACATCGGGACGGTCACTTTTCGCTAATTTTAATGCACAAAACAGATTGGCTACGCTCTCATCTTCTTTCATATTTTCAGGCAGTTGAACATAGTTAGATCCCGTCGCATTTGTTTCACTGGATTTATTGATCCAATTGACCCGACTGCTCTCTGACATTTGATTTTTTGTTTTTGTTATTTACATTTTTAAATTTTAATATGTTATGACTGTTTTTTCTCAGTTTTAAATTCTAGGTAATTAGTGGTTTTTAATTATTCGTGTATCTATTAGTTAGGTCTGATGATGCCCGAAAGGGTGAAACACGTGTAACCATATCGATTATACTTGCTGAGATAGTGACTTTGTTGTCTTTTCTTTTCCTTCGAACAGACACTAGTATGTTATTGTTATCAATGGTTATTTAGTGATTTAACCTTAAAGAACCACGGGAGTGGTTCAGAGGTGTTGCTGGCATTCGACCGAGGCGGTCCGAGTTCGATCCTCGTACGCACAATAAAAAATTATGTCCCAAATTTAGCAGGTTTAAGAATGCAGGGAAAATTGTAAAATATATCATCTTCCAACGCACCACATGCCGGATGAATCGTGGGTTGCAGATGGAGGTTATTACATATTATGTTGTTGTTGCTTTTTGACAAATAATAGTAGTTTGTACAACAAGAGTGGATATGATGTCCATATGACACGAGGAAGTAAATTAAGCACGGCGCCGTAGGCGGAGTGCTCAAACTTCCGAGCGCAATATGGTCAATCCACTCGAGTTGAACAGTATATTTTTTCTACGACGTAACTTCCAAACTTCATGCTAAGAATTTAAAAAAATTATTTAAATTAGGCATCATAACTCGTCTTTTAAGTTGACCATAAACTTGTGAGAACGATAATAAGAAAAAATTGAACAAAAATTCATTTTGATGGCAAACCCATGGACCAAATTACACTGTAACATATTTATCGATTTGGGTAAGTTCTTATATTTATACAAACTTACTTTTGAATATATCTATCTTTCTCACATTCGGCTTTTTGCTGAATAACAGACAAAAAGCGATATATGTATTAATAAAAACGAACAATTTATTTTCTCAACCAGGTAATTTGATCAATATTGTTTTACTGAAATGCACAAAAGAAAAATAGGTTTTTCGGGTTTATTTCTGCTTGCGTAAAGAATTATAACTCCGAAAGTACAACAAGTTAGCTGTAGAATTCGTTTCAAACAGTTAAAAATGGATTTTGCGCATTAATATGAATTTTTAACGTTCGCTATGGTCAAGTTTTTCAAAATAATCGCCAATTTACAAACTAGCAACACTGTTAACGTGGAAAGAGAAGACGAGAAGTGGCAATAGTGTAAGTAGAAATAACATAACCTTAAAAATTTTAGTAACATTTTTTTTTTCTAGAAATCTTATAATTTCGTCTGTTTTATCGGGTTATCTTTATGATTCACCATTTAAGGAAGAATTACCAGTTAATTTTCTATGTTCGTTGCGTATAATAAAAGGTTTAAGATCAATTGGGGTTCGAACCCCGTTCAAAATATATCGGAAAATATCCCCGTGCACAAATATTTATAATAATATATATTATTTATATGAAAAAAAATTATTAAGGTTAGTAAGAAAACGTTCATTTGGTAGGTATATAGTAAATTTTATGTATTAAATACTGTAGTAATTGTCTAGAAATGAGTGGAAATAAAGATATTTTTGAAATAAGAAAGTGCGTCTGTGTGCAAATCTTTAGTTCGGCAGAAATTAACAATAATTTGGTAGAAATATATTTTGGTATTAATTTTGTTATTATACCTGCAATTTTTGCACCATTTCGTGTACTCTTTAGGAAAATATGGTGTATAGGTACACATAGACTCTGGGATAAATGTTTTGATTTAAATTTAAAAAGAACAAATTTCATTTGACAGATTTGCATATTTTTGAAGCATATTGTTAACCTAACTTCCCTCAACTGTTACGTTTCGTATATTCGTATTCGCCTGATATATAGGGTGATTCCTAAGTTGATACTTCTTTTTTAGCTGTGTATAGAAAGCATTAAAATAAACAACATTTTCAAATACCTTTTTTCAAAAAACTCAAAAATAAAGTACTTAAATTTATTTAATACACTATGGATCAAATACGGTTCTGCCTAATTTGCCCGTTGAATAACATTTAGAAAACTTCTGGGTATAGGATGAGCCCGCAAGGGAAAGCGTTTTGCGTATAATCTCGAAGCAGCAGCCGAACTTTGATGACACACCCGAAATTAACACACTCTCTACTAGTTTATTGTTTTTTGAATTAAACGAATTTACAACATGTAAATTTGGCTTGTATGTAATTGACTACTGTGATTGGTCAGTTTCATAACCTAACTAGGATGGATATAAAATTTTGCCGCACAGTTAACTGGAATAGCCTACTTTACCCGACACTAAAGTGTAAAGGAAACAGCAAATTTCCATGTGGGAATAGAAAAATATCTTTATTATTATTACAGAAATAATATTTTGAACGCTCTTTATAGCACAACATCTTGAGGTAGTCATAACTGGTAAGCTGATTTTTATTTTTTGTTCCAGCACGCAAAGAGGAATTTTACAATTTGAACCTTGTTAAGAAAACACAACATTTTTGTACAAACGTTCCGTATGAAGTATTGCAAATATTCATATAAATAACATATAATTGCCGGTACCTGAGACTATGATGTAGTACGTGATTTTGTCATTTTCTTGTATAATAACTTCGTTTACAACATACAATTATGTCGTTGAGGAAAATAATGACGGCCTTCTCACAAATTGCGTCCTTTAACATCTTATAAAATAATATTTTTGTTTCGTGTTTATTTACTTTGTGTATCTAGTAACGGTATAGAGCGTGTCTGGAAATGACGTATTATAATTAAACCCGTAAATCATGATAGAAAAATATATTAAAAAAACAGTTTTATTGCAGCAAACCAAAACGATAATAAGTTAAGCTGGCCACTTTGATAAATAACTAGAGGCGTCGATATTGAACCTAAATAAGTGCGTAATGACTGTTAAATACAGCGACCGGCAGAATTCTGGCTCCATTTGGAAAACTTTTCTATTATCGACTTCAAAATAGAGTGTTTTTTTCTTTTTTTATTCACAACAAAACCGGCAAATGGACAACCCGGGACAGTCTTCATTAGACACGCTCCGACCTGCCCCATCTCTCGAGACTGGTGTTCTGTTTCTAATATTTTCTTTTCTATTTAAGTTATCGAAACAAAGGTAACAATATAATCGGTCGCACGACTCAAATAAAAGAATTGCGCGGTTGATAGGATGACGTACATCCCTTCTCGTGTTATGTTGTTAAACTTCCAGTATTCTCGCCGTGTTTTTAATTGTTTCTAGAAAATGTTGGTGATATTTATTATTGGGATATATTTATAGCTCTTAGTTAAAGATGGTATAGTCTATTTTAGAAAGGTGTATAATAAAATGGGAAACTCCGTCCAGTTCGGCTTAATTTCGGTATCCGCCATAGGTGCAGGTAAATTTTGTGCATTAAGTTATTTATGATAACTAACCAAAGAATAAAAGAAAATAATTTGATAAAGAAGGAACTATTGGCCATAGAAAATTTACACAAACATCGTTTTATGAAATATGCCGTGGAAGATACAACTGAAAAATATAGTTTGACTGTTCTGCGCACACTGCCATATCATTGTGAACTAAATCCTATAGAACTTATATGGGCGCAGTGAAAGGATTTGTAGCAAGACAAAACACGACATTTAAAATGAAAGACGTTACGCTACTGTTTGATCAAGCCATTAAGGAAGTGATACCAGAGAACTGGCGAAAAGCAGACCATCATGTCATTAAAGAAGAGGAGAAAAAGTGGGATCTTGACCACCCCCGTTAATTATTGAGATGGCAGTTCCACAGTCCCCTGTGAAGAGGGCTGTGGCAGTTCCTCAGATGACGAAGAATATTATGATTTTTTATAATTTAATTTCTGTATAATGTATTTTGTATTTTTTTTTATGTTTAATAATAAAAAATAAGTGTACCTAATACTATATACATAATGCACGCCTTTGTCACACCATTTTCAGTGTTTGTGAATGGATAACAATAGACAAAACCCATAAATTGACCCAAACCCGGTATTACCTGCACTTAATGAAAATAAAGAATTTGGCAATCAAATCAATGCGAAATTATGAAAGTGGCTTAAATATTCGTTGGGTCACTCTGTAGTCCCTTTGCATACCTAATGAGCTGTTATTACTCTACACCTTTCTGAAATACACTATAGTGCTGTATATGATACGATTATAATGAAAAAGCAGTTTGATATAATATTGGGAAATGCTTAACAGTATCTGATGAGTATTAGACATATACAAACAGCAACATTATACAGCGAAAAGGACTGTTCTACAGCTAGTGATGTTATATTATTAGAGTTTGAACACGTTCTCAAAATATTTTAATTACTTACATTTTAAAATTAAAATATTATTTTTAATTTTCATGTTGATCTTAATAACTCCTTCAAAAAAATAGTTTTATTTTATTGCGACGAACAAGGTTGAGACGGTATCAGACAAAGTGCAGCTCCCCTTTTCATAAAATGTCAAGGTGCTTCGAGCAGAACCAGAAGTCAAAAGACAAGAACATAATATTATAATATCGAGAGTAATGGTTCTTTAGTACAGTTGACGACAAGCTTTAGTCAGAAGCGTCCATTTAGCTTTAATTTGTTACAGAGAGGGGGTGGGAAGAGGGGATAAAAGAAACGGATCAAGAACTAAAAGGTGTATGACAAAAGGATTTCGTGTCCTTACAACTCTGATTATATCGAGATTATTTAAATTTTATTTTATATAAATGGTGAAAAAATTAGATTAAGAGTCCAAGCATGGGTAAAATTTGGTTGCAATCAGAGCTGTGAAAGTTACTTCAGAAAAGTAACTAGTTACTTTTTCGATACTTTTGCCCAAATGTATCTAGATACTTATAAGGAATAGTTACTTTTACCTAAAAGTAACTTAGTTCTTAGTTACTTAGTAAAAGTAACTAGTTACTTTTTCGATACTTTTGCTCAAATGTATCTAGATACTTATAAGGAATAGTTACTTTTACCTAAAAGTAACTTAGTTCTTAGTTACTTAGTAAAAGTAACTAGTTATAGTAACTAAGATACTTTTACAGTAACTAGTTACATTGATTGTAACTACGATAATTTTAAAGTAACTAAGATACTTTTTAAGTAACTAAGATACTTTTTAAGTAACTAGTTACTTTGATTGTAACTAGTTACTAAAAGTAACTAAGATACTTTTAACTAACTAGTTATTTTAATTGTAACTACGAAACTCTAAAAGTTACTAAGATGCTTTTGAACTAGATACCATAAATTTACCAGGTAGTGATAACTCCTTTTTCCTGTACACACTACCACTATTACCATCAGAAAACTAAACTAAGAAGTGTTAATTCGAATAACGAACAAGTAGAATAAAATGCTTTCCAAGAAATTTCGCGTTCCAACCAGTTTGCTGTTTGACGCTCACGACTCGCCGCTCGTCCCTTCGTGAAAATCTGATTAACGGTCGCCGATCGTCCCTTGGTCATCATCTGATGGTGTGCATTATTTGTTACTTTTGAAAAGTAACTTGTATCTAGTTACTTTTTAGGAGTAACTATACACTTTAAAAGTAACTAGTTACTTTAAAAGTAACTTAGTTACTCCTAAAGAGTACCGAAGTTACAGTTACTTTTGGCATGATTCAAAAAAGAACTAAGTTACTAAGTATCTAGTTACTTTAAGTAACTAGTTACTAAAAAGTATCTAGTTACTTAAGTTACTCACAGCTCTGGTTGCAATAACACTTTTAGACCTGAGCTCAGAAACTTTAAGTGATTAATCTTTGATTGATTTTAAAACAAAAAGTTCATATAATTACGGGTCCGCAACGGCTTCGTTTTCCAGATACAGGTTGCTCAATATTGAAACAAATTTGAGATTTTTCCATATACTTTTTGAATAGTATCAGCTACTTCATTAAAACTTAGAACACACTAATAGATATTCAGAGACTACATTTTGCAAGTATTAAGTTATTTTTAATTCAACCATGAGCGTGGATATGGGTAACCTTCTTAGAATTTCCGAGCAAAAAATGGCACACCACTGGTACTGGCACAATACTGACTCTTTTAAGGCTTTATCGAGTAAGCCAGGTAAAAAATACACAAAAAGTGTCTCTAGATAATTTTTGATAGGATTAACCAGTTTCGAGAAAAATTTCTAAATCGGTTTTCATGCACGCCTATGGACAAATTTAAGTGAAAATTAAAGTTGATCAGAACTCAACAAAAAGAATATTTACGAGATAGACCTTATGAAAATCAATTTAAAAAATTATGACTTAATACTTGCAAAATGTAGTCTATTAGTGTGTTCTAAGTTTCAAGCTGACACAAACTCACAAAGTTGTGAGGTATAAAAAAATATATGTTCTGAAATTATTTTTAAACATATAGGATGTTTTTTCCAAAATTTTAAGAATTTTGCATTTTGTTTGGCAACGTTGCAAAAAATTTAAAAACTAAATATGGCGTCATGTGGATAATTTTGTAAGGAAACAAAAAATGCTAAAATATATAGGGTGTTCCATTTAAAAAAATGTATCTTTTTATTGTCCTACTTTTCTGGGCCGTCCTGTACCGGGTGATTCAATAAGAAAGGACGCCGGCTATATCTCGGAAATTACTGGGCATAGAAATTCAGGAAAAAAAATGACAACTAAACTGGCCATGAGAAAATTCTGGAAATGATTTTTAAGTTCCGCATTTTGCCGCAAGAGGGCGTAATTGAAAAGTAAATTATAAAAGTTTACATATCTCGGAAAAGTTCACATTAAGGTATATCTTTCATAACACCTTTAAAAAGCTTGGACAATTATGCATCATTTTGGTCTTATACTCATTGGCGTACCGATTTTAATAAGAGGGGGGGAAGCTGTTGAAAGTGTAATCATTTAAATCGCTGTAACTTATAAACGACTTATCCGATTTTAGCAAACTAAAGACTGGTTGGAAGAGAAATGTATGCACTTTCACCAATCGTATTTAGTTGTCTATAATAGTTCTCAAAAAAATTGCTAGAGGGCGCAATTTGTAATAATAACACATTTTTTGATTTTACTCCGAAAAAATAAATCATACGGTATAATTATGATACCATAATCGAAAAGTAGATTAAATTTGCTAGAAAAAATATTAAAACTGCAGCTCGATATCTCCGTTCGTTTCAGCGTTATCGCCAATAGAATAAATTTTAATGAAGAAGCGATTATATATTTTTTAGAAAAAAAGTGGGACACCACTGATATTTTTCCATGTGGATATTATTTCTGATTAGCCTGGTCAATTCTACATAAAAAATGGTCTTTTGCGTCTTTCTTCTCAGGCACACCGTTCTTAATTAAAATAATTAAATTAAATTAAACGGGCGGAAGCATGCCTATTAAGTGAAGGTGGTAATTTCCAACAATTTTTATAAAAGAAAATTTTTCATTATCAATGTTAATAATAATAAATAGTAGAGCCTCTTATTAAAATCGGTACGCCAATGAGTATAAGACCAAAGTGATGCAGTCCAAGCGTTTTTAAAGGTGTTATCAAAGATATACCTTAATGTGGAATTTTCCGAGATATGTAAACTTTTATTATTTACTTTTCAATTACGCCCTCTTGCGGCAAAATGCGGAACTTACAAATCATTTCCAGGATTTTCTCATGGCCAGTTTAGTTATCATTTTTTTTTCCGAATTTCTATGCCCAGTAGTTTCCGAGATATAGCCGGCGTCCCTTTTTATTGAATCACCCAGTATGTTTAAAAATAATTTTAGAACATATAGTTTTTTATACCTGACAACTTTTACTGTAACTTTTTTTTTTAATATCTTTAATAATAGAGACGGTATATTACTTTGTCAGACAAATGGGCCACCCTGTATATTATCATTAATTTGGTCGCCTCTGTAATATCTCCGCATACCTTTCTAAAGATGTACCGTAACACGCTAAATTTTTTCCACTTATCTACTGGATGTTACTCAACTAGTGGCCACAACTAGTAATTTACTTATGCTGACTATTTATCGACTTCTAACGGTACCACAATACTTTTTCAGATGCATCGCTCTCTTATACATTACTTTCAACCTGAGAACCTTGAATTAGATGCCTACCGTGTGATATAGATAACTTTATAATCGCGGATGGTACCGAAGTACCGGATGGGAGGAATTAATAGGAAAATTATTGGCGATGTGGTAAAATATAATCGATAAAATAAATCGAGTATAGAGTTTGGCCGGAGGTAATTTAAAATTTATACCAGAGAGTGGTATGCAAACATTAATGCTATTTATATTTAATACAGGTGAAAAAACAAAATATTTAATCCAAATAAATATGGAGTTTGCCGAAACAAATATTTAATATTTTCTATTGCATGAACAAATATTTATTTGAAAATTCGTCTATTCGTCTATTTGACTACTGTTAGTAAAATGTGTCTATTTGACAAATATTATTGGAATTAAATAAATAATTTATTTGGCTCGAAGTATTATAAGTAGTCAGCAAATTGATGTGCTATTTAGTCCAAATAAATTTTTGTTTATTAGAAAAAAAACATGTTTTTGTAGCAAATAGTTATTTAATCATTTTCGCTTCATATTTATTTTTCTCAAATACATCTTTAGTTGTAGGGGAAAGGAGGGCAAGATGACGACAGTAAGCATATATTTTTATTTTCTTCGTCATATTTCGCCCTAAAACTTTGTTTCATATTTTAGAGCATTCAGGATAATTTTAGTTCCCAACAGTTTGCTTTCTTATCATGCTATCTTCACTGTAATTTTTTTTTTCGTAAGTTCAAAATTTTATGACAAATTCGCGTCATCTTGACCTCATGTATGGGTAAGATGACGAAAGCATGCGGGTAAGATGCCGAGGATTATTGAATAAAAAAAAACAGTGGGTAATTAGAAAGATTTTTTTTTTATGATAAAACATCTGCACTGTAGGAAAAATCCTTTAAGGCGCTCTGGGAGCCGTGCGAGTGCGAAAAAAGCGATTAACGTTGGTCTTGAAACGTTGAAGATTGTATTCATTGGGAAACACGACCTCAGGAAGATCATTCCACAAAGATGATGTTCTCCAGATGAAAGAATTCTTGAACAATGAAGTTCGAGGAGTACTAAGCTGAACAACATATGGATGAGCGGCAGTGGTTCGCCATGTATTTCTGTTTTGCATTGCTCTAGGTGGAATCAAGTGGGCAATGTCAGTCGAACACCTGCCATGGAAATATCTGTAAAAGAGAGCCAAATCACCAACTTGTCTTCGATGCTCCAGGCTATCGAGGGTCTTGGTCAGCTCGGGGTCGCCGATCAGACGAACGGCTCTCCTTTGGATGGAATCCAGTAGCCGAAGGGTGTGCTTGGGTGCAGAACTCCAGACATGAGAGGAATATTCTAATGATGGTCGAACCTGGGCTTTGTAGAGTGTCAAAAGTTGATGAGGTGTGTACAACCTTTTGGTGCGGAAAAGTACACCAAGTTTCTGTGCAGCTGCCTTGGCAATTGCGGCAACGTGATCATGCCAAGACATATTACCTCCCAGATTGACCCCCAGCAAATTAATAGACGGTGCCAGGGGAATTGCGTGTCCTGCCATGACTATATCCGGTTCTGCAATGTTAACCTTTTTGGAGAAGACTGCTGCCTGGGTTTTCTTAGCGTTAAATTCGACTTGGTTACTGTCACCCCAAGCCAAAATTTCTTCCAGGTCATTGTTGAGGCGCAATACTTCATGCTGCCTGGGAAGATGTGCGTCGGCAGCGGATGTTTGGGGAGTCAAGGTAAAAGATGAGACAAGTGTGCTGTCATCAGCAAAGCTATAAATTGGATTTTGGGTTTTCACTAGAAGGCCGTTAATATACAGTAAAAAGAGGGTAGGCGACAATATGGACCCTTGAGGAACACCGGCATTGATGGTGAAGGTGTCTGAGAGAAACCCGTCAATCGCCACTTGCAGAGAACGGTTCTTAAGGAAGCTGGTTAACCATAAACAAAATCCATTAGGCATACCGTAGGATCGCAATTTACTTAGAAGCCCATCGTGCCAAACACGATCAAAAGCCCTAGAGATGTCCAGTGCAACATATATATTAATTATTGTAACAAAAGTCGCAAATATATGCTTTGCGCTTCGCTTCTGCGGATGTCAGTCCTGAGCATGCTGCATGAACCCATTTACGACAGGGAACAGGCGTATCAAATTTTATTTTTTCCAGAATCGTTACACATTAAACAAATTTCTTCTTGTTCCTCCACATTATCGTCATCTTCTTCCATGTAATTTACTGATATGGAAGAGTCAGAGGATTCCCCATCATCTTGATCGTCAAACCTCACTTTTCTGACATATTTGCCTCTTTTGATCTGCTTTTCTTCATTTTGAATTCACTATCTTGCCCACTTAGCGAATTCGTCATCTTAGCCGACCAACACATTTTGAATCGAGTTTTGTATTAACCAAGAAAGAGATTTTATTTCACGAAAACTTAATGGGCTATAGATAAACAATACCATAACATTGAAGAAAATACTTACCGATTGAAAATAAGATTCAACACAAACGCTATAAAGCTTATTTCGTCTTACACTAATATTATAATGACATAACCATTAAACACAAATGGCGAAATATCGTCAACAAAGTAAGTCAGATCAACCAAGTGGCGCTATCTAATTACAATAATCGGAATTTTCCAATTCATCATCTTACCCGATTCGCCATCTTATCCCCCTTTCCCCTATACTTATGTAAACTGTATTTTAATTGAGTTTCTAAGTTTCTATAAAGAAAGTCTATTTCAGAAAGGTGTAGAGTAATAAAATGGGAAATTCCATCCAGTTCGGATCAATTTCGGTGTCGGCCATAGGCGCACATGAAAGCGAAGAGGGATTTTTAAAAGAAGTGCTAACCTTTCAGTCGTTCAATACGGGAGATTACCACGAGTGCATGAATTCGAATGTTTTTGAGGACCCTTTTGTTGAAATGATAAAATATATTCCAGCTGAATGAATCAGTAGTAGTTATGAATAACGCAAGCTATCATTCACGAAGCATAAAGAAGACTCCAACTTCATCTTGGAAAGAACAAGAAATTATCGACTGGTTAACCACCAAAAGTATTGAATTTAAAGATAATTTGATAAAGAAGGAACTATTAGCTATAGCAAATTTATACAAACATCGTCTTATGAAATATGCCGTGGAAGATACAGCTGAAAAACATAGTTTGACTGTGCTTCGCACACTGCCATATCATTGCGAACTAAATCCTATAGAACTTATGTGGGCGAAAGTGAAAGGATCTGTAGATTAGAGTCAAAATGAAAGACGTTAAGCTACTGTTTAATCAAGCCATTAAAGAAGTGATATCAGAGAACTGGCGAAAAGTAGTCCACCATGTCATTAAAGAAGAGGAGAAAATGTGGGATATTAAGCACCTGATCGATCGGACAGTTCCTCGGATGACAAAGAATATTATTATTTTTTATAATTTAATTTCTGTACAATGTATTTTTTGTATTTTGTATTTTTTTAAATAATGTTTAATAAAAAAATAAGTGTACCCAATACTATGTACATAATGCACGCCTGTGTCACACCATTTTCAGTGTCTGTGAATGGATAACAATAGGCAAAACCCATAAATTGACCCAAACCCTGGTGGTAGTACCTGCACTTGATGAAAATAAATAATTTTGCAATGAAATCAATGCCAAATTATGAAAGTGGCCTAAATATTCGTTGGGTCACTCTGTAGTACTTTTGCATATCTAATATTCTTTTATTACTAGTTTTAAAATAGAGTTGCTAGCAAATAAATTTAGTTTGACGTGAATAATTTAAAAACCAAATAAATATGAAAGCAAATTGAAATAAGCATATTTATTTAATATAAACAATATCTGTGACAGACAAATAAAAAATTATTTGGTCTCAATAAAAATAAACCAAACAAATCATTTATTTCATATAAAACGTAATTTTTTCAGTGTACATACAGGGCGTTTTGTACAATTAAATTATTATAGAAAGAAAGTTTTTTAGCGGCAGGCGGATAAAGTGGTGCATCTATGTTTTGCATTAAAGTACATAGGGACGCCAAAGGTAATGGGTTCCCTGGGGCACAGGTAGACAATGACAGGCTGTTTTGTCCTTATTAGGACTCATCAGAAAGCCAAAACCCGTAGCGACTCCCAGTACAGCGAGAATATTCTTTCAAGACATTTTTAAGAATAAAAATGTGATGAAAACCCAGTAACGCCATCAGTAGGAATCAACCCAATGCAAAAGATAGCCATCAAACGTGAAAACATAGAACTAAATAAACCAAGTAGGGGAAAGTCGGGTATTGGTGCGCACCTAAGCCAAAATTGTAATATTTCCGAAATGACTTTAATATTCTGTAATTAATTTTAAATAAAAATGCACATTGTGACTTTAAAATTCGAAATTTCCAAAAATAACACTGCGCACAATTATCCGACGTATGGATAGAATAATCGTGCGCATTGGAAAAGAAAACGAATAAAATAATTTATTAAAGCTAAGATTATACTTATTTATTCTTATAGCCTGAATCATGATTTCTGGATTCCATTGCGCCTTTGTTATTTTACGTTGGTATTTCGGCTTCCGCAAAAATGCAAAATATTATAATCTAAGATATTTAAGACTGTAATTATGGGTTCTTTTGAGGTTATGCCGAAACTCTGACGTGCTGACTTTTGGATTTGGATTTAGCGACCCCAAAAACATATAGTAAAAGTGACCTGACTCCTTTTTTTGTGGCTGTGTTATTTACAACGCATTCTTAACAATGCGAAATACATGGCGGCTAATAACCGAAAGTGTCAGATTCGGTTTTAAATTCTTTAAAATAATATAACACATTTTTTTGCCTGAATTATATATATCAGTGTCAAAAGGACTCATTAAGCAATGTATTAACGCACACGATTATCAAAAAATGTAAAAATGGAAATACTTACGGCTTATTTTTTTCGAAGCATCTACTAGTACACGACATACGTCAACGAAGCGACCATTTTGGATAAGTTAAAAAAGCGATCCAACTGACTCATATGTCATAGTATACAGGCTTGGTAAGGGATGGCGCCTGAATACCGATTTCGAATTATATACTGTCGGTTATGGAAATAAAGACAAATGCTCACGATTAGCCGACTCTTCCCTACGGTGGAACAACAAACACCAGTATAGGAAACATTTTACGCTTCACTACATTTTTCTACGGGTTTGTAGATTCAAGTACAGATCGCGCTGTAGTATCGTATCGTGCAATTATTATAACTAATCCCGTAAATCCGATATCAAAACAAGACGCAGTACATTTTTTTTCGCGGTTTAAATACTAGGGGAGATACTGTAAATACGCCACTGCCCTCACATCAAACATTTATTTTGTTTTAAGCAATTTAATAGAGCGATTTTAAAAATTTTTATATATCTGAAGTAATTTTCTTAAATCATTTAGTATTTAACTACGCCGCATCAAAATCAATTAAGCTATACATTTTTTTAAAAATAATTACGCGTAATAATCCTATAATTGTTATTCTTACTGCCTTATTATTTTATCTATTACATAAAGTTATTAGAAAAGTGGGCATTAAATTAAATTGATGCGAGGTGTAATAAAATTATAAGAAAAATATCAATTAGAGTCACTTGGGGTAAGCGTGTGCCTTTTAGTAATTCTTACAAAAACTTTTTCACTTATGATATGGAACAATTTATGAGACAATTTAGCGTTTCAACATTTGACAATCTTAGATGGCATTAACAGCTGGTTTCTTCAAAAAGTTCTCAGTGCAGTAGTGGGCCGTAGCCACATATATAAATACACTATATTGCCAATACAAGCAGCCGCACGAAGCAAGAATACACCCATCGTGCGACTCAAAATAACCTGAGTTGGGGGCGTGGCTCTTGCGCAGTAGGGAAAAAATTAGGCAACCCACACGATTTCTAACAGAACGTAAACAGAACCCAAGGTCTCTTGAACAGAACCGGCTCGCCGTTATATTCTTATTAGTCGCCATCTTTTGTTTCGTTCATTCGTGTGTTGTTATAATTTCCAAGTTTTGGGTGTTAATATTTATAAAACTTTACTTTAGACATTTTTTTTTGTTAGTTTTACGTTGTATTCGTTCGGATGTTCCGTGTGTGATTGTGGATATTATTTTTAAGTTTTGGGTGCGAATTTAGATATAAAACTTTACCAGACATTTTGTTATTGTTAGCGACTTGTGTCCTTTTTTGCACGAATCGCTGTTCAATACCAGGAATAAAGTATTTCAGGTATGTAAAATATTGGTTACTTAGTTTTATTTGACCATAAACTGTATACACCCGAACTAAACGAGTGAATTTAAATAAAAGCTTGTAAAAATATTTTGAAAGTCGGCCCTGTCAAATGTTTACATCAAGAAGCAAATTTCTGATCTGCGCAAACTCAACGGCCCCTGATCATCTGCTTACAGTGGTATCATCATTGAATTATGGTATTAGCAATAAGTATAGTGTAGGTATGTATATATGTGGCTGTAGCGAGCTCACACAGAATTAATACACCACATCTGGCAGTTGCTATGAGTGGTTTTCTTGACACTTCACCACAAAATTAAAAATGGAAAAAGGTTCTCAAATGGTACATAATATACTTCTATCCAAAAATATCGGACTATTTAAAAATCTGGGTCAAATTCAATAAATATGTTTCCTACGACCACCTATGAAAATGACAAAAAAAGGATGGTTTGGCTCGAAACCACCAAATATCATACACGTGTTGAAATAGTATATTACATAACAAGTGATGAAAGTGATACTTTTCAAACGAGGAGATATTTAGCACGAGGCGTCAGCCGAGTGCGGAAATTCTCCGAGTTTTAGAATAATCACTTTCACACGAGTAATGTACACTATTTTTCCTACTACCACAAAGAATTATTAAAAAAACCTTTGATTTGTGAAAAAAATATTTCAACTTTAGAGCTGAAAAAAAAAATATTTCATCTCTAGAGTGGAAATACAAGGCACACTATTTAATTTAAACATATGATGCCAATTTAATAGATCGAAAGGTCACAGGTTCAAATTCCATCAGGAGTACTTGACTTTTTTTTATAAAAACATTAAATAAATTATAAAATTATTTTGAATTAAAATCTTCCTTCTTGAATGATTTTTTTTATTTATTCAAGGAAAGATGCATTAAAAATAAATTTAAAAAATTCACCGAACAAGGAAGATATCAATTCAAAATAATTCTATAAATTATTTAATGTTTTCATAAAAAAAAGTCAAGTGCTCCTGATGGGATTTGAACCTGTGATCTTTCGATTCGTAGGTCATGGCTCTAGTCTCTAGGCTATGGCGACCCATAAACATTTTCTGCTTAAGTTTAATATATGACATTTTCTTCAGCGGGGCTTGTTTTGACTGGTAATAAATTTTCCAGTATATTCTTAACTTTTTTCTAATTTCAGATGGCGTATTTTCACACTCTAATTCTGAATCACTCGACAAATACGTGATAAATAAACTAAACTGCTTTCTAAAATTTGTTCTTTTTAATAAATAGGTGTGGTCTGTCAAATTGGCATCATATGCCTAAATTAAATAGTGTGCCTTGTATTTCCACTCTAGAGTTGAAATATTTTCTTTCAACACGCGTGTGATATTCGGCGCTTTCGAGCCAAGTTAACCGTGCTTTTTTTCTCGTTTTCATGGGTGGTCGTAGGAAAAAAATATTTCAACACTAGTGTTGAAATATAAGGCACACTATTTAATTTAAACATATTTATCATGCATTTGTCGAGTGATTCAGAATTAGAGTGTGAAAATACGCCATCTGTAATTATAAAAAATGTTAATAATATAATACTGGAAAATCTGTTACCAGAAAAAAACAAACCGCGCTGAAGAAAATGTCAGGTATTAAACAACAAATCTTTATCGGTAGCGATAGCGTAGAGAATAAAGCTCTAGCCTACAGATCGCAAGGTCACAGGTTCAAACCCCATTAGGTGTATTTGACTTTTTTTTATAAAAACATTAAATAATGTATAGAATTATTTTGAATTGAAATCTTCCTCGTTGGGTGGATTTTTTAAATTTATGTTCAATGCATCTTTCCTTGATTACATTTAAAATATTTCTGGTTAATCTAGAAGTCAATCCAGGATTAGTTCTTCCTATGATATAAAATATAAAAAAAATGAAAGAGTTAAGCTACAAATAAAAAAAGCCTATTGACAAACTATGAAACCAGATATTAAGTGGAACATAATCCTAAGTATGCTAATTTCAACACTAGTGTTGATATTTTTTTTTTCAACACTAGTGTTGAAATATTTTTTCCACACATTTTAATAATTCTTTGTGGTCGTAGGAAAAATAGTGTACATTACTCGTGTGAAAGTGATTATTCTAAAACGCGTGATAAATATCTCCTCGTTTGAAAAGTATCACTTTCCTCACTTGTTATGTAATATAGGTACTATTTCCTAATTACAATAATCAATGGTTTGAAAAATGATTTCTTGTTTAATATTAAATGATGTGCCCCATTATCCTTAAATAATTGATGTTATGTTCACTTTGAGCCCTAAAAATTGGGGAGTAAAGCCCCCTCTCCTCTCACGATTTCAACGCTTTTTGGTATTCTAGAAAAAATTATAAGTGAAGTGGGAATACAATTAAAGTTCTGGTAAAAAATGTCGACACCTAAATGGTCAAGAGGGGGGGGGGGATGCGGAGAAACAGGAGGAGGAGAAGGATGAGTAATTTAATTTTCATTCAATTTTATTAGGCATATTGAAGAGCTGGACACACGCCTTGCTTATTAATTCGGTATGACAACTTTCAATAAAGAAAGTTACCCATTGCGATTAGATAGCCCAGTTGACTCTATTAATTACATTAGATAGAGGTTGGGTTAGGTAAGATCAATTGATGAAACTATGTATAAAACTATATATGTATATTTTTAATATAATTCAAGATTTCTATCACGATATTCTTCAGTATTCTAATGATAATATGGCGATTGTAACAAATAATATTTGAATGAATATTTATATGGCGGTGTGCGCAGCACAATTACACTATGTTTTTCAGTTATATCTGCCACGGCATATTTCATAAAACGATGTTTGTGTAAATTTGCTATAGCTAATAGTTCCTTCTTTATCAAATTATCTTCTTTTTTGCTTTGGTTAGTTATCATAAATAATTTAATGCACAAAATTTACCTGCGCCTATGGCCGACACCGAAATTGAGCCGAATTGGACGGAATTTCCCATTTTAATACTCTACATCTTTCTCAAATACACTATAGGATTTTCCATGTTACAGGGTGTTATGGAATAGATTTATTACATGTAAATCCGTCAATCTTGATTTAAAAACACGTCTCGTTTATTTTTATTTGGTATTATGGCTCGACGTTGCCGAGACGAGTTCTAAAAAGTGGCAAATTATGACCTTTCATTTGTTTTCATTATTAATATGTCAAGTACCAGAAGTCAATTGTCTGTGGTTTATGGTGATTTTGGCTGTTCTGTTCTAACTTACGATATAAAACGTAAACCTACCTCAAAAATTCAAAACTGTCACAAAATGTATAACTTAAAAAAAATTTTTAATCGTTATGAATCTAATCTATGATTTACACATTTTTAACATAAGTGCCAAAAACACTTTATAAAACAACTCGAAATTGAAAATTCCTTGTTTAACCACAAACATTTAAATAACTCTTATTTGTCATTTTTAACAGGACAGGCACGGTTTCTATCTATTTGCGGTGACAAATTGCTCGAATTACAAGAATACGAAACCCCGAGCCTAGGAACTCGGGGTCTAAAAGTCTAATTGCAACCTAATTTTTAGTCTCACTCTTGGACTTTAATTTAAATTTTTAAATAATGTATTGCTTAGAATACAAAAGTCTTGCAGGAAACGTTTAGTTTTAAAATTTTTCCTTCTAAAAGTCCTGTTTTATATATCTAGAGATTAAAGTTTCAGACGCATATCGTTGTAGTTATTGATTTAAGAAGCAATTTCATAGGAAAACGAGTAAAAATAATAATATTTTATAGTATTTTTCTATTATATACTTGTCTGTTCCATTTTCCCTTTTTTAGAGCTATATTAAATCAACAAAAATATAACCCAATACAATATAATATTTTTACAACAAAAACAAAAAACTTAGTTATTTATACTAAAAATTAAAGTAAAAATTTTAATTAAAACATTTTTTATTGAAAAAGTGTGATAATTTATAATAAAAAAAAATAGTGCGGGAAGAAACGAGAATGCTTTATAATGAATATACAAAACAGTACTTAAGAAGGATTATTTCAAAACCCAAGCATTTGCACCATAAACTGCCCTTAGATCTACGCTTCAAAAATACATGATTTCTGAAAAAATCATCAATTTTGGTGTGATGAGCGATATTTACTTTATTTTTAATCATGTAGAAACAGAAACAAGCCCAAAAAACGCTGGTTAGAGTCATACCATACGTCTTATGTTTATTCATATTTTTCACAAATATAAAAAATGTTATTTTTTAATAAAGAGCCAGCTAGGAATATCAAAAAAAAGTAAAAAAAAATATTAATAAAAACAAATTAAATCTAATCATGCAGAGGGGGAAAGGTAACAATTTCATTTTCTAAATTTGATAGTAGCTAGGTGAATTTTAAACGAGCTTTGGGCGTGGCCTCGAAAATTTTTCGCCTGCGGCGCTTTTCCCCTTTTTTTACTAGGTAAAATATCATGAAATACATGTAGTCTCGACTGTTCCTTTCTCCAGAAAAAGCCACCGGACTGTACTAATTCCTCTAATTGAAATAAGCTCAGTGACAGGGATAGGATTAAAATTAGTTTATTTTAACGAGCTAATGAACTATTAACGATGCGATTGTAGACTTATATTTTCCTTTTAATTAAGAACAAACGATTTTATATTAACCCGTTTTATGTGTAGGAGGAAGAAACCCATTTATGATTTAATAGAACTGACCTAACCTATCCACGACCTTTTACTATAATGAAGTCGAATTCTTGTCAGAATTGAATTTTACACAACAAAAGGTCAAAGAATATATTATTACGATAAATTATAATAAATGTTGAAAAATTATTAATAGCATCTATAAGAATAAAGGAAACGGTAATTACTTCATGATAATAGAAAAAGAGGTCGATAACATTATAAGATATTTTATTAAGCCATTGTGACGAGGTTGAACTCTCGTTCTTTGTTGGATGAAAGTATTTTCAATATTTATGGGGTTTTTAATCCAGACTTACTAGCCAGTTTTTGCCAACCAATAAAATACCACTATTCGAATTTTTAGACGCTAAAATCTCAGCAACCGCTGACTTCTGAAATCCGAATTTTGCTTCGTTATAAAGAATGATACTTGCCGATCAATATGAAACAGTTTTTTACTAACTTGTTTTGGTAGTTTCAGAAAAATTTGCCTTTGAAATATTATTTAGCGGGATTGTTTTGGTTGGCAGAAAGTGGCTATTAAGTCGATAAATATTTCCTTATTGCAGATAAATACCTATTTGAGTTTGTCCATATTCCAAATCAAAATTTCGTAATGCATGTACTTCATACAGTCTTCGCTGAAGTGTTTGGACCACATATTTCGTCCTTATAATCAAATGTGAGCATTTATTTCACCAGTTTCTTTTCTCAGTATCTTTGAGCCAACTAAAAATATAAATTTTTTTAATCATTAGCTTATTTTTTACAAATTTTTATGTGGGTAATTAAAAGAACAGTAAAACTCACTAAATCTGATTTTGAAAAAAATGTGTTGTGTTCACTGGAAAATACTGCGACTAAATAACCGTTACTTGGGAACGAACTAGAGAGGGCAAGGCGAGGGGTAAACCACTGCCTTAAATTTGTAGAATAAAATACCCTTTTTAACAAAAAATACCCAAAAATACCCAAAAAATACCCAAAAATACTTAACCACTATTAGGGGCTTAATACTAGGGCTCGGAATTTTTAAAATATAAGTATTTGAGTAGTCGTTTGGTATCGAATTTGGTATGTTATTCGAATAGTCGAATAATTCGAATATAGTCGAATAATTCGAATATAGTCGAAAGTGGTTTAACTGCTTAAACATAATAAAGGAACATTTTTAAGTATTAGTCATTATTAGTATCTAAGTGCACTAGTGCATTTAAAAGAAACAACTTAGAAAATAGAACGTTTTTTATATAACAAATTTGCAAAACCAAATACATACGTGAAATAAAGAAACGCATTTTACAAATGAAGGAATATTTGTAGTTTAGTCGAATAGATACTTGAATAGTCGAATATTCGAATAGTCAAATATTCGAATATTTGAATAGTCGAATTTTTTAATTAACAATTTAGAATAGTCGAATATTCGAATACAATTCCGAACCCTACTTACTACACAGTAAGGTTACCATGGACCTTCACTACTAACTAAACGAAGACAAAGGAATAAGTTAACTAGTAGACAAAACCCTCGGCAAAAAAGAAGTAAAAACTTGATTAGTACTAACTGTTTAGTTGATTTTTAGACTCGTTTTTAAATGTTTATATGTTTTGTTAATTTCATTTATGTCTTTTCTTTTTAAATGAAAGACACCTGTAGCCGTTAGTTCGAGTGGACCATAAAATATGAAGGTAAAAGGCCATTTCGCGGTGTTATGCCGAGCATGCGCACAATCGCCATTAAATTTTAAAAATTGCGGGATCCGTTACTTTTTATTAGGAAACAACAAGTACCAAATAATGCCTAAAAATACCTAAAAAAATACCCAAAAATACTTAAAAAATACCCCAAAATACCCAAAAATACCCAAAAATACCCAAAAATACCCAAAAATACCCAAAAATACCTAAAAATAACCATAAATACCCAAAAATACCCACAGCTTGTACAATAAAATACCCCAGTGGTTTACCCCTCGGTGCAAGGCTTGCAAAAACAAGCAAATTATTTGTCGAAATAAAAAAATTATCTATCACTCCTATTTGAGTCCTCTATTTTAGTACCTATAGGTACCCATGCTCAAAACTGTTTTAAGTCTTTAATATTAAAATATTTTAGTCAAATTGACAACAATGCATTCAACTTCTTAAGTAATTTCTTTCATCATCGATACACGCCAAAGGGATCATCGAGACCGCGTCCATTAAAAAATACTATACCACCATGACTACCGCGCCAGTAAAACACCGGCACCGTAACTACCTACGAGTCGCAGCGTTAAAATTAAATGGCCCAACGACATAATATACATAATCGCGAACGGCGGCCGTAAGAGTTCTCTCGGCAATCTTTCGTCCCCGGCCTGACAAAATACCTTCAACGATAAAATACCGTCAACCACGGGACTGTTACTGCTCTCCAGATACTATTTGTTGTTGCGCGCTCCACAACGAACGGCTAGGAAGGCTGATCGCTGTCGCTTTCTCTCGGTTCGCACCGCAGCTGTAACTGCTTGCTTGTATAGGGTTATTTCACTTATTAATATGTTAGGTTGCATACAGATTTCTAACTACAATTAATTAACCAGTAAGTTTGATTGTGACATAAATGACATTGACAGGCATTATTTACTCACAATCAAAGGTGCCTGATTAGTAAATTGAAAATTAAGGTAACCGGGCCAGTATGATTGTGAGAAAATTATTTCTACCAATGTCAAACTTGCTGGTTTGTCAATTGTGGTTAAAAATCTCCCGATATGATAGATCACATAATCTCTTTTATTATTAAATTAGAACCACAAATTAGGAATTTGTTTTTTAGGACTATATGATTTTCTTAAATTTAGGTAATTAAAATTAAAAAAAAATTTTGTGGTAGATACTATAAACGGGGCAAATATTGCTGAATAAAAATTTGTGTATTTACTATAGAAATTATATTCATTTTAAAAGTTTTGCTGTACTGATTTTTTTTTTATCTCCTACCTATAGTAATAAAATGGAAAATTCCGTCCAGTTCGGCTCAATTTCGGTGTCGGCCATAGGCGCAGTTGAATTTTGTGCATTAAATTATTTATGATAACCAACCAAAGAAGAAGATAATTTGATAAAGAAGCAACTATTAACTACATATAACAAATTTACACAAACATCGTAATAAGAAATATGCCGTGGAAGATATAGCTGAAAAACATAGTTTGACTGTGCTGCGCACAACGCCATATCCTTGCGAACTAAATCCTTTAGAACTTATATGGGCGCAGTAAAAGGATTTGTAGAAAGACACAACACGACATTTAAAATGAAAGACGTTAAGCTACTGTTTGATCAAGCCATTAAGGAAGTGAGACTAGAGAACTGGCGAAAAGCAGTCCATCATGTCATTAAAGAAGAGAAGAAAATGTGGGATCTTGACCACCTGATCGATCGGACCGGCGACCCGTTAATTATAACGTCAAGAGAAAATGACAGTGCCTCAGATGACGAAGAATATTATGATTTTTTATAATTTAATTTCTGTATAATATATTTTTTGTATTTTGTATTTTTTTTAATGTTTAATAAAAAATAAGTGTACCTAATACTATGTTCATTATGAACGCCTTTGTCAAACTATTTTGAGTGTTTGTGAATGGATAACAATAGACAAAACCCTTAAATTGACGCAAACCCGGGTGGTACTACCTGCACTTGATGAAAATAAAGAATTTTGCAATGAAATCAATGCCAAATTATGAAAGTGGCTTAAATATTCATTGGGTCACTCTGTAGTACCTTTGCATACCTAATGAGCTTTTATTAATCTACACCTTTCTGAAATATACTATAATTTTAAGTTTTGAATAAACTATCGATTACAAGGGCTGGTACAAGAGGGGGCAAGAGGGACGATCACACTCTCTTTGCCCCCCTTTGCCCACGCCACTGGTGATGAACTTTTAAGTAGCACTTAAAACCAATTATGTAATACCAAATGCATCTTCGTGAAACGAAACCAGGAACACTTAAGTGTCGTGTATAAAAGATGAACTGATTTTAAAACTAATACTATTACATAACTTTCACTTTTTCTAGTTAAAGATTATTAAAGATTATTATAATAAAAATACTTTCTAAAGAATTGTGAAAAATTGCTAATAATAAATTTGTAATTTCTGTATTCATCCAATTCATTCAGTTTATTGTGAATGAAATATCATCTTAAAAACAATAAATATTCGCATATTTTTACAACAATTGGCTTTCGCTAATATTAATTTTAATATTTGAAGAAATAGTCCATACTTAAAGTGGAGTGGAAATTCAGAAGGAAATAAATACGAACATAAAGTCTTCCTCCACTGTTATATTAAAGAAATGGTTATGAATTAAAAAATTCTCTACATGTTTCGAACGCAGAAGTATTCATCTTCAGGAGAATTTAAAAAAAAGAAGAAATTAGTAGATATTATCAGTATCACCTTAACGGAGCATCAAAATTTCTAAGTTTAAAGAAACCGGTTTAAATATTTTCTCACTGTTCTACTCATTGAACCGGTTTTTTTGAACTTAGAAATTTTGATGCTTCGTCTAAGTGCGCGCCTGGTCATCAAACCCTAGCCTGCTATACTTTATGTTATTTGTCTTATCTCTTTTGAGTCATGCAATTTACGGGTCGGTGGTGAGTTATTTGGCAATCCTCTGAGGTGTGTTTTTCTGAAGCAAGTTAATTTTAAATTGGTGACACGTGAAAATGGTAAAATTTGAAAACAATGAACTGCTAGTAGATATGGTGCTAATTTACGGTGAGTGTTGTCAAAGTGCGGCTGCGGCTTCGAGATTATACGCAGAACGCTTTTCTTTGCGGGCTCATCCTACACTCAGAAGTTTTCTTAATGTTATTCAACGGGCAAGTTAGGCAGAACCGTATTTGATCCGTAGTGTAATAAGTAAGTACCTTATTTTTGAGTTATTTGAAAAAAGGTATTTAAAAATGTTGTTTATTTTAATGCCTTCTATACACAGCTAAAAAAGAAGTATCAACGTAGGAATCACCCTGTATACCGGATGGGGCGTCGTGGTTGGAAACAGGAAATTCCATGCAAGCTTTAGACTGTTTAAATATTTTATCCCCAGTTGACTTTAGAGTGGGGTTGTAGGGAAACTTTTTAGGGTCTCTGTGTGGTGAGTGCACATGCGGAGTTTAAACGATTTTGGACAACCCGAGCTTAACTTATTTGAATAGAATTGCGGTTGGTTTTTCATTGGAATTCATCAGGTGATGCTGCGGATACCAGCATTGATTAGACTCGTCAATTTGTAATTTGTCATTGACAAGGATAATTTCAAAGTATGTAGATCTTAAAAAAGTCTCCCTACAACCCCGCTCTAAGGTCAACAGGGGAGCACATATTTGGACAGTCTGAAACTTGCATGGGATTTCCTATGTCTCCAACTACGATGCACCAACCGGTAGATATAATTTCGCATGGAGCTGGTAACTTTGGAGAAGAATTTAGAAATATTGCTCGGATCCAACTAACGTTTTTAAAGTTACAAGAGACGCTTGTAATAATATTAACATTGCCAATTATCAGTTTGTAGTTATTTTTTATAATCCCACTAATTGCATCATATTAATTATTAAATTAGAAATTTTTTATATCCGCGAAATTTAAAATTTAAAATTATCGCATTGTTTACTGGTGGAAGATTTGCTTGATTAATAATTCATGAATGACTGGGTGATTATAGATTATTTTTGTTGTTGTATATATTGATTACTTTCTTATATAAAAATAACATTTCAGTTTTTATTTTCACTTGTTATGTAAATATTGCAAACAATCTCTTCGACATCATTGGGGTTAAAGTATTACATATTATTACATATTGCCAAGAAAAGTCTACTTTTAACTCCTACCGGGCTAAATTGCCGTGTTAAATTGCGGCTCTTGTTTTCTCCTTAGGAACACCGTTCTTAATTAAAATAATTAAATTAAATTATCTCTACTATTTATTATTATTAACATTGATAATGAAAAATGTTCTTTTATCAAAATTGTTGAAAATGACACCTTCACTTAATAGGCATGCTTCCTCTTGTCTAACTTAATTTAATTATTTTTATTAGGAACGGTGTGCCTGAGGAGAAAAACGCAAGAGCTCATTTTTATGCAGAATTGATTAGGCTAATCTGAAATAATATCCACATGGAAAAATATCAGTGGCGTCTCATTTTTTTCCTAAAAAATATATGATCGCTTCTTTATTTTATCAATTTTACATATCTCCGAAAATTCTACGTTAAGGTATATCTTTGATAACACCATTACAAAGCTTGGACAATTATGCATCATTTTGGTCCTATGCTCATTGGCGTACCGACTTTAATAATAGGGCGGGGGGAGCTGTTGAAAGTGTAATCAGTTAAATCGCTGTATCTTATAAACGACTTATCGGATTTTAGCAAACTAAAGACTGGAAGAGAAATGTATGCACTTTCACCAATCGTATTTAGTTGTCCATAATAGTTCTAAAAAAAATGCTAGAGAGCGTAATTTGCAATAATAACACATTTTTTAATTTTACTCCGAAAAAATAAGTTTTAAAAATTATTCCAGTGGCGATAACGCTGAAATGAACGGAGATATCGAGCCGCGGTTATAATATTTTTTCTAGCAAATTTCATCTACTTTTCGAATATGGTATTATAATTATACCAAATGATTTATTTTTTCGGAGTAAAATCAAAAAATGTGTTATTATTACAAATTGCGCCCCCTAGCATTTTTTTTAGAACTATTAAGGAGAACTAAATACGATTGGTGAAAGTGCATACATTTCTCTTCTCAACAGTCTTTAGTGGATAAGTCGTTTATAAGTTACAGTGTTTTAAATGATTACACTTCCCCCCCCCCCCCCTCTTATTAAAGTCGGTACGCCAATGAGCATAAGTCCAAGATGATGCAAGTTTTTTAATGGTGTTATCAAAGATATACCTTAATATGGAATTTTCGGAGATATGTAAAATTTTAAAATTTACTTTTCAATTACGCCCTCTTGCGGCAAAATGCGGAACTTAAAAATAATTTCCAGGATTTTCTCAGGGGAGCAAATATTTGGACAGTCTAAACCTTGCGTGGGATTTCCTATGTTTCCAACCATGATGCACCACCTGGAGATATACCCATTTACAGTGTGTGAAAATATGCTCGGGTGGGGGGGGGAGGCTCAGCGGGCGAAAGTAGGACATTTTTTTCTGGAGGAAAGGAACACTCGGGACTACATGTATTTCATGACATTGTACCTAGTAAAGAAGGTGGAAAAGCGCCGCAGGCGAAACATTTTCGGGGCCACGCCCAAAGTTCGTTAAAAATTCACCTAACACTATCAAATTTCGAGAATTAAATTATTACCTCTCCACCTCGGCATGGTTGGATTAGATATGTTTTTTTTACTTTTTTTTTTGATATTTCTAGCTGGCTCTTTATTAAAAAAAAACATTTTTTATATTTGTGAAAAATATAAATATTGGTGTCAATCCAAAATTTTAACATAAGACGTATGTATGACCAGCGCAGCGTTTTTCGGGCTCGGTTTTTCATGATTAAAAATAAAGTAAATATCGCTTACCACGCCAAAATTGATGATTTTTTCAGAAATCATGTGTTTTAGGAGCGTAGATCTAAGGGCAGTTTTTTTGTGCAAATGCTTAGGTTTTGAAATACCTACTCCTTCTTAAGTGCCGTTTTGTATATTCATAATAAAGCATACTCGTTTCTTCCCGTACTTTTTTAATTATAAATTATCACACTTTTTCCTTAAAAAATGTTTACTTTCATTTTTGTTTTTGTTGTGAAAATATTTTATTGCATTGTTATATTTTTGTTGATTTAAAATAGCTCTAAAAAAGGAAAAACGGAACAGACAAGTATATAATAGAAAAATACTACGCGTTTTTACAAAAAATTGCATCATAATTCAATCATTAAAACGATATGCGTCCGAAACTTTAATCTCTATATAAAACTGGACTTTTAGAAGGAAAAGTTTAAAAACTAAACGTTTCCTACAAGACCTTTGTAATCTAAGCCAAGAATTTAGCAGCCCCCCCCCCCCCCCCTTAAATATGCCACTGCCCATTTATAATTTTCTAAATTATGATACCAGAGGCCAGAAACGTTTTCCCAAACAATGAAAGAAGACGTTACTCTCTTGATAATTTAGTTTTTCATCATAACCTCTTGTAACCCGGTGGCAACAAAAACTTTGCAGACGATAACGAATTGTAAAAGAATATTGATTCTTATTTTAAAAGCCAGCATGATAATTTTTTTTGATGGTTGCAGTAAAGGTGTGCGCGGAAGCGGAGAAAGATCATATAAAAAAATTAAATTATATTGGTTTATTATTGAAAATACCACTTTCCTAGTACCCCGTAATACCCAGTATAGAATTATTCATCCCACAAAAATACGTTCTTTAAATCCTACATCTCTTCAATAATGTAACGATTTATGTTATTTTAGAAAGTAAGTATATAAAAGAGGTATTACTTCGTGAGTTGACATTTGCCTTTTAAATTTTGTCAATTCTTAATTCTCCTCTGAAGCTGTTAAAAGGTCAAAATCGTTTGTATAATTTTTGTTGTAGGTGTTGGAGAAAGACATTTACAAAGCTACGTTATATAATGCTATTAAGAAACACACAAAAAAATGTACCTATAAAAAATTCGATGTTAATTTTTTTTAAACCTATTTCTATTAGGAGCCTTGCATACCAGCGTGAGACGCAGCGTCCTTTTTTAACTTGTCTATAGTCTGTTATAGAAAAGTGTAGGGTAATAAAATCTCATTAGGTATGCAAAGGGACTACAAAGTGACCCAATGAATATTTAAGCCACTTTCATTATTTGGCATTGATTTCATTGCAAAATTCTTTATTTTCATCAGGTGCAGGTAGTACCACCCGGGTTTGGGTCAATTTATGGGTTTTGCCTATTGTTATCCATTCACAAATACGGAAAATGGTGTGACAAAGACGTGCATTATGTACATAGTATTGGTACACTTACTTTTTATTAAACATTATAAAAAAATATAAAATACAAAAAATACATTATACAGAAATTAAATTATAAAAATCATAATATTCTTCGTCATCTGAGGAACTGTCATCTCCTCTTGACATTATAATTAAAGGTTCGACGCTCCGATTGATCAGGTGGTCAAGATTCCACATTTTCTCCTCTTCTTTAATGATATGATGGACTGCGTTCTGCAGTTTTCTGGTGTCACTTCCTTAATGGCTTGATCAATCAGTAGCTTAGCGTCTGTCATTTTGAATGTCGTGTTGTGTTTTGCTACAAATCCTTTCACTGCGCCCATATAAGTTCTATAGGATTTAGTTCGCAATGACATGGCGGTGTGTGCAGCACAGTTACACTTTTCAGCTATATCTTCCACGGCATATTTCATAAAACGATGTTTCTATAAATTTGACATAGCTAATAGTTCCTTCTTTATCAAATTATCTTCTCTTTTCTTCTTTGGTTAGTTATCATAAATAATTTAATGCACAAAATTTACCTGCGCCTATGGCCGACACCGAAATTGAGCCGAACTGGACGGAATTTCCCATTTTATTACTCTACACCTTTCTGAAATAGACTACCTATAATTAAAAATTTAATACAAAAATTTTACTAAGGGGATCACAAGAACTTCTAGTTTGGCGGATGATACCTTATTTTTTTTTATTGAAAATTATTAAACGTGACAAAACTAAAGGCTAAGGCTCCACAACGTTAATAAATAGTTACTTTAATAGAAACTATTTCGAAAAATATTTTTATTTACGTACAATCAAGTTTAAACGTTATAAATATAAATCAAGCTATTACCTACGCCGTGGTTGGTTGGTTCAAGGAGGGTTGACCTGTTGTCAGTATACTGCAGCCAAATGGCTTATTGTATCCCTTTTGCTTAACGTCGGGGTGATGTCAGCCAGACGGGACCTACAGTTTTTTACGTGGGATCCGAACCACGCGTATGCACTGGTTTATCCGTCAGTCCCCTAAAGGCAGGATTATCCGCCCTCAATGGGTCGTATTCGGGAGTCAACCAATGTCATACTGCATTCTTACCTCTAAAATCTTGGGTATACTTTTTTTATTAAGCGTACACCCGTCCCGGGGATCGAACCCGGGTCACCTGCGGCCGAATGCGACAGCTCTACCACTGAGCTGCCATACCGTGGCACCTACGCCGTGGACAATTACAATGTTTTAAAGTTGAGTAAGTATAGGTGGTGTTTCAGCCGGCTTTCCCCAATAAATCAAAAATTAATAAGGTAGAAACATGCACGCTTTAGTGAATACTTATTGAAATACGGGCTCTCAAAAAAAAAAAAAAGTCTGCAATATTGCGACTAATAGTATATTGTGTATCTAGAAAAAAAAGTAGCATATTCTCGGACGAGGATAAAAATTGGTCCAAGCGTCCGAGGATATTATGAATTTACAACAAGAATATTGTACAAAATTTTATCTACTTTCATCTATGAATAAAAATATTTGGCAAAAGGCATTTTTAAAAATAAAAATGCAGCTGTAAAAATGCACCTGCTATTAAGTTTACTAATCAAGTTTTTTATGTTACCTTTCGCATAATTACTGTTTCGCATGGTTACTGTCGAAACTTTGTCAAACAAATTCAAAAATATAAAACGCGTTTTTTAAAATGAGCGATTCTAATGGAAGTTTGCCCTCTGATATAGAAACAGCGACAAACGAAGCGATCTCAAGTTTAGTTCCAACAAAATCCAAGGCGCGGTATGAGTTGGAGTATCAGAAGTTTAAAGATTGGTGCAAAGTTAACAAAATTAAGGAGGTGTCTGAGAAAATCCTTTTGGGTTATTTTTCCGTAATGCAACGCTCCCAGAAACCATCTACACTATGGACTCACTACTCAATATTAAGAACTATGATTTCAGTCAAGAAAAATCAAGATATAAGCAGATTTTCTGAACTAATCGCATTTTTGAAAAGAAGTTTAGAGGGTTACAAGGCCAAAAAGTTCAAAGTTTTCACAAAGGAAGACAAATTTCTAACTGTAAAAAGTGTATTATTAATGTTTATAATAAACCTTAAGTGTTATATTTTAATTAATAATTGGTAATTAATTTTATAATTGTTAATAACAAATCATTCTTTTTAAAAGTGTGGTATTATTTAACAGCAAAATTTTAATAAAACCGTTTTTTTCCATTACAGCACTAGTGCTGTAAAGGCATCTATTACAGCACTAGTTCTGTAATAGATGCCCTTACAAAACGATTTACAGAACTGTAAAACTCATATTACTAAATGAAAGTAGATAAAAACTATTACAAACTTAAACCCCTTACAACGAAAAGATACTAATTGTATTCTTGGTAAATATTTAGGTAAATCTAATCTTAATTAATAAGAGGACAATGAACTGTATAAAATTAATGTTATTTTGGGTAGTGGCTAGCGGCAACGTAAAAAATATATTAATTTTACCATGGATTTATTTCTAATATATTTTTAATTAGGGGATAGTGAATTGTTTAGTCATTAATTTTTCATTTATAAACGAAGAATTCAACTAGAAATCAAAAAACATAAAGGATGGTGAACCATAAACCTTAACTAACTAATCTTTTTTCATGGTTTAAAGGTCTTTTTACATTCAATGCAAGTTGCAAATGCAACTGCAGGTCAATGGTTATTTTAAATGGGAAAATTTACATTAGCTGATTAAAATGTCATTTTTAATGAGCTGAAGCAAGTTTTCCCATTAAAAAAGACCAGTTGCACTTGCAACTAAGGTGAAAAGGCCTTAAGAGCCTTCTATACCAGCGTGAAACACCGCATCGTTTTCTGGTTAATACAAACATTTTACTAAGAGGTTCACAAGTACTTCTAGTTTGGCGGATGATACCTTTTTTTTTTCAAAAAAAAAAATGAAAATTTATTTTAAAGGTTCAAATTATATCATATTTTTAAAATTTTAATATTATTTACAATACCGGGTGATTCATTACGGGTGACGAGCGGCCATATCTCGGAAACTACTGGGCATAGAAATTCAGGAACAAAAAAATTATAACTAAAGTGGCCATGAGAAAATCCTGGAAATAATTTTTAAGTTCCGCATTTTGCCGCAAGAGGGCATAATTGAAAAGTAAATTATAAAAGTTTAGATATCTCTGAAAATTCCACATTAAGGTATATCTTTGATAACACCGTTAAAAAGCTTGGACAATTATGCATCATTTTAGTCTTATGCAAATTAGACTGGCGGGGTGGTAATTTCCAACAATTTTTGTAAAACAAAATTTTTCATTATCAATGTTAATAAAAATAATAAATGGTAGAGCTAATTTAATTTAATTATTTCAATAAAGAACGGTGTGCCTGAGGAGTAAAACGCATTTATATGCAGAATTGACCAGGCTAATCCGAAATAATATCCACATGGAAAAATATCAGTGGCGTCGGGTCGCCAATAAGCATAGGACCAAAATGATTCATAATTGTCCAAGCTTTTTAATGGTGTTATCAAAGATTTTTTTTTTCTTTTATGATAAAACACCTGCACTGTAGGAAAAATCCTTTAAGGCGCTCTGGGAGCGGTGCGAGTGCGAAAAAAGCGATTAACGTTGGTCTTGAAACGTTGAAGATTGTATTCATTGGGAAACACGACCTCAGGAAGATCATTCCACAAAGATGACGTTCTCCAGATGAAAGAATTCTTGAACAATGAAGTTCGAGGAGTACTAAGCTGAACAACATATGGATGAGCGGCAGTGGTTCGCCGTGTATTTCTGTTTTGCATTGCTCTAGGTGGAATCAAGTGGGCAATGTCAGTCGAACACCTGCCATGGAAATATCTGTAACCTGTCTTCGATGCTCCAAGCTATCGAGGGTCTTGGTCAGCTCGGGGTCGCCGATCAGACGAACGGCTCTCCTTTGAATGGAATCCAGTAGCCGAAGGGTGTGCTTGGGTGCAGAGCTCCAGACATGAGAGCAATATTCTAATGATGGTCGAATCTGGGCTTTGTAGAGTGTCAAAAGTTGATGAGGTGTGTACAACTTTTTGGTGCGGAAAAGTACACCAAGTTTCTGTGCAGCTGCCTTGGCAATTGCGGCAACGTGATCATGCCAAGACATATTACCTCCCAGATTGACCCCCAGCAAATTAATAGACGGTGCCAGGGGAATTGCGTGTCCTGCCATGACTATATCCGGTTCTGCAATGTTAACCTTTTTGGAGAAGACTGCTGCCTGGGTTTTCTTAGCATTAAATTCGACTTGGTTACTGTCACCCCAAGCCAAAATTTCTTCCAGGTCATTGTTGAGGCGCAATACTTCATGCTGCCTGCGAAGATGTGCATCGGCAGCGGATGTTTGGGGAGTCAAGGTAAAAGATGAGACAAGTGTGCTGTCATCAGCAAAGCTATAAATTGGATTTTGGGTTTTCACTAGAAGGTCGTTAATGTACAGTAAAAAGAGGGTAGGCGACAATATGGACCCTTGAGGAACACCGGCATTGATGGTGAAGGAGTCTGAGAGAAACCCGTCAATCGCCACTTGCAGAGAACGGTTCTTAAGGAAGCTGGTTAACCATAAACAAAATCCATTAGGCATACCGTAGGATCGCAATTTACTTAGAAGCCCAACGTGCCAAACACGATCAAAAGCCCTAGAGATGTCCAGTGCAACAGCCCGGGATTCTCCATGATGTTCGATGGTGTTGCTCCAAAGATGGGTGACATATGCCAGAAGGTCACCTGTTGATCTGGACTTACGAAAACCATATTGATGGTCGCTGATAATGTTAAGCCCTTCCAGATACTTTAGGAGTTGTTGGTTAATAGCTTTCTCCATTACTTTTGAAATTACTGAAAGCAATGCGACGCACACAGGCGAATTTCAGCGAAATCGTGGCCAAAATTATTATATTGGTCATATCAGGCAAAAAATGTTTTTAATTGAAATAAATGTATATAAATATCGTTAATTTGCATTTTTTTATTTTCTGCCCCCTCCCCCCTTATAATTATTAAAATATAGGAAATGGAGTAGAGAGATCATTGTGGTTGTTGGAGAAACATATGTTTGATGTTATTATATTTTTTCTTAAGATATATATAACATATTTTAATCCCCCCCCCCCCCCCCCACCCCACCACCCACCTCCCACCCCCAGGCTAAAATTAGGATTTTAACTCCTGATAATAATTTTAATAATTTATAACATCAAATCTGTTGTGTTAAGTACCTTAAGAGGAAAATTATTCGGAGAAATGATAATAATGTGGTAATTAATAAAACCAAAAATACAAGACAAATTTTATAATGTAGTCATAAAAATAATCTTTCAAATGGCCAGTTACAAATACTTAATTATAATAAATTCACACTAACTATATGATTAACTTATGCCTTTACGATTTTATTACAAATCCTTTTAAATATTATTCATCCTCAATAATATCAATATCGCTATCACTTATAATTTGAGGTTCCTTAAGAAAACGTAACACTTCTGATGGATATTCCTTTAATTTTTTTATTGATAATTTTTTCATGCCAGAAATAAAGGGATCCGACGAAATAAGGAGACCATGAAAAATGTCTTCTAAATTTTGTTTTCTTGAAAACTTTCGAGCATGAAATTCCCTGTATCCATTGGCTGACAGACAGAGATTTCGATGAAGAACCTGAAAAACAAGTATTTATTTTATAATTTTATTGCTTCTTTTCGGAAAAACTGATTTTAAGTTGTTAAAGATTCGTCCTTCTATGAAAGGAATAAAACTAAAGAAAAATAAATTTTCGAGCGTCAGGCTTTATCCGAGAAATGTTTATAAATATACCTACGTAGTTATCTACTTAATCCCTTATTACATGTAAGTATGGTGGGATTTTTTTTTTATAATAGCGGTCTAAAATTATTAAAAATTCAGTGTGGTATAAAATCTACTGTTTCTTCAAAAACTAAAAAAAATTCAACATTTAGTTAGACCTATAGCTGCCATATCCTATATCTATAGACGATTTTGGTTGATTTATCACTTGGTTTCTTTTTTAAATGAAGAAAAATTTAATTTAGGCTTACACACGTTAATGCTTATGTGTATAAAATTGTATATCATGACTTTCTTCAAAAATTAATTTCCGCTGAGATCGCAAATTATCGCAGAGTTTTTTTAACTAAATCTTCCTTAGGACTATTTATAATGAATATTTAGAGCAATTTTGGCGTAGAAATATGTGGCAGTCTATTTTGATTCTCTACGCAAAAACAAACAAATATTTTTTTTGGTCGTCTTTATGACTACCCTAATATAAAAAATCGCTATTAAAACACTAAGTATATATGTACAAACTATTAAACATTTTTTAGGTTCTACTTACCACTAGCAATAGGCTCCATAGCACTTTTTCCGAAATCTTAAAAAAATTCGGCAAAAACACACACTTAAAAATCACCTATATTTAAAGGCACAATATTCAAATGGAGATCAGTCACTACGAACGTCAACTTCTAACTAGAATATCTTTAAAACAGAGCATGCTAAAAATATAAGAAGGTCTGATTTTAATGATCTGGTTATCAGGTGATAAAATGGTAAAGAGTTTACCCCATAATTCTTAGGTTGTTTTGTTCGCTTTATGGCCACGATTTCGCCGAAATTCGCCTGTGTGCGACGGGTCGGTAGTTGCTTGGCAGGGTCTTTTTACCTTTCTTTCTTCTTACCTTAATGTGAAATTTTCGGAGATATCTAAACTTTTATAATTTACTTTTCAATTATGCCCTCTTGTGGCAAAATGCGGAACTTAAAAATTAACTCCAGGATTTTCTCATGGCCACTTTAGTTATAATTTTTTTTCCTGCATTTCTATGCCCAGTAGTTTCCAAGATATGGCCACTCGTCACCCTTAATTAATCACACGGTACAATGAATTTTAGTAATTATTTTTAGGGTTTTTATCGCCCTTTATCTCTTTCTTTAAATCTTTTTTTTGCGCCCGAAACTTTCTTCATACACCCACATACATACCTTCTTTCCATTGGCAAAAAAACTTTTAAAAGTTTTTTATAATTTGGGCCAAGAAAAATCCCTATCCAAATTTCTGGAATCGTCACTGGAGAGATCCAAATAATAGTTTTACAAATCTATAAATTGATTATTTATACTCATATCCTTAATTCATAGAGGCCAACAAACTTTATCGATTGATATTACAATGGCTCTATGTAACAAAAAAATACAAAAGTGGGTGATAGTGTGGGTTTTTGGGTTTAATATTTAAATGCCCAAAATGTAATGTAGTATATGACGTTAGCAAAACAACTTCGGCCAATCAAGTTTTTTATATTCGGAAAATTTGCCGTTTTTTTTTCGTTAATTAGTTGGGGAAAAATTAATTTTGTCGTTGTTATTTTAAAAAATTACGCGATGTTTGCCACCTTCATATAAACAATAAAAGAAAAAAAGTTATTTTCCTAACAAGTGCGGAAAGTGATACTTTCCCGCACGCGACTGCAGTTGACCCGAACGACGCGGAGCGGAGTTCGGGCAAGCCGTCAAGGGCGGAAAAGACACTTTACACATGAGTTAGGAACATTTTTTCTACGACCGTATATACAAAAAAGTATACCAACATTTTTCAAAAATTATTTTATTTCAACATACATATACAAAACTTTAACTAAAAACTACTAATTATTATAAATATTAATATTATTTATATAATATTTCTCCTTACACCATGTAACAAAATGGTCGTATTGTTTTTCATATCTTAGTCTGGATTTGGCAAGTAACAGCTCGGAATTAGCTTTATCTGCAGCCTTCAAAATGGCTTCGGGAAGTTCTTCGTCAGATGAATCCATTAATATTATTGCTTCTAATTCGGTTTAATGTGGTTTAATTTAGAAGAAGATTGTAATAGGTCACTTCAAAGACGCTTTGAACAACTTTGACGTTTTAGTAACAATTACACGCCTGGGTTATCATAGCAACTGATATCAAACCCGGTGGTTTGATAGTTGTTATATTCCAACTCAAGAGCGAGAATTTTACATTCTATTATCAAAAATGATTTTGGAATTAGTGCATTCAGTAACAGTCGTGGAGAAAGTTCATTCTATAAAAATATCTACTATGTATAAGATTATGTTAATATTACTTCCTTTAAAATAGAAATAAAAAGAAATAATACAAGCTAAACAATCAAGGCTGATAACGATATATTTTTCTTAAGTAATTAATCGAGAACAACTGTTTCCCTAAGTTCCTGCTTCATAAGCCCGCATTACTTAATGAAAGTGATTGAAACACAAAGCATTTTAATTATTAACAAAAATGCAGTTAAATTCAATTCACACTAATAACAACAGTTAGACAGTGTGTGGTTGGAGGTGAGCGTCAAGCAATTTTGAGAATTTGGGACGTGGATAAAAGGAATTAATCGAATTTCAAGTATTTTTAATCTACAATTAATAATAATCTATCTACTTTTTTAAATATTATCCTTTATTATATCACCTCACAAATAAAAAGTCTAAAGGGGTGAGATCGGAAGATCTGACAGGACTCTCCGTTTCGCTTTTCCTTCCTATCCAATGATTTGGAAACATTGTGTTTTTCTACAGTCACCATATCCGACCCTCAATTTTCCAACTCAATTTTTTCTCTTTCTTAAAGAATCCACAAGAGTTTGTAAAACATCACCATTTTCTTTTGACTATTTCACTAGAGTGTTTTATACTGGCAAAATATTATAGCAACGGCCTGTTTTCTAGTGGAAAACTCTCAATTACATCTACCTGGGCAAAATCAACAAGATGTTTTTCAGCGGCAAAATTTTGATAGATGTCAGTTAAAAACTATTATTCGTCTGACAAATGTCATCCTGGTTTGAAAAAGACAAAATGAGCAATTTAAACGAAAATGCAAGATTTGAGTGCCCATCTACCCAAGAAATTAAAAAATCGATAGCTGAAAATATTCTACTTAACACACGGATATCCAAGAACTCAATTTGGGCACAGTTTTTAAAGTTTCAATTCATTCAACGGTAATAAATTATAAACTGGAAAAATGTAGTATTGGATGGAACTGGCAAAAATCCTCGAAGATTACGCCTTTAATATGAAGAAGGGTAATGGCGAAGACTATAAAGAATCTTCTGTAAAGGCTATATGGAACAATGCAGCAAAAATGATTCAAGAATAGTTATTTACGATATAAGTGTTGTAAAGATTCATATTACAATACGAGATGTTAAAGTTGTCAAACGAGGCGTCAGCCGAGTTTAATGAAACATCGAGTGTAGTAATATGAATTTACAACAAGAATATTGTACAAAATTTTATCTACTTTCATCTATGGATAAAAATATTTGGCAAAAGGCATTTTAAAAAATAAAAATGCACCTGTAAAAATGCACCTGCTATTAAGTTTACTAATCAAGTTTTTTATGTTACCTTTCGCATAGTTACTGTTTCGCATGGTTACTGTCGAAACTTTGTCAAACAAATTCAAAAATATAAAAAGCGTTTTTAAAAATGAGCGATTCTGATGGAAGTTTACCCTCTGATATAGAAGCAGCGGCAAACGAAGCGATCTCACGTTTAGTTCCGACAAAATCCAAGGCGCGGTATGAGTTGGAGTATCAGAAGTTTGAAGATTGGTGCAAAGCTAACAAAATAAAGGAGGTGTCTGAGAAAATCCTTTGGGGTTATTTTTCTGTAAAGCAACGCTCCCAGAAACCATCTACACTATGAACTCATTACTCAATATTGAGAACTATGATTTCAGTCAAGAAAAATCAAGATATAATTGTTAATAATAAATCATTCTTCGAAAAAGTGTGGTTTTATTTAACAGCAAAATTTCAATAAAACTGTTTTTTTTTTCATTACAGCACTAGTGCTGTAAAGGCATCTATTACAGCACTAGTGCTGTGCTGTGCTGTGCTCATATTACTAAATGAAAGTAGATAAATGTATTTTACAGAATAAGAAATAAAGATTGACCCTTTTACGGATATTTCCTTTAAAAATGCGCGAATGGAAAAAGACACAAAGAGAAAGCAGCTCCAACGTTGTCAGAAAAAGAGGAAAGTAAGTTTAAAAGCATTATCTACCAAAGATTTACTAACAATAATGCAAAGCTACAATGAAGAAAACTCCGATGAAACAGAAAAAAAGTTTTTCCATCTCTGCCCATTTGAACTAGCGAGAGACAATGAGACCGTAAAGCAAAATCAGTATTTTCAAGAAGAGTTTGATATCATGGGAGAATTTACCGAACGAACTGAATATTACAGCATATTTTCCAAGACAGCTCAAGGGTCAAAAGGATTGGCAAACAGCAAATGGTTGGTAAGAAATTCATCAAACAAAAGACTTATGCCCTGTAAAATTATTTTTAAAATTATTGGAAAAAAGAGGACCAAACATATCCACAGACAGACTATTTTACTCCGTTCATCCAAACTGGTAGAAGGAATGTTGGTTCAGAAATACTCCACTTGGAATATATACAGTATCTAAGTGGACCAAAACTTCAGCGGAAATAATTGGAATTGGTACGAAGAAGCATAAAATATCAAATCATTCTCATCGATATTCTGCTGTGTCTGCCCTATATAAGCAATGTGTTGGGGAAAAGAGTTGATTAAGTTACCAGGCCACTCAAACGCATATTCCCTAAAACCATATCTGCAGCTAGAAGATCATTGAAAATTTCAGAACAACAAATGAAGCATGTTCTGGACCTTCGACATCTGAAATGCAAGTCAATCATACAAAACCATGCTTTGATAGAAAATAATAAACAAACTATTACTTATAACAACTGTACAATTAATATTAGTAGGTAATAAATAAATAAAGTTTCTAGTTTGCTAAATAAACAGCTTGTTTTTATTGTTTTCTCGTAAAATAGTCTTGTCGAATATCATTCATCATTTTGTCGATACAAAATTTTCTCTTGGTTTTATTCAATTTTGTTGCATTGACAAACTTTCAAAACAACGCTAACCGAAGCTTGTAAACAGAGTTATGTTATAATATGTATAAGCAGAAACTCTGTACCACCATACATAAACAAAACTGTAATGTACGCTGTTCGGTGGACATTCGCTACTGTAATAGCATTTCCTTTATGCATGATGCATGTGTATGGGTAATTAGTTTGTTGAACAAAACCGAATCTAACAATAGTTTTGTTAAAATTTTGTAGCATTGAAATGAAAGTCCGCATACGTACAATGCAAATATCTCCTAAATGCGTCAGTCTGCTTCGTTGGGCGAGGCGACAAGTCTGGGCAATCTAGAGCAAGGTTATGGTATAGGTGGAGACCACTTGGGTTACCATTGAGTATACCGGGTGTTGACAATATGCCTAGTACACCCACGCGGATGGAGACATTTTATGAATTTTTAGCATTGTTGTTACATAAAAGAAGGTCAATCTGGCTAAAATATTACTCGATAAACATAATTATGGGTGCAAGACAGTAAATAATATACAGGGTGTAATGTAATTGATGATTTATATTTAAATGAGTGTCCTAGAGACATTCCATACTTTTTTTTTATTCGACGCGCGACGGTCCAAAAATTTGGAACTCTAAAATCAGACAAAAATGACGGGACTTTAATCAATCCAATTCATGGGAAAACTATGCATGCTCTACTTAATGTAAGATGATCAAACCTATGGTTTTGTAGGTTGCATACTGTATTTCTTACATAACGCTATTGTCAGTCGTCGCCGAAACCGAATTCAAGCACAAACGACTCGAGTACTCGAGACTCCAGACTGGCGTGGGCCCGGTCTACCGTGTCGTTTGTGTAGCCTTTTTATTTAAAAAACTTTTTACATGTTCGTTGTGGTTAAATAAGTATTTTTAAATGTTAAAAGTTGCTTAATAACATGTTATAAATTTTTTTTTGGCACAGTGGTGTTTTGTGTTAAATGTGTGAAAATTTCTTTTTTGTTGTAATGTTGTGAAATGGGGGAAAAATTTACCTGCCGAAATAGGGCTAGACACCCTAGTCCGTCCTTAGTTACGCCATTGAGTAGGCCTCGTGCTGATAGCAATAAATCGTTAAAAGAAGCTTATACATATGAGAAATGTTTTATAACAAATAAAGTATTAAACATTAATATTCTTTAGATAATATGCAAATTGAGCATCAGGCAACAGGAAACGCAAAAAACAAAACGCGATCGTGTATTGCCCCATAGCATGCTAGATGAATGAGCCTAAATTATATTATAACATTATAAAATCATTTTCTTTGCCCTTTTTACGGGGGAAGTAGGTGGCAAAAATGTTACGAGGGTGGATTGAAAAGACTCCGCAAGATGGCAGTCGTAATTGATTTATTTTTCATAAAGTAGGCTGGTGTTTTAGTTGTCGAAACAAAAAAAAATTAAAAGCTTTGTTAATATTAGTTTGGTTTTGACGAGCTTGGGTATAAGTAAGAACATTGTAATTTCAATAATGCGGGCTGGGGGAGGCAAGTGTCCAATTTCCATTTCATTTTCTATAGACACGCATGCCACAAACCACTATATATAGTCTATTTCAGAGAGGTGTAGTGGTGTAGAGTAATAAAAGCTCTTTGGGTATACAAAGGGACTACAGAGTGACTCAACGAATATTTTAGCCACTTTTATAATTTGACATTGATTTCATTGCAAAATTCTTTATTTTCATCGAGTGCAGATAGTACCACCCGGGTTTGGGTCAATTTATGGGTTTTGCCTATTGTTATCCATTCACAAACACTGAACATGGTATGACAAAGGCGTGCATTATGTACATAGTATTAGGTACACTTCTTTTTTATTAAACATTATAAAAAAAAATACAAAAAATACATTATACAGAAATTAAATTATAAAAATCATAATATTCTTTGTCACCTGACGAACTGTCATCTCCTCTTGAGGTTATAATTAACGGGTCGACGGTCAGATCGATCAGATGGTCAAGATCCCACATTTTCTACTTTTCTTTAGTGACATGATGGAATGCTTTTCGCCAGTTCTCTGGTGTCACTTTCTTAATGGCTTGATCAAACAGTGACTTAACGTCTTTCATTTTGAATGCCGTGTTGTGTGTTGCTACAAATCTTTTCACTTGCACCCATATAGGTGTTATAGGATTCAGTTCGCAATGATATAGCGGTGTGCGCGGCACAGTTACACTATGTTTTTCAGCTATATCTTCCACGACATATATCATAAAACGATGTTTGTGTAAATTTGCTATAGCTAATAGTTCCTTCTTTAACAAATTATTTTGTATTATTTTATTTTGGTTAGTTATCATAAATCGTTTAATGCACAAAATGTACCCACGCCTATGGCCGACACCGAAATTGAGCCGAACTGGACGGAATTTCCCATTTTATTACTCTACACCTTTCTGAAATAGACTATAATCATTTTTATTTAAACAAATTGTTGTTTTCCACATCAAACAAAGCACGATCATTAATAACTATTTCGAGACTTATTTGAGGAACTGTTTTGCTGCGTTTAGTTATATTTATTACTTTAAGTTTTCGTTTCATTCTTATAGTGCTATTATTTTTTATAAATAAAATGTTCATACTAGACATCAAAGTAAAGCAGTTTGACACTGGAAAATAAATGTATGTAATAAATTGTATACACAGCTCAAGTGTGAGTGTTATTCTTGGCATATGGAAGCAATTAAAAATGTTTGTTTTGCAAACACAAAATAGGGTTTCTTGTAATTTAATAGCCAGTTTTTGCCAACCAAGAAAATCCCGTTAAACGACATTTCAAAGGCAAATACCTCTGAAACCTCAAAAACAATTTTGTAAAAACCTATTTCATATTGAGCGGCAAGTATCATTCTTTCTAATACGGCAAAATTTGGGTTTAAAAAAAACGGTTTTAACGGTTTAACATGTTAAATCTTAAGTGGTAACTTTTAGATAAAAAATAAAAAAATAAGATAGGGAGGTAAAAACCATTTTTCTCCAAGATGAACCGTTCCAATGTTACAACTTGTCAAAGTCTGAAAATGTCATATTTTAAATGTCAATATCTCAGAAACTATTAAATTTAGACATATGACATTTACAAAATAAGCGTAGAATTTTATGGGAAAAATATTACAATATATAGAGTGTTCCATTAAATAAACCCAAGTTATATTCGTCACGTTTTTTTGGGCCACCCCGTATACTTTAACATAATTTTAAAATGTTTGTATTTCGAATTTTTATCTAAGTTTTAAGATAAAGGAGAAAATGAACTCTATCGTTGAATCACCCTGTACATGGTTAAAGGGCAGTCCCCGGCTGCCGATTGCTTTTAATTGTTGCGACGTCAGTTCGCGTATTTTATTAAAGAGCGTATTTTAGTTAATTATTTTCTCGGTAAATAATTCAAAAATTTAAAAACCGAAACCATAGAAAATTTTATTTTTTCTTATTCTAATCAAAATACACTGAAAAGTCCTATTGAAACTAAAAGTTAAAAAAAAACATTTTATTATTACAGAGCGCAGAGACCTTAGCTAATGCTAATCGGATATGGACAATAAAACAAATTATTATTCAAGAAGCATATAACTGACGTCTGGCAACTTCCTTTCAAGTAATTGTTTGAAACACACGCGTCAATATACCTTTTATTAATATCTTTCAGTGCCGAGTGGCTTTGTTATGATAAGAAACAAATTGCTAGAATAAAGATGTTTGGGAAGGTTTGCCCACAAATCAGGTATAGAAGGGACCATTTCATTTACAAAAAGGTTGCCGACATCAAACAGCTTAGCCGGCATTTACCTGGCTCGAGAAGTTTCAAAAAATGGGTTATTCTACACGAAATTCGGTTTTACTGTACAAAAAGCCAGAAAAAAAATGTATTTTTTCGAATGTTGTTTTTCTCACATTGACAAGTGCGGTCGTCTTTTTGTTATTTTGGTGATTGTAATATCAATAACAAATAATTCTGTTAATAGTTTAGCCCTCGACGAAGCTGTTCTGTTGTCGATCTGCCGCCGATAATAGTTGCATGTGCCCCCTAACCCTCAATTAAGTGTTATAAGGTCGAGAATCCAACACGGTAGAGGCGACCATTTTTACCAACTTTATTCTTTTAATTTTAAAAAAAATATAGCTTAAATCTTCATACTGTATAAATAGTCTATTTCAGTAAGGCGTAGAGTAACAAAATGGGAAACTCCGTCCAGTTCGGTTCCATTTCGATGTCGGCCATAGGCGCAGGTAAATTTTGTGCATTAAATTATTTATGATAACTAACCAAAGAAAAAAAAATAGTTTGATAAAGAAAGAACTATTAGCTATAGCAAATTTACACTAACATGGTTTTGTGAAATGTGCTGTGGAAGATATAGCTGAAATACATAGTGCAACTTTGCTGCGCACACCGCCATGTCGTTGCGAATTAAATCCTATAGAACATAAATGGGCACAAGTGAAAGGATTTGTAGCAAGACACAACATGACATTCAAAATGAAAGACGTTAAGCTACTGTTTGATCAACCCATTAAGGAAGTAACACCAGAGAACTGGCGAAAAGCAGTCCATCATGTCATTAAAGAAAATGAGAAAATGTAGGATCTTGACCATCTGATCGTTTGGACCGTCGACCCGTTAATTATAACGTCAAGAGGAGATGACAGTTCCTCAGATGACGAAGAATATTATGATTTTTTATAATTTAATTTCCGTATATAATGTATTTTTTGTATTTTGTATTTTTTTAAAAACTGTTTAATAAAAAATAAATGTAACTACCTAATATTAGGGTACATAATGCACGCCTTTGTCAGTGTTTGTGAGTGGATAACAATAGGCAAAACCCATAAATTGACCCAAATCCGGGCGGTAATACATACACTTGATGAAAACAAAGAATTTAACAATGAAATCAATGCCAAATTGGCTTAAATATTGATTGGGCCACTCTTTAGTCCCTTTGCATACCTAGTGAGCTTTTATTACTTCACACCTTTCTGAAATAGACTATAGATAATTAAGTCCTAGAGATTAGTGTTTTACCGATTTTGGGATAAATCGAAGTATTAACAATATATTGAACGACAATGAAATGGCTAATATATCATTTGTCCTATAACTCTTTAGGTTTTTTAAAATTTTCATTACTACTACAGTTTGTCGGCCTCCTTTCAACAATCGTAATTGGCATTAAAACTCTAGAATAGAATTAGATTGTATTATAGGTACCCGCTATTACTACGTACCCACTATCACTTACTTAATAGAACACAGATAGACAAATTTGATCTTATCGGTACTTTCATTTTTTAAAGTGCAGTTACTCATGAATCATGACAAAGAGTTGTTGCAACTCTTGGGGTCATGTTGCAATAAAATTACCAATGTGCAGTATTGTTATATTATATTCTTTATCCATGAGCGTCAGAAGGAGGCAAGGCGGAGCGCTTGTCCCCCCCCCCTCCTCTGGTTAGCCAAAAATCACCTTTTAACTTTGACCTTTCTCGCTGACCACACACGTAATGACGTGGTGGTTTCGTCCCTTTATTTTTGCTCGGTTGTTTACCTGGAAGTTCGCCGGCAATATCGCTTTCATTATCTACGAACAAAAACGACCTCAGTCGAGTACAGTAGACAAGCTGCGTTTTGGATGGCCCTTTCGATTTTCGATGCCAGATGTGGTTTATGTGTATTGGGCAAATGCAAGCATTTTCTCAGCCAAGAAGAGTTTTAGAGTCTTCATATACCAAGCAAAGTGGTAATACAGCGGCGCCGCTGTAGAGGGGTGTGTGCAGTATTAAAAGGCAAAGGAAGTTTTGTGGAAAAATTAAAAATGGTAGACAGTGCTTGACAAACAACAAAAATTAAAAATTGTATACGATATTTCCACTGAGGACAATTTTTTTTTAGAGAAACGATAGCAACGATCTTTGTTTTAGGAGCTTTTCAAAAATCTGGCGGGAGGCAATTCTTATCGCCGCTACTGGATAATTCAACTCGGAAAAATAGATTAATTTACAAATATTGTAAAACATTCCCTTTCTTTGAGTCTCACCTTACGCCCTTGCAGTGGCGTACAATGCTGTTTTAATCAGGGTAGGCAAAAATTGCATTTATGACAAAAATTTACCTTCCGTAGCATTTAAGCATCTAAATTTTAAATTTTGTCACAAAATGTCTTGTTTTTGAGTTTGTTTGTGTGAATGAGTTCAACACGGCGAACTTTACGTAAAAATTCTTTTAATACATCGTCATAAAAAATGGGTTTGCGTTTTAAATCCTGCAAAAGTCGCTTTCCAGAGAGATTATTGTTAATAAGCGTGTCTCTCCCCGTGTGTTTCGTGAATGAATATTTTTTTAATCCAGAAAAGGATCGTTCAACCGACGCGCTGCTAGCCGGAATAGTAACAATCCATGTTTATTTTTTTCCCGAAACCCGACGGCGCGAAGTCTAGTAAAAGACCGCAAACACTAATTTTATTATAATAACGTTGCCAAAAACGAGGTCAATTATTATGTGAAATATTATAGGCTTACTGATTATTAAATATTATGAATCTCTTAGCAAAAATTATTTTAATTGTCACAAAAGTGCTTCTTATTTTACGATACCTTATCCGTTATCCCTTTAAAAATATCTTAACTAAACTAATCAATAATAAAACTTATAGAAGCGTGTTTCATATTTTATATTACGAAAGCGAAGTATTTTCCAAACTACGGTAAAACTTAAAGATTGGCACCAATGCACTTATCAAACGCGTTCTTTGTTGGCGCTGGCTGATAGATGAAGGAAGGTCGAAGGTTGTGACGGGTTTATTTGTTACATCTCTTTCTACCCTACTGCCTACCGGCTCTCTCGCTTGCTTCCACTCGTACAAAAGCAGTGCTTTTGCTTTTGCATAAGACGTTAATGTAGATACAGCAAGATCTTTGCTTCGTGGAAATGATGTAGGATTAAGTTTTCGGTTCTATATTATTATTTATTATATTAATGTAGAGATAAATTGCCAAAGTTTGTTTACACGGATAAAAACTAATATTGATAAAGCTACTGTGTAGCGAAACATGTTAAGTCAACAACTATGCGAAACATGTTAAGTCAACAACTATTTTAGTAGTGTTTTTAAAATAAACTGAAATTTAACACATTAATAGTGTTTTCTTCATATTTTAAATTATGGAGTTTCGCCTAGTAAAGGCAGAGTCTATTCAATTAAAAACTAATAAATAAAAATAAATTGTTTCTGTTTGTTTTATTGTTCCCAGGGTAGGCAATGCTTTTTTGTCTATATTGTATGCACGTCGCTGCGCCCGTGCTTCTACTTACAAAATAACTCACTCATCTTTTTCATATCGAGACCAGCGGGTTGTACAAAGTCACAGGAAAAAAAATCAATGAGAATAAATATTCTACTCTATAAGAATTTCAAAAATAAACTGGAATTGTTTCCTCTAACTTTATACAATCCGCGCACTGTATATAATAATGATAAATCACTGACATAGTATAGTTCAGCATATTATGGAATCATTTTTGGTATGACCCAGTACGTCCCTGTAAATTGTTGATATTCATCTTTTAAATTTTAATCATCACACACGGTTTAATCAAGTGTGAATCCCAGTTTGATCGATATAAGGGCGGGCCTGGGGCTCGCCAATGTTCATAATTACATCTACATGATTGAACCCCCTTTTGCATGTTATTTGATCAATAATAACACCGTGTTAAGGAAACTGCTTTGTTAGGCCCGAGCACTGTTGATATTCGATAGGCAATAATAAATATCTATTATGGGGTGAATGTTGGGGAGATAAGGAAAAATTAATGAAGGGTTTAAATGTAGGTATAAGTACAGGGTGGTTATCTCTCAAACTTCAGTATTGAAAACTACAATTTCTAATTTATTTTAAAGGATATACTCTATTTTAGAAAGGTGTAGAGTAATAAAAGCTCATTATGTATGTAAAGGCACTATATAAAGAGTAGATAATCCAATGAATATTTAAGCCACTTTCATGATCTGGAATTGATTTAATTGCAAAATTCTTTATTTTCATCAAGTGCAGGTAGTACCACCCAGGTTTGGGTCAATTTACGGGTTTTGCCTATTGTTATCCATTCACAAACACTGAGAATGGTGTGACAAAGGCGTGCATTATGTACATAGCATTAGGCACACTTATATTTTTATTAAACATTTAAAAAAAAATACAAAATACAAAAAATACATTATACAGTAATTAAATTATAAAAAATCATAATATTTTTCGTCATCTGATCGAGGAACTGTCATCTCCTCTTGACGTTATAATTAACTAATTTTCTACCCCTTACCCGAGAGTTCCGGTGCTGATATTTTCATTTTCTTCGACTTGAAGTAAAATATTAAGATCTCTCATTGTTTTCTTCAGCTCTCTCATGTTTCTGTGCTGTACATTTGCAGTTGTTTATTACAGTGCTTTTCGCCTCAAACTTATAGTAATAACTTCTTGTATTGCCGACTTGGTAGGAATGGGCCTATCAGGGAAATAAACGGAAAACATATCAGATACAATACTTAAACTTTTCCCCGGATAGTACCATTTTATCATAGTGACTTTTTCTTTTATTGTCTAACTCATAATAATTATTTAGGTAAAAAAATATTACTGGTAAAAAATCTAATACTTTCAAATTACATTTGACAATGACAAATCACAGGTTGACAATTCCAATCAATGTTGGTTTCCGCAGCATCACCTGTTAAATTCCAATGAAAACCCAACCGCAATCTTATTAAAATAAGTTAAGATCGGGTTGTACAAAATTGTTCAAATTCCGCATGTGCACTCACCACACAGAGACTCTAAAAAGTCTCCATACAAACCCTCACTAAAGTCAAAGTCAAAAGGGGGGCAAATATATTTGGACAGTCTAAAACTTGCATGGGATTTCCTAGTAGGTACGGAATATCTAGATACCAGGTGTTGCATCGTCGAGCGAAACATAGGAAATCCCATGTAATTTTAAATGGGGTCAATTATTGGCTTCCCTAATTATTTTAGAGAAAAATTCTATTTAGGTTTATTAAAGAGCACTAAAACCCACATTTGAAAGAATAACTTTAGATATTTTTGATGAGCCTGTTTACGGGTTATCGCCGATTTCTTTTTAACTATTTCTCCTTTTTATGGCCCCTTATTTGCGGGCACCAGTCAAGGTAAAAGATGACTGTCAAATAAAGTTGTCATTTTAAAATGTGTGCTTTATTGTTATAAAAACTCGTACATCGAAAATATTAGCCATGAATTACACTTCTGAAGAAAAAATATTGATGATTAAATGGTATTATCAAGGAAATAGTTATCAAAATGTGTCAGACATGTTTGCTGCTCTGTATCCGAATAGACCGATACCTGCAAAATCTACAGTCGAAAGGACTATGAAGAAATTTGAGACAAAAGGCACTGTAATAAATAACTGCAGATGTAAAGAAAGGCAGGAACAAAGAAGAGATGCAAGAATAGATAGGGACTTGCAAAGGCAGGAACAAAAAATAGATGCAAGAAATGATAGGGACTTGCAAGTTTTATTGTGCGTGGAAGAAAATGATGGGAAGATCAGCACAAGGAAACTTGAGAATGACATAGGATTAGATCACACCACAGCGTTACGAGCTTTGAAACGACATAAATATTATTCATACAAATATGAAAAGCACCAAGAGCTAAGAGATAGGGACGAAATACGACGACAGGAGTTTTGTTTTGGTATGATTGAAAGAGCAAACATGGATAGGGAATTTTTAAAAAACATTTGTTTCGCTGACGAATGCACATTTACCTTAAACAATGAACCCAATGTTCAAAATTATCGATATTGGAGCAAAGAAAACCAACACAGGTTTGTCGAAACAAGGACGCAATATCCACAAAAAGTTAATGTTTGGGCTGGGATTTTCGGATTTTCTTACACGAAATTCAAATGCAGAATATTTTTTGGAACTACTTGAAGATCATATTTTACCTACTTTACATGATGCCGCCAGGGAAAATCAGGAAGTACCCTGGCTGTCCGGGGATATTTATACCGTGCTTTTAATGGAAATGTTATTGGCTTAAATCATACAGTAAATTGGCCAGCCAGGTCTCCTGATTTATCGCCAAATGATTTCTTTCTCTGGGGCTATTTAAAAAACAGTATATACAAAGATAAAAATACCCAAATCTAGACGAGTTAAAAAATGCTATTTCTGCCGAATGCACTAGAATTTCAGTTTACCAACTAGCGAATGTAAGAAGAGAATTTTATGATCGCCTCGGTTATTGTCTAGCAGTCAATGAAGGAATATTTGAACATCTTCCTAAATCCTAAAGTTCTAACAATTTATTAGTACCTACCTATTAATTAGTAAAATATTGAAACATGTAAAATGTCATAATTAACCTTGTAATTGGATACTTTATTTTAGTTTTATTCAGATTAATTTGTACTCATAAATACACCTTCAATATTTTCGATGTACGAGTTTTTATAACAATAAAGCACACATTTCAAAATGACAACTTTATTTGACAGTCATCTTTTACCTTGACTGGTGCCCGCAAATACGGGGCCATAAAAAGGAGAAATAGTTAAAAAGAAATCGGCGATAACCCGTAAACGGGCTCATCAAAAATATCTAAAGTTATTCTTTTGAATGTGGGTTTTAGTGCTCTTTAATAAACCTAAATAGAATTTTTCTCTAAAATAATTAGGGAAGCCAATAATTGACCCCATTTAAAATTACATGGGATATCCTATGTCCCGCTCGACGATGCAACACCCGGTATAATATCGCATGGATCTGGTAATTGCAGAAGAATTTAGAAAAATATTGCTCCGATTCTCTTATATTAAAATAATAACATTATTTTGTCTCCCACTTTCAAACCCAACGAGCTTGACCAATCGAAATTCGATAAATATATATAATTTCTAATATATTTTAAAAATACTTTATAACCGCGTCAAACTCTGCGCCTGCCGCGAAGCTTATCGGCTTCCCCAAATATTTATCAACCCCCCGGGTGCGCCCCTGGCCACTATTTACATGAGATATCGGTTCCGATGGTAAATTTATTCATAAACCATTTAAAAATTAATTTTCCATTACCCAGTTAACCACATTATCGCAGTTTGTTTCCGTAATATTCATTGTTAAATGATCAAAGTTATTATTACAAAATATTGACATTTTTTAAAAACATTTATTCACATTTCTGTGCGGGTGATAATAAAGGTTTGAAAAAAAGCATAATTTAACTATATGTAGGTACGGTACATTATAATATTTGTATATATTTTTAATTATTATCGTATACAGGGTGTTACAAATTCGACATACCAGCATTGAAATCTCGGAAACCGTAAGAGTTAGAGAAACGGTTAAATGGGGACAAAGTTGTGCAATTCGGTGCTGATTATAATGCAAAATCGTTTTTATTTTTTCCTGAGCTCATTTGACTAGCTATTTAAAAATAAATGACACTTTGTCATTGCCACTGTTTCTTTTCTACAAAATGACGTTACTAAACTAAAGATCCACCGTTTCGTCTCCGAGCGGCCATCACCAACTTTACTTTCTTAAACACGGACCTGGATTTTTTAAACCGATTTTTAAACCCTCCTACCCTCAAAATGTAATGGCGATATTAGGCTTACTTTCTCATAATGATGAATTGTCCTGGCTTATTTTTTTAAATTCATATTTTTACAATTCTTGTCAGTCCGGTCCTGGCAACGAACTACAATATTAATTAAAAACTTTATTTTATTTAAAACATTCATACATAAGCAATATAATTTATTTTATAAGAATTTTTCAATAATTCTAAATTTACTAATTATAAATCCTAATTTTCTAAAAGTTCAAAAAAATTGACGTTTTGCTCAATACAAAGATCGATTTTTCTTCCAATTTTGGCGACAACCCTTTCAACCGATCTTCTCCTTATCCTACCAAATGCAACATGTATGTAAATATACCTAACATAAACTTTAGACAAACTTTTTCATGAAATTTATTTGTACAGGTTTTAAATAAAATAAAGTTTTTAATTAATACTGTAATTCGTTGCCAGAACTGGACTGACAAGAAGTGTAAAAAATATGAATTTAAAAAAATAAGTAAGGACAATTCATCATTATGAGAAAGTAATATCTCCATTACATTTTGAGGGTAGGAGGGCTTAAAAATCGGTTAAAAAAAATCCAGGTCCGTATCTAAAAAAGTAAAGTTAGTGATGGCCACTCGGAGACGAAACGGTGGATCTTTAGTTTGGTAACGTCATTTTGTAGAGGAGAAAAAGTGGCAACGACAAAGTGTCATTTATTTTTAAATAGCTCAGGAAAAAATAAAAACGATTTTACAAAATTTTGGTCTTTTTCGAATAAAATCGGAAGTATTCGGAATTTAAAAACTTTTAAAGCGGCATTATAATCCGAGATTCCAATGCTGGTATGTCGAATTTGTAACACCCTGTATGTATTATAATAATCAACTAGGTATTACTACTATGGTGATTTAAGACGAAAGTTCGTTACTTGGAAAAACTATTATCTAAAAATATTTTTTTAAATTTATATGTTTACATATACAGGGTCCTGCAATACTGCGTCAGGCTTCCATAACTCCTATACGAATTTAGTTAGGAATTGTATTCATATGCATACTTATACTGTATCGTAGGGTGTATGTCACGAAAATATTTTTCCACATACAGGGGGCCCAAAAAAGTGTGATATCAAAAAGTTGTAAATGAAACAGCCAATATTTTATTTCATATTTACGTTCGCACCAGAGTCCTTTATAATTGTCCAAAATTATATTTATTTTGCTTTGGTAGTTTAAGAGAAATAAATTAAAAACAAAAAATAACGTTTTAGGGTCCTGGAAAAAAAATATAATCTAAATTTATTTTTTAAATCATGGGATTGGGTGAGATTTTTTGAGAGTTTTCCAAGTTTCGATTATTTAATGTAAAATTCCTGAACAATTCGAAGAACGATATAAATTTAAATATTTAGACATGATGAAAACTGTGCTTTTTTTTAAATTTTAAAAATAAAAACTTTGTCATTTTTTTTCAGAACATCCTGTATAAATGGAATGGAACAAAATACCCCTGCAATATTATCGTTAGTATGTGAGCAAAGTTTAAGCTCTTCCTTATAAATATTAGGAATAATGTTTAAAGTTAAATATTTATAGACATGATGAAAAATGTATTTGTTTTGGCAATTTTAAAAAGTAATTAATTTGTCACTATTTTTAGAACACCCTGTGAAATATTTTATAGCATAATTTACAATTGCAATATTGTTGTTAGTACGTATACAAAGTTTAAGATCGTTTCCATTTATAATGATTGAGATATTCAAACTTAATTATACTTGAGTATCAAAAAAAATATCCAAAAAATGTCATTATTCGATAATGATACATTAAGCATTTACGATAGAGAAATTGCATTTGACTTAAACAAATTGTTGATATATGTACCTAAAATAATACCGAATTATGCTCAATGTAATGAATTTAATTACTTACATTTAGTTTTAAATAAATTACACTATCACAAATTCTAAAATGTTACTTCTATTGCAGAATCACGATTAGAACTAAATTTGCAATGGCGTCGTTCCAAAGCACCCTATGAAACTTAGAAACAAATAATTTCCAAAGCCGCCTTGGAAAATTTGACTATAAAATTATACCTGCAACGGATTATAATGTTACAATTATCTCGTTTAATTATAATTTTAAGATAAAAGTGAATATAACCTTTTTTGTAAAGCAATAAATTTACCTTCTATTGTTTCAATTAATTTTTCGTCTAATTTTAATTGATTCCGAGATATCGTCGAATAACGAAAAATTATTTAAATATTAATAATAATAACAATAACACTTACCACTATTGCTGCCTTTTCAATCCCAAGAAGTTGGTTGATGTAATCTTTGTGCTTGGTGGATTATATTAAACAAATAGTTCAAAGAGTAGAAATATCTATAAAAAAAATAAAAAAAAAGTCTTGGAGGTGCCGGGTATCGATCCCGGTACCTCTCGCATGCTAAGCGAGCGCTCTACCATCTGAGCTACACCCCCGTTGATAATTACAGTGTGTATAGTTTATTTATTCTAAACAATGTGTTTGTCACCAATTTATTCTTGTATTCTTGTTTATAAATTGTCTTTCCTTTATTCGCTTCTATAAAATTATGTTACAAGAATTAATTCTTTAATATTTTCATTTTTTATGTTACTTTATAAGTAACTACTACCAGGCAACCAACAATACCATTTTCTTTAAAAGTAGTTGCCTAATACCTAAGTTAAAGATCTATTGCATTATACCCTATATAATAGCTACAAATATGCATAATTCTTTTAAGTGAGGTATTTATTAAACAAATTAAGAACAGAATGTGATTGTTAGATTAACTTTTACTTCAAATCAAGTCAAGAGTTTATAGAAATTTGTCTCCTTATTTAGAGTATCGCAAAAGTATGCGATCCGACTTTACCTCTCTAATAGAAACAGCTGATTTTGACAGTGACAAATTACAGTGACTGAGTGACACAAATTTTAGGTTATTGACCGATTCCCAAAACACCAAAAACCACATAAATTTGGGTTTTTGGGACAATTGGGTGTAGTTTTAGGTTTTAAGAAGAAGTAACGATGGAGCAAACTGTTGAGGATATAGAAAATAAGGTATCAAGTTTTGAAACCATAATTTATGAGTATTATCAAGATCAAGGGTCTAGGAGGCATAGGGTTGTAAACTCAATAAATGCCTGGTTAAAGAAAAAATGTATTTAAATTTTTTAAAAATTATTAAAGCTTAATACAAAAGGTCGCATCAGAAAAAGAACAGACAGGCGAGTGTTATAATCAATTCCTCACATCATCTGTGGTTTATAAATCCCTATTCGGCCTTACTTTAGTCTTCTCAGGTCTTGAACTAAAAGTTGATCCTTAAGAATTTCAAACTAAAACATTCCTAGTATGTGCTTATTCATTTAAAGTTTTCATACTATTCTTTGACAAGAAACCCAGGAGAACTTTGTCCTGGGTTTAGTGTTTTTATTTGCTGCCTTCATAAAAATTGTTACCGATGTTAACTGTATTTCAGATGAAACAAACTGATCAACGTCTTGATACTCTGGCCCTACAAGTGGGCAATATTGAACATGAAATATTTACTGAAGATGGACAAGAAATAGAAGTTACAAATTTACTTAGATCTGTTGGTGAAGTAAAGGACAATTATCAGAATTTAAGGAAAGAAATTATGGAAGTGAGTAGATAAAAGGTTTTTAATAGCAAACATTTCCAGTTTTATGTCTGAAATAGTATATTACATAACAAGTGATGAAAGTGATACTTTTCAAACGAGGAGATTCGGAAATTCTCAGAGTTTTAGAATAATCACTTTCACACAAGTAATGTACACTATTTTTTCTACGACCACAAAGAATTCATTTGTGAAAAAAATATTTCAACATGAGCGTTGAAAAAAAATTATCAACACTAGTGTTGAAAATACTTAGGATTATGTTCCACTTAATACTTATCTGGTTTCATAGTTTGTCAATAGGCTTTTCCCGAGGCTTTTCCTTTATTTGTAGTTTAAGTTTTCATTTTTTCATATTTTATATAGGTATATAGGCAGAACTAATCCTGGATTGACTTCTAGGTTAACCAGAATGAAACATTTTAAATTTAATCAAGGAAAGATACATTAAACATAAATTTAAGAAATCCACCCAACAAGGAAGATTTTAATTCAAAACACCTAATTCTATAAATTATTTAATGTTTTTATAAAAAAAAGTCAAATACTCCTGACGGGATTTGAACCTGTGACCTTGCGATCTGTAGGCTAGAGCTCTATTTACTACGCTATGGCTACCGATAAACATTTGTTGTTTAATACATGACATTTTTCAGCGCGATTTGTTTTTCTAGTAATAGATCTTCCAGTATATTTTATTACCATTTTTTATAATTTCAAATGGCGTATTTTCACACTCTAATTCTGAATTACTCGACAAATACTTGATAAATAAGTTAAACACTTTACAATTACTACTTTCTAAAATGTGTTATTTTTAATAAATAGGGGTGGTCTGTCAAATTGGCACCATATGTTTAAATTAAATAGTGTGCCTTGTATTTCAACTCAAGAGTTGAAATACTTTTTTTCAACACGCGTGTGATATTCGGTGCTTTCGAGCCAAGTTAACCGTGCTTTTGTTTTCATTTTCATAGGTGGTTGTAGGAAAAAAGGAATTTTTTTTATATTATGTTTACAAACACAGTCTTTCTTAGTTAAAAGGATACCTATCTATTATGTAGTACATTTTTCCTAATCAAATGTTATCAGGAGAAAAAACAGGGAAACTAACAATGAAGAATTACAAAATGTACAGGGTAATTTAGGTACTTATGTTTCAATATATTTTTGTCGATATGCCTTTGTTGACTAAAACACTGACGTTTTTCTACCACTTCCAGTTATGCCGGAAGTAGCTGTCAACTTGTTATTTTATTAGAATTAAATAGAATCTGATTATTATAACATTTTTTTGGATTTTTTTAAACGAAAAGTGATAGAAAAACTCCAATATTTCACATACACTTCATCCATTAATTATGGAATAAATAAAAAAGTAGGTACTTGATTTTTAAAAGCCCACATTTTCATCAAAATTCAATCAATTTGTTCCGTTTTAAGTTTAATGGGTAGGCTGTCTCTTGGACCACTAAGTACAGCGTGTGTGACTTCACTTTATGTCTTTTTTATACAGTGTGATGGCTAAAATATCAAGCTCTTTAAAATCCGCTAATTTTAAAATTGATGTTTCTAAAATACAAAGCTGTAAATTTGGGATATAACATAACTTTTTATGAACCCTGTATAATATAACTTAACTTTCTTAGTGGCCCTATTATTTTTAGGTCAAGCAAAACTTTTTATGAAGGGATTTTTGTGTTAAAATTGAAAATCAAAAAGGTTCCTATATGGTTACTTAATCTGTGCAGACACTGTATAAACACAAATTTAAAATATTTTTGGAAGTTTTTCCCAAACGTTTATCATAAATCACCTTGTATATCAATTCAGGTTATACCGAAAGTAAGTGTAGCTGTTTAAAAACTAACTGGACGTTTTTCCGCTAGGTTCAAGATCTTCAAAAACAACTAAGTTCATCCTTGAATCTTCAACTCAAGCTGATGCAAACAAAATTTAACTTACTTAAGGAAAAAATCCATATGACGGAAGTTTCCAAGATTGGTGTTCGACCTAAGTCACCAGCGCAATTCCTCCATGATACAAAATAAGTATACTTTGCTTTAACGCTTAGGCCAGTTTTTCTTGTTAAAAAGGAAATTGGATTTTTTTCCCATGTTTTTTGAGTAAATATGTTTTATATTTGATCCCGTTTCCTTTTTAAAGCTATGGTATTTTTTTCATACAGAATGAATTGATTATTATTGATATATTAAGTTATGACCAGGTAAATCACTTTTAACTTGAACTTTGCTGTCAATCTCACATTATAAAATGACCATTTTTAACATTTCTTTGATTTAAACTGGACCATGATTTGAATTGACTACTTATAAAATTAGGCAATGCATATGAATGTCAAAAATGGTCATTTTATATTGTGAGATTGACAGAAAAGTTTGAGTTAAAAGTGATTTACCTGGTCATAAATTAATATAATGTAACATAACATAACATAACAAGTTATGACCAGGTTGATTTTAATTGTCGCCTCTTCGCTAATTACAAACATGATATAATAATTATATCAAATGTAAAAAATACCGTATTTTGCGCTTCAAAAGCGAAAAAAAAATTTAAACCTGTACAAAAACAGCAAAAGAAAATTTTGTTACTTCAGAATATATTTTCTGCTGCTTAGAAAGCCAGTTTAGTTAATATTTTCTGCTAGAAAAGTAATGTTATTTGTTTTAAAAAAATTATAGAATTTTTACTTTGAAAACTACTTTTTCTGTACACTAAAAGTATGTTCTAAAAGAGTAAAAATTGTGTGATTTAACTTTTTTTATATTCTTCTTGATGGTTAAACCTGATATAATACCAGGTGCCTGCGTTTTGTAAGCTTTTTTAAATGTACTTTACCATTTATTCTACATTTTTGTCTTGTTGGAGACTCTTCACAAATCTTGCCAGTTATTTTTTAAATTAAATAGTAACATATATTTTTTTTTACATAATTGTATTTGGGGTTTCAGATAGAAAAATGATATGCTTGATTTGTCAAGAGTCTATCTCTATTGTTATTTAAAATGTTAGAGTATTCTTATCAGTGGTGCAACCAAAGAGGGGGCTGCCCTAGGGAGTCTAGAAGTCGCAACCTAATTTTGCGTCCCACGCTTGGTCTCTTTGAATATTTATTTAAAAAATGTAAAACCAACACAGCACAAAATCAATATATTGGTTTGCCTTTTGGTACATACTTAGGTATCTATGACACGCTCACCACGGCAAAATTGATGATTTTATAAGGAAATTTTAGGCATAGAATATGAAGCAGTTTTTGTCGAAAACGCTTAGTTTTTAAAATTTTCCTTCTAAAAGTCCTGTTTTGTGTAGAGATTAAAGCTTCGGATGCATATCGTCTTAGTTATTGGTTTGTGCTGCAGTTTTAACAGAAAACACTTAAGAAGAATAAGAGATACTTACCAGTTGAAACGTTGTGATTCAAAACAAATAAACAAAAAGGCAAATCCAAAACTTTACTGCCGTTTACGAAACATTATTGTCTCCAACCTTCTCACACAAGAATAATATTGTTAGTTATGAACCCAATCATTGAAATGACTAAAACATAACTACTTAAAAGGTGCGCGTCCGGAAATGACGCAACTAACAAACGCGATCCAATCACAGCAAGTTTCCGGCAATAGTTGTCAAAGCGCTCCAAAAAATACCCGTCGACTGACGGATCGCTCTTCCAAAAAATAACAAACTACGGATTAAACCACGAAATCACAAGTTGCAAGTACACTATCGAAGGTAAGAGCGCAAATCGTCATAGTTAACAAAATTTACAGTCCGCGTACAAAGATCAACATTTTGTTGCTTCAATCCGTTTTTCGGGAAGTATCGAAAAGTTTTCGGTGCCGGCCATTTTGCGAATTTCAATCGCGAAACGGACGAGTCCATTTTCGGTTCGCGGGTGAGGAAATTCAAAGTGCCAAACTGAAAGTGTTGTCAAATGGTTTATTTACATTGGATTTGCATTCGATCAGCAGTCCTTGGAATAACAACACAGTGTTTTCGTCAAATGGATCAAAGCAGTGGTGAGTCCGTATTATACTTCCATTTATCCTATTCTTTATTCAATTTGAGCTTCATAGTGCACGTTTAATCCCGGAACATTTTGACGGTGTTTTTGACATTGATGCTCAGATAAAATAGCTTAAGGTAAAGAGCAATCTTACACGATTCAAAAAAAAAATATTTTTTCCGGAAATCGATCGGATATATTGACATTTTTGATAACATTTCTGAAAAAAAAGTCCATATTCCCTTACAACTTAGTCGTTGCTAGGCAACGGCAAATAACTGTTAGGAAATATTTATTATTGTATTGTAAGGAAATGTTATTTCTGTACGGCGACTTGTAAACTAAAATGTGTTAAGCTTGACAATTCAATATTACCGTGTTTTCATAGTTACAACACAAATATTTAATGGCATCCCTTATTTGTGAACAAAGTTAATAATACTTATTTTAAAATTCTAACAAGTTGACTGTAATAAGTTATGTCTTTTTAATAATTTTCGATTTACGAAAAAATAGTATGTATACCTCGTAGAAAAAGCCACATTCCCGGACTCCGTATTGTCAGTCTCGGCTTGCGCCTCGACATACAATCTTTACGGTCGTCCGGGAATGTTCAGCTTTTCCCACTAGGTATACAATGCACTATTATTGTAAACAAGAACATTGTTTATATTGTTGCAAAGAATTTTTAGTTACCCAAAGAGCAACGAAATAATATACATAATTTTTACTTAAATTAGCAATTTTCGCGTGGTGAGCGTACCTATAAAAGATATTTACTTTATTTTTAAACATGAAAAAACTAGCCCGAAACACCCTGGTTAGAGTCATACACATACGTCTTATATGAAAATTTTGCATTAAAACACAAGATTCATGTTTTTCACAAATCTATAAAATGTTTTTCTTGTTTAAAATTAAAGAGCCAGCTATAGGAATTTCAGAAAGTGACAAAAAAACATTCACAAAACCAAATTTAATCCAACCATTGGTTAGTTAGAGGGGGTAGAGGTAATTATTTTTCGAAATTTGACAGTAATTGAGTGAATTTTTAACGAACTTGATTCGTGGCTCCTAAGATTTTTCGCCTGCGGCGCTTTCCCTCTTTTATAACTAAGTACAAAATTATGAAATACAAATATGTAGACCCGACTGCCCCTCCAGGAAAAAAGTCCTAGTTGCGCCCGCTGAGCCCCCTCGAACATATTTTCTGGCTGCGCTACTGATTCGTATATACTATACTCTGGTGAATTTACCGGTGAGCATGCTTTTTTTTGCCGACATACAATCAATAGATTCACCGATAAATATATCAATTCGCCATTATATACTCAATTTTTTGTGTAATTATTAAATTTGTTCTATGAGAATAATTTAACATTTTATATTATGTTATTGTGGAAAATTATTAAAACTGTATTTTTTTCCATAAAAAAAATCTTTCTAAATCAAAAGTTGTGCATGATCTTAAGATGTTGCAAGAAGTAGAGTTTATTTTATAGATTTTATTTTTAATTTCTAGATTTTTAAATAAGGCATGTTATTTCTGTCTCTGTATTAGACAACACATTTCCTAGTTGCAAGATTTACATAATCTCATCTTTATTTGATAGGAATAAAAGTCGGTCTAAACCACAATATCTTTAATGAGAAAATATTTTTAAGGGTAATTTACATGGATAAAAGAAGAGAACATGTTTCGACCTTAGAAAAGGTCATCATCAGCTCTAACTAGAAAAGTTTCGTAGACAAGCTGGTACATTAGTGTAAAAATGGTGATGTAGAAGTTAAAGTATAAAATTTAAACAGGGATAGAGGTTTCTATAACATAATATCATCAGACCTAGTCTGAAAAATATGGGGGTAGACAGAATGAGTGGTAGAAAATATTGGAAACCCTTTGTTTACCCTTGGTTGGGCAAGAAGATACACTCTTTTACAATTTTTTTTTTAAATTTATTAAAAAGTCGAAATCTTAAACCTTAAAGGTCATGATTCAAGACTTATAGATATGTGGTAATTTTTTATTCTATTTTAAAAAAGTTCTCTTTACAAAATATTTAATCTGCTTTAAGAGATAAACAGGGTGTAGGAGAAGCCAAAAGAAGAATAAAATTATTCGTTTGGTATTCTGCCGAACTAAAGAAGATTTACGCTAAGATGATGGCTTCTCCTACACCTTGTTTATCTCTTAAAGCAGATTAAATATTTTATAAATAGAATAAAAAATTACCACATATCTATAAGGCTTGAACCATGACCTTTAAGGTTTAACATTTCGACTTTTTAATAAAAAATTTTTTTTTTGTGAAAGAGTGTTTCTTCTTGTCCAACCAAGGGTGAACAAAGGGTTTCCAATATTTTCTACCACTCATTCTGTCTACCCCCATATTTTTCAGACTAGGTCTGATGATATTATGCTATAGAAACCTCTACCCCTGTTTAAATTTTATACTTTAACTTCTACATCACCATTTTTGCACTAATGTACTAGCTTGTCTACGAAACTTTTCTAGTTAGAGCTGATGATGACCTTTTCTAAGGTCGAAACATGTTCTCTTCTTTTATCCATGTAAATTACCCTTAAAAATATTTTCTCATTAAAGATATTGTGGTTTAGACCGACTTTTATTCCTATATATAATTATTAACCACTGTGAGTATGGACTACTTCTTGAATCTTATCTTTATTTATTTTTTTAATTATGTAGTTAAGGTTAAGACTAAAGGTAGTCACAATATTTTGTAATCCTGGAATAAGATTATTCAATCGAATAGTATTCTGGTAAATACACACTTCAAGTTTTACAACATTTTCTTCACCATATATAGTATGTCCACAGATGGGGTTTACAAGAGGACAAATGGACTAAAAATTGAAAGATGCGAAAAAAAGTCACTCTTAATAAACGTTTTTGCTTGTATAGAAAATACGATTCATCATAAGAAACTTCAATTTTTTTATACAGGGTGAGTAAAAACTGCAAAAATGGTATTTTGCTTAAGTGTAAACATACTTTGTTTTAAAAGATACGAAAACAATCCACTCTTAATAAACGTTTTTGCTTGAATAATGAATAGGTGATACTTGTTGTCAATGTCTTTATTTAATGAAGTAATAATAATAATAATAATAATAATAATACGAACATTTTTATTAACATGAAAAGAATACGATAACGATTTCATAATTCAAAAACTCCACCCCCTTACTCGACACATTTTTCTAATTGCTTTCTCAAATAAGTGAAAGAATTTCTGATTTCTTCCTGAGTTATCGATTGGACAGCCTGGATAATTCTGCCCTTCAGCACCTCAATATCATTTGGTACTGCAGTAGAAGAAACAATTTGTTTTAAACGGCCCATAAAAACATATCCGCCAAAGTTAAGTCGGGGCTTCTTGGGGGCCACAAAACTAGGCCATTCCTGCCAATCCATCTTGGACCAAATCTGCGGTCAAGCCATTCTCTAACCTCACGAGCGAAATAGGCTGGACAACCATCTTGCTGAAAATACATATTTTGTCGGAAATGTAATGGTAGATTTTCGAGCTCATCATTGAAAAATGTATCCAGCATTTCTAAATATGATAATCTATTGCACGTGTTATCAAAAAAATATGGCCCTATGATGCCATGGATGGATATCGCGCACCACACGTTCACTTTTGTGAAATATTGTCTTCTCGTCATAATTCTGAATTCGGGATTTTCTAAAGCCCAGTACCTAACGTGCTGGATTGCAACGGTTCCATTGGTAGAAAATGTACATTCATCATAAAACATGATATATTTATAAAAATCAGCATTTCCACTTAAAATTTTGTCTCGTATCCACAAGCAAAAATCAAGTCGTTTCGCGTCATCTCCCTCTTCCAATCTTTGATTAAAGTGCGGTTTATACGGATACAATTTATTTGCTTTAAGGATCTTCTGAATTTGACTTTTTTTCACAACTTCCAACTGAGTAACACGATTTCTTATGGACGTCATAGGATTTTCTTCAACAGATTGAAGAACTAAGACTGTAGCAGCATCATCATGGTCGTATTTCTTTTTTTTTTAGATCCAAAACCGAACCAGTTCTCTGGAACTTTTTTATTAACTTGCAGATTGTCATCCTAGTTATTGGGATTCCTACGAATTTATCGGTCAATTGTTCCATGACGTAGCGGTATGAAACTTGATCATCCCCATAACATTGTATTATAAAAACTCTTTGTTCAGTAGATAGCATTTCTACTTAAATAATAACTTTATTAAATAAAGACAGTGACAACAAGTATCTATCACCTTAAGTGTCATTATTATTTTAACTAGGTTCACCAGTCAGAGGTGAGCCAGCGAATACTTTTTGGGAAATAATTTTTACATGGGCAAACCTTTTAATGAATTGTTCTACTTCGGTTTGTTGTGTACAAAACACATTCATTAAAAGTGACTTTTTCGTCTCTTTCAAAATAAAGTATGTTTACTCTTAAGCAAAATAACATTTTTGCAGTTTTTACCCACCCTGTATAAAAAAATTGAAATTCCTTATAATGAATCGTATTTTCTAGACAAGCAAAAACGTTTATTAAGAGTGGATTTTTTTCGTATCCTTTAATTTTTAGTCATTTGTCCTCTTGTAAGCCCCATCTGTGGACATACTGTATTATCAATTTGAATATCTCTTTGACCAGAATACGGTCCACTATTTTTTTTTAATGGGACTGAGATAATGCGAAAGGCTGAGTTACGGGCTGAGAGGGTAATCTGATTGGCTTTATTTTTTTTTAATTGTGATGTAGATATTTTTAGAATCTTAAATTGCTAATAAGTATAGGCTAAGAAATAATTATTTTACAAGCATGCAAATTTTTACTAGTTTAAGACGGTGCAGTTATGATGATTGCTAATGAATTTTGTATATTCTGGTCATACTGGTAATTTATTTTGACGTAAAATTTTATTATTTGAACTTTTTAATTCTAAGGACCCCGCACAAAGCTTATGGGAAATGACTTTCGGCTAATTTTTCTTAATTTTTAGTATTTTCTAGATCTTGACGTCCTGATTAAAAGTGTCCATGGCCGTAATCCAATCCTAGGACTAGTTTTTGAGTTATGGCCTTTTAAAGTTGACAACTTCTTGCTTTGAGATTTTATGCTTTGTCTGCAGTGATGTAAATTTTCGTTACTTTTGAGGACTTGGACCGTTTCGTTACTTTGGGTATTAGGACTCGTTACTCAGGACTCGTTACTTTATGTAAATCGTTACTTTTAAAAATAAAAAATATGGCTTTGATCGATGGCCAAATACTCATGTTTTGTAGTATAAATATATTAAATCTAGGTTATGTACTATTGTCAATTCTCAAATATGTGATTAAGAAACACATAAAAACATACAATATAACAACAAATAGAAATAGAAAATGGCGTATTGATTAAAAAATTGATTTACTTGTTCTCAATTTACACAAAATATAAACAAATAACACTTCGTTTCTGCTTTTGGGCATCTGATTCTAGGAATCGAAGATCTATTATTTTATAATTTTCTAAATACCAGTGTGCGAAGTGAACTTGACTAAAAACAATTTGTTTACGCTATGCAATCTAAAGAAACAGAATACTCAATTTATATTATGTTTATAAAATAAGTGCCTGTTAAAATTAAAAAAGAAATATAAATTAAAAATACATAAGAATAAACATTGCTTTCATCTCTCAATGGTAACTTCCAGTCCTGTATTTCCTCAACCCAACAGGCAACATGGCTTCCCCACAACAAATTAACCAAATACATATTAATATGCTATCTCTCCAAAGTACATGCAAAACGACACGCCATCGGCCGCCTGACAAGGTAAAAACAAAATCCAGCTCGAAAAATAATTATGATACGTTTTGTCTGTCATCCGTTTGGCTATCAAGTCCACGAACGAAACCGCCCGCTGTAAAATTCTGAGTATAATAGTTAGTTAGATTTAAATTCAGAGTAACGAAATGCCAAAAGTAACGAGTCTTTTATAACATTAGGACTCGTTACTTTTAGTGATCAGATGGTAACGCTTACTTTGTAACGAGTCCTTATTTATTTTGCATCACTGTTTGTCTGGACTTTTTACTTGTTTCTTGAAAACTATCAACTTTTTTATTTTTTTTTATTGTTGGAAAAATAGGTCTTATGTTTTCTTTCACTTATATAGAAATAAAATATGTACAGGACGTTAAATAATTTATAGGCGGATTAAATAAATACTAATATTAAAAAATTATGAAAAAAAAAAAAAAAAATGTACTAATTTTTTCAATTTTGAAAACAAACGGCTAGATTTTGTTCATATTTTAATATCTTGTAGCACCAAGCTGTGGATGAAAAAGATGGGTATAGGTTGACGTAGAATATATTGCCGAGTATTTTATTTTTCAAAAAAATTTGAAAATTCACCTGAAAACGTAATACGCGACTTTTAATTGATTAATTTAATTATTATGCCAATCTGTAACAATTTTCTTTTACAATAATTATTCTCTAACACATTCTTATCTTAGATATACAGGGTGAACCAGTTACAATGATTTAAACAAGTGAAAACTTTTAAATATAGGAAAATAAAAAATATAAATTATGAAAAAATACATTTTGGTATGATTCTAAGATAATCTAAACGTATCATGTACAAAAGTCAAAGTATTTTACGAAAAAAATATTTTATAATTTAACAATAATATTTTGTCATTTAATAAAAAAAAACATTTTTTAATTTTCTTAGGAGTTTTCACTTGTGTAAATCATTGTAGCTGGTTCACCCTGTATATCTAAGATAAGAATGTGTTAGAGAATAATTATTGTCAAAGAAAATTGTTACAGATTGGCATAATAACTAAATGAATCAATTAAAAGTCGATTATTACGTTTTCACGTAAATTTTCAATTTTTTTTTGAAAATAAAATACCCGGCAATATATTCTACGTCAACTTATACCCATTTTTTCCATCCACAGCTTGGTACTACAAGATATTAAAATATGAACAAAATCTAGCCCTTTGTTTTCAAAATTCAAAAAAGGAGTAAATTTTAATATTATTATTTATTTAATTCGCCTATAAATTATTCAACGTCCTGTACATATTGTATTTCTATATAAGTGAAAGAAAACTTAAGGCCTATTTTTCCACCAATAAAAAAAATAAAAAAGTTTATAGTTTTAAAGAAACAAGTGAAAACTCCAGCCAATGCATAAAATCTCAAAACAAGAAGTTGCCAACTTTAAAAAGGCATAACTCAAAAACTAGTCATAGGATTGGATTACGGCCATGGACACTTTTAATCAGGACGTCAAAATCATAAGCTTTGTGTGGGGTCCTTTATTTGTTTATAAGGCCTTAAAAGACAAATAACTTTGGATACTGTATTGAAACATTCTGTCACAAGACAGGTATGAAATATACATCGTAAAGGAGTAAATAATTTTTTAATTTAAATGGGCTCTTTCACTATTCTCATATTTGATAATTTTGGCATTTAAATTGTTAAGTCGGTGCTATAATAGCAGTTTATCGTCAATAAAACTATTTGCTAGGTCATGTCATGAATTTTTTTCAGTTCATTGAAAACATGCACAAATTCCACCTATTTTAAAATTGCAAAACTTGCGCGATGATTCGAGACGTCGATCCGATAAAAATTTACAGCGAGCATCGTCACCGATCTTTCACTTGTCATGTTGGTGTATTTGTTTCCCTCATTCCCTCCTAATTATTGTGAAATTTTTAGGTAGTTTTGTTAAAAATAACTGTGCTCATAGAGCAGAAAGATATAATTTCTTGCCATTTTTTCTAACTAGGCTTTTTACCTCTTCGTTCGCTGCCAGGGCCATTCCCTAGGGAACCTACAGCTTAACGTTGGTTCCGAACCACGATCTTTAGTCATGCGACATCACCCCAAGGGCTATCAACCCTCGATTTATTGCCATTGCATGACCTACCGATTGGGGAGTGTGTACCTCCTTCTGCACTCCACGAGATGGCCGATCTCATCCGGCCTGGTTACCGGCATGAATGGGGTGGGTTGGGAAATAAAACATTTTAAACTCTTCCCTGCATTCTTAAACCTACTAAAATTCGGACATACTTTTTTTATTGTGCGTATGCCCACTCCGAGGATCGAACTCGGAACGCCACGGTCGAATGCCAGTGACTCACCGCTGAGTGACTGCCGCAGAGCAGAAAGATCGACAAATAACTTAGGTTTTAGGTTAGACTTTTTTCAAATGTCATTACAGGGCGTCGGTCAGCGGTCTTCTGTCAATAATTTCGATGTTGCTTCATGTGAAAAGTTTTATGCTGGATAAATAATATATATTGTTCCTAGAACTTCATTAACTTATTTTAAGACAATATGTAGATAACACTTTGGAAATAATGTGGTGATATTTTTAATTTTTCCTCATAAGTCCGTTTTTGACAATTATTTCTACTGGATTACTTTTTAGACTGTCAATGGTGGGTATTATAATATAAAATTTTTAGATAACATTGGCAACATTGTCAAGCTGTCGTTTTTATGACGTAGATTCAATAAAGTCCGTGTTTGTTCCAATAGTTTGTTTATTTGTTTATTTACTTTCATTTAGTAATATGAATTTTACAGTTCTGTAAATCGTTTTGTAAGGGCATCTATTACAGCACTAGTGCTGTTATAGATGCTTTTACAGCACTAGTGCTGTAATAAAAAAAACGGTTTTATTAAAATTTTGCTGTTAAATAAAACCACACTTTTTAGAAGAATGATTTGTTATTAACAATTATAAAATTAATTAGCAATTATTAATTAAAATATAACACTTAAGGTTTATTATAAACATTAATAATACACTTTTTCAGTTAGAAATTTGTATACCAGAAGTGGATGTGATGGAGCCCTTTACGTTCGAATTTCCAATCATTAAATCCGTGTCTGACCCCATGATCTTCTTTGCTTTTTGTTTCTTATTTTCTAAAGAATTCTCAACGTAGCCTTCTGCCATAGAAGAGGATTTCCAGCTCCCATGACGCTTTAACATCTGCATATCTGCACCACCAACTAGAATGGTGGCTGAGGACCTCCTAAAACAATGTCCACTGTATCCTTCGGGATTATTCAATCCAAGTTTTGTTGCAATCTTTTTTGGTATACTTCCAAAACTATTAATTCCGACAGGCTGGGAGGTGCATTTTCCTTTTCCATAGAATACAAAAAACCGCCTGTGAGTTGCATTAAGAGGACGAAGTTTAGCATACTTTCGAAAAATACTTAAACAGTTGACACCTGTCACATTTTCTTCTGTTATAACAAATTCTCACATAATTTTGGTTTTCGAGAATGGAATCACAATTTTTATATTGTGTTCAATATGATCCAACATTAACTTAGCTAGTTCTTCGCGCCGACAAGCCCCAAAAATGCCGATTATCATAACAACCTTCATTAGTAAATATGTTTCATCATCTCCAGTACTAAGAAACTTACATACGTCTTCCTTTGTGAAAACTTTGGCCTTTTTGGCCTTGTAACCCTCTGAACTTCTTTTCAAAAATGCGATTAGTTGAGAAAATCTGCTTATATCTTGATTTTTCTTAGCTGAAATCATAGTTCTCAACATTAAGTAGTGAGTCTATAGTGTAGATGGTTTCTGGGAGCGTTGCTTTACGCAAAAATAACCCAAAAGGATTTTCTCAGACACCTCCTTTATTTTGTTAGCTTTGCACCAATCTTCAAACTTCTGATACTCCAACTCATACCGCGCCTTGGATTTTGTCGGAACTAAACTTGAGATCGCGTCGTTTGCCGCTACTTCTATATCAGAGGGTAAACTTCCATCAGAATCGCTCATTTTGAAAAACGCTTTTTATATTTTGGAATTTGTTTGACAAAGTTTCGACAGTAACCATGTGAAACAGTAACTATGCGAAAGGTAACATAAAAACTTGATTATTAAACTTAATAGCAGGTGCATTTTTACAGGTGCATTTTTATTTTAAAAAATGCCTTTTGCCAAATATTTTTAATCATAGATGAAAGGAGATAAAATTTTGTACAATATTCTTGTAGTAAATTTATATTACTACACTCGATGTTTTTTATTAAACTCGGTTGACGCCTCTTTTGACAACTTTAACATCTCGTGTTGTAATATGAATCTTTACAACACTTATGTCATAAATAACTATTATTTTCTCGGTGATATCAAAAAGTACAAAAACATAAAGTTTTATTTCTTGTTCCTTTGTACACTACAACCAAAATCAAAATTTAGTGAAAAAGCCCATTGTCCCTAGAGTATTTTACGAAGTTGACAAGGTCTAAAAAAGCCGTCAACTGCGAAAAGTTCAATGGTTAATCTCAAAAATGGCAAATTTTGAAACGTCACTTAGAGGACACTTTTTTTTTAAATTTTAATAATTTTCTTTTTGTTAAAATTGCATGCTTTTAAAATCTGTAGATAGATTTATAGTGTAATTCTAGATGTAGTAAAAGTAAAAAGACATGGCATCCCCCCGTCTATTTGCACATACAAACATTCTAACTGATTTGTGATACAATTTGTATTCGTATGTTTTGTATTTTATTGTATTCGTAGAATTTTGGAACTTTTTATAAATTGGTGTTACATTTTTTACTGTAATTACCCGTTTTCGTTTGAATGAAAATATATTTATATTAGGAAAAGCTACCATTCTGCCAAACATATTTGATATTATGTAAGAAGCCGAAGGAAAAATAAAGTAACAACCTTATTATTTTCGTTTCTTGCTGAATTTTTATAAATACTTTAAGATTGAGGTCTAGTGGCGCATTCACCATTTAGTTTTTTGATCAGCCAATTACCTACAATTTAAAATTGAACCAGTTTGCATTTATAAAGTAATAAAAGCAAAAAAAGAAAAATGGACAAATTTTCGTTTTTTTTGCTAAGTGAATAATCAAAAGTTCTTTAGTTCAAAACTGTAGATAATTGCTACTCAAGGACGGGTATTTGGTCCCTTTTTGATTAAAGCGAAAATGATAAGAAATATTGATCAAAAAATGAAATAGCGAATGCAGACTTCACTCCTAATTTTAAATAACGTATAAAAAATTCCCAAGATTATTAATGGTCAAAGGCCAAGAAAATTATATTTTGCTAATGTACAGGGTGGTATGAAAAGGAAATTACGTATATTTAAACCTAAAAATTCTAATATAAAAACAAGATGCAAAACATAATTTTTAAATGTTGCTTTGCTATAATAGGCGGCTATACTACTGTATTTATAAATATAGCAGCATGGGACTAAATGACAATAAGTAACCCGTTTATGCGAACGGGGACGGTTCGGAAGAAAAATAACAGTTTTATACTGCTTACCGTCCTTTATTCAAAGAATACATTTCCTGTAATATTATTTGTTGTTAGGTACCAAAGTAATTGTTACCCTTTAAAGTTTTTTCGAAAACTACTTAGAACAGCTAAAATATTTTAAAATCGCGACTGGTTCAAATTTCGAACCATCATTACTACATTAACTAGCATACGTCATTACCTTCAGTTGGTTTACAGCGTTGCCGCATTACAGTATCAATAAGACACAGAAGAAAATGTTTCTGATTTGTGATAACTATTTACAACTAAAAGGAAATCGCACTGGACGCAAACTTGACATAATATAAATGACTGCTGTAAAAAACCAAAAATTTATTTATTTTTACTTAGGCCTAATGAACTCGGTACAAATGTACAGCTGTTATTAACAGTATAGTTGATGCTGGCTAAAATTAGGAGTGTTGATAACGTTGCAACATTATATATTAGGATTCGAATCGATATTGTTTTAACAATGACGTGCGGTGAATTTGGTACGGGTTTAAGCGGTCCTTACCCAACTTTAGACGGTCAGTTAAAGTCATCCAGTGTATATGCTTGATATTGTTACTAAAAAAATCTCATTTGTACGAGAAATAGTCTAAATGCAAAGAAAAGTTTTGGATTTTTATATTTCTTACGCTTTTATTTACCAAAAACAAGAATAACTCAGTGGTGGCTTTGTCAGGTCACAAAAAAAATGAATCTAGGAGGAAATTTTTTCGACAATATTAAATATTAATGTACCAATATAGCTACAATTTAGCCCTTAAAAAAAAATATGTTCGAATTAATAATATTAATTTAATTCGAATATAGCTATGCATAATAGGGCCACGGTTAACTCCGATGGACAATAATTATACAATCTCATGCATTTTGACACGCCCCAGTCGACCACCGTGTTCTCTACTCAACAGCATTGGAAGGCAAGCAGAGCCATCCAGTCAAGCGGTTTTGTTTTCTCGTCGCTATGGTTACGTGACATCACTGGCCACCGAAACGCGAGACGTCACGCGGCAGCATGAATAAATTTGCATTTTAAAGAAGTGCAATTTGAAAATAGATCAGTCGTATATCATTGTTTTATCATAGGTTCGGGACGTTCGGGTATTTATTTTTGAGGCTTCGCGTAACTTACGGTTATAGATATCGTTTTTACTGTTATTTACTGTGGGAATAAAAAGTTTTGTTTTTGTTTTTTAGTTAATTCAATAGTGTGGAAGTACCTACTTTGTTCAATTGTTATTGTATGTTTTAAAAATGAACCCAATTAATGACATACCTAGTTTATAATTTGTTGAAAACTCCATTCAGTCGTTGGACAGATGATGATAAGAGAGACGTTTTGTTACACGGGCGACCTACTAATCATAGATTTTAAAAAAGTATTAAAAAAAAATGGCAGATCCTATAAGATTAATTTTAAGAGTTCCTGGTTTTCAGAATATAATTGGCTATGTAGTAGTGTCGCCTTACAAAAATTGTTTTGTTGGTCGTGTTTACTCTTTTCGAATAAATATTGCGTTTGGGACGAATTTACATATTTTTAAAATATTACTAGATCGTTGCATAAACACGGGGATTCTGGAGAACACTTAAAATGTCAGTTAATGTTAAGAAATTGTGAACAAAATGAAAATACTATTGTCGATGCGTTAAAGGAAAACGCTAGATGGCAACCGAAGAATCGATCTGATTCTTATTTACAAAAATTTGCTATGTAAGTACGTAGTTAAAATATAAATTAGTCAATGTTTGTTTAAGTTCCCGCACTATACCTAGCTCTTCACCATTTTTGAGACCGCGAGCCGCCGCTGGAATAACTTACCATTTAAAATTGCCGGGGTAATTTAGATTGTGACATTTCCTACAGAGAACCATGGAAAATTGCATGGAAATCAATACGTTTGGCAGAATGTCACATTAATTATTGCAACATTGCATGAAACCTTTAGAAGTCAATTTTAACGAGACCATAGTATTTAAAGTAAGTACACTAAGTACACCTTGCTCAATAATTACTAATACACATAACGAAGTTTAGGCTGCGTTCACAGTACAATTCGTCGTTTAATTAGATTTGTTCCGTACAGAGAAACAATAATAACAATATGCTTTTATTGATTTCATTGTCTAGGTATAATCTAACAACAGTCAGGAAAAACTGGCACCTAATATAAAATTTGTATTTTTATTTAAGCAACACGTAAGTCTAAAGGATTTAAGCTATACATTGCTTAACCCATTCTAGTTCTGCTAGCTTCCAGTCAACCTAACCTAAAAGCATGACACTATACAGTGTGGTTATTTAAGTGTGCAACACAAATGGGCAAGGGCCTGTCGACATATTAAGCACCGGTTCCCGCAGATCAGAGAGAAGAGAAGTTAAGCTGTGTCGAGCGCGGTTAGTACTTGGGCGGGTGACCGCTTGGGAACACGGCGTGCCCTTGCCTCAGGGAAGAGTGTAAAATGAATCGACACCTAGCCATCCTATTTACGCCGGACAGGCCGGATGAGATCGGATATCTCGTAGGATGAAGGTGCCGTTTCACACTCCCCAGTCGGTAGATCACATTTGTGGTCGATGACCGGTTCAAGATGGCCTACGTAGTCGGCGAACCGTAAACATAAAAAAAATATTACTAATGGTATAGGTGGATCATGTAAATATTAAACAGGGTCGGTAGAGGAGGTTTAGAAATTACAAGACATTTAAATGGCTCTATAGAGACAGGGTGTCCCAGATAAGTATGCACTCTACAGGGATCTCGTAAACCATAGAAGAACAGAGATGGTTAAATTATAAAAAGTCCGCCTTACTAAATTCTGCAACATTGTGTTTTCAAATTTAAAATACTCTGCGAAGACATTTATTTGGACAAAATCGAATTTTCGCGATTTCGTTTTAAGTTTTACCTGACTCTATTTGAAGAGATATGTTAAAATAAAGTTTACATTCTCATTATCACTTTTTCTCCTCTACAAGTTAGTATAATTAGATTTTCATTCCGATTTCTCGTTTTTGCTTATTTAATTAGTCTGGGAAATTTTGTTTTAATATTTTAAAATTTCCCTATGTATGTTTGATGATATACTTTTTCGTCGAAACGTTCAATAACAAAATAAGTATGAGGTCAAGGAGGAGAGGAGGAGTTAAGGGTGGCCTACATTAAATGACGAATCGTAATGTGTACGTAGGTTGACATTAACACTATATGACATATACACTTAGTTAGGACAAAGATTAGGGGTAGTTTTTATTTTTTTGTCAAGATATTTCCTGAAGTTTTTGATTCGTGATTATTATACGTATTTTTTATAGAGTAAGCATCCGTTGTGCGAGAAAGTATTCCAGAAAATATATTTTCGGCATTTTTGTAAAACATTTTTTTACTGTTTGTTTTTAAAGTTGTTACACTTTGCCACGAGAGGCGTGTCAAATTATTTCATTTTAATATACAAAACTTAATACTTTTATTTTACGAAATTCATAATTCGTATTTTGTTAATAACATCATTTATATTTGTGGTCGGTAGTCGATGCTTACTCTGTATAATTTTTAATAACTATTGTTTTTAGTTTTTTTTCAAGGTAATAAACTTCTCGTGTTTATTTTATGACGATAAGTATAATAATTTTGCTTTTATTTTCAGGGTAAAGTTTTTAGGAAATTTTTGTACAAATGAAATAATTTTTTTATAAAACTAGTGATTAGAAAAATTATAAACTTTTGCTCAAATTCTACTATAATATCTTCAAAAAGCACAATACCAGTCACTTCTATTACCTATGTGTATGTCAATTCCTGATAGGCATAGAAATCTGCAGAACTAGCCTTACAATTTTTGTGTATTCACTTGCCTTACTCATTGAAATTTAGTGGGGACTCTGGTAATAATAACTTTGCTAACTGCGAAAGAACAGAGAAATAATATAGATTTATTAGTTCTTTAATGCAGGAAATTACGTCATCATTATCAACTTACAACATTTTATTATCCCTAAAAATATTTGGGTGTACCTAGGCTTGCCATCCGTCCGGGTTTCCCCGGATTTGTCCTAGTTTGGAGGGTGTCCGGGGAGCGTCCGGGCGGAGTTTTTTTTACAGTCCGGGTTGTCACCACTTGCCGTCTACCGACAGTTACGGAACGACGCTATACAGAGTGTTCCTTAATGATGTGCTAATATTTTAGGTTTGTGATTCCTCAAGTCATTTTATGAAGAAAAGTTCATATAAACATATGTCCTAAACGGCTAAAAGGTTAATGGATTTTGTAAAAAAAGAGGTTCTATGACAAAAGTATTGTAATTATTAGGTTAATTAGTTACCACAAATTACTTCATGTCGTTTAAAAATAGTATTCTCTGTTGATTATTTTAAAAAAATCACAATATTCTAAAAGATCCTATATTTTTATAAAAAATATCAGAGGACATGTTTGCAGGGACGCCACTGGCGGGACAAAAAAATAATTTTTATAACTAAAATCGATGGTTTTATATCCTATTAGCACATGCCAAAATTGAAAATATTATCTAAAGTACTTTCGGAGATATTACAAAAAACGCATTAAAAAAAATAATTCAACACCCTGTAACAAAAAATTTAAGCCGTTTAGGACATATGTTTATATGAACTTATCTTCATAAAATGACTTGAGGAATCACACCCTAAAATATTAGCACGTCATTAAGGAACACCCTGTATACTCTCCTCCACGGTATATTCTATAAAATAATAGTTTATGAAGATGTCTAATTAGAAGAATTTCAATTTATTGTATTAGTGTGAGATGAAAATTTTCTAGCAGAAATATTCGGGGTTAAAGCTAAAAAATCCGAGGTTTTCGAGCTTTTTGTCCTAGTTTAATGATTTTTACAGATGGTAACCCTAGGTGTAGGTGTACCTAATATCATAAACAGCATGGGTTCGTGAGTAGACGAACGAATGGGAGTTCTAGCATATAACCCTCATAAGAAATAAATGGGACGTAATTTACAATGGAATTTTATGACGTCATCACTAAAGCTGCTGTATTCTAACCATATGCGTACCCGTTTTTACATATTTAAATTAAAAATACAAATCGAAAACGTGGACTCATTGACATGTAATATTGCCCACAATCCTTGTGAAAATACCTTATGACGCCGTGCAAACCCTTATTTTGAAAAGAAACGTTCTATATTGAACGTTGTTCGCCGCGCGACGCTGGTCCGTAGGTAAGTTGTATGAGAATCCCTCAAACTGCTGCGAACGGCTGTAAATTTTTGCGAGTTATCTACCATCTTGTTGGTTTGGTTTCATTAAATTGGGATGCAACTCAGTGGCGGCTCGTCAGGTGAAGTAGGTGAAGGGGCTCTTCACCGAAAAAAATAAATAAAACCAGGAGAAAAGTTTTTCGACAATATTAAATATTAATGTACCAATACAGCTACCATTTTAGCCCTTAAAAAATAATTATGATCGAATTAATAATATTAATTTAATCCGAATCTAGCTATGCATAATAGGGCCACGATTAACTCCGATGGACAATACTTATAATATAATAAACACTCGTGCATTTTGGCGCGCCCCAGCCGACCGTGTCCGTTACCTCAAAGCAAGTAAAGACCAACGCCCAACATGGCTTTGATATTCACCGTTGCTATGATTACGTGATATCAGTCACGCAAACAGCATGTAACGATTTGCATTATGATGAAGGGCAATTTAAAAATAGTTCAGTCTTATGCGCCATTGTTTTAGCATTGGCTCGCCTAACCTTAAGGTATTTATTTTGAGGCTTCGTGACACTTACGGTTATAGATATCGTTTTTACGTGATTTACTGTGGAATTAAAAAGTTTTGTTTTTATTTTTCAGTTAATTCAGTAGTGTACGTACCTACTTAGTTGTGTGTTTTAAAAATCAACCCAATTAATGACATAAGTAGTTTGTAATTTGTTGGAAACTCCATTCAGTCGTTGGACAGATGAGGATAAGAGAGACGTTTTGTTACACGGGTTTTTAGTCAATGTTTGTTTAAGTACCCGCACTATACCTAGCTATTCACCATTTTTTAAGACCGCGAGCCGCCTTTGATGCAACTTACCTACGAAACAGTGTCGCGCGGCGGACCACGTTCAATATAGAACGTTCATTTCTAAAATAGGGGTTTGCACTGCATCATAAGGTATTTTCACAAGGATTTTGGGCAACATTACATGTCAATGAGCACAACTTTTTGTTTTGCATTGTTAATTTAGATTTGTAAAAATGGGTACGCCTATGGTTCGAATACAAATGTTTCAGCTTTAGTGATCACATGTACTTTCCTTATTTTGCGCCGTGTAGCTGAACACAAGCTTCATAAACCGCTAAACTGGTGAAGAAAAAGCTTAAAAGCTTGAGCTCCAGAACAAGATAAAAAAAAGTAAAGAAACTAGTACAGAAATAGCTAAACAGGTTTAAAAGGCGTTTAAAAACCGGTTAAGAAATGCCTCAGCGACCAACATGTTTTAATAGGTTAGTCCTGTCAGTACGGGACTAGAAAAGGGAATAGAAGAGATGGGATATACTTATTCCTTACGGGTCGGGGATTATTATCTAGATTTCCTTTAGTTTTTTTTTCAAAAGCTAGACGTGCTATTTTTTCAAACAATAACCCACGAACCTGTTTCTTTAGTTAGCACTTTTAAAAGTATTATCTGGCTAATTTTTGAGGCAGGAGTGATATCCGGTAGATTAAAATATACATTTTCAAATGGCGGTTCTTAGTAGGGTTCTGCAGTTTTGTAGGGTCGATATTTGAAGTCACTGTTAATAAATAAGTGCATATTTGCATCTTCGTAATAGCTGGGTATGTTCTTTGGTCCAATACACGACATTTTTGATATCATAAAACTGGCAAATTTTAAGGAAAAACTTATTTTTATATCATTTTTTCGGGCCCCTGTTTACAGTAGGGCTTGTCAATGCACAACAAAAGATAAGGCTAATACGTCAGATAACAATATATTATACTTAGAATAAGAATTTAGTTAAATATTTATTGAGATATGTTTGAATACTTTAAATGTGATACTTAAGAATATCTATAGACTTGCAATAATATGCGTCAATGTTATTTTTTGTTCAAATAAAATTATTAAAAGTAAGTTTTTATTAGTTTTTTGTGAATAATCTACTTTATGAATAAAGAAGAGAGTTTAGCGACCGTATAAGTAAATAGAAAAAAAGTTTTTTAGCAGCAGGCAGACAAGTGGTGCATCTATCTTTTGCATTAAAGTACACAGGGACGCCAAAGATAATGGGTTCCCTGGGGCACAGGTAGACAATGACAGGCTGTTTCGTTCTTGTTAGAACTCATCAGAAAGCCATAAGTCCATAACCTGTAAAGCAACTCCAAGCAGTGTTGCCAGAGGGTATCAAGAAATTGTACAAATCACAAACATAAAATGTACCAGATTTTGAACTTTTGTACAGCCATCAAAAATTACTTATTTTTCCGAACTATATGATTCGGATTTGCGCCATATTTTGTCAAAGATTTCCAAGTTACAGTTCCGTCAGATACCGCCGTGATCTGCTAAATTTTTGAGATTTGCCTTCAATATATAGATGGCGATAGGGGGATGAAATATTAAAAACATTACTGCAAAACTGCCTTTCTGTAAGTTTTATCTATTAAATGATTGGGGGCGGCACGAGGATGAAAATGTACCAGAAAATGGTGTAAATGTACTTTTGTACAGATGCGTTCGAAATGTACCAGATTCGTACAACAGGTAGACAATGACAGGCTGTTTCGTTCTTGTTGAAACTCATCAGAAAGCCATAATCTGTAAAGCAACTCCAAGTACAGCGAGACTGTTCTTTCAAGGCATTTTTAAGAAATAAAAACCGCGATGAAAACCCAGGAACGCCATCAGTGGGAATCAACTCAATGCAAAAGATATAGCCATCTAACGTGAAAACATTGAACTAATTAATTAGTTAGTTCTTCACGTAAGATGGCTATATCTTTTGCATTGAGTTGATTCCTACTGATGGCGTTCCTGGGTTTTCATCGCGGTTTTTATTTCTTAAAAATGCCTTGAAAGAACAGTCTCGCTGTACTTGGAGTTGCTTTACAGGTTATGGCTTTCTGATGAGTTTCAACAAGAACGAAACAGCCTGTCATTGTCTACCTGTGCCCCAGGGAACCCATTACCTTTGGCGTCCCTGTGTACTTTAATGCAAAAGATAGATGCACCACTTGTCCGCCTGCCGCTAAAAAACTTTTTTCTATTTACTTATACGGACGCTAAACTCTCTTCTTTATTTTTAAAAACACGGCATTGTATACGGAATGGATCGGCACCGCCAGTGGACTACACGGCGCGATCTGTATTTGAATCTACAAACCCGTAGACAAAATTTGGTGAAGCGTAAAGTTTCCTATACTGGTGTTTGTTGGTCACCTTACTTTAGTTTATTAGTTCTATGTTTTCACGTTAGATGGCTATATCTTTTGCATTGAGTTGATTCCTACTGATGGCGTTACTGGGTTTTCATCGCGGTTTTTATTTCTTAAAAATGCCTTGAAAGAACAGTCTCGCTGTACTTGGAGTTGCTTTACAGGTTATGGCTTTCTGATGAGTTTCAACAAGAACGAAACAGCCTGTCATTGTCTACCTGTGCCCCAGGGAACCCATTAGGGGAGACCGGGGCTGGTTGGCGCACGGGTTGGTTGGCGCATTGCTCCGTTTGGTACTTTCCAGAAACATTGACAAGGCTGTTTTGTCAGTCTAAAGCCGTTAGTGGTGTAGGATTATGCCCACTTAACGCGAAGGTCGCGTTAATCTTCGTTGGTCCATGAAAGAGTAACGTCTATTTTTCAGCCATATTAGTAATTTTCTATCGAGTTACAGTTTTTGTGATATCTCATAGGTAAGTAGCAACAATATTATGTTAAATATAGTAATTTAAAACTGACATGTGTGCTATTATTTGCCGCTAGGAGATTTTTTAATTGTCGTAAGTGTTGATATTTTTATAAATGTTTAAAATTTGAAGATGGCCTTGGGGCAGGTCGGCACAAAAAATTTGCTATTGCAATGTAAAAATTAAATGATTTTTTCTTTTTAAAGTTCTTAAAATGAGAAACTACCAACGAAAAACCCAAAATGGACAAACTTCCAAGTAATATATGATAAGAGCTGCCAAAGAAGTTTTAATTTATGGAAAATCAAGAAGAAGCGAAGCCAAAGATATTAATATTGCTTCACAAACGCTGATTCGACCTTCAAAATAAATCGCCAAATAAGGGAAAAATCAGAATAAAGAAAACAAACCTTAAAATTGATGAAGAGGATGACGATGAATGCTTCTGCTTGATGTGTGGGGGTGATTTTTTAAAGAGTAAACCAAAGGAAAAATGGATCTGTTGCACTTCTTGTAGCATGTGGGCACATGAAGCATGCGCTGCGCCAGAAAGTCAACTATTCTATCGATGCATAAACTGCGATTCGGATGATGATATGTAAATATTTTGAATGTATTGTTTTGTTCTGTTCTGTTTCTTGTTAAAAAAAGTTGTCTTTGTTAAAAAATTAAAAGTATTATAATTAATTACTGTTGTGCTTAATTGTTTTTCTTGCGCCAAACTGCCCCATACACTGCGCCATTCAACACCGTACGCGGGGTAGGTTGGCGTACGTGATGCGGTCAAGAATCTAGTGTTTTTTTGGCATTTAAAGTTGATATGTCAAAAGTTTTTCATGTCAATCTATTAGTCGAAGCTATAAACAATGGTAAGGGGACCATGACATTGATCTTGGTTTTATTATAATGTTAGCAGAAATTATTTCAAAAATGCGCCAACCAGCCCCGGTCTCCCCTACCTTTGACGTCCCTGTGTACTTTAATGCAAAAGATAGATGCACCACTTGTCCGCATGCCGCTAAAGAACTTTTTTCTATTCTACTTTTTTTTTATCGACGATGAAACGAGAGTTTTGATAATATTATATTTTCTATACAATCTCCCTTAAGAGCCTTCCATACCAGCGTGAAACGCGGCATCGTTTCCTGGATTATCTAATTGAAAATTTAATACAAGAATTTTACTAAGGGGTTCACAAGAACTTGTAGTTGGACGGATAATACTTATTAAAAGAAAAATTAAAAATTTGTTTTAAAGCTTTAATTATGTAGGTTAAAATTATATCATCCGCCATGCAAACACAAAAATAGAAATATTGCGGCTATTCATGTTAATTTCTTATTTTCTATTAAAATGACAAACGATTACCCGATATTATCTTAAAAATTTCTTAAATTATTTTATAGATAAAATTGAAACGCCCATAAAAAGAAAAAAATCGTATATACCTAATGTAATTAATTTTCTTAATAACTCCGGTTGTAAAAAAGTTACAAATTTGTGTTTTTTACCGAAATGTTAATGATTTATTTCTCTATTATATCATGATAAAACAAACTTAATTAAGCATTTAACTTTTTAGAGAAAAAGATGAATATTTGCTTATATTTCAGGTAACGCCATCTAGCGGCGACGGCAAAACTCAAGGATAAAAAAACCAAAGCGCAGTTTTTAGGGTAAAAGAAACACTCTTAAAGGAAACTAAGTTTACTTAAATCGGTTATGCCAAACCTGAGTAACCATGGAGTATATTTAGAAAAAAAAAATTCCCCCCCACCACTTTATTTTACTAGATCGGAAAATTTGGACAGGAAAAAAAGTATTAGGAAATATGTAAGGATTAATATATAGATATTTTTTATACCTCTCGATTGGTCAAAACACGAAGAAAATCCTAATTTTTACCTTGGTCATGGCTGGTACGCCCCCTTGCGGGTATTTTACAAACTCGAAAATAATTTCCTCTTGGGCACTTTTATCTTAAAAAAATTTACCCGGATGTTGTACGATTACTAGTTTCTGAGATATGGCCGGCAGCCATTCTTAATTGGCCACCCGGTACATGTGGGAAATAAAGTGGAAAAAGTAACACTACTTATATTTAAATAAATAACCTTTATTTACATAAAAAATGTCTACAATGATGTGAGTGAAGATTAAATTTGCCTTTTTATGCCAAATATAATATCAATAAAAAAAACAATACCACTTATATAAAGTTTATATTCGTAAATTACGATTATTAATTATAGAATAGGTTTTTATACCTTGCCATTAAAATGAGTAAGTTAAGTTAACATTTTCAAAATTATTTGCTTTTTTCTATCCCCTGTTTTGCCTTTATTTATATTGAAATTTACATTTTTTTCTAGGTATACAATCGAATGGCCCCGCTCTCTGTATTTTCGAGCTTTTTTTTTAAACTGAACATAACCTATACAGTGTGTCTCTAAACAGTGGAATTAGAAAATTGAAATTGTTTTTGCCTATGAGTTTAGACTGTGACAGCACTCATAAAATTTATAAAGGTAGACGCGCATAACAAACAAATCAAGTTTTGCTTCGATAGTTTTTCTATTTCCACTGTCTAGAAAACCAAATCAAAAATCTTTCGATTAATATTACATAAAATTATATACCTCAATAATGTACAAGATTTTAAATTTTTTTAACATATACAGGGTGCTACAAATTCGTGTACGTACAAGGGAATTTCGAAAACGGTAAGAGATACGAAGATGGTTAAATTGAGGCAAAGTTGCGTATTTTGGGGCTTAATAATTTGGTAAAAGAAAATTGCAAATATTCGGAATGCTTTCAGAGGTATCCGAAAAACAACGAAATTTCTATTTTTGGTTTTTAATATTTTGCGTTTTTGTATTTTTGACTTGGGAAAAAACAAAAAACACTTAGTTGTCTTTTATGTTCTACAAGATGGCGTTTTTAGTTTTCAAATTCGACGTTTCGTTCTTTAAATACCAACCTCAAGTCAATTTTTTTAAATACGGACCTGGAATTTTAAATACAGTTTTAGGGACTTCTAAGTGTTACAAATTTAATACAAATTAAAGTATTTGAAATTTTTCATCTAATAACATATTTTTTCAATATATCTCTTTATGTCATTACGGCCCTGAACATTTAGAGCCAAACCAAAAAAAAAATTTTGATTTGATTAATCCGTCCATTTTTACTCAAAAAGGCTTGATATTTGATATTTTGTAAGAGAAAAGACCAACAGTCTCGGCCTCAAATATTTTTCTGTCTTTATTTTTGTTACATGTTTCTCCAGAAACTTGCATTATCGGACCGTATAAACAGTAAAAATTGAAATTGTTTTTCATTACAGTAACATAACTAGACTAACACTCCAGTTACCTTTTCTTTACTCGGGAGCATCAATTTTGTTTCTGTATTACAGTATTTCGGTCTAGGTCTAAGGCAGAAACCTTAGGACTTAAGATGTTATATTAATAAAATAAATAGTATACTAATAAAAAATATAATTACTTTTTATGCCTTAGAAACTTACTTACTTCCTAGAGTATTGTTACGGTAACTCTTATTGAAATAAAACGGCCTAAACGCCATAACTTCCTGTAATGTAATTTTAATATTTCAGTTGTGCTAAAAATAATTGCTAGGGCCGTAATAGTAAATAAATAATAATTTGAAATATTAATGATGTGATATTTGATGACAAAACGTTAAAATTTTAAAAATCTTTAAATTGTATTAAATTTTCCAGGTCCGTATTTAAAAAAATTGACTCGAGGTTGGTATCTAAAGAACGAAACGTCGAATTTGAAAACTAACAACGCCATCTTGTAGAACATAAATACCGGCTATGAGAAAGTGTTTTTTGTTTTTTTCCCAAGTCAAAAATGAAGGATCAAAAAAATTCAAACCCAAAATTAAAAATTTCGGTGTTTTTTCGGATATCTTCGAAGGTATTCGGAATATTTAGAATTTTCTTTCACCAAATTGTTAAGCCCTAAAATACCCAACTTTGCCTCAATTTAACCATCTTCGTATCTCTTGCCGTTTTCGAGATCCCCTTGTACGAATTTGTAACACCCTGTATAGGTAGTTAAAAATAAAAATTTTCCTATTTACTACATACCTTGAATGGCACCTACTTAATTATATCTAATGTATTATATCAAAAATATTTTAAAAATTTGCTTTTTACTTAATAATGTGAATATAACTAGAAAAATAATACTATAAGTTAAATAGGTGAATTTAAAGAGTTCAAATTACACAAGTATTATAATCTGCGCCATCAATTCTCCCATTTTCCGACAGATGACACTGATGACAGCAATACTTTGTCATTGATCAGCTAATATCGGGACCTCATAATTTCCTCAAATTTTTAGGGAGCCGTAATTAGCCCACACGTCACGTTGTAAATTGTGTTATGGAAAATAAACATACCAGAATTCATGTGTCTGACTCCAACTTGCGAGAGCACTCAAAAAATGTATAGATCGTTGAGTGCTTGGGTGAATCTTACTAAGTCCATATTAGGTTTATTTGAAATAGATTGTTAATCAACAAATAACGGGTTTTTTCACTCGCGTCTATTTCCCAACACTATTGCAGGCACACTGCGCATGCCTGGCGGATAACTAAATGGCGGGTGTTTAAAATATAGGTTGAAATGGGTTTAATTATTTTTTGGTGATTTTTTAAGTCACGGTGTGCGTCATACTCGAGGTTTTAGTTCCAAGTAAGTTTTCGTTCCAAAAATATTTTTGTTATTCGCAGTTTGCCAGTTTGTTAATTTATGGACCATAATTATAAAATGGAGGGGTAGGCTACTAATCATTAATCAGTAAGTTTTGTCGTCGAGGCTGTAAAGCACCTGTAAAGTAAAAATCTTACCTCCACTTTTTTAAATTGTAGAACAATTTATTTGTGCACTGACTGTAGGATAAATTATTGTATTTAGTTACCTAGTTGGTTTAAGCCGGGGGTCAGGCGTTCGGCCAAGCTTCTTGCACTGCAGCCTAGTGGCTTATTGTGCTCCCCTATCTTGCTAGAAAAGGTTTCTTCCTTTTATAAGGTCCAACAAATTCCTACCAAGTTTGTCATGTGGGAGGTTATCCCCACATTGGATATCTCCGAAGATTTTGAGTCTTCCTCGGGTCAGTGCTTTGCAGTTATATATGATATGTGAGGCGGTTTCGTCCTCATCGCCGCAAAGCCTGCATTTAATGGGACCATTGTAAATTCCTACTCGGTGTACGTGTTTTCTTAAGCAGTGGCCTGTTAGTAGACCGACCACTTGTTTTAGCTGGATGCGCGTTAGAGGCACCATTCCAGTTGATAACTTTTGGGAGGGTTTCCCAATTGTGGCCCTTGCTTGGGTATGACCAGGTATCCTGTGCCATCAGGATAGGTGTTGTTGTTGTGCCCACCTGTCTGATGTTGCTCTGGTTGCTTGTTTTGATATGCCAAGGGCGGGTTCAGGGCCCCTGAGTTTTTGAGATGATCCGGCTCTAGCAAGTTCATCGGCCTTTTCGTTGCCTGTTATCCCCGAGTGGCCAGGAACCCATAGGAGTTCTACCTTGTTGTTTCTTGCGGCCAGGTCTTTCAGGTCGTTTAGGCACTCCAGTGTGATCCTCGATTTGAGTCGATTGAAGTTCAGGGCCTTGAGGGCAGCTTGGCTGTCTGACAGAATGTATATCTCTTGGTCGTGGTAGCCCTTTTCGATATTTTTCTGTACACATGTTTGTATAGCACATATTTCTGCTTGTATACTGTGGCGTAGTTTCCCAGGGGAAGGCTGATTTCCATTCTGGGTCTTTCCCCAAATATACCTGCTCCTACTCCGTCGGCCGTTGTGAGATGAATTGTATGTAGTACAAAAATATATTTACTCCATTGAATAAAACAATATACTTAGAGGTTATTATGCTGGTCCATATTTCACCATTATTTTCTTCAATGGAGCAAATATATGTTTTTACTACATACAATTCATCTCACAGTCTGTGGATACATAAATTGTTTTACAGTTAAAACATTGGAGGTTTGGTTTTTACTTTACAGGTGCTTTACGGCCTCAACAATAACAAAATTTACTGAATAGTCTGCCCCTCCATTTTAATTATCGCCCATTAATTAACAAACTGGCAAGTTACGAATAACAACAATATTCTTGAAAAGAAATTTAATAGAGACTAGAACCTAAACTATGACTCACACTGTGACGTAATAAAACATTAATCAATATTTAAACCCATTTTTACATATATTTTAGATATCCGGCCATCAGGTTATTCACCTGACAGGCGCAGTATGTCTGCAATAGAGTTGGGAAATAGACGCGTGTGTTTTTTCTACTTTTTTGTGATACTGCGTGAAGTATACTGGGTGTCTCAAAATTAATATTCAAGGGTATATGTGGTATTGACATCACAAAAGACATTGTTATCGAATTGACTTAAATTAGAGACTCAAGTTTTACGGCTCAAAAAATTTGTGTGTGTAAAAAACAGTTTTCACACCTTAGCCTTTAAATTCCTGCCTATCCAAAAATGGTAACATACAAATTTCCTTTTCAATGTATGTACCTAATTTTATATATAATTAAAGAATTTTATTTTTGATTCTTTTTTTTAGCTTTTTTTTTATATTCCATGAAATACAAACAATTGTTGTGTTCGCTCATTTAACCTCAAAATTTCGAATAATTTTTTCACACTTTTAGCATATTATTGGGTTGTAATACTTTCCATGTTGAACTCTAGCCATAGGCGCTACTAGGGGGGCTTGTGGGAGCTTAGCCCCCCTAGATCAATTGGTGTTTTTACATCCTTTTCTATATAGAATGAGTTTTTTTTAGAAGTCAACTTTTGGAGGTTCTGGATTATTACGCGGTCGGCGTAGGATTTCTATCAAAACGGGGCTTAGGCTCCCAAATATAGGTGTCTAGTTCCGCTACTGACTTTAGCTCAATATGATCAACGGCTGCTAGATATAGCATGTGTAATAAAAACTCTAGTTCTCGCTCTAGGTAATAAGATGCATTTCTAAAAGCGATGAATAAAACAAACAACTTTATAATAAAAACATTCTAAATGTGATTTAATCTGGTTTTTGCGCTTAACAGCTTTGTTGCTGATGATGCCATAATTTCTGTGTTTTGGGGATTTTTTTTATTTATTCCTCGTTTTCTGTAAAATCAGGCATTTGTCAAAAATTGGCAGATAAAGGATGTATGGTGCCCTCCCATCAAACGTGGGCGAGAAAATGGGTAATTTGTTTAATTTTTTGTATAATTTTTGGAATGGTATTTATACATTGCGCCCCTGCCTGTTAAAAAGTTTCTGTATCTGCCTCTACTGAATGGTATACAATCAAACCATTACAGAATTTATATTTTTTAAAGTTTCAAAATAAAAAAAATTGAAAATTTAATATAATTAAAATGAGTTTTAGTCCAGTAGGCGTGCTTTGAATTTGTTCATAAATAAAATATTTTTATAATCTTAGCCAGATATACAGGGTGGTACCTATTTTTTTTTTGTTTCAATCAACCTTCTACGTTTAATATTATTTAATTCACCACTATAGGTATCTTTTAAAGCTTTTTCAATAACCAGTAACTACATTGCCAAATTGTTTTTGATTTACGAGATACAGGGTGATTTATTAAAAACGTCTAAATAAATTTCTTTAACAACTCAAATGTCGGGTTGCATAATTATTTTTAATTATAATTAACTAAACAGCAAATTTCACTGTGACATAAAATATATTGGCAGGCATTATTTCCTCAAATCCAAAATTGCCTGTAAATTAAAGTTGGATTTACAAACTTGAAATTGGCATTGGCGTTAGAGTTTAAAACAGGATTTATAATACAGCGGTTTGTAAATTTCACTGGCGTTCACGTTGGCGCCGCGCTGACAGCCGTTCGACTTAAACCAACTTTAACTGTTCGGCGCAGGCGTTCATAGCAATGACGTCAAGCCAATAGTATGCTAAAACAACAATGCGTTGGGTTATCTTAACAGTATCCACCGCAGTTGGAACAGGAACGACGCCGACGCCAACGCCAACTTTAATTTTATAAATGCCGTCTACGAACGTCGACAATGAACGCTGGCGCCAACGTCAGCGAGAGTTTATATAAATCCAGCTTAAAAATGAAGGGAACCGGGCCATTTTGATTGTGAGAAAAATATTTCTGCTAATGTCATGTGTGTATCACGCAGTGGCGACTTGTGACGTTTTGAAGAGACAGTCCTGCAGGGCATAGATGTTAACAATAAAAATTTAAAAACATAAAAATTGCTCTTTAATATATTGTGTTAACCTCAAAAATTTTCTGTCTGTTTATTTTTGTTACATTTTTCTTTCGAAACTTTCAGATCCAAACAGTACATTTTTTTAACAATTATTAAAAAAAACATTGGCACATCACACTAACATATAACTAGAATTACATTACAGTTACATATTTTTCACTCGTGTGCTGTTTGGAATTTTCATGCAGTCTGGCCTTTTCAGCGAGATGCACTAGAAATCATCAAAACCACTAATTGTCTAATGCAGTGTTTCCCAAAGTGGGCGATAACGCCCCCTTGTGGGCGCTGCAGGCCTAAAGGGGGCGGTAAGAGACCCAGAAAAAAAGGGGGGTTGTGTAGAGGCTTGGGGGGCGATTTGTAATTTCATCTAGCTAGGAGGACTCTTAGACACCAACTGAGCTCTCGACTACAACTTGTGAACATCAACTAATATTAATTAAGACATTGCTCAAACTAGGTTCGATATTTCTCTCCGCGTAGTTCATATATCTGTCCTGTTTTATTGAATAAATAAAATAAAAATCATGTCAATCGGTCGCTCCGTTTCGAAATGAAACAAACAAACAAATAAAAAGGCAACAGACACACTTTCGCATTTTAATAGTTATTAGTATTCCTAGATAGGTAATTTTCGTAGATAATAGACAGCGGGCAATCATGTTTTAACAAGTTTTTGTTAAATAACCCGATTTGTGCATTCCTGTATCAATGCGACTGTTCTTGAGTAAATTGAAACCTGATATCAACAAACTTATTAAACAGCATCAGATTCATCCTTCACATTAATTTTTATATAAGAATCGATTATGTTTGTTTTATTTTGAATAAAAGATACTCTGCCTGAATACTATAAAGTTGCGTTTCAATAATCATTCTCATTGGCAGGTGTAGCCCGTAAGAGTTAACTTGAGATCTGAGCGCCGTTGTGTACTACCTACTACCCTAAGGTCTCAAGTTAACTCTTGCGGGTTATAGTAAAAGTCTCGTTTTGAATGAATGTTTAATCTCCGCTAATATAGCTCACAATAATTACTTAATTTAATTTGAAGGTATAGTGGTTTTTAAATAGATGAAAAAATGGGGGCGCTAAAAAATAATTTATTCTCAAAGTGGGCAGTAGACAAAATAAGTTTGGGAACCCCTGGTCTAATGTATGCTTTACCACCAAAAAGTACACACAGAAAATAAAATAGACTATTTTTTGTCTCACAACCACAAATCCACCCGTAATTTTCATATATTTATATTTTTATTAAATTTTCTAGTACTTATAACTTTTTCTCCGTCTTGTGGAAGACACAACACTATTTAAGTCAAGCATAGGACGTCCGTTCCGTTCAATTTCAAGTTTTTCAATTGTGAACAGTCCTTATATTTCGAAATTAAATCGATTTTTCAATTTTCAAAAACAAACAGTAAACTCAATAACAAAACACAAAAAAAGACCCGGCCAACGTTTTAAACCCACGGGCCACGGCTAGACTAGAATAGATATAGAGTGAAAATTTTGTCGCTCAGTATGCATAGGCATATTTATGTTACATGCTTTTTAAAATGATTGGAGATAACCCCGGGCTAGAAACAATAATTCTTATTGGCCATTGGTCGGCCACAGTGCCGGCTTTGCGAAGAACAGCATACGTCACCTTTCACCTTTAATTCGTTCGATTGATGTTCGGTAGCCGCGATTGTTTTCGGATAAGACAAACCACATGGAAGAAAATTATATTATATCTATTAATATAACGAGATTATTAGGCGATTTATAATAGCCGGGGACATTACTAGGTGACGAGGCAACAGCCGATTCACCCGCAATGTCCGAGATGGTGTTAAATCGCTAATAATCGAGTTGTATTCAAAGCTTTATCGTATCATTGACAACGGCGATGCGAAAATAAAAACAAGGTTTTATGTCATTTCATTTTGGCATTTCAAAAAGCCATCATTAAAATCATGCAAGATTTTGATATTCCTGACGATATATTAGCTGCAGCCAACATTATAAGGTTGAACTTGCTTCCGGACCAATCTAAAATCCATTATAAAAAAGAATATCGGCAGTTTTGTGAGTGGCGAAACAAAGTACATGTTCAAGGTGCAGAAGAAACGGCTTGCTGGCGTATTTCGCAAAACTCTCTGAGGAATACTCTGCTTTATCCTTATGGCCGAAATATTCCATGTTACGAGCGACTTTAGAACTGAAGGAAACAGTGGAAATCGACAAATACGGCGCCTTAATACATTTCATCAAGAAGAAAAATGTTGGATATAGAGCAAAAAAATCACAAGTATTTACAAGAGAACAAGTCAACGAATTTGTGTGTTCTGCCTCAGACGAGAAGTTTTTAATGATGAAAATGGCTTTTTTAATTGGAATTGGGGGAGCCTGTCGAACTAATGAATTAGCGAAGATGACCACGGAAGATGTTGACGTTTTCGAGGACAAGCTGATTGTTACTATTCCCGACTCAAAAACGCACAAGAAACGTATTTTCGCCGTGATATTTGACGGCGAAGTCAATCCTGTGCTTTTATTTAAAAATTACACAATGTTAAGGCCAGACCATGTCACTCACCAAAGATTGTGTGTATCATATAGAAAAGGAAAATGTACGGTACAGCCCTGCGGCATTCACTTCTTCTCTAAAATACCTCAAAAAATAGCTAAGTATCTCTCACTTGAAAATCCTAATTTGTATACTGGTCACTGCGTTAGAAGATCTTCGGCAAATTTTCTTGTTAATGCTGGAGGAGATATATTAGACCTACAAGAACTTGGTGGATGGGAATCGGCGAAGGTTGCTAGAGGGTATTTAGAAGAAAGTGTGACCAAGAAAGTTTCCATTGCTCGCAAAATTCAAATTGGCGATGTTTCCGGCAGTGGATTAAGCACTGAGGAACCGCACTAAATCGAAAGGAGTGCTTGCTCGGTCATTAATCAGTCTTCAGAGGGCATACCTAAGATCGTGGACGTTAAAGACAAAGGTGTATCCATCAAATTTGAAAACTGTCAAAATATTGTTTTACGTGTTCATGAAAAATAGTTCTAATATTATTTGGTATCTAACGTATTATGCTTTCGTAACTAACGTATTAAATTATGGTAACTAATGTATTATAAGTAACTAAGGTGTTATGTAGGTTTTAGTACGTTTATGATGTTAATAATTATTAATAAAGATATCATATAAAAATGACTTAATCTTCAATGATACGATAAAATAAAATTAAATATTTTGATTTTGTAAATATAGGATAATTAGGATGGAAAAAATTGAAATATATAAATAATTTAATATTATCAGAACAGGTGCAGTAGCTCGATAGCTCTTATATACTAGCCGCCATTGGTGTCACCGTCAAAGTCTCTGGTTAGTTGATTATTGTTTAACATCTTTATACAACCCGACTAAAAGGTTTTAAATTTAGAAAAAGTCCTAAATAATAATTTGTATTTTTTATTCTTTACAAAATGGTGTTATTAGTTTTTTGTCATTTATTAGAACTGAGTTATCATAGTCTATACTTTTTTTTTGAAATACGGACCTGGATATTTGTATTTTATTCTTTAGAGTATGTCTTACCTCAAATACAATGATATATCACTCAACCCTATTTACTTACGTTTCGGTAAAGCTAGTACATCATCAGGAAAATTAGATATTATTAAAAATAAAATTGATAGTATAACAAATGACTAATAATGCCGGATAACTTTTTATTTGAATAACTTTCTTCTTCTCTGACATTTTGATTTATTAAAACAATTAATATGCTACGAATTTTACAAATCACTCAAATCCAATTAAAAACATTTCGGCAAAGCCGTTACTGGATCTTTAAAAAGCTTTTAAAATGGCACAGTCTCTTGTCTAATCAACTTCATAGAAATTACCGTTTAGAAGATGCCAATAGTGGTCTATTAAATAGTTACCATTCTGTATTGCATTTTTCATTTTAAAGAAACTTATTAATCTGAATTATCCAAAACCACACCTACCTAGCACATGGTTACAGTGTACCCAGCCAAAGTTGACCAGCACACCAAAATCGTAGCGTCTTATGGCGTAACATTTACTTGGTTATTATTTCGTATAGGCGACATAACGCGCCTTTAGTTTGGCCTCGCCAAGTCAACTCTCGCTGGACGTACTTTACATTATATCGGTGGCAATAACTACAATATTAGGATATTCTTATACTAATAATACTTGAAATTATTTTGAGATACTATATAGGTTAGGATTTGTATTATTATTTACATTTTTTCTTAACTGAGTGTATTCTATATACAGACAATAATCGTGGGTATACAAGAGAAAGTGACCAAGTCCATAGGACTATATTGTGTGGACTTGGTTACTTTTTCTTGTATAACAACGCAATGTTAGATGACTTTTTAAATTTAGGTAGGTATACAGGGTCCTGCGCCTCACCTCCCTCCCGTCTTCTATAGCTCACTTATTAATTAAGTTAGGATTTTGATATTTTGCAGACTTTATCTGTATCCTAGGGCGCATTTCAGGAAAATATTTTTGTTTATACATGGTGTTACAAAAAAGTGTAACGTCATAAGGATCTATTTTTTTAGATTACATGCTATATATTATTATATTCTTACTTATTTGGATGCCTCTTATAGTTGCCTTTATACCCCTAAAATTTTAATGAAATCTCTTTAGTAGGTATTATAGGCGAAAAAAAATAAAAACTAATACATATTAATTTTGCACCACTGGTTTTAAAAATTAATAAAAAATAAAAATAATGCCTCGTTAATAAAATTTTACATAGGTACTTAATAAATAAGGTCGAACAGTCCCGGTAACCAAGTTTTAATTATACGAATTGTACAGTGTGTCCAAAGTTTAGTGTCAAACTTTGCAAACTTTAAATCCATTTATTTTTCTTATTTTAAATTGGAACACCTGTATATTATTATGTCCTTCGATGCAGAATTAAAAATCAAACATTTGTTCTAATTACAACCCTATCGCAATTTCTGACGCATCAAGACTTATTTGCAGAAAACCCATTTTATTAACTATTCCACCAGTCATTATTATAAATAAATATCGATGATGGCTTTGCAAAACAATTTATTGGTACCTATAAAAGTTTATTAAAATGACAAAAAGCACATTTTGGCTTTAGTTTCAAATATTGTTAGATTATTATTAATTATTTAAGCTATATTATTTTTTGTGATGGAATACAACCAAGAAGAGCTCGTAGATATGATTTTCATATTAGGAGCATGCGAAAAGAATTACCTTAGTAAACATTAATACCAATAAACTGTTTTTCAAAGCCACCTTCGATATTTATTTATGATAATGACTGGTGGAATAGTTGATAAAAAGAGTTTTATGCAAATAAGTTTTGATGTGTTAGAAATTGCAATAGGGTTGTAATTAGAACAAATGTTTCATTTTTAATTCTGCATCGAATGACATAATAATATACAGGGGTTACAATTTAAAATAAGAAAAATATATGGATTTAAAGTTTGCAAAGTTTGACACTAAAATTTGGACACCCTGTACAATTCGTATTTATCAAACTTGGTTAACGAGACTGTTCGACCTTATTTATTAAGTACCTTTGTAAAATTTTATTAACGAGACATTATTTTTATTTTTTATTAATTTTTAAAACCAGTGGTGCAAAACTGATTTTTCTTAGAATTTTTTTTTTCACCTATAATACTGAATCGATTTCATTAAAATTTTGGGTGTATGTCGGCAACTATTAGAGGCATCCAAGTAAGTAAGAATATATATAGCATGTAATCTAAAAAATAGATCCTTATGACGTCACATTTTTTTGGAACACCCTGTATAAACAAAAATATTTTCCCGAAATGCGCCCTAGGATACAGGTAAAGTCTGCAAATATCAAAATCCTAACTTAATTAATAAGTGAGCTATAGAAGACGGGAGGTGAGGTGCAGGATCCTGTAGAAGGTATTTACAGGAAGAGATGCATTTCATTCAAAACATGTTCCGCTACCTACAAATCCAAGAGATTCTTGGCTTTGAATAAACAAAAACAATTAATAAGTTTTTTTTAACTTTTACATATACAGGGTGTCGGAAAATCTGGAATATTGTAAATATTTTAAGAACCAGGTATTGAATATAATTCTTTGAAAATTGGCACATCTACAGGGTATCCCATTTGTCTGACAAAGTAATATACCGTGTCTGCTATTAAAGATATAAAAAAAAAGTTTTTATAACAGTTGTAAGGTATAAAAAATATATGTTCTAAAATTATTTTTAAACATACAGGATGGCCCAGAAAAGTAGGACAATAAAAAGATACATTTTTTTAAATGAAACACCCTATATATTTGAGCATTATTGGTTTCCTAACAAAATTATCCATATGACGCCATATTTAGTTTTTTAATTGTTTTGCAACGTTGTCAAACAAAATATAAAATTCTTAAAATTTTGGAAAAACCATGATAGTAAAAAATCACCTGTATTTCTCCATAAGAGTATCGAATACCGAAAATTTTTTGCAAGCTCTTACGTTTAGGGATAGAAAAACTGTCTTAAATCTTTAAGTACCTAAAATTTTGTACAGAGTGTTTTCTGTTGACCTCCAAATATATAAAAATTTAAAATATAATAACTCTGTTTTTTTTTAATGAATCACCCTATATTAGGCTCGTCTGATAGATATGGTAAGTATTTTTTATTATTGTTAAGTCAACCCTATTCCTAAATTTACTAGTTTTGCCAATATATCGAATTTTATTTAAATTTTCGTGAAAAAAAACTATAGTTTTTATTTTTGTAGTTAGCCATGACCAGCAAAGTTAAATCAAATGTACTTAATTGACTAAAAAATGAGTAGTAATGTTTTATATAAATAACATATATTTATATCAAAACATTTTAAATATAATTAAAAAAATAATTTTCGCAAAGTGGCGCAACAACAACACAAATTATATTGCTATAACCAGTAAAATGGCACTAACTTATATTTACAATATTCTAAATTTTCTTGATACCATGTATTGATGATTTTATTCACGATACACCTACAACAGTATGCCGATAAACAAAACTGAAATTTTTAACATCTTTGCGCATGTCGTCACATACATCTACGTTACTTAGTAACCGTTTGACGCGAGTGACAGTTCTAACCTCACATTGCCTGTCATTGTAAAAAGCGGGTAAATTTTCATTAGCGCGAATTAAAAGAAGTAACTGAGTTGAATTAAGGCAGTAAGTACTATATCGCTTATAATAGAATTATTTTCTTAAACAAAAATAAAACGATCATTTATTTGCACTCGCACCCATAGGCGTAGTTAGACGGTCAACACTGAGGGTGCTGAAGTAAAAATAGGTTAGTTCTAAAATTAGCCTATGGCCTATAGATTGTAAATGTAAATTTCTTTTGGGGGTGCTAATTTAGATTTCGGGGGTGCTTAGCACCCCCAAGTACCCCCCTAACTACGCCTATGCTCGCACCTAATGTAAACCGGCCGTAAAAGCGTCCTTGTACGTGACGTCAGAATGTGGAAGAGAGATAGAGAATTTATGCGAATTAGCATATCGGTGTGCTGTGTATCGTGATTTTCTTCAAATTTAAAAAGTCTTCTTCAAAAGTAACAACGGTTATGTAGTTTATTTCTAATAATATAATACTGATGGCGATGTAGATTATTCTTATCAGCAGACAGCGTAATATTTTGTATTAGTATGTTTATACTGTACATTCAATATTTAGTTTAATTTTTTATTATTTATTTTTTTTAGCTACGTATATTTTTCATTGGTTCCAAATAATGTTAAACACCCTGTTTTATATTTATTATTTCTTGCTTCTTCTTTTTCGATTCTCAAGTTATCTAAATTCTTTACTGTTACCTGGCCAAAATTTTCGTTGTATTTTTTTTGGTCTGTTTTGGAATACATCTTGGAAATACATGCTTTTTCTAGACAACCAGACTGGTAGTGTTAATAAGTATTTTTACTTTCTTTTAGCCGTATTCACCATCTTTAACTTAACAGTCTGATAGTTAACATCCGTATAAGGATTAACAGTCTGTTAATGAAATATCGTATTCACCATAAATAAGGGACGCTCTATTAACAAACAGAGAGTTAGGTTGATGTACCATCGCGCCGATAAAAAACTGGGACAGGAAATTTTTCTATTTTCTCCTAGACTATTAAGAATAATTTTACATCAAGCCTGGTACCAGTAAAATGTCATGAAAATTTGCATGTCAATAAAGATTGTCACTTTATGATTGACTCGTCAAACATACAATCATATATTATTTGTAAATATGCCACAATTAACCCCCCAGCAAAAGGCAATTATTTATAGTCGTTTGCGAGATAGTGTTGCTATTAGGGATATTGCAGATGAACTGGGAGTAAGCAAGAATACCGTGCTATTGGCAAAACAAAAAATAGCAAGACATGGGACTATTATTAGGAATGCAGGTTCTGGTCCCCCTAAAATTTCTACTGATGATCATGATAGAAGACTGGTTAATTATCTAAGGGATCATCCCTTCGAAACTGCAATCAAGGCAAAAGAAGAGACGAATTTTCCAGGTTCTGCAAATACCGCTAGAGACAGGGTTCGAAATTCCGATATACGAAGCCGTTGTGCTGCCAATAAAAATTTTTTAACGGAAATAAATAAACAGGGCAGGTTAGAATGTGCACATGAATATATTAATCAAATAAATTTATGGGAAACAGTTATATTTTCTGACGAGAAAACTTTTCAGTCATGCAATAATGGGAGAATTCGGGTGTATAGGCCTTCCGGCATGCGGTATGATGAGAGATACACCCACAAAACCAACCAAAGTGGGCGTTTCTCCATAAATGTTTGGGGCTGGATTAGCGCTAGAGGACCAGGACTTTGCCAAATCGTCGAAGGAAGACTAACTGCAGCAGTATACGTTAATATACTAAACGAAGTGATGATACCATCGGTAAACGCTATATACGGTCAAAATTACACATTTCAGCATGATAATGCTCCAATACACACAGCGCGCATTGTACAAAATTTTCTCCAAGAAAATAACATAGCAGTTCTTCCCTGGGCTTCGAAGAGTCCCGATTTGAACACGATAGAAAACATTTGGGGTGCCATGGTCAAATCTATGTATAAACATGATTTTCAACCTAGAAACAGGGATGAATTACGTCATAGGATAAATCAAGCTTGGGATGAAATAACTGTCGAATTATGTAGAAACTTAGTTTTAAGTATGCCACAAAGGCTCCAAAAAGTAATAAACAGAAATGGTTCTATGACCAAATATTAATTTTGTGTTGTTTTGACAAACTTTGTGTTCGCAATTTTTTTTTTTTATTAAATGTATTTTATTACCTGTATTAGCTTTATTTATTATTTTGTGGTAATGGTAAATATAATAATTTATAAAATATTTGACTTTAAAAAAATCTAATAAATTTACTTTATCCATATTATATGATGTCTCTCAAATTTAACCACCCCGTATCGAAAAATACAAAACATTCCATTATGTAACCTAGGTTACTTTTTAAATTTTGAATGTTTTTCCTTTTTAGCTCTAGACACCTTTTATAGTCTAGGGGATATGTATTTCTTACATTGTTTTTGTAAATCTCTTGTCCCAGTTTTTTATCGGCACAATAGTACGTACGTCTGAGCTGACAATTCTAGTTTATAACTAACTTCAGAGTAAAATATTCCAACCTCATATCTTCTGAAATATCGTTTTATCAATCAAATCCATTCTTTACGTCACTTTACGCTAATAAATACAATTTTACGGATCCAGTAGTAAAGTTTAATGATGGACAAAACAGGATATAGGAAGACATCCAGTAATTATACTATGCGGGAGAAGAACTCTAATTTTATTGGAACAAAAGTACATTAAAATCGGAAATCCCCGCTATTTATTTGAAATGATCCTGTAACATATTATCTTAAACAAATTAGTATTTAATATATTCTTGAAATAGGTTGATTTCTATAATTTACTGGTTCAACTACTCCATCTAACCGATTCGCCAATTGCTCAAATGTGTTTTTATTTCTTCTAAACCGTTTTTGAATTCAATATCGTCTATTTCTTCAAATACATTGTTACGCACTTTTACGTTCCTTTCTCGTACGATTTCCTCATCATCGGAGTCTGACGAGTCTATAGTAAACGTGGAAAATGTATTCGATAGTCTAAATTAATTTTTAAACGAAAAACATATTAATAATTGTTATTATTTGTCATGTGTTTGTCAAGTTGTTATAAATCTAACAACAATTTTAAAACTTAACAGCTTGTTATTTCTTATCAGCTCAAAATTTCACTGTTAATGTTAACTCTGTGATAAGGCTTAAAATCCAATGGTGAATACGAGAATAGAATTTAACAGACTGACAAGAATCTTAACCGACTGATAGTGAAAAAATAGTTGTTGGTGAATACGGTTTTGAAAGGCAAAGAAATGTATTTGTAAAATTAAAAAAAAAATATTATCAGATGTGGACGTTGTAGGCAGTGGCGGCGCCAGAAAATTTGTAATGGGTGGCACATGTGGACTATATATATTTTTCGGGTGTGCATAGATTCAGCTATACTTCTCCCCCGATCCTAAAAAAGTCCCCTTTTCAAAACTTCTCTCATGATGAAAAAAAGTACCCAAGCCACATGGACTTAATACGTACATTAATCCCCCACAATTGGATGGGCACCCTTAGTTTATGATTGGGCCAGTGCCAACCCTGCTCCTCCTGGCGCCGCCACCGATGTTAGGGTCCCTAGATCGCAAAGAACATGTTTCCTGTTTCTATTCGTCTATCTGTCGACTGTTTAAAAAGTACTTGAGGGATGACGAAATTTTGTATTTGGATTAGACATTAGCCTTGCTTAAAAACCGGGTATAGTTTGGGTTTGCTATATACAGGAGCTGTTTCTGGAGTTGTCTTGTAACGGGTTGAGTCAAAAATTGACATCTTCGTAAAATAAGTGTAGAGGAGAGTCGGGTATTGGTGCGCACCTAAGCCAAAATTGTAATATTTCCGAAATGACAAAAGATTGGACTTCTAGGTTCGCTATCAAGATTCTTTAACGATTTGGCTTTAATATTCTGTAATTAATTTTAAATAAAAATGCACATTGTGACTTAAAATTCGAAATTTCAAAAAGTGACACTGCGCACAATTACCCGACATATTATGCGGCTAATGATGAGCATGGATAGGATAATCGTGCACATTGAAAAGGGAAAATAATTTATTGAAGCTAAGATTATACTTATTTATTCTTATAGCCTAAATCATGATTTCTGGATTCCATTGCGCCTCTGTTGTTTTACGTTGGTATTTCGGCATCTGCAAAAATGCAAAACATTATAATATAAGATATTTAAGACTGTAATTATAGGTTCTTTTAAGGTTATGCCGAAACTTTGACGTGCTGACTTATTTGGACCTCGGATTTGGATTTAGCGACCCTAAAAACATATAGTAAACGTGGCGTGACCCCTTTTTTGTGTGGCTGTGTTATTTAAATGCATTTTTAACAATTCTAATTTAAATTTAAATTCTTTAAAACAATATAAAACGTTTTTTTGCCTAAATTATTTATATATCAGTGTCAAGAGGACTCATTAAGCAATGTATTAACGCACACGATTATCAAAAAATGTAAAAATGGAAATACTTACGGCTTATTTTTTTCGAAGCATCTACTAGTACACGACATACGTAAACAACGAAGCGCCCATTTTGGATAAGTAAAGTAAAGCGATCGACCTGACTCATATAATGTCATAGTACACAGGCTTGTCAAGGGATGGAGCCTGAATATGGATTTCGAATTATACACGCCGGTTATGGAAATAAAGACATGCGCACGATTAGCGCCGCGCACGATTAGCCGACTCTCCCCTACTTTTTGTGTTTATTTTATAAATAGTTAGATTTACACTTCAAAGATGTATAAACTAAACGTGATAACGCTAATAACACTTGATTTTAATTATTAGTAACAAAAATTTGGTGAGAGCGCAGGGCTGTAGCCAGATTCGAACGTTAGGAAGGACCAACAAATTTGTTGGAAAGGCGAATATATTAAAAGAAAATTATTAATACAAAATATAAAAGCGCAAAAAATTGACGAGGCCACGCCCAAAGTTCGTTTAAAATTCACCTACTATCAAATTTCGAAAATTAAATTATTATCTCTCCCGCTCTGCATGGTTGGATTAAATTTGTTTTTGTAAATGTTGTTTTTTACTTTTTTTTTATATTCCTAGCTGGCTCTGTATTTAACAAAAAAACGTTTGTAAAAATATGAATATTGGTCATTACATAATGTATGTATGACTCTTCGTGCGCGTTTTTCGGGCTCGGTTTTTCATGATTAAAAATAAAGTAAATATCGCTCACCACGCCAAAATTGATGATTTTTTCAGAAATCATGTATTTTAGAAGCGTAGATCTAAGAGCAGTTTTTGGTGCAAATGCTTAGGTTTTGAAATACTCCTTCTTAAGTGCCGTTTTGTATAATCATAATAAACATTCTAATTTCTTTCAGCACTATTTTTTTATTATAAATTATCACGCTTAAATATAAATATCTAGTTAATTTTTTTTTGTTAGATGGAGCGATAAATTTAAAAATTCTTAAGCCTAAACCACGTAATACGGACTCTGTTCGCAAGTTTGTTTCCATATAAAAATGGTGTGATTAAAACTGAATTATTGACTACTTATTTTTTAATAATACCAATAAGCAAAATAAATATGAAGAAAATCCAAATATTTTCCAGGAAGGGCGAAATCTTTTCCAGGAAGGGCGCCGCCCTGCCCCCCCCCCCCCCCCCCGGCTACGGCCCTGTGAGAGCGGTTGCGAAAATGATCAGTTGTGTAACGTGTGGTCTTTCTTGAACCAAAAACGTGAAAGCGAAGGCAATCACTTTTCACCAGTACGTAATTGTGTCATTTATGCTTAAAATAATAAATCAGTCCATTAAATCCATGAAATAAGGGACCCATTTAGGAATTTGCCGTTTTTGCTTCATCTGTAACCATTTAAAAATAAAAATTTCAAATGTTCCTATAAAAAAATCTATTTAAAAATAAGCATTTGCTCATGTTTTGTTAGTATAATATTAATAATTAATATTTTTTTTCATTTTTTCACCTAATACTTCTTACATTTTTTACTTTGGTAAAAAATATATTCCAAAAAACTTAGATGTATCTCCAAGACCTCCAAATTAAAAATATTTGTAAAAACGTCATGTACTATCTGCCGTCATGTTTTGTGTGAATCACAGATATTTATGGTAAAACATTTTAAATATAATACAATAAAAAATATAATTAATGCAACATAAAAGCAGTGGTGCAACAACAACACAAATTATATTGCTATTAACCAGAAACATGGCACTAACTTATAGTTGTTAAACTGAAATGGGTTATTTAATTCTACTGGCTACGAAAGATGAAGATAGTGGCATGCGGACAAACTGGTGCATCTGTCATTTGCATTAAAGTGCACAGTGACCCAAAACAATGAGTTCCCTGAGGCACAGTTAGACAATGACGGTTGTTTCATTCTTATTAGGACTCTACGGAAAGCCATAACCCATAAGTAACTCCAGAAACAACTTATTTTATTCTTAAGTACGTCTTGAAAGCACGCTATCGATGTTTCTGGAGTTGCTCACGGGTTGTAGCTTTCCGTAGAGTCCTAATAAACGACCGTGATTGTCTACCTGTGCCCCAAGGAAGTAATTTTTTAGCGTCCCAATTTACTTTAATAAAAAAGACAGAAGCACCACTTGCACCTCTTGCCGCCAACTTGTCTTTCTATTATATTATTACGGATACTTAACTTCTACTATAGTCTATTTAAGAAAGTTGTAGAGTAAGTGTCCAGTTCGGCTCAATTTCTGCGTCGGCCATAGGCGTAAGTAAATTTTGTGCATTAAATTATTTATGATAACTAGCAAAAAAAAAGAAGATAATTTGATTAAGAAGGAACTGTTTGATCAAGCCATTAATGAAGTAACACCAGAGAACTGGCGAAAAGCAGTCCATCATGTCATTAAAGAAGAGAAAACAATGTGGGATCTTGACCATCTGATCCATCGGACCGTCGACCCGTTAATTATAACATCAAGAAAAGATGACAGTTCCTCAGATGACGAAGAATATTATGATTTTTTATAATTTAATTTCTGTATAATGTATTTTTTGTATTTTTTTTTATAATGTTTAATAAAAAATAAGTGTACCGAATATTAGGTACATATGCACGCCTTTGTCACACTATTTTCAGTGTATGTGAATGAATAACAATAGGCAAAACCCATGAATTGACCCAAACCCGGGTGGTACTACCTGCACTTGATGGAAATAAAGAATTTTGCAATGAAATCAATGCCAAATTATGAAAGCGGTTTAAATATTCGTTGGGTCACTCTGTAGCCCCTTTGCATACCTAATGAGCTTTTATTACTCTACACCTTTCTAAAATGGACTATAATCAACTTTATTATTTTAAAGTAATGCTAAAAAATTAACTTTTTCCAAAGGCAAGACAAACCAATAATTAAATACCTAAAAAAATAAAAGCCAGTGTAGATAAAAAAATAGTTCGGCTATAATTAAATATATATCCTTGTGAACCCCAGTAGTTACGGCACTGCAAGAAAAAGTATACTTTTAAAAAAATTAAATTTGGACAATTTTTAAACAATATTTGGTGTGAATTTACCGTCTAAATTCAAATATCATTTAAAAAATAATATTTAACAGTAAGTTAATAAGGCGAACTTAGAGAAATCCAACGTTTTGGCATTTTGATCTTCTTCACTGCTTTCCCTTTGCTTTTTTCTTAAAATTTCGATTTTTTCCTTGTAGTTTTTCTCGTTGGGGTTAATTGTTTTATTTTTCTGTACTGTCCATTTGCTTCTTTTTTCCGTTTTTCGGCTTTTTTGGTTTCTCGGTTGCGTGGTGTCAGACGAGAAGTTTTTCTGCAAAACATTCTATATATTTAAGTATAAAAAAAGATTTAGAAACATAAAATATAGATTTTTTTACAAAATTTAAAAAATAAATATGTAAACATAATACAATCTCATCTTGTGTTATAAGTATTTAAATTAACATTTTTTTTTTTAATGTTGTGTTATGATGTGTCAAACAAACTGATAAATAAAAAATAAAAACATTTCAGTTGCGACACAGTTGCAGTGTACTTACAATGTGCAAACTGGTTGAATATTCCTTTATTTTGTAGCTAAGTTCATTTTTTAATTGCCATTCATGTAGATAAAAGTCCTGCTTTAAGTTTGTTCCTTTTTTTCGCAATAATGTATGCCACCTACAATTAATAAATAATATGTATGTATTACACTACTGAGCAAATAAACTGCTGGACAATTGCTTTCAAGCAAGAAAAATTTCACCTAAATTTAACAGTTAATATTTTCTGAACCAGATATGATATCGACCTACGGTTTTAAATGGTTGATAGATTTATCCGTTGGGACACAATTGTCAATGTTGGATTTTCTTTAACTGTCAGAAAATTTTATGTACAGGGTGTTAAAGAAGACGATGATTTTTGCTTCAATTTTAATGGCGTGTAACTTTCACAATAATATTTTTAAATTTTATCAATCTACGTCAATTGAATCACTGGTTCATAGCAAACAAAGTAATTTGTCAAATTTTTTATATCTGCTATATTTTAAGAAATACCGATTTTTTTGGAAAACCTTGCTTTATTTCAACTTATTGGTAGCTAGATCTCACTGTGCGTTGTATCGGGCAAACTTTGCGAGTGATTATCATACCTTATGAAAAGCTTGATTATGTTCAGTAACAATAGTTGTACCCTAATGTTATGATGTACAGTGGCGTACTTATCCTATATGTCTATGATTTATGAGTATCTCACAATTTTCACGATTGTTTTATATTGGAAAGTACTCGCCCTAGATTAGGTCAATTTTTACTTATTTTTAAGTTTTTCATATCGCATTACAGGTATATTATACAGTGTGTTTACAAAATTTTAACAAAGATAAATTTTTTAATTTAATTTTTGGAAAAAATGCATTTATTAATTTCTAACTTATACTTCTAACACTATACTTATAAACCATAGACATATAAGTGTTTATAAGTACGCCACTGTACATAATAATATTTAGGTACAACTATTGTTATTGAACGTAATCAAGCTTTTCATAAGGTATAATAATCACTCGCAAAGTTTGCACGATACAACGCACCGTGAGATCTAGCTACCAATAAGTTAAAATAAAGCAAGGTTTCCAAAAAAAATCGGTATTTCTTAAAATATAGCAGATATCAAAAATTTGACAAATTACTTTCTTTGCTATGAACCAGAAATTCAATTGACGTAGATTGATAAAATTTAAAAATATTATTGTGAAAGTTACACGCCATTAAATTTGGAGCAAAAATCATCGTCTTCTTTAACACCCTGTATATAAAATTTTCTGACAGTTAAAGAAAATCCAACATTGACAATCGTTTTTCAAGGGATTAATCTATCAATCACTCAAAACCGTAGGTCGATATCATATCTGGTTCAGAAAATATTAACTGTTAAATTTAGGCGAATTTTTTCTTGCTCGAAAGCAATTGTCCAGCAGTTTAGAAAATCAAAAAAATTTGTATAAATATTTTATTTACATTTTTTTTTAATAACAATAAATAAACATAAATAGACTTTTTTTTAGCGATTTATAGGACCAAATTAGAATGTTTATAATGTCTTGAATTTACATCTTGCTTATTTTTGGATTATTTAAACATTTTTAAGGACTTTCAGGGTGTTTCAGTTAATGATGCACTCTACAGGAATCTCCTAAACCATATAAAATACAGAGATGGTTAAATTAGAAAAAGTTGCGCCCTACTAAATTCTGCAACATTGTGTTTTCAAATTTAAAATACTCCGAATCCTTCCGATGATATTTCGGCAAAATGGAATTTTCGCGATATAGTTTTTTAAATCTTTTTTGACTATCTGGAGAGATAAAGTGTACATTTTTATTAGCACTTTTTCTCCTCTACAAGTTGGTGGAATTAGATTTTTAATCCGACGTTTCTTTTTATCAAAACCATCATCAACTTGGCTTTTTTAAATAGCCGAGAACTTTTATTTTAATATTTTTAAATTCTCCTCCACCTTTATAATTCAACGAGTTATCACACCTAGTATTAATAATACGTTTCGGACTTAAAAACCCACCATCAATAAAAATAAGTGCTAATTCACCTTGTATTTATCAACTATCTTTTGTTTTCAAAGCCAACTCGAAATAATTTGACTCTGGACGTCGACTACTTTAATTTCTTCTAAAATATGTAGGGGAAAGAGGGATAAGATGGCGAATCGGGTAAGATAACGAATTGGAAAATTCCGATTATTGTAATTAGATTGCGCCACTTGGTTGATTGCCGAGTGTAGTAGGTGTGCATTGTAAGTTGCCTATGTATTAACATCAAAAATTGAATTGTCTACCTCACTTATTGCCTATAAATTGCTTTATAAATAAAAGAGACAGAGGAAGAAGCTACCTACTCTGCATATAACGAGTACCCCTGTTCCCTATGTCGTTAATGGGTTCATGCAGCATGCTCAGGACTAACATCTGCAGAAGCGAAGCGCAAAGCATATATTTGCGACTTTTATGACAATAACTAATATATCTTTCTATCTACTGTTTTTCTTTTATTCAATAATCCTCGGCATCTTACCCGCATGCTTTCGTCAGCTTACCCATACATGAGGGCAAGATGACGAATTTGTCATAAAATTTTGAACTTATGAAAAAAAAAATTACAGTGATGATAGCATGATAAGAAGCAAATTGTTGGGAACTAAAATTACCCTGAATGCTCTAAAATACGAAACAAAGTTTTAGGGTAAAATATGACGAAGAAAATAAAAATATATGCTTACTGTCGTCATCTTGCCCTCCTTTTCCCTATGTCAAGCTTCAGTTTAGACTTAAAACCATATATTTAATGCATTCAAACATATACCAAACATAAAAGCAAAATCTCACTTCAATTTACCGTCACTTTATATCAAATAAAAGAAACATGTCTCACCTTGTGAGCATCTGGAACATTCTAGCTTTCTGTCCGAATTTCCGGAAATGTCTAAACACCCCGATGGCAGAGTCCCTGTGGGTTGCACATATCCTAAGGGACGTCCAATAAAATTTTAAAGCTTCCAAGTGGTTGCCTGAAAGCACGGAAAATAATAAAATGATTGTCAGTCTCTGGATTTGAGACAAGTAAACAGGTGACGGATTTAAAAGAACTCCAGTATGGAATAACAAAGGAGTATTTCTATATAAAATGTGTGGGTAAAGCAACCGACACAAATATAACATTATGGTTTTCCTACGACAACCTATGAAAATGAGAAAAAAAGCCCAGTTAATTTTTGCTCGAAAGTGCCGTATATCACAAGCGTGTTGAAAAAAAATATTTCAATTATTCTAGTGTTGAAATATCAAGGCACACTATTTAATTTAAACATATGGTGCCAATTTGACAGACCACCCCTATTTATTAAAAAGAACAAATTTTATATAGCAGTAATTGTAAAGTGTTTAACTTATTTATCATGTATTTGTCGAGTGATTCAGAATTAGAGTGTGAAAATACGCCATCTGAAATTATAAAAAATATTAATAATATACTGGAAATTCTATTACCAGAAAAAACAAATCGCGCTGAAGGGAGTATCATGTATTAAACAACAAATGTTTATTGGTAGCGATAGCGTAGATAACAGAGCTCTAGCCTACAGATCGCAAGGTCACAGGTTCAAATCCCATCAGGAGTATTTGACTTATTTTTATAAAAACATTAAATAATTTATAGAATTATTTTAAATTGAAATCTTCCGGGTTAGGTGGATTTTTAAATTTATGTTTAATGCATCTTTCCTTGATTAAATTTAAAATTTTTCATTCTGGTTAATCTAGAAGTCAATCCAAGATTAGTTCTTCCTATGATATATAACACTAGTGTTAATATTTTCTTTTTCAAAAATCAAATTTCTTTTTTATTAATTTTTTGTGGTCGTAGAAAAAATAGTGTACATTACTCGTGTGAAAGTGATTATTCTAAAACTCGGAGAATTTAAATATCTCCTGGTTTAAACAGTATCACTTTTATCACTTGTTATCTAAATATACTAATACATTTCCGTTTTCTATAAAAACTCTAGAAAGAAATATTTCAAAGTATCTTACAAAGAAATCAAAAGATAAGTTAGCGGCAAGCGTAGAGATGCATTTGTCTTTTGCATTAAAGTACATGAAGACGCTAAAAAATTGTTCCCTAAGGCACGGCACAGGTAGACAATGACGACCGTTTCGTCCTTATTAGGACTCTACGGAAAGCCATCACCTGACTAGCATCTTTAGAAACAGCGAAAGCGCTTTTTCAAGACTTACTTATGAATAAAATAAGTAGTGAAAACGCCGCATCCCAATCTGTAGAAATCAACTCGAATGCAGAAGACAGCCACAGAACATTTGTAAAAAGAACTCTAGCTTACATGGAATATATGTTAAAACAGTAGACATACAATAGGTGCAAAATAAAGGGTGAGAAATTATTGTTTAACAAAGGTAGGTCATAAATTAAAATATTGTATCAAGCATATTTAAAATTATAAACGGTAAATCATATCTTCGACAATTATTGTTACAGATGTTGCGACAAGTTTATTTTTTTAACAATTGAATCATGCCGCCAGAAGGGTTAGAAGGGCGCATATCTCCGTCCCACCGCTACCCCTCTAACGTGCAATATACTGGCGCTTACCCTTCCCACTAGCGCGCAGAATGTTGCTTGCTACCGGATTTATTCGTTGCCTGTAACTCGTATTGTACAGGGTATCCCATAACTTATGGGCCGTAGAGTAACTGGAGATACTAGACATCAAACTAAGCCGATTATGTCATATAAGTTTTCTTTGTGATAATTAAAATATTAATTAAATTATGTACTATGTTTTTTTATGCTTTGGGGTGTTTAAAGGGAAATATCTCGGAAACCGGTAAAGATATTAAGATCAATCAAGTACACCTTTTCGACTCAGAAAATGCCCTTTTTAAGAAACTATAATTGAAAAATACCTAATATCACAGGTAGGAAAAAAATCATAGATTTATGAAGCCCAGTGTATGCAACTAGCGCTCTCTAGTTTCAAACTTAAAAATTTCTCCAAATTCTTATTTCATGCTTATAAAAACATAATATTGCCAATTTTTAATTCGATTCATGAAACCGTTTTAAAATTATAGCTTATATTCGAGAATAAACTTTTACTTTCAACACCCTGTATCTCTAGAACGAGTAACAATCCGAAAAAACTTATATGACTTAATCGGCTTAGTTTGATGTCTAGTATCTCCAGTTACTCTACTGCTCATAAGTTATGGGACACCCCGTATATTTTATCCCAGTAAATAATAACAGCTTGGGTACGATTCGACAATCAATACGCTGAAGCTAAACAATTACCTTTTTTTGACAACCATTCCCCAAATTTTGACGAATAATAAGGGTCCTCAGGATTGAGCTCTACCACTTTTCTTAGAAGCCCAGACGCAGTTTTGTGGTTTGGACCTCTTAATCGAGCTAGTTCCAAATAGGCTGGAGTAAAACTGGGTTCTAGGTTAATGCAGCGTCGCAGCATTTGTTCTGACTCTACTGTCTTATTGTTTTTTCTAAAAAAGAAATTACACTCTAAATTATAATCTGAACTTCAAGATTTACTGAAACAAATAGTTCAATATGGTTATAAATTATACTGTGGCACCTGTTTAATAAGGTCATTTGATCAACGACCTCCCACATCAACTCTCTTCTTATGTAACTGGTTTAATATCGTGAGATTTTAGAAATATTTTACCTGTATAGTTGTCCTAAGTTAAAATGAGCATTAACGTGATTTGAAGCATACTTGATCGCAGCCAAGAAGTGCATCTCAGCATCGTGATTATTTTTTAAAATAGTTCCTAAGTTGTTGTGAGCACTCGCATAAGTGGGCCACAACCTAGAAAGAAAGACATACATTTAGTACCAGAAAAAAACTTGCCTAATTGAAATCTAAAATAAAATATAAACCGTTATACAATGACAAGTAAAAAGAAAGCATCATAAATACATTATTACCCCTTTTGGATCTGCAATAATTGTCAACTATTGGTATCACAATTTTTTTACTACCGTGCGTAAATTCTTCTTTTGTGAATATCGGACATCCTCATGGCTAAATGTGAATAGTTTTGTCTAGGGTTATTGCTCTGAGTTTACAATATGTTTTTTGTTTTCTGTTCTTTTTAAGTTAGATAATATATCGTTTATACATATTATATACAGGGTGTTCCTTAATGACGTGCTAATACTTTAGGGTGTGATTCCTAAAGTCATTTTATGAAGAAAAGTTCATATAAACATATGTCCTAAACGGCTTAAATTTTTTGCTACAGGGTGTTGAATAATTTTTTTTAATGCGTTTTTTGTAATATCTCCGAAAGTACTTTAGATAATATTTTCAATTTTGGCACGTATTAATAGGACGTAAAACCACATGTTTTAGTTATAAAAGTTATTTTTTTGTCCCACCAGTGGCGTCCCTGCAAACATTTCCTCTGATATTTTTTAGAAAAAAAGTGGTACGCCACTGACATTCTTCCATGTGGATATTATTTCTGATTAGCCTGGTCAATTCTGCATAAAAATGGTTTCTTGCATTTTTCTCCTAAGGCACACCGTTCTTAACTAAAATAATTAAATTAAATTAGACGGGCGGAAGCATGCCTATTAAATGAAGGTGGTAATTTCCAACAATTTTTATAAAACAAAATTTTGTATTATCAATGTTAAAAATAATAAATTGTAGAGCTAATTTAATTATTTTAATTTAGAACGGCGTGCCTGAGGAGAAAAACTCAAGATACCATTTTTATGCAAAATTGACTAGGCTTCGACGTGAAAATATGTCAGTGGCGTACCACTTTTTTTTCTAAAAAATATCAGAGTAAATGTTTGCAGGGACGCCACTGGTATGATAAAAAAATAACTTTTATTACTAAAAGATGTAGTTTTATGTCCTATTAGCACATGCCAAAATTATAATAATATTATCTAAAGTACTTTCGGGGATGTTACAAAAAACGCAATAAAAAAAAATAATTCAACACCCTGTAGCAAAAAATTTAAGCCGTTTAGGACATATGTTTATATAAACTTTTTTTCATAAAATGACTTGAGGAATCACACCCTAAAATATTAGCACGTCATTAAGGAACACCCTGTACATTTCAAAATTATAATAATTTTTCCTTTCTTAATACTTACTTTAAGGCCATGTAGTAATGCGATTTGGCTAGCTCGTGCCTAGACGAGTCTCTAAGAAAATTTGCGTAGTTGTAGTGCATTTTGGCATTTTGGGGCAGGGTTTGCAATCCGGCTCTGCAAGAAGTTAAAAATATTAATGATACTTCGTTACTTGGTTGGTTTGTTGGGCTACATAATGATCGAGATATATACATTTATAAACAAAAAAATATATATATTTTTAATGGTTTCACTAGGTTGGTTTGCGGAAATACCTGTTTGACAATAATGTGTAAATATCTGTTATTTTAGTATTTTTTAAGTTTAAAATTTATCCATACGGCCAAGCTTCGTTTAGTTTGTGCACTATTTCTAATTTATCATATCGCGATAGAAAACAACGAAGACAAACATAGAAAGAAGGCAAACAAACGTTTTAATTGGTCGAAGCAAATTTGACATAAGAAACGTCAAAACAGCGCCACCATCGGGTCTGGAGGGAACCTTTGGACTATAGGCGGAACTTTCAAATATGACCATTTTAAAAATTTTGGCCGCCAAAATTTTAAAATGATATTTACAGCTTAAAAAACCATCAGGATTCTAATATTTAATTTTTACTATACTTGGAAAATTAAATGAGGATTGTGAATAGTTTGTTGGTTGTAAATATAATTTTAAAATTTTATGTGCAAAAATTTGGACAACCTTTCGGCTATAGGCGGGACTTTCAAATATGGCAATTTTAAAAAATGTTGCACACAAAACCTTAAAATGATATTTAAGGCCATCAAATTATTCACAATAATCCTCTTATTTGATTTTTCAAATAGAGTAAAAATTAAATATTAGGATTTTCTGATTAGATTTTTAAGCTGTAAATATCATTTTAAAATGTTATTTATTAAAGTTGTACAATTAGAAATAAAACTTCAGAAATCAGCTTATAATTAATTTTATTAACAACTACGATGAAAATATAGGTAAGATCAGTACCTCGTTTTTTCTTTATATTCCCAAAATGTACTTACTTTCCCAGATTAACCTACATTACCAGCTGTAGTGATTCTCATGGGACATTTATTCATGCAACATGCATAATCATCAAAGATTCATGTACCTATAGGTACTTCTTGAAATAGCTAACCTAAAAGAATATAAAATAAAAAAATTAATGAATTACTTACTAGAACACTCGATAGACTTAAAATTTTCTAATAGTCTAAATTCTAAATAATTGAATAGCAAAAAAAATATATTTTGTAGGTATTTGTGTTACCTACAATTAATAAATATACTATAAATGATTTAGTACACATCTACATTAATAAAAATTATTAAGTGAAAATCTCCTTAAAGTAAAAATATGTTTGGAACATAATTATTTTTGCAACAAGTAGATTTACTTACCTGCAACAAAAAGAAAACGGTCCTTTTGGTAAAAAGATTAGAAAATTAAAAATAATATAAAAATATCAAAAAAGCCTGGTCCGATTTACAGCTATGAAGAAAGAAAAAGGGGCAATTCCATTTGTGCCATTGACATTACAAATGTCAATGATTTGTGCTGGTGGTCAAGCTCAAAACAGGAAAGTTAGGTTGTAAAATAATTTAACAGCTCGTGCTATTCATGTCAAGTACCTATCTCTGTCTGCATCAAGTTATCTCCATTCGATGTAAAAAGAGACAAATATAGTCAGACCAAGTTCGTCTGCCGTAGCTCTCTTTGTAGAAATAACTACGTAGGTGTAATATTAACACATAACTAATGGGGATAAACGTAGGTCCTAACTTGAAAAAGTCTGGAGGTCTGACGTCACTCTAGCTGCGATCCCGCTCATAAGAAGTTTCACCGGGCTGATAGAAAACGGCGTTTCGACAGTTGAAAGCCACAGATGACATTCACAGCTGATTCTAGTTCCGCCGAAAAGTTACTAGATTTAGTGTGGACCGTAACAAGTTCACATGTCAGTTCGCGTCCTATTATTTTCGTTGTTTTTTGGGGTTTTTTAGTATTTTTGTTGCTGTTTTTTATATAGTGTATATAGAGTTTTCTGATTGAAAGTTAGAGTCATAACTAAAATGAAGCATAGTGATTGTTTTGTATACCAATATTTTAACCATATATACCATGTTTTACGTATTTTACCTAGCTGGTGCAGTATTACCGGCATTTATTACATTCTTTAATATTCACGAGCAAAGGAGAGTAGTGTGTCGATAAGTTAAATTTTTTAAATGCTTTGTCGATAATATTTATGTTACTAGTACATTACTTTATTGTAAGTAATTCCTATCACAATATCTAGGTAGTATTCAGTGGATACCTAATAGGTTCTTGACTTTTGTTCCAATTTGGATAACATCTCCAAAAGTTTCTTGACAACTTTAGTTAAGAACGATGATTTAAATAGAAAAATTTGTAAAGTCTTCTTTGATAAATTAAAATGGGAGATAAGGAACTTAATATTTAAATATTTTTTTAGTTTGTTAATGGAACATAAAAATAGTCCGGTCCTGTCTTTTTAGCCAACCTCTAAACGTAAAATAGACCAGACGTCAACAGGGTGCCATAAATGACAAGTTACTTGGCGTTTTCTTAAAAAAATTTGACAATATTACTTCAAGAATATCCCTCGTAACGCACACACTGTTAAATAAGCACTCTATGTATAGAGGTAACGGCGCCAATGGCAGTGGAATACTTCTTCGGTCTGCTCCCCGTAAAATCTCTAATCCTCAGATTCGATGATCAAGTACCAAAAATTGGTACTTTGTCATGACTGAACAAGTATACTAATTTATATAAACTGCTGGACAATTGCTTTCTAGCAAGAAAAATTTCGCCTAAATTTAACAGTTAATATTTTCTGAACCAGATATGATATCGACCTACGGTTTTTAACTGTTAAATTTAGGCAAAATTTTTCTTGCTCGAAAGCAATTGTCCAGCAGTTTAGTATAAAGTAGTAACTACACAGAATATGCATCTAAATTTATATGTTACAAATAAATTATATTAACTTTCGTTCGCAGTGGCGCAGCCAGAAAAAATGTTCGGGGTGGAGGGGTTAAAATTTAATTGTGTTTCCTGGTAGTTCTCTTCTTGGAGAACCGTGGCATTTTAATACCAATGAAGGTTATGGTAAATTTCCATAAACATTTTTTACTGTGAGTTTATATACCCGTCATATTAGTTTTCCTACGACCACCTATGAAAATGAGAAAAAAAGCACGGTTAATTTGGCTAGAAAGCGCCGCATATCACACGTGTGTTGAAAAAAAAATATTTCAACACTCGTGTTGAAATTTAATTTAAAAATATGGTGCCAATTTGACAGACCACCCCTATTTACCAAAAAGAACAACTTTTAGAAGGCAGTAATTGTAAATTGTTTAACTTATTTATCATGTATTTGTCGAGTGATTCAGAATAATAGTTTGAAAATACGCCATCTGAAATTATAAAAAATGTTAATAATATAATGGAAAATCTATTACCAGAAAAAACAAATCGCGCTGAAGAGAATGTCATGTATTAAACAACAAATGTTTATCGGTAGCAATAGCGTAGAGAATAGAGGTCTAGCCTACAAATCGCAAGGTCACAGGTTCAAATCCCATCGGGAGTATTTGACTTTTTTTATAAAAACATTAAATAATTTATAGAATTATTTTGAATTAAAACCTTCCTTGTTGGGTGGATTTTTTAAATTTATGTTTAATGCATCTTTCCTTAATTAAATTTAAAATTGTTCATTTTGGATAATCTAGAAGTCAATCCAGGATTAGTTCTTCCTATGATATATAAAATATGAAGAAATGAAAAAGTTAAACTACAAATAAAGGAAAAGCCTATTGACAAACTATGAAACCAGATACTAAGTGGAACAAAATTCTAAGTATGCTAATTTCAACACTAGTGTTGATATATTTTATTTTTCAACACTAGTGTTGAAATATTTTTTTCACAAATCAAAGGGGTTTTTAAATAATTCTTTGTGGTCGTAGGAAAAATAGTGTACATTACTCGTGTGAAAGGGATTATTCAAAAACAGGGAGAATTTCTGCACTTGGCTGACGCCTGGTGCTAAATATCTCCTTGTTTGAAAAGTATCACTTTCATTACTTGTTATATAATATACTATTGGAACTCACTCTAAATATTAGAATTTATTTCTAATTTAAAAAATATTAAACCCATCTTTCTAGACTGCATTAAGTATCTTTACGATATTTCAAGTTGAACTTTATGGCTAGAAAGTAGTAAAATAGGTTTATGGCAACACCATTTGAAACACCTATAAACACTGTTAAAGTATTCGGGTTACATCCGATATTTTCAAAAGTTATATTTGCCTTTAAAATTGTGAAATATGGCTAGCGATAAAACATGCTTTGAAACTGTTCATATTTTATAAATTGATTATCGTTAAGGCATGATACCATATAAATGGCTGCAGCAGCGGTAGCTTGTGCTTTAGAAATGCGGGGGTTAATACTATTTGTAGGTATAATTAATAATAATATACAGGATGGTTCACGACGAGCGTTCGTTAGAACTTTTGGGAAAATATTGAATAGTTGATTCTGTAACGAGATTGGAATGAAAATTCCAAAATCCGAGTGGAAGATTCCGAACGTAAGCGTAGCGAACGAGTATCAAATTTTCATTCTAACCGAGTAGCAGACTATATTTTCTCCACGACCAAAAATACTATTCACAATATTTGTAATTTTAGGTGGAGTATTATCCAGTTCCATATCTGATTCATCCGATTTTTCACTCATATTTTGACTTGCACTAAAATTTATCTGCTCACATTGACAGTTTCGAAATTCATGGCAACCTATGTCGTTTAGATCAATTACAGAATATTCATTCCGTATCTTGTTATGGAATGAAAATACACGCAAAACGCATAAGAAGCAAGTGTTTCAGAATAAATATTCCAACTCAAGAGCGAGAATTTTTACATTCTATTATCAAAAATGATTTTGGAATTATTGCATTCAGTAATGGTCGTGGAGAAAATATTTTCTAAAATTTTTTGAAAATATCATTTTTAACATTTTGACAGGCTGTATTTCCTTCAAGGGGCTTCACGTTATTTTCTAATATTTTTAAATTCTACCTAAAAAAATAACTTCCAGATGTCCGGTTAAACCGGAAGTTAAAATTCTTTATTTTTATTATATATTTATATATTTTATTTATAGAACTATTCACTTTATCCATAGTTATACAAGATACATATGTTATACGTATGTTAAAAAATATTCATAAATTACGCTGCACACTGCCGAAATTTTTCATAAAAATACAAGTTATTTTGTATGTCGCCGAAGAGATTTTTTAACTGTAAATCTAGACAACAAATATCTTTGAACGGATAGAGATAAAATAATAAAAATAAGTGATTTTTAAGTTTATTATTGCCATATTTAAGGAAAAAATCAGTATAATTAAATAAAAATGAAAAAAATCACGATTTAATCGAAAAAATCAGACTTATTGATGTTTTCGAAAAAATCGAGATTTATTGAAACCCTGGTTTAGAATGTTAAGCAAGATCCAAAAATACAATAAAATCAATTATAGAATATTTAAAATAACAAAGTTGTCAGCTACTTTCGGTGTAACTCGAAGTAATAATATATAAAAATTTTCAGTGGTTCTCCCAAAAGTTGTAACGAACCCTTGTCGCGAACCACCCTGTATATTCCATGGAAAATCAGGATCACAGTTTAAAGTAAAATTAAAAAATTAAGTATGGCAAATTCGGAGTAAAGTCGTTTTATATACGATTTATCGGCGGATGATCGACTCCAGAATGGCTTCGCCATTAATGTTTAATCAAAAATCATTCTTATTAAATTTAAAGCCGCCAAAACGAAACCAAGCAAACGCCACAAAGGCGGTCGCACTTGCCAAAGTAACACACGATCGAAAGTGCTGATTTTTGTTAAAGAATTTAACAAAGTTTTTTTGTTGATTTGGTTTCTAGGGACTTGTAGCTAACGAACATAAATAGTAGATATATGGATGTCTTCTGGTGTTAACTCAATAAGCGGATCCATACATATTCTGACAGTCAAGCAGCCCTTCGATCGCTAATATGCAACAAGGTAACCTCAAGACTGGTATGGGAATGATCGAAGAGAATAAGGCTAATATCGCCTTAACCACTTGGGAACCCGGATGTTCGTTTATGGGAGGTTTTAGTAGAGCTCATGTACTGAGTTCGTCTATTGCCAAGGAGCAACTGGAGGTCGTCTGGTGCTGAGAGGGGAATCACCCCTGCACTCTCGATCGTGCGACACTGAAATCTTTGCAGTCCCCGCCCAGCTTCTCTCCAGCTTTTTACCTGGCTCACCGTTAGCAGATTATGCTTGCTCACTCAATAGCCAACCCTGCCTAGACCCTTGAAGGGAGGTCCGCGGCGGTGGAGACCGAAATTTCTTCGACGATGATGGATAACGCAATAGCACACAGATGTCAGACGATTGACAGCCATAGGCGCAGACTTTTTGCAAGTCGCGGCCTCAGGTGTCGCGCGTCTCTGATGAGTCTCAGTAGGACAAAACGACTGATCATGGACTATGAAAAGACAGTGAACGCTTCAGTGTTTGGGGAACGGTATAAACCCATAACCCTCCGACCCGGTTGTTAGGCCGCGGTGCACTGAGGAATAGACGAAGGGGTCCACAGCGTGGAAACCCCGGACGCTCTTGACATTGACAATACAGAGCCCCCCCGTTGGTGGAAGGTATTCCTCCCATCTCCGATGCGGTAGTCTGCCTTGTATAAGGTTTTTCACGCCTTGAGGTGGACCTTGGTTAAAGTGCCTGTGTCATGTCATGACTGTCAGTTAATATCATAGTTGTTGATCGGACGTTTGCTTCGTTCTTGGGCGACTCATGTGTGGCTTTGCTTGGCAATGTGACGCGTACGACGCCAATATGGTATGGGAATGTCAAGAGGAACTGGAGGCCCTGGCAAAATTAAACAAAGTAATACTGCATGGGTACCAGGACACAAAAGTATTACAGGAAATGAAAAAGCCGATATACTTGCAAGACAAGGCTCAGAAAATACATTCATTGGTCCATAACCGGCACTCGGAGTACCAAGGTGCACAGTAGGAGATTGCATAAAGCGATGGGTCAGGAGTGAACACAAAATCCACTGAAGCAACAGACAGGGATTAGACCACAGCAAAATCATTGGGGATCCAGACCCAAGACTTACGAAACACTTGCTTTAAATTAACCTGAAAACCATTACAGGAATTTTGACAGGACACATGACTGTCAAGACCCATCTGCACAGAATGCAACTGTACAATAAAGACCTCGACTGCAGATTATATGAACAAGACAGGGAAACTGTACAGCACATAGTTTGCCATTGCGAGTTACTAGATCGGAAGAGGCCACAAATACTCGGGCAACCAAAACCGGAACCAGAGGACATTTTTACCCTCTCCCCAGTTAACCTACACAAACTAGTGCAAGGAACTGATTGGGCGTAAGAACCAAAAAGGGTAAGCACAATGGGCCAAACCTGGCCTAAGTGCATTAGGGCACGGGCGGGCCCTCGAAAAAAAAATGGGTGTCTGAAGGGGGAACCACGGTTATTATCATCTATTCTCATGGCTTAAATTTTTACACTCATAAAAATACAGCACATTCTACGTACATATGTATACTACCAAGATTCCTGAAGTTCATTAATTTTTTTTCCAATCTGACAATATTGCTGCCTCTCTTATCATTTAATGGGCATAACTGGAGAGTTTGATAGGCATAAAAGCAATTAAAGAAACGTTCTGGAGATTTATAATTATTGTAATTAAATTTAATTGGGTGAAATGCTTTTTATTGGCTCATTTCATGTCGCAGAGAATTTTTAAATTTTTTTTTAGAGTTATATACCCACTTTGGTAAGGGTTACTTTTACTAATTTAAGGGTCTACCATGGCTTTTAAGTGTTTTTTCACTCACTCCCTTCTTACAGTTACACCGATTATTCAAAAATGACTAGATCTAAAATTTAAAGTTTCTATAAAGGTAGTATAAGAGATTTTTTGTTTGTAAGCAAGTAGGGATAGATGGTTCCTTCTGCATCAGTTATGCCTAGCTTCTGCGCAGACGCCAGCAGTACGCAGGCGTGTGTCGCCTGTCATACACCTTACCAAAGCTGTTTTAGCTGTTTATACAGGGCTGTTTCAAACAGCTATTTTAAACAGAGCTCTGTTTAAAGCAGCTTTGTTAACAGCTATTTTAAACAGAGCTTTTAACAGAGCTCTGTTTAATACAGCCCTGTATAAAACAGCTAAAACATCTCTGTTATGGCGTATAACAGATTACATACATGTGCGCACTGCCGGCGCCTGCGCAAAAGCTAGGGATAACTTGATGCAGAAGGAACCATCTATCCCTACTACTTAAGCACTCTTATAATTCTAAAATTATATTTGTACTACTCTACTCCTTGGCGAAGTAGATGCGAAGATTTTGATAGCTGAGTGTCGGTATATCCTTTGAAAGCATCGCAAAGAAATCCGACACTGAGAGCGGCTGCCGCACTTGTCTTTTATAAAAAAACATCTCCGACATAAAAAAGGGATTACCGCTACTCAACCCTTGCAAAAAAGGACTTTATCGACAGTCAGGATTTGAGTAATAATTTTAAGTTGGTGTCACATTTATATGGATACTTATATTTTTAAATTTTATTAAATGGTAAATAGTGATGGGTTGTTTTAAAATAAATATGTTTTTTAATTGAGAAAGGAAAAAAAATAAGTCCCTTATACCATAAGGTTGTATTTCCTAGTAAAATAGTGAAGTTTTCACTTCTTGGTAGTTATGCAATCTAATTTGTACTTTATTATCTAACAGTGCTAGATGAAATACAACCTTATCGTATAAGGGGCTCTCAGGTGGTTTGAAACTTATTTTCTCCACTTCCACATGGAAATTTACTGTTTCCTTTACACTTAAGTGGCGGGTAAAGTAGGCTATTCCAGTTAACTGTGCGGCAAAATCTCATATTCATCCTAGATAGGTAATGAAACTGACCAATCACAGTAGTCAATTACAGAGAAGCCAAATTTACATGTTGTAAATTCGTTTTCTGACAGTTGAGAAAAGTTAGATTAACAATATGCTTCAAAAATATGTAAATCTGTCAGATGAAATTTGTTCTTTTTAAATTTAAATCAAAACATTTATCCCAAAATCTATGTATACACAATATTTTCCTAAAGAGTACACGAAATGGTGCAAAAATTGAACATAACAAAATTAACACCAAAATATATTTCTACCAAATTATTGTTATTTTTTGACCGAACTAAAGATTTGCACACAGACGCACTTTCTTATTTCAAAAATATTTTTATTTTCACTCATTTCTAGACAATTACTACAAACTTTTCATAAAATGTACTATATATCTACCAAATGAACGTTCTCTTACTAACCTTGGTTATTTTTTCCATATAAATAATATATTATTATAAATATTTATGCGCGGGGATATTTTCCGATATATTTTAAACGGGGATCCAACCGCAATTGATGTTAAAACTTTTTTATACGCAACAAACATAGAAAATTAACTGATAATTCTTCTTTAAATGGTGGAACATAAAGATAACCCGATAAAACAGACCAAATTATAAGATTTCTAGAAAAAAAATTCATTTCTACTAAAATTTTTAAGGTTACGTTAGTTCTACTTATAGTATTGACACCTCTTTCCACGTTAACAGTGTTGCTAGTTTGTAAATTGGTGATTATTTTGAAAAATTTGACCATAGCGAACGTTAAAAATTCATATTAATGCACAAAATCCATTTTTAACTGTTTAAAACGAATTCTATAGCTATTTTGTTGTACTTTCGAAGTTATAATTCTTACGCAAGCAGAAATAGACAGACAGACCCGACAAACCTATTTTTCTTCTATGCATTTCAGTAAAACAATTATTAATCAAAATACCTGGTTGAGAAAATAAATTGTTCGTTTCTATTAATACTTATATCGCTTTTTGTCTGTTATCCATCAAAAAGCCAAATGAGAGAAAGATAGATATATTCAAAAGTGAGTTTGTTTAAATATAAGAACTTACCCAAATCGATAATTATGTTACAGTGTAATTTGGTCCATGAGTTTGCCATCAAAATAAATTTTTGTTCAATTGTTTCTTATTACCGTTCTCACAAGTTCATGACCAACTTAAAAGACAAGTTATGATGCCTAATTTAAATAATTTTTAAAAATTCTTAGCATGAAGTTCGGATGTTACGTCGTAGAAAAAATATACTGTACAACTCGAGTGGATTGTCCATATTGCCCTCGGAAGTTTGAGCACTCCGCCTACGGTGTCGTGCTCAATTTACTTCCTCGTGCGATATGGACATCATATCCACTCTTGTTCTACAAACTACTATTTCATGCTTTCTTAAATGTTTGCTACCATTTGACTAGTAGACTTGTGTTTTTTTACAATATGTTTCTTACATTTTCGCAAAAATACCGCCCGGGCAACCGCCCGCCCGAGCCCCTAAGGCGGCCGTGGGTAACCCCAAAATAAACTGAAACTTCAACAAACTTAACTTGTTATTTGTTTAACAAGTATTGACCGAAAACCCAAGGAACATAATATATCTTTATTTTTCAGACGGTCAGGATAACAGATTAAAGTTTAAAAATAACTACGTTTAAATCAAACAGGGGTTCATTGTTAATTTAACTTTTATACTAGGACGTCAGTCAAGTTTTCTCGACTTTTGCTAATTTAGGAAGTTTCTAAAACATCCTAGTGGAAAATTTATACGTTCTTAAAGAGAAAACATGTCTTGAACAATGGAATAAATACTGAATAGATTTAGTAAACTACCTTAGATTGTCTGGGGCTAATTTAATCCAATTTAAACGTAACAACAGATATATTTAGTTAATAGGAAAAGTTGCGTTCCACTCTAATTTTAGCAACGAGCTTTTCTACTTTTATCTTGATAATTCAATTTAAACTTTGAACGATAACTAAAATAATATAACTGAGCAATAGAAAGTTGGGACATGTTTGATATGAACGAAATCTTTTAGCAGCTATTATCACTTTTTGACAGTGGCGTGCAGTGCTGTTTTAATCAGGGTAGGCAAAAATTGCATTTAAGACAAAAATATATATACCTTCCGTAGCATTCAAGCATCTAAATTTCAAATTTTGTCACAAAATGTCTTGTTTTTGAGTTTGTGGAAAGAACACTGTGGCAGAAGAAGAATAAAACGACATTGTTTGTTAATTAGTTCAACACGGCGGTCTTTATGTAAAAATTCTTTTTAAACATCGTCATAAAAATTGGTTTTGCATTTTAAATCCTGCAAAAGCCGCTCTTCAGAGATATTATTGTTAATAAGCGTGTCTTCCTGTGTGTTTTGTAAATAGGTATGAATTCTTTTTAATCCAGAAAAGGATCATTCTGCAGACGCGCTGCTAGCCGAAATAGTAACAATTAATAGAAAAGAAGGTTTTTTAGCGGCAGGTGGACAAAGTAGTGCATCTATCTTTGGCATTAAGTACTCAGGGACGCCAAAGGTAATGGGTTCCCTGGGGCATAGGTAGACAATGACAGGCTGTTTCGTTCTTATTAGAACTCATCAGAAAGACATAACCTGTAAGCGACCCCCAGTATAGCGAGACTATGCTTTCAAGGCATTTTTAAGAAATAAAAACGCGATTAAAACTCAGTAACGCCATCTATATGAATCAACTTAATGCAAAAGATCCGTAGAAAAATTGTTGTAATGCGAATATTTGTTTCCTATACTAGTGTGTTTGGCCTAACGTATTTGGTTTATTGTTGCTTTCGTCGACGACTATCTTTTGCATTGAGTTGATTCCTATAGATGGCGTTACTGGGTTTTCATCACGTTTTTATTTCTTAAAAAAGTCTTGAAAGCATAGTCTCGCTATACTGGGGGTCGCTTACAGATTATGGCTTTCTGATGAGTTCTAATAAGAACGAAACAGCCTGTCATTGTCTACCAGGCCCCAGGAAACCCATTGCATTTGGCGTCCCTGTGCACTTAATGCAAAAAATAGATGCACTACTTTGTCCACCTGCCGCTAAAAAAACCTTTTCTATTTACTTATACGGACACTAAACTCTACTACTTTATTTGTAACAATGTATATTTTTTTTCCCGAAACCCGACGGTGCGAAGTCTAGCAAAAGGCCGAAAACACTAATTATAAATTAAAAATCATCCACCTGATTAAACTAATGTTGCCAAAAACGAGGTCATTTATTATGTGAAATATTATTAGCTTACTGATTATTAAATATTATGAACCTATTAGCAAAAATTATTTAAATTGTCACAAAAGTGCTTCTTATTTTACGATACCTTATCCGTTAAACCCTTTAAAAATATCTTTACTAAACTAATTAATAATAAAACTTATAGAGACGTGTTTCATATTTTATATTGAGAAAGCGAAGTATTTTCTAAACTACGGTAAAACACCAGTGCACTTACCAAACGCGTGCTTTCTTGGCGCGGGCTGATAGATGAAGGAAGGTCGAAGGTTGAGACGGGTTAATTTGTTACATTTCTTTCTACCCTATTGCCTACCGGCTCTCTCGCTTGCTTTCACTCGTACAAAAGCAGTGCTTTTGCTTTTGCATAAGACTTTAATGTACACCGAGATCTTTGCTTTTAGAACGGTCCTACGGAATGCTTATACAGGCATCTATAGTTTATGATATAAATAAGCAAATAATGCGTTCGTGGAAATGATATAGGATTCATTTTTCGGTCCTATATTATTTATTAATGTAGAGATAAAGTGCCAAGGTTGGATTGCACGAATAATTTTTTTTTTTATGATAAAACACCTGCACTGTAGAAAACATCCTTTAAGGCGCTCTGGGAGCGGTGCGTGTGCGAAGAAAGCGATTAACGTTGGTCTTGAAACGTTGAAGATTGTATTCATTGGGAAACACGACCTCAGGAAGATCATTCCACAAAGATGACGTTCTCCAGATGAAAGAATTCTTGAACAATGAAGTTCGAGGAGTGCTAAGCTGAACAACATATGGATGAGCGGCAGTGGTTCGCCGTGTATTTCTGTTTTGCATTGCTCTAGGTGGAATCAAGTGGGCAATGTCAGTCGAACACCTGCCATGGAAATATCTGTAAAAGAGAGCCAAATCACCAACCTGTCTTCGATGCTCCAGGCTATCGAGGGTCTTGGTCAGCTCGGGGTCGCCGATCAGACGAACGGCTCTCCTTTGAATGGAATCCAGTAGCCGAAGGGTCTGCTTGGGTGCAGAGCTCCAGACATGAGAGCAATATTCTAATGATGGTCGAATCTGGGCTTTGTAGAGTGTCAAAAGTTGATGAGGTGTGTAAAATTGTTTGTGTTTGTTTTATTGTTTACAGGGTAGGCATTGTTTTTTTGCCTATATTGTATGCACGCCACTGAATAATATGTATGGCTGTGTCTATACTAATTAGGCGGTATTGTTATTGTGAGTGTTTTTGTTTACATCTAAATGTATGTGATTTTGCAATGGCGTAATCCCCGAGTGGAAAATACACAAAAACGATAATTAAGAATTGGCAACATGATCCATTAAATTAAACGGTTTTTACTGACTCGATAAACCTCCGTGTTAAGTGCAGTTTTAAAGTTTCTCTCTAAAAGAAAAATGCAGTTTAAACGTTCTTATGGAATTTCCATATAAATAGTTTTATGGACAACTTGGAAACTTCAAAATGGAGTTTCCGTCCGGGCGATTGAATTAAATGTGTGTCGCGGTCGATTATATTGGGCTTTAAATCAATGCGAAGTTCTTTTATATAAAAAGACGAAGGGATGTGTCAAAAAAGTTAAAATTACATTTTTTTTACATAAAAAAATCTTTTAAAAGAGATTTAAGGTAAAATAGGTATTTTACATGGGCTTACAAACACATAATCACATTTTTTACCGATAATAAAACTTTTCTTGTAAAATAAATAAAATTCACGTTACGAAATTTTTTCACGAAAATCTAAAACTTAAAAGTATAAATATTAAGGTAAAGTCTGGAATCAGTGACGGCACTTAGTAAAAATTTAAGACGTTCTGCAAAAATCGCGGCTCAGAGGTGAGTTACTGACAATCGACCGTGGCGACCCGGGTTGGATTCCCGGAGTGGGCATATGTACTGGGTGTCCCACTAAGAATGGCTCTCGGCCGTATCTCGGAAACTACTGGTCATAGAAACTCAGGAAAAAAAAATCATAACTAAAGTGGTCATGAGAAAATTCTGGAAATAATTTTTAAGTTCCGCATTTTGCCGCAAGAGGGCGTAATTGAAAAGTAAATTTTAAAAGTTTACATATCTCCGAAAATTCCACATTAAGGTATATCTTGATAACACCATTAAAAAGCTTGGACAATTATGCATCATTTTGATCTTATGCTCATTGGCGTACCGACTTTAATAAAAGGGGGGGAAGCGGTTGAATGTGTAATCAGTTAAATCGCTGTAACTTATAAACGACTTATCCGATTTTAGCAAAATAAAGACTGTTTGGAAGAGAAATGTATGCACTTTCACCAATCGTATTTAGTTGTCCATAATAGTTCTAAAAAAAAATGCTAGAGGGCGCAATTTGTAATAACACATTTTTTGATTTTACTCCGAAAAAATAAATTATACGGTATAATTATGATACCATAATCGAAAAGAAGATTACATTTTCTAAAACAAATATTAAAACCGCAGCTCGATATCTCCCTTTGTTTCAGCGTTATCGCCAATAGAATAATTTTTAAAAGTAAGCGATTATATATTTTTTAGAAAAAAAGTGGGACGCCACTGATATTTTTTCATGTGGATATTATTTCTGATTAGCCTGGTCAATTCTACATAAAAATGGTATCTTTCGTCTTTCTCCTCAGGCACACCGTTCTTAATTAAAATAAATTAGCTCTATTATTTATTATTATCATTATTAACATTGATAATGAAAAATTTAGTTTTATAAAAATTGTTAGAAATGACCACCTTCAGTTCCGCCTGTCTAATTTAATTTAATTATTTTAATTAAGAACGGTGTGCCTGAGGAGAAAAACGCAAGAGACCATTTTTATGCAGAATTGACCAGGCTAATCCGAAATAATATCCATATGAAAAAATATCAGTGGCGTCCCACTTTTTTTCTAAAAAAAATATAATCGCTTACTTTTAAAAATTATTCTATTGGCGATAACGCTGAAACGAAGGGAGATATCGAGCTGCGGTTTTAATATTTGTTCTAGCAAATTTAATCTACTTCTCGATTATTGTATCATAATTATACCGTATGATTTATTTTTTCGGAGTAAAATCAAAAAATGTGTAGTATTACAAATTGCCCCCTATAGCATTTTTTTTGAGAACTATTATGGACAACTAAATACGATTGGTGAAAGTGCATACATTTCTCTTCCAAACAGTCTTTAGTTTGCTAAAATCGGATAAGTCGTTTATAAGTTACAGCGATTTAACTGATTACACATTCAACCGCTTCCCCCCCTTTTATTAAAGTCGGTACGCCAATGAGCATAAGACCAAAATGATTCATAATTGTCCAAGCTTTTCAATGGTGTTATCAAAGATATACCTTAATGTGGAATTTTCGGAGATATGTAAACTTTTAAAATTTACTTTTCAATTACGCCCTCTTGCGGCAAAATGCGGAACTTAAAAATTATTTCCAGGATTTTCTCATGACCACTTTAGTTATAATTTTTTTTTGTCATCGATGTAATAGAAAAATTAGATTTTAATGTTCAGTGGTAGTAAATGAGTTCCCTTTGTCCTTATAACAATCTCCCCGGTCTGTGAATCGCAGGAGATTCCAGACTATTACAACTAACATAAAATTGAATAAGTTATATGACCGAAGTTGGTGAGAGAATATCAGGTCCTCCGTAGCGAAATTGGCAGTAGGCTTGAGGCCTAATGGAGAGGTTCTGGGTTCGATTCCCAGCGAAAGCATAAAACTTTTTCAATTTTATTCTTGTCTGCACGCCGGAAAATATTTTTCAATTTAGACAATATTTTAGTTAAATTAAGATTTTTTATTTTTTTGGGAGCTCTGCAGCACTACAGCTCTTATGCACCCCGCCACTAGTTAACAAGTTAAAACAAATTTTTTGGGAAAAGAATTGTACTAACAGTATTTCATATTTTTTCCGACCAATAACAAATGTCGAATGAAACAATTAGCTGAAAGTTTTATTTTTATTTTTAGACAACTGTTGAATCGTCAAAAACAGCAGAAATTCCAATTCGTTAAAAGCCTGACCGAACAGACTGCATTAAAAAAGCTTGTACTTATAAAGTACACCAATTTAGGCTGAAACGGGTTAAGTAAAATGGAATCATGTTTTGAATTGACAAACAACATTAAAATACCTCAATAAATTAAAAGGTTTTGTATTAAAGCTTATTTTGGAATATTCTATAGAGGTTTTGTGAGAAAGTTGACCATATATGTAAATTTGCTACATATTTGATTGTTATATTTTTTCTGAATTTATGATCTGATTTGACTGATTTTTTTGCAGTGTTGGTTTCTTGACAATTTTTGTTTTAAGCCGGCTGCGGTTGTAATAAAGAAATAGTTTTTTTTTTCAAAAATTTGTAACACCTTGTGAAGCATTTTTTACTAGCAATCGAAACTTGTAACTTAATTTTTATCTGACTTTTTCGTTTTTTCTTCACTTCATTATCTTTGTTATTAAAAAAGCTACATAGTTTTATAGCTTAACATGTTTTATAATAGAAGTTTTTCTACTCCCACATTGAAATTTGCTGTTTCCTTTACACTTAAGTGGCGGGTAAAGTAGGCTATTCCAGTTAACTGTGCGGCATAATTTTATAACAATCCTAGATAGGTAATGAAACTGACCAATCACAGTAGTCAATTACAGAGAAGCCATTGTTGTTCCTAAAAGTACTGACCAATCACAGTATATTATTTTTACTGAGGCTCCGCCTCCTTTTTCAAGACACTAAATTATATAATTTAAATGCATATGGTACAATTTGTTATTAATTTGTTCAATATAATAAAATTTAGACGCATTTATAATAGATTTATCAATAATGCAACCTGCTGAATGTGCATAGAAAATTAATTTCATGTAGCACCATTTATCAGGTGGTTTTCCCATAATTAGTTTAACGTTTTAAAAGTCGAGAGGTAGAGCGTTTGACTATGGAACCAATGGTCGTGAGTTCGAGCCCGGCAACCTGAAAACTTTTTTTTACATTTTTTAGCATGAGGTTTGTAAGTTTGGTCGTAGAGAAAATATACTGTTCAACTCGAGTGGATTGTCTATATTGCCCCCGGAAGCTTGAGCACGACGCCGTAGGCGGAAACTACTATTGTACAACAAGAGTGGATATGATGTCCATATCGCACGAGGAAGTAAATTCCGTAGTAAACTTTCGAGGACAATATTGACAATCCACTCGAGTTAAACAATATATTTTTTCTACGACTTTATGCTAAAAAATTTAAAAAAAAAGTTTGTAGGTTGCCGGGCTTGAACTCACAACTATTGGTTCCATAGTCCAACGCTTTAACGCCTGGACTATGGAAGCGTTTAGTTAATTATCGGAAAACCAACTGATAAATAATGCTACATGAAATTAATTTTCTATGGACATTCAGCAGGTTGCATTATTGATAAATTTACTGTAAATGCGTCTAGATTTTATTATATTGAATAAATTATTAACAAATTGTACCATATGCATTTAAATTATATAATTTAATGTCTCAAAAAAGGAGGCGGAGCCTCAGTAAAAATAATATACTGTGATTGGTCAGTACTTTTATTAACAACAATAGCTTCTCTGTAATTGATTACTGTGATTGGTCAGTTTCATTACCTATCTAGGATGGATATGAGATTTTCCCGCACAATTAACTGGAATAGTCTACTTTACTTGCCACTTAAGTATAAAGGAAACAGCAAATTTCCATGTGGGAGTAGAAAAACTACTATTATACAACAAGAGTGGAGAGTGTCTATATCTCACGAGGAAGTAAATTGTAGTATCAAATTTGAAGAAATAGTCCATACTTAAAGTGGTGTGGAAAGAAATAAGAACACAAAGTCTTCCTCCACTGTTATATTAATGAAATGTACTATCAAACTTCCGAGTGCGATATATGTATATAGACAATCCCCTCGAGTTTAGAAGAACAGTATATTTTTTCTACGACCAGAATTATGAACCTCATGTTAAAAAAAGTTTGCAGGCTGCCGGGCTTAAACTCACGATCATTGGTTCGATATTTCGACGCTTTACCGTCTTGGTAAAACTCTTATAGATGCGTATATATTTTCTTATATTGAACAAATTAATGACATATTGCCCCATCAAAAAATTATATAATTAAGTCTGTTGAAAAAGAAGGCGGAGCCTCAGTAAATATAATAAACTGTGATTGGTCAGTACTTTATAAGAACGCCACAGAGAAATATAATTTTTCTAAAAATGTTGTCAACTAATGGGAAATTTCCGGATTTGTAAGAGCAAAGCACAGAAGCATGATAGGTCGGCGCTGTCTCCAACTGGAAAGGAGATATTTTTACTTACAGTGTTATATTCGTAGGATATTCTCTAGGATCACTTGTGGTTATGATCTGCTAAAAAAAAAGACTTTTTCCGTATTGTGTGCATTCGTGGAATTTTTCTTAACAAATGAGAAATTTTATTTTAAATGTCGCAACACTGTGTAGCTCTGACAGTAAGAATATGAAATTTTGCCGTACAGTTAACTGGAATAGCCTACTTTTCTCGTCACTTAAGTGTATCTAAATGAAACAGCAAATTTCCACGTGGGAGTAGAAAATAGTATGTTATTAACCAAGGGTTTGACAGCTATCATTATTGTCCGAGCGTCCAGTTAAAATCACGAGGAGCGGAGCGACGAGGAATTTTTGACGGGAGGGCTATAAAAGTATAGCTATAGTCTATTTCGGAAAGGTGTAGAGTAATATAATGGGAAATCCGTCCAGTTCCGCTCAATTTCGATATCGGCCATAGGCGCACGTAAATGTTGTGCATGAAATTATTTATGATAACTAAAAAGATAACTTAATAAAGAAGGAACTATTAGTTATAGCAAATTTACACAAACATCGTTTTATGAAATATGCCGTGGAAGATATAGCTGAAAGACATAGTGTAACTGTGCTGTGCGCACCGCCATGTCATTGCGACCTAAATCCTATAGAACTTATATGGGCACAAGTGAAAGGATTTGTAGCAAGACACACGACATTCAAAATGAAAGACGTTAAGCTATTGTTGGATCAAGTCATTAAAAGTGGCACCGGAGAACTGGCGAAAAGCAGTCCATCATGTCATTAAAGAAGAGAAGAAAATGTGAGATCTTGACCACCTGATCGATCGGACCGTCGATCTGTTAATTATAACGTCAAAACGAGGTGACAGTTCCTTAGAAGACAAAGAATATTATGATTTTTTATAATTTAATTTCTTTATAATGTATTTTTTGTATTTTGTAGTTATTTTTATAGTGTTTAATAAAAAATAAGTGTACCTAATACTATGTACATAATGCACGCCTTTGTCACACAGTTTTCAGTGTTTGTGAATGGATAGCAATAAGTAAAACTCATAAAATGACCCAAACCCGGGTGATTCTACATGCACTCGATGAAAATAAAGAATTTTGCAATGAAATCAATGGCAAATTATGAAAGTAGCTTAAATATTCGTTGGGTCACTCTGTAGTCCCTTTTCATACCAAATGAGCTTTTATTACTCTACAACTTTCTGAAATAGACTGTAGTTAGATTAATTAATAATTTTTTTTGGAAGCTCTGCAGTACTGCATCGCTTATGTACCAGGCGCCGCTGTTCAATAATATTTTTACGTTATTAAATAGTTAAATTCCTATTTTATCGCTGCATTTACTTCACAGTTTAGAAAGTATAGAAAACTGTCCATCAAAATCCTCGTCTTCCTGGCTACTTCTTTATACAATAATAATATCCATTTAAACCTGCACCTTTCAACTGTTAACATCGCAATACTCGTCGCAATTTTCCTTTGAAACTAGGAATTTTCCAGCGCGTTTCCTTCGGAAAACTGCTAACTATTTAAAGTTTAACTTTATGATTACTCGGTATAAAATTAGCGAGCGCAGCAGAAATTTTTATCGTTTTCACACTCAACCGATTAAAAAATTGCGTTTTTGTTATCGGAGCCGTAAAAATTTCCATTCTTCTGGTTAGGCGTGGTTTATGCTGATAATAGTTTTTAATGGGTGCTATTCCATTTCCTATAAAATAAAAAGGCTGGATTATTGTATATATTTTAAAAAGTACTGAATTTTAAAAATTAGCACATCTATAGGGTGTCCCAGATCATGATGCACTCTACAGGGATCTCGTAAATCATATAATATTCAGAGATGGTTGCATTAGAAAAAAGTTGCTCTTTCATAATTTCTGCAACATTGAATTTTCAAATTTAAAAAACTCCGAATCCTTCCGAAGATATTTGGGCAAAACCGAAATTTGCCATTTGGTTTTTATTTTTTTCTGACTCTATTTGAAGAGATATGTATATATGAATAAAGTTTACATTCTTACTACCAATTTTTTTTTCTACTCTTCTTCTTCATGTACCATATCCATGTCGGAGGTTGACTATCATCATTGCTATTCTTATTTTGGAAGCTGCTTGCCTTGAATAGGTTGGAGGACAAGACATTGAACCATTCTCGTAAGTTCCTAAGCCAGGATTTTCTTCTCCTTCCAGCAGACCTCTTTCCCACGATTTTTCCCTGGATTATGAGTTGCAGAATCTCATACCTTTGACCTCTCATGATGTGTCCAAAATATTGCAGTTTTCTCTTGTTCACTTCATGATCTCTACGCCCTACTCCATTCTTCTTAGGACTTCTGCGTTTTTCACATGTTCCGTCCATGGTATTCTCAACATCCTACGGTATGTCCACATCTCGAAGGCTTCTAATTTTCGCTTGCAATATACGTTCGGGGTCCAAGCCTCCACATCATACACAAGTTAGTGTAATTACATTTTTATTACGACGTTTCGGTTTTGAAAAACCATCATCAACTTTATTTTTTTAAATAGTCGGTAAATTTTATTTTGATTATATCAATTCATTCAATAACGTATCACGCCTTGTATTGATAATACGTTTCGGACTTAAAAACCCATTATCAATAAGAATAAGCGGAAATTCATCTTGTATCTATAAACTATATTTTGTTTCAAAGCCTACTAGAAATAATTTAACTCTGGACGTCGACAACAAATCATATTCAATTTTTCTTCTCTTGAATAATGTTTCATCATATTTATTTAAAAAAACTACAATTACACAACTTCTCAAAAATATAAATTTTTTATATAGTTTGTGAAATAAAAATGTTAATAATATCAAATAAATATTTATAAAATTCTTGTCCTGAATCCCTGTGATGAAATCAAAAATTGGTTTTGTAAAGACTGATCTATTATCATATAAAAATATAGTTAGCGTTAAGAAGACAGAAGATTATTGAGACATGTAAAATTAGAGCAATAAATAACATGAAAAAATAGCTTCATAGAGAAGATATGAGATAGCTATGAAATATGTCAATAAGGGTAATCAGAAGCCTTTTAGGGGTCCAAGTATCATTTTTTAACAAATTGATTTGATTACTGACTTATATTTAGTAAAAAAATAAGTTTTATGTCCTTAGGTCTTAGAATATTTTAAAGTTTAACTACCATGTCAATTAATTAATTTCTTTGTCTAAATCATAACGATAAGCAAACACACCAGCTTATCTCAAATGCTACATATCTACGTTGCATCTAAATTTCAAAGACGTCATATTAAAATCTATGTAGAATCTGAAAGCAGCATCGTCTATAGTTTCACCGTCACAAATTTTACTGTCATGCTACTAGCTCCACGACGTTGCCAATTCCTTTACTGTTACGCTTGGATGTAATTAAGAGAGTCAAGTCTTAAACTCAACAGCGAACTTTGAAGTCTTAGGCCCTGGATCTGATTACTCAGGTGTCGTTAATTTTTTATATTCCTAGTTAGAAGACACAAAGACCCATCGAAGTCTTCGGATCGCTAAATCACGGAAAAGCATGTGTCCAAATTTAAAACAGTTCTTAATTGACAGATCCGGGTTTTAACGGACAAAGTTTTGTATTGTAATAGTTATTTACGATATAAGTGTTGTAAAGATTCATATTACAATACGAGATGTTAAAGTTGTCAAACGGGGCGTCAGCCGAGTTTAATAAAACATCTAGTGTAGTAATATGAATTTACAACAAGAATATTGTACAAAATTTTATCTACTTTCATCTATGAATAAAAATATTTGGCAAAAGGCATTTTTAAAAATAAAAATGCACCTGTAAAAATGCACCTGTTATTAAGTTTACTAATCAAGTTTTTTATGTTACCTTTCGCATAGTTACTGTTTCGCATGGTTACTGTCGAAACTTTGTCAAACCAATTCAAAAATATAAAAAGCGTTTTTCAAAATGAGCGATTCTGATGGAAGTTTACCCTCTGATATAGAAGCAGCGGCAAACGAAGCGATTTCAAGTGTAGTTCCGATAAAATCCAAGGCGCGGTATGAGTTGGAGTATCAGAAGTTTGAAGATTGGTGCAAAGCTAACAAAATAAAGGAGGTGTCTGAGAAAATCATTTTGGGTTATTTTTCCGTAAAGCAACGCTCCCAGAAACCATCTACACTACTCAATGTTGAGAACTATGATTTCAGTCAAAAAAAATCAAGATATAAGCAGATCTTCTCAACTAATCGCATTTTTGAAAAGAAGTTCAGAGGGTTACAAGGCCAAAAAGTCCAAAGTTTTCACAAAGGAAGACGTATGTAAGTTTCTTAGTACTGCAGATGATGAAACAGATTTACTTGTGAAGGTTGTTATGATAATCGGCATTTTTGGGGCTTATCGGTGCAAAGAACTAGCTAAGTTAATGTTATATATATATATCAAAATAGTGATGCACCTCCCAGCCTGTCGGAATTAATAGTTTTGGAAGTATACCAAAAAAGATTGCAACAAAACTTGGATTGAATAATCCCGAAGGATACAGTGGACATTGTTTTAGGAGGTCCTCAGCCACCATTTTAGTTGATGGTGGTGCAGATATGCAGATGTTAAAGCGTCATGGGGTCTGGAAATCCTCTTCCACGGCAGAAGGCTACGTTGAGAATTCTTTAGAAAATAAGAAACAAATAAAAAGAAGATCATGGTGTCAGACACGGATTTAATGATTGGAAAATCGAACGTAAAGGGCTCACATCCATTACTGGTATACATATTTTTAACTGTAAAAAGTGTATTATTAATGTTTATAATAAACCTTAAGTGTTATATTTTAATTAATAATTGGTAATTAATTTTATAATTGTTAATAATAAATCATTCTTTTAAAAAGTGTGCTTTTATTTACCAGCAAAATTTTTATAAAACCGTTTTTTCCATTACAGCACTAGTGCTGTAAAGGCATCTATTACAGCACTAGTGCTGTAATAGATGCTCTTACAAGACGATTTACAGAACTGTAAAATTCATATTACTAAATGAAAGTAGATAAATATATTTTTGGGGTTTTCATTAAAATCATCAAGAAGTAAGTGTTTTAGTACCTACTGTGTTCTTTAATAGTTAATAGAACTAAAACTATATTTGCAAGAACAACCCGATAAAACTATTTATCGGTAAAACGATGTAATTCCAAAAAAAAAAATTAACACGAACGCCCCATGTGCACTGTCAGAATACCTATGGTGATTCTCAACTGATTCCTATTCTTTAGCTGCTTCGTTACCCAGGGGTCTGGTTTCCTAATGAAGGATTTACTGTGGTGCAATGTGTGTTACTCCAGTAGATTAAATGTCCCCTCCTGTTCTATGGCTACCTAGCATCTCATAGTGTACACCCTGGAATACCTTCGTGTGCTGGTAGACCCACTTCGTATTATTTTGTCATCTTTTTTAAAGCCTCAAATTCTTCTTGTAATTCCCCTACAAGTCTTGATGTCACCGTGGTAAACGTTAGCGGGCTTGATTGTCAGTCAGTATATATGGATACTTTTATTAAGGTACGTCCTCTAGTCTTCATAATACTTTAAGATGGTATATCTTTCTGCTTGGAACACTGTGGAAGATTTACCCAGCGAGAGGTAAACATTTTTTTCCAGTCTTACTCCGTCTATCCCTGAGGCGTTACCTTTTTTGATTTTTGAGCCGTCTCTGTATCAGATTATTGTCACAAGAGTCGTTTCTTAGGTAGGTTCATTAGGTATGCAAAGGGACTACAGAGTGACCTAACAAATATCTAAGTCACTTTCATAATTTGGCATTAATTTCACTGCAAAATTTTTATGTTCATCAAGTGCAAGTAGTACCACTCGGGTTTGGGTCAATTTATGGGTTTTGCCTATTGTTATCCAATCATAAACACTGAAAATGGTGTGACAAAGGCGTGCAATATGTACATAATATTAGTTACACTTATTTTTTATTAAACATAAAAAAAATACAAAATACAAAAAATACATTATACAGAAATTAAACTAAAAAAATCATAATATTCGTCATTAAAGGAACTGTCATCTCCTCTTGACGTTATAATTAACGGGTCGACGGTCCGATCGATCATGTGGTCAATATCCCACATTTTCTCCTCTTCTTTAATGACATGATGGACTGCTTTTCGCCAGTTCCCTGGTGTCACTTCCTTAATGGCTTGATTAAACAGTAGCGTAACGTCTTTCATTTTAAATGTCGTGTTGTGTCTTGCTACAAATCCTTTCACTTGCGCCCATAAATGTTCTATAGGATTTAGTTCGCTTAAAAGTTCATGTTTAATTCTCGGCCTGCCAAAGAGCGGCGTGGAACTCTGCAGTCTATAGAGTCCTCTATCTTCATATGTATTCTTAACACAACTTGGCAAGGCGCATTTTTTGTTACATCGACACCGCAGACGCTAGTGCTGAAAGCGACACGAATCTCGGCAAAATCTAAACATGAAGCGTGTATAACAGGCTCCCGAGCGTCTTAGTGTTACTGTTACAATGGATTATAATTCAGAAGTTATATTATCTCCATACATACCTCTTAGAAGCGGATTATCCAAAGTTTCACAAACGTACGAGCATATACAGTATACACTGACTATGTAATTGCCAAAGTTCTTTTGAAAAAACTTGAAATAGGGTTAGTGTTATAGAGTTAGCGAATCCGCCGTATAGGATTTCTGACCATATTTTACCCCTCTTATTAACTAGAGGGGTTTAAATTTATATTAGTTCATATTCAGTGTTTTATGGAATTGACCTATTTTATTTAAATCCGTAAATCTTGCTGTTAACATATATTATCGCATTGCTATAATAAACGAAAAAATTCACCATTTGTTTTTTGGTCTTATGGTTCGACGGCGCCGCCACTGGGGGCGTGCTAAAGAAGGAGTGACAATGAAAATTTCATGAGTTTGTTTTTATCTGAAAGTCAAGGATTAGATGTCAGTGACCCGTGCCTTATAACGATGTTAGCTGTCATGTTAAGTAATCAAAATTAAACCTCCCTTAAAAATCCAAGACTGTCACAAAATGTACATACAACCACAATAAAAAAAGTTATAAATGCAATCAACGATTCAAACTATTCCAGTATTTCACAACATCAAGACAAACAACAAGTTTTCAAATCTTAAAGACAACTGCGTCAATAAATCTTGTTATTAAGTAAATTTACGTTAAAAATTTTTTGTTTAACCATAAACATTTAAATAGTTTAATTAAAAAAGTAAACCAAATTGCTAGATGACCGTACGCGGCAGAAGCCTCGAGGTACGGTATAGTTTGTTCTAGTTTGAATTCTGTTCCGGTGATACTCGAACAAAAAGTATGCAATCCAAAAAACAATAGGGTAGATCCGTTTATATTAGTAGGGTAATAGTTTTTCCATGGGCATCCGGCAAATTTAGTCTGGTTTTAGGGGTACTTACCCAACTTTTTAAATGATCGTTTAAAAAAAGTATAGTAGTGTTTTTCTAGTCACTCATTTAAATATATTCCATAACCTCCTGTATATTTTTTAAGTGCTTCACCATGTTTTTTTTTTTTTTTTTTTTGTATGATAAAACACCTGCACTGTAGGAAAAATCCTTTAAGGCGCTCTGGGAGCGGTGCGAGTGCGAAAAAAGCGATTAACGTTGGTCTTGAAACGTTGAAGATTGTATTCATTGGGAAACACGACCTCAGGAAGATCATTCCACAAAGATGACGTTCTCCAGATGAAAGAATTCTTGAACAATGAAGTTCGAGGAGTACTAAGCTGAACAACATATGGATGAGCGGCAGCGGTTCGCCGTGTATTTCTGTTTTGCATTGCTCTAGGTGGAATCAAGTGGGCAATGTCAGTCGAACACCTGCCATGGAAATATCTGTAAAAGAGAGCCAAATCACCAACCTGTCTTTGATGCTCCAGGCTATCGAGACGAACGGCTCTCCTTTGAATGGAATCCAGTAGCCGAAGGGTGTGCTTGGGTGTAGAGCTCCAGACATGAGAGCAATATTCTAATGATGGTCGAATCTGGGCTTTGTAGAGTGTCAAAAGTTGATGAGATGTGTACAACCTTTTGGTGCGGAAAAGTACACCAAGTTTCTGTGCAGCTGCCTTGGCAATTGCGGCAACGTGATCATGCCAAGACATATTACCTCCCAGATTGACCCCCAGCAAATTAATAGACGGTGCCAGGGGAATTGCGTGTCCTGCCATGACTATATCTGGTTCTGCAATGTTAACCTATTTGGAGAAGACTGCTGCCTGGGTTTTCTTAGCATTAAATTCGACTTGGTTACTGTCACCCCAAGCCAAAATTTCTTCCAGGTCATTGTTGAGGCGCAATACTTCATGCTGCCTGCGAAGATGTGCGTCGGCAGCGGATGTTTGGGGAGTAAAGGTAAAAGATGAGACAAGTGTGCTGTCGTCAGCACAGCTATAAATTGGATTTTGGGTTTTCACTGTATGTATTTAATAACCTGGGATTCTTTTAAAATATACAGAATTTTAATTTAAAAAAAATTGTTATTTTTTTGGACCTAAGACTGGTTTTACCAGTGGAATAATAAATTGGAATATACTAATATAATTTCACAGTATCTTACCTTAACAACGATTCCCGCGACCTCCAGTCCTTATTCCTAATCACAGTCCTTAAACAGCTACTAACTAAAATAAGTGTGATAAAACACAGTATAGTTTGTCTGTGTTTCGCACAGTTATGCCAGAATATCTGGATACCGTAGACTACTAACAGGATACAGCCTAAACTGAAAAATAAAAAAATATTATTAAATTTGGGATCCGTGATGTAAACTTTCGCACAAAAACAGACACCCTGGATTTTTTTGAAAAATTGATCAGTTATAACTTTTTTGTTTTTAATCGAATTCTTCATTTCTTTAAGCATTAGCATTGTATAGATCATTTCTTTTATTAGGAATGTACTGTATATTACAGACATACTGTATACTGAACGTTTGAACGTTTTATGTAAATACAGGGTTATTCCTAAGTTGATACTTCTGTTTTAGCTATGCATAGAAGGCATTAAAAGTGCGAGCCTGGTCGTCAAAACGTAGCCTGGCTATACTTTATGTTGTTTGTCTTATTAGTCATGCAATTTACGGGTTGGTGGTCAGTTATTTGGCAATCCGCTGCTGTGTGTTTTTCTGAAGCAAGTTAAGTTTAAATTGGTGATACGTGAAAATGGTAAAATTTAAAAACAATGACCTAGTAGATATGGTATAGATGGTACCTTATTTTTGAGTTATTAAAAAAAGGCATTTGAAAATGTTTTTTATTTTAATACCTTCTATACACTTCTAAAGCAGAAGTATCAACTTAGGAATCACTCTGTATATTTAAAACAGATATTTACCTAGGTATATACAAAACTCTTTCTGCTACTACAAATCCAACTGTCAACAGCAGGTTTGATGCAGGCAAGAATGGTAATACTAGAAGCAGCAGTCCTAGTATTAAGGGTGGATGTCTTAGATTCTGCAAAAAATAGAAAAAAAAAGTTAGTCTATCTGCGTTTATTATTACCTATACACTTAGAAATTTCAAGGTTTGAGAGATGATGTCTCTTGAATGATAGTAGTTGAGTTTTGGACTTGCATTGTCTTTATTTGTTAAATTGTTAACCTGAAGGCGACTGAAGATACGTATCATTTGAAACGTTATGATTTAAAAATCAATAAAGACAATGCAAGTCCAAAAGTCTACTATCATTCTAGGAAATTGAACTTATAGAATTAGTATTACTTGTCCCTTATACTAGCACACAACTTGAGCTGTTGAACATGTTAAACCGTTAAAACCGTTTTTTGGTTTAACATGGTAAATTAAAAGTTTTTTCTTTGGGTAGAGAATAAAAAACTAAGATAAGGAGGTGAAAACCAATTTTCTCTAAGATGAACCGATCCAATGTTACAGCCTGGCAAAGTTTGAAAATGTCATATTTTAGACGTCAATATCTCAGAAACTATTAAATTTAGACATATGACATTTACAAAATAAGCGTATCAGAAAATAATGGAATATATAGGGTGTTCCATTAAAAAAACCAAGTTATATTGGCCACGTTTTTTTGAGCCACCCCGTATACTCCATCATAATTTTAAAATGTGCACCTCTTAAGATATTGTCATATATAGACATATGGCATATCCTTTTTTCTTAAATTCCCTTTTTTCTTATTATTTAAAGTTAATATTAAATATACCTACTGACCCAATTATTTGTTATTAAAACAAGCAAACTACAAGGATGCTATCTTAGCATATTGCCGAGCTTGCATTTTGTTACCAATCAATAACTGGGTTAGTTTATTGGTACTGATTGGTATAAATAGCAGGCCGGTACTATGCAAAAGATACCACCTGGTCGAGACCACTCGGTCAAGACCATTCAGGTCACCACCATTCGGGTCGGGACCATTCGGGTCTCGACCATTCCGGTCGACACCATTTTGGGTAGATACGACTCGGTCCAGATAAGTAATATTGGGTCAGTAGCCGCGCAGAGTCCTGTTCCAATTATCAGCCCTTTGCCCTAGAGAACTCGTCCCTAGTCAATAATGTTGTTGTAAGTAAAACCTAATTTTATGTAACCGTTTTAACTGCCGTTCCATATTATATAATAAAGTAGGTGTTATGGAGACTTGTCGCCTTTAATTCCTCCCCACGTGACAATATAGGCGAAAATAAACTTTATCGTTGACTCACCCTGTATAAAAGACTTATCCTTTTCTTTATCACAACCCTATAAGTGTTTATTTCTGGCTTTTAATTCTCTGATTGCCCCCCCTCCCCAGAAATGGTCCATCCATCCCTTTAAGTTACCGTCCGTAAAATTGGAAAAATGAATTAATCAAAAACTAAAATTTCCCATATTGCCAACGCCTGAACACAACTGGAACCTCTCGTTTTATTTTTCTTTTTAATTTTATCTGGGAACTTTTATTCTTCCGACTTTTTATTTTTTAAACCGTTTTCTAAGGCAATACGTTGACGGCCACAACTTTGTAAAGTCAGGATTAAAAATTCCGAGACGTGTTTAACTTTTTGATGAAGTTTTCCTCTTTAGTTTTTCAAAAGTTTTTCCCCATAAGTTTCTTCTTGAAAGTTGACGTAATGAATACTTATAAAGAGCGAATTGTTCGTTGTCTAAGTAAGGGTAAATATACAAAGTAGCTTTAAAAATCTTTATACTTTGAAAGTGTAGATCAAGCTTTTAGTCTAGAAGTTAGAGGCGTCCAACTTGTACCGGAAAAGAAGCAACATGACGCCATTTTTAATTAACTCTTTACATGCATTTTTATAAGATAGTACATGTCTGCCGGCAGGCGTCTTGTCCATAAGGTCATTCCACCTATTTCTTTTATTTTTAAAACAAATAAAATCTATTATCATTCAAAAAATGCAAATATACCAAAGTGTGTCATGCAAAAACCTTCCAATATAGATCAAAACGCTCCGCTCGGCCGTTTTTTAGTTTATCTCACAGTAGACCTTGTGTGCTTATATGAAATTAGAAGATTACATAAATGAATTGGAAACTAAGAGTGACACAGACATATGCGCTCTCGAAAGTTAAATAGAAACGGGAAAGAGATAAATCCGTCGTCGACTTCGGCACACTTCGCGTTTAATCGGCATCAGTTGTTTAGTCACGTTAAATAGGCATTTATGGAAACACAGTCGAACAGCTTTGTGAATAATGCCATTTCAATGAAAACTTTACGTTAGACAAAGAAAAACTTATTACAAAATATGCGGATTGTATTTTCAACATTTGTAGAACCCTTTTGTTTAATTAGTAATGTCGAATCGCCCGTAGTATCTCCTTAACCATTATTTAGTTCATTTCTGTGTGTTTTTGATCTGTATGTATGTGTGTTGTGACTTGTATTAAAGAACAATGCTTTAACAGTTCAAGAAATATTACAGTTTAAGACAAGCGATGCATTAAAATTTAAAAAATGTTTAGAAATTATAATGAATTTCGGAAAGTGTAAAATTATTAGAAATCTTATGTACTATTCCAGTGACGACAGTGGAAAGTGATAGGTACTTTTCTACAATAAAAAGAATTAAGACTTTTAAGAAACTCAATGGGGGAGTTCAGGATAATTTCTTCAATTATGCTTAGTGGCGTAGCCAGAAAACATACGGAAAAGCGCCGCAGGCAAAAAACTTTCGGGGCCACGCCAAAAAATTCGTTTCAAATTCACCTAACTACTATCAAATTTCGAAAATAAATTACTAAAATTTGTTTTTGTAAATGTTTTTTTTTACTTTTTTTGATATTCCTAGCTGGCTCTTTATTAAAAAAAACCATTTTTTATATTTGTGAAAAATATGAACATTGGTGTCAATCCAAAATTTTAACATAAGACGTATGTATGACTCTAACCAACGTTTTTCGGGCTCGGTTTTTCATGATTAAAGATAAAATAAATATCGCTCACCACGCCAAAATTGATGATTTTTTCAGAAATCCTGTATTTTAGGAGCGTTTTTGGTGCAAATGCTTAGGTTTTGAAATACTCCTTCTTAAGTGCCGTTTAGTATATTCATAATAAAGCATTCTCGTTTCTTTCCGCATTATTTTTTTAAATTATAAATCATCACACTTCTTCAATAAAAAATGTTTCAATTAAAATTTTTACTTTAATTTTTTTCTTTAAAAATAAATACCTAATTATTTTTTGTTTTTGTTGTAAAAATATTTTATTGCATTGGGTTATATTTTTGTTGATTTAAAATAGCTCTAAAAAAGGGAAAATGGAACAGACAAGTATATAATAGAAAAATACTATAAAATATCATTCTTTTTACTCGTTTTCCTTTAAAATTGCATCATAAATCAATAACTAAAATGATATGCGTCCGAAATCCTAATCTCTATATAAAGCAGGACTTTTAAAAGAAAAAGCTTAAAAACTAAACCTTTTCTACAAGACCTTTGTAATCTAAACCAAGAATACATTATTTAAGAATTTAAATTAAAAGTCCAAGCGTGAGACAAAAAATAAGGTTGCTATTAGACTTTTAGACCCTGAGCTCCTAGGCTCGGGAAAGGCTGCAGCCCGGCACCCCCCCCCCCCCTTAAATAAGCCACTGGTTATGCTAAGCATTAAAAATCCTTTTATTAGAAGTATTTATAATTTTAATGATCTAGTAGAACATTTTTCTAAACAAAAGTATATCAGGCTCGATTTGATATACAAACACACAATATGACAACAACAAATATGACAATCGCTACGAACTTTCAGGTGGTTCGAAATAGATATTTATACAATCAGTTGCGAAATGACTGTCTTTTAGGCACGCGACGTGAAAATTGTCCAACGAGGCAAAGCAGAGATGGATAACACGTCTAGTGGCTAAAAGACATCGTTTCGTAACAAATTATATACAAGTTTTTTTGTGAAAGCGGAGAATTTGATAATTTAAGCTTTTATTAGTATTTTTAAACATTTTAAAAAGTAGACAGGTAATCTGTTTCTAAGGCATTGTTTATGCATTATTTAATGTTAAGTGTGTTTTGCTTTCTTTCCCGCAAAGTTTTTCGAAAAAAATACTTCAAATGAGTGATATTGATGAGTCTTTGGAAATTGAATAAGCTGCTGAAGCTGCGCTATCCACGTTAGTACCAAAAAAATCGAAACATTTATACGAAAAAACCTACGACCACTTTGAAACTTTTACATTTTAATGTTTCATTTTTACTTTTAAGCACTAGTGCCTAAAGTTCTCACATTTAGACACTAGTGCCTAAAAGAGTGTCATTTCGAAATTTTAATCAATATCGAAATATGTCTATTTCGAAACGCTTTCACGAAAATAATTTTTTCTACTAACGTTTTATAATAACCTCTTTTTGATTGTCATTATGGTTTTTTAATAACCTCCTTTTAGGCGTAGCGTGCTTAAAAATCTTTTAAGCGCGTTACCAGGAGCAACGTGCTTAAAAGTAATGCAGGTAATTATTTACAATTAAAACGTAACCACAGACTAGGTATAATTTAATTTTTTTTGGCAAGTGTCAATTTTTGAAAGGGGCAAATGAAACATAGGTAATAAAATGTTAGTAAAATAAATTAAGTTTTTTATTATAAAACCTCAGTAGAAAAAATATTGTATACAACTCGTTACGAAACAATGTCTTTTAGTCACTTTGACGTGTTGACGTGCCTAAAAGACACTTATTTCGTTACTTGTTGTATAAATAGCTATTTCATGCACTATTTAAATGTTCACTTCCACATGACTTACTCAATTTTTTTGTGTTTTTATGTGATTTTTTGTTTTGGTATAGATTTGCTATTGTCCCTCCCCAAAATATTTACACACTTCGCACACGTGGTAGCGGCAGCCTTGATAAGACGGACCACCCTGGCGATGGCGATTTTTCAGTTTCAGAAACGCTCGAGCGAATAAATCCGAACCACTCTTGCATTAAAGTAAACGTTGGTTTTAAAAATTAAGTTATATTTCCAGGTTCTCGGCGCAAAATTTAAAATTCCATTTAAAATTGTATAACTTTTTCAAGTATAAACAAGAATAGAAAAGTTCTCGTAGTTTTGAGGTATATATTTAAATTTTCTAATTTGTTGCAAGAGCAAAGTGAAACTTTTGAATACTATAGAATAAACCGTAACGAGCTTAAATAAAATGTATCTACTTTAAGAACAAATCTTAACTTGTTTTAGCATGAAATATTATAAAATTCTTTACAAGAAAACCACTTTTGAGCTGGTCTTTGTGTTGAAAAATTGAAAAAAAAAAAGATAAATCCAATGTAGATGGTAAATTTTGTAAAACCCTACCGTACTGGATGTCTGGACTCTTAACTAAAACTATATGCAAAATGCCAGCTTTTCATCTAGTAAGGGCTAAGCGGTAATAAATCAGTGATAGGGGTGTGTTTTTACCCTCTAGGGGTAAAATTAGGACGCAAAAAATAATTTTATGTAAAATAATAAAATAAAGTTGACGTGTTTTGGCATTTTCCTTAGAACTACGTGGTTTTTAATATAAAAAATAATTTAAATCCTTAGTAATAGGGGCGAGAGTAGGAATGAGATTAGGGGCAAGAGTAGGGGCGATATTAGGGAAAGAGTAAGGGTAATAGTATAGGCGCGAGTAGAAGCAAGAGTAGGGGCGATAGTAGGGGTGTATTTTTAGTCCCTAGGGATAAAATTCCAACTAATTTAATTTTAAAATCCAGTAATGGCGCGGCGAAACCAGTAAAATATTTGGTGTTCGGGTCATTTTCAATTGTCTATATCTTTTAGACGGGATAAGTGAAAAAAAATTGTAAAATACCTACCATTATGTTGTATTACTGTGTTATCTTAGGTTTTTTAGTATTATTTTGCCATTTTAAATTTTATTCAAGTTCCCTATTAGAACTAAATTCGTTCTTGGTGTCGTTTTGTTGAACAGTACTTACCTCGAAATCTGCCATACTCTTCATGATCAATAAAAACAACAATCCAAAGAAAAAACACGTAAAGACGTTCCTCGTATCACCAATCGATATCACCAGGGGCACGGAACCCATTTGCCAGTCGTGTGACAGTGTTGCCGGACATAAGATGAGCCACAAATTAAATGCTGCGAGGTAACAAAAAGTCAGAAATCTGAAACAGAAATAATCAATTAAGTAGGTACACAATCGAAAAATTGTAATTTCGTAAAAGTTCCATTACATTTATTTATACAGGGTGATGCATTAGAAGTGGCGAGCGGCTGGCTGTAACCATGCACACTACAATTTTGGGGTAATACAAATCCTGAACGGCAGTAGAGTTTTGGACTTACATTGTCATTGGCGAAACATTTTTAAAATCACCTAACTACTATCAAATTTTGAAAATTAAATTATTACCTCTCCCCCTCTGCATGGTTGGATTAAATTTGTTTTTGTAATAAATGTTTTTTAACTTTTTTTTTTATATTCATATTATTTATTAAAAAAAAAACATTTTTTATATTTGTCAATCCAAAATTTTAACATAAGACTCTAACCAGCATTTTTCGGGCTCGGTTTTTCATGATTAAAAATAAAGTAAATATCGCTCACCACGCCGAAATTGATGTTTTTTCAGAAATCATGTATTTTAGGAGCGTAGATCTAAGAACAGTGTTTGGTGCAAATGCTTAGGTTTTGAAATAATCCTTCTTAAGTGCCGTTTTGTATATTCATTATAAGGCATTCTCGTTTCTTCCCGCACTATTTTTTTTATTATAAATTACCACACTTCTTTCATAAAAAATGTTTCAATTACAATTTTTACTTCAATTTTTCTGTTTAATATTGTTGTAGATTTAAAATAGCTCTAAAAAAAGGAAAACGGAACAGATAAGTATACCGGGTCCGCCAACGTGGCGGGGATGGAAGATTAAATCATTATCGAGGAGCTTATCAAAAATACCAAACCAGCATAAGGTATCGACTTAAAAGCGGCATATTTTAAAAATATTTTACATTATACAGGGTGGCTCAAAAAAGTGTGGCGGACTAAACTTGAATTCTTTTAAATGGAACACCCTAGATATTATATAGTTTTTTAATTCCCTATACAATTCGACGTATATTTTGTATAAAATGTCATATGTCGAAATTCAATTGTTTTCAAAATATTGACGTTTAATATAATTGACGTTTTCAGACTTTGACAGGCTGTAACATTGGAACGGCGCATTTTAGAGGAAAATGGTTTTCACCTCCCTATCTTAATTTTTCATTCTCTATCCAAGGAAACCAACCTCCGATTTACCATGTTAAACCAAAAAAACGGTTTTAACGGTTTAACATAGTAAATTGGAGGTTGGTTTCTTTGGATAAAGAATGAAAAACTAAGATAGGGAGGTGAAAACCATTTTTCTCTAAGATGAACCGTTCCAATGTTACAGCCTGTCAAAGTCAAAAAATGCCATATTTTAAACGTCAATTACTTAAAAACAATTGAATTTAGACATATGACATTTTATACAAAATATACGTGGAATTGTATAGGGAGTTAAAAAATAATATAATATATAGGGTGTTCCATTTAAAAAAATGCAAGTTTAGTCCGCCACACTTTTTTGAGCCACCCTGTATAATGTAAAATATTTTTAAAATATGCCGCTTTAAGTCGATACCTTATGCTGGTTTAGTATTTTTGATAAGCTCCTCGATAATGATTTAATCTTCCATCCCCGCCACGTTGGCGGACCCGGTATAATAGAAAAATACTATAAAATATTATTCTTTTTACTCGTTTTCCTTTAAAATTGCATCATAAATCAATAACTAAAACGATATGCGACTGAAACCTTAATCTCTATATAAAACAGGACTTTTAAAAGGAAAAGTTTAAAAACTAAACATTTCCTACAAGACCTTTGTAATTTAAGTCAAGAATACATTATTTAAAAATTTAAATTAAGAGTCCAAGCTAGGCTGCAATTAGACTTTTAAACCTGAGCTACTCGGCTGGGGGTGTGGGGGGGGGGGGGGGGGGGGGGGGGTGCCGTGTTGCAGCCCCCCCCCCCCCCCTAAATACGCCACTGTCGGTTCTCATAGAATAAGTTTGACGGTTGCTAAGAATTGTTTATTTTAAGCGTTTTTTACGTTTTATAAACAAAAATATGGAAGTTTCACAAAATATTTTAGAAAATGCTGAAAAAGCTAAGGAAAACTTATTACCGGCAAAGTCTAAAGCCCTGTGCGACAAGGAGTATGGACATTTTCTACAATGGAAAGTAAAAAATCAAATTACAAATAAAAACAAAATAATATTATTGTTCAAAATTACATTTTTTCCAATTAGGTTTTAGGGTACCTACATACAGTTAGAAAAATTAAAATATTAAGAACCCTGTCATAAAATAAATATTCTCCTTAATAATAAAATCTAACTGCCTTCGGTATGGGATGTTTATTTGTTTATGGTAGGTTGGAATTCCCTAAGACTAGAGGGTCAATTATGGTAGGTACAAGAAGGGACAACAAACATTCACATAAACGGTAAGGAGTGCAACTTTTTCCTTGGCCAAAGACGGTCGGTTTTTAACTTTTCAAGAAAAGCACACAGCTTTTCGGTTGTCACATGTCACCCTGTACTACGAGTGAGACTTTTCGTGTACTCACTGTACAATTAAAACCGCTAATTTTCCTTTCGGTCATTTTCGGTAGATACTTTTGTTACCTAACTCGATAATATAATAATATAGTCAGTTTTAGTTTATTAACATACTGTGTGCCTATCTGTCAGTTACCATTTTTCCATTTACCGTCCCATTGTTAAAACTTTGTAAATATATGTTCCTGTTACCAAAAATAAAGTGTTTTTCACCACCCCAAGACCTATGGAGATATAATTATTTATTCGCAACGAAGTAGTTGCTGGTCCTTCAATATCGAAGAAATTCCTGTTGGGCAATCCCCAACAATTATGTAAAGAAATTGTTAAAAATAAATACAAGGTTTGTTCAATATTTTCTTTAAAAATAATTAACGGGCATTATGAAAGTCACCGGGCATTATTAATTTTATCGTCCGCTAATATTTCCTATAATATTATTATGATGTTTATAGCAACCGTTTCTAAGGTATTAGAAGTAAATAATTGAGAGATGAAAAAAAATTTTTTTTAAATAAAATAATGACGAAAAAAAAACCATTTGATAAAAAGTAAAATTATCCTTGTTTCAGTACAGTTGTTACAAACACTAATTAAATTAACTTTGCATAAAAAGTACATATTTCTCTTTCAACGTTGCCCTGCACTAACAAATTCCTGGAGTAATGAATAATACATCATTCGCAAAAGTAAAAACAAAGAAAAAAATATAAAAATGTACATATCTAACAAGGCAAATTAAATTTGGATTCATTTGGTGGTTCGCAGAAGATTTTATTCAAATTTATTGTTTTTTTATTCTATTAGGCCTGAAAGTAAGTTAAATTCTTGGGAAAGCGTGTAGAAATACCTCTGAAATAATATGCAAGAAAATTTATTACCTTACAATCTGAAGATGTCTTAGAGCATAAATTCAAACGCATCTTCAAATGAAATTAGTTTGTTTAAAAAATTATACAGAGTGACTTGCTCTCAAGGCAGGTTTTCATAGCATATAAATTACTTGTTAATACTTTTCAAAAACAGACTTAATGGTCAAGGCATATCCAACATACTTTTTTTTCAATAGAACATCTTCTAAATTATTTTCTACTTACCTATAAAATGCCACGTATATTTTATATCAAATGTCTAAATTAAATAGTTTTTAAGCTATTGATGTTTAAAATATGGCATTTTCAGACTTTGAAAGTTACACGCAGTGGCGTATTGGGGGAGGGGGGGGGGGGGGCTGCCGGGTTGCAAGCTCACCCTCCCCGAGCCTAAGAGCTCGGGTCTAAAAATCTAATTACAACCTAATTTTTCGTCTCACGCTTGGACTCTTCACTTAAATTTTTAAATGATGTATTCTTGGCTTAGATTACAAAGCTCTTATAGGAAACGTTTAGTTTTTAAACTTTTTCTTATATAAGTCCTATTTTATATAGAGATTAAGGTTTCAGACCCATATCGTTTTAGTTATTGATTTATGATTCAATTTTATAGGAAAACGAGTAAAAAGAAAGACATTTTATAGTATTTTTCTATTATATACTTGTCTGTTCCATTTTCTCTTCTTTATTTATTTTAAATCAACAAAAATATAACCCAATGCAATAAAATATTTTTACAACAAAAACAAAAAACAATTAGGTATTTAAGAAGAAGAATTAGGTATTTATTTTTAAAGGAAAAAATTAAAGTAAAAATTTTAATTGAATTATTTTTTATAGAAGAAGTGTGATAATTTATAATATGAAAAATACTGCGGGAAGAAACGAGAATGCTTTATTATGAATATACAAAACGGCACTTAAAAGAAAAAGGAGTTTTTCAAAATTAAGAAAATGCAATTTTGGCGTGGTAGGCGATATAACTTTATTTTTAACCATGCAAAACCGAGCCCGAAAAACGCTGGTTTTTCATGCTTTTCACAAATATAAAAAATGTTTATTTTTTTTAATAAGGAGCAGAAAAATAATAAAAAAAAGTAAAAAAAAACATTTACAAAAACACATTTTAATAATTTAATTTTCGAAATTTGATGATGACCCCCCCTCGAGCATGTTTTTTGGTTACGCCACTGGTTACACGACAAGTTACAACTTCCTGTTCAACATGTAAAACCGTAAGACCATATTTTTGGTTTAACCTGCTAAACTGGAAGTTGGTCTTTTTAAAAAGAGAATAAAAAATTAAGACAGCGAGGTGAAAACCATTTTTCTCAAAGATGCGTCGTCCCAATGCGTGCCAATTTCTGAAAATTCCATATTTTAAACGTCAATATCTTGAAAATTGAATTTAGACATACATATATGACATTTTATATAAAATATAGGTGGCATTTTATAGGGAATTAGATAATATTACACCATATAGGGTGTTCCATTTAAAAATAGTATGTTGGATATCCCTGAGTGAGTGGGTATGTGGGATACCCTATATAATTTAAAATAATTTTAAATTTGTAGATCTAATTCTTCTGATAACTCTGTTTTTTAAAAATATTAAAAAGTTGAGTTGTTTATGTGCTATCGAGAAATACCATTGCTAATATAATTGTATATTTTTTAGTTATTTACCCTGTATCAAATAAATTGACACATGCAGGATAATTCAATACATAACCAACATTTTTCTCAAAGAAACATTTTACATTACACAAAATTCACCTGAAGACGACTGGAGACCAGTGGGAACGTTGTGATTCAAAACAAATAAAGACAATGCAAATGCAAAACTCTTCTGTTATTTAAACATTTTTTAACATTGTGGGTATTAAGAAAAAATATAATAAACTGCTCGACAATTGCTTTCGAGCAAGAAAAATTTCGCCTAAATTTAACAGTTAATATTTTCTGAACCAGATATGATATCGACCTACGGTTTTAAATGGTTGATAGATTCATCCCTTGGGAAACAATTGTCAATGTTGGATTTTCTTTAACTGTCAGAAAATTTTATATACAGGGTATTAAAGAAGACGATGATTTTTGCTCCAATTTTAATGGCGTGTAACTTTCACAATAATCTTTTAAAATTTTATCACTCTTCTTCAATTGAATCACTGGTTTATAGCAATGAAAGTAATTTGTAAAATTTTTGATATCTGCCATATTTTAAGAAATACCGATTTTTTTTGGAAAACCTTGCTTTATTTTAACTTATTGGTGGCTAGATTTCACTGGGTTGTATCGTGCACACTTTGCGAGTGATTATTATACCTTATGAAAAGCTTGATTATGTTTAGTAACGATAGTTGTACCTAAATGTTATGATGTACAGTGGCGTACTTATAAACACCTATATGTCTATGGTTTATGAGTATCTCACAATTTTTCACGATTGTTTTGTATTGGAAAGTACTTGCCCCTACATTAGGTCAACTTTTTCTTATTTTTTAGTTTTTCACTACAGGTATATTATACAGTGTGTTTACAAAATTTTAACAAAGATAATTTTAATAATTTAATTTTTGGAAAAAATTTATTTATTAATTTCTAACTTTCTAACACTATATACTCATAAACCATAGACATATAGGTGTTTATAAGTACGCCACTGTACATCATAACATTTCGGTACAACTATTGTTACTGAACATAATCAAGTTTTTCATAAGGTATAATAAATACTCGCAAAGTTTGCACGATACAACGCACAATGAGATCTAGCTACCAATAAGTTGAAATAAAGCAAGGTTTTCCAAAAAAATCGGTATTTCTTAAAACATAGCAGATATCAAAAATTGGACAAATTACTTTCTTTGCTATAAACCGCTGATTCAATTGACGTAGAGTGATAAAATTTAAAATTATTATTGTGAAAGTTATACGCCATTAAATTTGGAGCAAAAATCATCGTCTTCTTTAACACCCTGTATATAAAATTTTTTGACAGTTAAAGAGAATCCAACACTGACAATTGTTTCCCAAGGGATGAATCTATCAACCATTTAAAACCGTAGGTGGATATTATATCTGGTTCAGAAAATATTAACTGTTAAATTTAGGCGAAATTTTTCTTGCTCGAAAGCAATTGTCCAGCAGTTTAGTTAATTAGCCATTTTATAATTTTTTTCCTATATTATTTCTAAAGCATTTTTACTTCAAATTTACTACATATTGTTTCCGTGGGCATAACAGCCGTTAAAGTATACGATGGGTCAATCTGTCAGTATTGCCACGTCTACAGTTTTATTTTTAACTCTGCCGCCTATTTTTAGAGTTAGTCTGTATGTATTTTCTTTCTTATTTTTATTCTTTCACTCCTATTTTAATTTGAAAAAACTGCAAGATGTGCGCTTGTACCTGCCGGTGCTTAATGTACGCATGCGCGTTGTGTAACCAGTTAGTGTGCAGTTTGACCACAACTTTTTATTAGCGCGAGCGCTACTCGGCAGTTGGAATTAAATCATTTGCTAATATCAGTAGATTTTGATTAAGGTAGGAAAGAATTTAAGAAATATTACTTTGTGTTTCTTGTATTTTACTTCCGCAAAATCTTAGGTAAACGGCAACTGCTTAAAATTCTATTATTTTTTTTTTTTTACATCTATTTTATTCCAACGCAGCATAAGGTCCCGTAGCCGCGCATCCCCCTCCTCCTTCTCCTTGTAAAAAAAAATCGTCGTAAGATGATAAATAAATTCGGTAGATCTATCGATAAATTGAGGGATTGGCATCACTGTCTCCGGCTTTCTTCTCAGCTCTCTTTCGACCTTCGAGATAATTGACGGTAATACACGGGTCGCGTGATTCTAGTTCTAGTTCCCTGTTTTACAACTACTATCCCCCCCACCCCTCCCATACTTATTTTCCACGAGTCGCCACTGTCAAATAGGTAAGTTCGCATAAAAAACGTATAAGAAGTACGTATTATTTGTTTCCACCATCATAGCTCCTATACCTAATTTGAAAAGGATGAATAATACATGTTTCGCGGAAATAGAAACACCGAAGAAAAAAAAACAAAAAATGTACATATCTAACAAACTGAATTGAATTTAAATACATTTGGTATCGCACAAAGAAGGAATCTGATTACAAATATTTGGAAAGGATTCGGTTCTGGCTTACATAAGCGCCGCTTGTTTGTTAAGCCATGCATATTTTCCACAAAGGAATGTGAAAATTGATTTGAAACGGGTTTATTTGGAAAATTCCGAAGCGCTTGCTTTGGCAAGCCATCAGATTTATGAAGTTTTTTGTAGCCCAGTTACACAGGTTGTCAAAAAAGTCGGCAATAATGGAGATATTTTAAAAACTACTGAATATGGTTTTTATAAAATTTGTACATTCGTATTGTTAAAAACAGTATATATAACAAGGATGAAAATGTTTCTGTAATTGTACAGAGTTAAACTTGGCGCGCCGAAGCATTGGGATTTATCGCATGTGGTACAATGTGAGTCCGCGGACTCTAGCAAAGCGCGGCGCGTTGAACTCAATGCTAGAATCCCTATCCTCATATTTCGGCGCGCCCAGCTTGAGTCAGGGTTGCTCAGTGGAGGCGCCAGGGTGGATCAGGGTGTTAGGTCCAGCGGCAGGAGATTCCCCGGGGGGTAGGGAGGAAGGGGAGGGGGATATTTTGTTTTGATTGGAAGGTAGTGGTATATTTTCTTTGGAACCAGTAAGTACCTACTATAACAGGGACATGTTTTTTTTAGAAGTCAGTTTGGACCCGGGGGGAGGAAATGTTTCTCATCGGGCCCGCGTGTGTCCACCTATTGCGAATATCCTGGCACCGCCACTGGGGTTGCTTAAAGATTTTTAACAATAATTAATAAACCAGCTACTTATGACAAAAATGACATTGGCAGGCATTGTTTACTCACAATCAAAGTACAGCTGCTACAATATAATCGAATAACGGGTTTATTCAAATACGAAAGCTGAATGCAGTCATTGATCGGATCGAGCGTTTCGTGGTTAAGTTTTTGTTGACTGTCTCTGTCGATTGAAAATAAATACACTTTAGTTTCCCTCAATCCATCAACTAAGTAAACCTAGATATCCAATCTAAATGGGGAAAGCGTGCCTCAAGGCCTCGCCGTAAATGCCGAGAAGAGAAGTGACATTAGACGGATATTCGCGTTCGCTGAAAGTCTATTACAGGCGACGTTTGGCATAAGGGTTGTATACACCTCATCAACTTTTGACACTCTACAAAGCCCAGATTCGACCATCATTAGAATATTGCTCTCATGTCTGGAGCTCTGCACCCAAGCACACCCTTCGGCTACTGGATTCCATTCAAAGGAGAGCCGTTCGTCTGATCGGCGACCCCGAGCTGACCAAGACCCTCGATAGCCTGGAGCATCGAAGACAGGTTGGTGATTTGGCTCTCTTTTACAGATATTTCCATGGCAGGTGTTCGACTGACATTGCCCACTTGATTTCACCTAGAGCAATGCAAAACAGAAATACACGGCGAACCACTACCGCTCATCCATATGTTGTTCAGCTTAGTACTCCTCGAACTTCATTGTTCAAGAATTCTTTCATCTGGAGAACGTCATCTTTGTGGAATGATCTTCCTGAGGTCGTGTTTCCCAATGAACACAATCTTCAACGTTTCAAGACCAACGTTAATCGCTTTCTTCGCACTCGCACCGCTCCCAGAGCGCCTTAAAGGATTTTTCCTACAGTGCAGGTGTTTTATCATAAAAAAAAAATAACCAGTTACAGATTTGGACGTCGTTCAAAATTATGAGCGGTAAGATTTTAGCATATTTCTCTTGGTTTAGTTTCGCTATGCTCATACCAGTGGACGAGAGTAAATTTCGGTGTCGGCCATAGGCGCACATGGAAGCAAAGAGAGATTTTTTAAAGAAGGTTTACTAACGTTTCAGTCGTTCAATACGGGAAATTACCACGACGACATGAATTCGAATGTTTTTGAGGACTATTTTGGTGAAATGATAAAATATCTTCTAGCTGATTCAGTTATGGATAACGCAAGCTATCACTTACAACGCACAGAGATTATCGACTGGTTAACCACCAAAAGTATTTGAAGATAATTTGATAAAGAAGAAACTATTGGCTATAGCAAATTTACACAAACATCGTTTTATGAAATATGCCGTAGAAGATATAGCTGAAAAACATAGTGTTACTGTGCTGCGAACTTATATGGGCGCAAGTGAAAGGATTTGTAGCAAGGCACAACACGACATTCAAAATGAAAGACGTTAAGCTACTGTTTGATCAAGCCATTAAGGAAGTGACACCAGAGAACTGTCATTAAAGAATTGGAGAAAATTTGGAACTTGACCAAATAATTGATCGGACCATCGACCTGTTAATTATAACGTCGAGAGGAGATGACAGTTCCTTAGATGGCGAAGAATATTATAATTTTTTTATAATTTAATTTCTGTATAATGTATTTTTTGTATACTTTTTATAATGTTTAATAAAAAAAAATAAGTGTACCTAATACTAAGTACATAAAGCAAGTCTTTGTTACACCATTTTCAGTGTTTGTGAATGGATAACAATGGGCAAAACCCATAAATTGACCCAAACCCGGGTGGTAATACCTGCACTTGATGAAAATAAAGAAGTTTGCAATTAAATCAATGCCAAGTTATGAAAGTGTCTTGAATATTCGTTGGATCACTCTGTAGTCCCTTGGCATACCTAATGAGCTTTTATTACTCTAGACTTTTCTGAAATATACTATAGGGGAAAATTAAAATTATTATTGTTATAATAATTTTGTGGGAACGATAGCAGGGGGAGGGGGATAAGGCACCCATGGCGCCCATGCTCCTACCATCTCTGTGTAAAAAAACCGTTTTTCACGTCGCGTATGTTAAACATGTTTCCCCGTCTAAAAGTTCCCCGCCTAAAATGGAAACTTAAATCAACAAAATGATTTCGGAAATTAAAATGTAAAGCCGTTTAACCCGAGCGGCTATTAAACATTCGTTTAAAACGTTGTTTTTTAAATGGTTCGTGAAAGGTGTGTTTTAATTATGAATTGTAGGTGAAACAGATCGATTTAATCATTTTTCTGCAGCGAAACCGATAATATTAGGTCATTTCGTGACGTTGCTCTGTACTGAAATTAGGCCAATAAATAGTTACTTCAGTGACTATTCTCGTAAGGTAATAATTTCTTTTTATCAAGTATATACAGGATCAGTATTTAAGCCTAGAAGCTCGGGTGTAAAAGTCTAATTGCAACCTAATTTTTCGTCTCACGCTTGAACCCTTAATTTAAATATATTCTTGGCTAAGATTATAAAGGTCTTGTAGGAAACGTTTAGTTTTTAAACTTTTCCTTCTAAAAGACCTGTTTTCAGGGCCGCAGCCAGAAATATTTTTCGGGGGGTGGTTACTCTGCCGGGCTATTTTGCGTGCCACGCCCTTTTTTGGGTAAAATACCCATAGATAGAGAACTTAAAACAAGTATTTTTATGTCTGCCACTTTAATTTCTTCTAAAAGTTTTTTCTATTTACCGACCTTTGTCCAATTTTCATCGCCTCCACATATTAAACAAACAAAACAAAAAAAGTATTGGTATTTTGGTATGACATATTTATTAAAACTTTTTAGGTATTAAGCGAGCAAGTAGTAAATTATTTTAGATTTGTTAGGTTACAACCGCCCTAACCCCCCCCCCCCTGGCTACGGCCCTGCCTGTTTTATATACAGATTAAAGTTTCGGAAGCTTAACGTTTTAATTATTGATTTATGATGCAATTTTATAGGAAAACGAGTAAAAACAATTTTATAGTATTTTTCTATTATATACTTGTCTGTTCCGTTTTCCCTTTTTTTAAAGCTATTTTAAATAAACAAAAATATAACCTAATGCAATAAAATATTTTTACAATAAAAGGAATAAACAATAATTGGATATTTATTTTTAAAGAGAAAAATTAAGGTAAACGTTTTCATTGAAACATTTTTTATGGAAAAAGTGTGATAATTTATAATAAAAAAAATAGTGCGGGAAGAAACGAGAATCCTTTATTATGAATATACAAAACGGCACTTAAGAAAAACCTAAGCATTTGCACCAAAAACTGCTGATTTCTGAAAAAATCATCAATTTTGGCGTGTTGAGCGATATTTACTTTATTTTTAATCATGAAAAACCGAGCCCGAAAAACGCTGGTTAGAGTCATACATACGTCTAATGTTAAAATTTTGGGGGGACACCAATATTCATATTTTTCACAAATCTAAAAAATGTTTTTTTTTTTAATAAAGAGCCAGCTAGGAATATCAAAAAAAAAAGGAAAAAAAAAACATTTACAAAAACAAATTTAATTCAACAATGCAGAGCGAGAGGGGTAATAATTTAATTTGCGAAATTTGATAGTCATTAGGTGAATTTTAAACGAACTTTGAGGGGGGCTCCGAAAATATTTCGCTTGCGGCGCTTTTCCGCCTTCTTTACTAGGTATAATTTCATAAAATACATGTAGGTCCGACTGTCCCTTTCTCCAGAAAACACGATGTCTTACTTACGCCCACATTATATCACAAATTTGCTCTTACCTATGAGAATCATCTTCCAGTAACTCTGGAATATCACCAAGAGTTTTATAATACATCATAGTCAACACCATCATCTTCCAGTTTTTATAAAGGTGATTACTATCACTTCTACATAACTATATTAACTATGAGTTGTATAAATGAGGTTGCGATAAATTTATTTTATACAGATTGGTAACCCTTACTATAAGTTTTATAAAATGGTGATGGAAACAGTTATATTACATACTTTTAACTTATTGTAATATTATAAACCCCTTATAACCTTCTTATGTACTTTTATTACCTTTATACAGGGTGATTCCTAAGTTGATACTTCTTTTTTAGATGTGTATAGAAGGCATTAAAATAAACAACATTTTTAAATACCTTTTTTCAAAAACTTATAAATAAGGTACTTATATTCATTTATTACACTACGAATCAAATACGGTTCTGCCCAACTTGCCCGTTGAATAACATTAAGAAAACTTCTGAATGTAGCATGAGCCCGCAAGAGAATGCGTTCTGCGTATAATTTCGAAGAAACATCCGCACTTTTACGACACTGTTTTGTGTTTTCAAATTTTACTATTTTTACCTGTCACCAATTTAAAATTAACTTGCTTCAGAAAAACACACTACAGCGGATTGCTCAACACCACCCGTAAATTGAATGACTAATAAGAAAAACAACAGAAACTATAGCGGGTTATGTTTTGATGACCAGGCCCGCACTTAGATTTTTTACTTCTCCATCTCGCCTATTTTTGAGTTTTTAAAAAAAAGGTATTTAAAAAAGTTGTTTATTTTAATGCCTTCTATACACAGCTAAAAAAAGAAGTATCAACTTAGGAATCACCATGTATAACCATGATATAACTTAATGTTACCATAGCGAAAAATATTATTAGGTTGACTTCCCCACTGAGTTTCTTAAAACAGTCTTAATTCTTTTTAGTGTTAAAAGCACCTCTCACTTTCCACTGTCGTCCGTTTGGAAACTCAGTCCATGTCCCACCAGCACACCCAAAAGGATATACAGTTGCCGCCAAGTTATTTTACCAAACCATATCCAATATCAGTAAGTAGAGCTTATATTTTAACTTCTTAAGCTTGTATTTTATTTTCGTACAGCTGCGGATTTTTGTGTTTAAAATAAAATCGCGTTATTGGTTGCGTACAAGTCATTACAGTTTAAAATGAATAATATATTGTTATATATGTGTCCAGCCCATTCCATGTGTCCCGTCGCATTGCTTTCAGTAATTTCAAAAGTAATGGAGAAAGCTATTAACCAACAACTCCTAAAGTATCTGGAAGGGCTTAACATTATCAGCGACCATCAATACGGTTTTCGTAAGTCCAGATCAACAGGTGACCTTCTGGCATATGTCACCCATCTTTGGAGCAACACCATCGAACATCATGGAGAATCCCGGGCTGTTGCACTGGACATCTCTAGCGCTTTTGATCGTGTTTGGCACGATGGGCTTCTAAGTAAATTGCGATCCTACGGTATGCCTAATGGATTTTGTTTATGGTTAACCAGCTTCCTTAAGAACCGTTCTCTGCAAGTGGCGATTGACGGGTTTCTCTCAGACACCTTCACCATCAATGCCGGTGTTCCTCAAGGGTCCATATTGTCGCCTACCCTCTTTTTACTGTATATTAACGACCTTCTAGTGAAAACCCAAAATCCAATTTATAGCTTTGCTGATGACAGCACACTTGTCTCATCTTTTACCTTGACTCCCCAAACATCCGCTGCCGACGCACATCTTCGCAGGCAGCATGAAGTATTGCGCCTTAACAATGACCTGGAAGAAATTTTGGCTTGGGGTGACAGTAACCAAGTCGAATTTAATGCTAAGAAAACCCAGGCAGCAGTCTTCTCCAAAAAGGTTAACATTGCAGAACCGGATATAGTCATGGCAGGACACGCAATTCCCCTGGCACCGTCTATTAATTTGCTGGGGGTCAATCTGGGAGGTAATATGTCTTGGCATGATCACGTTGCCGCAATTGCCAAGACAGCTGCACAGAAGCTTGATGTACTTTTCCGCACCAAAAAGTTGTACACACCTCATCAACTTTTGACACTCTACAAAGCCCAGATTCGACCATCATTAGAATATTGCTCTCATGTCTGGAGCTCTGCACCCAAGCACACCCTTCGGCTACTGGATTCCATTCAAAGGAGAGCCGTTCGTCTGATCGGCGACCCCGAGCTGACCAAGACCCTCGATAGCCTGGAGCATCGAAGACAGGTTGGTGATTTGGTTCTCTTTTACAGATATTTCCATGGAAGGTGTTCGACTGACATTGCCCACTTGATTCCACCTAGAGCAATGCAAATCAGAAATACACCGCGAACCACTGCCGCTCATCCATATGTTGTTCAGCTTAGTACTCCTCGAACTTCATTGTTCAAGAATTCTTTCATCTGGAGAACATCATCTTTGTGGAATGATCTTCCTGAGGTCGTGTTTCCCAATGAATACAATCTTCAACGTTTCAAGACCAACGTTAATCGCTTTTTTCGCACTCGCACCGCTCCCAGAGCGCCTTAAAGGATTTTTCCTACAGTGCAGGTGTTTTATCATAAAAAAAAAAAAAAAAAAAAAAAAAAAAAGATGTGAAAGATGTGAAAGATACAGTACCTACATTCAGTTATTTCTCCAAAAAATTTGTATTAAATATTAACATTACAAAACAAACAAAAAATTAAGGAGCTCACTAGACCGTTGCCCGATCTAAAGTTGATACAAGTTAGTCTTTAGTTAGTTGGGAATACGGTTGCCACCTTTTTATTGTTATTAACCTGGAGTTTCCGCTATGGCTTTTATATTTCCTCCAATCTAAAGTGATTTCTAAAAAAAAAGTCAACACCCATAAAAACAGTTACAAACCCAAACAGGCTCTACCCAACCTACCTACCTACGGCGGGCAAAATCCTCACTTCGAGTCATCAATTGCCTTCGCTCAGTCGTGTTGTGAGGTACCTAAATCCGAGCTGGTGTGAGCAACCGTGCCTAGGATGGAAGGCTGAGGGTGAAATCAGCCTTTAACGAGCTCCTGTGGTGGACCAGGCAATCACCGCAGTATAAGCGCCTTGTCCTGGTATGCCGGCTCTGCCAGGATCGACCTTTATTTCCGAGCTTACTCGTGGGACCTACATGGAAAACGAAAAAGAAAAACCAAAAGAGAACGCTGAAGATAATCAGCTCAAGCTACCAGGCGGTGATTCGGTCACCGAGGGTAGCCCATACAGCATTAATGAAAGCGAGGAGGAAAAGCTGCTACGATCACCTGACACAAAGCAGGCGGATCCTAAGGACAGCAAACCTCACAGAAAGGTATCAGCTGGCACAAGAAAGATGCGACAGTGCCAAAGGGCTAGGCATCTTCTAGTAAAACTGGAAAGCAAACAGCCAGCTGAACTCTCAAGTAGGATCAATGGGACGATAAAGTGGGCAAGAGAACTCTTGGCCCAAGACCCATTCCACGTCCCCTATACGTATCAAAAACCGGGTGCAACCTTCGAGAGAAGTGTCGCTGGAAAGAGGACACGTTCTACAGACGATGAGAGCACCCCAAAAGAACTAAAGAAAAGAAAGTCCTTTCCACAGCAAGGCAAAGCTGGAATGTCTTCTAGGGGACTTACTGCGGAGACCAAGAAAGTCTCTGCGGTAGTTTCAAAAACGAAGAGTTCCGCTGCGCTTAGTAGTGGAGGGGGCCAGAAAAAGTCTGCTTTCAGGGAGCGGTCCGACAGTAGAACAATGTCGGAAGTGACCCGCAGCAGCCTCCAAGTGGCTGTGATTGATGCCGGCAATAAATGCTGGAAGATCACAGCAGACCGCTGGATCCTGGTTGAAAGGAGGCTAACGGAAATCCTTATGGAGTTTCTAATAGCCAATCCTGCCGACAGGATTCCTCAGTACGACACCTCAGGATGGACTAGAGGAATAAAGATCATCAATTGCACTGATGATTTTTCCTTAGCATTTCTGAAAGAGAGTGTCAAAAAGATCGGACAACCTTGGGAACTTGCCCAATTACAGGTCATCCCCCGCTCGGAACTTCCAGAGTGTCCGAGAGCTAGAATTTGGTTGCCAGTGCCAACCATTCCAGAGAAGTCCTTGCTGCCACTCTTGGCAGCCCAGAATCCGAAGATTCCTTGCAAGGAATGGAAGGTTCTAAAGATGGAGGACCCAAAACCCACAGGGAGGAGCGTAATCCTCCAGCTCACAGACGAGTCGCTACCAGCCCTAGAGGAAGCTCAGTTTAAGCTTCACTGCGGCTTTAATGCGATCGCTGTGAATATATATAAGGGCATCCCCAAACACAAGGGGATTGACCAGAAAGTTAATCTTGCCAAACCCAAGCAGGATGTCGGAAGGAAGGAGGAGACAGTGACATCTGCCACGGTAATGGAAGATGAACAGAGTGCGGCTCCCGAGAAGGAGCCGACTCAAGAAATGGAAGTTGAACCACAACAGACGCCCAGCGATGTTGCGAGTGGTCCAAATCAACCTCCACCACAGTAAAATGGCCTCTAGCCATCTGGCTCTTCTCATGGAGGAGAAGGGCCTCGACATCGCCTTGATCCAGGAACCTTGGGTCAGAAATGACGCCATATGTGGATTAAGGCTAAGAAACTACTCTCTCTATTACGCCAGGGGCAATGGTAAGCCAAGAACTTGTATTTTAGCTAAAAATAAAGTATTCCTAATGCCTAATTTTAGTAACCAGGACATAACAACGGTCAAACTGGAGCGCAAAGGAGGGACACCAATAATACTGTCATCCGTATACATGGCGCATGACGTTCCAACTCCATCGGTAGATGTCCAAAATATTGTGGAATCTACCAGGATTTCTAAGCAAAGCCTAATCTTGGGATGTGATGCCAACGCCCATCACACAATATGGGGTAGCACGGACATCAATGACCGAGGTGAGTGTCTTTTTAATTTTATTATAAATACTAACCTTAGCTTATGCAATAACGGTAATACACCTACATTTGTCACTGCGAACAGACAGGAAGTTCTGGACGTCACGCTTACAAATGAATCCAACGATCTAAAGGTACAAAACTGGAGAGTGTCCAGCGAGGATTCGTTCTCGGACCATCGTTGGATTCTATTTGATATCAGTGAGTCCACGTACTTGCCTACACCATTTCGTAACCCTAAAAGAACAGATTGGGAAAAATTTTGCGGAATCATCTCTGGAGAACTGGCAAATCCTCCCAACAATCTCTTACCAAATAAGGCTTCAATTGATGAAGCAGTTAATAAACTAACAAATACCCTGGAAGCAGCATTTTTCAAAAGCTGTCCGATAAGCAGACCAGCGAAAAAGCCATACCCACCATGGTGGAACGCAGAGCTGGGTCAGCTAAGAAGGGACATGCGAAGGCTATTTAACAAAGCAAAAAGCAAACGTACTGAAGATGAGAGCTCTTATAGAGAGGCTCTAAAGACGTACAAGAAAGCGATTAGAAAATCTCAAAGAAGCGCTTGGCACAATTACAGCGAGCGGATTGAGAGTACAAACGAAGCCGCTAGACTTAGAAAAGTTCTATCAAAGGAGCCTAGTGCTCCCTCTTTTCTAAAAAAGGATGATGGGACATACACAGAGAGTAGTGGGGAAACCCTTGAACTGCTGATTGATTCCCACTTTCCTGGTAATACATCGGCCATAGAGCCCCTTATCGATCAAGAAGACGTTCCGGATTTGAATAGCATCAAATCAGTAGTCACTTACGATAAGCTAGAATGGGCGATTGACTCATTTGAACCTTACAAATCACCAGGATTAGACGGGATAATGCCCGCCATGCTACAAAGAGGGAAGAGAATCCTGATCCCTTGGCTCTTGGTGATATACAGAAGCAGCTTGCATTTTACTTACATGCCGGCTGACTGGAATAAGATAAAAATAGTCTTCATCCCTAAGGCTGGTAAGAGCAGTCATGTAACCGTCAAAGACTTCAGACCAATAAGCCTGTCTTCGTTCCTTGTCAAAACATTGGAGAGGTTACTGGATCTGCATATCAAGAACTCGGTGAGAGAGCGAGAATTAAGCTCGTCTCAACACGCTTATACCAAAGGGAAATCAGTGGAAACGGCGCTACACGAAGTAGTAGGCACTATTGAGAAATCCCTTAACAATAAAGAGTACACCCTAGGTACCTTCTTGGATATTGAAGGAGCCTTTAATAACGTCACGACCGAGGCAGTGTGCGACGCTCTAATAGAAACAGGGGTCGATAACTACATCTGCCGTTGGATTAGGAGGATGTTGAAAGGCCGTCAAATCTGCTCCAGTTTGGGAAGTAGCGAGATGGTCAGATTTGCTGGAAGAGAAACTCCGCAAGGCGGGGTTCTGTCACCAACACTCTGGCTGAGAGTTTTAAATAAAGTTCTCATAGCGTTGGAGAAGGCTGGAATAAAAGTGATTGCATACGCTGACGATATAGTTATACTAGTGTCAGGTAAATTTGTAAACACAATCAGCGACCTAACAGGAATGGCGCTACGAATACTACAACAGTGGGCCATGAAATGCGGGTTAAAAATCAACCCCGAAAAAACGGAGGTAGTTCTATTCACACGCAGAAGGGTGATCGAGAACTTCAGACTCCCAGTACTCGACAATAATGCTTTAGTGCTTAAGGAAAAAGCAAAGTATTTAGGATTGGTACTTGACTCCAAGCTAAACTGGGGCATAAACTTGCAAGAACGAGTTAAAAAAGCGTCGGTAGCATTATATGCCTGCAAAAAAGCAATTGGGAAAAAATGGGGACTAAAACCCCACATAGTACACTGGATCTATACGGCTATTATAAGACCTATATTAATATACGGGGTCCTGGTTTGGTGGACCGCTTTGGAAAAAGCAGTGCACACTAAGTCAATAACAAAGATACAAAGGGCAGCTTGTTTAGGAATAACCGGAGCCCTTAAGTCAACCCCGACAGCGGCGCTAGAGGTCATGTTATATATACCCCCCTTGGATATCTATGGAAAAAGTATAGCTGCAAAAAGTGCCCTGCGACTAAAAGAGTCGAAATTCTGGAAGGAAACTAACTACGGGCACAGCAGTATACTAAAGATTCACCCGGGGAATAATCTACTAGACCCGACTGATTACTCTGTTCCAATAACATGCTTCGATAGAAGGTATTCTATACTCATTCCGACTAGGGAAGAGTGGGAAGGCAATCAGAATATAACGAAAACAGATCACGCAATCTTCACAGACGGTTCAAAAATGGACGTTGGTGTGGGAGCCGGGGTCTTTTCCGAAAGTTTACAAATACAGAAATCATATAGACTCCCCAACTATTGTAGTATTTTTCAAGCGGAAGTACTGGCAGTAGAGAAGGCGGTCAATATCCTGCAAGAACACCTTGGCTTGGGAGTAGCCTCGTCAATCACCATCTTCAGTGATAGTCAGGCGGCGATTAGGGCAATCTGTTCCAGCAGTGTTAAATCAAAGCTCGTAAGGCGATGCCGCAACAATCTATGCACACTTGGCAACCAACATCGGGTTATTCTGTGCTGGGTTCCTGGACACTCCAAAATAGATGGCAACGAGGCTGCCGATGCGCTCGCAAGAGAGGGCGCAGGCATGCCAGCTGATCTAGCAGACAATACAGTGAACAAACCACTGGGATTCGTCAAAGAGGAGATTGACTACAGGGCCAAGCAGCTTGCACAAAACAGATGGACAGGGTTGACAACCTGTAGTACATCCAGGCAACTGTGGCCCACATTCGATAAAAAGAGAACCGCAGAGCTATTGAGACACAGTCGAAAAGACGTGAGAAATATTACTGCGGTTGTTACCGGACATTGCCTCTTCGGTAGACATGCCGAACGTATGCAAATACCCATCAACGACTTCTGCAGAAGTTGCAGAGATGAGGAAGAGGAAGAAAGTATTCAACATTTTCTGTGTGAATGCCCTGGCCTCGCAAGAAGGAGGTTCACTACTCTGGGTGAATCATCTTTCGATAGCCTGGAGGAACTAAACAACTTACAACTTGGACGGCTGAGCAGATTTCTGAACAGTAGTGGCTGGTTTGAATGAGTTGTTAAAATCCTTCCGCGGTTACGTCGCATAAACCATCAGTGATCTGATGAAGGTGGGTTCTACGGAACACGTGTGGTATCACAACGGACCTAATCAGGACTACGTGAGACCGTTTGGTCAGAACCAAGGGTCTGCCACTCTTACCTAACCTAACCTAACCTACCCAACCTACGCCATCGGCGAAGCCCGACGACAAAAGCCATAACCCGGAGTCAGAGAGTTTCGACCTAGAGACACCGTTTCAACCTAGAGACTCCAAACCAAACCTGGAGGCTCAAGGTCAAACCTGGAGAGGTGGCAACCCTAGTTGGGTATCTTTTTTTTACCGTAACGAAGTTTTTGCCAGTGAATATTAACATCAGGCAATAAAAGCAAAACATTGTAGAAAATCGGTTCATGAATCACTCAAGCAAATTTATAGATAAATACTTATGTATTCGAACAGTATTTTGATGCTCTGCTTTAAATCAAATCATTTAAAAATACTCCGGAGTCTCTGAAAATCGAGATAGCCATTTTATTTGCGACAGTTCCACTGTGAAATAGTCGAATGAATAATTGATGCCTTCGTTGTATTCCAACGATGCCATTGGCGATGGATGGAAAAACAGGCATTAATGTCTGCTTCAGACCAGTCATCATTTTGCAAGTTGCCAAGATGTGTTAAAAATATCACAAAAGCAGTTTAAAAAAAAATTGGGTTATAAAAGGATGAATACAAATAAAAGTCTGAAGAAGTGAGGTGTGGGGATTTGACAGATCGTTAAATATCGTGGTCATTACAATTACGGGAGTTCCACTTTGTGACTTGCGGCTTTATCGGTAACTTCTCCCAGCATTTATCTATTTCTATAAGTTTATTGAAGGCGCTGGGTAGTGTCCAACTTCGACACTGATGGCGCCGCATGCTCCATCTTACATGGGATTTACGCCTAAACTATTTGATATAGTTGCGTGCTTGTTTCCTTCGTTCGTCAGATTCTGTAGCCTCACTGATGAGTAATAAGATGGCGAAACTCGCCTGGGGATAAATCTAACTAAATAAAAGGAAACCTTTTTTCTGTAAAATATTTTTAAGATCATAGAAAATATTTTTTTTCGTGATTAAAAAAAAATATTTCTTCTGACTAATACTGTACGAATATAGAAAAGGTTTCGTCCTTCCAGATGCGGCTCGTCAGGTGAAGTAGGTTAAGGGCCTTTTCACAAAAAAAAAAACAGGAGAAAAGTTTTTCGACAATATTAAATATTAATGTACCAATACAGATACCATTTTAGCCCTTAAAAAATAATTATGTTCGAATTAATAATATTAACTTAATCCGAATGAAGCTATGCATTATAGGGCTACGGTTAACTCCAATGGACAATAATTATAAACACTCGTGCATTTTGGCGCGTATCAGCCGACCGTATCCGTTAGCTCAAAGCAAGTGAAGACCCAACGCCTAACATGGCTTTGATATTCACCGTTGTTATGGTTACGTTACGTCAGTCACGCAAACAGTATGTAACAATTTGCATTAAGATGAAGGGCAATTTAAAAATAGATCAGTCATATGCATCATTGTTTTAGCAGTGGTTCGTCTAACCTAAAGGTATTTATTTTGAGGCTTCGCGAAACTTACGGTTATAGATATCGTTTTTACGTGATTTACTGTGTGATTAAAAAATTTTGTTTTTATTTTTCAGTTAATTCAGTAGTGTACGTATCTACTTAGTATTGTGCTTTAAAAATAAACCCAATTAATGACATAGTTTGTAATTTGTTGGAAACTCCATTCAGTTGTTAGACAGATGAGGATAAGAGAGACGTTTTGTAACATGGATTTTTAGTCAATGTTTGTTTAAGTTAAGTACCCGCACTATACCTATCTAGCTCTTCACCATTTTTAAAATCGCGAACCGCCACTAATTCCTTCCTAGGTATACTGTTTTTAATTATATGAATGTGCAAATATTTGCAATACCCAAATTTTTTTCATCCTGTGTGTTAGTTTCTCTAATAAAAAAAAATTAAAAAATATTAACATTTTTTGACCTCTCTTATGAATAACATATTTTTGTCTGCGAGACAAATGCTATATTACCAAAGTTAGCAGGCATAAACTGTGACGGCTACATTATAGAAATCCGCAACTTATCTTGCAGCTGAAAGTTGTTTAGAATGTCGTCTATTCTTCGCTTTTTAAATTATTATGGCAATAGAATATGATTTTTGTTGTTGATCTGCAGCCAGCGGCGCAACTAGCTCGGGCATTTCGGGGGGGGGGGGGGGGGGCTACTGCCCCAGGTTATCAGAAGAAATGATTTAGTGAGTCTGAAATATCACAACTAACTTAACTAACGTGACAAATTTATTTTTATTTTTTTTTGCCGCATATCTATCCACTACAGTATTAAGATCAATATAGATGTCTTTTTCTATAAATAATAAGCCAAGTGACGAGAATCTTTCTTGGCCCATTGACATTTGTAACCAATTCAAAATTAACCTCATTATGGAGAATTACCTTTCACACATTGCAGAAGATACTGGCAATGTTATTGCTACTTGAAAAAGCACATATAATGATGGAAATACTTGTAACCTGAGTTCATTTTTGAGAGTGTCATATTGTGCTTCCTGACCTTTGTTTGCTAAACTATTTTTCAGAACTGTCATTTCAGCCTTTATGACATTTTTTTCAAGTTTAAAACACTCTGCCAAAAGATTAGTAAAATCTGTGGATCTTTCGTAGTCAAGCGCGAAGAATTTGTCTATAGCTGCCGCGATTCGAAGATTCTCCTCAGAGAATCTTGATTTCAAAAACCCTACCACAGAATCTATAATCCTATAGAAAACATTGACTCTCCAATATTCGACAACATTTGGAGAATCTGCGCCTTCTGCAGCTCCAACTGTCGAGTCAGCCACAAAATCCTTTAGTTTCACTGACACCTTCTTTTTTCTCTTGGATGATGGAGGTTCCAAGGTCACGTCCACCTGAGCCGCAAAGTCACTAATTTTGCCATGTATGTGCTCATAACTGTCATCAGAACGCATTGCTTCTAAAGTGCTTAGTACGCCTTTTATTACTCCAACCGCTCCTCCCAATGTTGCTGTTGTTGATTGGAGTGACTGGGATAAAATATTTAGTATGGTGAGAATCTCTTCCAAGATCAACAAATGGACGAGGAAAGATGCCTGTTTCATACAGGATAGTATACCGATGGCTGTTACGGCCTGCTGGTCTTTTCTATTCTCAATTTCCTGCTCCAGTAACTGGATAATTGCGGGGTAGACTCTTTTGACTGTCGCACAGCTACTAAATCGTGATACCCATCTGGTGTCTGACAGTTGGGATATCTGGCAACCAGTAAAACTTGAATTAAAATTTAGGAATGATATACAAATAAAAGGTTAATAAAGAACTAGGGTAGATATGTAGATATCGTTAGTTTATGATTTATTCTGCTGGGGGGGCTAATTGCGAGCTGAGGGGGGCTTAGCCCCCCTAGCCCCCCCCCCTAATTGCGCCCCTGCCTGCAGCCCTTCTGTAATCTCACCGCTATTAAATTTTAATAGGTATATTTTTCCATGCAAATCTAACAGCTATAGAGCTGTCAACGTGGCTCGTAATAGGGCATAAAATTTGTTACTATCACCCTTTAGACGATTCTAAACCGACTGCGATGATTTAATTTGAATGAATTTCACTTGACAACGCTGAAAAGTTCTTTATAAATATTTGGAAATGGCGGCTTTTAAATTAGGCGAAGCAATTTTACTTGTGGTAAAAAAATCATATACCAGGGCCGATTGGAATAATATTTCCAGGACGAAAATGAAACCTAACTTAACGGGGTACCTATGCGCCAAATATTAAAGTTTTAGTACAAAAAAATCTAAAAATAACGGTTAAAACTTCGTTATTCTACGACTAACCATTGCTGAGAGATAGCGGGTTAAAGTTTGCGTGACGTCATGAAAGCTTCAGCTAGCGGCGCTCTGTACATTTTGTTGTGTTTGAAAAGGTACATTTATCTCCCGTCTAAATATTTGAGTAAGTACTGCAGACACTGAGCTGAGCGGATGCCAATGAGCGTGTTGCAAGAGCACAATCGGGTTTAAATTACGACATATGGCCGGCCCTCCACGTGTTTGACGTTTCCAGCAAAAAAATAAAGAAAATATACAGTTCAAGTCTATGCTCCAACGTCAAAATCTACGTTCAGCTGTTTAGTTTTAAACTATTTAAATGTTTTTATAATTAAACAAATAATCTTCAATGTCTAGTTGTTTAATAACATGTTATAACGCCTTTGGGCACAGTTGTATTTTGTGATGTGTAAAATAAGTAGCTCCAAGTTTTAATCGTAGAATGGATTTTTTGAGGAGGTGTAGGTCTAATTTTTATCTCTCAGCCTAAGACATATCATCACGGGTCACTGACCTCTGTTATTTGCCATTTGAAAGCAAAATAAATATGCCACCCTTGTCTTATCACCCTTTCTTTAGAACTCATCCAGTGGCGGCGTGGTCAAACCATAATGCCAAAAAAACAACAACATTTCTAATTTACTATAGTGATGCGACATTTAAAAATATTTTTCCTTCGAATTTGTCATATCAGAATTTACGTGTTTAGATATAATGCGTCAATTCTATAATACCCTGTATTAAGCCCGCTGCATTGACATTTTTATTCCTACCTTAAAACTGTATAGGGTTTATTATTAACAATGCCAAAATGTAACCTTTTGCGCACCGCATTGGGAAACTTTGTTAAACCAGCGCTCGTAGGCTTTATTTTTGACATTTGTACGACGTAACGTAAGTGCCTATTACCACCTGTGTGAGATGCTGCGTTTTAACCCAACCCACCACGCCACTGGAATTCCTGTCTCCTCTTACGTCCCACAACCCGCTGGTCTCTCTATAGCTCTGTTCCCGCAACAATTTCAAACTGCTCAGCGCCAATCATATAGCTCAATTATAGTTGAAAACTAAACTGCTGGACAATTGCTTTCGAGCAAGAAAAGATTTCGCCTAAATTTAACAGTTAATATTTTCTGAACCAGATATGATATTGACCTACAGTTTTGAGTGGTTGATGGATTCATCCTTAGGGAAACAAATTTTAATGTTGGATTTTCTTTAACTGTCAGAAAATTTTATATACAGGGTGTTAAAGAAGACGATGATTTTTGCTCCAATTTTAATGGCGGGTAACTTTCACAATAATATTTTTAAATTTTATCACTCTACGTCAATTAAATCACTGGGTCATAGCAAAGAAAGCAATTTGTCAAATTTTTGATATCTGCTATATTTTAAGAAATACCTATTTTTTTGGAGACCCTTGCTTTATTTACATTTATTAGTAGCTAGATCTCACTGTGCATTGTATTGTGCAAACTTTGCGAGTGATTATTATACCTTATGAAAAGCTTGATTATTTATTTATTTAGACAAACAAGGTCACTCAACAGACTGCTTGTAGTAGACCAATTATAGAGTGACACGGATTACAAAAAGAAATTTACAAAATTCAGTATGTTCAGTATCTAACAATAGTTGTACCTAAATGTTATAATGTAGAGTGGCGTACTTATAAACACCTATATGTTTATGGTTTATGAGTATCTCACAATTTTTCACGATTGTTTTATATTGGAAAGTACTCGCCCCTAGATCAGGTGAATTTTTTCTTATTTTTCAGTTTTTCATATCGCACTACAGGTATATTATACAGTGTGTTTACAATATTTTAACAAAGATAATTTTTTTAATTTAATTTTTGGAAAAAATTTATTTATTAATTTCTAACTTTCTAACACTATACTCATAAACCATGGACATATAAATAGGTGTTTATAAGTACGCCACTGTACATCATAACATTTAGGTACAACTATTGTTACTGAACATAATCAAGCTTTTCATAAGGTATAATAATCACTCATAAAGTTTGCACGATACAACGCACAGTGAGATCTAGTACCAATAAGTTGAAATAAAGCAAGGTTTTCCAAAAAAATCGGTATTTCTTAAAATATAGCAGATATGAAAAATTTGACAAAATACTTTCTTTGCTATGAACCAGTGATTCAATTGACGTAGAGTGATAAAATTTAAAAATATTATTGTGAAAGTTACACGTCATTAAAATTGGAGCAAAAATCATCGTTTTCTTTAACACCCTGTATATAAAATTTTCTGACAGTTAAAGAAAATCCAACATTGACAATTGTTTCCCAAAGAATAAATCTATCAACCACTCAAAACCGTAGGTCGATATCGTATCTGGTTCAGAATATATTAACTGTTAATTTAGGCGAAATTTTTCTTGCTCGAAAGCAATTGTCCAGCAGTTTATTTTAAACCAATCGTAAGCGCGTTGACTAGTTATTTGAATTTACTGAAGAAAGTGTATATTTATTTTCCTCTAAAAATGTTTCCTTTCGCAATTTTACTTTTTCCAGCCATATATAAAAGTTTCGTTACATCCCCCCCTTATTTTTCAAAACATATCAGTTTCAATTTTTTTCTCAAATCTCCTCTGGCCGTATACATTATTCATCGTTAAGGAAACAAACCAAAAAATGTGTAAAAACAGAACGTAAAATACAAAGGGAGAAAAAGAGAATTTTTAGGCCTTGTTTTAAAAGTAATGGATGGTAATGAAGAGCAGTTGCAGGGCGTTTTTTCTTGTGCTTTAAGCAAATGGGGCTTGTATTGTGTTTATAAATAACTAGGACATTTTTTTTTGTTTTATTTGAGTAGTAATAGGGGAAATATACAGGGTTCGTAGTAGTAGCTGTCAATTTTGTTATTTGAACTATGATATTTATAGGATATTTTCAAGATTCTAAACGTATTTTGTATAACTGGTCAAACGTGTGGCCGAGGAGCAGCGGCGGCGCCAGGGTGGGCACCGGACCACCCTAGAAACATGAGTGCCCACCCTGGTGCCCCCCCAAATTTGATGGATTCGGTTTTTTAATAGAATTTCCAGGAGACTTGGTTAGGCAAGCCGTGTTATTTAATCATTAACTTTTTTTTTGGACGTCACTTTAGGCAGAGAGAAGTTTTGGTTGCCTCCTGCTTACTGCGTTATAGAGAGAGAGCGCGGGGGAGGCGGCGACCTTTTTTTTTTTTAGAAGTCACTTTTGATGTAGGAAGTGCCCACTCTAAAATCATCGGGCCCTTTTGTGCCCGCCCATCCCAAAATTCCTGGCGCCGCCGCAGCCGAGGAGTTTTTCAAATATTAGCATTTAAAAATAACGGTTTTAGCACTGTGACAGGGAGGGTAGCACAACGATGCATCTTAGAAAATAACAGCGCTACTATCTTAAATTTTTATTTTCTAATTTGAAGAAGTAGTCCATACTTGAAGTGAAGTGGCAAGTTAAATGGAGAGAAATAATACTCTCAATAAGATATATTCAATAAGAAACCTTTATTTTATTGTACTCTATATGTTTCGAACGTTCATCTTCAGGAGAAACTGAACAGCAACTTTACTGATGAAGTATATTATTGAAGACATTTTTTGCCAAATGGTGCATAATAAAAATTATACGTGCTGGCAGGACAAATTTACTATCAGCCTCGGAGCTCGACTTTATAAATCTAATTGCAACTTAATTTTATTTTTGAACGCTTGGACTCTTAATTTAAGTCTTTAAATAATGTATTCTTGGCTTAGATTACAAAGGTTTTGTAGGAAACTTTTGGTTTTTAAACTTTTTCTTCTAAAAGACGGGCGGAAGCTTGCCTATTAACAATTTTTATAAAACAAAATTTTTCATTATCAATGTTAATAATAATAATAATAATAATAATAATAATAATAATAATAATAATAATAATAAATAGTAGAGCCTATTTATATTAATTATTTTAATTAAGAACGGTGTGCCTGAAGAGAAAAACGCAAGAGACCATTTTTATGCAGAATTTACCAGGCTAATCAGAAATAATAGCCACTAGGAAAAATATCAGTGGCGTACCGGTTTTTTTTTCTAAAAAATATATAACCGCTTCTTCATTTAAAGTTTTAAAAATTATTCTATTGGCGATAACGCTGAAACGAACGGAGATATCGAGCTACGGTTTTAATATTTTTTCTAGCAAATTTCATCTACTTCTCGATTATGATATCATAATTATACCGTATGATTTATTTTTTCGGAGTAAAATCCAAAAATGTGTTATTATTACAAATTGCGCCCTCTAGCATTTTTTTGAGAACTATTATAGACAACTTAATACGATTGGTGAAAGTGCATACATTTCTCTTCCAAGAAGTCTTTAGTTTGCTAAAATCGGATAAGTCGTTTATTAGTTACAGCGATTTAAATTATTATACTTTCAACGGCTTTCCCCCCTCTTATTAAAGTCGGTACGCCAATGAGCATAAGACCAAAATGATGCATAATTGTCCAAGCTTTTTAATGGTGTTACCAAAGATATACCTTAATGTGGAATTTTCGGAGATATGTAAAATTTTAAAATTTACTTTTCAATGCGGCAAAATGCGGAACTTAAAAATTATTTCCAGGATTTTCTCATGGCCACTTTAGTTATATTTTTTTCCCCCCGAGTTTCTATGTCCAGTAGTTTCCGAGATACGGCCGGTGGCCATCCATAATGGGACATCCGGTATGTATGTATGCTCGAGGTGTATTTTTTAATCGAATAAAACAAACAATGGCTAATTTAAATTATCTGGCAATCGTATACTCTATTATGCATATAACTCGACACAAAAACGTCATTAGTGTCAACATCTCGAATACAAAACGTAAGTAATCCCTGTAATTAATAAATAAAGGTAATTAATGCTGTCGAATAAATTGATCCTTGACAGAATAAACAATTTATCGCGCAATTGGGGGGTAATTTTTCACGAATCCAATTATCCGATGAGATGACCGGCTGGATATTAATTCGGGAGATTTATGTTTCGACAAATTAGGATGTTGCGTATAAATGACAATACAGTATATGTGTGCGTACAAGGTGATCTCGAAAACGTTAAGAGATACGAAGATGGTTAAATTGAGGCAAAATTGCGTATTTTAGAGCTTAATAATTTGGTGAAAGAAAATTGTAAATTGTAGATATTCGAATAAAACCGAAATTTTTTGTTTTGGTTTTTAATTTTTTGCGCCCTTATTTTTAACTTGGGAAAACAACAAAAAACACTTTCTTGTAGCCGTTCTTTATGTTCTACAAGATGGCGTTATTAGTTTCCAAATTGGACGTTTCGTTCTTTAGATACCAATTTCAATTCGTATTTTTTAAATACGGACCTGGATTTTTTAAAACAGTTCTAGGGACTTCTAAGCTTCAGAAATTTAATACAATTTAAAGGATTTTATAATTTTAACGTTTTGTCATCAAATAACAAATTATTAATATTTCAAATTATTATTTCTTTACTATTACGGCCCTGGCAATTATTTTTTGGATTACTTTGATATTAAAATTACATTACAGGAACTTTTGATGTGTAGGCCGTTTAATACTTCAGGATTACTACAAGATTTATCGTAACAATACTCGAGGAAGTAAGTTTTTAAGGCAGGAGAAGTAAATCTATTTTTTATTAATACTGTAATACTGTAAAACAGAAAATAATTAATGCTCCCAAGTGAAACAAAGGTAACTGGAGTGTTAGTCTAGTTATGTTACTGTTCTGCGCTTGTTTGTTTCAAAAATAATTTCAAATTTTTCAGGCGAAAAATATAACAAAAATAAACAGACTGAAATATATTTGAGGTCGAGACTTTGGGTCTTTTTTTTACAAAATATCATCAATATCAGGAATTTTTAAGTAAAAATGGATGGACTCTTCAAATCCGGTTTTTTGGGGCGGGGCGTAAGTAGGAATTTTTTTTTTCTGAAGAGAGGGATAGTCGAGACTATATGTATTCCATGGTATTGTACCTAGCGGAGAAGGCGAAAAAGCGCCGCAGGCGAAAAATTTTCGGGGCCACGCCCAAAGTTCGTTTAAAATTCACCTAACTACTATCAAATTTCGAAAATTAAATTATTACCTCTCACCCTTTGCATGGTTGGATTAAGTTTTTTTTTTAATGTTTTTTTTTTGATATTCCTAGCTGGCTCTTTGTTTAAAAAAAAAACATTTTTTATATTTGTGAAAAATATGAATATTGGTGTCAATCCAAAATTTTAACATAAGACGTATGTATGACTCTAACCAGCGTTTTTCGGGCTCGGTTTTTCATGATTAAAAATAAAGTAAATATCGCTCATCACACCAAAATTGATGATTTTTTCAGAAATCATGTATTTTAGGAGCGTAGATCTAAGAGCAGTTTTTGGTGCAAATGCTTAGATTTGGAAATACTCCTTATTCTTAAGTGCTGTATAATTATATTCCTAATAAAGCATTCTCATTTCATCCCGCACTATTTTTTTTATTATACCTAAATTATCACACTTCTTCCATAAAAAATGTTTCAATTGAAATATTTACCTTAATTTTTCTTTCAAGAAATAAATACCTAATTGTTTTTGTTGTAAAAATATTTTATTGCATTGGGTTATATTTTTGTTAATTTAAAATAGCTCTAAAAAAGGGAAAACGAAACAGACAAGTATATAATAGAAAAATTCTATAAAATATTATTCTTTTTACTCGTTTTCCTTTAAAATTGCATCAAAAATCAATAACTAAAACGATATGCGTGTGAAACCTTAATCTCTATATAAAACAGGACTTTCAGAAGGAAAAGTTTAAAAACTAAACGTTTCCTACAAGACCTTTGTAATCTAAGCCAAGAATACATTATTTAAAGATTTAAATTAAGAGTCCATGCGTGAGATGAAAATGCAGCCCGGCAGCCCCCCCTTATATACGCCACTGGGCGCAGCCACAATTTTTGATAGCCTTCGCAAGCAAATAACGCCACAGCCCCAAATTTTTTAGGATCATGCTCAAATTGTATCAAATTATGTAAATAATAAAGCACCCGGAATTTTTTTTTATCTGTGGCATACATTTTATAGTTTTTTTCAGAAATGTTGGGGGGTCCTGGGCCCCCCCAGGCCCAGACACTTCTAAACACTAGCTCAATTATTTGGGATAGTTAAAGAAACACTGCCCAACTTTTCCCATTTGCATTTGATAAGTAAATAGGATCAAATAAATTTTATTGCAGAAAATTCACAACGTTTAGAGATGCCTCAAGATTTTTAAAATTTTAAAATTTTGGTAAAAATATTTTAAAAATTTTTGGGATTAGGTACTATGGAATATAGGTTCTTGAGAAAACTTTAAGAGTATTTCTTAAAGCAACTTAACCCATTACAAATTGTCTGGGCTACCACTGGGGGCACCTTAAAGCCTCAATCAGGAAAATCGAGCTTTTGCATACACAAAAAATCAAAGTTCATCATGGTTTTGAAAATCAAAGAAAAAAATTAATAATATTATTTTTTATAGTTATCTTAACTTAAATTTACTCTAAAATTGTATAAAGAACTATTTTTAAATTATAAAGTTTACTATAATGACTTTTGCTTAACATGAAATTTAAAAAAATATACCTATTATTCAGAGCCAGTGAGCGCCGAACAGAAGGAGGGGGGCGATTGCCTCCTTGTGGATACCCTACTGGTTCGAGCCAATGATCAAATTCGCCCCAAAATTATCTTTAAAATTATAGTGAAAGTGGGATTTTATAAAATAATTTTTTCGAAAAGTTCATAATTTTTTTTATACAACTGTTTAATTATAGTACATTGTATATCTAGTAGGAAAAGCTGAACATTCCGGGACGACCGTAAAGATCGTATGTCGAGGCGCAAGCCGAGACTGGCAATACGGAGTCCGGGAATGTAGCTTTTTCTACGAGGTATACATACTATTTTTCCGTAAATCGAAAATTATTAAAAGGACATATAACTTATTACAAGCAACTTGTTAAAATTTTGAAATAAATATTATTAACTTTGTTCACAAATAAAGGTTGCCATTAAATATTTGTGTTTTAACTATGGAAACACAGTAATATCGAATTGTCAAGCTTAACACATTTTAGTTTACAAGTAGCCGTACAGAAATAATATTTCCTTACAGTACAATAAGAAATATTTCCTAACAGTTATTTTCCGTTGTCTAACAACGACTAAGTGTAAGGAAATAATGACTTTTTCTTTCAAAAATATTATCAAAAATGCCAATATTTCCTATCGATTTTTGGAAAAATTATTTTTGAATTGAATTTTGAAACATTATTTATAGTAGTTAACTTTAATCTCTGTAATAAACTTGTATAGTTGGTTGGGAGTAAATAAAAAAAAGATGTAAATATTATATTAAATATTAATATATATAAATGCGTTACTATTGACCATGCCCTTCAGAGCACCCTGTATACTTTAGCTCTGGCTTATAAAAGGATTACATTAGTATTAACTACACTATAAGTTACTTACTTTTGCTTACAATATAAGAAACATAAATAAGCAAAATCAGCTTACCTGACGTAGAGCGAGCTGTGAAAGGCGGCTGGATTATCTTGCTCGCAGAATCGAGGGAGAGATCCTTGCAAGATTGCCAATCTGATAGCGAGCAACACTCCCGTCTGAAAAATATAGAAAATATAAAATTAGTTATAAAAGATTTTGAATTCGATGTCAATAATATACTTTTCTTACTCCCACATGGATATTTGCTGTTTCCTTTACACTAAAGTGATTGGGTAAGTAGGCTATTCTGGTTAGTTGACCGTATATAATTTCATATCCATCTTTGTTAGGATATGAAACTGACCAATCACAGTGGCCAGGTCATTATAAATTAATAATAATGTTAAATCTTTACGTTATTTGATATTAGTTTTCGAAACTTAAACCGATGCCTACGGGTCAGCGCTGCCTAGCGGGACTCCTGTAATTGTGACGAATGTCTGTGTTAACATTTGCTTATTTCTATAAGTTTGTTAGAGGTGAGCTGGTATGCTCAAGAGTGTCTAACAACAACACAGATGTCGCTCCGAGCAGCATCTTGCTGGTGTGCTCCACCAAATACTGTATAAGCACTTTTGAGTTATTCCTTTCTTTCGTCGAATGCTAGCTCTACTGATGAGAGCCATGATATGGTAAAATGCGTCTAGGCATGGATCTGACCAAATGAAAACAACATCTTTACTTTATTTAATAATGTTAAAGATACCCAATTTATACGTAAATTTTACGCGTTGTTTTGTTACTTAGATAAGGTGAGGTTAAGAATAATATATTTCATAAAGATGCAAATCTTTTAGATTAAATTTCGTATTTTTTTATTTGAATCAAAACATTTATCACATGTCTGTACATACACCAAATATTTCTAAGTCTTACATGAGTTTGTGCAAAAATTGAAGATATAAAACTAAAATATATATTTACCGAACTATTATTAAGTGTTTTGTGACTAAACAAAAGATTTGTGCATAATTGTTGACTTTCTTGTTTCAAAAAATTTCGAGTTTTCCACTCATTTCTAGACAATTGTTACAAGATTTAAAGCAAAAATGTATATACAAAATTGCCTTTATTAGTTTTTTGCAATGCAAATAATTTTACACATTGATTTTTCTTTTATTTTTTCATATTTTCAATGTGGCTCCAACCCCAATTGACCATAAAACGTAAATACGCAACAGAAAAATAACTGATAAATCTTTCTTAAATACAGTACATAAAACAGATGAAATTATAAGATTCCTAGAAAAAATAATTTCACTTTTTCAGGTGATATTTCGCTTTATTTTGTCAATTTTGTGGACGGTATCGATACAGTATTGCCACTTCTCTTTCCACGTTAACAATGTTGCTAGTTAGTAAATTGGCTATTAATTTAAAAAACTTTACCATAGCGTTCAAAGTTAATATTAACGCACAAAAGCCGGTTTAAATTTATTAAAACGAATATTACAGCTATTTTGCTTATTTCTCGGCGTTATTATTCTTATTTAAGCAGACAACCAAGAATACACTTTAGCAGATCAATAGATTCAATTAGCTGAAGTTAAAGTGTAGACAAAAACATTATTTTTAATAATAAATATATTGCTTTTTGTCTGTTATTTAGCAAAAAGCCTAATGTGAAAAAATATATATATTTTAAGTTTAAAGCAAAATATGAAATGACCTAAAGCGATAAATATGTTACCGTGTAACATAACACCAAAATCCTGCTAAAAGATATTTAAACCGCGAATTTCTCTGAAACTACACAAATATTTTGATAAAACTTGTTTTATATTCAGCGGCAAATATCATTTTTTATAGGAAACCGAAATTCAGGGTTCACGAGTTAGGGAATGCCGACATATGAGCGCGTACGTGCGCGCCAAGCTTTAGTTAATTATTTCTGTCATGGCTAGGTAAATATTTTATAAAGAGATAGTTGATAGTTCTTTTCATTTTACAAAAAAATAAGTATTTTTATAAAATAAGAAATCACGATGACACACATAATAGCAGAACAATCATGCTCGTAAGCTTGTGCAAGAAAATCCTAGTTAAATTGGCAGTCTGAGAGAACTTTACATCCGTCTGAAAGATATAGAAAATTTTAAATTAGCTGATAGAATTTAAATTTGCTGCCAATATACGAACGCGAACACGAGGATATTACCGAGAAAATCTTTTATGTATATTATATACGATAATAAAGTTTTCTTGTTTAAAAATAAATTTTCGTCTACCAATTTCATTTAATTTTATATTTTTATAGAATATTCTTCGTTCCCTTTGATAGTTATATGCATTATCTAATGATGATCAAGCATATACATTGATCGCAAGAAAGTCTGCAACATATGAGATTTTTTCTTTTTAATTTAATACATTTATTTCATTTGGAAAAAGTTCTGCATATATTCAAATCAACATAATACTCATCAAATCCGGATGGAACAAAAATTTTTTTTAAACCGCATTAAATATAAAATATTATCATTTGTCAGTTTAGAAAAAAATTGTATTAAAAAAAGTTATTTTAATTTCAAAGTTATATCCAAATATTATTAAAATTCTCTTACTTTGGACGAAAAATAGAAATTAATCGTTAGTTCTGACTAACTCTTACGCAAATCCTATTTTCTTATTAACTCTTGACTTTAGAGATACTTTATTAGAGAGTATCATAGATAATATGTCAAAGAGGAATTTTTTTTTTGCTTGCTGGGGTTGGCGGAAGAGCCAGTATACTTAGGCCTATACTAGGCCCATTGTATCCCCTATCGTCTCGGTAATGTCAGCCAGACGGGACCTAAAGCTTAACGTGGAATCCGAACCACGTGTATGCACTAGTTTTTTAACCCCCCCCCCCCCCAGTCCATGACTCTTTTCCTGGGTAGAAGTCCAGTTTATGATTCTCTTCTAGGTTCCGTTATTAGGAATCACTAGTGACATACTGCATTCTTAAAGTCACTAAATTTCGGACATACTTTTTTTATTATGCGTATGCCCACTCCGGAACCCGGATCACCGCGGTCGAATGCCAGTAGCTCAACCTCTGAGCTACTGCCGCGTGGTCAAGGAGGAATGCAATGCAATGCATTAAGTTATTTCCTACAGATGGCGTTACTAGGTTTTCATCATATATTTATTCCTAAAAATATCTTGAAAGTATAGTTTCGCTTTATTGGGAATTGCTTACAGGTTATGACTTTCCCAACAAGGACGAAACCTATTACCTTTGGCGTCCCTGTGTACTTTAATGCAAAAGATAGATGCACTACTTTGTCCGCCTGTCAAAATAAGCATTATGTCAGTGGCGGCTCGCGGTCTTAAAAAATGGTAAAGAGCTACGTATAGTGTGGGTAATTAAACAAACATTGACTAATTTATATTTTAATTACGTACTTACATAGCTAGTTTGTTTGTAAATCGAATCGATTCTTCGGTTTAGGTCTAAGGTATTTTTTAAGCATCGGCAATAGTATTTTCATTTTGTTCAAAATTTCTTAACATTAACTGACATTTTAAGTGTTCTCCAGAATTTTTGTAAGGTGGCACTACTACATAGCCAATTATATTCTGAAAACCAGGAACACTTAAAATTAATCTTATAGGATCTGCCACTTTTTTTAAAATTCTTTTTTAAAATCTATGTTTAAGATTCCAGTAGGTCGCCCGTGTAACAAAACGTCTCTCTTATCCTTATCTGTCCAACGACTAAATGGAGTTTCCAACAAATTACAAACTATGTAATTAATTGGGTTCATTTTTAAAATACACAATAAAAATTAAACCAAGTACGTACACACTACTGAATTAACTGAAAAATAAAACAAAACTTTTTAATCACACAGTAAATTACGTAAAAACGATATCTATAACCGTAAGTTTCGCGAAGCCTCAAAATAAATACAGCGCGAACCTATGCTAAAACAATGGTGCATACGACTGACCTATTTTTAAATTGCCCTTCATCATAATGCAAATTCTTACAAGCTGGCGCATGACTGACGTCACGTAACCATAGCGACGGTGAAATCAAAGCCGCTGTGTTTGCTGTTTTGAGCTAACGGACATGTCGACTGGGTCGCGCCAAAATGCACCAGTGTTTATAATTATTGTCGTACCGTGGCCCTATTATGCATAGCTACATTCGGATTAAATTAATATTATTAATTCGAACATACCTAATTATTTTTTAAGGGCTAAAATGGTAGCTGTATTGGTACATTAATATTTAATATTGTCGAAAAAATGTCCTCCTGGTTATATTTTTTTTTTTGGTGAAGAGCCCCTTCACCTACTTCACCTGACGAGCCGCCACTGCATTATGTAAATGTGTTAGTACTGGAAAAAATAGTATTAATCATGGTTTAGACAGCTATAATATTATAGCCCTTTAGTCTTTTTATTCAATATTGAGGACAATGATGATAAATTAGCCAAATATATTCCATTCCGTTGTAATGTAGCAATTGGTAGTCAGTTCCTGCGTCCCGCGTAATAAATAAAATACAACGCAAGCGTTTCTTGTTACTTTACTTATTCTGTTCCTAAAAACTCCCCTTATTCCCCATAATCCTATTAACTAACAAAACACATGTAAATAGAAACAGCTCTCTGTGCCTTTTGGCTTTTCCCGGGGCTTTTCCTCTTCCCCTGGGAACTACTTCCTGTTCCTTGAGTATTAATTGATAAAGCAGGCAATGTTCATCAACTATTCACCCGGCACCATTGCTTTCCTTTTAACAATTACCTCAGGATGAAATGAAAATCCCTCTCGGGGTGGGTTTTGATGATTATTTAAAGGGTGGGAATTGTTAATAGTTTAGACTTTGAATATATTTATGCACGCTACCGCTTCTAGGTCGCTTTCTTGACAGAAAGTTGAAGCAATTTGAATAAATTCCAGTTGGGATTTTTCTTTGAGGTAATTTATAATGTGCATTTTCAATAAATTTTGAATTTGACCTTATCGCATAGAACAAGATGAACATTTTCTACGGTTTCAGTTCTTTCTAAGAAAAACACGCGAGACGACTTACCGACGTCACAAGAATTCCAAGCAATGGCAGCGGCCGAACCACGGCTTATCACTCTGTAAACGACGCACTTCCACCTGACTGATATCTCGAGTCTGGTTTCCTGTTTTATGAACTGTCTTTGTCTATTTAAGTTATCGAAACAAAGATAACAATATAATCGGTCGCCCGACTGGCAAATAAAAGAATTGCGTGGTTAATGGGATGGCGTACATCTCTTCTCATTTTATGGTTTTAAAGTTTCTGCTTTCACGCTGTGTTTTTAGTTGTTTCTAGAAAAGGTTTGTGATACTCTAGAACGGGGATAGCGAACCAATGGCACGCGTGTCAGCAATAGCACGCGACAAAATAATGCATGGGCATGGCAGTAATTAAGGAATGTATGTGATAAATACATACATATGTATTATAGGCTTACTACGACAAAATAGATTATTTTTTTAGAAATGCATAATGCAGTTTTTTATTAAGAAAGCGAAAAAACACTAATTTCCTGATTTTTAATTAAAATTTTTACTTATATTCTAGCATTAAAAAAGGATAGTTGTGATCTGCTTTTAAACTGTTACCGCCCGTCTATAGGATGGGGGGGGGGGGGGATTTGAGGCATTTCCCTCTCCACCCTAGCCCGAAGAATATTGTTTTAAGCTATTTTTCATTGGTACTTGTTTTTTTGACATTTTTGCGTTTTTAGAAAATTAGAGATTCGTTATTTCCGATAAATTTTAACGGGTTTCAAGTCGTAACAGAATAAAATTCTATAAATTGAATTTCGCACACCTGAATCAGACATATTAGCAAATCAATTAAAATTAAAACTAAGTTCAAGACTGTCAGTGAAATTCCCGAGGGAAGGAGGGGAACTAACATACTTATTGCTGAAGATACTAAACGTACATTAAGAAGTTTCCTTTTGAATTCGTAAGTAACATTCGTTAATTGATTAGGGAGTTGAATACCTTAAGGGTTCGTCGTCGGCGCGCTTAGTAAAATAACTTTAAGTTTTAACATTTATTTTGTTGTGCGTACTCTTTGTCTTGTCCTATTGAATCAAGGAAGTTTTATAATCGAAGTAAAAGTAACTAATGAAATATTACGTCAATCTCATAGTGCTAAAATTTGCCGTGTTAAACTGCGGTTCATTTTAGCCCGAATTAAAAAAAAACTAAGCATATTATTGTTTTTTACTAAAAGAAAAGTGGTACAGTATTCACAGTGAAAGATTACCCGAGCGCCATAACTTATACTTCATTAAAAACGTACGAATAAAATCGAGGAAATATGTACCCACAGACAAAAGAACTAAAGATAGACCCCGCATTCCCCTGTATCAAAACAAGCCGTCATAAATTAAACTTCACGCTACCACTTGATTCCTGACGAGTTACGTGAATGAAACCATATGGAAATAGAAGGCCATTTTTACAAGCGTATAATACGCTGTTGCCAAATGATTAAAAGATTCTCATATTTTGGGTTTAATTTAAGCTCAAGTTAAACACATTGTTGGATTGCCTAAAACATAATCTAACCTCTCCTAATTATTCACATTACAAACTACTAATAACGACAAACATTTCGAAAAAATTTATCATTAAATGGAGTGGTGGTATTCTCGTATTCCTAATAATTTACCACATTTACATAAATCGATCTGAATCCACATGGCGAATTAAAAATTATACGAACACAGGGTCGCATTAACAGTCGACGTCGGATGTTCGTCGGGTGCGCTCTGGAGACTCGATTCTCGAGTTACGACGATATTTTTTTAAGGCGACATTTATGAAGAGTTTTAAGCTAGATTCCAGAAGAGCGCGCCCGACAAACGACTGTGAACGCGACAGGTATTGAGTTCGATTATGTTTCAAGGTCGAGTTGGTATATTTTGTAATTGTATCCGTATCAAAATTTAAATGAAAACCGCAATAGAATCAAACTTGGAACGTAATTGTCAGTTTGACCTAACTTTTGATCTGAACTACTGTAGACATTAATTATAAAATATAGTTATCTTGTCAAAACGATTTGAGTATTCTACTTCATCACATCATCACCTATTCTTCATGAATTCGAGAAATAAATATATTTTTATTTTAATACAGTAAATCAGCATTACGATAACATTTTAAAACTGCATTTAACATACTAATGTCGGGCTGCACAAATAATTTTAATATTAATTAACTAACCAGTAAGTTCGACTGTGACATACATGACATTGGCAGAAATAATTTTCTCACAATCATCGAGGCTCGGTTACCTTAATTTACTAATCAAGTACCTTTGGTTGTGAGTACAAAACGCCTGTCAATAAAATTTATGTCACAGTCAAACTTGCTGATTAGAGCTAATTTTGATTTAAAATCTTTGAGCAATCCAACATAAATGAACAAACTGTCATAATATATTTATTTTCCGGATTATTCTACACTGGAGCATATAGTTCGCAAAATTAGAATCGTGAAAAACTTGGCAACGTTTGCCTCCTAGCGGTAGCAAGTGAAAATACTGAAATTAATGACAACTTTGACATTAAGAAATATTGAACAATAAATTATTTATTTTCAGCTTTAGTAAATAAAAAAGTGGTGAGAATTTATTGTTTGAAGATTTTGTGGGTTAATTATAAAAGACCAATATGAGGGGACAGCGCTAGGTTTGTAAAATAACCGATTCAGTGCCTGGATTGTGTAGTCTAAACATGCCATCCCCTCTTATAAACAGTGAGTTGTAGGCTCGGCGCAAAAGAATTTTATGAATGAAATGCGGCCTCTATCTTTTAGCTCTTTTGTCTATGGATGTGCCTAATGTCTCGATGTAAGGATTCCTTAAAGTTTTGAATCAAAAATTTAAGTCTAGTACAAAAACACGACTGGTCCGCGTCGGAATTCCCTTTTTCGGGCACAAAATAAATTCAAAATCGAGTGTACTATAATAATTTTGAGCAAGCACTACTGTCCGCGTAAATTCCCTTTTTGGGCACGGAATAATTGAATCGATTGTACTACATGATAAACGAGCAAGCACTGTCCCTCCGAAAACTACCAACAGCTTTGATTACCTACCCCGTTGCAGTCCCCCCTAACAGACGTAAATAGCCAATGAACTTATCGGGTGGGCGGTACTGCAGGGTATTCTTCGGAACCCATTACGTTTAGGGTGTAAACTGCTTTTAACATTAACAAATCAGCTGTTGATATTTTCCGTTCGTAGCAGTGCATTTGAATTATTCCTGCTTTTTAATAGAAACGAACATAGAAGAGTGCTTTTGATATTGCCGACTTTCGGTAAACTTGTTAGGTAGGCTATTTTTATATTTTAAATTTAAATGCATCGCAAAAGAATAATATTTAGTAGAAAGGATATTTGGCATTATAAAAGTTATTTTAAAACTACGTTTCTCGAACACAAGCGATTGTACAGTTTTCATAAAATAAAATTATAAGTTTTTTTTATAAACAATTGTTTATTTTAAAACATCCTTTTATATTCCTTCCCTTTAAGCAATTCTTGACAATTTTAATACTATTTAATAGGTTTTACTCAATGTCGTATTTAAGGGGGAGGGGGGGGGGGGGGCTACCGGGCTGCAGCCCCCCCGAGCCTCGGAGCTCGGGTCTAAAAGTCTAATTGAAACCTAATTTTTCATCTCTCGCTTGAACTCTTGATTTAAATTTTTAAATAATGTATTCTTGGCTTAGATTACAAAGCTCTTGTAGGAAACGTTTAGTTTTTAAACTCTTCCTTCTAGAAGTCCTGTTTTATTTAGAGATTAAGGTTTCGGACACATATCGTTTTAGTTGATGATTTGATGCAGTTTTAAAGGAATACGAGTAAAATGAATAATATTTTATAGTATTTTTCTATTATATACTTGTCTGTTCCGTTTTGCCCTTTTTAGAGCCATTTTAAATCAACAAAAATATAACCCAATGCAATAAAACATTTTTACAACCGAAACAAAAAAACAATTAGGTATTTATTTTTAAAGAGAAAAATTAAAGTAAAATATTTTATTTGAAACATTTTTTATGGAAGAAGTGTGATAATTTATAATAAAAAAAATAGTGCAGGAAGAAACGAGAATGCTTTATCATAAATATAGAAAACGGCACTTAAGAAGGAGTATTTCAAAACCTAAGCATTTGCACCAAAAACTGCTCTTAGATCTACGCTCCTAAAACACCATGATTTATGAAAAAATCATCAATTTTGGCGTGGTGAACGAGCCCGAAAAACGCTGGTTAGTCATACATACTTATGTTAAAATTTTGGATTGACACCAATATTCATATTTTTCACAAAAATAAAAAATATTTTTTTTTAAAGAGCCAAGAGTTTCAAAAAAAAGTTAAAAAAATATTTACAAAATGAAATTTATTCCAACAATGCAGAGGGGGAGAGGTAATAATTTAGATTTTGAAATTTGATAGTAGTTAGGTTCATTTTAATCTAACTTTGGGCGTGGCCTCGAAAATTTTTCGCCTGCGACCCTTTTCCGCCTTCTTCACTAGGTGTAATATCATGAAATACCTAAATGTAGTCCCGACTGTCTCTCTCTCTCCAGAAAAAAAATGCCCTAATTACTCTCTCCAGAAAAAAATGCCCTAATTACGCCCTCTGAGCCCCCCCCTCCCCGAACATATTTTCTGGCTACTCCATTAGTTTTACTGTAAGTAAAATAATTCGTTTTCTATTAAAAGATCCATTTTAAAAATAGTGTTCGTTTTATTTGAAAATATTAGTTAAATCCAGTGTAAAATGTATCTGTTAAACATTTTTAAAAATACAACCATTTGCAAATTACATTTGACAATGACAAATCACAGGTTGACAAGTCCAATTAATGCTGGTGTCCACAGCATCACCTGTTAATTTCCAATGAAAAGCCAACCGCAATCCTATTCAAATGAGTTAAGATCGTGGTCCAAAATTGTTCAAACTCCGCATGTGCACTCACCACATAGAGACCCTAAAAAATCTCCCTACAACCCCGCTCTAAAGTCAACAAGGGATCAATTATTTGAATAGTCTAAAACTTACATGTTTCCAACCACGATGCAATACCCAGTATAATCGAATTATTAGATTTTTTTAACTATAATTAACTAACCAGCAACTTTGACTGTGGCATAAATGACATTGGCAGAAATAGTTTTCTTACAACCAAGGTGGTCCACTTAGCTTAATTCGCTAAATCGTCAACTAATTTGTATACAGGGCACTGATAAAGTTCTTTTTAATAGTTACTTAACATTTTTTATAAATAATTTTAATAAATACCATCGCAATATTTATTATTAAGCTATCAATGTACTATTTGCAGGTTAATTTAGTATACAGAGTGATTAAAATATTTATTCATCCCTGACATTATTATAACAATAGTTTTTAAAAATATTTTTCAGATGAGTTAAGAAAAGGTGTGTTTTCATAATTAGGGTTCGGTACTTTATTACTATAATGTCTTTATTATTAAGTTGTAAAATAGGTACATTATTTTGGAGTAGGTTACCATTATATTTTAAGAGAATATTATTTGCATTAGATTTCTACTATCTGACGAAGACACTGTGTGTCGAAACAATTGTCATAGTACAATAAAAAAATAAGTGAAGGTTTATACATTTTTGTATTCTTTTTAACCTAGTTTCTATTAAAATATTTAGATAATTTACAACCTAATTGAAAAGTTATTAAACAATCATATAAACATATTTACACATAACAAATTTTTCAATTACTAGTAATAATTATACAGTAAACACGAACAAATATACATAGAAGATTAAATTTCAATGAGTTGTTCATCATACACCTAATAATTTTTTTTCTAAAACTTCTGACGGCATTCGATAGGTGATGTCCCCGTAGCCCGGCACATTCCTGAGTTATTCGTCTCTTGAGGTGTTCTCTGTCTCGGGGCCGCCTTTTATATACCCTTTCTTTGAGGACACCCCACAAAAAATAATCCAGGGGGGTGAGATGCGGGGACCTCGCTGGCCAATGACAAAAACGCAAATCTTGATCTTTACCTCTTTCTATCCACCTATAAGCAAAATTTCTGTTCAGCCAATGTCTAACTTGCAATGCAAAATGTCTAGCTGGAGCAATAAGTTCCATATACCGGCCAAAGGTATGTCATCCAGCATATTATTAAAATCATTTTCTAAAAAATTTAGAAACACCTCACCGTTTATATTATCATCAAAAAATATTGGTCCCAACAATCGGTCCCCGACTATACCACACCACACATTTACTTTTTCAGAATATTGGTTTCGGCACTGTACAACCCAATGAGGGTTATCCACTGACCAATAACGGGAGTTTTGAGAGCTTACAATACCGTTGGTCGTAAAAACAGCTTCATCTGAAAAAATTATTTTAAAAGGTAAACGGCGATCGTCCTCCGTAACGCCTAATAACCACGCAGAAAAATCTAGTCTCAATTCCGAGTCCCCTGGTAATAATGTATGGGTAAATTTAATTATTTATCCATATTGTTTATAAAAAATGTTAAGTAACTATTCAAAAAAAACTTTATCAGTGCCCTGTATACTACAAATTAGTTGACTATTTAATGCTCTTTTCGCTCTTTCAGTTAATAAATATTGGTATAAAGTTTTTTTCACATTTAGAATTAAAGTTTTTCGTTTTTGAGACACCCTATACAATATTAAAAAGAAATTTCTAGGCCAATCTTAATAATTTTAGAAGCAAAACTTTTTATAAAGAATAACTTTTTTTCGAAAAATTGACATTCGGCAATCAAATCCACGAACACGCTGTATACCTTCACTATCATTTTTTGGTCTAATTTGACCGGACTATAAGACGAAAAGTTAGTTTGCAATCAGTCTTAGTAGTTCTCGGTTAAAGTTAACATTTCTAAATAAAGATGTTACGTTAACATTTCTTTTGTTTTTTTAAACCTTTTTTTATTTAACATGTATTGTTGGCGAAATGTCAAATGCTATTTAAAAAAATTATCTATATTCACCCTTAGGTCGCGAGCCGCCATTGAGAAACCTTAGCGAATATAATATTCCTCAAATTTCTAAAAATTAATAATTAATGTTTCTCAAAGGGAGTAAGTAAGGTCTAAAGCTCATTGTAAAAGCTTCACATACATATGTAACGTTCCCGAAATTAGGGTGAAAATGATAAGAAATTTCATGGCGTAGAAAGGGCAAAGGTAAAGGCAGGTTTGTTTCGCACACGTGAAAACGATTTTAATTAGAAATTGTAGAGAAGTGAACGTACCCACTTTAAAGCCGACTTTATTGGCTTTACTTTAATTAGCGATATGTAGGCCGCCCTTGAATAATTTTAAACAATACAATTGTTTCAAGAAGATTCGTTTCTTCCTTTGAATAAATCTTGGGCGTTTATTATTATTTCCACTTCCCTTTGTAGAGTTGCTTTACAAATTACGTAACTCAAAATTCTTCAGTTTTTTACCCCCTTCCCTCCACGTACCAGGACCGTAACGTCTGGCCGAACTCCTTCCCCCTTTTGTTACGAAACGGGTGCTTTATTGTAAACATTTTTTAGCTTGTATTCAGAAATTTTTTTTTTTATCTACTTTCATTTAGTAATATGAATTTTACAGTTCCGTAAATCGTTTTGTTAGGACATCTATTACAGCACTAGTGCTATAATAGATGCCTTTACAGCACTAGTGCTGTAATAAAAAAAAACACGGTTTTATTAAAATTTTGCGGTTAAATACAACCACACTTTTTAAAGAATGATTTATTATTAACAATTATAAAATTAATTACCAATTATTAATTAAAATAGAACACTTAAGGTTTATTATAAACATTAATAATACACTTCTTACAGTTAGAAATTTGTATACCAGAAGTGGATGTGATGGAGCCCTTTACGTTCGAATTTCCAATCATTAAATCCGTGTCTGACCCCATGATTTTCTTTGCTATTTGTTTCTTATTTTCTAAAGAATTCTCAACGTAGCCTTCTGCCGTAGAAGAGGATTTCCAGCCCCCCATGACGCTTTAACATCTGCATATCAGCACCACCATCAACTAGAATGGTGGCTGAGGACCTCCTAAAACAATGTCCACTGTATCCTTCGGGATTATTTAATCCAAGTTTTGTTGCAATCTTTTTTGGTATACTTCCAAAACTATTAATTCCGACAGGCTGGGAGGTGCATTTTCCTTTTCCATAGAATACAAAAAAACCGCCTGTGAGTTGCATTAAGAGGACGAAGTTTAGCATACTTTCGAGAAATACTTAAACAGTTGACACCTGTTACCTTCTGTTATAACAAATTCTCGCATAATTTTGGTTTTCGAGAATGGAATCACAATTTTTATATACAAATCATTGTGTTCAATATGATCCAACAATAACTTAGCTAGTTCTTCGCGCCGACAAGCCCCAAAAAGGCCGATTATCATAACAACCTTTATAAGTAAATATGTTTCATTATCTGCAGTACTAAGAAACTTACATACGTCTTCCTTTGTGAAAACTTTAGACTTTTTGGCCTTGTAACCCTTTGAACTTCTTTTCAAAAATGCGATTAGTTGAGAAAATCTGCCTATATCTTGATTTTTCTTGACTGAAATCATAGTTCCCAACATTGAGTAGTGGGTCCATAGTGTAGATGGTTTCTGGGAGCGCTGCTTTACGGAAAAATAACCCAAAAGGATTTTCTCAGACACCTCCTTTATTTTGTCAGCTTTGCACCAATCTTCAAACTTCTGATACTCCAACTCATACCGCGCCTTGGATTTTGTCGGAACTAAACTTGAGATCGCTTCGTTTGCCGCTGCTTCTATATCAGAAGGTAAACTTCCATCAGAATCGCTCATTTTGAAAAACGCTTTTTATATTATTGAATTTATTTGACAAAGTTTCGACAGTAACCATGCAAAACAGTAACTATACGAAAGGTAACATAAAAACCTTGATTAGTAAACTTAATAGCAGGTGCATTTTTACAGGTGAATTTTTATTTTTAAAAATGCCTTTTGCCAAATTTTTTTATTCATAGATAAAAGCAGATAAAATTTTGTACAATATTCTTGTTGTAAATTCATATTACTACACTCGATGTTTTATTAAACTCGGCTGACGCTTCGTTTGACAACTTTAACATCTCGTGTTGTAATATGAATCTTTACAACACTTATATCGTAAATAACTATTACACTCTAAAAAATGAGTTGGGCGCTTAAGCTAATGTTTTTTGCTAGATAGACTTTAGTATACCTCAGTGGCGTGTAAAGCCGTTTGAACAGGGTAGGCAAACATTTAATTTCCAAACAATTTACTTTAAAAAATTTCAACACAGTTGACATCGCCCTTACCTCAATTACATGCACGTGGACATGTCCACTTCTCCATTTTTTTTTCGACAATCGACTGCGACAGGGCGAAAACACTAATATTATGTATTATTATTATAAATAAATTTCATCCATATTCATTTTATATTCAGATTTGAAGTCTAACATCCTCTTGATTGAACCCCAAGTCAATTAATGATAATTTAATATACTTATTAGCAATAATTATCTTAAATCATCATAAAAGTACTTCTTATTTTACGTTACAAATTAAGATCTTAACTAACCTAATTATTGAACTATATAGGGACATGTTTTATATCGAGAACGCGTAGTATTTTTTAAAACTACGACAAAATTGGAAGATTGGCACCAATGCAAGCGCGAGCGGATGGCTGCCGAAGGAATTACGTGTATTTGTTCTCTTTCTAGCTTACTGCCGACCGGCTCTCTCGCTCGCTTCCACTCGTATAAAAGCAGTGCTTATGCTTTCCCATAAGCGGTTAATATAATGTAAAATCTCTGCTTTTTAAACTGTTATACGGGATGCTTATACGGCGATCGAATTTATGATTAATTGGTAACGAATGCGTTCGTAGAAATGATCTTCAATGTTATACGATTAACTTTTCGGTCCTGGTCCTCTACATACACAGAAATATTGCCGGTTATTACATGGATAAAAGTTTAAATATAAAGAAATAATTTTGGTTGGAGTTTGTTTTATTGTTCCACACATATACAGGGTGTCCCGAAATTAGGTGACAATATTTTAAGGGGTTAAAGTACATCTAAAAATAGGACTAAAATCCTCTATTAATATACCTTCAAAAACACTTCGTTATGGGGCTAGAGCCCCCCGAATGGAAGCTATGCTAAGCGGTTTTTTCACAATATCTCAGAAACTGATTGAGGTATCGAAACAAAATTTGATACATATTTTACCCATGACAAGACGCAATAAACGGTTTGTTTAGCTTAGGTGTATTTCTTCCAGTAGCGTCCCACTGGGTAGGTAGTGAGGAGAATATTGCCCCAACTTTTTTATTTATAGGATTTTTTAACGCCAGGTGCAATTTTTAAAAGCACTGAAGTCTTCTATTGAAAAAAGGTACTCCTGCTTCATTTCGGTAGGATTCACCATTTTTCAGTAAAATCAATTTTAAAATTTTCGGTTTTTTACAAGCCGTTGAAAAGGCTAAGGTGTTTTTTTGCATATCTCAGCAAACACTTAATATTAATAACATGGAATTTATTAGAAATTCTACTAGCGACAAGGCATATTTATTTAAGTATGTGACATTAAAATATGTTTCCAGTGGCGTCGCACGGGGTGGAGCTTAAAGTAAATTTTTTTAATTTGAGGGGCTTTCATACTTTTAATGTAGGTAATTTTTTAAAATTTTTAATTTTTTTGTTAATAAAACCTTCCATTATTGTAATTTGACAGAATATAAGGTTTTCAACAGATTTTTAGACCTTGTTTTTTAAATATTTATTTTTATAAGAGACTTAAAATAAAACAAAAACGTATAACAAATTGCAAATCAAATTTAATTGTAAAACCACACGGGAAACTAATTATTAAGCAAATGTTCGAAATGATTTTCATTTTGTTAGAAGCAAAATCTAGACCTGCGTGTTATGTTTTGTGAGGCACAGAGAATTTGAAAAAATTATGAAAGGAAAGCCCCTCAAATTAAAAAAAATTGTAATATTTACTTTATGCTCCACCCCGTGCGACGCCACTGGAAAAATATTTTAATGTTACATCCTTTAATAAATATGCCTTGTCGCTAGTAGAACTTTTAATAAATTTCATGTTTTAATATCAAGTGTTTGCTGAGATATGCAAAAAACACCTTAGCCTTTTCAACGGCTTGTAAAAAACCGAAAATTTTAAAATCGATTTTACTGAAAAATGGTGAATCCTACCGAAATGAAGCAGGAGTACCTTTTTTCACTAGAATACTTCAGTGCTTTTAAAAATTTCACCCGGCGTTAAAAAATCCTAAAAATAAAAAAGTTAGGGCAATATTCTCCTCACTACCTACCCAGTAGGACGCCACTGGAAGAAATACACCTAAGCTAAACGAACCGTTTATTGCGTCTTGTCATGGGTAAAACATATATCAAATTTGGTTTTGATACTTTAATCAGTTTCTGAGATATTTTGAAATAACCGCTTATCACAGCTTCCATTCGGGGGGCTCTAGCCCCATAACGAAGCGTTTTTCAAGGTACATTAATACAGGATTTTAGTCCTATTTTTGGATGTACTTTATCCCCTTAAAAAATTGTCACCTAATTTCGGGACACCCTGTATACATAACATCCTTTGTTATTTATATAGGAACAATAATTGTTTTAAAAAATAGGTAAAAATAAAAGTTGATTAAAATAAGGAACTTTAAAAAATTAGATGAAAAATAGTTACCTCTAAGAATTTAATCAATTTTGGGTTGTTAATTACTTGCTTGTAAGAAATATTTGTATTAATTGAACAGTTAATATGCTGGTTTTAAAGATCTTAATTACAGGTTAGAGTCACATCGTTTTTTAATGTCTACAAAATTTTCATAACTTAATTTAATTCAAAATACAATACAACTTCTATCTACTACTTAAATAAGATCATATACTTTTTTTACGTGACAAAGTTGTTTTCTTTCTCACCATGGCCGAATAGGGTATTTCTTTATAAAACTCTTTTATTTAAATGTTTCCCCCTTCATTTACACACATTCTACAAGAAATTTCCGGTGTACTTACCGATGTCAGCACTTTAGTTGCCCTGGAACCGAACTCCAAACTTTCCGGATTCCACCGAACTTCCGTTATTGTTCTGAAAAAGAAATAAAATGGAGGTTGAAAATATCTGGAATGTTTTTTGGGTAGCAATTTACATTTATTTGGGTCAGTCCCTGAAAAATGGAAATTAGCGGTATATCTTTTTTTTTTATGTGGGCGTCATTCAAATTCGTCATTTCTACTAGATTGTTCTTTATAATTTCTTTAAAAGGTTACTAACAAAGCTATTTTAGCTCGGCGTTTATACTATTAAAAGTAAAAAAGTTGTATGCTTCCGCTGGGAATCGAACCCGGAACCTCTCGATTAACCCTCAAGCGCGCTGCCAATTGCGTTACGGAGAACCTGATATTCTCTCAACAACTTCGGCCATATAACTTATTCAATATTATGTTAGTAGTAAAAGTCTGGAATTTTCTGCTATTCACAGATCGGGGAGAGTGTTATAAGGGGGAAGGAAACTCATTCACTACCTTTGAACATTATAAGCTAATTTTTCTATTACCCATGCTTCATCGACTGTAGTGACATCTGCCGGAATCAGAAAGAGATCGATCTATCTCATCGAGGACAAAATCTTACTAGTTCCAGAGTAACTGCTTGCTTGTATGAGGTGGAGCGCGACACGACAATATTAAAAAATATCGTTTCAAAGTAGGAGTTAAGCAGATACCGACACACCACTATTTTTTCGTAGTTATCTCGTGATCATGCTAGTGATTATTTGCTGGCTACGCAAAAAAAGGCCACGAGCTGATACTGATGGGTCTTCTTTATTAGTGGACTTCTGTCTATATTTTGATAACTGGCTGTTGGATAATTATTTGCAAATAAAGTTTTATATCACCCTATAGATAATTCAAATTCAAAAATTGTATTAAAAAGTGGGAATATTACTTTTTTTATAGAATCCACCCATAAATTATTTGAAATGTTATACAGACAAAATTTACATTTCAAAGAAATCTTTAACAAATTTTCGGCATAAACCAGACTCTTGTTTTTCTTCTTTAGAAAGGAAAACAATAGTAACTTTTTTTGTAGATGGCCCCTTATATTTTATGGAACTTTTTTTAGGTGGCATGAATTTTCTTTTTTCAAGGGAGACTAGAATTGGCAACAATCACAATTCACCAACTAGAAACAATAATTTTTATAGCTATTAATATAACGAGATTATTATGCGATTTATAATAGTCGAGGACGTTACTAGGTGACGAGGCAACAGCCGAGTCACCCGCAATGTCCGAGACGGTGTTAAATCGCTAATAATCGAGTTGTATTCAAAGCTTTATCGTATCATTGACAAGGGCGATGCGAAAATAAAAACAAGGTTTTATGTCATTTCATTTTGGCATTTCAAAAAGTCATCATTAAAATCATGCAAGATTTTGATATTCCTGACGATATATTAGCTGCAGCCAACATTATAAGGTTAAACTTGCTTCCGGACAAATCTAAAATACATTATGAAAAAGAATATCGGCAGTTTTGTGAGTGGCGAAACAAAGTACATGTTCAAGGTGCAGAAAAAACGGTATTGCTGGCGTATTTGGCAAAACTCTCTGAGGAATACTCTGCTTCATCCTTATGGCCGAAATATTCCATGTTACGAGCGACTTTAGAACTGAAGGAAAGAGTGGAAATCGACAAATACGGCGCCTTAATACGTTTCATCAAGAAGAAAAATGTTGGATATAGAGCAAAAAAATCAAAAGTATTTACAAGAGAACAAGTCAACGAATTTGTGTGTTCTGCCTCAGACGAGAAGTTTTTAATTATGAAAGTGGCTTTTTTAATTGGAATTGGAGGAGCCTGTCGAACTAATGAATTAGCGAAGATGACCACGGAAGATGTTGACGTTTTAGAGGACAAGCTGATTGTTACTATTCCCGACTCAAAAACCCACAAGAAACGTATTTTCGCTGTGATATTTGACGGCGAAGTCAATCCTGTGCTTTTATTTAAAAAGTACGCAATGTTAAGGCCAGACCATGTCACTCACCAAAGATTGTTTGTATCATATGGAAAAGGCAAATGTACGGTACAGCCCTGCGGCATTCACTTCTTCTCTAAAATACCTCAAAAAATATATATAAAGTATCTCTCACTTGAAAATAATAATTTGTATACTGGTCACTACGTTAGAAGATCTTCGGCAAATTTTTTTGTTAATGCTGGAGGAGATATATCAGACTTACAAGCACTTGGTGGATGGGAATCGGCGAAGGTTGCTAGAGGGTATTTAGCAAAAAGTGTGACCAAGAAAGTTTCCATTGCTCGCAAAATTCAAATCGGCGATGTTTCCGGCAGTGGATTAAGCACTGGGGAACCGCACGAAATCGAAAGAAGTGCTTGCTCGGTCATTAATTAGTCTTCAGAGGGCATACCTAAGATCGTGGACGTTAAAGACAAAGGTGTATCCATCAAATTTGAAAACTGTCAAAATATTGTTTTACATGTTCATGAAAAATAGTTCTAATATTATTTGGTATCTAACGTATTATGCTTTCGTAACTAACATATTAAATTATGGTAACTAATGTATTATGAGTAACTAAGGTGTTATGTAGGTTTTAGTACGTTTATGATGTTAATAATTATTAATAAAGATATCGTATAAAAATGACTTAATCTTCAATGATACGATAAAAGCATATTATAAAACAAATAATACTTCTAAAGTTTTCCCCAATGTTACCAGCTCCATGCGAAATTATATCTATACAGAGTGTCCCACCGGGAACCGTCTCGATGTATATATTGGTGAACAAATTCAATAATTTGCTTTTGTCCCCCTGAGGGCCCGTCCGTGCGCTGGATGTACTTAGGCCAGGTTTGGCCCATTGTGCTCACCCTGTTTGGTTCTTACACCCACTCCATGATCCCAGTTCCTTGCACTAGTTTGTGGAGGTCAGCTGGGGAGAGGGTAAGGATGTCTTCTGGTTCCAGCTTTGGTTGCCCGAGTAGTTGTTGCCTTTTCCGATCTAATGACTCGCAATGGCAAACTATCAGTGGCGGCTCGTCAGGGGAGGTAGGGGAGGCAGTGCCTCCCCTGGAAATATTAATGTAATAATACGTTATTTTATATACCTATACCTACCTATAATTATACCATTCAAACAGCTTTAAAACATATTTTTTAACACAATAATATAATAGTTCCTGTATAAATTTTGCAAAATCTCTTTAATAAATTTGTAATTTCTGAAACTCTCTAATATTCAATTATTAATTTTAACGTCTGGACCTTTGTCCAGTGACCGAGCAACAGCTTCCTTATCCGTTTCATTGTTATTAAATCTTGTCTCGCTCTTCACTGATGGATCGCAGTTTATCGGAGCGAGAGGAGGCAATCCGAAAAATTTTTCCTCTGTAGTCAATGTTTTTGGGAAAAACAACAGCAAAAATACAAATAATTATATGTTTTCGGAATCGTAAAATGCTCTCTCCCATGACGCATAACGCATAACGCGGTTAGGAGGCAGGCACGCCTCTTGCGCTTTAACCAATAAGATTTTAGGAATTTCGAATTAGGTTCTGTAATTGGGTCGTTAACCTGTTACCGTTATGTTAAAGTAGGTTATGGTTTTTAATTCCTTTCTTATTCTTGTGATGAATGTGAAAGTGTTATCGAAGGTGAGAGGGTAAGTTTTTAAAATTATATTTACTAATTCCATTATTAAAAAAGGAAATAAATGAAGGATCTGTAAGAAACGCCAAGGATATTGTAGAATTTCTTATTAAATTTAACTTCAGCAGACTTTCATACGACGACAAATTATTCGTGAAAGATTAAGGAATTTCTCGTCCAGATTTGAGCAAAATAATAATTAGTCATAGTAAACCGCGTCGTAGTTTTGTTAATGCATGGTATGAAAAATGTAAATGGTATAGCCTCCTAAACTTGTAATTAATAAATATATTATTCTTAGCAATAAAATAATTTAATGGAAACTCTACACCTTCCCGTTAGTTTTGCTGAACAATAACATATTTTTAAGCATGCCTACCTATATAAAATAACCAAATAGAGGTCCTTTCAATATCCTAATAAATAATCGGTTTCGTTGTAAGAAAAATATTTTGTCGACCTCCTCTAAAAAAAATTGCCATTAAGTAAACACAATATTTTTAGCGTTGCAACATTTGGCGGCTTTCCGGGATCACGATTAAAAAAACGAATCACTTAATCACAGTAATTATTATAAGTAGTCACTTTGTTTGGCAAGTTTGACTCAAATTTTAACAATAATTTTTTAATAAATATAGCTTAAGTATACCTATACCTTATACCCCTTTCTGATCCTCAAAAATGATTTAATTCCTATATTGTTTTGAAACATCATAAATACCTATAAAAAGAACTTGCGAAACTAATTTAATTTACGAAATTTGGTAGCACTTATAATTGAGTGAATTATTGACGAATTATGGGCGTGACTCCGAAAAATGTTCGCCTGCGGCGCATGATCTGCGGTGCATGGTCTCCATTGTACAGTTGCATTATGTGCAGATGGTTCTTGACAGCCATGTGTCCTGTCAGAATTCCTGTAATAGTTCTCAGCTGTTTCCTGTTCATTTGAAGCAACTGTTTCGTAAGTCTTAGGTCTGGATTACCAATGAAGCTTTTGCTGTGGTGCAATCCCTGTCTGTTACTCCAGTGGATTTTGTGTTCACTCCTGATCCATCGCTTTATAGCATCTCGTACTGAGCACCTTGGTACGTCGAGTGCCGGTTCTGAACCAATGAATGTATTTTCTGAATCTTTTCTTGTAAGTTTATCGGCTTTTTCGTTCCTGTAATACCTTCGTGTCCTGGTACCCACTGCAGTATTACTTTGTTCATTTTTGCCAAGGCCTCCAGTTCAGCTTGACATTACTTTACCAGTCTTAAGGTTACCTTGTTACATATTAGCGATGTAAGGGCTGCTTGACTGTTATGATGGATCGGCTTATTGAGGTAAGCCCTTCTATTGTTTTCATACGCACACTGTAATAAGTTTTTCTCCTGTTTTACTTAATAATTTTCTTAGTTTTTCTTTTTATAATTCGGGCTACGAAAAACCGCAATTTAACACGGCACATTTTAACGCGGTCGGATCTAATGAATGGCTGTAGAAAAAAATTGTTTCAATCACTAGTCCTTGGAAAAGTCTTGCAAAAATTCGTAAAAACTGCGTAGTAAGAAAACGTTATTAAATAAATACCATTAAAATTAATGTTTATGAACAAAAAAATAAATCCTCTTACTTTAAGCCGTATAATAACCGAAGACGTTGAGTCGTTATCCAAAAAAAAAAAAATATTAAAGGGAAAATGTAATTGAAAGATTTCGGACAAACTCAAAGTATCCATAAAAATACGTACGTAAGAGTCAAAATAAGATAAACATTTTTATGGCAAACAAAACATGGTCATAAACCACGGCAAAGCTAACCAAAATTATAAAACAGAAGACAAAGTAAACTTTACAGGTATTACGATGTCTTACTTTGAAAATCCATACATGGCATAAGAGTGATATAATCAGTTTTTAGCGGAGAAGAGAGGGGGGGGGGGGGAGATTATTAATATTGTAAAAATACAGGGTGTCAAGAAAAGTCTTGAATATTGGACAGAGGTAAAAAATTACTGAATATAATTTTTGAAAATTGCCATGTCCTACTTAGCCGGCACTAGGAGTACCAAGGTGCACAGTACGAGATGCCATGAAGCGATGGATCAGCAGACTGGAGCAACAGACAGGGATTGCACCACAGCAAAAGCTTTATTGGGGATCCATACCCAAGACTCACGAAACAGTTGCTTCAAATGAACAGGAACCAGCTGAGAACCATAACAGGAATTCTGACAGGACACATGGCTGTCAAGAATTATCTGCACCGAATGCAACTGTACAATGGAGACCTTGATTACAGATTATGCGGACAAGACAAGGGAAACTGTACAGCACATAGTTTTCCATTGCGAGTCACTAGATCGGAAGAGGAAACGAATACTCGGGCAACTAAAACTGGAACCAGAGGACATCCTTACTCTCTCCCCAGTTGACCTACACAAACTAGTACAAGGAACTGGGATCACGAAGTAGGTGTAACAACCAAACAGGGTGAGCAAAATGGGCCAAACCTGGTCTCGGACAGGCCCTCGAAAAAAAATGTCCTACTTCAGGGTATCCGAACAATACTTCTAAATTATTTTCCAAAGTTACCAGCTCCTTGCGAAATTATATCTATATTAGAGAAAAAGAGAGTTATTTTCACGCAGAAAAAAAAATCGAGGAAAAAGATAGAAGCCAATGAAAACCCTCAAAATTATTTTTTTAGGATACCTAATATGCATATGGTTAATATGAGAAGTCGACCAGCTCTTGACAGTTTTTTTTATCAATATGCGATTGTCATGCGATTTTTTTAAACCAAAAAAAAAGTTTCATGTAGGATTAGGCAGGAAAAAAAATCGAGGAAAAAGATAGAAGCCAATGAAAACCCTAAAAAGTATTTTGTTTAGGGTATCTAATATGCATATGGTTAATATGACAGGTCGACTAGCTCTTGACAGTTTTTTTTATCAATATGCGATCGTCATGCGATATTTTGAAACAAAAAAAGGTTCGTTTGGGATTACGCAGAAAACAAATCTTCTTATACCAATAAAATGGTAACGCATAAACCGTAAAAAATATTAAAAGAAAAATAATTGAAAACCAGAATTCGGACAAACTGAAAGTACCCATAAAAATGTAGAGGTATAAAAATAAAAATAAGATAAGGATTTTTATTGAAGGCAAAATATGGCACTAGTAAACCGACTAGCGCGCCCTCTTTTTACTGTTATTTCCGATTTGGTAGTTCGTCTTTTATGACGTAAAGACTTGAGAAAATTATGGAGGCCCTTTTCATATTTTATGAGAAGGGCTGAAAAATTATAGCAATGCATTTTTTATGCCTTGGAAATAAGCCTAAAAGATAATGACTTATTGTAATATAGTTAAAATAAAAAGTAAGGCAAAAGTTTTGGAAATTTAAAATTTAGCAATAGTAAAGTTTTTCAGGTTTGCTAAGAAGAAGGGGTCTCGCATCCCCCTGTATCCCCTTGTTCCTTCTCTGACGATTGTTTTCTCAACATTATGTTATCATCAGTGACTGATAGAAGGGCCAAGTTTATAATTATATATTTATTTATTATAAACATCTCCCTATTGAAAAAAAGAGCTTGTTTATAAAAAATTTAAATCTTAAAATTTTTTAATATACATCAGATGTCCACGATTTATTACTTACTAATTTATTTGGTTAAACTACATATGACTTTAAGGGTTTCATTAAAAGTGAAATCATAAATTCATGGCAAAACGAGTGGATAAATTCGACCTTTGAACTCCTTGAGTGTAAAAGTAATGTTAAAACGTGCGAAAATAATCCAAAAAACCAAAGAGATCAAGTGACAATAGGATACACAAAGATCACGCATAGCTACATTTTATCGAAAGAAAACCAACCGTCTTGTGACCAGTGTTAAGTGCCTCTGTCGGTAAATAATGTCATAAAAATAAATATACATGGTACATTCAAAAGCTCTAAAATTCACATTTTTACTTCTGTCAACAGTCAACTAGGATTATTCTTCGTCACACAACTCACAAACTACTTAGAAACGTGTAACCGATAAATCTTTACAAAGCCAGCTAAGACAATAATTTGGCGTTCAAGCGAGTAAGTAGAAACGTCGTTTTCAACAAACCAACGGTGCAACTCGAGTATGGTGCATAGCCGGCTTGGCCGAAATGTCGAGCTTAGTTGTTAGTACCACTATGACGATCGAGAAACACTGTTGCCAGACGTAGCAAAATGCGATTATAGATAATAGTGAATTTTGAAAATTTGTTAAAATGTAGCGGAATAGAATATTAGTAAAAGGTGTAAGATTAGACCCCGAGCTTCTGAGCTCAGAAGGGGGGGGGGGGGGGGAATACGCCACTGATCACGTCGCCGACAGCCATAGTTATTATATAACTAGTTATTTTCGATGTAACTCATTTGATTAGAACATTACCCATTACGCTGATCAGCCTGTTAAACCTTTATACTCCTTAGATTAAAAGCCTTACCTTTTGACATTTGGCCACTGTAGATACAGATCGTAACCAAGATTTATTAGGAAAACAGTCACACCAGTCTCTTTGGCCATCATGCTCATTGCGCCCATGATGATGCTCGTCCACACATGGTACCGTCCCTCTGAAGATGGTCTGTAATGAAGAGAGAATAACATTGATAACAAACGTTTATATTATCTTAATCAGTGTTAAAAACTATGGAATAAAAGAAAACCTTTAAATTGGATAAAAGAGAGCATTTATCTTGAAAGAATATTGAATTTGAGTTTTGATCTAAATACAAACGTTTCAATTACGTAGATTTGATAAAGTCCGTGCTTTTCTTCCAGTATTTTATTTATTTAGTTCGCAATAACAGCATAAAAATATCAAAAAGGTAAATAATGCAAATTTTATTTTATGTTCCTTATTACAACCAAAAATCAAAATTTAGCGAATAAGCACATTCTTCACTTATTTCTCTACCGGGTGGTGCATCGTGGTTAAATAATTGGGAAATCCCATGCAAGTTTTAGACTGTCCAAATATTTGCTCCCCAGTTGACTTTGTGGGGTTGTCGGGAGACTTTTTTAGGGTCTCTGTGTGGTGATTGCACATACGGAGTTTGAATAATTTTGGACAACCCGATCTTAACTTATTTGATTTGCGGTTGGTTTTTGATTGGAATTAAATAGGTGATGTCTTCAGTGATAGTCAGGCGGCGATTAAGGCAATCTGTTCCAGCAGCGTTAAATCAAAGCTCGTAAAGCGATGCCGCAACAATCTATGCACACTTGGCAACCAACATCGGGTTATTCTGTGCTGGACCCTCCAAAATAGATGGCAACGAGGCTGCCGATGCGCTCGCAAGAGAGGGCGCAGGTATGCCAGCTGATCTAGCAGACTATACAGTGAACAAACCACTGAGATTGGTCAAAGAGGAAATTGACTACACGGCCAAGCAGCTTGCACAGAACAGATGGACAGGGTTGACAACCTGTAGTACATTCAGGCAACTGTGGCCCACATTCGATAAAAAGAGAACCGCAGAGCAATTGAGACACAGTCGAAAAGACTTGAGAAATATTACTGCGGTTGTTACCGGACATTGCCTTTTCGGTAGACATGCCGAGCGTATGCAAATACCCACTAACGACTTCTGCGGAAGTTGCAGAGATGAGGAAGAGGAAGAAAGTATTCAACATTTTTTGTGTGAATGCCCTGGCCTCGCAAGAAGGAGTTTCACTACTCTGGGTGAATCATCTTTCGATAGCCTGGAGGAACTAAGCAACTTACAACTTGGACGGCTGACCAGATTTCTGAACAGTAGTGGCTGGTTTGAATGAGTTGTTAAAATCCTTCCGCGGTTACGTCGCACTAACCATCAGAGATCTGATGAAGGTGGGTTCTACGGAACACGTGTGGTATCACAACGGACCTAATCAGGACTACGTGAGACTGTTTGGTCAGAACCAAGGGTCTGCCACTCTTACCTAACCTAACCTAATAGGTGATGTTGTGGACACCAGCATTGATTGGACTTGTTAACCTGTAATTTGTTATTGTCAAATGTAATTATTATGATTTACACAATAGAAGAAAAGTCGCTAGAATGAAATGGTACTATGCGGGGAAAAGATTAGATACAAAAAGTTATTACTTAGTTTGAGGCGAAATGCACTGTAATAAACAACTGCAAATGAACAGCACAGAAACATGAGGGAGCTGAAGAAAACAATGATAGAGATCTTCATATTTTACTTCACGTCGAAGAAAATAAAAATATCAGCACTAGAACTCTCGAGCAAAAGGTAGAAAACATCACACCACAGTACTGCGAACTTTGAAAAAGCATAAATATCATTTATATAAGTATCAAACTATCAAGAATTGCTAGAAGGTTATGAAGAGCAAATATCACTTTTTTGTTTTGAAATGATTTTAGCAATTCTTGAAGATTTCAATACTATTTGATAGGTTTTATTGTCAACAACTGTATCAAAGTATCTTAACATTATCAGCGACCATCAATACGGTTTTCGTAAGTCCAGATCAACAGGTGACCTTCTGGCATATGTCACCCATCTTTGGAGCAACACCATCGAACATCATGGAGAATCCCGGGCTTTTACACTGGACATCTCTAGGGCTTTTGTTCGTGTTTGGCACGATGGGTTTCTAAGTAAATTGCGATCCTACGGTATGCTTAATGGATTTTGTTTATGGTTAACCAGCTTCCTTAAGAACCGTTCTCTGCAAGTTGCGATTGACGGGTTTCTCTCAGACACCTTTACCATCAATGCCGGTGTTCCTCAAGGGTCCATATTGTCGCCTACCCTCTTTTTACTGTACATTAACGACCTTCTAGTGAAAACCCAAAATCCAATTTATAGCTTTGCTGATGACAGCACATTTGTCTCATCTTTTACCTTGACTCCCCAAACATCGGCTGCCGACGCACATCTTCGCAGGCAGCATGAAGTATTGCGCGTCAACAATGACCTGGAAGAAATTTTGGCTTGGGGTGACAGTAACCAAGTCGAATTTAACGCTAAGAAAACCCAGGCAGCAGTCTTCTCCAAAAAGGTTAACATTGCAGAACCGGATATAGTCATGGCAGGACACGCAATTCCCCTGGCACCGTCTATTAATTTGCTGGGGGTCAATCTGGGAGGTAATATGTCTTAGCATGATCACGTTGCCGCAATTGCCAAGGCAGCTGCACAGAAATTTGGTGTACTTTTCCGCACCAAAAGGTTGTACACACCTCATCAACTTTTGACACTCTACAAAGCCCAGATTCGACCATCATTAGAATATTGCTCGCATGTCTGGAGCTCTGCACCCAAGCACACCCTTCGGCTACTGGATTCCATTCAAAGGAGAGCCGTTCGTCTGATCGGCGACCCCGAGCTGACCAAGACCCTCGATAGCCTGGAGCATCGAAGACAGGTTGGTGATTTGGCTCTCTTTTACAGATATTTCCATGGCAGGTGTTCGACTGACATTGTCCACTTGATTCCACCTAGAGCAATGCAAAACAGAAATACACGGCGAACCACTACCGCTCATCCATATGTTGTTCAGCTTAGTACTCCTCGAACTTCATTGTTCAAGAATTCTTTCATCTGGAGAACGTCATCTTTGTGGAATGATCTTCCTGAGGTCGTGTTTCCCAATGAATACAATCTTCAACTTTTCAAGGCCACCGTTAATCGCTTTTTTCGCACTCGCACCGCTCCCAGAGCGCCTTAAAGGATTTTTCCTACAGTGCAGGTGTTTTATCATAAAAAAAAAAAGAAAAAAAAAAAAGTAAAATAATTCGTTTTCTATTAAATGATCCGTTTTAAAAATAACGTCTCTTTTATTTGATAATATTAGTTAAATCCATTATAAAATGTATCAATGTTAAAGTTTTGCAAGTTACATTTAACAATGACAAATCACAGGTTGACAAGTCCAATCAATGCTGGTGTTCGCAGCATCACCTGTTGAATTCCAATAAAAATCCAATCGCAATCCTATTCAAATAAGTTAAGATCGGGTTGTCCAAATTTGTTGAAACTCCGCATGTGCACTCACCACACGGAGACCCTAAAACAGTCTCCCTACAACCCCGCTCTAAAGTCAACAGGGGAGCAAATATTTGGACAGTCTAAAACTTGCATGGGCTTTCCTATGTTTGTACCCACGATGCACCACCCTGTATAGTATTATTATACTGGACCTTCTACAGTAGATTTGAATAGCCTAATAAGAATAGTAAAAAGTTTAACAAATACCAAAAACTCTTGCACTCGCCGAAGTTATTAAATCTCATAAACGTGCTTTTTCAAATAATGAGAACTTCGCTAACCGCAAGCCGAATACGAGCCGAGATTTACCAGAATATTAAATTTATATTCAACAGAAATTTCATAATTTCGGTTTTCGTCGTGGACCAAGTGGAAACCTAAACTTCATTTTAAAGTTGAAGGACTGACCTTTGGTTTATTATTGGCGGAAGAGCTCCAAAAAATAATACTTTTTTGTTGATATTGGTATGGATTTCCGGCAATGGCGGCTCCTTCTTAAAGCAGCGCGTTCTCCTTCAGCTTGGGGCAAATACGATATATTTTATGTCATCACGTTTATTGTTTTGTTCATCGGGAAAAGATAAATAAAGTGGGTAGATCTATATAAATTAGGAGGATTAGCAACACTGCCTGCAATTCTCTTCCAACCTTCGCTACTTGATGATAACGCTCCATTATATTATGCGCTCCATCATACTATGAGCTCCAGGAGTACCGAATTTTCCTCAGCCTCTCCGCGATGTCCCGCGGCAAGCGACAGGACATCAACCTAAAGTAGGAAGTGAGAGATGCGGCGCCTAAAACTATTATTTTGGCAAGTCAGCCCCTTCTCCCACCAGCTCATTTAAAATGTTATATAGCGACCCCCAAGCTCCTTTAATGGACAACATCAGTGTAAGTAGAGCTTATGTTTTACGTTCCTTTATATATATTTTCTTTTTTTTTTAATGAGATCAGACCACATAAATCCAAGGTTTCGTTATGATATACTATATGAGATCGTAATTATTGAACAAAACGTATGGAAAAACAAAACACCAGAAACTACTCCAGGGGCATTAATCTGTTATACAGAGGGCTCCAAAACCAAAGAGGGTACCGGAGCGGGGATAAATAAAATGCGTTTTTTTCTCTCTGGAAAAGTCTCCCACAGTGTTTCATGCAGAAATCTACGCCATATTGCAATATGCGTACAAAAACAATAGGAGGGCTTACCTCAATATGCGGAGCCATATATATTCTGACAGTCAAGCAGCCCTTAGATCACTAATATGCAACAAGTGAACCTCAAGACTGGTATGGGAATGTCAAGAGGAACTGGAAGCCCTGGCAAAAGTGAACAAAGTAATACTGCAGTGGGTACCAGGACACGAAGATATTACAGGAACTGAAAAAGCCGATAAACTTACAAGAAAAGGCTCAGAAAATATATTCATTGGTCCGGAACCGGCACTAGGAGTACCAAGCTGCACAGTACGAGATGCCATAAAGTGATGGATCAGGAGTGAACACAAGCTTCATTGGAGATCCAGACCCAAGAATTATGAAACAGTTGCTTCAAATGAGCAGGAACTAGCTAAGAACGATTACAGGAATTCTGACAGGACACATGGCTGTCAAGAACTAGCTGCACGGAATGCAACTGTACAATGGAGACCTTGACTGTAGATTATGCGAACAAGACAGGGAAACTGTACAGCACATAGTTTGCCATTGCGAGTCATTAGATCGGAAGAGGCAACAAATACTCGGGCAACCAAAACTGGAACCAGAGGACATCCTTACCCTCTCCCCAGTTGACCTACACAAACTAGAGCAAGAAACTGGAATCACGGAGTGGATGTAACAACCAAACAGGGCGAGCATAATGGACCAAACCTGGCCTAAGTGCATCCGGCGCACGGACGGGCACTCGAAAAAAAAAGTATTTTCTTCTCGAGCAGTGCGGATGTAAAATTGTGTTTTGTTATCTTAGCGACTGTGATATAAAAGTAACCGACAAATGCAAACTTTTTCGCGTACCTTAGACGCCACATCGATCACCTGGTCAAGCAATGTTTCTAATATTAGACAGGGCAGATGATTATTGAAAAATAAACATATTTCAGAAAAAACTTATAAATTTGTGTTTTACGTCATGAGAAGGAGGGGAAGTACGCCACGGAAGGTTATTTAAAAAATAAAACCAGAATATTAAATTACTGGGCCCCTTGGGAGGCCTTTTCTCTGTCCGTATAGAATTCTTTTTAAATAAATAACTAGCCTATATTATAGTATATATATACTCAATAGTATATTACATAACAAGTGATGAAAGTGGTACTTTTAAAACGAGGAGATATTTAGCACGAGGCGCCAACCGAGTGCGGAAATTCTCCGAGTTTTAGAATAATCACTTTCACACAAGTAATGTACATTATTTTTCTTACGACCACAAAGAATTATTGAAAAAGCCTTTAATTTGTGAAAAAAATATTTAAACACTAGTGTTGAAATTAGCATACTTGGGATTTGTTATTTGTTTCACTTAATATCTGGTTTCATAGTTTGTCAATAGGTTTTTCCTTTATTTGTAGTTTAACTTCTTCATTTTTTCATATTTTATATGTCATGGGAAGAACTAATCCCGGATTGACTTCTAGATCAATCAGAATAATTTTTTTAAAATTTAATCAAGGAGAGATGCATTAAACATAAATTTAAAAAATCCACCCAACAAGGAAGATTTCAATTCAAAATAATTCTATAAATTATTTAATGTTTTTATAAAAAAAAGTCAAATACTCCTGATGGGATTTGAACCTGTGACCTTGCGATCTGTAGGCTAGAGCTCTATTTTCTACGCTATCGCTACCAATAAAGATTTGTTGTTTAATATATGACATTTTCTTTAGCACGATTTATTTTTTTCTGGTAATAGATTTTCCAGTATTTTCCGTATTTTCACACTCTAATTCTGAATCACTCGACAAATACATGATAAATAAGTTAAACACTTTACAATTACTGCTTCCTAAAATTTGTTCTTTTTAATAAATAGGGGTTGTAGGTCAAACTGGCACTATATGTTAAATTAAATAGTGAACCTTGTATTTCAACACTAGCGTTGAAATATTTTCACGCGTGTGATATACGGCGTTTTATAGCCAAGTTAACCGTGCTTTTTTTTCATTTTCGTAGGAAAATTAATTAATACAATATTTTTTCTAGAAATCCACTCTCAATGGTATTTGTGACTATTAAAACAGTGAATAAAATTTTAAATTTAAGACATTTTCTATAACATTTGTCCAAGTTTATTTAAAGTCTTCGAGACGTCCGGGTCCAGCGGGCATCTGGAAAGTTCTGCTTTAATGAAGCTGGGATATTGGGAATAGTCCAGAAGTTAAAGGAAGTAAAAGGTTCGGGAATTTTAAACTTTTAGATAACAGTATTTGTTCTGGGGATGGAATAAGAAAAGTTATTTGTATAGGTCGGGTTAGCCCAGTATATATAGAGAAAGATGAAGCCTTTCGATAAAATATGTAAGTTTTGGCAAAGATATAGGGCCAGATTCTGATGAAACAAAATAAACTTTGTAACATTGAAAAGGGGAAACGCCAAGTTAAGTGGTATTGTTAACTTAAGTGGACGCCGTAGCTACCCGCTTTAACAGATTTCATGCTGATACCTTCACGAAAGCCAGCGGCCGGCTGACGTGGAAAGGCATCGCGGATGGCCGGCAATTTACGGGAGCCAGTGGCGTAACTACCAATAATTTATTACCAACTTCTAAAAACAAAGATTACTCAAATCGATTGGCATTCTTGATTATCTATTTATGTTAACGTACAAACATTTGCTGCGAGTGAAAAATTGAATAAATGGCTGACTGATAAATAATTTCTTCTAACAAAATATATATTTGGCATCATAATTGTCGCTTCTAATTGGTAAAAATTAAATGGTAAGATATAGTGGTTTCATAGGATTTTATGTCAATTTGGGAACTTTTTGAATTCCTCATTGCCTTGAAAAATATAGGAAATATGTGATCGAGAAATTATTTTATTTGTTTTTACCCTCGCAGCTAAATATATATAAATAAAATGGAACAACTTTAAAAAATGGTCTACAAATAATTAAATAAAAAATTAATATAACTAACAGGTAAGTACCTACTCCTGGAAAAATCGATGCTTTAAAAAAAAGTGTAAAACTATGCAAAAATAGTTAGAAATTCGCGATATGCACAAAATGGGCTTTTTCAATAAATTTTCATTTTGACCCTATCGTATAGAGAACGAAAAAATAAAATTTTCTACCTTACAGTTTTAAAAATATTTAATTATTTACTGAGAAAATAATTAAACAAAGTGCACTATCTAATAAAAACACGCAGAAGAAAGTACAAACGTCACAACAAAACCGGCAAATGGGCAACCCGGGACAGCCTTCATTCAGATAACAAATAAGAAATCTTCAATGTTTCACGTTCTGACATGTTGTGAAATTGTAAACTAAAAAACATCAATGATTTATCATTTCCGCTTATTTAAATAGAGATTTTTTAAAAAGTTTTAACAGTCGCCATTTTGAAATAGCTTAACAGAATCGCGCCAACATTTATAAGCATACGGTACGAGATATTAGCTTTCAAATGATGTATCACAAGCTGTATGTTTCCATTAAAAAAAAAGATCGATGCCGTCATATCCTTGACAAATGTCTATAAAAAAAAACAAACGAATAACGTCAAAATGTGAGCATATATAAAACTAAGTTGACTTGTCCGAGCGTTTTCCCCAAAAGTTACAGGAGAAGGCTATATTAATTTTATTCCGGACTTCTGGGAAGCCCTGTATATAGTACTTCCAGTTTGAACAGAAATAAAATGGTGTGTCCACTATACAGGGTCCTGCACCTCACCTCCCGTCTTCTATAGCTCACTTATTCATTAAGTTAGGAGTTTGATACTTTGCAAACCTTACCTGTTTCCTAGGGCGTATTTTAGGAAAATATTTTTGTATATACAGGGTGTTCCAAAAACGTGTGACGTCATAAGGATCTATTTTTTAGATTACATGCTATATATATTCTTACTTACTTGAATTCCTCTTATAGTTGCCGACTTATCCCCAAAATTTTAATGAAATTGGTTTAGTATTATAGGCGAAAATAAAATAAAAACTAAAAAAAATCAGTTTTGCACCACTGGTTTTAAAAATTAAGAAAAAATAAAAATAATGCCTCGTTAATAAAATTGTACAAAGGTACTTAATGAATAAGGTCGAACAGTCTCGTTAACCAAGTTTGATTAATACGAATTGTACAGGGTGTCCAAAGTTTAGTCTCAAACTTTGCAAACTTTAAATCAATTTATTTTTCTTATTTCAAATTGGAACCCCTTTATATTATTATGTCATTCGATGCAGAATTAAAAATTAAACATTTGTTCTAATTAGAACCCTATCGTAATTTCTAAAGCATCCAAACTTATTTGCAGAAAACTCCTTTTATCAACTATTCCACGAGTCATTATCATAAATAAATATCGAAGGTGACTTTGAAAAACAATTTTTTGGAATCAACGTTTACAAAGGTGACAAAAAATAATTAGGTATTTTCGCATGCTTCTAATATGAAAATTATATCTACGCGCTCTTCTTGGTTGTATTCCATCATAAAAAATAATATAGATTAAATAATTAAACAATATTTGAAACTAAAGTCAAAATGGGCTTTTGTCGTTTTAATAAACTTTAATACCAATAAATTGTTTTTCAAAGCCACCTTACATATTTATTTATAATAATGACCGGTGGAATAGTTGATAAAATAAGTTTTCTGCAAATAAGTCTTGATGCCTCAGAAATTGCAATAGGGTTGTAATTAGAACAAATATTTGATTTTTAATTCTACATCGAATGACATAATAATATACGGGGGTTCCAATTTGAAATAAGAAAAATAAATTGATTTATTTTTTGCAAAGTTTGACACTAAATTTTGGACACCCTGTACAATTCGTAGTAATAAAACTTGGTTAACGAGTCTGTTCGACCTTATTTATTAAGTGCCTATGTATAATTTTATTAACGAGGCATTATTTTTATTTTTTATTAATTTTTAAAACCAGTGGTGCAAAACTAATATTTAATAGTTTTTATTTTTTTTTTCGTCTATAATACTGAACCGATTTCATTAAAATTTTAGGGGTATGAAGGCTTACTATAACAGGCATTTAAATAAGTAAAAATATTTATGACATGTAATTTAAAAAAATAGATACTAATGACGCCACACTTTTTTGGAACACCCTGTATAAATAAAAATATAATCCTGAAATGCGCCCTGGGATACAGGTAAAGTCTGCAAAATATTAAAATCCTAACTTAATTAATAAGTGAGCTATAGAAGACGGGAAGTGAGACGCAGGACCCTGTATACTATAATGACAGATAATAATATCATAAAAAAAACAAATGAAAAAAAAAATGTTGTCGCCAAAATGTAGATCATAAAAAATCTCAATCGACGTGTTTTTCCATTTAAAAAAAAATATATTTTCCTAATCTAGCGAATTTGTTCCGGTTATAATCCTTACTCTGTACAACAAACCCGTACAACATAATTTCAACAGAAAATCAAATCCGCCCTCATAAACAATAAACTGGTTCGCACGACGAAATAAATATAATTCTTTTACTCTAATCATAGAATATTAAAGTCCAATCGTCCACATAAAGAGACATAAATAACTATGAGTCAATTATCTATACAATTCATTTGGTGCGTTGTACATATTCTTGGTATCACCGACCGGCAAGGCGAGGAGGTTTGCGTCTCCATAAGTTCGCCACTGATATTGTAAGAGAGAGAGCATCGGTGGGCGACTGTGATGGATTATAAATATGCTAAGAAATAGACTAAAAATCGAATTTTCGTTTAAAAAAAAAACCGTAATCGTTTTAAAAAAAATGTTCTTATAAAAGTTGTCTAAAATTAGTTACAGAATATTGGAAAGTCCATATGGTGTTGCTAAATTAAAAAATAAATGATTTAAATATACATAATACATACATGACAAACCAAAAGGACTTTCCAATATTCTTTGCTAAATTTCAAAAAACTTTTATATACAACATTTTTTTCTTAATCGATTAATAAACCCTTGAAAAGAAAACTCGTTTTAGAGGTGTACGAAGTCCTCTTAAGTATTTTTTGTCAAAAATAAGGCTCAGTAACTATAATAAACTGCTGGACAATTCAAGCGGACCGAGCTAATTGTTAGGTGAACTTTACGAACGAATAAAGCTATCGATGCGCGGTTTGCAAAATTTAAAAGAGAATTTAATTCTTAATATGCACTTTTCTTTCGATTTTTTTTTACTTCTAACCTTAAACTATCTACAGGGTTCAAAGAGAAGTATGTTTTTTTTTACCAAAGTTTCTAAGTATCGGATTTCCACAAAAATAATTTTAAATTATTTTGAATGGCATTTTCTTTATCTCCTATTTATAGAGAACAAAATAAATTCTCAAATTTTTGACATCTCTCTTTGTTCATGAAATTTCGATTTTTTTCTCAACCCCAGTAAATTTCAGGTATTTTTGTCATTAGGCCTTACAATGTTTTGTAAGAACGGGTTTTGGTAAGTGATTATAACTTCTTAGGACCACCTCTTTTGCAACGAGTACATTTTAATTTCTTCCGTCGGTTTTAATTTTTTTTCTATTCCGGCCACCTCCAAGTCTGTAAGCCGTGTCGCATGTGGTTGCAAACCGTTCTTTCAGCCGAATGATTGTGGCCTTCCCAACATTATACATATTGGCTACAGCCTCAACTGCCAGGCCTTCATTAAGCAATCTTAAAACATTTGCGCGTTCGGTTCGGGACAATCGTGTCATTTTTAAAAATAATTATGTGACTTAATGACATCTTCTGAATTAACAATGGTGTTACCATGGTACCTACTGCAACGTTATCCTGGCACGAAACACACGGTGTGTGGAAATGGAGGCATATAAAATGAAAAAAATAAAAAATAAAACTGATTATGGGTACGCCACTGGTCACGACGAAGCGCAAGAAATTAAAATGTACTCGTTGCAAAAGAGGTGGTTTTAAGAAGTTATAATCACTTACCAAAACCCGTTCTTACAAAACATTGTAAGGCCTAATGACAAAAATACCTGAAATTTACAGAGGTTGAGAAAAAAATCGAAATTTCATGAACAAAGAGAGATATCAAAAATTTGAAAATTTATTTTGTTCTCTATAAATAGGAGATAAAAAAATGCCATCCAAAATAATTTAAAATTATTTTTGTGGAAATCCGGTACTGAGAAACTTTGGTAAAAAAAAAACATACTTCTCTTTGAACCCTGTAGACAGTTAAAGGTTAGAAGTAAAAAAAAATCGAAAAAAATGTGCATATTAAGAATTAAATTCTCTTTTAAATTTTGCAAACCGCGCATCGATAGCTTTATTGGTTCGTAAAATATTTTACTCCAAAGTTCACCTAACAATTAGCTCGGTCCGCTTGAATTGACCAGCAGTTTATGATATCTTAATTTGTTTTTAAATCACAATGTTTTAACTCGTTAGTAATTTCAGTCGTCTTTGAGTCAGTGGCGGCTACCGCATCAATAGTACCATACCAATTGATTTAAGAAAGCATGAAATAGTATATTACATAACAAGTGATGAAAATGATACTTTTCAAATAAGGAGATATTTAGCACGAGGCGGCAGCCGAGTGCGGAAATTCTTCACTTTCACACGAATAATATACGACCACAAAGAATTATTAAAAAATCCTTTGATTTGTGAAAAAAAAATTCAACACTAGTGTTGAAATTAGCATACTTAGGATTATGTTCCACTTAATATCTGGTTTCATAGTTTGTCAATAGGCTTTTCCTTTATTTGTAGTTTAACTTTTTCATTTTTTCATATTTAATATATCATAGGAAGAATTAATCCTGAATTGACTTCTAGATTAACCAGAATAAAAAATTTTAAATTTAATCGAGGAAAGATTAAACATAAATATAAAAAATCTACCCAACAAGGAAGATTTCAATTCAAAATAATTCTATAAATTATTTAATGTTTTTATAAAAAAAAGTCAAATACTCCTGGTGGGATTTGAACCTGTGACCTTGCGATCTGTAGGCTAGAGCTCTATTATGTACGCTATCGCTACCGATAAAGATTTGTTGTTTAATACATGACACTTTCTTCAGCGCGATTTGTTTTTTTTTGGTAATAGATTTTCCAGTATATTATTAACATTTTTTATAATTTCAGATAGCGTATTTTCGCACTCTAATTCTGAATCACTCGACAAATACATGATACATAATATAAATACTTTACAATAATCACAACACGCTGTCATATACGGCGCTTTCTAGCCAAATTAACCTTGATTTTTTTCTCATTTTCATAGTTGGTCGTAGGAAACGAAAATATATCATCAGTAATCATAAAATTGTTTGTTGTTTAATCAATAGATTCTGTTCTATAGAGGGTGTCCCATAACTTATGGGCCGTAGAGTAACTGGAGATACTAGACATCAAACTAAGCCGATTAAGTCATATAAGTTTTGTCGGATTGTTACTCGTTCTAGAGATACAGGGTGTTGAAAGTAAAAATTTATTCTCGAAAATAAGCCATAATTTTAAAACGGTTTAATGAATCGAATTGAAAGTTGGCAATGTTATGTTTTTTGAGCAAGAATAAGAATTTGTAGAAATTTTTAAGTTTCAAACTAGAGGGCGCTAGTTGCATACACTGGGCTTCATAAATTTATGATTTTTTTTCTTACCTGTGATATTAGATGTTTTTCAATTATAGTTTCTTAAAGAAGGGCATTTTCTCAGTCAAAAAGGTGTACTTGATTGATCTTAATATCTTTAACGGGTTTCGAGATATTTCCCTCTAAACATCCCAAACATAAAAAAACATAGTACATAATTAAATTAATATTTTAATTATCAAAAAAAAACCGATATGACATAATCGGCTTAGTTTAATGTCTAGTATCTCCAGTTACTCTACGGCCCATAAGTTATGGGACACAACTGTTCTAAAAAATAACAGAAACAATCAAAATTTTACTGTTAATTAAAAAAGTCTACTCTCTTCACACCTATAAAAATATCCAGGCAAAGTTTTAAAGTCTTCCACTAACCAGCGTTAAAAATGTAAAGTATCTAAGACTCGACGGAATGGAAAGATAATGTAAACGGCGAGCACGTCAATTACAAAAATGTAATCTTTTCGTAATTCGCCTCGAAGTTCCTGAGAGTCGAGGCCTACAAGATAATTCCCTTTTCAAGTAATGTAATTCTATGGAAACAGAGGCGTAGCCGAGCCCCTGAATGAATTTAATCTCTGGGGGTTTGTTCTGGTTATTTCAGGGGCGTATTCAGAGAGGAAATATGTAAAGGGGTAGCTAGAAGAAGGCAATCAATCGTACTTTTTATTTTTATAGTACTCAGTGATCGAGATGTCGGGTCCCAAAGGTGGACCAAGCGATTAACCTATTTCGTATTAATTTTTATCTACGGCCACCTATGAAAATGAGAAAAAAAGGAAAGTTAATTTGGCTAGAAAGCGCCGTATATCACAAGCGTGTTGAAAAAAAATATTTCAACACTAGTATTAAAATATCAAGGCACACTATTTAATTTGAACATATGGTACAATTTGACAGACCACCCCTATTTATTAAAAAGAACAAATTTTAGAAAGCAGTAATTGTAAAGTGTTTAAATTTTTTATCATGTATTTGTCGAGTGATTCAGAATTGGAGTGTGAAAATACGCCATCTGAAATTATAAAAAATGTTAATAATATACCAAGAAAACCAGATATTAAGTGGAACATAGTCCTAAGTAAGCCAATTTCAATACTGATGTTGGTTTTTTTTTTCAACACTAGTGTTGAAATATTTTTTTCACGAATTAAAGGCTTTTTTATCTAATAATTATTTGTAATCGTAGGGAAAATAGTGTACATTATTCGTGTGAAAGTGATTATTCTAAAACTAGGAAAATTTCCGCAATCGGCTGACGCCTCGTGCTAAAGATCTCCTTGTTTGAAAAGTATCACTTTCATCACTTGTTGTGTAATAATACTATTAAACCACCACCAACTTTTTAATTACAAATATAGGTCAAATTGATAACCTCGTCCATTTTTGAGGCCAGTTAAAAATAAATATAATAAATAAGTTACATTCCAGGCCATAAGAAAATAAAGAGAATCGTATGCTAGTAACAATAGAAATATTATTATATAAAGGGTGACACAAAAAAGTGCTACCCCCTAATTTTTTCCGTAATTTTACCAATAAAGATTTAAAAATGTGAGACTTTAATAAGTGTGTAAATATCCATTTTTCGGTCAATTCAAACCTTAAAAACTACTTCCGGTTTAACCGGATGTGAAACAACTTTTAAATTTTAAATGAAAACCTCTAATTTTTATTCGACATTTAAATTCTATAAAAAAATTCTTTTTTCAATGACATATCACACTTTATTAATTGTTTTAAAGGTAGCCGCCTAGATCAATTTTTCTGTGTTTTATAAAATTTCCATTACTTTGGTAAAACAGGGTAAGTAGTAAAGAGTAGGAAAGGAAGTATGAAAACGTTAAAATGGCTCTTTTAACCTATTTTTAAAAAGAACAAAGCGAAATTTCTCGATTTTTTTAAATGGCAACCCTTCTTTGTTCCATTATAATAATATTCTTCATTTAATTTTCTTTCTAACGGCGTCTCACAAGTTAATAATTATTATTTAGTAGAATATAACAAGAAATATCGTATTAAAGCCGTTAGAAGTTTTGTCAAAACGAGTCTGGTATCACCCAAAACGTTATTTCTGCTTTTATTAGACCAAAATGTCAAATGATATTAAACAAAACTACGAAGATTGAAATTTTCCACAGCAAACACACATTTATATTTAAAGTATGAAAATGTATCTTAGAAAAGAACATACTACATATACAGGGTGATTCCTAAATTGATACTTCTTTTTTAGCTGCGTATAGAAGGCGTTAAAATAAACAACATTTTCAAATACCTTTTTTTCAAAAAAACTTAAAAATAAGGTTCTAAACTTACATTCATTTATTACACTACGAATCAAATACGGTTCTGCCTAACTTGCCCGTTGAATAACATTAAGAAAACTTCTCGGTGTAGGATGAATCCGCAAGGGGTTCTGCGTATAATCTCGAAGAAACATCGGCACTTTTACGACACTCACAGTAACACCATATTTATTAGTTTATTATTTTTAAATTTTACCATTTTCACGTATCACACAATTTAAAATTAACTTGCTTCAGAAAAATACACCGCAGCGTATTGCTCAAGACTACCCGTATGACTAATACTAATAAGAGATAAGAAAAACAACAGAAACTATAGCGGTCTATGTTTTTATGACCAGGCCCGCACTTAGATTTTTTACTTCTCTATCTCGCCTATTTTTGAGTTTTTTGAAAAAAGGTATTTGAAAATATTGTTTATTTCAATGCCTTCTATACACAGCTAAAAAAGAAGTATCAACTTAGGAATCACCCTGTATTCAACATAAAGTTAAAAAAGTAAAATTTAATTAAAATATATATCCAACCTTCCATTGAACGCAACGTTAGTTGCGTTAGAGAAAAAAATGATAAAACCAGAATCCTAGTATTATCTTTGATCCTGACATAATAAAAATAATTATTCAAGGTGCATCTTACCAGTTAAAAAATTCTTGAAGAGTGTAAAATCCATTTCTTAGAATGAATTTTTATAGTGCTTTTGAATTTGACATTATATTCCTTACTATCATCGAGAGCTTATTATAAATACGCAAGTCTAGTGAGTTCTTGCGAGATCTAAAACGTGTGGGCCTTAGCAGAGCGGTCCCCTTGTATGATATGCATGAAAGTCATGATAAACAATAAAAGTTCCAACATTTTTATGAATCTCTAAAAGTGTCTGATGTATGTAAACAGAAGGCAGTGGCATCACTTTGAGCTGAACAAAAAATGGTTGGCAGTGCTCCCTGTGTCGCAGACCAGCCATGATTCTGATGCTTTTGCTGCAGAAAAACTGTAAGAGACGGAGATGGAAGTGGAAAAGTGAAAGATATACAGTCCTTAATATACCTCAATCAACCAATTTTTTTAACTGTCTAAGCAAAAAGAGGGAGAGCTTAGATGCTAGACATCTAACATGGCTACTTCAAGTCAGCTGATCATCAATTTTTATTCCTAATAGTTTGACACTACTGCCATTTGTAATTTTATTATTCGAAGAAATCACAAGTTCCTTAGTTTTACTTAGATTAAATTGAAGTTCATTAGAGATAAACCAGGCATTGGCTTTTTCTTCTTAGCCCTTAAAAGATAAACAATAAACCCCTGATACACAAGAGTTATATCATCTGCAAAAAATATTCCCCGCTCGGGTATGAGATGATAGAAATGATCATTAATATATACCGAGTGTTGCATCGTCGAGCGGGACATAGGAAATCCCATGTAATTTTTAATGGGGTCAATTATTGGCTTTCCTAATTATTTAAAAAAAAATTGTATTTAGGTTTATTAAAGAGCACTAAAACCCACATTCAAAAGAATAACTTTAGACATTTTTGATGAGCCCGTTTACGGGTTATCGCCGATTTCTTTTTAACTATTTCTCCTTTTTATGGCCCCGTATTTGCGAGCACCAGTCAAGGTAAAAGATGACTGTCAAATAAAGTTGTCATTTTGAAATGTGTGCTTTATTGTTATAAAAACTCGTACATCGAAAATATTAGCCATGAATTACACTTCTGAAGAAAAAATATTGATGAATAAATGGTATTATCAAGGAAATAGTTATCAAAATGTGTACATGTGACATGTTTGCTGCTCTGTATCCGAATAGACCGATACCTGCAAAATCTACAGTCGAAAGGACTATCAAGAAATTTGAGACAAAAGGCACAACCTAAATAGAATTTTTCTCTAAAATAATTAGGGAAGCCAATAATTGACCCCATTTAAAATTACTTGGAATTTCCTATGTCCCGCTCGACGATGCAACACCCGGTATATAATAAATAGTAGAGGTCCAAGGACAGATACCTGTGGAACTCCATAATTAATGAATTGCTTTTCAGATACAACATTTTTTATTATGACACACTGTTCTCGATTTTCTAAGTATGATTTTATAAAATCTAATGGAGCACCCCTTACTCAACAAAATCGCAACTTTTGTTTTTATCAGAGCCTGATGAAAGACACAGTTAAAAGCTTTTGACAAATTACACAACCTAATAGATTTGTGTAAACCACATTCAAGGTCCTCGACAACATGCCCCAACTACCTTCTGAATAGCCTGCGTTGTGGAACACTTCTTTCTAAACCACAATTGACTCGGACAAATATGTGGATGCGCCACTGTCACCCACACTTGACCCTCCGGTTATAATTTATTAACGGACCAGTACGGCACTGCTTATTTCCCCGGTCACCCGTCGGATTAACTCCGTTTTCATTTTGAGTGTCTTTAATTCGAATCGGAATTATGTGGTTTTTATTAAAAGGCATCGACTGAAGAGGGAGAATATTGATGAAATGTTAAAAAGGTCCCTATTTATATTCATTGAAGACAGGGCGGCGGATTATATAGGAAAAGCTGCGAAAATGCTGAGGTGTTTTCATTATAAAAGTTAAGAACGGACAATGTTTATTAAGTATTTCGAGTTGAAGGAAATTTCCTTGAAATATTTATGTTTTATAAGCTCATTTAAATTTGACTTAAAATTATTTTAATCAATCTACATCAGTCTCTTTCTTCCTGTACCAACCATCTTAAAATTGAAAAAACGGATTCACCTCATTTTTGTTGAAGACCTTTTTTTTGGTTATTAAATTATTTCAAAAATTTTTTACAACCTACCAGCAAAATATTCTTCCACTTCTTCATATTCAAATTTTGGTAAATAAATTTAGTCTCGATCTTTTTCCAACATTCTATTTTTACTTTATTTAAATTGTTTTTAAAATAAACATAAGCGCATCACAGTAACATAACTACCCTAACACTCCAGTTCACTCTTTTTTCACTCGGGAGCATTAATTTTTTTATGTTTCACAGTATCTCGGTCCAGGGCCGTAGCCAGAACCAACTTTTTGGTAGGGCTATCCGATTCCTTACCAGGGCCCATATTGTCACGTTGAAATATAATAATATTTGAGTTTTAAGGGATGCTGTAGAATTTTTTACATTTTAGAACGACCGACATCCGACATGCTTCATTCGTATGCATGTATTATATTTATTATAAGCAATGGCGTAGCCAGAAAATAGGCTGGGGGGGGGGGGCGCTGAATGGGCGTCAGTAGGACATTTTTTTTTTGGAGAAAGAGACAGTTGGGACTACATGTATTTCATGATATTGCACCTAGGAAAGAAAACGGAAAAGCGCCGCAGGCGAAACAATTTCGGGGCCACACCCAAAGTTCTTTCATCAAAATTATTTAAATTAGTTTTTGTAAATGTTTTTTTTTGATTTTCCTAGCTGGCTCTTTATTAAAAAAAAAACATTTTTTATATTTTTTGTAAACAATATGAATATTAGTGTCAATCCAAAATTTTAACATAAGACGTATGTATGACTCTAACAAGCGATTTTCGGGCTCGATTTTTCATAATTAAAAATAAGTAAATATCGCTCTCCACGCCAAAATTGATGATTTTTCAGAAATCATGTATTTTTAAAGCGTAAATCTAGGAGCAGTTTTTGGTGCAAATTCTTAGGTTTTGAAATACTCTTTCTTAAGTGCCGTTTTGTATATTCATAATAAATCATTCTCGTTTCTTTCCGCACTATTTTTTTTTTATAAATCATCACATTTCTTCAATAAAAAATGTTTCAATTAAAATGTTTACTATAATTTTTTTCTTTAAAAATAAATACCTAATTATTTTTTGTTTTTGTTGTAAAAATAATTTATTGCATTGGGTTATATTTTTGTTGATTTAAAATAACTCTAAAAAAGGGAACATGGAACAGTCAGGGGCAGGACAGGACTCTACCCGTATGACAAAATTATTTAAATAATTTTATTTTATTAAACTTATCAAATAACTTGCAGACATTTTTGACACTTATTTTTTTCTATTTCAAAATCTTTTTTGCCAGGGCTCAATATCTTTTTACCAGGGTCTCGCCCTGGCCAGCCCCCCTTTAGCTACGGCCCTGTCTCGGTCTAGGTCTAAGGCAAAAACCGGAGGACTAAAAATATATGTTATATAAATAAAAATACTGAAAAAATAGAATTACTACTAACACCTTAAAAAATTAATTACTTCCTAGAGTATTGTTACAGTAAATCGTATTGAAATAATCAATGGTCTAAACATCATAACTTCCTGTAATGCAATTTTAATATTTAAGTAATTCTAAAAATAATTGCCAGGGCCGTAATAGTAAAGAAAGGATAATTTGAAATACTAGTGATGTGTGATTTGACGAGAAAACGTTAATATTTTAAAAACCTTGAATTGCAATAAATGTCTAAAGCTTAGAAGTCCCTAAAACCATTTTTAAAATTCCAGGTCCGTATTTAAGAAAATTGACTTGAGGTTGGTATCTAAATAATAAAACGTCGAATTTAAAAACTAATAACACCCTCTTGTAGAACATAATAAACGGCTATGAGATTGTGTTTTTTATTTTTTCCCAAGTTAAAAATGAAGACGCAAAAAATTAAAAAGAAAAAACTAAAAATGTTGGTATTTCTCGGATATTTCCGAAGGTATCCCCTTGTACGCACAGGAATTTGTGGCACCCTGTATAGAAGTCATGATTCTCTTGGATTTAGGTAATATTCTTTGAATTAAATTATTAATACTTTCTTTCTTGTATTATGATTAAACTGGTGAAAGGGTAATAATTATTCATACACAAAACATGTTTTAATTTAAACTCATATTTTCCACTAAATTATTTTTTAAAACCCAAATTATTTTTCATTTTTATTACCTTTAAAAACGATAATTAAGTTAAGAAAATTACTATAATTATTGTAAAAAAAATGTGGACTATTTATTAGAAATAAAAAAAAAACAATTTTTTTACTAAATTAGTTTAGGGACATTAAAGAGGTCTCTAATTCCTATTATTTATAAAGGACTGTTTATAAAAAGACTACAAAGGAAAACCTAGATTTTCTTTTTACAAATTACATGTCATTATTTTGTGTATAATTGGAGAATAGTACTTGATTTTTCTTGGCAGGCAACATGATTATAAATACCAATAACTTCTCTTTGCTAAGTTTTTAATAAAATATTGCGTAAAATAAATATATTTATATAGGGTGATTCACGTTGAGTGGCCTATTAGAAGATCTCGGAAACGAGCAAACTTATCTTTCAGAAAAGTAGGACAATAAAAAGGTACATTTTTTTTAAATGGAACACCCTATATATTTTAGCATTTTTTATTTTTTTACAAAATTATCCATATGACGCCATATTTAGTTTTTTAATTTTTTGCAACGTTGCCAAACAAAATGTAAAATTCTTAAAATTTTGGAAAAAAGATTATAGTAAATAATTACCTGTATTTCTCAATAAAAGTATCGAAAATTTCTTCTAAGCCCTTAAGTTTAGGGATAGAAAAACTGTCTTAAATCTTTAAGTGCCAAAAATTTTGTACAGGGTGTTTTGTGTTGGCATCCAAATATACAAAGTTCTAAAATACAATAACTCTATTTTTTCAAATAAAACATATTAGGCTCGTATGATAGATATCGTAAGTATTTTTTATTATTGGTAAGTCATACCTATACATAGATTTACTAGTTTTGGCAATATTTCGATTTTTATTTAAATTTTGGTGAAAAAAAACTATAGTTTTTATTTTTCTAGTAAGCCATGACCAGCAAAGTAAAAACGAATGTAATTGAATATAATGTCCCCTGTATGACGTTTTATACAAAATATACGTGGAATTTTATAGGAAATTAGCAAATAATACAATAGATAGGGCGTTTTTAAAGAAAAGTATGTTGGATAAGACCTGCCTATTTGAAACACCCTGTATACTTTTAAATAATTTTAAATTATACATCTACTCTCTAGTTATAACTTTGTTTTTGAAAAATGTTTGCCTCCGCTGGGAATTGAACCCAGGACCTCTCGATTAGAGGCTTAATCGAGAGGTTCATTCCCGTATCATTTATTTATATTAGGATTCTCATCATCAATAAAACAGAACGCAAATGGAACAAACCAAAAAACCATCAAATAAAATCATCTAATTGATTATACTACATCGTTCCTTGTCTCCCTTCAGTGGAGTAATACGCCAGTGATACTCTCACTTGACCTCCATTTTACCTCTTAATGTTATGCCGTTCCTACGAATGTCTCCCTTTACCCACATCCAGCCTGGATGCGACCGACCTGCAGCTGCCGTGTCTGGAACAAAGTGCCCTCCATTACTTTCCCAGATTTACGCCTGGAAATTGTTTCTGGACGGATTCCTTCGGAGCGGGATCTGAGAGGGGCGTGGCCCGGCCATTTGGTTTAGTGTCCGGCGGCAGAAAAGGGACTCTTTGCTGACTAATAAAATCCGGCTGGACTTTAGTGGCGTCCGAGGCCATAAATATAATGCCTTACGTTGGATTTTAAATTTTGTAGAAGGATCGAAGCCGACGGGTGGATTTGTGGTAATCTTTGCGGTGTTTTCTTTTAGTTGCAAACATACAGGCTGGCCCATTTGTCTGACAAAGTAATATACCGTCTCTACTATTAAAGATATCAAAAAAAAGTTTTTATAAAAGTTATGAGGTATAAAAAAATATATGTTCTAAAATTATTTTTAAATATACAGGATGGTCCAGAAAAGTAGGACAATAAAAAGATACTTTTTTTAAATGGAACACCCTATATATTTTAGCATTTGTTGTTTCCTTATAAAATTATCTATATGACGCCATATTTCGTTTTTTAATTTTTTGCAACGTTGCCAAACAAAACGCAAAATTCTTAAAATTTTGGAAAAAACATGATAGTAAAAAATTACCTGTATTTCTCAATAAGAGTATCGAAAATAGAAAATTTCTTGTAAGATTTTAAGTTTAGGGATATTATTACTGTCTTAAATCTTTGAGTACCTAAAATGTTGTACAGGGTGTTTTCTGTTGACCTACAAATATACAGAATTTTAAAATACAATAACTTTGTTTTTTCAGTAAAAACACCCTATATTTATTAGGCTTGCCTGATAGATATTATAAGTATCTTTTATTATTGTTAAGTTATACCTATTCCTAAATTTACTAGTTTTGCCAATATCTCGATTTTTATTTAAATTTTCGTGAAAAAAACTATGGTTTTTATTTTTGTAGTTAGCAATGACCAGCAAAGTCAAAACAAATGTAATTGAATATAATGTCAAATTAAAATACGTATGAGAGTAACACTTTTAAACCAATCACTTTTCATTTTAAAAATTGTTTACAGACACCAACATACCTATATCGACAATAAAATATTTTCAAGCGTTTCCTGAGTGTCAAGTAGTGTTGATAATAATATTGTTAACTTCACGAAAAAGGAGGAAAGTGGAGAAAGTTCAGTTGTATTAAATAATTGTCCACAATTCAACATAAATATTTCTGATAATTAAAAATATCCTGTTATAGTTTGTAGTTGTAATGTACTAAAACCATTTTTGTCAATTTATTTAAATAAAAATAACAAATTATTATCTGGAATGCACAGCAACGACCTTTTCTTCCTAGGCAGAAAAGAACTTCTTTTAGGCCTGTCAAGGATCATTAAAAAGCCAATTTTAATGTCATTTGGAGAGAAATATCTTTATGGTTCCAGCAAAGTATCTTTATATCATAGATGTAAGTGAATTTGCATACACAAAATTTCTGTTTGCTTTTAATGTAAAATAATAATATACCAGACTTTAACAGAGTGCTATAAATGACAAGAAATAACTAAGCACCAGTGACTGCTAAGCTTAATGCTTATAATAGTGAAAAACAAAACATTACCAAAATGCTTTGGTGAAATCGGCTTTTTGACATAACTGATTTTTATTTTTAAAACTCCATTTTATTTTATAAACCGAAGCGAACGTATGCTTGTTCAGTATTTTCTTTTAAATCACAGCCTTCCCGATATCGTGATGCTTTCGCTCGCCAAAATCGATACAGAGCCCATAAAATATGTACATTTTACTTCGGTCAGTCGGGTCTGAATAGACTTGTAAGATTTCATTTTATTTTTATTTCGATTGCAATTTCTTGAAACGATTTTTCATTTTATTGCGTTTCTTACTTTTATTAGATTTTGGGTTAGGACTGCAATGAAAAGTTTGCCTGTGCACATATTTCATTTTTTTAAATTTATTAAGTAACTTAATTTTTTCTTTCGTTTCGTTTAATATCTACTGTTCTTCTTAGTGTTTCATTAAGGACGTGTTCATTGGCAACTCATCACGAAACCACTGTTCACAAAGTTGGCAGCATGAAGTATAATATAGTAATAAAGCGAGATTCAAGGCCTCGACGTAAATGCCGAGAAGAGAAGTGACTTTAGACGGATATTCGCGCTCGCTCAAGGTTTATTACAGACAACCTTTCGCGTAGCCCGTTACCGTTTTGGACTTCGTCCACAATTTATAAGCGGTAACATTTTTACATTTGACCGGTTCTCTTGGTTTGGTTTCTCCATGTTAGAAACAATATTAAAGCCGCAACTGATCATCAGTCCTGGCCATCACTGGACACTTCGGGTATCATAACTTCACCTTTCTTAAAACTCAATTTTTTAAATGAATTTCTACTTAATGATTTTTCCTCTCATGGTTACTCAGATTAATTACCCTAAACAAAGTATTTCATTCATAAAGGAGCTATTGTTGTGTATACATAGTTAAAGGCACATAAGCGATACAAAAGTCTCCCACCTTTAAAAGGGGTGATCAATCGGGACACTCAGAGGAGTGGATGGGATACTACTACTAGTTCGGCGGAAGTCAGTCTTTGGACTGTCCGTTCGCCGACCGGCCGTTAACGATCACCTGTAGTTTTGTTCACCGATAACGGCCGGCAGTTCTCCGCCGGTTTCGATTGCGGCCTCCATTTCACTATACATGCACAGTTCTTGATCGTCAGTTTAAACATGCCACAAGAAGAGTGTGCGGCAATTAGTAATATACCACACGAGCAGAGAAAAAGGAAAGGAAAAACAATTTGAATGAAAGAGTGGTTAAAAAGACGTTGCACTTTCTCCTGCATGGAGCTTATACGAGAACTCAGACAATCGAGTGCAAGTAATTTAAAAAACTTTTTTAGGGTCAATGATAATTATTGTTTCGATTATTTATTGATACCGGTTCTTTATGATATTTTAACTTCTTTAAGTTCCTTTATGAATGTACTTCTCATATTATGTATTCTTATGTTCTACTGTTGGCATATGAAGTATTTTAATTTTAAAAAACATTTATGTTTAAGGTACAAATCAATAAAATCTTTGATATTTTAGACTTTCCAAATTCTTTCAGCCATTTGCCATTACAAAATTTTCGTCTGAGGTAAAAGTAGTCCTGTAGTAAAATGCTGGCCGTGTGAAAAAAAATAATTATTTTCGCATGCTCCTAATATGAAAATCCGATCTACTAGCTCTTCTTGGTTGTAGTCCATCACAAAAAATAATATAGCTTAAATAATTATTAATATTAATCTAACAATCTTTGAAAATATATAATAACTAAAGTCAAAATGGACTTTTCTCGTTTTAAAAACTTCATTACCAATAAATTGTTTTGCAAAGTCACCTTCGATATTTACTTATAATAATGGTGAAATAGTCGATAAAATGAGTTTTTGGAAAATAAGTCTTGATGCGTTGGAAATTGCGATAGGGTTGTAATTATTAGAACAAATGTTTAATTTTTTTTTCTGCATCGAATGACGGGAGTTCCAATTGGAAATAAGAAAAATTAATTTCCTTTAAAGTTTGCAAAGTTTGACACTAAACTTTGGACACCCTGTACAATTCGTATTAATCAAACTTGGTTAACGAGTCTGTTCGACCTAATTTCTTAAGTACCAAGTAAAATTTCTTTAAAGAGGCATTATTTTTTATTGATTTTTAAAACCAGTGGTGCAAAACTGATTTCTTAGTTTTTATTTTTTTTCGCCTAAAATACTGAACCAATTTCATTAAAATTTTAGGGTTATGAAGGCAATTATAACAGGCATCCAGATAAGTAAGAATATATAGCATGTAATGTAAAAAAATAGATCCTTATGACATCACACTTTTTTGGAACACCCTATATAAACAAAAATATATTCTTGAAATGCGCCCTAGGATACAGGTAAAATCTGCAAAATATCAAAATCCTAAGTTAATTAATAAGTGAGCTATAGATGACGGGAGGTGAGGTGCAGCTAGGACCCTGTAGTGTATATCTACTAGCTTAGGTCGGCAATTATTGCAATTACAACCTTTTAGCTGTGGGGCCAAATATAAATAGTAGATGGCGCTAACGTATATATACGACCGAAGAAGGTCGACATTATATGCATTAGTATAAAAACTTTCATTCGTTATTGTATGAACACCACAAGAGTCTGTGGACCAGACGGAAAGTTCGACCGAAAGAAGCCGAACGCCGCGGTGTCAATCTAGGTTATGTGCGTCTACATGTCGTCCGAAACAATAATAAGATGTAGGCGTATATACAAGTTTACATGTCGTTTTAAAACGATATTAGATATTAAATAAATTATATTAAATATTAAATTACGTTATATTTATGAATATTTCCGGCTTTTTATGTAAAAATCTTAAGTTCAGAATTCGTCGGTGTTAGGTCAGTTTTTAGCTATTTTTATTGTATATTATTATGGTAGTAATACAAATTTAAGTAATTAAAAATGTAAATCAAGTGGTATATAAGTATTACATGACTTTTTATACAATAAACTTTTCAAGCAATAAAAAATCAATAAATATCTGGGCACATTCTGCCGTTAATAATAATTTAGTAATTCCGTAGGTACGGTGGTAAACTTTAATTATTTTACAAATATGTAATAGATTTCTTGACAAAACGGTGAAGCTAAATGCCAATTTTTTACAAACACAAACGTATAAAATTAACAAAAGTGTAATAGATTTCTTGATGGAATGGTGGACTTGATAATATTTATTTAGAAATACATACTTAGGTAGATATACCATACAATGACATTTGAAATAAGAAAAAAAAGTTAAAAGTTTGACACTAAACTTTGGACACCCTGTACAATTCGTATTAATCTAACTTGGTTAATGAGACTGTTCGACCTTATTTATTAAATACAAATTGTATAATATAATGTAATATATATTTTAAAACCAGTGGTGCAAAACTGATTTTTCTTTGTTTTTATTTTTTTTGTATATAATACTGAACCGATTTCATTAAAATTTGAAGGCAACTATAAAAGGCATCCATATATCAGAATATTCAGGGCGGAATATTTAACTGGAATAAATTCAGTAATAGAAAGCCTCTTTATGCCTGGTAAAACACATGAATTTCGAGCCAATAAGTTATGTCAAACGGTTTTCTTTCGATTCGATCGATCGGCACCGGGCACCGGAGTTTGGCTTCTTTCGGTCGAACTTTCCGTCTGGTCCACAGACTCTTGTATGAACACCTACCCTGTACTGACGAGAACAAAAGAGTTCGAAACCGGTCTGCAGGTGGTGACATCCTACCAATGTAAAGTTTAAAAGTTTTCATTTTTTGGTAGAACTATGCAATCTAATTCGTATTTTATTATCTAACTGTGTTAGACGAAATGCAACCTTATTGTATAAGGAATTTTCAGGTTGTTTGAAAATTTATTTTTCATGCTTTCCTAAAAATAAATAGTTTTGTCTAGGGTAATTGGTCTGAACATGCAATTTTCCGAAAATCGAAATATAGTATTATTATTTATACTACGAAATAAACTGTGTTTTTTTTTTTAAATCAATATGCGATCTTAGGTAAGCTCAAACGATAAAATATGTATACTTTCATTTTGGACGGTCAATATCGAATAAAAGTTTATCGTTTTATTTTACTTTTTTATTGTCGACTTTGGCAGAAACTTCGCTTAACTTTGGATAAAGTAGTAAACATTTTCTAGATTGGGTTTTAAATATTTAGGAAAAAGTCACGATACTATTTATTTATTTCTCAATTCCCGTATCAAAAAGTTTGCTGTACATGAACGATTCCTATGCCTAAAAACGAAAGTAATATTATTTATAATATAATACAGGATGATTCCTAAGTTGATACTTCTGTTTTAGCTGTGTATAGAAAGCATCAAAATAAACAACATTTTTTTTCAAAAAACCCAAAAATAAGGTACTTACATTTATTTATTACACTATGGATCAAATACGGTTCAGCCTAAGTTGCCCGTTGAATAACATTAAGAAAACTTTCGGGTGTAGGATGAGTCCGCAAGGGAAATCGTTCCGTCTATAACCAGAGAAAATACACACGTAGTAGCCGAAACTCCCAAGAAAACCTACAGCTCGGTAATAAAAAAAATCGATAATAGAAATCCAGAAGACAAAAATGAGGTTCAGAAATGGGTCACCCCTCCACAAACTAAGAAAAATGAGCCTCTAATCAAGCCAAAGGAAGACAAGGACTCAAAGCAGGTACTTAAGGAAATTAAACAGAACCTATGTAAAAGTGGACAAGGCAATGAAACATTTAAGAGGGTCAAACTTTTACAAAATGGTGGAGTAATTATAGAATGCCATGATAATACTCAACACAAAAAACTGCAGGGTCTTCTAGAACATCAAAGTAACTTTCAAACAAAAAATTTGGAAAATAAGGAACCTATGTTAATGATCAATGGGATAGAAAAAGGCTATACATCTGAAGAGTTCATAGTTGAACTTATAGAAGATAATCCACAGATGAAGGAACTATTTGGAGAGGATGTTAAAACTCAAATGAAATTTATAGCAAAAAAAGAGTGTAGAAATAAAAATAAAGAAAATTGGATATTTCAAACCAAACCGGAAATATTTAAATGGCTTATAAAAAATGAGAATATAAGTTTTGACTTGATGAAGGCCTATGTACAAGAATATACCAAGTTGACCATGTGTTTTAACTGCTGCTATTTTGGACATATCGCTAAATACTGTAAAGGAACTTTGTGTTGTTATAAATGTGGTAAAGAGCATGAAAGTAACCGATGCACAGAAGAAAGTCCATTAGATTGTCCTAATTGCAAAAGAATTAAGCTGAACGACAGAAGACATTCTGCTAGAGATCCCAAATGTCCAGCCTATTTACGTAAGCTAGAACAACATCGGCAATCTATTGATTTCGGTGATAGTACAGCTAGAAAAAATGATTTTTTATAAACAAATCAAATCCGCCTGATCAAAATTTCAGCTTAAAAGCTCAAAAAGAAGAATTTCTAAGTCCCTGTATAATTCACCAAAATGTTCAGTCTATCGGCAATTCTATTGACAAAATAAACCATCTACTAGAAGAGCATCCACAATGTAAGTTTTTGTGCATAACTGAACACTGGAAAGATGAGAAGCAGCTGGAAATGTTCGCTTTAAGAGATTTTAAGCTTGCAACATTTTTTTGCAGAGAAAATGGTTATGGAGGAGCAGCGATATATGTTCAAAAAGACATTAAAGTTAAAGTTCGTAAAAAAATAAATAAACTCTCAATAAGTGGGCAATTCGAATGTGCCGGTGCGGAGTGCAATATTGGTGTTGAAAAGTTTCTTGTTATTACAATATATCGACCCCCCGGGGGAGATATAAAAGTGTTTTTAAAGTTACTCGACAGTTTATTGGTACAGACTATGGATGAAGGACACCGTGTATTTTTAGCAGGTGATTTTAATATTGAACTGCTAGAAAACAATAATAACAGAACGGATTTTCTATCAGTAATGAACTCCTTTAATATGAGTCCTTTAATCTTAGAGAACACTAGAATTACAAGCACATCTAAAAGTTGCATAGATAATATTTTTTCCAATATTTCCAATTCCGAATTGCAGAGTTCTATTTTACATACTTCAATATCCGATCATTTTGCACAAAAAGTAATTTTTAAATGCAGAAATAAAGAAATTTTTAAGCCCCATTATAAAAGATTTTTTTCGTCAGCGAATAAAAACAATTTTGTAAATATGTTAGGACAAGAAAATTGGTTAGATGTATATCAAATAGATAAATCCAATGTGAATAAACAATGGTCAGTTTTTATGAATTTGTTTTTACCAATTTTTAATGAATGTTTTCCTAAAAAGCTAGTGAACAAAAAAGAATTTAGGCGATCTCTTTATAAAAACGATAGGCAGATAAAGGAGGTAAAAGATAGACTAGATATACTTTTGCATTTAAAAACACATAGTGAGGAGTTTAATGAAAGGTATAAACAGGTAAAGAAAGAGTACGATAAGGTTTTAGTAAATGTTAGATCTAAGCATTACGAAAATAGGATTAGGCAATCAGACAATAAAAATAAATGTATGTGGACTATTTATGATGAAATCTCTGGACGACACAAAAAGAATGACATGTTTTCTGGGGATCCGGAAAAAATATCAAATAATTATAATGAATTTCTACTTCAGATTGTTCCGGATTTGATTAAAAATATTGAAAAAGTGGATTGGAAATGTAACATAGAAAAAAATTTAAAATCAATGTATTTAAAACCAGTTACTTGTTTAGAAATTTTGGAATTATCAAAAAAAATAAAAAACAAGCATAGCAGTGGAGATGATGAGGTACCTGCAAGCATTATGAAACTGAGCATTTCTTCAATTTGTAAGGTATTGTGCTATATCATAAATAATTCACTTAAGACGGGTGTTTTTCCAGACCAGCTTAAATTGGCATTGATTAAACCACTTTATAAAAATAAGGGAGATTCTGAAAGCATGGATAGTTATAGACCTATAAGCCTTCTTCCAAGCTTTTCAAAGTTGTTTGAGTTGGTTATGTGTAATCGAATAATCAATTTTATGAATGAATGTAATCTTTTCTCGGAAAACCAGCATGGTTACCTCAATGGAAGATCAACGCAAACCGCCATTTTTCAATTTACCCGTTTGATTTTGGAATATCTTGAAAATGGTAGGATGGCTATGGGTATATTTCTGGATCTGTCAAAAGCTTTCGATTGTTTAGATAGAAATATTCTTTTAAATAAACTTCAATTATATGGCATTAGGGGTTGTGCCCTGAAATGGATTTCATCATATTTAGAAAACCGAACCCAGAGAGTTATTCTGGAAAAAGAAAACTGTAAATATAAATCAACAATTTCGCAAAATACAATAGGAATACCACAAGGGAGCATATTAGGGCCAATATTATTTATTATATTTATAAATGATTTAAATTTTGAAACAAAAAATGTAATTCCATTTTACAGTCTCACAGAGTATGCTGATGATACTAACATTTTGGTAGGTGGTAAGGATGTTTTAGAAATAGTAGCTAATGCAACAAAAATTTTCCAGGACACCGAGGTTTGGTTTCAAGGGAACAAATTGCTTTTGAATAAGGATAAAACAAGTATTGTCATTTTTAAAACTAAATTAAGTAAAAAAGAACGACCAGATATGGTAGAACTTGGTCAGAATCAACTACCAACAGAAAACAATACCAAATTCTTAGGCATTCACATTGATGAATTTTTGGATTGGTCACACCATATTGACTATCTAAGTAACAAATTAAATAAGGTATGCTACAGCTTACGTATCATAACAAAATATTTGAACGATATGGCAAAAAGAACTCTCTATTTTGCAAATTTTGAAGCCACAGCAAGGTTTGGAATTATTTTTTGGGGAAGTAATTTAAAACTAGAAAAAATTTTTGTTATTCAGAAACGTGTTTTGAGAATAGTATATAAAATGTCCTATTTACAGTCATGTAGAGGCATTTTTAGGTCAAAAAAAATGTTAACTATTTATGCATTGTACATTTACGAAGCCGTTTTATTTTTTTATAAAAACAAAGATAGGTTTAATACAATTATTTACCACAACTATAATACAAGAACGAGAGATATAAATTATCCAATACACAGATTAACATTGTCCGAAAAAAATCCATATTACATGTGTATTAGAATGTTTAATAAATTGAATGTTAGAATTAAGGACGCATCAAACGAACGCCTATTTAAGAAGAAACTCAAAAATTTTCTAATTGATTTAGAACCCTATACGTTAAGCGATTACTTAGACACTTAAGATTTTGTGAATTTGTAACTATTGTTGCTTTGTTTCTGTTTTTTTTTTGACGACATTTCTTTTTACTTTGTTTATTACTTATTTGTATATTACAATGTAATTTTGAAATAAAGATTAAATAAATAAAAAAATAAAATATAATCTCGAAGCGGCAGCCGCACTTTGACGGCACTCACCGTAAATTAGCACCATATCTACTAGTTCATTGTTTTCAAATTTTATCATTTTCACGTGTCACCAATTTAAAATTAACTTGCTTCAGAAAAATACACCGCAGCGTATTGTCAAATAACTGACACCGACCCGTAAATTGCATGACTAATAGGACAAACAACATAAAGTATAGCAGGCTAAGTTTTGATGACCACACTCTTAAAAATGACTTGGTATTTGGTACTAATTTTTATTTGTTCTCATGTTTACGTTACCAAAAATAACTATTTTTAGTTAGGAAAACAAAAAAGATTTTTTTCTTGGTTATATTTACCAAAAAATGATGCCATCAGAACAAAGAAAATATCTTGTTTTCATATTAGTTGGCAGAAATAAAATATTTTGTTTAGCTGAATTTTACTCTGTATATATCTTATTTAAATGTTACATCAAGGTTCCTACAAACTTCTATTTATCAATTAACCTTGTTGTAATAACACATTATGAATTTGTAGTCCCTATCATTTTGTTAATTTTGATAGAGATACATTCTTAGTTACCAGAACTAACTTTTCTTTTCAAGTAATAATATTCTTCATATTTATAACTAACGGCATCAACAGAGACTTAACGCCCTTGCCCGGTGGGTGACAAGTGACATCATTGCGGTTCCGTGTCCATTTTTTCGTGTTTTTAAGGCAATAATTGGCCATTTTCATGACCGTGCTCGTATGGAAAATGGATGTGACAATATTTGGTGTAATTTATTTGTGTTTATTGTCTTTCTTGTGTACGCTCTTATTGGCAGAAGGAAGTTAAATCATAACTAAGTAAACATTTTATTTTTTATCATTGCAGTTGTACATTAGAAAGTTTAAATGAGATTTTTATAAAGCATGGCAAGGTGACCAGATGAGTAATAACTAAATATTTTTTTTTTATTTGTTTTTGTTTTATGTTCCATTTCTATAAAAGAACGTCATATTAATGACTTTTTAATCTGACCAAGTACAACAAATTTCATATAGCTGTATATTTTAAATAGAAAGTCCAGGGGATATTTTTTGTTTTTTAATAATCGCAGTTGCAGATAAGAAAATTAAAATAAGGACAATTCAGTTCTATAAGCAATTGAACAACCCAAAAGGTTGAGTAAAATAAGTTAAAAATCTATTGCTTCTGTTTTGTATTGCATAAGTATGTATTATCAAGAACATGAGAGAACAAGGACATTGGAAATAATTTTTTTAAAGAAATCATAATATCCCTGATAATTTATTCCAATTAGTTTACGCATACATAATAAAGTAGTAATACCCATACATAAATTTTTTTTTAAATGGGGACCTAGGAAGGAATATTTTTCGTTACTAAGTATAAATTACATATGACATTTTTTTTAGAAATGCAACTTTTTTTAAAGTTATTTCTATCAAATCAACTTGCTAATTTTGCCATGCGTTATAAGCAGTTCATTCAAACTTTCTAATGTGCAACTGCAATGACAAAAATATAAAATTTTTACTTATTTATGATTCAACTTCTTTCTTACACTTAGAAAGTACAGAAAAAAGATAATAAACACAATGTTGTGACTACATACGTAATTGTTACTCTATGAAAATTTCAAGTTTGGCCCAAATAAATGATTACTTTGGCAATATTTGTAGATTGAATCATTAACAAAAACAATGTTGCCTTGAAAAAAAAAATTCAATTTTCCATATTTACACATTACACTAATTTTAAAAGTGGGAGTACCATATAAATTTAGTTATCCGTATATAAAATTTCGTTGTGACAACTAAAATTTGTTAGTGGGGTTGGTTAATGTTATTAATTAGTTCAACAGTTCAATAACGACAATTTTTTTTGGTTGTACAAACTAATTTTTGGGAAGAGCCCGATTTCACGAAAATAAATAGTTGTCTGAACCAAATTTTAGTAATCCAACCATGTTATTTTTAAGAGTGCATGCCCGCAATTAGATTTTTTAATTCTATATCTCGCCTATTTTTAAGTTTTTTGAAAAAAGGTATTTGAAAATGTTGTTTATTTTAATGCCTTCTATACACAGCTTAAAAAGAAGTATCAACTTAGGAATTACCCTGTAGATATTTTTTATTTTGCAACAAAATTACTTCAGAGCAAAACAAAAAAAAAACGTTTCATCATTAGGTTAGCCTTTAACGAGCTGTTATTAAAACTTCTGTCTCTAAAAAAATAAATTCTTTCTTGAACTGAAATTAGTGAACGAGAGCAAAAAGGAAACAGCAAAAGTTATTAAATTAAAAACTTATCAATACGAGTTTTTGTTATGAACTTTGGACCAAAAAAAACTTAATTATTTTTCCATTAAATTTTTAGCAGGCCCTTATTTTAATGCCCTTCGTTATATTTCTTAACTGTTTTTTTTTCTTAAGGATCTTTGTGCAAAAATAGGATTATTAAAATTTTTAATTAGATGAAAGAAAATTAAGTATATTGTTTTTATTTATAAAGCAATATAAGGCTTTCCAATTTTTTTTATTATAATTAATAAAGTAATGAAAAAAACGTCTTTTCAAAAATGGAACTACAAATTTGTCCAACGATAATTATGTTTAAAATTTTGTTAGGAAACTATGGACTAGGGACTCGATACTTGAAACCTAACCGGCTAATTATAATTTATTATTTAGCGTTTTAAGAAAATACTCGAACATTTCAAATGTTCCATATTCATTCATGCGATATGTTTAAGTTGACACTGAGATCCGGTTGTACAGGGACATTATTTTAAGTGTCTCACCCGATTGACGACTTTGCTATCGACCACAATAAAAAAACAATTATGTACTCCCTAACAGCTTTTAGTGAAGAAGCCAAATTTGATGTCAAAAAAATCTATGTTTACAAATTTGACAGATACGACGCCATATTGGATTTTATTAAATGGCAACCCTACCTTATAGTAAGCCAGCTGCATTCGCCTATTTGTTCCAACAATAAAAATGTATAATTGTCAATATTTATATTCAGCCGTTCCAGAGATACGAGGCTTCGAAGTTGGTGATTTTATTATCATAGAATTAACAGAAGCTTTGAGATTAGAAACTCAATTTTTTCTGGAGATACGCAATTTTTTATAACAGAGCCACCCATGCTATTGTCAAATATGTCAGATGTCAGAAAATGACAGTTACGACGCCATTTTGAATTTTTTTAAATGGCAACCCACATTTATAACTACACCAATGTATTGCATTTCGCAATCCGATTTCAAAAATATATAGTTGTCGATATTTATTTCCAACCCTTACCAAAATACGACTGTATCAAAAACTGCATCGTATGATTATGTGTTTTAAGTATCTCACCCTATTAAAAAATAGAAGCTTTGTGATTAGGAAATCAATTTTTTCTGAAGATACGTAATTTCCTATGGTAGAACCACCCATGCTATTGTCTTATATGCCATATGTCAAAAAATGACAGTTACGAAGTCATTTTGAATTTTTTTAAATGGCAACCCACATTTATAACTACACCAATGTATTGCATTTCGCAATCCGATTTCAAAAATATATAGTTGTCGATATTTATGTCCAACCCTTACCGAAATATTTTATAATTCTCTATAATATTCCACGTATATTTTGTATAAACTGTCATATGTCTAAGTTTAATTGTTTTTGAGATATAGACGTATAAAGGCATTTTCAGACGTTAACGGGCTCTAGCTTTGGAACGAAGCATCTTAGAGAAAAATGGTTTTCACCTTTCTATGTCTTAGACAAAACTCTTTCATGGCAGTAAAAGATTACTGGAACTGGCCGAACAAAAACAAAAGTAAAAACAGGATCGCTTTTACCAGGGTCAAGACCAGCCCCAACGGGGCGTTGCCTTGTTGTAGTGTCCTGGTTAGCACGACTAACCAGTCGAACTTAGTTTTAAGGCATATTATGTAATAATAATATAGTTTAGTAAAAGAACCTGATATGTATAATATTATTAAGAAATAAAGAATATTTTAAAAGTAAAGTAAGTGTCTTAGTTTATTATTCTCTATCCAAAGAAACCAACTTCCGATTTACAATGTTAAACGAAATAATAGTTTTAACGGTTTAACATGTTAAACCGGAAGTTGTAACTTTTACATACAGATATTTAAAAGACATAATCGTACGATGCAGTTTTTGATACGGTCGTATTTCGGTAAGGGTTGGAAATAAATATCGACAACTATATATTTTTGAAATCGGATCGCGAAATGTAATACATTGGTGTAGTTATAAATGTGGGTTGCCATTTTAAAAAATTCAAAATGGCGTCGTAACTTGTCATTTTCTGACATCTGACATATTTAACAATAGCATGGGTGGCTCCGTTATAAAAAATTACGTATCTCCAAAAAAAATTGAGTTTCTAATCTCAAAGCTTCTGTTAATTCTATGATAATAAAATCACCAACTTCGAAGCCTCGTATCTCCGGAACGGCTGAATATAAATATTGACAATTATACATTTTTAATGTTGGAACAAATGGGCGAATGCAGCTGGCTTACTATAAGGTGGGGTTGCCATTTAAGAAAATCCAATATAGCGTCGTATCTGTCAAATTTGTAAACATAGATTGTTTTTGACATCAAATTTGGCTTTTTCACTAAAAGCTGTTAGGGAATACATAATTGTTTTTTTATTGTGATCGATAGAAAAGTCGCCAATCGGGTGAGATACTTAAAATAATGTCCCTGTACAATAAGAACTTAAGTACGAGTTTTGTTAAGCTCTACTTAAAGTTAAACTCGGTTCTGCTAAGCTGATTAAAATTAAGGCAAAGTCGCATATTTTGGAGCTCAATAATTTGGTGAAAGAAAATTGTAAATACTTCGAATAACTTCAGAAATATCCGAAAAAATCGAAATTTTCAGTTTTGCTTTTTAATTTTTGGCTCCTTCATTTTTAACTTTGTTTATTTTATGTTCTACAAAATAGTGGTATTATTTTACAAATTCAACGTTTCGTTCTTTAGATGCCAACCTTCGGTCATTTTTTTTAAATACGGACCTGGAATTTTAAATACAATTTTAGGGACTTCTACGATCCGGTTGTACAATAACAACTTAAGTACGAGTTTTGTAAAGCTCTACTTAAAGTTGAACTCGGTTCTGCTAAGCTCTTATTTTTCAGGTAAGTTGTCAATTTTCTAGGCTTAAACCAAGTTGTTAATGACTGATGAGATATAACCCAATAAGCCTTATAAAATATTATTTTTGACTTTAAAATTTGAGGTAATAATATTTTAAAGTTATGAATGCAAATGATGAGGTTGAACACTTTCTGGATTAATGAGATGAATCGGATGATGAAGATTTTATGGATGTAATAGGAGCTATAGAAAACGTTCGAAGACGGGCCCAAAACTACAAACCGGGACCTGATCATATTCAAATTTTCGTAATTAAATTTAGTCTCAATATTTTTTTAACATTTCATTTTTTCTTTATTAGTAATATTATCTATTTTTTATTTTCCAAAGTACCTTTAACCTCCTTAACAAAAGTTAATAGCAGACATTCTTCTTTTGAAGTAAAATTTGCATATACAGGGTGTCCCGAAATTATTTGACAATATTTTAAGGGGATAAAGTACATTCAAAAATAGGACTAAAATCTTTTATTAACATACCTTCATAAACGCTTTGTTATGGGGCTAGAGCCCCCCGAATGGAAGCTATGATAAGCGGTTTTTTCACAATATCTCAGAAACTGATTGAAGTATCAAAACAAAATTTGATATATGTTTTACCCATGACAAGACGCAATAAACGGTTTGTTTAGCTTAGGTGTATTTCTTCCAGTGGCGTCCTACTGGGTAGGTAGTGAGGATAATATTGCCCTAACTTTTTTATTTGTAGGATTTTTTAACGCCAGGTACAATTTTTAAAAGCACTAAAGTCTTCTATTGAAAAAAGATACTCTTGCTTCATTTCGGTAGGATTCACCATTTTTCAGTAAAATCGATTTAAAAATTTTCGGTTTTTTACAAGCCGGTGAAAAGGCTAAAGTGTTTTTTGCATATCTCAGCAACCACTTGATATTTAAACATGAAATTTATTAGAAGGTCTTCTAGCGATAAGGCATATTTATTAAAGGATGTAACATTAAAATATTTTTCCAGTGGTGTCGCACGGATTGGAGTCTAAAGTAAATATTACTATTTTTTTTTATTTGAGGGGCTTTCCTTTTATACCATTTTCAAATTCTCCGTGCCTCACAAAACATAACACGCAGGTCTAGATTTTGCATCCAACAAAATGGAAATCATTTCGAACATTTGCTTAAGAATTAGTTTCCCGTGTGGTTTTACAATTAAATTTGATTTACAATTTGTTATTCTTTGTTGTTTTAGTTTAAGTCTCTTATACAAATAATATTTAAAAAGCAAAGTCAAAAAATCTGTTGAAAACCTTATATTCTGTGAAATTACAATAATGGAAGGTTTTATTAACAAAATATTTAAAAATTTTAAAAAATTACATTAAAAGTATGAAAGCCCCTCAAATTAAAAAAAATTGTAATATTTACTTTAAAACGGGAAAAATATTTTAATGTTACATCCTTTAATAAATATGCCTTGTCGCTAGTAGAACTTCTAATAAATTTCATGTTTTAATATCAAGTGTTTGCTGAGATATGCAAAAAAACACCTTAGCTTGTAAAAAACCGAAAATGTTTAAATCGATTTTACTGAAAAATGGTGAATCCTACCGAAATGAAGCAAGAGTATTTTTTTGCAATAGAAGACTTTAGTGCTTTTAAAAATTGCACCTGGCGTTAAAAAATCCTACAAATAATAAAAGTTAGGGCAATATTCTCCTCACTACCTACCCAGTGGGACGCCACTGGAAGAAATACACCTAAGCTGAACAAACCGTTTATTGCGTCTTGTCATGGGTAAAACATGTATCAAATTTTGTTTTGACACTTCAATCAGTTTCTGAGATATTGTGAAAAAACCGCTTATCATAGCTTCCATTCGGGGGGCTCTAGCCCCATAACGAAGCGTTTTTGAAGGTATATTAATAGAGGATTTTAGTCCTATTTTTGGATGTACTTTATCCCCTTAAAATATGGTCACCTAATTTCGGGACACCCTGTATAGTTCTGTGTTAGAATACATAGAAAAAGTAGCTGCAAATTGTAAATACCCCAAACTTTGACAAAAAAAAATTTTGTTGATTTTTTGACAGCGTAACCATTGCCAGCATGATAATTTAATTATTAATCCCATCTGTGTAAACCTGTGGTTAGGAATTGATTACACGACAAAAATATCCTTTTGAACCAAGTTCAACTTTAAGTAGAGCTTTACAAAGCTCTTATTATACAACCGGATCTGAATATATCTTTTCAAAGATTACATTTTTTCAGCTTATATTACTTTTATTTTCAACCATATACAGGGTGTTATGGACGCATTATATTTAAATGGGGGACTCCTTCCGTACCCATCCTAGAGAAGTACCTAAACTTTTTTTAATCGACCGCTTATAAAGTTAGATAAATACCCCTAAAACCGAGTTTTTCGGACGTCAATGTAACCGGACTTGAAAACCGCATTCGATTGTTAATTTTTTTTCCGAGAGCCCGTCCGTGTGCCGGATGCACTTAGGCCAGGTCTGGCCCATTGTGCTTACCCTGTTAAGTAAAGATGTCCTCTGGTTCCAGTTTTGGTTGCCCGAGTATTTGTTGCCTCTTCTGATCTAGTGACTCGCAATGGCAAACTATGTGCTGCACAGTTTCCCTGTCTGGTCCTCATAATCTGCAGTCAAGATCTCCATTGTACAGATGCATTCTGTGCAGATGGTTCTTGACAGCCATGTGTCCTGTCAGAATTCCTGTAATGGTTTTCAGCTGGTTCCTATTCATTTGAAGCAACTGTTTCGTATGTCTTGGGTCTGGATCTCCAATGGAGCCTTTGCTGTGGTTAACGGTTATCAGTTTAGTTTTATACTATTTAAATGTTTGTGGATAACTTTTAATATCGAGTTGCTTAACAACATGTTATAACAACTTTTGATAAAGTTGTATTTTGTGATGTAGTAATTAGCAGCAAAATCGTAGATGTAATTTATAGCCATTGTTTGTATTATGGTTTTGGAATTTTTGAGGAGGTTAGTTGATTTTTTTTCTTAACTTGGTAAACACAAGCAACTGACATCAATTAACTCTCATTTTAAATAAAAACAAACATATTGGCTTGGGGTGACAGTAACCAAGTCGAATTTAATGCTAAGAAAACCCAGGCAGCAGTCTTCTCCAAAAAGGTTAACATTGCAGAACCGGATATAGTCATAGCAGGACACGCAATTCCTCTGGCACCGTCTATTAATTTGCTAGGGGTCAATCTGGGAGGTAATATGTCTTGGCATGATCACGTTGCCGCAATTGCCAAGGCAGCTGCACAGAAACTTGGTGTACTTTTCCGCACCAAAAGGTTGTACACACCTCATCAACTTTTGACACTCTACAAAGCCCAGATTTGACCATCATTAGAATATTGCTCTCATGTCTGGAGCTCTGCACCCAAGCACACCCTTCGGCTACTGGATTCCATTCAAAGGAGAGCCGTTCGTCTGATTGGCGACCCCGAGCTGACCAAGATCCTCGATAGCCTGGAGCATCGAAGACAGGTTGGTGATTTGGCTCTCTTTTACAGATATTTCCATGGCAGGTGTTCGACTGACATTGCCTACTTGATTCCACCTAGAGCAATGCAAAACAGAAATACACGGCGAACCACTGCCGCTCATCCATATGTTGTTCAGCTTAGTACTCCTCGAACTTCATTGTTCAAGAATTTTTTCATCTGGACAACGTCATCTTTGTGGAATGATCTTCCTGAGGTCGTGTTTCCCAATGAATACAATCTTCAACGTTTCAAGACCAACGTTAATCGCTTTTTTCGCACTCGCACCGCTCCCAGAGCGCCTTAAAGGATTTTTCCTACAGTGCAGGTGTTTTATCATAAAAAAAAAATATGTCACTCTTGTCTCATCATTCTTAAATAAGAAGTAGATTCATAACTACGCCCGCTATAAATATGATAAAATATAGTAGATTTGGAAAAATTAAGCTTTGTTATTGTATTCGGAATTGTAATTCTATCCTTCAAAAAACTTTATCATACCGATTAAGCAGGTATACAAAAGTTGTTTACAACAACAAAAATAGCTGGAAAACGGAAAAGTTTTGTTTAGAGAAATAATACACAATAAACCTCTTTTATTCCACAAAATAACCCCTGATTACACTGGGCAATTTAGAAAGTTGATTTAGGCAATGAAAAAGTTTTTAAGTATCCACCAGTAAAAACCTCAATGTTATGCATAAGCAGATTAAAAGTTTTTAATTTGCTAAGTTTTAAAAACAAAACGATGGGGTTAAAGTTTACAAACCATGGTATTTCTAGGGTGGGGTAAGGTGGGGTATGTAGGTCCATATATACAGGGTCCTGCGCCTCACCTCCCGTCTTCTATAGCTCACTTATTAATTAAGTTAAGATTATGACATTTTGCAAGCTTCACCTGTATCCTAGGGTGCATTTCAGGAAAATATTTTTGTTTATACAGGGTGTTCCAAAAAAGTGTGACGTCATCAGGATTTATTTTTTTAGATTACATGCTATATATATTTTTAATTATTTGGATGCCTCTAATAGTTGCCTTCATACCGCTAAAATTTTAATGAAATCGGTTCAGTATTATAGGCGAAAAAAAATAAAAACTAAGAAAAATCAGTTTTGCACCACTGGTTTTAAAAATTATAAAAATATTTTCCTGAAATGCGCCCTAGGATACAGGTAAAGTCTGCAAAATATCAAAATCCTAACTTAATTAATAAGTGAGCTAGAGAAGACGGGAGGTGAGGCGCAGGACCCTGTATAGACATAATCTCCTTAGATCCATTCTGCTTAATGGGTGCTAAGACAAAATTTACGAAATATGGATGAAAATCGCGTAAATTCGCGCATTTCATGATAAATGGATCTGTTTTAATGACTGCAATAAAATGAGTGCTAAGTGCGATCGTAAATAGCCGTTAATTCCTAGCATTTGTTTTAGGGCCTGGATTATAATTATTTCTAGGTAAGGTTAAATTAAAACAAGCAGTGGCGTGCATACAATATAGGTAAAAAAGCATTTCCTACCCTGGAAACAATAAAACAAACACATACCATTTTTTTGTATTTTAGTTTTTATCCGTATAATCTAACTTTGGCAATTTATCTCTGCATTACTATAATATAGGACCGATAAATTATTCCTATATTATTTCCACGAACACATTCTTTGCTTATTATATCGTAAACTAGATCCCTGTCTAAGCATTCCATAGGACCGTTCTAAAAGCAAAGATCTCACTGTACATCAGCGTATTATACAAAATCACTGTTTTGTACCGGGTGGTCAACTAAGAATGACCGCCGGCCATATCTCAGAAACTAGTAATCGTACAGCATCCGAGTAAATTTTTTTATGACAAAAGTATCCGAAAAAAATGCTGGTAATTATTTTTAAGTTCCGCATTTTGCCGTAAGAGGGCGTAATTGAAAAGTAAATTTAAAAATTTTACATATCTCCGAAAATTCCACATTAAGGTATATCTTTGATAACACCATTAAAAAGCTTGAATAATTATGCATCATAGACCATTTTTATGCAGAATTGACCAGGCTAATCAGAAATAATATTCACATGGAAAAATATCAGTGGCGTACCACTTTTTTTTTTTAAATATATAATCGCTTAGATTTTAAAATTATTCTATTGGCGATAACGCTAAAACGAACAGAGATATCGAGCTGCGGTTTTAATATTTTTTCTAGCAAATTTTATCTATGATTATGGTATCATAATTATACCGTATGATTTATTTTTTTAGAAATCGGATATGTCGTTTAAAAGTTACAGCGATTTTACTGATTACACTTTCAACAGCTCCCCCCAACCCCCCCCCCCCCCTCTTATTAAAGTCGGTACACCAATGAGCATAAGACCAAAATGGTGCATAATTATCCAATTTAATGGTGTTATCAAAGATATACCTTAATGTGGAATTTTCGGAGATATGTAAAATTTTAAAATTTACTTTTCAATTACGCCTTTTTGCAGCAAAATGCGGAACTTAAAAATATTTCCAGCATTTTCTCTTGGGCACTTTTGTCATAAAAAATTTACCCGAATGCTGTACGATTACTAGTTTCTGAGATATGGCCGGCGGTCATTCTTAGTTGACCACCCGGTACGCGTGGAAGCAAGTGGGAGCGCCGGTAGGCAAGAGGGTAGAAAGAGATGTAACAAATAAACCCGTCGCAACCTTCTATTTTTCTTTAACTATCAGCCCGCGCCGCCAAGGAAGCACGTCTTTGGTAAGTGCATTGGTGCCAATCTTTAAGTTTTACCGTAGTTTGGAAAATACTTCGCTTTCTTAATATAAAATATGAAACAATCCTCTATAAGTTTTATTATTAATTAGTTTGGTTAGAATATTTTTAAAGGGATAACGGTAAAGGTATCGTAAAATAAGACGTTATTTTGTGACAATTGAAATAATTTTTGCTGATAGGTTCATATTATTTAATAATCAGTAACCTTATCATCATATTTCACATAATTATTAACCGTTTTTGGCCACATTGGTTCAATCAGGTAAATGGTGAATTTTTAATTTTTAATTAGTGTTTTCGCCCTTTAAGACATATGGAGGCGTAAATTGTTATTATTCGGGCTAGCAGCGCGTCTTCAGAACGATCCTTTTCTGAATTAAATAGAATGCATACCTGTTTATGAGACACGCAGGGAGAGACACGCTTAATGGAAGTCCAAAAATACTGTTTTATTTTTTAATTTAAAAACATTTCATTTAGCCGTGGAAATTATTTGTCGACATATTTGTTCTATAACATTTCATCCTTCAATCCAAGCATAACATACATACTCTTTAAAATAATTAAATAAATTAAAACAAACGGGAAACAAAAGACATGGTTAGTTATTTACGTATTAGTCTCACATCCATTTTTGCTGATTCGAGCCCATTTTCCCTATCTGGAAACAGCGCAACGACTCGACTAGCTCTAATGAAATATTCATGGCTACGTGTTGCCTATAGTCTTGATTTATATTTATATTCTACGTGTGTATATTATACAGATATATATTTGCTAGTTTCTGGAAATTCGGACAATTTCAGAAGCGGGATTTAAGGTCGGGCGGTTGTAAATTTCGTTTTTGGGTCCTGTTACCTTATGGACGAATGATTTTATTTCTTTAATATTTAAAATATTATTAGGTTAATTCTATCAACGAAAAATAAAACCTAAATCCTAACCAGGAGCGGCTCGTGAGTTTTTTACAGATGGAGAACATTTTTATGATAGTAACCTAACAAGCAAAATGCAGTTTAGTGCATAGTTTTGTCAAGGAATAATTATTAATCTACATTTATTTAGTAATATAAATTTTACAGTTCTGTAAATCGTTTGGAAGGACTGACTAGTGCTGTAATGGAAAAAAACGGGTTTATTAAAATTTTGCTGTTAAATAAAACCACACTTTTTAGAAGAATGATTTATTATTAACAATTAATTACCAATCATTAATTAAAATATAACACTTAAGGTTTATTATAAACATTAATAATACACTTTTTACAGTTAGATATTTATATACCAGAAGTGGATGTGATGGAGCCCTTTACGTTCGAATTTCCAATCATTAAAACCGTGTCTGACCCCATGATCTTCTTTGCTATTTGTTTCTTATTTTCTAAAGAATTCTCAACGTAGCCTTCTGCCGTAGAAGAGGATTTCCAGCCCCCATAATGCTTTAACATCTGCATATCTGCACCACTATCAACTAGAATGGTGGCTGAGGACCTCCTAAAACAATGTCCACTGTATCCTTCGGGATTATTCAATCCAAGTTTTGTTGCAATCTTTTTTGGTATACTTCCAAAACTATTAATTTCGACAGGCTGGGAGGTGCATTTTCCTTTTCCATAGAATACAAAAAACCGCCTGTGAGTTGCATTAAGAGGACGAAGTTTAGCATACTTTCGAAAAATACTTAAACAGTTGACACCTATCACATTTCTTTCTGTTATAACAAATTCTCGCATAATTTTGGTTTTCGAGAATGAAATCACAATTTTTATATACAAATCATTGTGTTCAATATGATCCAACATTAACTTAGCTAGTTCTTCGCGCTGACAAACCCCAAAAATACCGATTATCATAACAACCTTCATAAGTAAATATGTTTCATCATCTGCAGTACTAAGAAACTTACACACGTCTTCCTTTGTGAAAACTTTGGACTTTTTGGCCTTGTAACCCTCTGAACATTTTTTCAAAAATGCGATTAGTTGAGAAAATCTGCCTATATCTTGATTTTTCTTGACTAAAATCATAGTTCTCAACATTGAGTAGTGAGTCCATAGTGTAGATGGTTTCTGAGAGCGTTGCTTTATGGAAAAATAACCTAAAAAGATTTTCTCAGACACCTCCTTTATTTTGTTAGCTTTGCACCAATCTTCAAACTTCTGATACTCCAACTCATACCACGCCTTGGATTTTGTCGGAACTAAACTTGAGATCGCTTCGTTTGCCGCTGCTTCTATATCAGAAGGTAAACTTCCATCAGAATCGCTCATTTTAAAACACGCTTTTTATATTTTTGAATTTGTTTGACAAAGTTTCGACAGTAACCATGCGAAACAGTAACTATGCGAAAGGTAACATAAAAAACTTGATTAGTAAACTTAATAGCAGATGCATTTTTATTTTTAAAAATGCCTTTGGCAAAATATTTTTATTCATAGATGAAAGTAGATAAAATTTTGTACAATAGTCTTGTTGTAAATTCATATTATTACACTCGATGTTTTATTAAATTCGGCTGACGCCTCGTTTGACAACTTTAACATCTCGGGTTGTAATATGAATCTTTACAACACTTATATCGTAAATAACTAAAAATTGCATTTTTGCTATAACTTGTAAATTATATCAACACTTTATTATTATTTTTTTATATAATTCTCTTACCTTTATGTTTTGTTTGTTTGTATATCAAATCGATCCCTCTATCCCTTTGTTTCGAAACTGTTCATCACTAGGTCATTAAAATCATAAATACTTTTATATTCCGACGTGTCATAATGACATTATTATGGATTTCATTTTCAGTGTCAAAATGACATACTTTATAGGACTGAGTACTCTAATGAAAAATAGACGCAAAAATGAAAAAATGTATTTAAAACAAAATGGAACATAATTTAATGATTAAAATTTAAATAACCATTATTACAATTCGTTAAATTGAGGTTGGACATAGGAGTTGAAATTGTTGCATTGTTGTGATTTTTAATTTCTATGGTTTCTGTTTCTTCTGAGGGAACGATAGTCGATAAAACACTCGATAATGATTTCTTCCCGAGAATGGCTGATGAAATTATTTTCTAGTTTTCGCAAGAGTTCCCTATATATCCTTCAGCAACTGTGTCACTTTTAAAGTCACCATGGCGTTTAATAGTATGAAGATCGACTCCTGAATCAGCCAGCAGTGAAGCTGAAGACCTCCGGAAACAGTGACCTGTGTATTCGGCGGAATGGGGTAACTTTAAAAAAGCAGCGATCGTTTTGCACATATTTCCGAAAGTATGTATACCCACTGGTTGCTTTGTAAATACATTTGTTGTTTCTAAATGATAGAAAAAAACGGGAAACTACGGTATCGGGGGGTCTCATTGCTACATAGGTCCGTACAAGCTGCACCATATTTATTCTTTCGACATCGCCAGGCATTACGTAAAATTCTCGGGGAACGTTGGTTTTTGTAATAGGTATGAAAATTCGAAAAACAACCCCCTCATCGTGTACATCTTCTATCCTTAAGTTTTTTCACTCAACTCTTCGACATGCTCCACTTATACCTATTATCATTGACACTTTTAATAGCAAGTATGTTTCGTTGTCTGCCTCTTGTAAAAACTTTGCAATATTTTCTTTAGTCAAAATCCTGGATTTTTTGGGTATGTAAGAATCAGATTTTCGTTTTAAAAAAGCTATCAATTGATTGAACTTACTTATGTCGACGTTTTTCTTAAGTAATAGTGTACTCCTTAACATAGAGTAATAACTCCATAAACTCGAATACTTTTTCTTCAATGATTCTTCCTTAAAATATGCCAAAAGTACCTTTTTGTGTACGATATTGACAACCTTTTTCTGGGATCACCAAGTTTTGTAAGAATTTGTCTCTTTTCTGTCTCTTTTAAACTTCCGAGGGCGCGTATGTTTGTTTCGCTCCTAGTTTCAATTTCATTTATGTATTATTCTAATTCAATATAAACCCATAAAACAGTAATACAGAAACCGTTTGTCACAACTTTAATAATTATTTATAAAATTTTGTATTTATTATATCCGTCACCGTTAAGTGCAAAATCATAAAATTTTAAATATTTTTTAACGCATTGCTACAAACGCCCGCGTGGTTTCGGGGGCTCTAATTGGAATCAAGTAATATTTTACCTGGGCAATGATATACTTGAATCGAAAAGGTATTATTCTTTTTATTAGTGTCACTTTTTTCCCAGTACGTTTCCATACGTTCCTATAGTATATTTCAGAAAGGCGTAGAGTAATAAAAACTCATTAGGTATGCAAAGGGACTACAGAGTGACCCAACGAATATTTAAGTAACTTTCATAATTTGGTATTGATTTCAGTGTAAAATTATTTATTCTCATCAAGTACAGGTAGTACCACCCGGGTTTGGGTCAATTTATGAGTTTTGCCTATTGTTATTCATTCACAAACACTTAAAAATGGTGTGACAAAGGCGTGCATTATGTACATAGTATTAGGTACAATTATTTTTCATTAAACATTATAAAAAAATACAAAATACAAAAATACATTATATAGAAATTACATTATAAAAATCTTAATATTCTTCGTCATCTGAGGAACTGTCATCTCCTCTTGACGTTATAATTAAAGAGTCGACGGTCCGATCGATCAGGTGGTCAAGATCTCACATTTTCTCCTCTACTTCAATGACATGATGGACTCACTTTCTTAATGGCTTGATCAAACAGCAGCTTAACGCGTTTCATTTTGAAAGTCGTGTTGTGTCTTGCTACAAATACTTTCACTTACTTACCATATAAGTTCAATAAGATTTAGTTCGCAATGAAATGGCGGTGTGCGCAGCACAGTTACACTATGTTTTTCAGCTTTATCTTCCACGGCATATTTCATGAAACGATGTTTGTGTAAATTTGCTATAGCTAATGGTTCCTTCTTTATCAAATCATTTTTTTTCTATGGTAAGTTATCATAAATAATTTAATGCATCAAATTTACCGGCGCTTATGGCCGACACCGAAATTAATCCGAACTGGACGGAATTTCCCATTTTATTACTCTACACCTTTCTAAAATAGACTATAGTGTCACTTTTTTTCCATGTACGAACGTGTTGGCTTATCTGCGTATTTTTCCTATACAGAAAAATCCTCTGAACGAGAATATTTAAGTTACTGAAATTATGGGGTAATTTACTGTTGCTAACTTATCCATTATTGTTATTTCTTCCTTACACATTAAATGGTCTTGAATAAATAAATATTAGCCCTTTATTAAATGAGCAATAAAAAAACCAATCAATTATAAATTAGGGCTATAAAAGTTATATATTGTTAGAAACGAAAATAATCATTAAAAGATAACTATCAAAATTACATATTTTTTCCGGTCGTAATAGATTAATAAAAGTTTATTAAAATATTCTTGATTTAATAATGAAACCGATTTTCTTTCTTGGCCTTCCTAGTCCTAATTACTTTTCTCTTTTTTAAAATCTATTTATACAGTGACCCCCGAAAAGTATACAGGATGTCCCAGCTAGAAATGCTTTGATCCATGGAAAACTATAAATAGGAAAATTTTGAAAATTTGTTAATGGGGGCATTCCGGCTAAAATATTTTCAATATGGTGGCAATTTCAGTTATACCGGAAGTAGGTATCAATTGCCTTATTCTAAATGGAACATCCTACACCGGGTGACAAGAATTTTTTCCGTAAATTTAGCAGTAAAGATTTAAATACGTGATACATTAATAAGTGTGTAAATTGCCATTTTTTGACTAATTTAAACCTTCGAAACCATTTCCGGTTTAACCGGAAGTGAAGTTAACTTTTAAATTTTAAATTGAAACCCCTTTTTTTAAATTAAATTATATAAAACATTCTTTTTGCAATAACATCACGCTTTATTGTCGGATATGGATTGGTATCTTTAAGGACGGATTCTCATCTAATACTTCGCTGTAAAGTTAAGACTCTTAATGGGTGATAAATAGGTGTAGTTGAAAGATAGTGGATAAAACAAGGACAAGAACAGTTTCGTAGGAGTGGACAAACGTTTATAAAAATAACTGTTTGTAATTGGTTAACGAAAGGGTTCCATTTTGAATATTACATTTAGGAAGCCTTTCTCCTAATGTTAATAATTCCTGACACAGCAAAAAGGAGCCCCTTCTCTATTTTGTTAGGGGTTACAGAACATTATAAAAACTTAAAGAAACACTTACTCAGTTGAGTTGTTTAACGTATTTAAGTGTAAGGGTAACCTCTGCCCGTTTGGTCACCCAAGTCTCTCTAAATGATTTAAAACACAATATCAGAAGTTGAAGTTGATTTAAGTGTTAAATTGTTTATCTCTCTTTTGGTCTGAGTTCACTGTAAATCGGAAATTGTTTCTCTTGAACATACTTGAAATAGGGTCGTAGGTGAGTTTTAAGGAAGCAACTCTTCTTTAGAGAAACTCTCTAACTTTACTACTTTAATAACTTTATTTTTATTTCTTATGACTTGTATGTTATATAAGAAAGGAAAAACGTTGTATTTCAGTGTAACTGTTTATTTACTGCCGCCAAGCTCTTTAAAATAGATTTAAATATTCCTAAAGACTCAAACAAACTAAAATTTAAAATATTTCGTAAACCTACCCAAACTGACAATGTTATTCCCGCTAACTCGAACCACCCTAGTCAACATAAAATGGCAGCGTTCAATTGCTTAATTAATCGAGCCCTTAAAAAATTAGCTCTTCCATTGTCAACACAAAACAAAAAATTAAACATCTACAAAGGAGCGGAGTATATAAACTATCTTGTTCAAATTGTCCAGCCACCTATATTGGAAAAACCACCAGGTCTTTACATACAAGAATCAAAGAACACATAAGTAGGCCAACAAAATCAGTTTTTGGACACCATCTTAAATATAATAACCACAATTTTTCTTCTACTTCAAGTAGTACAATCATTCATCATTTCACATGTCTTAATGTCAATCATCTTGATCTTCTAGAGGAGTTAGAAATTTCTAGAGAGATCAAGAAAAATTCTGTCCTCTGTCTTAACACAAAAATGACAAATTCAGCTAACAGCAATTCACTTTTTAGACTTTTCAATTAATTTTCTCGTTTAGCCAATTAACCTTCACTGCATACTAAACCTTTACCATCATTTGTCCACTTAACTATAATATTATTTTTCCATATAAATTTTTTTTTAACCTTGTTGCCAAATCTCTAACAAATAATTCCTTAAAATCTGAATACCCTCTTTATCAAATTTCTAATGGTCGATATCCAGCCCTTGTCTGAAGTTCACAAAAACTTGCCTTTTAAACATGCATTTTGCTCAGGCTTAATCTTTTTAGCATATATACAAGGTTGCCGGTTACCTCATTTTTAATTATTTTAAATAAAAAAATTTTAATTTCTAAGCATTTACTACTACTTAAATGTAATTTCTATACCCATATAAGTTATAAGAAATTTTGTCAAGACCAGTCTAGAATGCCCTGGAAAACAAAAAAATTATTTCTGCTTTAATTAGACTAAAATGTCAAATTATTAGTAATAACTTACGAAGATTTAAATTAATGAATTGTTTTCCACGTCATACTCCGTAACCTAATTTTATTTTCATCTGTCTCAGCTGTACAGTAGACAGTCAAAAGGCATTTGTTTAAATAAATTATAAATACTTGCCAAATGACAAATTAGGATAATGAAATCGTTTATATTATAATATACAGGGTGTTCCTTAATGATGTGCTAATATTTTAGGGTGTGATTCCTAAAATTATTTTATGAAGAAAAGTTCATATAAACATATGTCCTAAACGGCTTAAATTTTTGGCTACAGGGTGTTGAATTATTTTTTTAATGCGTTTTTTGTAATATCTCCGAAAGTACTTTAGATAATATTTTCAATTTTGGCATGTGTTATTTTTTTGTCCCGCCAGTGGCGTCCCTACAAACATTTGCTCTGATATTTTTTAGAAAAAAGTGATACGCCACTGACATTTTTCCATGTGGATATTCTTTCTGATTAGCCTGGTCAATGCTGAATAAAAATGGTCTCTCTTAACTAAAATAATTAAATTAAATTAGACGGGCGAAAGCATGCCTATTAAATGAACGTGGTAATTTCCAACAATTTTTATAAAACAAAATTTTGTATTATCAATGTTAATAATAATAATAAATAGTAGAGCTAATTTAATTATTTTAATTAAGAACGCTGTGCGTGAGGAGAAAAATGCAAGAGACCATTTTTATGCAGAATTGACCAGGCTAATCAGAAATAATATCCATATGGAAAAATGTCAGTGGCGTACCATTTTTTTTTTAAATATCAGAGGAAATGTTTATAGGGACGCCATTGGTGGGACAAAAAAATAACTTTTATTACGAAAAGACGTGGTTTTATGTCCTACTAGCACATGCCATAATTGAAAATATTACCTAAAGTACTTTCGGAGATATTTTAAAAAACGCATTAAAAAAAATCAACACCCTGTAGGAAAAAATTTAAGCCGTTTAGGACATATTATATTTATATAAACTTTTTTCATAAAATGACTTGAGGAATCACACTCTAAAATATTAGCACGTCATTAAGGAACACCCTGTATAATTACACCAACTTGTAGAGGAGAAAAAACGATAATGAGAAGATAAACGTTATTTTAACGTATCTCTTCAAATAGAGCGAGATAAAAATAAAAACGAAATCGCGAAAACTCGGCTTTGTCTTCAAAAGGATTCGGAGTTTTTAAATTTGAAAACACAATGTAGCAGAATTTAGTAGGGTGGAACTTTGTTCCAACTTAACCATCTCTGTCTGTATTTTATATGTTTTACGAGACACCCTGTATATACCAATCTTTAAAAGGGGGTTTCTTTCTCTGTACTATTTTGACAAAAACGTAAAACTCTCTAAACTACAAAAATAAAGATAAAGTTTACACTTCCACTTCTCTACCACGAAGCTGAGCTTTATGAAACTGTCAAAATCTCTAGGAACTGGCAAATATTCATTTGGATAAAATATACACACATTATATACGAATATAAATCAGGTCCCGGCTAACATGGCGCTATGAATATTTGATTAGCTCAGAGCTGGCAGCATTCGCTCTGCTGTGTCGTAGAGCAGGAAAAATGGCCTCGAATCAGCAGGAATGTGTGTAAGAATAATATTATAATAAGTTGTTTTTTTCCCTTGTTTTTGGTAGTGCCAAGTAAGATAAAATACAAACTGTTGAAAAGTGAAAACAATTTATACAGAAAATGTTATGGTAGTTTTTTAAATGTAACTTTCAGTTTCGAAACTGTTGTTATGTACGCAATTGCAGAGGTTTATAAGAAATATATTTCATTCAAATATCGACTATGGGGTACAATTACCTACAGTTTTAGGTTTATAAGTTTTGGTGAAAAATTAACGAAAACGTATTTTTCTATTTTTTGAGGAATTGTCTAAAATGCATAACATTTCAAAAATTTCAAAATTTATATCGAAAATATCAAATAGGAAAATTGGCCATGATATGATCTAATTTTTTTAGGACAATATTTCTAAATTCTTCTTCAAAGTTACCAGCTCCATTACATACAGTGACCGGCAAAAAGTTGGACCCATAGGGAAACTTTTTTATTACTGAAATTGTAAGAAAACTTTTTATGCTGATAGCCTCTGCATGATTGGTAACCTAAACATTTGTTTTGACATTAGTCAAGTGACTATTCGTTTGTCTGGAAAATTGAAAAGTATATATTTGGTAGAAAAAATCTGGTATTAGAGTACAAGATACTAAAAAGAGTTATTTGAAAAAAGTGTTTAGATTTTAATTTTATGCTGGTGTGCAAAGTTTAAAACAAAAATTTAAAAAAAAAAATTTTTATTAAAGGAGCCCGCACAAAGCTTATGGGAAATGGCTTTTGGCTAATTTTTCTGAATTTTTAGTATTTTCTAGATTTTGACGTTCTCATTAAAAGTGTCCATGGCCGTAATCCAATCCTATGACTAGTTTTTGAGTTACGGCCTTTTAAAGCTGGCAACTTTTTACTTTGAGATTTTATGCATTGTCTGGAGTTTTCACTTGTTTCTTAAAAACTATTAACTTTTTTATATTTTTTTATTGATGGAAAAGTAGGCCTTAAGTTTTCTTCTACTTACATAGAAATAAAATATGTACAGGATGTTAAACAATTTATAGGCGGATTAAATAAATACTACTATTAAAAAATTGTGAAAATTCAAAAAAAAAATTTCAAATCATTTTTTGAATTTTAAAAACAAACGGCTAGATTTTGTATATATTTTAATATCTTGTAGCACCAAGCTGTGGATGAAAAAATAGGGTATAGATTGACGTAGAATATATTGCCGGGTATTTTATTTTTCAAAAAATAATTAAAATTCACCTGAAAACGTAATAAACGAATTTTAATTGATTCATTTAATTATTATGCCAATCTGGGCAATCTGTAACATTTTTTTTACAATAATTATTCTTTAACACATTCTTATCTAAGATATACAGGGTGAACCAATTACAATGATTTACACAAGTGAAAATGTTCAAATATAGGAAAATAAAATATATGAATTATGAAAAAAAAAACATTTTGGTATAACTCTAATCTGATCATGTATAAGAGCCAAGGTATTTTACGAAAAAAGTATTTTAAAATTTAACAATAATATTTTGTCATTTGATAAAAAAAAAACATTTTTTAATTTTCTTATATTTAAAAATGTTCACTTGTGTAAATCCTTGTAACTGGTTCACCCTGTATATCTTAGATAAGAATGTGTTAGATAATAATTATTGTAAAAGAAAATTGTTACAGATTGGCATAATAATTAAATGAATCAATTAAAAGTCGTTTATAACGTTTTCAGGTGAATTTTCAAATTTTTTTGAAAAATAAAATACCCGGCAATATATTCTACGTCGACCTATATCAATTTTGTTCATCCACAGCTTGGTGCTACAAGATATTAAAATATGAACAAATTCTAGCCGTTTGTTTTCAAAATTAAAAAAATTAGTAAAAATTTTTTTTGGATTGTTATAATTTTTTCATAATATTAATTATTTGATCCGCCTATAAATTTTTCAACATACTGTACATATTTTATATTTATATAGAATCTTAAAGAAAACTTAAGGCCTATTTTTTCAACAATAAAAAAAAAATAAAAAAGTTGATAGTTTTTAAGAAACAAGTGAAAACTCCAGACAATGCATAAAATCTCAAAGTAAAAAGTTGCCAACCTTAAAAGGCCATAACTCAAAAACTAGTCATAGGATTGGATTACGGCCATGGACACTTTTAATCAGGACGTCAAGATCTAGAAAATACTAAAAATTCAGAAAAATTAGCCGAAAGCCATTTCCCATAAGCTTTGTGCGGGGTCCTTTAAAAAAATATAGATGTTACTTTCATATTTCCATCAATTTAATGAAAATGTGTTAAATGATTAAAAACCAATATTTAAACATTTTATTTAAACATTTTTATTATCTTGAACAAATGTTATTTGCTAAAATTCAAAATTTAGCTTTTTATCATGTAACTGGGTGCGTCCAGGCTCTGTATCTAGCAACCATATTTACCAATTATAGGTACTTCTGAAACAATATACTTATGAAAGGCAGTTCTTTCTAATTTTGAACAAGTTTTAACGTGCCTCCTAAAGTTTCTCCTACCAAATTAAAAATTAGAAAAAATAATTCTTGGAATCAATTTCTAAAAATAAATAAATTGATAGGATGAAATGGGTAATTGTTACTTTAAAAAGGGTATTCGTTCCATTTTAGGGTAAGGTGAAGTGGGGTAAGTAGAGATCTGGGGCAAGTGGTTTTTTTTGTAATATTTGTAAAAAGACTTACTTTTAAAAACTAAAACTACAGTAAAATGGTTTTTTGGACTTTTATAGACCCCAACATATTGTTAAAAAAATTTTAATATTTTTTTTAAAGTAACACAGCTTATGTCAAATGTATCTAAACTTCGTCTATAGTTACAAGTTACGGCAAAAATTTCAAAATTTTTTTATCTGTACTAATTTAAAACTTAGGTTCAAAGTTTTTACATCCTCAAAGCTGTAATCACTGACGTTATCTCTTGTATTTTTTTAGCACTTCAATTTTTCAGGTTTAGGTCCATAGTTCCCACTTGCCCCGCTATTTTTGTTAGTGGGATAAGTGGTTCCCACCTGTCCCATTTAAATTTTTATTAATAAAATTCAAAGTGAAAAGTTTTAAGAAGTTGAAAAGTGAGATTGTGCGTAATCTGCAAAAACTATAAGGTAAATAAAAACTTAAAAACAGTATTACGTAGTTTTAAATAAAGTTATAGAAAAAGAAATCTCTAATATATAAACTTCTTTATTTTTAGGAATTTTATAAATCTGAAAAAACCTGTTGTTGGTAAAGTCGCAATAGATTAACCCACTTGCTTCAGTTGAATATAACATTACTCAAACGCGATTTATAAGTTGAAAACCCACTTACCCCAGTACCTGGGGCAAGTGCGTTCTATGGGTACATTTTCATAACAATTTTTTTGTTTAAATGAAATTCTTGGGTTAATAGTTAAACAAATTTTGTTGTAATTGTAAATATCACTAATTACTTCCTATCTAAAGCACATCTCTGTAACTCGATTTTTAAAAAAGTTATGTATTTTCAAAGGCGACCTTTTATATTTTTAATCCCCACTTACCCCACTTCACCTTAATATAAAAGAGTAACGAAATATTGATTAAAATATTAAATGGTTAACTTGGCTAGTTACATAAACTGTTTACAAAAAAATTAAGATTAACTGTAAAGATAAAGCAATCAAGTTATTATTTAACTAATATTAACAAAATTAATGTCTCCTTAATTACTATCTTATTACGACGTAGAATATTATACGGTTCTAAATTTATATAATCTATTATTTTTTTGGTAATCACTCAGGGACTGATATTTATTATTTCAGGAATTAGTTTACATATCGCATGTTTTGTACAATATTAATTTATTATTGCTACTCTTTTTTTTCTAGAATGCCCGTCCGTGCACCGGATGCTCTTAGGCCAGGTTTGGTCCATTATGCTCACCTTGTTTGGTTCTTACACCCATTCCGAGATCTCAGTTCGTTGAACTAGTTTGTGTAGGTAAACTGGGGAGAGGGTAAGGATGTCCTTTGGTTCCAGTTTTGGTTGCCCGTGTATTTGTTGCGTCTTCCGATCCAGTGACTCGCAATGGCAAACTATGCTCTGTACAGTTTCCCTGTCTTGTCCACATAATCTACAGTCAAGGTCTCCATTGTACATTTGCATGGTTCTGACAGCTATGTGTCCTGTCAGAATTTCTGTACATAATGGTTCTTAGCTGATTCATTTGAAGCAGCTGTTTCGTAAGTCTTGGGTCTGGATCCCCAATAAAGCTTTTGATGTGGTGCAATCCCTGTCCAGTGGATTTTGTGTTCATTCCAGATCCATTGCTTTATGGCATCTCGTACTGTGCACCTTAGTACTCCAAGTTCAGGTTCTGGACCAATAAAGATGTTTTCTGAGCCTTTTCTTGCAAGTTTATCGGCTTTTTCATATCCTGTAATACCTTCGTGTCCTGGTACCCACTGCGTTTTACTTTGTTTACTTTTGCCAGGGCCTCCAGTTCCTCTTGATATTCCCATACCAGTCTTGAAGTTACCTTGTTGCACATTAGCGATCTAAGGGCTGCCTGAATGTCAGAGTATATATGGATTCGTTTATTGAGGTAAGCCCTTCTACTGTTTTCGTACGCACATTGTAATATGGCGTAAATTTCTGCTTGGAACACAAAAAATTGATAATTATTTTAAGGCTTTCAAACGTAATTTTTGACAAAAACTCTTAGACATAGGTATAGGATAGTGTTCTATTTAAAATAGGTAAGTTGACACTTACCTCCGGTATAACCGGAAGTGCCATCATTATGAAAATATTTTAGCCCGGTCGCCCCCATCAGCATTAAGATACTGTCAAATTTTCAAAATTTTCCTATGTATAGTTTTCCATATATCGATCGAAGCGGTTCCCGGTGGGCCACCCTGTATTAACATAAAATTAAAATTTTAATGTAACGCACAGGATAGCACATTACGTTAATCCATAATTATCACAGAATATTATCAAAATATTCTTTCTAATATTTTTAATTATTTTTTTCATCATTTTCCTTGCAACAAATTGCTTAGATAACTTGAATTTTTATATAAAAACAATGTCGCCGATATTGTCCTACAGCCCGGCAATCTCGTACGTGTCCATTTCATTTGACCTTGGTCACGTCGCTCGCAACTTATTCTTAAATTTCTATTAAGGGACCTCCACGACGACAGATACGAGCCGGTCATCGGACGGGGACAGATGTGGCCCTTATTGACCGCATTTTTTCATGAACGAAAAAATAGGACCTTCGAGTTTTCCTTGGGGCGCAGTTAAGGCGAATTTACCTTAAGTTTTCGGGCTTGAACAACCCCCAAAAAATACAACAAAAACAAAATAAAAATCATTATTTTTTAATATTCTTCCTACGATAACTAGGAGTAATTTTATGCCATGAAGTTAATAATAGTTGATAATACGATTTTGTGTTGAGGTGTAGTTTAATATTCTCCACATTTTAAAGTATTTTAAATTATACAGGGTGCGGTCAAGAACTTAGATAGCATAAAGTTATATATTTTTTTTTTAATAGAACATCACCCTGTCTGATACTTCATTTGTGAGTTATAATTATGCTTTATTTGCTTTAGTTAACAACGTTAGATGTAAGTATAAAATAAGTTTATCTACTTTCATTTAGTAATATGAATTTTACAGTTCTGTAAATCGTTCTGTAAGGGCATCTATTACAGCACTAGTGCTGTAATAGATGCCTTTATAGCACTAGTGCTGTAATGGAAAAAAACGGTTTTATTAAAATTTTGCTGTTAAATAAAGAAAACTTTTTAAAAGAATGATTTATTATTAACAATTATAAAATTAATTACCAATTATTAATTAAAATATAACACGTAAGGTTTATTATAAACATTAATAATACACTTTTTACAGTTAGAAATTTGTATACCAGAAGTGGATGTGATGGAGCCCTTTACGTTCGAATTTCCAATCATTAAATCCGTGTCTGACCCCATGATCTTTTTGCTATTTGTTTCTTATTTTCTAAAGAATTCTCAACGTAGCCTTCTGCCGTAGAAGAGGATTTCCAGCACCCATGACGCTTTAACATCTGCATATCTGCACCACCATCAACTAGAATGGTGGCTGAGGACCTTCTAAAACAATGTCCACTGTATCCTTCAGGATTATTCAATCCAAGTTTTGTTGCAATCTTTTTTGGTATACTTCCAAAACTATTAATTCCGACAGGCTGGAAGGTGCATTTTCCTTTTCCATAGAATACAAAAAACCGCCTGTGAGTTGCATTAAGAGGACGAAGTTTAGCATGTCATTGTGTTATAACAAATTCTCGCATTATTTTGGTTTTCGAGAATGGAATCACAATTTTTATATACAAATCATTGTGCTCAATATGATCCAACATTAACTTAGCTAGTTCCTCGCGCCGACAAGCCCCAAAAATGCCGATTATCATAACAACCTTCATAAGTAAATATGTTTCATCATCTGCAGTACTAAGAAACTTACATACGTCTTCCTTTGTGAAAACTTTGGACTTTTTAGCCTTGTTAGCCTCTGAACTTCTTTTCAATAATGCGATTAGTTAAGAAAATCTGCTTCTATCTTGATTTTTCTTGACTGAAATCATGTTTCTCAACATTGAGTAGTGAGTTCATAGTGTAGATGGTTTCTGGGAGCGTTGCTTTACGAAAAAATAACCCAAAAGGATTTTCTCAGACACCTCCTTTATTTTGTTAGCTTTGCACCAATCTTCAAACTTCTGAGACTCCAACTCATACCGCGCCTTGGATTCTGTCGGAACTAAACTTGAGATCGCTTCGTTTGCCGCTGCTTCTATATCAGAGGGTAAACTTCCATCAGAATCGCTCATTTTTAAAAATGCCTTTTGCCAAATATTTGTATTCATAGATGAAAGTAGATAAAATTTTGTACAATATTCTTGTTGTAAATTCATATTACTACACTCGATGTTTTATTAAACTCGGCTGACGCCTCGTTTGACAACTTTAACATCCAATTTTTTTCAATATAAGGTTACATGTTCATAAATTGTATATCTTCTAGACCAATACAAAATACATGTGAGTAAAATATACAGGGTGTCCCCGATAAGGATGCACTCTACAGGGATCTCGTAAACCATAGAAGATACACAGATCTACATCTACTTAAAGAGATACGTTAAAATAAAGTTTATATGCTTATTGCCACATTTTTTCCTCTACAAGTTGGTATAATTAGATTTTTAATCCGACGTTTCGTTTTTTCAAAACCATAATCAACTTTGTCTTTTTAAATAGCCGGGAAATTTTATTTGAATTATTTTAAATCCCTCTCCTTTTTTATAATTCAGCGACGTATAACACCTAGTATTAATAATACGTTTCGGACTTAAAAGCCCATCATCAATAAAAATAAGTGCAAATTCATCTTGTATCTATCAACTTTCTTTTGTTTTAAAGCCAACTAGGAATAATTTGACTCTAAATATTGACAATAAATCCTATTAAAATTGCCTTATCTTGAATATTGTTTCCTAATTTTTTATTAAAAAAACACAAACATAAAATTTTTATTTTAAAGAAATTTTTAAGAAAACCTCGTTTGCACTAAAGGATTTCAATAACCTAATGTCATTTAACAAGTATTTATAATTTATTTAAAAAAGTGCCTGTCGCAGCTAGTTAACACAGATGAAAATTAGGTTAAGTTACGGAGATTGATAGTTTCATATAAAATGAATTTAAATTTATTTTTTTGATAGTGGACTTTTAAGATAACAATGAATAATTGAATTTATCATATTCGACATCAGCAGAATAGACAAATGCAGTTTATGAACAGGAAACCAAACTCGAGATCTCAGTCAGGTAGAAGTGTATAGCTTACAGAGCAATCGGCCGCTGCCATTGCTTGTAATTGTTGTGACGTCGATAAGTAGTTTTGCGTGTTTTTATTAGAGGGCGTGTTTGGTTTAATTTAAAGTTAAAACCTGAAGTCGTAGTTATTTTTTTTTGCTCTATGCGATACGGTCAAAATCAAAATTTATTGAAAAAGCCCACTGTAAATTATAATTAGATCAGAAATTAAACAACGACCATTCTGAGCCCATTCGCTACCAAATATATACATATTTAAAACAAAAATATAGAATAGACCAATTTAACTCTAAGGGGAAATCCCGAGAAAGGTTTGCATTTGCAAAGGAAAGAAAACGGGCTTTACAATCACCCCTAAGGGACGACCCTACATGCCCGGTCTATTGTACAAAAAGAACTGCTTAAAAATAAATTGAATTTTAAAAAGAAAAAAAAACGCGGCGCTACTAAATAGTGGGAAAATTGGGCTTCGGGGATCTTAGTGGGACCTTATCAGATAAGTTTGGGTTTCGTGTAACTCTATAAAAATTGTGTAAGCTAATTTTTATTGCGAAGTTGCTCCACGAGGTTCGATTTTTAGTAAATTGATTTTTGTGAAAAAAAAAATCGGATAAAATATAAACTCTATTTTTAAACAGGTTTTTAAGGTTTAATAGTTAAATCGAAAGTTATTTTTTTTTGATATAAACTAAGCTATACAGGGTGTCCCATAACTTATGGACCGTAGAAAAACTGGAGATACTACTAAACTAGGCCGATTAAGTCATATAAGTTTTTTTTTTGATAATTAATATACATATTAATTTAATTATGTACCTATGTGTTTTTATGCTTTGGGATGTTTAAAGGGAAATATCTCGAAAACCGTTAAAGATATTAAGATCAATCAAGTACACCTTTTTGACTCAGAAAATGCTCTTCTTTAAGAAACTATAATTGAAAAACACCTAATATCACAGGTAAGAAAAAAAATTATAGATTTATGAAGCCCAGTGTATGCAACTAGCGCCCTCTAGTTTGAAACTTAAAAATTTCTACAAATTCTTATTTCTTGCTTATAAAAACATAACATTGCCAACTTTCAATTCGATCATTAAACCGTTTTAAAATTATGGCTTATTTTCTAGAATAAACTTTTACTTTCAACACTCTGTATCTCTAGAACGAGTAACAATCCAAAAAAACTTATATGACTTAATCGGCCTAGTTTGATGTCTAGTATCTCCAGTTACTCCACGGCTTATAATTTATGGGACACCCTGTATAACATTTTTGTAATTTTCTATAAATTACATTATATGGTACTTTGTACCTGGGAAAATTCATGCTGTTTTTTTCAAAACGTTTTTCCAGCAAGCACCTAACAACAAAATATCATGACGATCGTAAACCAAGAAATTTTTTCTACTCCAACATGGCAATTTCCTGTTTCCTTTGCACTTAAGTGACGAGAAATGTAGGATATTTCAGTTAACTGTACGGCCAAATTTCACATTCATTACCCTCTATGCTGCACAGTGTTGCAACCTTAAAAACTAAAATATAATTTTTAAAGAAAAATTCTACGAATGCGCACAATACTGAAAAAGTATTTTTTTAGAAGATCACAAAAACAAGTGATCCTAAAGAATATCCTACGAATATAACACTGCGCAAAAATTTCCCTTTGGAGACAGCGACGACCTATTATTCCTCTGTGCTTTGTTCTCACAAATCCGGAAATTACCCATTAGTTAACAACATTGTTATAAAAATTATATTTCTCTGTGGAATTCTTGAAAGTATTGACCAATCACAGTTTATTATATTTACTGCGGCTCCGCCTTCTATGTTAAGACACTAAATTATATAATTTATATGTATATGGAACAATATGTTATGAATTTGTTCAATATAACAAAATCTATAATAATCGATTAATCAATAATGCAATCTGCTGAATGTGCATAGAAAATTAATTTTATGGAGCATCATTATTAAGTTGGTTTTACCATAAATTCTTAAATGATACGGTAGAGCGTTAAACTTTGTATCCAATGATCGCGAGCGTGAGCCCGGCAGGCTGCAAACTTTTTTTAACATAAGGTTCGTAAGTTTGGTCGTAGAAAAAATATACTTTTTGTTTTTTGTGCATTAATATGAATTTTTAACGTTCGCTATGTTTAAATGTTTCAAAATAATCGCCAATTTACAAACTAGCAACACTATTAACGTGGAAAGAGAAGACGAGAAATAGCAATAGTGTAAGTAAAAATAACATAACATTAAAAATGTTAGTAAAAAATGTTTTTTTTCTAGAAATCTTATAATTTCGTCTGTTTTATCGGGTTATCTTTATGTTCCATCATTTAAGGAAGAATTACCAGTTAATTTTCTATGTTTGTTGCGTTTAATAAAAGTTTTAAGATCAATTCAAAATATATCGGAAAATATCCCCGTGCACAAATATTTATAATAATATATATTATTTATATGGAAAAAAATTACCAAGGTTAGTAAGAAAACGTTCATTTGGTAGGTATCTAGTACATTTTATGTAAAGCTTGTAGTAATTGTCTAGAAATAAGTGGAAATAAATATATTTTTGAAATAAGAAAGTGCGTCTATGTGCAAATCTTTAGTTTGGCAGAAAATAACAATTATTTTGGTAGAAATATATTTTGGTATTAATTTTGTTATTATACCTTCAATTTTTGCACCATTTCGTGTACTCTTTAGGAAAATATTTTGTATACGCATAGACTCTGGGATAAATGTTTTGATTTAAATTTAAAAAGAATAAATTTCATCTGACAGATTTGCATATTTTTGAAGCATATTGTTAACCTAACTTCTTTCAAATGTCAGAAAACGAATTTACAACATGTAAATTTGGCTTCTCTGTAATTGACTACTGTGATTGGTCAGTTTCATAACCTAACTAGGATGGATATAAAATTTTGCCGTACAGTTAACTGGAATAGCCTACTTTACCCGCCACTAAAGTGTAAAGGAAACAGCAAATTTCCATGTGGGAGTAGAAAAAAAGTATTTATGTTATTATGTTAGATAATATACTAGTCGTAGGCTAAATTGACATATGACACATTATAAACTATAAATAAAGATATATTTTGATGATGGTAAACCAAGATATATAGGACCTTGAAGATGCACCATTGGAATGCAGCAGTTTGTCAACGTGGAATAAATGTCAGTTTTTAAATATCGATATCTTAAAAACAATTGAATTTATACATGTAGTGTGATATATGAAATGGACGTAGAATTGTAAAGCTACCTTTATTCTTGTTCAACTTTTTTTGAGCCATCCATGTTATAAGTTTCACTTCAGCAGAGCAGAAAAACCTGAAGAGGTAGACGGTTCCTGCTATAATCTGGCGTAAATACCTTCTTGCTGCAAAAATAAAATATTAGAAAAATTTACATTTTGGGCCGATTGCATGCTCAAATTTCTATTAGGAGCAGAGAAACCTGAAGAGGTAGACGGCACCTGCTATAATCAGGAGAAAATACCTCCTAATATCAGCAAAATTTACATTTTAGGCCGATTGCATGCTCAAATTTCTATTAGGAGCAGAGAAACCTGAAGAGGTAGACGGCACCTGCTATAATCAGGAGAAAATACCTCCTAATATCAGCAAAATTTACATTTTAGGCCGATTGCATGCTCAAATTTCTATTAGGAGCAGAGAAACCTGAAGAGGTAGACGGCACCTGCTATAATCAGGAGAAAATACCTCCTAATATCAGCAAAATTTACATTTTAGGCCGATTGCATGCTCAAACTTCTATTAGGAGCAGAGAAACCTGAAGAGGTAGACGGCACCTGCTATAATCAGGAGAAAATACCTCCTAATATCAGCAAAATTTACATTTTAGGCCGATTGCATGCTCAAATTTCTATTAGGAGCAGAGAAACATGTTTCAACTTCAACATTTTTGTATTAAAATTTTTTATGTATTTGTAATAGTAACGGAGCTATTGTAATATGCCAGACTAAACGGTAACCCTGTATATAAAATAAACAAAAAAACTAAAGCTCTTTTTGTGTATTTATAACATGTCAATTTGAGACTGAAAGGGGAGCCTCCTAATGTATTTTGCGTTGGGGCCAAAAAATTCCAGTTACGTCACTGTATGTGAAACTGTTTGATCAGTACCAAAGGTCTGCCACTTAACCTAACCTAACCTTTCTAAAAGAGCCAATAGGTCACCCATTTAAATATTATAACTCAATTCCAACCCCCATAAATTGAAAAAACTGGGCATTTTTCTCACTTTTTTACAGTATCATTTTAATCGGGCAAAAACTTTACAAAAGCATAATTCGAGGATATTTTAAAACTTTTTAACTCGATTTAGAACTAAAACATCAGTTCTACAAATACTCGAATGAGTTAAGCGGTCGCTTTTTTGGCGCTTAAAACTTTTTACGCAGTTCAAAGGGTGAGAAACTTTACCGAACAGAACGAATCGAGTGTTAGTTTTAACACTTTTAAATTTATTGTTAAAATCATTTTTTTGCTATCTTAGTATTATCATATAACTTATTTGAGGTGGGCTACAGTTTTTGTGAAAAGAAATTTCCATTATGCGAGAAGTAAAAATAAATTTTTTTTGTTGTTGTTGTATTTGTTTTGTTTCACAATTTTTATTCAGTTGCGTGACACGTGTTTCGACCTTTTCAGGTCATTACCGAAAAAGTACGAAAATATACTAAATTCTACATGATGTTACAACAATGGAATTTATAACTCGATGGATGGCATAACTTGTTCAGTGGCGTCTTTAGAGGGGGGGGGGGGTTACCAGCCTCCCCCGGAGCTCAGAAGCTCGGGGTTTAATAGTCTAATTGCAAAATAATTTTTCCCCTTACACCTATTACGAATATTTTATATTCGGCCACATTCCGCTACATTTTAACAAATTTTCAAAATTCACTATTATCAATAATCGAATGTTGCTACGTCTGGCAACAGTGTTTCTCGATCGTCCGACAAGCCAGCTATGCACCGTACTCGAGTTGCACCGTTTGTTTGTGTAAAACGACGTTTCTACCTGCTTAAACGAGGAATCATTGTGAATTATTAATTGTCTTAGCTGGATTTATATTTACCGGTTACACGTTGCTAAGTACTTTGTAAGTTGTGTACGGAAAAGTAATCCTAGTTGCCGGAAGTAAGAAATGTAAATTTTACAGCGTTTACATGTAGGTTATATCTAGTTTATTTATTTTCAATTGGCAGCAACAGTAAACATTTATAAACCCAACCACGAAATCGGTTGGTCACTTCTCACTATTCTACTTGGTCTAGCAGCAACAATGCAATTAGACAGGTCATTTTATTAAATATAGTCAAATTTTTTTAAGAAAACGCCAAGTCACTTGTTATTTTTGGCACCCTGTTGACGTCTGGTCTATTTTACGTTTAGAGGTTGGCTAAAAAGACAGGACCGGACTATTTTTATGTTCCATTGACAAACTAAAAAATATTTAAATATTAAGTTCCTTATTTCCCATTTTAATTTATCAAAGAAGACTTTACAAATTTTTCTATTTAAATCATCGGTCTTATCTAAAGTTGTCAAGAAACTTGTGGAGATGTTATCCAAATTGGAACAAAAGTCAAGAACCTATTAGGTATCCACTGAATGCTACCTAGATATTGTGATAGGAATTATTTACAATAAAGTAATGTACTAGTAACATAAATATTATCGACAAAGGTTTTTAAAAAAATTTAACTTATCGACACACTACTCTCCTTTGCTCGTGAATATTAAAGAATGTAATAAATGCCGGTAATACTGCACCAGCTAGGTAGAATACGTAAAACATGGTATATATGGTTAAAATATTGGTATACAAAACAATCACTATGCTTCATTTTAGTTATGACTAACGTGACCATACGTCCCGTTTTGAACGGGACAGTCCCGTTATTTGACACTTAGTTCCGTTGTCCCCAAAAAAAGCTTCGGGACGCCAAAATGTCCCGTTTTCGGGAAGTGGGCGAAGTCGGTATATATAAAACTCAATTGCAAGTATCAGTTCTTAAAGCGATGTTGATTATAAAGTTGAATGTAAATAAAACCTGTCAAAAATACCATTCTTTTCTAAATTCGTCACCTAATATATTTAAAAAAATTCTTCATCTGAGAAATACCAAACTTAATTAAGCCGCCTATTATAATGTTGCTTAAAAATACATTTTTCTACGCCCACATGGAAATTTGCTGTTTCCTTTACACTTAAGTGGCGAGTAAAGTAGGCTATTCCAGTTAACTGTGCGGCAAAATTTCATAACAATCTTAGATAGGTAATGAGACAGACCAATCACAGTAGTCAATTACACAAAAGCCATTGTTGTTCCTAAAAGTACTGACCAATCACAGTATATTATTTTTACTGAGGCTCCGCCTTCTTTTTCAAGACACTAAATTATATAATTTAAATGCATATGGTACAATTTGTTATTAATTTGTTCAATATAATAAAATCTAGACGCATTTATTATAGATAATGCAACCTGCTGAATGTGCGTAGAAAATTAATTTCATCTAGCATCATTTATCAGTTGGTTTTCCCATAATTAGTTTAACGTTTCGATAGTCGAGAGGTAGAGCGTTTTACTATGGAACCAATGGCGTGGAGTTCGAGCCCGGCAACCTGAAAACTTTTTTTTACATTTTTTAGCATAAAGTTTGTAAGTTTGTTCGTAGAAAAAATATACTGTTCAACTCGAGTGGATTGTTCATATTGCCCTCGGAAGTTTGAGCACGACGCCGTAGGCGGAGTGCTCAATTTACTTCCTCGTGCGATATGGACATCATATCCACTCTTGTTGTACAAACTACTATTTCAATTATGTTGTGCTTTACTTTAACAAACCAAACAGATTTTGCAGGGTCCCGATTTGAGGAGAAAAATAAATGGTCACGTTAGTTATGACTCTAACTTTCAATCAGAAAATTCTATATAAATATACACTATATAAAAAACAGCCACAAAAATACTAAAAAACACCAAAAAACAACAAAAATAATAGGACGCGAACTGACATGTGAACTTGTTACGGCCCACACTAAATCTAGTAACTTTTCGGCGAAACTAGAATCAGCTGTGAATGTCATCTGTGGCTTTCAACTGTCGAAACGCCGTTTTCTATCGCGATATAGACTCTATATGGATAATTCTCTGGATAGATAAATTTTTACACAAGCGGCAAAAGAATATATTTTAACGTTTTTTCTGGCTTTTCGATCAGTAAAACAGATTTAAAAAAAAATAACCCATTTGTTTTATCTTGTTGGGGTAGCCGGCTAAGCTGTTTGATGACGGCAATCTTTATAAATGAATTTTCGATGGTCCCTCCATAACTGCAGTCAATTGCCTTGAAAGTTGTCGCTATAAAACTAGGTCAATTCGGTGGATAAATAAGTATATTATAAAGATTTTCAACAATAATTAACTAACCAGCAACTTTGATTATTCGAAAAAATTGTAACCTGTTTGTTTTAACATGGTACTCGTCTTGTTTTTCATGTGTTATTTTATTTATTGGTTTTAGTGAAGGTCTGATGGTACTCCGTAAAGAGCGAAACATGTAACCATAGTTTATTTTATTATATGATTGAGACCATGACTTTGTGATTTTTGTCTTCCTATTTATAACTTAACTTTGAATATGGCAATAATGACATTGACGGGCATTATTTTCCTAAAATCAAAGTTGTCTGATTAGTAAATCAAGAATTAAGCTAACCATCTTGGTTTCTGCCAAATATTTAATTATTGTTAAAAATCTGTATGCAACCCGACATTATTATATTATGTATAAACATTTAAAGATGGTTTTATTTTTAACTTAAAACGTCGTACCTTCAGAACCTGGTTAGAAAATATGAGCCCCCCCCCCCCCCCTCCGAACATATTTTCTGTCTACGCCACTGTACTTATTTATCATTGGTATCATTTTCCGGCTTGTTTTTTACATTTTTTTAAATTGTCTATATTGTGGTATAAAACATGTACCGGGTGATTCATTAAGGGTGACGAGCGGCCATATCTCGGAAAGATGGGCTGAAGCATGTCTAAAGTGAAGGTGGTCATTTCCAACAATTTTTATAAAACAAAATTTTTCATTATCAATGTTAATAATAATAATAATAATAATAATAATAATAATAATAAATAGTACAGCTTATTTAATTATTTTAATTAAGAACGGTGTGCCTGAGGAGAAAAACGCAGGAGACCATTTTTATGCAGAATTGACCAGGCTAATCAAAAATAATATCCACATGGAAAAATATCAGTGGCGTCCTTTTTTTTTTCTAAAAAATATATAATCGCTTCTTCATTTAAAGTTTTCAAACTTATTCTATTGGCGATAACGCTGAAACGAACGGAGATATCGAGCTGCGGTTTTAATATTTTTTCTAGCAAATTTAATCTGTTTCTCGATTATGGTATTATAATTATACCGTATGGTTTATTTTTCCGGAGTAAAATCAAAAAATGTGTTATTATTACAAATTGCGCCCTCTAGCATTTTTTTTGAGAACTATTATGGACAAATAAATACGATTAGTGAAAGTGCATATATTTCTCTTCCAAACAGTCTTTAGTTTGCTAAAATCGGATAAGTCGTTTATAAGTTACAGCGATTTAAATGATTACACTTTCAACAGCTTCCCCTTCTCTTATTAAAGTCGGTACGCCGATGAGCATAAGACCAAAATTATGAATAATTGTCGAAGCTTTTTAATGGTGTTATCAGAGATATACCTTAATGTGGAATTTTCGGAGATATGTAAAATTTTAAAATTTACTTTTCAATTACGCCCTCTTGAGACAAAATGCGGAACTTAAAAATTATTTCCAGGATTTTCTAATAGCCACTTTAGTTATAATTTTTTTTCCTGAATTTCTATGCCCAGTAGTTTCCGAGATATGGCCGATCGTCACCCTTAATGAATCACCTGGTACAAGCAATTGCCTTTAAGCTAGTTTTAAAAAATATTAATAACAGAACGCTTAGTATGTAGAATTAATTTGATATAAATATTTAACCGATGTCCCGACTGACACTTCTATAAAAATGTTTACTACTTAAATACGACTTACACTTCTATAAAAATTACTCTGCCTAAATGAATATGACCTACAATTCTATGAAAATTACCACTACTTAAATGTATATGACTTACACTTGATACAAATTGCCACGATTCAGATGTGTATGACTTACACGTCTATAAAAATTACCACTATTCAGATGTGTATGACTTTCACTTCCATACAAATTACCACGACTCAGATGTGTATGACTTACACGTCTATAAAAATTACCACTATTCAGATGTGTATGACTTACACGTCTATAAAAATTACCACTATTCAGATGTGCATGACTTACACATCTATAAAAAAAAGTCGACAGAATAAATCAAAATAAACAAATAATCCAAACAACATTTTTATTTAGGATGTTTTTACGACATTTTAAATATTAAAATCTGCACAATAAGCACCCCCGTCTAAACGCAATAAATTCCTAAATCCTTTGTTTTATGAGTGTTTTGCTGAATTTTATTGCGCGACTGGATTTTATTAGTGTTTTAACAGTTTTTCGGGGGCCTTATTTCAAATCGTGTTAAAATTAGGGCGTTTGGATATTTGTAAACATAAAAGAAATCCTGTTAACATGTTAACGATTTAGTTTTGGGAAATTGAAAATCACTAGCAGCAAGAAATAGTAGTTTGAACAACAAGAGTGGATATGATCCATATCGCACGACAAAGTAAATTGAGCGCGACGCCGTAGGCGGAGTGCTTAAACTTTTGAGGGCAATATGGACAATCCACTCGAGTTGAACAGTATATTTTTTCTACGACCTTATGCTAAAAAATGTAAAAAAAAGTTTGTAGGTTGCCGGACTCGAACTCACGACCATTGGTTTCATAGTCCAACGCTCTAACGTCTGGACTATCGAAGCGTTTAGTTAATTATCGGAAAACTAACTAATAAATGATGCTACATGAAATTAATTTTCTATGCACATTCAGCAGGTTGTAATATTGATAAATCTACTATAAATGCGTCTCTTATTATATTGAACAAATTAATAACAAATTGTACCATATGCATTTAAATTATATAATTTAATGTCTTGAAAAAGAAGGCGGAGCCTCAGTAAAAATAATATACTGTGATTGGTCAGTACTTTTAAAAACAACATGTCAATTTGGTTTCTTGACTACTGTGATTGGTCAGTTTCATTACCTATCTAGGATGGATATGATATATTTCCGCACAGTTAACTGGAATAGTCTACTTTACTCGCCACTTAAGTGTAAAGGAAACAAGCAAATTTCCATGTGGGAGTAGAAAATTATAGTTTCTTCGTTTTAAACAAAAAATTTCGAAAAGTTAGGCAATATCTTTATTTAATAGCATGGTGACTATCATAAGTAAAATAAAAATATGATCTCAAACAGCGATAAGTATTTTCTCAGTAGTACCGATTTGGACAAGATAATATAAGAAATGGTAATACCGAGAGGTAATTAGACCTTATGGAAAATACAACAAGAACTGTTAGTTTTGGGTTTGACGTACAAATCAAGAACTACGAGAATCTTGCAACAGCAATCTCATGCTCATTTATGTCGCTCTATTGCGAAAGAAAATTGCGGGAAGGCTGCTAAGAGTTGGTCGCTATAACAACGATAGCGGCCGATATGTGACAGTGGAAAGAAAACCAGGCATTTGCATCTACAATTGGAGCCCTCCATAATAATAGAAAACTTAATACAAAAATTTTACCAAGAGATTCCCAAGAACTTCTAGTTTGGCTAATAATACCTTATTTTTTTTATCAAAAAAAATTTTTTTTTTATAAAAAATTTTGTATTTGTATGTAAAAGACGTTTAAAATTTTAGAAAAAATATTTAAGAAATACAACTGCAATTTTATCCTTCTTAACAAATCGATTTTATTGTAACTCGAAAAGTACCTAACCGATCTACCATAAATTTGGCATACGCATGTAAAATGAACGTACCTCGTAAACTACTTATCCAATCTGAACAAAATTTGGTATAAGTATGTAAACTGAATTTATAATTATAGGAAAAATATTTTAGAGATGGCAGTAACCGCGGCTTTGTCTGCCTGTGAGATAAATGACATAGGCAGGCATTATTTAATCACAATCAAATTTACCGGATTATTGTGTGGAATAAACAATTTGTGTGATGAAAAAAGATTGTTTTTTGATAGCTGTCATTTTGATATTTTCAAAGTTCAGCTATTTCAATTATTAATAAATTATTTAATATTAAGTGTTTTTTTCGTGAAATATAAATAAAAGGGATAAAGATGAAATACACGAGTTACAGTATTATTAGTTATATACGTATGTACAGCTGTCATTTTGACATTTTTTATGTGTACTAATCGCCTTTATAAAAATATATTTTTCCGAAAATCGATCGGAAATATTGACATTGTTGATAACATTTCTAAAGGAAAAAGTCAATATTTCTTTACACTTAGTCGTTGCTAGGCAACGAAAAATAACTATTAGGAAATATTTATTATTGTACTGTAAGGAAATATTATTCCTACTCGTAAACTAAAATGTGTTTAGCTTGACAATTTACTATTACTGTATTTCCATACTTACAACACAAATATTTAATGGCATCCTTTATTTCTGAACAAAGTTAATAATATTTATTTCAAAATTTAAACAAGATGATTGTAATAAGTTATGTTCTTTTATTAATTTTCGATTTACGGAAAAATAGTATGTATACCTCGTAGAAAAAGTCACATTCCCGGACTCCGTATTGTCAGTCTCGGCTTACGCCTCGACATACAATATTTACGATCGTCCGGGAATGTAAGAAATATTGCGGTTATTGATGCGAAATTCTTATTTTTCATTAAAATTACAAACGATACCCCGATATTATCTTGAAATTTCCACTAACGCCAGTCCACTTAATTCTTGTGAAATTAGTTTTTATATTTGGCATAAAACGAAACAAATTTTATTGCCATCGCCCGACGCAGGTACAGTATGCGTTCGTGATGACTCATCGACTACTGTTTGCTCTTAATAACTATGTCCTAAAACAAAATTTTCGATTTGCTGAAAAGAAAATTGTTTACTCTTGAATGCGAATTACAAATTGACAAAATTGCGTTGATGTTTTCGGGGATTTTCAAAAAAATCGATAAACTTGTTAGCCAAAACTGACTGATATCCTTAAATGTTTATTTTGTAAAGAACTACCCTTACTTTTCATTTTTCTCTTTAAGGCTTTTGTTTGTGTGTGATGGCGGGTTATTAGGATTGACTGCCAGCGATAAGGGTGCTGCGTGCGTGCGGGGATGTTATTAGGGTAATTATTGGGGTTATAAATTTAGCGTTTATCAAATCGGGGTTAAGCGGATGGTTGTTTCGGTAATTGGAAATGATATTTGGTGTTTTTGTTAGAAAATTGCCTATTATCTTTCTTTTGTACGTAAATAGCTAAAAAGTTTTACAAACATTATCAAAATAATATTTTTTTATATTAATATACTGTACAGGCGTCATCCAACCAGGATTGAGCTGGGATCTATTTTTTGAGTTTCCCTGTATTTTTATTAAATCCAAAATAGTCATTTTGTTTATGTTTGACTGTAGAATTTAAAACTGCCTTTTAAAAATTTGGCTTAAAACACAGGAACTGTGGCTTAAAGTTGTTGTTTCTTCAATAAAACACCCTGTATATTTTTTTTATGAAAATTACACAATAGTCTTTTTTTCTGTGTAAGCTTTTCCTACTATTAAATAATTATCTCCCGTTTACCACTTGGAATCTTAATTAAACAAAATATATACTGCGTGATTCCTAAGTTGATACTTCTTTTTCAGCTGTGTATAGAAGGCATTAAATTAAACAATATTTTCAAATTTATTCAAATTCATTTATTACACTATGGATCAAATACGGTCTTGCCTAACTTGCCCGTTAAATAACATTAAGAAAACTTCTGGATGTAGGTTGAGTCCGCAAGGGAAAGCGTTCTGCGTATAATCTCGAAGCAGCAGCCGCACTTTGACGACACTCACCGTAAATTAGCACCATATAAACTAGTTCATTGTTTTCAAACTTTACCATTTTCATGTGTCACCGATTTAAAATTAACTTGCTTCAGAAAAACACACTACAGCGGATTGCCAAATAACTGACCACCATAAGTAAAGTGCATGACTATTAGAATAAATAACATAAATTATGGCAGGCTACGTTTTGATATCCAGGTCCGCACTTAGATTTTTTATTTCTGTATCTCGCCTATTTTTAAGTTCTTTGAAAAAAGTATTTAAAAATATTGTTTATTTTAATGCCTTCTATACACATATAAAAAAGAAGTATCAACTTAGGAATCGCCCTATTAAAAGTTCTAGCAATCTAAAAAAGAGAAAAATCGTAATATCATATCATGTTTCTTTTTTTTGGGGGGAATGACCCACAAATATAACCCAAATTGAAAAAATGAAAAATAAGGGCATTATATCCCCGAAAACTTTAATGTATTTATTTGAAATATTAACTCAAATAAATAAAAATGCCGACTCTGGGGGTTTAAATAAGCTCAGCGCATTTTTCAAAAGTTAAAACTACGCAGTTTTATGAATATTTTTTTCTGGAATCTGAGTGATGTATCTGTTTTTTCGAGGTGATTTTTTAGCGATATTGTGTGTTACAAATATAGCTGAGGCAATTTTGAAAATATACAGAGGGCACTGAGAAAAGCTTTCTATATTCTATTCTGATAATGAAAGAAAAATTTTTATATTTTTTTTATTTAAAGATTTTTCGGTCAACTATCATCATTACTATAATTACATTAACGAAAAAATGACCATCGAACGACTGATTATGTACTTTTTTTAAAATTATTTTTATTTCAGTAGTTAAGAGTGAACTATATAGGGTGCGCATAAGGGGATCTCGAAAAATGTAAGAGATACGAAGATGATCGAATTGAGGCAAAGTTGCACATTTTCGGGCTTTTTTTACTTTCGAGGGCCCGTCCATACGCCGGATGCACTTTAGTCAGGTTTGGAGTATTGTGCTCACCCTGTTTGATTCTTCACACCCACTCGGTGATCCCAGTACCTTGCACTAGGTTTTCAGATCAACTCAACTGGGGAGAGGGTCAGGATGTCCTCTGGTTCCGGTTTTGGTTGCCCGAGTATTTGTTGCCTCTTCCGATCTAGTGACTCGCAATGGCAGACTATGTGCTGTACTATTTCCCTAGCTTGTCCGCACAATCTGTACTCAAGATCTCCATTGTACCGGGTGATTCATTAAGGGTGACGAGGGGCCATATCTCGGAAACTACTGGGCATAGATATTCAGGAAAAAAAAAATTATAACTGAAATGGCCATGAGAAAATCCTGGAAATAATTTTTAAGTTGGGCATTTTGCCGGAAGAGGGCGTAATTGAAAAGTAAATTATAAAAGTTTACATATCTCAGGAAATTCCACGTTAAGGTATATCTTTGATAACACCATTAAAAAGCTTGGACAATTATGCATCATTTTGGTCTTATGCTCATTGGCGTACCGACTTTAATAAGAGGGGGGGGGGGGGGGGGGGGAAGCTGTTGAAAGTGTAATCAGTTAAATCGCTGTAACTTATAAACGACTTATCCGATTTTAGCAAGTCTAAAAATGACTTGGTATTTGGTACTAATTTTTATTTGTTCTCGTGTTTACGTTACCAAAAATAACTATTTTTAGTTAAGAAAACAAAAAGATTTTTTTTTTGGTTATATTTATCAAAAAATGATGCCTTCAGAGCAAAGTAAATATCTTGTTTTCATATTAGTTGGCAGAAATAAAATATTTTGTTTAGCTGAATTTTACTCTGTATATATCTTATTTAAATGATAGGTACATCAAAGTTCCTACAAACTTGTATTTATCAATTAAGCTTGTTGTAATAACACATTATGAATTTGTAGTCCCTATCATTTTGTTAATTTTGATTAAGTTACATTCTTAGTTAAGGCGGAACTTTGTGCAGCAAGAAATTTATTTGTGAGAGAGTCTCACCCGAAGTGGGCATACTAGCGAGCTTATGACGTGGTGAAAAATATTCCGTAAACATCGACACACACTGAAACCACGAGACGAGGCGGCAGGTTCTTTCTTATGCTAATGAGTTTCGGTTGATTTTATTTCGAAGATGAGAAATTTGTTTTGAGGAAAATAAGTATTTTACTTGTTATTCTATTAGTTAAAATAATGTATCTAATCGTTATACGGATATATCTTTTAAATTTTGTCTTATTTTATTATTAAAGCTATAGAATATTTACAAAAAAAAAGTTAGGTAGAGCAGAAAGTTTGAAGTGTTAATTAATAATAGGTATAAAAGCACCTGCAAACAGGGTGTTCGTGTTCCACCGGGAACCGCTTCGAACTATATATGGAAAACTATACATAGGAAAATTTTCAAAATTTGCCATCGTGGTAATGCTGATGGGGACGACCGGACTAAAAAAATTTCATAATGGTGGTACTTCCGGTTATACCGAAAGTTAGTGTCAGCTAGGGTAGTCAGGTTTTAAAAATTGAAAAGCGGGAGGTGGATAGTGCCTGGAGGACAAGTTTTTTTTGAGGTGCTTAAAATAATTATATTGATGATTTCTAAAAAAAAAGTCGATACCCCGTTGACCTTACGCTGTGGCGTGCCTTTTATATTTCTTCCTCCTCTCATCAAACGTGCTTTCTAAAAAAAAAAAGGTTGCCCCTCTCTAAGGCAGCTGTAGGTACAGTTATTAGGCGTCCGTCGTGTTATCGGAAAAGCGGGAGTTTTGTTTAAGTGCGTGGGCGGCGGGAGGTTTAGTAAAAAGCGGGAGCCTCCCGACTAAATCGGGAGGGTTGGCAACCCTAGTATCAGCGTGTTTATTTTAAATAGAACATCCTATATATTATTACATTTTTGCATTCTACATAAGATTCTAGGCAGATTTTGTACAGGGTGGGGACAAATAGTGCATTCCATTTAAAATAACAAAATTACTACGTGTAGCGCAAAGCTGAGAAATCTGGCAACTGCGCCGACATCATAATCCAATTCCGCATGCTCCAAAACCCCCACATACTAAATTTTGTAGGCCCAACTTCAGCAGGTTTAATAAAATCGAATTTATTCCAGTTAAAGTCCCCACCTATACCTATAAATATCTAAGCGTTCTTGACATATTTGAATTTTTCTGTTAAGAATGAAGTTTGCAAGCCTTAAAATAATTATAAATTTTTTCTATAAAGAAGCCTTATATTATTCTATTTAAAATAAGCAAGTTGACACTTACTTCCGGTATAACGGGAAGTGCCACCATTATAAAAATATTTTAGCCCGATCGCCCCCATCAGCATTAGCATATACTGTCAATTTTTCAAAATTGGGAGGCACAGGCCTACCCTGAAACTAAAGGTTTTCAGCATTGGTTATCAAATACTTCGTCAGGTCAATAGTTTTTCAATCAAAATTTTCTTATATTACAAATTTTTCACCGTGTTTATTTAAAAAAACAAAAGATAAGTCCCGCTGGTTCCAGGATTTGTTGACTGTGGTTACTAACTCGCGCAGTATTTTGTCCGTCGCGTTCCGTGCCATTATAATTATTATTTTTTAAAGTGGTATGTTTTTGACGATTAGTTGCGCTGCACCCTCAAAAGAGGAAAAAGTAAGTACCTAGACTTTTTTTTAGTAACACAGAAACAACAGGAGGTAGTACCGTATCGTCGCGCCAATCCGATACAAAATCACGGTATTAATGTTTTTTATAAACATAAAGTGATAGGGGGGTAGCCAAAAAAACGTGTAAGTTCTCAAAAGTGACTTCTATAAAATAAAATACTACGCAGCCTTTTCTACACTTTCTCCACCGTTCAAAAGTGGCTACAAAAAAAAACAAAACTTCTATCAAAAGTAATTCCTACAAAAAAAAATGTCGCAGTCGTTTCATAAACTCCCCCTAACAAAAGTTAGTAAAAAAGTATATCTACCTCTCCCCTCCCCCCTCCGCTCCCCCTTGGTCAAGAGACGGGGGCAACAGCCCTCTCTATGGACGCCCATGCCTAACAAAAAATTGTATTTTATTACTCTGCGTGGCATACTGTCCAATTTTTATTTAATACCTACCTAGCTTCTTAGAAGCATTGTCCCTATACAGTAGTCTCACTGCACCAAATTGTAGCTGCGAGCCAATAACATGCACAGATAAATATCATGTGACCAACGCCAAATTCGTGCCTGACAACTACTTTTAAATCGTTAAACCATGGATAAAATAATAAACACATTTCACCTTTAAGATGAATTCATATTTTAACAGGTTTAGACAGAAGCTCACTATATAAACAATATATAGAGCCTGTATAATAAGCATAAAATATAAAAACAATCAAATAGAAATAGATTCATTATGCAACAGTTGGTTTCCTTACTCACTAAGAACCTTCATAAATGGCTTTATTTTATTGCACCTATCACCCTTTACCAAGACAAATTAAACTTTAATTTTAGATCTAAGAGTTAATATACCAGGGTTACCATACAGCCTGGGATTTGTCATAAGTTCCCGGTGACCCAGTTTGGGCCTCTAATACCAATAAGCTATTTACCTTAGTATATTTTGTTCACTATCAAGACAATGGCCCATTTCGATAAAAAACGAAACAAAAAAAATTCAATATAGCCCATTTTTGATTGCAATACATCAACAAATCCACTGCATTTTGTTCAATTCTTATCCTTACCTAACATAAATAAGAAATTTTGAAAGCCCAAACACCCGTTTTGACAAAATGGTGAAAGCGCCTTGAACATTTTGCCTTCCGGCGCATTATAAACCATCTCGGTCTAAGCCGAAACATTTATGGCAACCCAGAGTATATAGCACAACTACTAGTTGCGTCTTTTTAAAATTGACACTTAGATATTCTGTTATTGGCATTGACAATCCAAAAAGAAGAACATAAAATTTAGCCCAAAATTACCCCCGAAATTACTTCTTGTTCGACCACCTATAATTTTTTTCAGTGTATCATTATTCTCTCTGGATATAAATTGTTTCACGTCAGCCGAGAATAAATTCAGCTGTATATAGGCAACTTCTATAACATGACAACAAAATTTACCTAAAACATGAGTTGCGCGCTGCAAGATAACGGACTTATTACGACATTGTTTTGTCTCAATTTTTGAAGTCTTAAAGATAAGACATGGAAGTTCTAAGGTACATGGCTATTTTTTTGAAAAAAAAATTCTTAGCTACGATATTAACCTTGGAAAAGTGCCTAAAAATACGCACCTTTAGTGGGCATTTTCTTATACATATTCTTATTTTTTTTAAAAAAGGGCTTTGTACCTTAGAAATACAAACATTCCTTTATTAAATTTTAAATTGTCCCGACAAATATCTCAAATAGCCTTTGCAGAATCCTGCAGTAGCGAAACGGTGTTTTTCATCCTCTAAATTTGCGCGTGGTAGAGCCTTAACAGAACTAACTTTTCTTTATAAGTAATATTATTCTTCATATTTATAACTAACGGCATCAACAGAGACTTGACGCCCTTGCCCGGTGGGTGACATGTGACATCATTCTAGCCAGGACTGTCAGGAGGTTATGTTTATGTTATAGTGCTTTTGCGGTTCCGTGTCCATTTTTTCGTGTTTTTAAGGCAATAATTGGTCATTTTCATGGCCGTGCCCGTGTGGAAAATGGATGTGACAATATTTGGTGTAATTTATTTGTGTTTATTGTCTGTCTTGTGTACGTTCTTATTGGCAGAAGGAAGTTAAATCATAAGTAAGTAAACATTTTATTTTTTATCATTGCAGTTGTACATTAGAAAGTTTAAATGAGATTTTTATAAAGCATGGCAAGGTGACCCGATGAGAAATAACGTAACTTTTTTTTTTGTTTTGTTTTTGTTCTATGTTCCATTTTTATAAAAGAACGTCATATTGATGACTTTTTAATCTGACCAAGTACAACAAATGTCATATAGCTGTATATTTTAAATAGAAAGTCTAGGGGATATTTTTTGTTTTTTAATAATCGCAGTTGCAGATAAGAAAATTTAAATAAGGACAATTCAGTTCTATAAGCAATTGAACAACCCAAAAGGTTGAGTAAAATAAGTTAAAATCTAGTGTTTCTGTTTTGTATTGCATAAGTATGTATTTTAAAGAACATGAGAGAACAAGAACATTGGAAATAATTTTTTTAAAGAAACCATAATATCCCTGATAATTTATTCCACTTAGTGTACACATACCTAATAGAGTAGTAATACCAAGTCATTTTTTTTATTTAAATGGGGACCTAGGAAGGAATATTTTTCGTTACTAAGTATAAATTACATATGACATTTTTTTTAAAAATGAAACTGACTTTTTTTAAAGTTATTTCTATCAAATCAACTTGCTAATTTTGCCATGCGTTATAAGCAGTTTATTCAAACTTTCTAATGTGCAACTGCAATGACAAAAATATAAAATTTTTACTTATTTATTATTCAACTTCTTTCTTACAATTAGAAAGTACAGAAAAAAGATAATAAACACAATGTTGTGACTACATACGTGATTGTTACTCTATGAAAATTTCAAGTTTGGCCCAAATAAATGATTGCTTAGGCAACATTATTTGTAGATTGCATCATTAACAAAAACAATATTTCCTTGAAAAAAAAAAATTTCAATTTTCCATATTTGCACATTAGTTGTTGCAACTAATAGGTATGGTTTAAAAGCGGGAGTACCATATGATATTTAGTTATCCGTATATAAAATTTCGTTGTGACAACTAAAATTTGTAGGTTGGGTTGGTTAATGTTATTAATTAGTTCAACAGTTCAATAATGACAATTTTTTTTGGTTGTACAAACTAATTTTTGGGTTGAGTCCGATTTCCCGAAAATAAATAGTTGTCAGAACCAAATTTTAGTAATCCATACCATGTTTTTTTAAGAGTGTACCCAACTTTTAGATAAATATTTAAAAAAAATGTATTGAATGCTTATTTAAAATAACCACTGCGTCGCCCATTTAAGTATACTTTCATAATTCATCCATTTTTTCAATTTCATAATTCACCATTTTTCTATCGATCTCATTACAAATTTGATCTTATAATATTTCATTTAATCAATTGGTTGCTTTACCTCGAATAAAACAGAATATACCAAAGTAAATAAAATGCTACTTTTTTGTAGAGATGCCGGGAAACGTTATTTTTTATTAAACGCAAAGCGGAATATACTTTAGTATCGATAAGGTATTTACTTTTACAAAAAAAGAGGTAAAAATGAAAAAAATACCTACAAAAACTGCTCTCGAAAACGTTTTTCTGTAACGCGTGACGTGAAAATTTGAATTTCCGATTTTCCTTTCGCGACAAACATTCTATGTATTTTATGTGTTATGCATGCGTTCTCGACTCTTTACACCTAAAATTTTAATAAATTTCCATAATTCTGTTTGGATTGAGTAAATATATCAGCTTGCTCGACGAAAAATTTACGTTAAAATAACTTTCGCGTAGATTTTAATCAACTTGAGAATGTAATACGGTGAAGATTAAAAGTTTATAACAGCCTGCAAAGTAAACACTATTTTTACACCACCTGACTAGTAAGAAATACCGTGTTTCTTCAATTCTTGTAACTTTGTCCTCTGGTATGTTTAGATAGGTTGCATGGGACTATCAGGAGGTGGAACTAAAGGTTATACCGGGTCCGCCAACGGAGCGGGGATGGAAGATTAAATCATTATCGAGGAGCTTATCAAAAATACTAAACCAGCACAAGGTATCGACTTAAAAGCGGCATATTTTAAAAATATTTTACATTATACAGGGTGGCTCAAAAAAGTGTGGCGGACTAAACTTGCATTTTTTTAAATGGAACACCCTATATATTAGGTATATAGTTTTCTAATTCCCTATACAATTCCACGTATATTTTGTATAAAATGTCATATGTCTAAATTCAATTGCTTTTGAGTAATTGACGTTTAAAATATGGCATTTTTTGACCTTAACAGGCTGTAACATTGGAACGGTTCATCTTAGAGAAAAATGGTTTTCACCTCCCTATCTTAGGTTTTCATTCTCTATCCAAAGAAACCAACCTCCGATTTACCATGTTAAACCAAAAAAACGGTTTTAACGGTTTAACATAGTAAATCGGAAGTTGGTTTCTTTGGATAGAGAATGAAAAACTAAGATAGGGAGGTGAAAACCATTTTTCTCTAAGATGAACCGTTCCAATGTTACAGCCTGTCAAAGTCAAAAAATGCCATATTTTAAACGTCAATTACTCAAAAACAATTGAATTTAGACATATGACATTTTATACAAAATATACGTGGAATTGTATAGGGAATTAGAAAATAATATCATATATAGGGTGTTCCATTTAAAAAAATGCAAGTTTAGTCCGCCATACTTTTTTGAGCCACCCTGTATAATGTAAAATATTTTTAAAATATGCCGCTTTTAAGTCGATACCTTATGCTGGTTTAGTAATTTTGATAAGTTCCTCGATAATGATTTAAATTTCCGTCCCCGCTTCGTTGGCGGACCCGGTATATATTACGCCCCAGAATCTAAAACGCTCAGTGAGCGAAAAAAATTACCACAACGCGTTGTGGGCGAAGCTGAACAAATTCTTTTTCGCTTTATGGTCATCAATAATCAAAATGGCGATTTCCTATTCTTGAACACATTTCGTAGGTAAAGTTTCCAATAAGACCATTGAAACTCCAGTTTAATTCCGTGGGGACATTGTGCGACCGAATTATTTCACCACTTGAAGAATTGAGGCCCATCAGCCAAGTAAATCTACCATAACACAATGCACTAATATAGAACTCGCTTATTCTTACAAAATAAACAAAGCAATAAAGCATAGAAAAATACTATAGGAGGCAAAGCGGCGACGCGACGGCAGCCAAAAGAGAAATATGTCATTTATCCCCGCTACGAGGTGAAAAAGTGTTGGCTAACTTTTCTAAGATTAAATTAAACTTAAGTACCATTGAAATAAAAGAAATTAAATTTATTTTATTATTTCCTACTTGATTGGATAATATATAATCATTTGCTTAAAAAAATATATAATTTATTTAAATTACAGTACAATTATATAAATTAGTTATGCTCTTGATACAATTATTGTTTTTTGATTTTACAGGCAATTTTAAAATTTATCGGGTTTTAATACACTAAAACCGTAATTGGAAAAACACAAGTCTTAATTGATTAAATAATATTTTCCTAAACAGGTCAATATTAAATGCATAATTAATCAAAATCTTTTAATTTTATTGATTTTATCGTATCATTAAAGATTAAGTCATTTTTATATGATATCTTTAATAATAATTATTAACTTAGTTACTCATAATACATTAGTTACCATAATTTAATACGTTAGTTACGAAAGCATAATACGTTAGATACCAAATAATATTAGAACTATTTTTCATGAACATGTATAACAATATTTTGACAGTTTTCAAATTTGAAGGATACGCCTTTGTCTTTAACGTCCACGATCTTAGGTATGCCCTCTGAAGACTGATTAATGACCGAGCAAGCACTCCTTTCGATTTCGTGCGGTTCCCCAGTGCTTAATCCACTGCCGGAAACATCGCCGATTTGAATCCAACATTTTTCTTCTTGATGAAACATATTAAGGCGCCGTATTTGTCGATTTCCACTCTTTCCTTAAGTTCTAAAGTCGCTCGTAACATGGAATATTTCGGCTATATGGATGAAGCAGAATATTCCTTAGAGAGTTTTGCGAAATACGCCAGCAATACCGTTTCTTCTGCACCTTGAACACGTACTTTGTTTCGCCACTCACAAAACTGCCGATATTCTTTTTCATAATGGATTTAAGATTTGCCCGGAAGCAAGTTCAACCTTATAATGTTGGCTGCAGCTAATATATCGTCAGGAATATCAAAATCTTGCATGATTTTAATGATGACTTTTTGAAATGCCAAAATGAAATGACATAAAACCTTGTTTTTATTTTCGCATCGCCGTTGTCAATGATACGATAAAGCTTTGAATACAACTCGATTATTAGCGATTTAACACCGTCTCGGACATAGGCGGGTGACTCGGCTGTTGCCTCGTCACCTAGTAATGTCCTCGACTATTATAAATCGCATAATAATCTCGTTATATTAATTAATAAATAAAATTTATTGATTTAAGCTTATATTTTATTGAACCAATTTAAAGAGAGTCAATAACAATACTATTTCTGGTATGACCATATTGTTTTTTCTGTGAAGGCCCTACGTTAGATTGCATTATACAAATGTATAAAAACAAACCAAGATTTAACTCTATTGTTCTGACTAGGTACGAGCCACAACCCAGCAAAAAATCACTAGTCCAGAAAAGAATTGTAGTCTTCCTGACAAGTTTAGTGGCCAAATTTGAGATTTTTATTTTATAACCGAGATATCGTTTAAAAAACTGCATTTTTTTACCCCGAAGGCATGTAAGGGATGAAACACCCTCAAACCATTTCCACGTGAATTAATGAAATTTTATGTAAAAACTTTTGAGCGTTAATATTTTTTCAGCCGTCGTCGTCGTCGTACCTTTGAATATTTTTTCGGCCTTGTTCCCCTTGTTTTCAGTCCCAGGACGCCATCTGGCCATTTCGGGCCTTTGTCCAGTTTAATTGAAAAATACGCTCAGCCTGGAACGTTGCTACTTAATTAATTCTGGATCCCGTGAGGTCCATAAATAACGCCTTGTTTTCCAATCGTTCGTTCCGATCAACTAAAATACGTTTTACACTGTTGTGTGAGTTGTGCTTTTACCTTCAATCGGCAATGTATACAGGGTGATTCCTAAGTTGATACTTCTTTTTTAGCTGTGTATAGAAGGCATTAAAATAAATAACATTTTTAAACACCCTTTTTCAAAAAACTCAAAAATAAGGTACTTACATTCATTTATTACACTATGTGGATCAAATACGAATCTGCCTAACTTGCCCGTTGAATAACATTAAGAAAACTTCTGGGTGTAGGATGAGCCCGCAAGGGAAAGCGTTCTGCATATAATCTCGAAGCAGCAGCCGCACTTTGACGACACTCACAGTAAATTAGCACCATACCATTATTTTCAAATTTTACCATTTTCACCAATTTAAAATTAACTTGCTTCAGAAAAGCACACCGCAATGGATTGCCAAATAACAAACTGACCACCGACCCGTAAATTGCATGACTAATAAGATAACCAACATAAACTATAGCAGGCTACGTTTTGATGACCAGGCCCGACTTAGATTTTTTACTTCTGTATCTCGCCTATTTTTAAGTTTCTTGAAAAAGGTATTTGAAAATGTTGTTTATTTTAATATGAACATAGCTAAAAAAGAAGTATCAACTTAGAAGTCACCATGTATACGGGAAGTTGTGGAAATCCTCATGGAAATGTCATGGTATTTTTTTTTAAGCAACAAATAAGCCTTCGCATATCAAACAGGCAACCAGAACAGCATCAGACAGGTGGGCACAACAACAACACCTGTCCCGATGGAACAGGATACCTTGTCATACCCAAACGAGGGCCACAATTGGAAAACCCTCCAAAAAGTTATCAACTGGAATGATGCCTTTAACGCGCACCCAGCTAAAACAAGTGGTCGGCCTACTAACAGGCCACTGCTTAAGAAAACACCTACATCGAGTAGGAATTTTAAATGGTCCCATTGAATGCAGACTTTGCGGCGATGAGGACGAGACCGCCTCACATATCATATATAACTGCGAAGCACTGACCCGAGGAAGACTCAGAATCTTCGGAGACATTCAATATGGGGATAACCTCCCACATGACAAACTTGGTAGGAATTTGCTGGACCTTATAAAAGGAACAAATCTTTTCTAGCAAGATAGGGTAGCACAATAAGCCACTAGGCTGCAGTGCAAGAAGCTTGGGCCGAACGCCCAACCCCCGCCTTAAACCAACCAACCAACCAACCAACCAAGCCTGAAGACCACTGGAGATGCTTACCAGTTGAAACCTAGTAATTCTAAACAAATAAAGACAATGCAAGTCCAAAACTCTACTGCCGTTCAAATAAGCCTTCCATACTAGCGTGAATGTCAATCAAAAATTTTACTAAGGGGATGACAAGAACTTTTAGTTTAATGGATGATAACTTTTTTTTAAAAAAGAATACTATTTGTGCGATTATTTACGTTAATGTATTATTTTCCATTAAAATTACAAACCATGTCCCGATATTATCTTAAAAATCTCCACTGACGCCGTGCCACTTAATTCTCGTAATATTGGTTTTTATAATATTTTTGTATATAAGAAAATAAATTTTATACCATCGCCTGACGCAGGTACAGTATGCGCGAAGTGGTGGAAATGCAGTATTTGTTCGTGATTATTCATCCACTACTCTTTGCTCTTAAGAGTTTATTTTTCTCTTAAAGTTCCCTTACCAACTCTTTCGGTGTATGTATCTTCCACAGAACTACATTAATAGAGTAAAAAAATTTAGTGTATCAGGAATGCTTAAACTGCCTAGAGCAATTATTTACAAAAATAATAAACGTAAAAATACTCACTTATTCTTTTCTGTAATATTTTTAAAGCCGGAAATCTGGGGCACATAAAATCTCCTGATGAAACTTCCCGTTATCATATCTTCTGGAATATAATAAAAAAGGGAGCAGTCTAAATCCTGTAAGCCGCTTAATATTGTTTTGCGTCCACTTTACTACTTTACGGGATCAGGCTTACAGTAGACAAAGTTCGCCTTAAATGGTTGTAGAAAAAAAGGGTGAAATGGTAAATATACTCATAATATTTTTTTGTCATTAAGATTAAATAGTAGTCGATGAGTCATCACGAACAAATACACCGTTATCACCACATCGCGCGTGTTGTACCTGCATCTGGCGATGGCAATAAAATTTCTTTTTTTATATAAAAAATATTATAAAAACGAATTTCACGAGAATTAAGTGGCGCATCATCAGTGGAGATTTTGAAGATAATATCGGGGCATCATTGGTAATTTTAATGGGAACTATGAAATTAACATGAAAAAAGCCGCAATATTTCTATTTTTATGTTCTGAATATCGGATGATATAATTTTAACCAATATAATTAAAACCTTAAACTAAAATTTTTCTGAAAAAAAGGTATCATCCGACAAACTAGAAGTTCTTGTGAATCCCTTAATAAAATTTTTGAATTAAATTTTCAATTAGAAAAACCAGGAAAAGATGACGCATATAACGCTGGTAGGGAGGACCTAAATAGTATATTACATAACAAGTGATGAAAGTGATACTTTTAAAACGAGGAGATATTTAGTACGAGGCGTTAGCCGAGTGCGGAAATTCCCCGAGTTTTAGAATAATCAGTTTCACACGAGTTATGTACACTATTTTTCCTACGACCACAAAGAATTATTAAAAAAGTCTTTGATTTGTGAAAAAAAAAATATTTAAACACTAGTGTTGAAATAGTATATTAAATAACAAGTGATGAAAGTGATACTTTTCAAACGAGGAGATATGTAGCACGAGGCTTCAGCCGAGTGCGGAAATTCTCCGAGTTTTAGAATAATCACTTTTACACTCGAGTAATGTACATACACTATTTTTCCTACGACCACAAAGAATTATTAAAAAAACCCATTGATTTGTGAAAAAAATATTTCAACTCTAGAGCTGAAAAAAAATATTTCAACTCTAGAGTGGAAATACAAGGCACACTATTTAATTTAAACATATGATGCCAATTTAATAGATCGAAAGGTCACAGGTTTAAATTCCATCAGGAGTACTTGACTTTTTTTTATAAAAACATTAAATAAATTATAAAATTATTTTGAATTGAAATCTTCCTTCTTGAATGATTTTTTGTATTTAATCAAGGAAAGATGCATTAATAATAAATTTAAAAAATTCACCCCACAAGGAAGATGTCAATTCAGGAAAAAAATATATCAACACTAGTGTTGAAATTAGTATACGTAGGTTTATGTTCCACTTAATATCTGGTTTCATAGTTTGTCAATAGGCTTATTGCAGTTTACCTTTTTCATATTTTATATATCATAGGAAGAACTAATCCTGGATTGACTTCTAGATTAACCAGAATGAAAAATGTTAAATTTAATCAAGGAAAGATGCATTAAACATAAATTTAAAAAATCCACCCAACAAGGACGATTTCAATTTAAAATAATTCTATAAATTATTTAATGTTTTTATAAAAAAAAGTTAAATACTCCTGATGGGATTTGAACCTGTGACCTTGCGATCTGTAGGCTAGATCTTCATTCTCTACGCTATGACTACCGATAAGATTTGTTGTTTAATACATGATACTTTGTTCAGTGCGGTTTATTTTTTCTGTTAATAGATTTTCCAGTAATTTCAGATGGCGTATTTTCACACTCTAATTCTGAATCACTCGACAAATATAGGATAAATAAGTTAAACACTTTACAATTGCTACTTCCTTAATTTTTTTTTTTAAATAGGGGTGGTCTGTCAAATTGGCCACATATGTTTAAATTAAATAATGTGCCTTGTATTTTAACTCTAGTGTTGAAATATTTTTTTACCACACGCGTGTGATATACGGCGCTTTCTAGCCAAATTAACTGTGCTTTTTTTTTATTTTCATAGGTGGTAGTAGGAAAAAATATTAATATAATATATTAATAAATAAACGTTAACCAGACGAACCTAATGACACTTATTGTAGGCCCCCTGCAAAATTTTAGAACAAAACAACTTGTAAATAATATTTAAATTTCGATATGACCCACGTGTAAAATTGACCAAGAGGTGCCACTGTTCCAAATAATTTATCTCAACTTTAACACAAAATTCTTACTAACAAAAAAAAAACGGACCAAAACTATCCGGGGTAAGTTTTATGTAAGACACGTGAGTTGGAAATTTGAAATTTCAATTTTAAAACCCTTTCGTGTAAGCCAGCTGGTGGTACACGGTGGCTTATTTCTTATGCAATATCTAACATTTTCGCTTTGTAACCCATTTTAATGGAAACTAACTGTTTTTTTTAATTTTACAAAAATATTTTTTTAAAGTTTATAAAAATCTTATTTATTAAAATAAGCTCAATTTATCAACTGGCGGTCTTAGACCAAAATATTGACAGGGATAATCCTTATGTTTAACGGGGGAACCGGGGCATTTATAGCTATTAATATAACGGGATTATTATGCGATTTATAATAGTCGAGGACATTACTAGGTGACGAGGTAACAGCCGAGTCACCCGCAATGTCCGAGACGGTGTTAAATGGCTAATAATCGAGTTGTATTCAAAGCTTTATCGTATCATTGACAACGGCGATGCGAAAATAAAAACAAGGTTTTATGTCATTTCATTTTGGCATTTCAAAAAGTCATCATTAAAATCATTTACGATTTTGATATTCCTGACGATATATTAGCTGCAGCCAATATTATAAGGTTGAACTTGCTTCCGGACAATTCTAAAATCCATTATGAAAAAGAATATCGCCAGTTTTGTGAGTGGCGAAAGAAATTACATGTTCAAGGTGCAGAAGAAGCGTATTGCTGGCGTATTTCGCAAAACTCTCTAAGGAATACTCTGCTTCATCCTTATGGCCGAAATATTCCATGTTACGAGCGACTTTAGAACTTAAGGAAAGAGTGGAAATCGACAAATACGGCGCCTTAATACGTTTCATCAAGAAGAAAAATGTTGGATATAGAGCAAAAAAATCAAAAGTATTTACAAGAGAACAAGTCAACGAATTTGTGTGTTCTGCCTCAGACGAGAAGTTTTTAATGATGAAACTGGCTTTTTTAATTGGAATTGGAGGAGCCTGTCGAACTAATGAATTAGCGAAGATGACCACGGAAGATGTTGACGTTTTAGAGGATAAATGAAAAATAGTTCTAATATTATTTGGTATCTAACGTATTATGCTTTCGTAACTAACGTATTAAATGATGGTAACTAATGTATTATGAGTAACTAAGGTGTTATGTAGGTTTTAGTACGTTTATGATGTTAATAATTATTAATAAAGATATTATATAAAAATGACTTAATCTTCAATGACGATAAAAGTCCTTTAATATCAATTTTTCAAAAGTTTTGTAAATAAAGATGTTCTTTCTGACATCACAGCAAATAACTTGTCAGAATAAAAAAAATGGAAAAGAAACTGCATTTTATTTTCATGGCATTTTATCAAACACTAAAATTATCAAACATATCGCCATTCCTATACCCTTACACATCTCCAAATGGCCCGTTTGTCAAGTAAAAACAGTTAAATCTAGGGTAAAGCATAAAGTCTGTTGACGACATTTGTATTCCCCGTTACCCCACGATTCAAGGAGTAATAAAAAAGAGGACTACTCTAAATCTCGTAATCCGCTTACAATTGTTTTGTGGCCACTGTGAAAGATTGGTCGGAATATTCCGGGAAAGAAAAATAAAAAAAAACGTTTAAATCTAGAAAAAGATTCCCTTTTCGTTAATAGAGTTGGTACGAGAGCGAGAGTTATTTGTGTCTGTTTGAAGGTTGGAGACAATGACGTTTCTTGAAAGGCATTAGAGTTTTGGACTTTCATTGTCTTTGTTTTGAATCAGGACGTTTCAACTAGTAAGTATCTCCAGTCGTCTTCAAGTGAATTGCATCCACTTAACAAAGGTTTCCAGACGTTTCTCATATCTTATAAAGGCTTACTTAAACAACCTGGGTTTTGGTGTATGATGGCAGCTTTCTTAAACTCCTTCTTCCATCAGTGTGTTTTTTTCTGCAGGATTTCGGTCTCTGTCCACATGATTTGATGGCCGTGAGTCCAGGCGTAGTCAGCTGCACCTGATTTTTCGGTTTCTCCTTTTTTGAGTGTTGTTCTTATGTTCTTGACCACGATCACTATGTTATTAATTTTTTTGTAATATTACAAGATGGCAACCACGTACCTTAAAGCGTTTTCGGTTTACTGCTCTCGGGCACTCTGAGAGTGCTCTCTTCGAGATTTGCGTGTTCGATTATCAAAATAAAGTGCTCTCACTCGGAGTAATACGTTCGATTTACAAATCTGGTTACTCTGAATCCGTTAGCGAGTGCTTTTCTTCGATCTGTGTCTGTCCGTAAAAATTTGTACGGAGTAGAGAGGCTTCGCCTGCGCAATGACGTCAATGGCCACACTTTTCCTTTAAAACTGTGAACGGTGTTCTTTTGTAATTTCGCATGTTGTTGTTTCGATATTTTGAACATAAAGTAATATTGTTGTTTAATTTAAAGAAGTATTATTTTTTTATATTAAATTTAAAGGTGTTTTATCATCTGTCATAATTTTAAGAGCAATCATACATTCTATTTACACTCCGTCCGAGGGCGACCGTATTTAGGGTGACAGCAAATCACGGGCGAATCTATGACGTCACAGATCGCTCCTGGAGCACTCTCAGAGTGCTAAACCGAAATCGCTATTACATTCTGAAATTAAAACTTTCATACGCTGTTGTATTTAATGTGGTTTTGTCCGCGATGGGGCGGTGGCTCTTCCTTCGCGCTGGTCGCAAAGCTCCGTCGTCCGATTTGTAACACAGTCGACAAAACTGTTTACATATAAGTTTAGGGATGTAGTAGTATAATTGTTGTACAAACAGTTCGTTTGGTGTTAAAAAAAATCACGAAATTTTAAACAGTATAATTATTTATGCTCATAATATGGGACCTAAACAAGAGCCAAAAAATATATATATATTTATAGAGCAAAGTACAGCTCTAAAAACCTCCATTATAGCCGGAATGATGGCTAACTAAACAAAGAAAAATAAGAAATCAAATTCATAGATCGACTGTCAAGATAAAAAATTATTTCCAAATGTTATTATTGGCCGATATTACAGAAATAAATCGTTTTGTTGATAACTATCGTTTTTATGGCTTCGGCCATTTTGTGTCGTTACTGTTAGATATATTTTATTGGGTTATTTGATCATAGTAAATTAGCCGCTTTATTTCATTGGAGGCTCGCCTGGAAATTTTGGAATTTTTCCGTCTCACTTTGAAGGGTATTCGTTTTAAAAATTGGTGTTAAGTTCGAATGGTTTCAGTGGCGGCGGCTCGCGGTCTTAAAAAATGGTGAAGAGCTAGGTATAGTACGGGTACTTAAACAAACATTGACTAAAAAACCGTGTAACAAAACGTCTCCCTTATCATCATCTGTCCACGACTGAATGAAGTTTCCAACAAATTACAAACTATGTCATTAATTGTGTTCATTTTTTAAACACACAACTAAGTAGGTAGGTGCGTACACTACTGAATTAACTGAAAAATAAAAACAAAACTTTTTAATCAGTAAATCACGTAAAAACGATATCTATAACAGTAAGTTTCGCGAAGCTTTAAAATAAATACCTTAAGGTTAGGCGAAACAATGGTGCATACGACTAATCTATTTTTAAATTGCCCTTCATCATAATGCAAATTATTACATGCTGTTTGCGTGACTGACGTCACGTAGCCATAGCAACGGTGAATATCAAAGCCATGTTGGGCGTTGGGTCTTCACTGGCTTTAAACTAACAGACACGGTCGCTGGGGCGCGTTAAAATGCACGAGTATTTATAATTATTGTCCATGGAAGTTAACCGTGACCTTATTATGAATAGCTACATCCGGATTAAATTATTATTTTTAATTTAAACATATTTTTTTTTAAGGGCTAAAATGGTAGCTGTAAAGGTTTTAATATTTAATATTGTCGATAAACTTTCCTCCTGGTTTTATTTTATGTTTTGGTGAAGAGCCCCTTTACCTACTTCACCTGACGAGCCGCTACTGAATGATTTTCGAAAAAGAATTGGCTCATTTACCATTATTAAATTTGATAGTTTTAATATTTAAATTGTAAGGTTAGTGCTATAATAAATATTATTGATTAATAGAAATGTTGCTAGGTCATACCAGTGTATTTTTTTTTATCTCCATAGCATTGGCGGCTCGTGAGGTAGAGCCAAAACTGATAATAATTTATATATTCTTATTTTTAAAGCAATAGGGAAAATATATTTTCCTACGACCACCTATAAAAATGAGAAAAAAGCACGGTTAACTTGGCTCAAAAGCGTCGAATATCACACGCGAGTTGAAAAAAAATATTTCAACACTAGTGTTGAAATACAAGGCACACTATTTAATTTAAACATAATATGGTGCCAATTTGACAGATCACCCCAATTTATTAAAAAGAACAAATTTTAGAAAGCAGTAATTGTAACATGTTTAACTTATTTATCATGTATTTGTCGAGTGATTCAGAATTAGAGTGTAAAAATACGCCATCTGAAATTATAAAAAATGTTAATAATATACTGGAAAATCTATTACTAGAAAAAACAAATCGCGCTGAAGAGAGTGTCATGTATTAAACAACAAATCTTTATTGGTATCGATAGCGTAGAGAATAGAGCTCTAGCCTATAGATCGCTAGGTTACGGGTTCAAATCCCATCACGAGTTACTTTTTTTTATAAAAATAATGAATAATTTATAGAATTATTTTGAATTGAAATCTTCCTTGTTGGTTGAATTTTTTAAATTTATGTTTAATGCATCTTTTCTTGATTAAATTTAAAATTTCTTATTCTGGTTAATCTAGAAGTCAATCCAGGATTAGTTCTCCTTATGATATATAAAATATGAAAAAGTTAAACTATAAATAAAGGAAAATCCTATTGACAAACTATAAAACCAGATATTAAGTGGAACACAATCCTAAGTATGCTAATTTCAACACTAGTGTTAAAATATTTTCCTTTTGCAAATCAAAGGCTTTTTTAATAATTATTTGTGGTCGTAGGAAAAATAGTGTACATTACTCGTGTAAAAGTGATTATTCTAAAACTCGGAAAATTTCCGCACTCGGCTGACGCCTCGTGTTAAATATCTCCTCGTTTGAAAAGTATCACTTTCATCACTTGTTATATAATATACTATTACAACAAGAATATTGTACAAAATTTTATTTACTTTCATCTATGAATAAAAATATTTAGCAAAAGGCATTTTTAAAAATAAAAATGCACCTGCTATTTAGTTTACTAATCAAGTTTTTTATGTTACCTTTCGCATAGTTACTGTTTCGCATGGTAACTGTCGAAACTTTGTCAAACAAATTCAAAAATATAAAAAGCGTTTTTCAAAATGAGCGATTCTGTTGGAAGTTTACCCTCTGATATAGAAGCAGCGGCAAACGAAGCGATCTCAAGTGTAGTTCCGACAAAATCCAAAGCGCGGTATGAGTTGGAGTATCAGAAGTTTGAAGATTGGTGCAAAGCTAACAAAATAAAGGAGGTGTCTAAGAAAATCCTTTTGGGTTATTTTTCCGTAAAACAACGCTCCCAGAAACCAACTACACTATGGACTCACTACTCAATGTTGAGAACTATGATTTCAGTCAAGAAAAATCAAGATATAATCAGATTTTCTCAACTAATCGCATTTTTGAAAAGAAGTTCAAAGGGTTACAAGTCCAAAAAAACCAAAGTTTTCACAAAGGAAGATGAATGTAAGTTTCTTAGTACTGCAGATGATAAAACATATTTACTTATAAAGTTTGTTATGATAATCAGGATTTTTGGGGCTTGTCGGCGCGAAGAACTAGCTAAGTTAATGTTGGATCATATTGAACACAATGATTTGTATATAAAAATTGTGATTCCATTCTCGAAAACCAAAATTATGCGAGAATTTGTTATAACAGAAGGAAATGTGACAGGTGTCAACTGTTTAAGTATTTCTCGAAAGTATGCTAAACTTCGTCCTATTAATGCAACTCACAGGCGGTTTTTTGTATTCTATCGAAAAGGAAAATGCACCTCCCAGTCTGAAGGATACAGTGGACATTGTTTTAGGAGGTCCTCAGCCACCATTCTAGTTGATCGTGGTGCAGATATGTAGATGTTTAAGCGTCATGGGGGCTGAAAATCCTCTTCTACGGCAGAAGGCTACGTTGGGAATTCTTTAGAAAATAAGAAACAAATAGCAAAGAAGATCATGGGGTCAGACACGGATTTAATGATTGTAAATTCGAACGTAAACGGCTCCATCACATCCACTTCTGGTATACAAATTTCTAACTGTAAAAAGTGTATTATTAATGTTTATAATAAACCTTAAGTGTTATATTTTAATTAATAATTGGTAATTAATTTTATAATTGTAAATAATAAATCATTCTTCTAAAAGGTGTGGTTTTATTTAACAGCAAAATTTTAATAAAACGGGTTTTTTTCCATTACAGCATTAGTGCTGTAAATGCCTTTATTACAGTGCTGTAATTGATGCCCTTACAAAACGATTTACATAACTGTAAAATTCATATTACTAAATGAAAGTAGATAAAATAGCTTAAATTTGTTTTAACGATAGATATCTCACTTGCTCTCACTGTACCCCCCGTAAGCTTCTGTATGATTGAGAATTCCTAAACACCCTTAGCGACTATAAGTTTAAAAGACCAACACAAGCCAGTCTGTTTAAGCAACTTAAACTGAATTTGTAATTAAATTGGACTCAAAAGGATTGAGCAAATGGAGTTTTACACCATCGTCGAAGCAAAATGTGAACTGGACTCCGTAAAACCGATAATCATTAAAACTTTCTTTCTACTAAGCTTTTAATGCTTTTAACAAGCTAAAGGACATTTAACTTTGTATGGGAATGGACTTTTTTTAATGGTTTCGTAAAATTTAGTATTCCTAAATATTTAATTTTTTTCGAGAATGAAGAATACGAAAAAGTATTGATTATAGCTTTATGACACGTACCTACCGTACCCAGTAAAGCTCAGTGTCGTCCGTGTCAATTAAAAAAATAATAATTTTTCGTATTCTCCATCTTTATTTTTGGATTTTTTTTTAGTTGATACGATCGTCACTGTTCATAAAGCTGCAGTCAACACTTTTTCACTGTGTCCATTCTCGAAAACAGGGGGAGGGGGAAGAGTGGGTTTTATAGCAGCGTAATTAACAATATTACGATTTTTAAAATACATTTTTTTTTAGAATGACACTGTGCTGTAGTAGATACAGAGCTGTGAGTAACTTAAGTAACTAGATACTTTTTAGTATCTAGTTACTTAAAGTAACTAGATACTTAGTAACTTAGTTCTTTTTTGAATCATGCCAAAAGTAACTGTAACTTCGTTACTTTTGAAAAGTAACTTGTATCTAGTTACATTTTAGGAGTAACTATACACTTAAAAAGTAACTAGATACTTTAAAAGTAACTAAGATGCTTTTAAAGTAACTAAATTCCTTTTAAAGTAACTTAGTTACTTTAAAAGTAACTAAGTTAGGTACTTTTAAAGTTCCTCTAGGATACCAATTATGCACACGTGCCGTCCATCAGATGATGACCACATATATACATACACTATATTACCAATACAAGCAGCTGCACGAAGCAAGAATACACCCATCGTGCGATTCAAAATAACTTGAGTTGGGGTCCGTGGTGCTTGCGCAGTAAGGAAAAAATTAGGCAACCGACACGATTTCTAACAGAAAGTAAACAAAACCCAAAGTCTCTTGAACAGAACCGGCTCGCCGCGCCGTTGTATTCTTATTTGTCGCCATCTTTTGTTTCGTTCATTCGTGTGTGGTTTTAATTTCCAAGTTTTGGGTGTTAATATTTATAAAACTTTACTTTATACATTTTTTTTGTTAGTTTGTAAGTTGTTGTTAGTCGTTTCCATCTTTTTTTACGTTGTATTCGTTCGGATGTTCCGTGTGTGATTGTGGATATTATTTTTAAGTTTTGGGTGCGAATTTAGGTATAAAACTTTACCAGACATTTTGTTATTGTTAGCAACTTGTGTCTCAAGATGGGTAGAAAAAAGTGCATGATCCTTTTTTGGCTGAATCGCTGTTCAATACCAAGAATAAGGTATTTCAGATATGTAAAATATTGGTTACTTAGTTTTATTTGATCATAAACTGTACACACCCGAACTAACGGGTGAATTTAAATAAAAGCTTGTAAAAACATTTGAAAAGTCGGTCCTGTCAAATGTTTACATCAAGAAGCAAATTTCCGAGCTGCGCAAACTCAACGGACCTTGATCATCTGCCTACAGTGGTGTCATCATCGAATTATGGTATTAGCAATATAGTGTATGTATATACATATGTGATAATGACCAAGGGACGATCGGCGGCCGTTAATCAGATTTTCACGAAGGGACGAGCGGCGAGTCGAGAGCGTCAAACAGCCAACTGGTTGGAACGCGAAATTTCTTGTAACTAGTTACAATCAATGTAACTAGTTACTTTAAAAGTATCTTAGTTACTTTAAAATTATCGTAGTTACAATCAATGTAACTAGTTACTGTAAAAGTATCTTAGTTACTATAACTAGTTACTTTAACTAAGTAGCTAAGAACTAAGTTACTTCTAGGTAAAAGTAGCTATTCCGTATAAGTATCTAGATACATTTGTGCAAAAGTATTGAAAAAGTAACTAGTTACTTTTCTGAAGTAACTTTCATAGCTCTGAGTAGATACAGTAAGTACCTTACATAAAGCTATAACCAACACAATAATAAAATTCAGTTTTATTAGCTTCGTTTTTTAGAAACATCGATTTTAAAATCACTAGATTTTACACAGCTTGATATTTTAACCATAATTATGTACACTAGATTTTACACAGCTTGATATTTTAACCATAATTATATATAAAATAGAGGTAACGTGAAGTCACACCCATTGAACTTAGTGGTCCAAGAGACAGTCTACCCAGTAAACTGAAAATTAAACCGATTGATTGAATTTTGATAAAAATATGAGCTTTTGAAATTCAAGCACCTTTTTTAACCATTCCATAATTATTAATGGACGCAGTGTATTTGCAGTGGCGTGCAATGCTATTTTAACCAGGGTAGGCAAAAATTGCATTAAGGACAAAACTTACCTTCCGTAGCATTCAAGCATCTAAATTTCAAATTTTGTCACAAAATGTCTTGTTTTTGAGTTTGTGGAAAGAACACTGGCAGAAGAAGAATAAAACGGCATATTTTGTAATTTAGTTCAGGTCTTTACTTAAAAATTCTTTTAAAACATCGTCATAAAAATTGGTTTTGCTTTTTAAATCTTGCAAAAGGTCGCTCTCTAGAGAGATTGTTGTTAATTCACTTAAGCTTGTCTCTCCCTGTGTGTTTCGTAAATACGTGTGAATTTAATTTTATCTAGAAAAGGATCGTTCTGCACACGCGCTGCTAGACGGAATAGTAACAATTGACGCCACTATATTTTTTTTTCGAAACCCGACGGCGCAATGTCTAGCAAAAGGGCGAAAACACTAATTATAAATTAAAATCTATCATCTACCTGATTGAACCAATGCTGCCAAAAACGAGGTCAATTATTATTTGAAATATGATGATAAGCTTACTGATTATTAAATATTATGAACCTAGCAGCAAAAAATATTTTAATTGTGACTTAAAAGTGCTTATCATTTTACGATACCTTATCCGTTATCCTTTTAAAAATATCCTAACTAAACTAATTAATAATAAAACTTATAGAGGCGTGGTTTATATTTTATATTGAGAAAGCGAAGTATTTTCCAAACTACGGTAAAACTAAGATTGGCACCAATGCACTTACCAAACGGATGCTTTTTTGGCGCGGGCTGATAGATGAAGGAAGGTAAAAGGTTGCGACGGGTGTATTTGTTACATCTCTTTCTACCCTATTCCCTACCGGCTCTCTCGCTTGCTTTCACTCGTACAAGAGCAGTGCTTTTGCATAAGACGCTAATATACAGCGAGATCTTTGCTTTTAGAACGGTGTTACGGAATGCTTATCTAGTTTAAGATAAAATAAGCAAATAATGTTTTCGTGGAAATAATATAGGATTAGTTTTTCGGTCCTATAATATTATTTAGTATATTATTGTAGAGATAAATTGCCAAAGTTGGATTACACGGATAAAAACTAAATTACAAAAAAAATGTATCTCTTTGTTTTATTGTTCCCAGGGTAGGCAATGCTTTTTTGCCTATAGTGTATGTACGCCATTGTCTATTTGCAATATTCTAATTTTTTTTAATAACTGTTTAAAATATTTCAGTGGGCCAAAGTTGCGAGACAAAAAAGTTTCGCAATTAAAACGAAATGTTTTATTAGAAAAAAATTTAAAATCATCGAAAAATCTTCTTACGCAAATTTAAAACGTATTTTAAATTCTAAACCCCAAGAGGCAAAAGAAAAATACACTAACGCATGAGTTTATTTTCGCAATTTACACCGGCACTTTTAATTAAATGAAATCCCGGCGGCTTTGGAAATTTAGTTTGTTTTAGTCCCGCCATTTGAACAAGTTAGAAACTGGCATTTTCGCTCGGCATCGATATTAATTAAAAACTTTTCTTTCACCTTTTTGTCTACCTTTTTGAACCTTTTAACATTTCATCAAAAAGATGAATTTATTAAAAATTAGAGCATGAGGGGATGAGAAGCTACTCTTTAGTGGTTCTAGTAGGATTTTTTTGTAAAATGTACATACATAGAACGACTCGACATTTGCATTTACGTAGAAAATATTGAATTCAGTAGCGTCCATAAAGTCATTTGGTCAATAATCGCCCTGGGTAATTCTCTTTTCGTGTAACTTAATATTTATTAAGTTTAAAATACATCCGATAAGCCAAACTTCGTTTGATGTCGTTGTTAGTACTTCTAGTCACCCGTACTCACATAAAGTCTCGGCATATAATTCTTTTATTCACAGACTTATGAATATTCCATTATCAAAAGAAAACTACGATAAGGAACTTAACATTATTAAACAAATTGCTTTAAATAATGGTTACCAACCCAAGATGATAGATGATATTATTACCAAGAAACATTACAACAAAGGAATTAGATTAGCATACCCGGGTTCAGAACACACCAATAATATTACATACAAATCTTTAACATACAATGGTAGGATTACTAAACATATTGCAGAACACTTATCAAAGCGTAATATAAGAATTGCATATAAAACAAATAATAAGTTAGGAAAATTCATAAAAAATAAAAAAAATAAAAATAACAAAGACGCTAAATGTGGAGTATATAAACTAAAATGTGGAAGTTGGCCTAAAATTTACATAGGACAAACAGGTAGATGTTTTAATAAACGCATTAAAGAACATAAATATAGTTATAACAAAAATAATACAGATTCTCATTATGCATTACACTTAAATACAGAAAAACATAATTTTGACTATAATTTCCAAATATTACACCAAGAAAATAAATCTATGAAGTTAAATCTACTTGAGTTAATGGAAATAAACAAATATAAAAAATTGAATGTTTTATTAAATGATCAATTGGACTTGAATAGTTCCCCATTATTAAACTTAAATGTTACACCCTGTATTCGTTTAGGTAATTACTTCATCTATTGTTTACCCTTGTCGGGTTTTTCCTTCTTAGTGTTCATTAAATAATAAAATTATGGTTTATTTAGATATTTGATTTGTTTACGGGCTAAAGTTATTATTTTATTACATTCTAATAATTTTGAAAATGTTGAAAAATCTGTTAATCTTAGTTAGATTAGACCATCTGACGAAGACACTGTGTGTCGAAACAATTGTTATGGCAATTTAAAATAAATAGTGGAAATTATAGCAGTTTTGTTGCTCATTAATATTATATAATGAATTTCCATCAAGTATCGGCTACTTCAGTAGAATATTTTCGTGTACTTATATTAATTTAATTACTATTACTTCTAAAATATTCCGAGTAACCTGCACGCTCTGCTAAATAAGCAAACTATTTATCTCCGGACCGCAGATTTGGTGACCATCCCTCTAGAATAATGTGTGTGAGCGAGAAAGAAATAAACACGTGCTACCACTTAAACAAGAGACGAAGAAAACTATGTAGTACTTTGCCACTATGTGAGCTTTTTCCAAATAGCTTTTTGATTGAAGTTCTGATGGAAGTTACAATGCTATAGAAACCTGTGGCAGAAAGACCTTAAGGGTTACGTTGAAGGAGTACCTATAGTCTATTTCAGAAAGGTGTAGAGCAGGGGTTCCTAAACTTATTTTGTCTACTGCCCACTTTGAGAATAAATTATTTTTTAGCGCCCCCATTTTTTCACCTACTTAAAAACCACTATAACTTCAAATTAAATTAATTAATTATTGTAAGCTATATTAGCGGAGATTAAACATTCATTCTAAACGAGACTTTTGCTATAACCCGCAAGAGTTAACTTTGAGACCTGAGCGCAGTAGGTAGTACACAACGGCGCTTAGGTCTCAAGTTAACTCTTACGGGCTATTTCTGCCAATGAGAATAATTATTGAAAAGCAACTTTATAGTATTCAGACAGTAATCGAGAGTCGAGAGCTCAGTGGTTGCTAAGAGTCCTCCTAGCTAGATAAAACTACAAATCGCCCCCCAAGTCTCTACTCAACGCCCCATTTTTTTTCTGGGTTTCTTAACGTCGCCCTTTAGGCCTGCAGCGCCCACAAGGGGGCGTTATTGCCCACTTTGGTAAAGGCTAAAAAAAAAACACCCTGTACAAAATTTTCAGTACCTACTTAAAGATTTAAGACAGTTTTTCTAGCCCTAAACTTAAGAGCTTCCAAGAAATTTTCGATTTTCGATACTCTTATTGAGAAATACAGGTAATTTTTTACTATCATGTTTTTTCCAAAATTTTAAGAATTTTGCATTTTGTTTGGCAACGTTGCAAAAAATTAAAAAACTAAATATGGCGTCATATGGACAATTTTGTAAGGAAACAAAAAATGCTAAAATATATAGGGTGTTCCATTTAAAAAAATGTATCTTTTTATTGTCCTACTTTTTTGGACCATCCTGTATGTTTAAAAATAATTTTAGAACATATATTTTTTTATACTTCACAACTTTTATTAAAACTTTTTTTTTGATATCTTTAATAGTAGAGACGGTATATTACTTTGTCAGACAAATGGGCCACCCTGTATATACATTTAACAATAAAGAGAATAAAAAAGCACACATGTATCAGCTTCGCGTAAAAATTCCTTCGAATTTCGTAACATTTCTCTTTATAAGACAAAATATATTTTTAAAGGGTTTCTTTTGTAAAAATGGGCCCTATGAGTAGGTTCGTCCCTGAGGTACAATTTTAAACCTGTTTCTTTTTCTTTGCTCTTCGAAGGATTTCCCTTTAGATCGCGGATTGGTTTAATTTCGTATCTTTTCTGTTTGTTTAGAAATGTTTTTGTAAAAAATAAAAAAAAATTATTTAATGTTTAAACAGACATCTTTTATTGTTATCAGGGTTAAACTGAATAATGCCATTAAGGGCAATCTATCACCTAGATACACCAGGAGAAATTCAGTATTTCATAGGTATTTCTATCCCAAAATTGTATATTTAGCCACCTCTAGTTCATGGTAGTTAGGGGAGGTTGGGGGATTTAGCGTCCGGTCGCCTCTTAAAAAATGATGAAGAGCTAGGTATAGTGTGGGTACTTAAACAAACATTGACTAAAAACCCGTGTAACAAATGGTCTCTCTTATCCTCATCTGTCCAACGACCGAATGGAGTTTCCAACAAATTACAAACTATGTCTATAATTGGGTTCATTTTTAAAACACACAACTAAGTAGGTACGTACACTACTGAACTACAAAACTTTTTAATCACACAGTAAATCACGTAAAAACGATATTTATATCCATAAGTTTCGTAAAGTCTCAAAATAAATACCTTAAGGTTAGGCGAACCAATGCTAAAACAATGGTGCATACGACTGATCTAAATTGCTTTTCATTATAATGAAAATTGTTACATACTGTTTGCGTGACTGACGTCACGTAACCATAGCAACGGTGCATATCAAAGCCATGTTGAGCGTTTGGTCTTCACTTGCTTTGAGTTAACGGACGACGGTCGGCTGGGGCGCGCCAAAATGCACAAGTGTTTAAAACTATTGTCCATCTGAGTTAACCGTGGCCCTATTATGCATAGCTACATTCAGATTAAATTAATATTATTAATTCGAATATAATTATTTTTTAAGGGCTAAAATGGTAGCTGTATTGGTACATTAATATTTAATATCGTCGAAAAACTTTCCTCCTGGTTTTATTTATTTTTTGATGAAGGGCCCCTTCAACTATTTCACCTGATGAGCCGCCACTGTTAGCTCTAGATTAAAATGATTACAGAACATATAAATAAAAAACACGTACCATTAGTCAGCTTTGCCATCCTTCAATAAGGTTAACAAATGAAAATATTTCTTTGTGAAAACTCAACGATGTTCTTGAGGCCTTTAAAAGTGGAAAAAGAAAATTTATTTTGCAATAAATTTTAGTAAAATTCTGTTTTATGTCGATACGGGTTTGTATTGTAGTGTATCCTTTAATACATAATATTATTTCATTTATTATGTTTTGAAGATTGAAGGGTTCCCCTTTTCAATTTTATTTTCCTACATAAAACATAAATGCAATATTTGGATATTGAAAATTAATATTTCTTCCGATTTATTTATTATTTTTACCAATCAATGAAACATAGGTGTATTAAAATAAACTGAAAATTTGAAGAAATAGTCCATACTTGAAGTGGAGTGGAAATTTAGAAGGTAAGAAATAAGAACATAAAGTCTTCCTCCACTGTTATATTAAAGCAAGTAAATATTTTACAAAACTTCTCTACATGTTTCGAATGTAGAAACATTCATCTTCAGGAGAACAAATATAATAAAAAGAAGAAAAACTAGTAGATATCATCCTAACTGAGCGACAAGATTGAAGGTTTAATGAAAAAATGAGTAGAACGGTGAGAAAATAGGTGCACACGTTGCATTGTAAAAAGAAAAATATGTCGGTTTTAAGGCTCAAGGCACTATAAGAGTTGGAATGTTAAATAAAAGTTTGACATCTGTGTGTGAAAAAACTGTTGAAGGACATAGAACTGAAGTGAAAGGGAATAATCATTTATGAAAAGAAAATTGATGGCTGGTCATTTGAAACTATGGAAAAGAAGTGGATGTGTGAGGAAGATGTCTCTTTTTCAGGTTTCCCATCTAAGTTAAGACTACCCTTCGTTTATATTTTTAATACTTATCTTCTTCACACATCCACTTCTTCTCCATAGTTTCAAATGATCAGCCATCAATTAAGTCTTATGGTTATTGCCTTAGACCTAGAACGAAATACTGTAAAACAGAAAAAAAATTATGTGATGTGCTTATGTTTTTGTTTCAGAAACAATTACATTTTTTTTTAATGTTTAGAAAATCTGATGATGCTAGTTCCAGGCAAAAAATGTTCAGGACCATAATGAAACGAAAAAGATAATTTGAAAATAGTATATTGTTTTATTAGGAGTAAAAGCGATACTTTTCTGACGAGTCTGTACATACTTTTTTTTCTTCAGACGTTGTTTAAATATGAAAACACAAAGATACAAAATGTTTTAATTGTTTTATTTAAAAATTTTAAGTTTTGAGAAGGGGCTAGCGTTACTATGGATTTATTATTATATTGTTTGATAGCGACGTGCCATTCGATTTGACAAGTGTCAGCATTCATTATTGCGTAACTTTATTTAATTTTTATCCTTTTAAAAATAGAATTTTTTAAAACTACAGTTACTTCAAATTAAAATGTCAGACCCCCGGAGGTTGCCAAAATTGCAGCAAATGTTGCGAACAATTTGCTGCCAATAAAATCCAGTGGTGTTTACGAAGCTGCGTTTAAAAGATTCCAGGCATGGTGCAATGAGAAAAACACCAAAAATAATTCTGAAAATGTACTCTTGGCATATTTTTCGGAACTAGCGAGCAATCAAAAAATGAAAGGTTCAACAATGTGGTCACATTATTCTATGTTAAGATCAATGCTAAATATTAGACAAGGAATAGACATAAGCAAGTATTTGAAGCTACGAGCTTTTTTAAAGAAGCAAAACGAAGGCTACATTCCCAAAAAAGCTAAAGTATTCACCAGGGAACAGTTTGAAAAATTTCTATCTGAAGCTCCTAATCAGCAATATTTGGGAATTAAGGTAAATTTAGGTATTACCTCAAAGTATACAAATTTTTTATAAAGGTAATATATATAATTTTTAGATTGTTTTGGTTATTGGAATATCGGGTGCATGCCGATGTGAAGAAATGGTGAAAATGGTCGTTGATGACATACAAGACTTAGGATCTGCGATTCACATAAGAATTCCTAATAATAAAACTAGGAAACCGCGGTCGTTTACTATTGTTGGGGAGCAATATTTAAGCATTTATAAAAACTATGCATCATTACGCCCGGAAGGTATGCGCGAGAAGAGATTTTTTTTTAAATTTGTAAATGGTCGGTGTTGTCGCAAGGTAATGGGAATTCATAAAATAAGTGCTGTTCCTAAGGAAGCAGCAGTGTTTTTAAAACTACCAGGTGCAATAGAGTACACCGGCCATTGTCTAAGGAGAACTTCAGCTACACTGCTTGTAGATGCGGGGGCAGACTGTAGCTGAAGGGTACATCGATGAATCGATGACCAATAAGAAAGACATTGCAAAAAAAATTTTACAACCAAATAATAATAAATCAATTACTAATAATTTAAATACTGCAATAAATTCGACAGAAAGTGGTTTCACTGAGAGTTCAACACTAGAAAATACCGAAACAACCAACCAACAGGCCATCGTAACAAGCAGTCTTAATTTTTCTGGGGCTACAATTAATAATTGTACTTTTAATGTTGTATTTAAATAGTTATGTAGGGCCAATATGGGTAAACGCACCTCCTTAAACAAATTTAACTTTATTATTATTATTTATTATTATAGGGATTAACATAGTTTTTGAATGCTAGTGCTATTACCCTAAAAGTACATTTACCCTAAGTCACATTGCTGTACTTTATTTTTATTAAAATAAATAAAGTATGTTTATAACTTTCTGGTATTATTTAATATATACACTCACCGGCACAAAATTCCGCCACCCTAAAATTTTGGCCAAGTTTGATGTTTTCTAACTTATTTATTTTTTATCCGATTTTCATGCTTTTTTTATCAGTTTGTAGATGCATTTATTCTGTTTTTCTTTAATTATTTTATAAAATATAATTTTTCGATTAGGTTATATTATTATACAGGAGGAAATCAAAATGTTGTTATTTATCGTAATTTCAAAACACCCTGTAGGGAAATTGAGGTGGATAATTTTGTTTGCATACTATCTCTTGTAATCTCTGATGTATTCTAAACATTTCTTTTTTTGATTCATTCCATTATCTCATTTCTTCTGAGAGCTGCAAAATTTTAAATAAAACGCTGATTTGAAGCCTAATTTTATTAAGAAAAACAAACACTAGGTATATCATAAAGTTAATAAACAATTTAATAACGTGTATTTCCTCCTCTCGTAGCAATGACAGCTTGCAGTCTTCGTGACATCGAATGAATAAGATCACTTATTCTTTCTTGAGGAATGGCTTGATATTCTTCGTTTAGCGCCAGTCTTAAGTCTTGCAAGGTTTGTGGTTGTACAGGACGACGACGAACGGCCCTTTTAAGTTGATCCCAAAGATGTTCGATTGGGTTGAGATCCGGGATACATGCAGGCCATTCCAATCTTGGAAGTCCAACTTCATCCAGATATTCGCTTACTACATGTGCAACGTGAGGTCTAGCATTATCATGCATTAATGTAAATTGGTTCCCAATAAAAGGAGCAAATGGAACAACAACTTCTTGGAGAATTTCCTCAATGTAACGGTGGGCGGTTAGAGCTCCATTTTCAACAAATACAAGATTGGTGCGTGCTTCGGTAGAAATACCCGCCCAAATTATGACTGAACCGCCATGATATGAGATTCGTTCTGATATGGTGCAGTCAGCATATCTTTCATTTCTACGTCTGTATACCCGCTCACGACCATCCGGCGACCTTAAACAAACCCTGGATTCATCTGTGAATAGTACGTTTCCCCACTGTTCTAGAGTCCAGTCAGAATGCGATCTTGCAAACCTCAGTCGGTGTTGTCGATGCCGAGGAATTAATCGTGGACATATTGTTGGCCTTCGTGAATGAAGCCCATTTTCTGCCAATCTTCTACGTATCGTTCTTTCACTTACATTCACTCGACGAATCATTTGCAAGTCATTTTTTAGACACACTGCAGTAGATCTTCGATCTCTTAAAGAACTAATGATAACAAAGTGATCATCAGCTGCAGTGGTCATTCTCTTTCTGCCAGAGCCTTGCTGTCTAGTAAAAATTCCCGTCTGTAAATACCTATTCCAGGCATCTCGAACTGTAGACCGCGGAATTCTCAGAGTACGTGCGACATAACTTTTGCTACGACCATCCTCTATTAACGCAACAATTCTACCCACGTCTGCTGGAGTTAATACCATATTGACACACAACAAATTATAATATTGTCACTGTCAAACATTCTGCCACAATAAATCGCGGCCTTAGCTAACCTGGATAATTTTTACCCTAAAGCTTGACATACATTTTCAAAAAATAACAGCGTTTCATTTAAAATCTTGCAGCTCTCAGCAAAAATTAGATATTGGAATGAATCAAAAAAGGAATGTTTAGAATACATCAGCGATTACAAGAGATAGTATGTAAACAAAATTATCCACCTCAATTTCCCTACAGGGTGTTTTGAAATTACGACAAAAAACAACACTTTGATTTCCTCCTGTATAATATAGTATAATCGAAAAATTATACTTTATAAAATAATTAAAGAAAACCAGAATAACTGGATCTACAAACTGATAAAAAAATCATGAAAATCGGATAAAAAATAAATAAGTTATAAAACATCTAAAAACTTGGCTAAAATTTCAGGGTGGCGGAATTTTGTGCCGGTGAGTGTATTTAGTCATGAGAACACAGTCATACTTTTACTTCCGCTGCTATTGGCAACGGAAGAAAAAGTAAATACTTTTTCTTCCGTTGCCAAAAGCAAACGCCTTCTGACGAAAAAGTAGAACTTTAACGTCAAAAAATTAGTAGAAAAACGTCAAGTTTATTGACATTTGAAGAATAATATGTTATTAGATGATAAAACGTTAAAATTTCAAAAATTTGTACATTGTATTAAATTTCTAAAGATTAGAAATTCCTAAAACTGCATTTAAAATTCAAGGTCCGTATTTAGAAAAATTGACTTAAGGTTGGTAACTAAAGAACGAAACGTCGAATTTGAAAACTAATAACGCCATCTTGTAGAACATAAAAAACGACTAAAACAACGTGTTTTTTATTTTTTTCCCAAGTTAAAAAGGAAAGCGCAAAAAATTAAAACCCAAAAATGGAAATTTCAGTTTTTTTCGGATATCTCCGAAAGCATTCGGACTAATTACAATTTTTTTCACCAAATTATTAAGCCCCAAAATACACAATTTTGCCTCAATTTGACCATCTTCGTATCCTTTACCGTTAACGAGATTCCCTTGTACGCACACGAATTTGTGGCATCCTGTATGTAGTGGAATCGGCCGGCCGGCCGTTATATCGCCGGCAAATTCCGGCCGGCCGACTGACCGTGAGAGTGACTACTTTAGAAGAGTTATAGAATAAAGAAATAAATTTTTCAAATATTTCTCGACACAATGGGGTTTTCTACCTTCGTGCCGCGAAGAACCGGGGACCCGTGCCAGTTATAAAAATAGTAAAATGCTTATATTTTTTTGCTCGTCGGGGGGTGTAACCCCCTCAGCGGTACGCCTCCTGGTGTAAAGTTAATTAAAAAAAGCAATTTTCCATTTAGACCCAAAAAATCGAAATAAACCGAACAAACACATGGCAGCGCACCTAACTCACGTAGGGTTAGCGTTTCATTACAAAGTTACACGATAACTCTAATTAAACGAAATCCCAACGGCCGGCAAGCCGCTTTGGCAAATTTAGTTTGTTTTTAATCCGTCATTTGTACTAGAATCGGGGAGTAAATTTAAATTAGCTAAAAAGAGTGGTGGAATAGGTTTAAACAGGTTTAACAGTTAAACCATAAGCTAATATTTTAAATATAAAATATCAACGACCGCGACTGCTTTCTGTGGGGTGATTTGGAGGCTGGGGTTTATACCCTCTTAAAAATTGCATTGTATTTTCAAGAATAATCGACATGTTAAAGCATATGTATGTATATGTCTTTATCTACTTTCATTTAGTAATATGAAGGGCATCTATTACAGCACTAGTGCTGTAATGGAAAAAAACGGTTTTATTAAAATTTTGCTGTTAAATAAAACTAGACTTTTTAGAAAAATGATTTATTATTAACAATTATAAAATTAATTACCGATTATTAATTAAAATATATCTTGATTTTTCTTGACTGAAATCGTAGTTCTCAATATTGAGTAGTGAATCCATAGTGTAGATGGTTTCTGGGAGCGTTGCTTTACTGAAAAATAACCCAAAAGGATTTTCTCAGATACCTCCTTTATTTTGTTAGCTTTGCACCAATCTTCAAACTTCTGATACTCTAACTCATACCGCGCCTTGGATTTTGTCGGAACTAAACTTGAGATCGCTTCGTTTGCCGCTGCTTCTATATCAGAGGGTAAACTTCCATCAGAATCGCTCATTTTGAAAAACGCTTTTTATATTTTTGAATTTGTTTGACAAAGTTTCGACAGTAACCATGCGAAACAGTAACAATGTGAAAGGTAACATAAAAAACTTGATTAGTAAACTTAATATCAAGTGCATTTTTACAGGTGCATTTTTATTTTTAAAAATGCCTTTTGGCAAATATTTTTATTCATAGATGAAAGTAGATAAAATTTTGTACAATATTCTTGTTGTAAATTCATATTACTACACTCGATGTTTTTTTGAACTCGGCTGACGCCTCGTTTGACAACTTTAACATCTCGTGTTGTAATATGAATCTTTACAACACTTATATCGTAAAAAACTATTATTTTGTCATACGTCAGTCATTTTTTAACGAATTTGCATGTACGATCTCTTATTCTGTTCAGAAATGTTTAAGATTTCAGAATCTTGTAAGTAAAGATATACAGTGCTATTCAAAAAAGTTCCAGGAAGTTTCAAAGTTTAACCAAGTTGAGGTGTGTCCGCCATTTTATGTTTTCAACAGAGGTCATAAATATGACGTTAGCAGTCTCTCTTGGTCCTTCCTATCTCAAATAGGATAAAAATCTATAAAATCGGTTTATGAATAGAACAGTTAATATATAAAAGCAAGATTCCGTATAATACCTATACAGAGTATACAGGGTCCTGCACCTCACCTCCCGTCTTCTATAGCTCACATATTAATTAAGTTAGGATTTTGATATTTTTCACACTTTACCTGTATTCTAGGGCGCATTTCAGGAAAATATTTTTGTTTATACATGGTGTTCCAAAAAAGTGTAACGTCATAAGGATCTATTTTTTTAGATTACATGCTGTATATTATTATATTCTTACTTATTTGGATGCCTCTTATAGTTGCCTGAATATCCCCAATATTTTAATGAAATCGGTTCAGTATTATAGGCGAAAAAAAATAAACACTAGGAAAAATCAGGTTTGCACCACTGGTATCAAAAAATAGATAGATTTTCATATAAGGAGCATGTGAAGAGAACTCTTTTTTGTCACTTTAGTAAACGTTAATTCCAATTGTTTTTCAAAGCTACCTTTGATATTTATTCAATGACTGTTGGAATAGTTGATTAAACAAGTTTTCTGCAAATAAGTTTTGATGCGTTAAAAATTTTAATATGGTCGTAATTAGGACAAATGTTTGATTTATAATAATATACAGGGGTTTCAATTTCAAATAAGAAAAATAAAATGATTTAAACGTCCCCAAGTTTGACTAAACTTTGGACACCCTGTACAATTCGTATTAATCAAACTTGGTTAACGAGACTGTTCGACCTTATTTATTAAGCAACTTTGTATAATTTTAGTACCGAGGCATTAATTTTTAAAAGCAGTAGTGAAAAACGGTGTGTGTTTATGTTTTTTCGCCTATAATACCAAACCGATTTCATTAAAATTTTGGGGGTATGTAGGCAACTATAAGAGGCATCCAAGTAAGTAAGAATATTTATGGCATGTAATCTAAAAAAATAGATCCTTATGACGTCACACCTTTCTGGAACACCTTGTATAAACAAAAATATTTTCCTGAAATGCATCCTAGGATACAGGTAAAGTCTGCAAAATATCAAAATCGTAACTTAATTAATAAGTGGGCTATAGAACACGGGAGGTGAGGTGCAGGACCCTGTATAGTAATTATCAAGAACGCAAACATGACCTAATTTTTTTCATTTGCCATTAAGTTTAATGTTTACCCAACATTAAAAATGACAAAAATACTACGACCTGATATTTTTAAACTCTACTAACAAATAATATTAGTATTTAACCGCTAAAATTTAAGGCCAAATCAAACGGGTCAACCTGAACCTACCAACCTTTTCGTAACTGGAAATCTCATTTTTTTTCATACACTGGGGTTTGTTTGTAACATTCTCACTATTAAAAAGTAAGTAAATAGGCAAGAGCCCCTCAGGGAATATTTTTAATTAAAAGTGCTGTGCAACTTGGTCAATAACCTGTGAATAGCCACTTGCTGCTTTGCACCTAATTACTATTTGAACGGTTTCACCTTTTCAAGGTCTAGACAGAAAATGGCTAATAAAAATAATTAAGTAATATCTGTGTTTTCTTTACTTAAGAGCGAAGACTACCCTAGCAGGTTATCATGATTGACTGCATCGGCCTCTCTCGGTCAAAAATGTAAGCTAATCGAAATAATACTTTACGCCAAATCTGGCAACAACGCCGATAACCTTCATAATTTATAATATTTTATTTTAATTTTTAAATTCAGGACAAGCCAGTACGGAGAGATGAGTCATCATCATCCTGGTAAGAAAATGATCTATGGAGGTATAAAATATGAGGGACCCGACGCAGAGTTATTAAGTTAGGCATTTCATGTTTTGCACATTTTACCAGTATCCTAGGAAGCGTTTCCAAAAATATTTTTGATTATACAGGGTGTCCCAAAAAGTGTGACGTCGTGATATATTTTAAAAAATTACATATTATATAGGTATACTTTCTTGCTACTTTGGACACTTTATTTATTATTATATATTTACCCACATACAAGTATTTTATAGAAATCGGTTCAGTGATATCAGCGAAAAGAAAATAAAATAAAAAAATAGATCTGAATAACCAGTTTTAAGAGCCATCAATCATCATCATCACTAAGGTAAGAAAATGGTCTATGGAGGTATAAAATATCTAGGACGAGGCAGAATTATTAATTAAATTACTCGTTTGGTATTTTGCTGACTTTACCAGTATCCTATGAAGCGTTTCGAGAAAATATGTTTCATTATATAGGGTATCCCAAAAAAAGTGTGACGTCATGATGATATCAGCGAAAAAATAAAGAAAAAAAGTGTAGAACCATTGGTTAAAAATAAATAAAATATAAAAATAGTGTCTCATTAAGAAAATTATACAAGGTACTTAATAAATAAGGTGTAACAGTCTCGTAAACAAAGTTTAATTAATATGAATTATACAGGGTGTCCAAAGTTTAGTGTCAATCTTTAAAACACTTTATAATTTTTATTTTCAATTGGAGTCACTGTATATTCTTACGTCATTCCATGCAGATTTAATAATTAATTAAATTAATTAATTTAATATTTTTTCCATTATGACATGTCCAAAATAGTACATTATACGGAAACAAGGTATATTTCTTAATCCCGAAGGCACAGTTTAGTGTACAAGCCACAGACAAGGGCATCAAAAGCACAGATATACTCTTTAGTCCAGTGGCAAATACTATTTTTGCACTTTGCAATAAAATCATAACATAATTATTATTTACACAGACGTAGTAATGTTCATATTTTATATTTTGAATTGCTGTTCAAAATTTTGGGAAAATAAATTTTTAAATATTCGAGGGGATAAAACTGTTATTACAACTCCTGTGGAGGGGTTAAAAATTATTTAAGCCCAGCGCAGCGATTAGAAGATTTAATTGACAAAAAATCGTGTTTTTTCTGTAACCCATAAAATTACACTTTAGTCCTCAAAATAGGAACTAAATAAGATACTTTAGCAACAAGTTTTAAGGATCAAATACGCGACTAGCGCGAGGGCGTCCGCGAAGCGTCTGCCGCGCAAACGACGCTGCACATACTTTCTTATAGGACAAATTATTTTTTATTTTTTGAAACGTATGTGTGTTACAATAACAAGGCAAATTTAAAATGATTTAAAAAAACCTATTTTTTCATCGTAAATGGGTGTAATTACATATTTAAACGTGGTTTTTAGTTCTGATCAACTTTTTTTAATAACAATTTTCGATATTGTCAGAAATAAAGGTACTTTGCTCTTGGGCAAAATTCATATTTTTTGAGAAACCTCGTATAATACGTCTAGAAGAATTTAGTATCTGCTAGTTGGATTTTAGGTTTTAGACCATGCAGAAGTTTTTATGAGGAATAACTTTTTTTCGTAAAATTAATAATAAAAAAGTTTTCCATATGGTTCCAACTTCCAACTTACGGAGACATACTGTATATAGTGGTTTCAGTAATTATTTGCATATAACAAAAAATCAATAAGTCGATTCTTATTCTAATTTAAAATATTCAACTTTTTCTTTCAAAACTTGTATTTAGACTATTACTTTATAAACAACCGAGTAAGTAAGTAAACAACTTTGTTCAATATAATTTTTGCTAAAAATAATAAATATTGTTACTTTTCTGTCGAAGCATTTTCCTGTTTTCCTAATTTATTAACACCCTATACTTATAGGTATATCTGATCTAAAATATATAATATTAATACGGCCAACTGATTTTCTCAACAAGTAGACATTTTTTGTTAAGAATGACTTTTGGTCCTAAAATCAACAATAAAGATTTTTTTCTATTGTCCACTCCTCGAACACACTCAACTGTATATTATAGTATCTACTCAAACTTTTGACATTTTTTTCTAGCAAACATTCTATCCCCTATTCTCTCTCACTCTTTTGTTTTTTAACAAATATAGCCCTAGCCTATATGTATTATAAGCAACCTAACTACTTATAGTATTCACAATTTATTTTAAAATTCCTCCCTTATGATGAAAACATGTTATACTTACAACTTTTTACGAAGCTGTCGCCTACTTTTCCGCCTTTTAGATAAGTTTAGACCTTTCGCCATTATTTTATTGTTTGTAACAGAAACAGATAAATAAACAAATTAACCAAACACAAAGAGTAAAAAAGTCAATAGGTCCACAGTAAGCACTTACTCACTTACACTACCACAAAAGATGCACAATCAGTTCATAATAATTGTCAACAATATCATATTATAATCTGTACGGCACGAACAATCCGGTACATCCCATTAAAACTACGAAACGATATATAAAACAAAACAAGAAAAATGACGTCAATACATATCCTTGTGAATACCCGTCGCCGTGTCACAAAGAACCGAGCTGATGCTTTTAGCAATTTCCCACGTTGCCAAATGGTTACCAAATGGAAAGGGCGGTAATATAAATATGACCAGTTGAATTTTCATTTTATTTTGAAATATGATGGAATATTTGTACAATGGCACGTACAAGAGTAGGAAATATTCATACAAATTCTAGGTATTTGCTCAGTTTTTAATTTGTTTGCCTATAAAACGGTTTAAATTGACATTTAAATAAAATAATTACGATAATTAACACACGGTTTTGAATCTCGTAATGTGAAGCAAACTCCATGAAGAAATATACGATTTTACAACTTTTAGCCCAAAAGAAAATTACAAATAATTTAACGTAATTCTTACAAATGAAATAATCTATCTGCCATAAGTTTTACACGGGAAATTGTTTAGCTGATAGAATGGCGAAGGTAAATTAATTATTTGTGTAGTCTTCGGTCTTAAGGGTATTCAGTAACCGTATCTATGTATTTTGTTCAAGATTTTTCAAACTTTTAGCCTTTATTTTTGTTTCCATCAACATATTTGTAACTAACAAAAATATATTTATGCCCTTAAACATACACTTCTCATATAATGTTTAGCTGTATCCCACTCAATGAAGTATCTCAGAGCTCTGTCCTGGAGTCCCAATCTCAATAATATAGGGTGTTATGGAAATAAATTATTATATTAAAAGGGTAACTCTGATGTATGTCTTAGATAGCACCTAAACTATCAAAGATAGGGGAAAAAGTGTAATACAAAAGTTAAAGGGTTTTTTAGAATACATAATATAAAAATATTTTCTAATCTACAGGGTGGTCCTAAAAAGTGGTACTGAATAATAAAAAAGAAAATTAAATGGGACACCCAGTATAATTTTCTAGAATATGATTCAATGGAATAAGGACTTTGCAACCCTATTAAAATTTTTGACGTAAAATGCAACGTTGCCAAGTAATTAATTTTTTTCCGAAATTTTAAGGGTATCGTTAAAAAATCATAGCAACCTGTGGATTCACCCTAGGCAAATATAATTTACGTTGTAAGTACTTTGAGGTACGATATTTTGATCTATAATAACGTTTTTTAAATCTCTTATACAGAGCGTTCATTACAAGTTGGATAACTCGATAGTTTTAATAATGCTTTATTTCAATTTTTTTAAATGAAACCCCCCCTAACTTTTTTAGGCAAAAGAATTTATGTTTCGAAAATCTTACTTTTTTGTTACACATGTCATAATAATATATCTAAATATCACAGTTTTTGAAATATTTTAGGATTTGTCTTAAATCAGGGTAAAAAAGGAAAGTTCTAATTAAACTATTTAGTCAAGATAGAAGATTGCTTTGGAACAAAAAATAAATAATTGTCATTGCCAAATTATTTCGCTAACATTTTGTGCTTTATTACTGCTTAAATTTTAGTTTCCTAAACTAACGTTATCGAAACAGAAAAATATGAATTTTTCAAGAGAAGAACTAGTTGACATGATCTACGTTTTGGGCGAGAGCGACAAAAATACATTTCTGGTTTCCAAAGTATACGCAGAAAAATATCCACTTAGAACTTATCCTGATCAAAAATCGTTTTCTGTACTAACTTTATCATAACTCATATTTTTCTATTTCGATAGTTTAGGTAATATCTAAGACAGACACCTTACTGACACACCCTGTATAATTTTTTAAATAGACCGTCTAAAAAGTTGTATACAGGGTGTCACTAACAGGTGCGGAAAAGCTACCACAAGTTCCTGAGGCGCAAATATAACGATCTAACCCAACTTACCTTAGTCCAAAATTGGATGATTTCGGAGATACAGAGTGTCAAAAGTTCAATTTGGTTTTCAGTTTTTATAAATAATTTTTTAATAATTGGTGTATTGTCACAATATTCGGCTTGGGAGGGTTTTGTGGGATAAGAAATTGGAATCTGCTCTCATTTGTATTGTAAAGTTTAGATGGCGCCACCTGTGGTACCTTGCACATATTTAAAACAAAATAACTTTTTTTGAGCCACCCTATATTTAACTTTTAACGAAAAATTCGGATTCTCCGACGTCTTTTACTTTAAAAAGGTATACGTGGTAAGAGTTGATTTGAGCAGCTGTTTTTGAGATATCTGGATAGGGAATAAAATAATTAATAACACATTTATGTACTATTGTGCCGATAAAAAACTGGGACAAGAGATTTACAAAAACAATGTAAGAAATACATATCCCCTAGACTATAAAAGGTGTCTAGAGCTAAAAAGGAAAAACATTCAAAATTTAAAAAGTAACCTAGGTTACTCCCAAGCCAAATATTGTGACAATACACCAATTATTATTAAAAAAATTATTTATAAAAAATGAAAACCAAATTGAACTTTTGACAATCTGTATCTCCGAAATCATCCACTTTTGGACTAAGGTAAGTTGGGTTAGATCGTCAGGAACTTGTGGTAGCTTTTTTCCTCACATTTTAAAGACACCCTGTATAAGGAGCCCTAAAATCTTTCCACACGTCAATGAGAGCAATTATGCAATTATCATAAATCTGGAAGCATTTTTCTGTCTTTTAATACTGTGATGCGGCAACGCTATAACGCTGGCTGACGGTGACAGCATGCAAGCAAAATCAGATCTTCATATCCGTTATAATTTTCTAAATTCCCCTGTATGCAGACAATTTTAAAACACCCTGTATAATAACATCCTGTATAAATCAATTTAATTAAAAACAAAGACATCTCTGCGAATATTTAAGACCAATATTAATAAACATCGTCCAAATTACCACAAGTAAAAGAAAGTGATCTACTTTATTGCCTGTCCTCAAAAAATAAATCGTCCTAAGGCGCAAAATACCGGTAGTTTCATTTATCTAAACACCTTTTTTTCGCCACGTAAGTAAATAGCGTCCCGTGCTATTTATCTTGTCGGAAAAAGGAAACGGCTGCAAATATGTCTTAATTGACAAATCGATTGCTTACGCAGCGCTAGTTTAAGAAATAGCGAAAGACAAGGAAAAAAATGTTGGTGTAGTTATTTAAGTGATAACTAGTTTTTCTACTCCCATATGGATATTTGCTGTTTGGCTTAAGTGACTAGAAAAGTAGGCTATTCCAATTAACTGTACGGCTAAATTTCATATTCATTACTGTCAGTGCTGCACAGTGTTGCAACCTTTAAAAAGAAAATATCCCATTTTTAAAGAAAAAATCCTCGAACGCACACAATACGGAAATTAGCAGATCACAACCACAAGTGATCCTAAAGAATATCCTACGAATTAAACACTTTACGTAAAAATTTCCCTTTACCCTTTGGAGATAGCACCGACCTCTGGGCTTTGGAACCTTATTTCTCACGAATCTGGAAATTTCCTATTAGTTATTGTTGTAAATACACATTGTTATACAAATTAGATTCCTCTGTGGCGTCTTTATGAAGTACTGATTAATCACAGTTTATTGTGTTTACTAAGGTTCTGCCATCTTTTTCAAGGCACTATAAATTACATTATTAATATGTATATGGTACAATATGTTATTAATTTGTTCAATATAATAAAATTTATACGCATCTATTATTAAGTTGGTGTTACCATAATTTTTAACATAATCATTTGACTCAAACGCCAAAACGGCGACCTTTGGATCCAATCGTGAGTTGAAACCTGGCAGTCTGCAAACTTCTTAAACATTTGTCAGCATAAGGTTCGTAAGTTTGGTTGTAGAAAAAATATACTATTATACTCGAGTGGGTGCTATTCTAAAGAGTTTTTTTATTTTGTTCCATATACAGAGTGTTATTGAATTGACGCATTACAGTTTAAACTTCTAAATATTTCTATGAAAACAAGTTTCAACCACATATGGTAAAATGTCGCGAGCACAATCACATTTCTTTTGGTATTATGGCATGACCACTGGAGGAGTTCTAAAAAAAGAATGACAAAAAACAACCCATCCATTTGTATTTATTTGAAATGTCACGTGACAGAAGTCAGTGATCCATGATTAATGGCGATGTTATCTGTATGTTGTAAGAAAAAAATTAAACCTACCTTAAAAATTCAAGATCATCACAAAATGTACAACTATAATAAAATTGAACACATCGTTATAATTTTCCGTTATTGTTTCCAACGGCACAGCAAACATCAGCTTAACTATTAATGATGCTCTTTGGTTTTTAAACCTTGCCTTGCTGGTAGCTTTTATATTAAAAGTCACATAAAATTACAGGCAATAATTACAAAGCCTCACGAAAAAAAAATCATGTTCATTTGGACTAGATACCTATTTCTATATGTTTCCAAGGTCGCTGATTTCGAGTCCGACCTCCATTTTGCCCCATCAGATCTATTGGAGGGTGAAACCATCCTTTCAGGGGGTCAAACCTGATTTTTCCTGTTTTGAAAGGATGTTTGCTAAAATCACGGTGAATAAGGGGATTTCTGTACTTGTACGAATATGAATTTTATACAAAATGAAATTACTTATAGTTAAATAAGTATATTTTTGGATTGCATAAATATTTTTAACAATAATTAATTAACTAGAATCTTTAACTGTGACATAAATAACATTGGCAGGCATTGTTTACTCACAATTAAAGGTGCCTGATTAGTTATTTATTGTTTCAAATCTTTATGCAACCCATATACTAAAAACCATAATACTAAAAAACTTGGCCTTAAAATAATTGTTTTTAAGACAAAAAGTGACTTATTTTGCTTTATAAATTAGATGTACAAAATTAAGCTACATTAATCTCCCCTCTTTACAACATTATTTTTAAAATAAATTACGAAACCCCCAGCTTAAAATAATAATTTCGGTACTTAGTACACTTATCCTTAAAATTTATATCGACCACAAGACCGAGATCGAGAGCAATTTATAGAAAAGTCTTAAACCGGTTTAAGCCCACAGATTGCGTTTTGGGATTACGAGTCCTAAAGGGCCGATAATTAAGCTTCTAAAAATCTGACAGGCTGTGGCCCTGCAGGGACTCGCTTCACTGCCTCGATTAATGTTAAAGGGTTGGTGTAAAATGGTTTAGAGGAAAAGAGAAGGACATAGGGGGATAGATATAAAATTTATTAGTTGATAAATACGCAACGACTGACATTGAGCCAGGAATTTTAGATTGTATAAAATGAAATACTGGTATAACGGCTTAGCGAAAAAAAAGTTACAACTATATAGGAAGATAAGGGCTTTTTTTATGATTTAAGGCTTTAAGGGCCGCTCGTATTGGTTCAGTTTAAACTACAAGTGATAGTTAAACTGGAGTTTATGCAATTAGGGAACCAATTCAAACTTCAGAGTAACTTAAAAAACATATTCCAACATACACATACATTAAATTAGTGATATAAACATCATTTTGAGTTCAATACAAAGTATTGTTCATTCGGATTATTGAGACCTGCGTCTTTACTTTGGTAAGGGTCTGTACTACTGACTTCATTATTTAGGTTAATAAACTCTTTATAAAAAACAAAGGGGCAGGCATCCTGGTGACCTTGGAAAAGTGGTGGGGGACGACCACAGCATAGGTGTTACTACTACCCTGTATAGCCACGAGTACGCTTTGCAAAGAGACGATAATATTATGCTTTCAAAAATCACTCAGTGGTGACTTGTTCCGTAAAAGGTATGGGGTGGCACCCATTGGTATAAATAATAATATACAGCATGTCCGGTAACTACAAAAAGGTACTTTTTCTATTAATAATTTCACGAAATAAAGTTATTGTTTATAAAAACTGCATATTAATTGTGTTTTATATAGCTTATTTCTTCAATATTGTGTTTTTTAGGGATTGGTTGCTTAAATCTGTTAAGTAATATATTACTTACCTATTATTTTGAAAGCTACTAAATCTAATTTAAAGACTGAGGAGTTAATAATAAACTTACCCATGATATGCGAGGAGAGAGAGAAGAAAAAAGACACAGGCTAGCACATCCGCTCGGCCTACAATTCCTGTCACCTGTAACAAAAAAAACCGTACATCAGAATGTGCCTAAATATTATTTTAACAAAATTATTTTTAGATATTTAATTATTTAAAATTATAATCTGTAGTAGAGTTTAGTGTCCTTATAAGTAAAGTAGAAATACACTTTTTAGCGGCCGGCGGAGAAAGCAGTGCATCTATCTTGCTGCATTAAAGTACACAGGCACGCCAAAGGTAATAGGTATCCTGGGGCACAGGTAGACAATGACAGGCTGTTTCGTCCTTATTGGGAGTCATCAGAAAGCCATAACCTCTAAGTGTAGGTAAGTGTACTTTATTGCAAAAGATAGATGCACTACTTTGTCCGCCTGCCGCTAAAAAACTTTCTTTCTATTATAATCTGTTTTACCTACTTGCAAATACTCGCAGACAAAATTTTTCGAAAGCATTTGCTTTGGTAATTCCGCCGCTGAGCCTCTCATTGGTTTCCATTTCACCCAAAGGTGATTATTGCTTAGAATTAACAACAATCGACGCATGATTTATGTCTTATGTCGTGTGACAAAAAAGGAAATAATACGCATAGAATGTGATTGCACCAGATCAACCAGACTTCTGTTCTGTGAATTTGTGCTGGGTCAACAAAACCTCACAATATATTTTTGTTAACCGATAAAATTTCAATTTTTAGGGTGTAAGATTTTTGTGGATTTGAAACCGGCCCATCAAGTTAATTATGTAAGGGGTGATGGCAAAATCAGGATGCCAGCCCAAATGACAACCTCACCTGCCCGCGGTGCATCCTGCTAGACAACTAACGAGGCTCTGTCGACCGAATATATGCCGGTAAAAGCAGACCCCTCTTGCTGGCCAACAGCTTCGGGTGGATGAGCCGGCAAGAGAAAGGACACTCACTTGTCCTAGGGATGAGAAATCATACCTAAAGACGGATGAATCATAACCTGATCAACGGCATGTGGATGCAGAAGGCAAGGGGAAACCACTGCATTAAAGACTGCAAAAGTATCCTTAGTACAGTCGTACACAGCAATCATGGCAATGTTTAAAACTAAATATTCCGGAGTTAATAGTTCCCCGATCGGATCTCCGGGGGGAACAGTGGCGAACAGGCTTATGAGATCATCTTCAACTGTTCCGAGCTGCAGTCAACAAGGTCCGGATTGCTGTAATGATAGCAAACCTCCGATAGGAGACGCACTACAAGAAGAAGATCAATATTTATAGAAAAAAAAACTGTTAGATGGCTCAATTGCAATCAAAATAAATCACCGAAAGGTTAATTCTTAGTCAGCGCAAAGGTCTCTTAAGGGCACTTCCTAAATTATCCCCGCTATAAAAGACTAAAATTTATAGAATAACCCTCGTAAAGGCCTCCAATAACCATCAATCTTTTCTTTTTTAACACAAAGAGGCTGTGTTATATACTACCGACCGCAATAAAGAGAATTTATATGTGGAACAATCCGATTTAGTGCCTTCCTAGTTTTTTGTTTCTTGCTATGCAAGAATAAAACTTGCATCATAAATATTTTGTGATAGTGTAAGTGCCGATGATATTTTTACTTATGTCATATCAGCTAACAATTGCGAAAAAGTTATACCTAACAGTGGCGTGGGTACAATATAGGCCAAAAAGCATTGCCTACCCTGGGAACAATAAAACAAACAGACAGAATTTTTTTTGTATTTTAGTTTTTATCCGTGTAATCCAACTTTGGCAATTTATCTCTACATTAATATAATAAAAAATAATATAGGACCGAAAACTTATTCCTATATCATTTCCACGAACGCATTATTTGCTTATTATATCGACAACTAGGGGAGACCGAGGAGGGTTGTAACAGAGGAGAGTTGTAACAAAGTCGATTATTTAAAACCTGCTTCGGTTAGCGAACAGGCAACGCCACGAGTTGATTACTTTTTGGGCGCGCCATTTGATGCAGTTCACGCTAAGAGTTTAGTGGAAGTGGTTGTGTACATACCAAGTCTTCACGGAAAAAATCGCCAAAAGTAAGTTTTTAGCCAATATTTTAATAGAAAATTTTCTAATACCTATTAAATTAGTATCATTTTGATATTATTCCTAATATGCAATGGATATTCAAGTTTCATCGCATAATATTGTTTTGTTAGATTCGCCTTGTGTTTTAAAGTTAAGAGCCATTAATCTAACCAAAACATGATTTTTTGCATCTAGGAGAGTTGAAACACGCTGTTCCAACTCTCCTAACTTGTTTTTTCTAACTAAGTATAGTGTTTTGTGGTGTGGGCATTGCGTGATAAGTTATTATTTTATTGTTTCAGAATGCCTAAACAATATGTGCGCAAGAGGTATAGGGGCATGGCTAGAACCTGTTCCCTCCACATCCAAGGCCTTTAGTTCACTTGCCACTACTTCCAATGACATCTCACCAAAAGCACTAAGACCATTGCCAAAAGCTCCACCAAGAAAAGGAAAACAAACTAATAGATAAAATCTGCTGTGCTCACTGATACACCCGTTAAGGATGAAATTGTTGCGATAGAAGCTAGTAAAAAGTTGAAGAACGTGAAGCAATATGTTTTTAGCGGGGAAAAGAAAAATCTCTAAGAAGGCGAAGGGAAAAAAAACACAGTTGAATAATAGTAAAAACAAAAACGATGACGAAGAGTCCTTTGCCAACAGACAATCGAATGAAAAATGGGTTCAGTGCGTGAAGCTTGTGCTAGAGGAGACTTCCAATACGTTTGTCATAATTGTTTATCGAAATAGATTTCGGACGGAACTTATTTTAAACGAAACGGATCTACAAAATGTTAATTAAGGCCGTTAAGTTTATGTTATATTTATTAATAAAGTTTTTTCTGTTCACTATTAATATCGTTTCAATTTTTCTTTCTTAATATCTCCAAATAAGCAGCTGTTACAACTTACCTCGACCTTTGTTTTAACTTACCTCGGTTATAGGAGAGTTGTAGCGCGGGGGGTTGTTTCAGTTTTCGATGATTTTCTCATGGACCCTGATAACTTTTTCATATTTTTATGTTTGGTTTACATAGTATATAGAACTGGCTATCTTAAGTTATAGAGATTATAAAGGTAGGGCAATTTTTGGCTGAAATATCCTGAGTAACGTGAAAACTGTTACAACCCTCCTCGGTCTCCCCTAGATCCCTGTATAAGCATTCCGTAAGACCGTTCTAAAAGTAAAGATCTCGCTGTATATTAGCGTCCTATGCAAAAGCACTGCTTTTTTACAAGTGGAAACAAGCGAGAGAGCCGGTAGGCAGTAGGGTAGAAAAATATGTAACAAATTAACCCGTCGCAACCGTCGACCTTCCTTCATCTATCAGCCCGCGTCAAGAAAGCACGCGTTTGATAAGTGCATTGGTTCAAATCTTTAAGTTTTACTGATAGGTTCATAATGTTTGTTCATGGACCCTACTGCGGTAAAATTTGCTGCATTAAATTGCGGTTCTTTTTGGCCCAAAACATTCGAAGGAAAGATACAAGCCAAATAAAACTCCAAAAATAATTGAAAATAATTTTTTATTCATAAAAGTAACTTTCTGACGCTGTCCAATATCAGTAGAGTCCCAAATCTGATAATAGTTAGTAACACAGTTAAATGGCAAGCTAGTTTGGGAATTTTAGTTGATATTTATTTTTAGAAATTGGTTGATGTCGCTAAAATATTTATAGAGAGATATCCAGTAATGAAATAAGTTTGGTAACTAGTTTTGACGTAAAAGCATTCGAAATATGCTAAATTGTCCGAATATTCGATATAAAAGCTTTATACTCTGGAATATTCTAAAAGGACTCTTTGTGGTTTATGACAGTTTCATCTGGATCGTGGGTAGTTGTGAAGTTATTCCTCTACTTTATTTTGATCGATTTAAAACCGAGAATGATCTAAAACGAAAGCTTACATTTAATAGTCATAAAGTTTTATACATAACGCCCTTTAACAGTGAATTGGGATAAGTTTAAGGGGAATAATAAGGGCGTGCAAAAGAATAACTCAAAAATACCAAAAGCGTCCGATATAATTTTTGGAAAAACTTCTAAACATACATTTAGTGGCGTAGCCAGAAAATATTTATTTATTTATTTATTTATTTATTTTTGATATATTTAACAATAATACATAAACTAGATTGCACAATATCTCTATAACTATACAACACAAAGTGTGCTCATGGACATATAGTCTGTGTGAGCAACACCTACCCGTCAGTTGACTAACGAAATAACAATATAATTACTAATACAACCACAAGATCTTAATACACACCTAAAATATACTAAATGAAATTATAAAAATTTACGATACCATCAATTATTACCTAAATATTTCTATTTCTATGACTACAAGAATATAATTGTGTCTCTAATCCTTTGAGTGTTTTGCTTGACCCAGTTATTTAATTGATACTTTTTTTGCTGATAAGAACCATTTCTATAGTTGGTTGGTATTAAGTTTATAACTCTAGGTGCTATGTATGCAATACACCTTTGAGTGGCGTGAAAATGCGTATTGGGCAATATTAATTGCTCATTAATATTCGCTCTTGTCATTATGTTATGATTTATATATCTTTGAAATACTTTTCTATTTAGGACAAAACGCAATACATTCTTGATGTACAATTGCAAAAGAGTAAAGACACCGGATCGCTGAAACAAAATATCTGTAGGAAATAGCCTTGACTTAAACAATATTACCTTTAAGATGTATTTCTGTGTAATTACGATATTGTGTAAAACATTTTTATGTGCTGAACCCCAGCAGATTATACCATACGACAAGCAGGACTCGACAAGAGATCTATACACACTAACAATAAGTTTCCTATCTAATATATTTCTTAATTCATAGAATTTGTAAATAAGTTTTCTCAATTTATTTTTCACATACTCAGTATGAGCGCTCCATTTTAAAAATTGGTCAAAGTAAACCCCCAGGTATTTAGTCTTCGTAACAGATCTAACATATTGAGAACAGTCACAGTCATGAGCCATGTCACAGCCCGATGAATGCACTTTAATTGTGCGTCCATCCGGTAACCCCTTACTATTCATGGAGAAACATATGAAATTAGTTTTATCTAGATTAAGCGTATCCAGATACGAGCACAACCAACTGCCTCCTCAGCCCTCTCAAAGGCCTCATCCCAATTCAGTCCCCTACACAAAAATGCCGTATCATCAGCAAAACTTATTGTTCTTACATTTTTGATTACCGATGAAAGATTATTGATATAAATAGAAATGCTCGGGGGAGGGGGGGGGGGGCTTAGTAGGCGTAAGTAGGACATTTTTTTTCTGGAGAAAGGGACTAAAAGGGACTACATGTATTTCATGATATTATACGTAGTGAAGAAGGCGGATAAGCGCTACAGGCGAAACATTTTTAAAATTCACCTAACTACTATCAAAGTTCGAAAATTAAATTTGTTTTTGTAAATGTGTTTTTTTACTTATTTTTTGATATTCCTAGCTGGCTCATTATTAAAAAGAAAGCATTTTTTTTTATTTGTGAAAAATATGAATATTGGTGTCAATCCAAAATTTTAACAGACGCCAAAATTGTGGATTTTTTCAGAAATCATGTATTTTAGAAGCGTAGATCTAAGAGCAGTTTTTGGTTTAAATGCTTAGGTTTTGAAATACTCTCTCTTAAGTGCCGTATTGTATATTCATAATAAAACATTCTCATTTTTTCCCGCACTATTTTTTTTTTATTATAAATGATCACACTTCTTCCATAAAAAATGTTTCAATTAAAATTGTTACTTTAATTTATCTCTTTAAAAATAAATACCTAATTGTTTTTTGGTTTGTAGTAAAAATATTTTATTGCATTTGGTTATATTTTTGTTGATTTGAAAAAAAGGGGAAACGGAACAGACAAGTATATAATAGAGAAATACTATAAAATATTATTCTTTTTACTCGTTTTCTTATAAAATTACATCATACATCAATAACTAAAACGACATGCGTCCGAAACCTTAATCTCCATATAAAACAGTACTTTTAGAAGGAAAAGTTAAAAAACTAAATGTTTCTCACCAGACCTTTGTAATCTAAGCCAAGAATATATTATTTAAAAATTTAAATTAATTTAATAAAGAGTCCAAGCGTGAGACGAAATATTAGGTTACAATTAGACTTTTAGACCCGACCTCCTAGGGGTTATTGGCATTGAAAAAACGACACTTATAAATCTTGATAGGCGGTAAAATCTTAACTTATCTTAGAGAAAAACGACTTGCACATTGTGATGGTTTTGAACTTTTCCACATTCCAAAAACACCTCTGCACTTTTCAATTTTAATTAAGTTTTATATATTTTAATTACTTCTATACAATATTTACTAAGCCATAGTGTTGTTGTGTCATTAGCAAACATTGTAAATTTACCATCTATAACAAATGACGCAAGATCATTTACATATTGACTCTTCTGCCCTACTTACTGTTTTTCTCTTGTAACATAATATAATTTTATTTTATTACGGAAATCTATGCCTTCAATCGCATTTACCTTATTTCAGGGATAATATTGGCTTTGCCGAAACAAATACAAAATAAATTTTATTCTAAATATATTTGCCATCACGGCATTCCAGTTGCGTGTGTTGCCGAAAATAAAATAAATTGATTTTTGCTCGACATTCTTGTTATATTCTTCAGGAATTAAATTGGTACCGCGTCTTCATGTTGAGATTAAAGATTGAGTTTTTTAGAATTCGTTATTCATACGAAGGAAGCCTGTTTTTGCTACATACATTCTTTTTGTAAATGTGAATAATTTTTAATTGAAGACGTTGATATCTATTAACGCCCAAACATGTAAAAACTCCCTAATGTGTGGGTGACGCCGCAAAAATTCCCTGCCGCCACGCTGCTCCGGCAAACTCTGTATTTGGCACGATGTTAAATCCGTAAAGAGAGAGACTGACACCAATGAATATATCGCTCTCTCTTACTGGCGCGTAGAAAAATCGACCTGGTCTGGGCAGATGCTCATATGATGTTTAATTTTATCGAGAGTGAAAAGTCCCAATTGGGTTAGGGCACTACTAGGCTATATAGTTATGCTTTCGGCTTTGCTACCGTTACTAGCTACTAGATGGCAGCTGTTTTTAAAACAGTTTTGCCTGTCGAGATATTATTAATATTTTTCTTTTAAACAGTTTTTACTATTTAACATAAATTATATTTTTGTAGGCGAGTTCTGTGCTTGTAGGTTAGGTTTAGGTTAATCCGTCAGTGGATTATATTCCTGATTCCGGGTTTAGGTGTATCAGTTTTAAAATGAATAAAATGAAAGACTTTACGTATGTTGTCTCCGAAAAATTTTTTGTAAAGAATATTGGCAACTTCAAGAACAAAAGTGAATCATTTTCAAATAAAAAACAAAGACGTATGGAGTTTTCTTATAAGAACATTTCAGTGTTTTATGAACATTTTTTGTTAGAACAACTAATGAAATACCTTATTAAATGCTTCATTTAATCAGTCGGTAAGTTTTTTTCGATTTTTTATACATGGTTTTAAAACTACGATGCATTATCATTGCTATCTCTGTAACTATATAATAGATAGAGAGTTGGTTAAATAGAGGCAAAGTTGCATATTTCAATCCTGAACAATTTGTTAAAAAGACATTTATTCAAATTTCGATGACTTGCGAAGATATTCGAAAAATTAAAAATAAAGCAGGTTTGTATTTAAAAAAATTAAGTAGATATAGGCTTTTAAAAAACGAACGTCGTATCTAAAAAATAAAATAATTTACTTGAAGAGCATAAAAAATTGTCTTAAAAGCAAGTGCTCTTGGTGGGTTTTCAAAATAATCAATATTTTATCATAAAGAAAATTCAGTTCAATTTTTCGTTTTCTTTTTCGAATGCTCCGGAAGTCATCGGAATTTTATTTAACACATAATACAGCATTGAATTATGCAACTTTACCTCCATTTAACCAAATCGTTATCTCTTATAATTACCGAGATTGCAAAATGGTAATGCATCGAATTTGTAACACCCTGTATTCTCACTGGACATCGAACGTGTCACATTGCCAAGCCAGATCACTGATGAGCACCCAGAATCAGAAACAAGGATGACCTCACTTTTCATTTTAAGTGAGGCAAGGAATGTTAAAATCAAATTAAATGACAGGCTAGCCATGGCACCATCACAAACCCGATGGACGTACCTATCGGTAAACGATTCGTTTATTGGTAGCTCTCCACGGCGTCGAGCGTCCGGGGTTTGCACGCTGTACACCCCTTCGTCTATTACCCGCTGTCCCCTCACCTTGTCAGTGGGGAATGGCAGTTTACGGAGGTTTTAGACTCACTGCTAACAACGGTATGCCCTGTCTTCTTCCGTTAACATCTCAATCAACGCCAGTTGTCAGACGATTGACCATCTATAGGCGCAGACCCTTTGCGGGCCGCGGCCTCAGGATGCGGGCGCGGCCTTAGTTATCATTAATAATTTAATGCCCAAAATTTACCTGCGCCTATGGCCGACACTGACATTGAGTCCTCTTTAACCTAAGTTTAAATCGAAGAATAATTTTAAAATAGTAGAAATGTCAGAATAATTCTAAAATCCCAGAAATGGTCGACTTATAATGTGAGATTGACAGCAAAGTTCAATTTAAGAGTAATCAACCTGGTCATAACTTGATATTAACATATCAAGTTAGTTATCGAATGAGAAGGCTTAATCAGCCTTAACTAGAACTCAGGAGCAGCCAAGCTGCCTACTTCTCATGTGTCGAATACATCACCGACAAAAATGAGCTAAAGAGTCTAGAGGATCAATATGATAACGCGCGTCTCTGATGAGTCCCAGTAGGACGAAACAACGAAAGGATTGAGATGTTAACGAAAGAAGACAGGGCATACCGTTGTTAGTAGTGAGTCTAAAACCTCCGTAAACTGCCATTCCCCACAGACAAGGTGAGGGGACAGCGGGTAATAGACGAAGGGGTGCACAGCGTGCAAACCCCGGACGCTCGACGCCGTGGAGAGCTACCAATAAACGAATCGTTTACCGATAGGTACGTCCATCGGGTTTGTGATGGTACCATGGCTAGCCTGTCATTTAATTTGATGTTAACATTCCTTGCCTCACTTAAAATGAAATGTGAGGTCATCCTTGTTTCTGATTCTGGGTCTTTATCAGTGATCTGGCTTGGCAATGTGACACGTTCGATGTCCAGTTATCATTCTTTGTACTACTTTCAGCATGGTGTACATAAGTAAATATAAAACTTTTGCTCACCTCTAAGCCAATATGCTTAACAAATACTGTGAAATAACAATAAAAGCCATCTCTTTGGCGGTTTATTTCGTTTCTAGAAAGTAATGAGCTTTTCTAGAACAAACAGACGATATATATTTTATTTCCAATGTATTCCCCGTCACGATTTTCTATTTGCGTGTGCAGTGGAAATATAATAAAACAAGCTGTATACATTGATTTTTGTTCTACATTCTCGCTTTATGTACATGTCTGGGTATGGAATAAAATGAAAGATATGATTTTAGTTTAAGATTAAATTTTCTGAACTGGTATAGAACAATGAGTTTGTTTTATTCATAATAGGTATATGGGTTACCTAATTTAACCTAAGCGAATTTAAGTACTTTTGATCAGCATAAATTAGCTAAGAATAACCCCAGGTATTGACAGGACACTTAACCTCTAAGAAGTGCCTTCAATAGCATAAATGCGTTAACTCATTTACAGGCGCGGCTTGTGGTCATCTGGTCTATGACTCACCAAATTAATTTATTTTTAAAAGCAAATAAAAATGATTATTCTCCAAAATAGGCAAATATTTTAAAGTTTGTCATGCAAAAACTCTCCGATACAGATCGAAGCACTCCACTCGGCCGTATTTTAGTTTGGCTCACGGTTGACTTTATGTGTTTATATTAAATTAGAAGATTACATAAATCAATTGGAAACTAAGAGCGAATCGGACATGCGCGCTCTCGGAAGTTAAAGAAAGACAAATCCGATCGTCGACTTCGCCATACTTCGCGTTCAATCGATCAGTGGTACAATCACGTTTAATAGGCATATATGAAAACACAGTCGTACCTACAGCTCCGTGTTTCATGCATACTATTGTAATTAAAACTTAGCGTTAGACAAAAAAAAGCTTATTACAAAATATGCGGATTGTATTTGCAGAAGCCTTTTGTTTCATTAGGAATGCCAAATCGCTTGTAGGATGTCCTTAACCCTTATTTAGTTTGTTTATATGTGTTTTTGATGTGTACTTATGTGTGTTGTGACTTGTATTAAAGAACAATGACTTTTATTAGAAGTATTTAGAATTTTAATAACCTATATGGTAATAGAACATTTTTCCAAACAAAAGGATAAAAGAATCGATTTGATATACTCACACAACTACATAAAGGTAAAAGAATTATATTAAAACATAATAATAAAGTGAAGCTGTTTGATGTTTAAAAAAAAAAGTCAGCAAAAATGCAATTTTAGTACCTAATATTTTTGCGGTGTTTATTAGTAGGTTAATCATTATTTCTTGGCAAAACTATACACTAAACTACATTTTGCTTGTTAGGTTACTGTCATCAAAATATGTCCTACCTGTAAAAAAAGTCACGAGCTGCGCCTGACACTGAGAATAATCGTTCGAAACTTTGGTATTATCAGCTAATACTGATCTGCTATTACCAGTATTGGAAGTCAAAATATGCTTTAATATCAGAAAGACACATTTTTAACGATCAAACTAATAGAAAGTCTAGCTTCTAATAAAATATGTCAGGAAAAGATTCTTATATATGTTTCATCCGCCATAAGAAAAAATAAAATTTTTTCAATTAAACTTATTTTACTACATAAAAAAATGTTAACAAAGAATACAAATATCAAACTATAAAAATTAGGTCTATAAACAAGTATTGGCTTTTGAGAATAGAAAAACTGTCTATATTGTTCAATAAAAGCTAGACATTTGGTCAAAGTAACAAGCTTCTGGATGAAAAGGTAACTAATTAATTTGGTCAACATTGTGGTAAAATAATTGAACAATGCATACCCAAATAAAGTAGCTTAATTCCACCTTTATAGCAACATATTTAAAATAACTACCTAATTGTTTCTAGTTGAACTAATGAAACCGTAACTGATCCGAACTATCTGACCGTTATTAGTCGGCCAGTCCCAAACTGGCCCTGTAATTACCTTTTGGAATTTAAGGGACAAAGCCGTAGATATTACTTTATTATGTATAGGCTACAAGGGACACATCAGCTAGGGGCAACTGGGGACAAAGTCAGAACTTTAAAAACATAATAATAATTAATAGAAAGAAGTTTTTTCAGCGGCAGGCGGACAAAGTGGTGCATCTATCTTTTGCATGAAAGTACACAGGGACGCCAAAGGTAATGGGTTCGCTGGAGCACAGGTAGACAATAACAGACTTTTGTGTCATTATTTGGACTTATCAGAAAGCCAAAACCCGTAGCCAGTACAGCGAGACTATTCCTTCAAGACTTTTTAGGCATAAAAATGTGATGAAAACCTAGTAACGCCATCAGTAGGAATCAACTCAATGCAAAAGATAGCCATCTAACGTGAAAACATAGAACTAAATAAACCAAGTACGGTGGAACAACCAACACTAGTATAGGAAACGTTTTACGCTTCTATACATTTTCCTACGGGTTTGTAGATTTAAATACAGATCGCGCTGCAGTTGCCCACTGGGTGCCGATCCAATCCGTATACAATGCCCTACAAAAACACATCGCCCTGGGAACCCATTACCTTTGGCGTCGTGTACTTTAATGCAAAAGATAAATGCACCACTTTGTCCGCCTGCCGCTAAAAAACTTAATTTCTATTTACTTATACGGACGCTAAACGCCCTACTTTAATAATCATATTTTGGAAATTTTGAAATTTTAACTAGTTTCAAACTACTTCTGTATTTATACCGATGAACGTTTCTATGTGTATTTTTATTACAATCTACTGAGTGGATAAGTGAGCTATATCAATTACCTAAACAGATATAACTTCTTATCCATCATCAAAACACGTGTCTTCACTGAACTGTTGTTATCGTATAAATATGCCACAAATACCATAGCCCGTTGTGTAACTGTTAAACAAATTTAATAACAATTCTCATTTTCGTTTGTTGCGTTACTTCGTGGTGCCCTTGTCCCGGGCTTCCCCTACAAAAGACACGTCAGCTACGCAATTATTGGCCAGATCGTTAGACCGTCCCTACAAGGTTACACTTTGTAACAATGTAATTTAGTTGTTATCCTGAAGCTGAATTCATTAGTTTTATGTCGTCGTCATTTCCGGCATGGCCAGAATAATGTGAGATGATTTGCTTATATTAATGATTGACAAAATTACTATTATTTAACAGTATTTAGCGGATTGCAGTTTTTTAAAAAAAATTTACTTTGGGGAGCGTAGCCATTACCTCGGGGTTTCCAGAAAATAGTCAGCTACACAAGAAGACTCCGAAGCGCAGGAAGTGGCGTGTCACAATAAAATGTTTTAAGCTAATCTACTGGTGTCTACGGTACATACTGTCAATTATTGTAAAGTGGTCGTCCTGGTATACATGAGAAGAAAAAATAATAGTTAATTACGATATAAGTGTTGTAAAGATTCATATTACAACACGAGATGTTAAAGTTATTAAACGAGGCGTCAGCCGAGTTTAATAAAACATCGAGTGTAGTAATATGAAACTTTACAACAAGAATATTGTACAAAATTTTTTAAAGGCAATATTTGGCAAAAGGCATTTTTAAAAATAAAAATGCACCTGTGAAAATGCATCTGCTATTAAGTTTACTAATCAAGTTTTTTATGTTACCTTTCGCATAGTTACTGGTTCGCATGGTTACTGTCGAAACTTTGTTAAACAAATTCAGAAATATAAAAAGCGTTTTTCAAAATGAGCGATTCTGATGAAAGTTTACCCTCTGATATAGAAGCAGCGCAAACGAAGCGATCTCAAGATTAGTTCCGACAAAATCCAAGACGCGGTATGAGTTAGAGTATCAGAAGTTTGAAGATTGGTGCAAAGCTAACAAAATAAAGAAGGTATTTGAGAAAATCCTTTTGGGTTATTTTTCCGTAAAGCAACGCTCCCAGAAACCATCTACATTATGGACTTACTACTCAATGTTGAGAACTATGATTTCAGTCAAGAAAAATCAAGATATAAGCAGATTTTCTCAACTAATCGCATTTTTGAAAAGAAGTTCAGAGGGTTACAAGGCCAAAAAGTCCAAAGTTTTCACAAAAAAAGACGTATGTAAGTTTCTTAGTACTGCAGATGATGAAACATATTTACTTATGAAGGTTGTTATGATAATCGGCATTTTTGGGGCTTGTCGGCGCAAAGAACTAGCTAAGTTAATGTTGGATCATTTGAACACAATGATTTGTATATAAAAATTGTGATTCCATTCTCGAAAACAAAAATTATGCGAGAATTGGTTATAACAGAAGGAAATGTGACAGGTGTCAACTGTTTAAGTATTTTTCGAAAGTATGCTAAACTTCGTCCTCTTAATGCAACTCACAGGCGGTTTTTTGTATTCTATGGAAAAGGAAACTGCACCTCCCAGCCTGTCGGAATTAATAGTTTTGGAAGTATACCAAAAAAGATTGCAACAAAACTTCGATTGAATCATCCCGAAGGATACAGTGGACATTGTTTTAGGAGGTCCTCAGCCACCATTCTAGTTGATGGTGGTGCAGATATGCAGATGTTAAAGCGTCATGGGGCTGGAAATCCTCTTCTACGGCAGAAGGCTACGTTGAGAATTCTTTAGAAAATAAGAAACAAATAGCAAAGAAGATCATGGGGTCAGATAAGGATTTAATGATTGGAAATTCGAACGTAAAGGGCTCCATCATATCCACTTCTGGTATACAAATTTCTAACTGTAAACAGTATATTATTAATGTTTATAATAAACCTTAAGTGTTATATTTTAATTAATAATCGGTAATTAATTTTATAATTGTTAATAATAAATCATTCTTCTAAAAAGTGTGGTTTTATTTAACAGCAAAATTTTAATGAAACAGTTTTTTTTCATTACAGCACTAGTGCTGTAATAATTGCCCTTACAAAACAATTTACAGACCTGTAAAATTTATATTACTAAATGAAAGTAGATAAACACATTAATATCACTACAAGAAGATTCTCATAGTTCAAGCAACCAACTTGGGTGTAACTACGATACTCATCCAAGCACTGTATCTACATTTTTTTTTAAAAGAGAAGTTTTATCCCTACAAACTAGTAATAATTGTGTGTAAGAGTTATTGGATGATGATCCTGATGAGGCGAAAGTAATTTTGTGAAATAATAGATAATAACGCATGAATTGCCCAAACAATAATTTGTTTTTCAGATGATACCACGTTTTCTTTAAATGGTCGGGTTAATAGACAAAACTACAGATATTGGACACAGAAAAATTCTAACTGGTTCATAGAAAATCACACCCGATATAATGAAAAAGCTAATGTCTGTGCGGGCATTGTTAAAAATAGGGTAATCAGGCCATTTTTCTTTGATGAGAGCCTCACTGGAGCTAAATATCTATATTTTCTTCGAAATAATCTGGTTCCAGCTCTTGCCACTCTATGTCGAGATAATAATGATCCTGATTTACCAGAGTTAACCTTGAATGTGGCTCCCCCGCATTATGCTGCTCATTTTAGGGAGTACTACTTAAATACACTTTTTCCGGGACTGTGGACAGGTAGACGTATAGAGTGGCCACCCAGATCGCTTGATCTTAACCCACTAAACTTTTTTTGTGGGGCTATGTCAAAAATATAGTTTATAAATCAACCCAACTTGATAGATACTCTTTAGGAGTTCATTCGAGAAATTTCTCTACAAGTAGTACTAAATGTACAGCAAGATTTGGATCAATTGATCCACCAGGTTAATCCAAAAAGGGGCGATGTTGACAATTTGACTTGTATTTGTTATATTAAATTATTGCTTTTGCAAGTAGCAGAGTTGGTTACCGAGATTGCTTAAAGACTTGAATGTAGTTATGAAACAAATTGTGTAGGAAATAATATGTCGTTTTTAGCGTTTTTAAGTGAAGACCAAGAAACCAATTTTGATAAAGATATTATTTATAAATAAAGTAGTAGAGTTTAGTATCCGTATAAGTAAAATAGAAAGAAAGTTTTAGCGGCAGGCGGACAAAGTAGTGCATCTATTTTTGCAGTAAAGGACACAGGGACGCCAAAGGTAATAGGTTCCCTGGGGTACAGGTAGACAATGACAGGCTGTTTTGTCCTTGTTAGGACTAATCAGAAAGCCAAAACCCGTAAGTAACGCCCAGTACAGCAAGAATATTATTTCAAGACATTTTTAAGATTCAAAAATGTGATGAAAACCTAGTAACACCATCAGTATAAATCAACTCAATGCGAAAGATATAGCCAATAAACGTAAGTGAAAACATAGAACTAAATAAACCAAGTACGGTGGCCAACGAAACTACGCTACGTTACTTTGTCCGCCTGCCGCTAAAAAAGCTTTTTTTTCTATTTACTTAAACGGACATTAAACTCTCTACTTTATTATTTATAAGGTTAAAAACGGTAGGGGTAAGAGATGACGAATACATTTTTTTTTTGGTTAAAGTCATCATGTCATTATTCAGAGTTATCGGGTTAAAAAGATAATTTTGATCGATAAATTCTAAAAACAAAATGAAGAGATCACTCGGGGAAATCAAACAACATTTTACCGATTTTGATGAATGTAAGCGCCATATTTTATATAAAAGTGGAGATAAGAGTGAATAAAATAACACATTTTGAAAATATCTTAAGTTGTATTCATTTGGTATTCATTTTCTGTATAACTAAGATCAGCCATTAAATAATGTGCTGGCGTAGACTATATAACTACCCTAATTAGCACTTTAAAAACTTTTTACGTAATCACACACGATGTCCAATAATAATCCTCAAGCCTCACCATCCGTACATAAAGATGTCCCTCGTTACGACCCGAAAACGTAATTATGAGGGACACACAGTGTAATAAAGGCTACAAGATGGCAGTGTCTCTATTTCCCCGTCTACTGGGACGCCGTTTTGAGGCCACGTCCCTGAAATTGGGGTAATATGTCATTAGGGATGGAGTAAAGAAGGTATTAATCACAGTGTCGGAGTACGGTAGAGTTTTGTATAATAAAAATTTGATTAAATTCTGATAAGAATGTGTTAGGGCAAATATTACTTTTTGATTCAGGAGCAGTGGTGGATACAGGGGAGGCCGAAGAGCGCGCAGGGAACGTCTATCCTCCTAAGCAGGCAAGAGAATTGACAAATTTCTTAATATCGGGTAAGTTTTGCTAAAATTCTTACTATTACTGGAATGATGTAATTCATGATTGCTGTATGAAAAAGGGAGAAAAGACGAAACGACTGGAGTGGTCTAGACTTACCAAACTGGTAGTGGCGTCACTTGAAGATCACCCCTGGTTTCTCTGTTGCAATCTTGGATAGCGTGGATGTGCGCGGTGCTAAATTTTAGTCGTACGAGACCGCCGTGAGAAGAGCTAAATGGACTGTGTCCATCGCGCACTCGATACCGACAATTCTAGACCCACTACTGGTAAAGATTGGCCGAAATAATACGCGAAACAATATCCTGATGCATACTGATTTTCAATTAAAACTTTACTTTACTATTGTGGTAAATACATCACCTACTCTAGTCCAGAGGCAACAAACCATAACATTATATCGTTATTACTACTGTTAAAACAGCATTAATTACCGAGCATCTCGAGAAACCCGCCGAGATTGAAAATCAACGCCTTCTAGGTCAAGTTGCTTAACCTCAACTTATTAACAAGGATCCGGTCCTTTCCTGAGATTGCACCCGGTTTAAAATAGAGCCAATTAGACCAAAGTGTGAACAATGGCATGGGTAGAGGTCGTTTCTTACGTTAAAACTCCTCCTTTGGCGTTTATGAGAAATATAATATGACCAGTGACTTATTAGTTAAATTTGTGTGTGAATTGTATCAGTGGATAACTTTATAATAGAATTTACAAGAAATTTTGTATCAGTCTTACACTCTTAAAAATGACTTGGTATTTGGTACTAATTTTTATTTGTTCTCGTGTTTACGTTACCAAAAATAACTATTTTTGGTTAGGAAAACAAAAAAGATTTTTTCTTGGTTATATTTACCAAAAAATGATGCCATCCGAACAAAGAAAATATCTTGTTTTCATATTAGTTGGCAGAAATAAAATATTTTGTTTAGCTGAATTTTACTTTGTATATATCCTATTTAAATGTTACATCAAGGTTCCTACCAACTTATATTTATTAACTAAGCTTGTTGTAATAATACATTATGAATTTGTAGTCCCTATCATTTTGTTAATTTTGATTAAGATATATTCTCAGTTACCAGAACTGACTTTTCTTTTTAAGTAATATTATTCTTTATATGTATAACTAACGGCATCGTTGTACTCACCTTACAACAGAGACTTGACAGTGGGTGACATCATTCTAGCCAGGAGTTATGTTATGTTAGGGTGGTTTACTATCGGCCATTTTAATGTTGATTGTCTGGTTATTGCACGCATGCTTGGCTGTGACAATATTTGGTGTAATTTATTTGTGTTTATTGTCTTTCTTGTGTACGTTCTTATTGGCAGAAGGAAGATAAATCGTAAGTAAATAAACATTTAATTTTTTATCATTGCAGTTGTACATTAGAAGGTTTTAATTAGCTTTTTATAAAGCATGGCAAGGTGACCCGATGAGAAATAACTTAAAAATATTATTTTTTTGTTCTATGTTCCATTTCTATAAAAGAACGTCATATTGATGACTTTTTAATCTGACCAAGTGCAAAAAATTTCATATAGCTGTATATTTTAAATAGACAGTCCAAGGGGTATTTTTTGTGTTTTTTAATAATCGCAGTTGCAGAAAATTTAAATAAGAACAATTCAGTTCTATAAGCAATTGAACAACCCAAAGGGTTGACTAAAATAACTTAAAATCTAGTGTTTCTGTTTTGTATTGCATAAGTATGTATTATAAAAAACATGAGAGAACAAGGACATTGGAAATATTTTTTTAAAGAAACCCTAATATCCCCGATAATTGATTTCAATTAGTTTACGAATACCTATTGGAGTAGTAATACCAAGGAATTTTTTTTATTTAAATGGGGACTCTAGAAAGGAATATTTGTCGTTACTAAGTATAAATAACATCTGACATTTTTTTTAGAAATGAAACAGACTTTTTTTAAAGTTATTTCTATCAAATCAACTTGCTAATTTTGCCATGCGTTATAAGCAGTTCATTCAAACTTTCTAAAAAAACGGCAGTATCGTAATATTTAGTTATCCGTATATAAAATTTCGTTGTGACAACTAAAATTTGTAGGTTGGGTTGGTTTGTTATTAATTAGTTCAACAGTTCAATAATGACAATTATTTTTGGTTGTACAGACTAATTCTTGGGTTGAGTCCGATTTTACGAAAATAAATAGTTGTCAGAACCAAATTTTTAGTAATCCATACCATGTTATTTTTAAGAGTGTATTAAGTACAATTTAAAATGATACATAATTTCAAGTTTTTTATACCCTTTCTATTATATTTTTAATAGTCAAATCGTACAAGCAACATTTCAAAAAGTAATTTTGTTAAAAGCGGCAATAAAATAAAAAGTAAAGGAATAAATCATAGTTCCTGCTTGCTAATCAAAGTTTAAGAGGTGTGGCATTGGAGTAATTCGTAAACAGGCATAAATCAAATCAGTCGAGCGGCAACTAAACGACTAATAAAAAGTGCTGGAACAAACTCGGGAGAACAGAGGGATTTCTTTCTCATTTCTTAGCGAAAGAGCCGAGAGCAACAGGGGTGGATTGCAGTTTTAAAAGGGTAATTTTTCTCGAATAAAATATCGATAAGGAAATTTTTCAACTTTAAAGCATTGGATGAAAACAAAAAAGAATAATTAAAGTATTTACATTTACTTGTTGTTTATATGGTGTATTTTTTACAAGATTGAATGGACGTAGCTCAAATATTTATGAGAATGAATTATATGTTTTCTATGGATATCAATTTTCTAATTTTGTCTAAATTCAATTGTTTTTGAGATATTGACGTTTAAAATATGGTATCTTCAGACTTTGAGAGGCTGTAGCATTGGAATTGTGCATCTTAGGGAAAAATGGTTTTCACGTTTCCATCTTAGTTTCTTATTCTTTATACCAACTTCCAGTTTAACATGTTAAACCAAAAACATGGTTTTACAGACGAGACCGCCAGATATATTATAGACAACTACAAATCATTGACCAGACGAAGATTCAAAATCTTTGGTAGCCAAGATTTCAGCATATGTCCAGAAAATATTCTAGATGTTTAAAATTTAAACCACGACGTATAGGATCATAACAAGTGCCTAAAGAAAGACCTAGCATCAAGAAAGAACAAGGTAGAATTCCTATGGGTTCCTGGTCACTCGGAGATAACGGGCACGGAAAAAGCAGATAGACTGGCCAGAGCCAGATTTGCTCAATAGCTCAGGGACTATGGCTATGGTCACCTATCAACTGGAATGTTGCTTTTAACGCGTACCCAATTAAAAAAGTGATTGTCCTACTAATAGACCACTGCTACTTAAGAAAACACCTACGTCGAATATGGATTTACAATGGACCCATTAAATGCAGACTTTACGCCGAAGAGGACGAAACCGCCTCACATATTATATGCAACACAGGGGCGCCCAATAAGCCACTAGGCTGTAGTGCAAGAAGGTTGGGCCGTACATCCGTGCGCCCGTAAGCCCGAACCCCGCCTTAAAAGAACCAACCAGAACTCGACAATTATCTTGGCATCTTGATGCGGTGTGTGCTTATTTGTGATTATTTCATAAATAATTAGATATACAATTGTAAAAATAATCGGTTGTGTAGCCCCTACTGGAAGTGGACAACTTTTAGTAGAGAACGAATTATCAAGCATTATGTTGAGTAAAGTAATTGTCTTCGCCATAAATTTATAACAAAAAAATTGATAGAAATATATATTACGATGTTTTGAGGGCTAGATCCGATTCTGTATGAATCAGGCACTCAAAATTACGACCATCCTCGATTTATCACTGATTCTCGAGAATTCATAGCGATGCGACGGCCTAATGAGCCATATTGCTGTTCTCGAATTTATCGGCAGTCGTTGTGTCAACTCTCTCACATAAAGAACTTAGAGACCCGTAAATTGTGCTTTCAGCGGATAAATTTTTTTCCCTGTTCGGGACGGTCGACAAAGTGTATAAAATGTTTTGTCGGGATATTGAAAGTGATGGAGCAAATACATTACCGGATCCTTTGCATTTTCAGTGTATACATTGTGTCCCAAATAAAGATACACTCTACAGGGATCTCGTAAACGATATAAGATACAGAGATGGGGAAATTAGAAAAAAGTTGCGCCCTACTGAATTCTGCAACATTGTTTTTAAAATTTAAAAAACAACGAATCCTTCCGAAGATATTTGGGCAAACCGAATTCCCGCGATTTCCTCTTTACTTTTTTCTGGCTTTATTTCTACCTTCAAAAGAAGGGTCAATTTCATGACGGAAGGAAAAAAGTGTATTAAACTAAAAATAAAGGCACCTGGATTTCCGTATTTTCTCCGAAAATAAAGAGACTTTCTAATACTGAATTTATTCCAGTTAAAAATTCCACCCTGTATATATTAAGTTATGACCAGATAAATCACTTTTAACTCAAACTTTGCTATCAATTCCACATTACAATAGGACCATTTTTAATATTACTTCGATTTAAACCGGAAATTTGCATAGATGTTCGTTTGCCCAACTTTATAAAGTCAATTTAAACCGAGGTCCAGTTTAAATCGAAGAAATGTCAAAAATGGTAATTTTATAATGTGGGATTGGCAGTAAAGTTCGAGTTAAAAGTGATTTATCTGGTCTAACTTAATATATTGTAACATAACATAACAAGTGTCTGTTTGAAGGTTGGAGACAATAATGTTTCTTGAATGATAGAAAAGTTTTGGACATGCATTGTCTATATTTGTTTTACATTACAACGTTCAACTGGTAAGTATCACAAGACGTCTTTGGGTAAAACGTGATATACAGACCATGCAAGTTCAAAACTCTTCTATAATTTAAGATAACATAACAAGTTATGACCAGGTTAATTACTCTTAAATTGAACTGTGCTGTCAATACCACATTATAATACGACCATTTCTGGCATTTCTACCAATTTAGAATTTTATTCTTCGGTTTAAACTCTAAGAGGACTTTATATAATTAGGCCTTAGTGTTACTAAAACACACCTGTATAGGCAAAAGTGTGTAGTGGACAGGTAATACTAATTCTATAGGTTTGATTTTCCAAGGATCTTTCATTATTTTGCGTTTTATGGAATTCTGGTGCTTACCATTCTTTTGGCTGGAAATAAATAATTTGGTAAAAACATTAAATATAGGTTCCCAATGTTAGTCCTATGTTATTCTAAGCGGTGTCATTTGAGTCAACCTCAAGAATAAGTAAAAAAACACATTAACGCAATTTTATCTTGGAAGTGTTAGACAATTCGTTACCCTGATCTCTGTGGATACGTTAAGATTACCATGGGGATCTCAATAAGTAGTGAATTGTAAAGAAAAAGAAACATTGTAGATACTGAGCTCGATAAATAAATGGATGCTTCTGCAACTTGAATAGTCTTTATTGGTTTTTAAATCACGTTTAACTGATAAGTACTTCCAGTCATCTTTAGGTGAATAGTATGTACCAATTTTCAAAAAATTGTGTGAAGAACTTTTCAAACGCTTGCGATATTTCAGACTTTTTTAACACTCTGAACTCTAAAGGCCTTTTTACATTGTATGCAATTGCAAGAAAAAATTGCCTGAAAGCATGCGCTTTGTCGACGTTTTAAACAGCTGATGCAGGTTTTAAATGGGAAAACGTGCATCAGCTGATTAAAACGTCGTCGAAGCGCATGCTTCCAGGCCATTTTTCTTGTAATTGCACCCAATGTAAAAAGGCCTTTAAAAATAATTTATATTTGTTCTCGTGTTTACGTTAACAAAAATAACTATTTTTAGTTAGGAAAACAAAAAAGATTTTTTTTTCTTGGTTATATTTACCAAAAAATGATGCCATCAGAACAAAGAGAATCTCTTATTTTCATATTAGTTGGCAGAAATAAAATATTTTGTTTAGCCGAATTTTACTCTGTATATACCTATTTAAATGTTACATCAAGGTTCCTACAAACTTGTATTTATCAATTAAGCTTGTTGTAATAACACATTATGAATTTGTAGTCCCTATCATTTTGTTAATGTTGAATAAGATGCATTCTTAGTTAAAAGGAACTAACTTTTCTTTTCAAGTAATATTACTCTTCATATGTCTAACTAACGGCATCGCTGTACTTACTTTACAACAGAGCCTTGGCGTCCTTGACGGTAGGTGACATATCATTCTAGCCAGGACTGTTAGGGATAAGTTATGTTAGGGTGCTTTTGCGGTTCCGTGTCCATGTTTTCGTGTTTTTAAGGCAATAATTGGCCATTTTCATGACCGTGTGGATGGACAATGGATGTGACAATATTTGGTGTAATTTATTTGTGTTTATTGTCTTTCTTGTGCACGTTCTTATTGGCAGAAGGAAGTTAAATCATAAGTAAGTAAACATTTTTTTTTTATTATTGCATTTGTACATTAGAAAGTTTAAATGAGATTTTTATAAAGCATGGCAAGGTGACCCGATGAGAAATATATAAATAATAAAAATATATTTTTTTTTGTTTTATTTTTGTTCTATGTTCCGTTTCTATAAAAACCTCATATTGATGACTTTTTAATCCGACAAAGTTCAAGAAATTTCATATAGCTGTATATTTTAAATAGAAAGTCCAAGAGATATTTTTTGTGTTTTTTAATAATCGCAGTTGCAGATAAGAAAATTTAAATAGGAACATTCAGTTCTATAAGCAATTGAACAACCCACAAGATTGATTAAAATAAGTTAAAAATCTAGTGTTTTTGTTTTGTATTGCATAAGTATGTATTATAAAAAACATGAGAGAACAAGGACATTGGAAATCATTTTTTTTAAAGAAACCATAATATCCCTGATAATTTATTCCAATTAGTTTTCGCATACCTAATAGGGTAGTAATACCAAGGATTTTTTTTAAATTTAAATGGGGACTCTAGAAAGAAATATTTTTCGTTACTAAGTATAAATTACATCTGACATTTTTTTTAGAAATGAAACACCTTTTTTTAAAAGTTATTTCTATCAAATCAACTTGCTAATTTTGCCATGCGTTATAAGCAGTTCAATCAAACTTTCTAATGTGCAACTGCAATGACAAGAATATAAAATTTTTACTTATTTATGATTAAACTTCTTTCTTACAATTAGAAAGTACAGAAAAAAAAAATAAACACAATATTGTTACTCTATGAAAAAGTTTTTCACACATTAGTTGTGACAGCTAATAGGTATGGTTTAAAAACGGAAGTACCATATAATATTTAGTTATCCGTATATAAAATTTCGTTGTGACAACTAAAATTTGTAGGTTAGGTTGGTTAATGTTATTAGTTAGTTCAACAGTTCAATAACGACAATTTTTTTTGGTTGTACAGACTAATTTTTGGGTTGAGTCCGATTTCACGAAAATAAATAGTTTCAGAACCAAATTTTACTACTCCATAGCATGTTATTTTTAACACTCTGTAAATCCTGTTTTATTTTATTTCATAATATTTAACTATATATTAACTCCCAGTCAACGTTCTACGAGCTTAAGCAATTTATGATCTTGTTTCCTCTAGTAACTACCAGAATTAACTTTGTTAGTTACTAATTGGACCATCATAAAATTTACATAATATACTCTCCTTTCTTTGATTTAAAGTCCGGTTTATCCTCCCTTTAATCCGACGACAAATTAAGCTTAATATAATTTCAGATAGAGGGCGTAAGTCATAAAATAAACATTAAATGTGACCATAATAAAGATGATTCCGTTCATGAGGTTATTCGGAAGGTCTAAGTGGAATTAGTTTATTGAGATTCAAGGTTTTGGAAAAAATGTCCAAAGGGTGACAAAAGCAGAAAACTTGTCAAATGTCGTTAATTTTTGTTTCTATATTAAGTAGCCTACTTAGGTTCAATCGGTCGGCTGGTATTTGCCGGAGAGATAATGGCCGGCCGGCCGATTCCGCTATACACACATAGTTAAATGACGATTGTCGGTTCTTAAAACTGAACGTGTGTATTCGTTCACCGGCTGGCATTGGACTGCAGGCATACTTTTACTTCAGACAAAAAATTTGTAATTGAAAATGACTGAAAGAACTTAAAAGGTTAAACAAGTTTTTTAAATTACTTGCAGTCGATTGTCTGAGTTCTCATATTAGCTCCATGCAGGAGAAACTGAAGAGTCTTTTTCACCACTTTCATTCAAATTGTTTTTCTTTTTCTCTGCTGGTGTAATATAATAACAATTGCCATTCGCACACTCTTTTTGTGACACGTTTGAACCCACGATGAAAAACGGTGCGCGTATAGTGAAATGGAGGCCGCAATCGAAACCGCTCGAGAGCTTCCGGCCGTTATCGGTGAACAAAACTGAAGGTGTAGTATGACTATCGATAACAGCCGGCTGGCGGACGGACAGCCCACGGACTGATGTGAGTAGACTCCTTTTTAAACCCTTCGTTGCTTCGCTCCTCGTGATTTAAGCGTTTCAGTATAATAATTGTAACCCTGCACATGCTTAAAAATGTATTCTGATTTTTACTCTTTGTGGCTTGAAAACGGTTAAAAATACTAACTGAAACGTTGTGTTAAGTTAGTTACAAAATAAAGACAATGCAAGTCCCAGTTCTATTATAAACAATAAAGGTCAGACCTCAACTGTATTCACATGGAAATGGATAAGTCCAATAATTGTTTCAGCAAGATAGGCCCTCGCCGCCGGCTTCCCGGCTTTGCACTCAAACAATTATACCATACAATTAAGCATTATTATATGATAAAATGGACCCTGAGCAATGAACACAATGAGATATAACCCGTTAAAGGAAACTGTTATTGCTGCGTGTGATAAGCCAAGAGATGTAGTGGAAGACTTAATGGTTAGTTTCCTGATTAAGGATTATTTAGCGGCTAATAAGAAACTATTTTACTTGCTATTTTAATTTTGTTGGGTACAAGAAAAAATATTTACGTTGTCATGAATAGTTAGAAAAATATTTAATAAATCATGGTTGCTGTGTTAAATCTATTGAAGATTACGAAAAAAGTAAAAGACATTAAGACTCAACCAATCCTTCAGTTTTCAGGAAAGCAGAAACAATGATTCTCGAATATTATCCTTTAAAATACATAGTTACTATTGATAAAGTACTACATTTATCTGAACCAATTATTTTAACAATTCCGCAGTGATATGGAAGGCGTAAAGGGTGAGCTAAGCTTTACAGCACCTACGCCACAAATGATGCATTATTCATTCATCACAAATTTAAAGATAGAAGGATGCTGTTAGCTGGTTAACCAATGTACAGATTTAAAGTAGTTGGCAACGTTGCTCTACCCACACCCTCTATATAAAAATGTGTCGCTTAGCTTTATTTACACGAAATATTACTGCGGTCGTTACCGGACATTGCCTCTTCGGTAGACATGCCGAACGTATGCAAATACCCACTAACGACTTCTGCAGAAGTTGCAGAGATGGGGAAGAGGAAGAAAATATTCAACATTTTCTGTGTGAATGCCCTGGCCTCGCAAGAAGAAGGTTCACTGCTCTGAGTGAACCATTTTTCGATAGTCTGGAGGAACTAAGCAACTTACAACTTGGACGACTAAGCAGGTTTCTGAATAGTAGTGGCTGGTTTGAATAAGTTGCTAAAATCCTTCTGCGACGTATGCCGCACTAACCATCAGAGATCTGATGAAGGTGGGTTCTACGGAACACGTGTGGTATCACAACGGATCTAATAGGACTACGTGAGACTGTTTGGTCAGAACCAAAGGTCTGTCACTCTTACCTAACCTAACCTAGCTTCATTTTGAAAAGGTATGTTTGAATACCCAGAGTTAGTTGTTAATTCTTCCTGGACATCGTCAGGTATGTCTTAGTTGTGACCATGGTCGGGTGTTTTAATACCTGTTTGGCGAGGGCGCAGTTAGTGTCGTAACATCGTTTCTGCAAATTTTCGTGGAGTTGTTATTTTATCAAATCTGTGATAGCTGATGCCGTCAGGACAAGAGTTGGCTCTGGCCGAGTTACTAGAAGTCCGACAGATCTGTTTGCTTATCCGATTTTCCCTTGACGTTTTATATCTTTTAATTTAGCTCATTGTGACCACGTTTTTCTTTTAGTTGCTTCGATCAGGGCTTGGTGATATTCTATTACTAGTCCTGAAGTAATTCGTGATTTTTCTATGGCTAGTGCCTGTTTACTATCCATGTTGCCATATTTAGCACCAAGTAAGAGTTATTTTTGTTAAACATAAGCACAGCGACAGTTATCTGTGATATATCGTCTGGGTTGTATAATAAAATCGTCTTCCTCCATGTAAAGTACTGTTTAATCTCTGTGAGTTTAATTTTCTTGCCGAGTCACCCTTCCGGATTTTATATCATTGTTAATGATAATACTTATGCAGTGCGCCTCGCACTTTTCCTGCTGACAAGCTTCTTAATAAGTAATATCTATGCAACCTCTTAAACAGGCCCACTTTACAGCAAAAACGGTAAAGTCTAATTAAAAATAGCCCTATTTTCTCATTACAAGCTATTGGCTTTTCCGGACGCTCTTTAATGTCAGTTCATTAGTGCCCCAATCCTCTTTAACTAAAATTCATTTACGCTATTCGTTAGGGAAAGGATCTTTTATGGAATTCTCTGCTCTATCTTTACGGTCTTTCCTAGACCCCTAATAGACTCTATAAAGAGTGACCACCCTATTTTGGCTTTTAGGGAATATGGCGTGGAGGTAAATTACGAACATGGAAGGTTTGGGTGAAACTAACTGGTAATAACCTAAAGAATAATGTGTTTAGACAAAAACCGATGAACATTTTACGTTCAGTTAGTCGGTAAATCAAAGGTAGAATGTATGAAGGTGTTTTGTTACGTGGGACACTAGGAAAGTTTTCTGTTTGACCAGTGGTGTATTTAGGGGGGGCTGCCAGGCTGCAGCCCCTCCCCCCCCCCCTTCCTGAGTCTAGGAGCTCAGGTCCAAAAGTCTAATTGTAACCTAATTTTTCGTCCTACGCTTGGGTGCTTATTTTAAATCTTTTAATAATGTATTCTTGACTTAGATTACAAAGGTCTTGTAGGAAACGTTTAGTTTTTAAACTTTTTCTTCTAAAAGTCCTGTTTTATGTAGCACACCCTTCGGCTACTGGATTCCATTCAAAGGAGAGCCGTTCGTCTGATCGGCGACCCCGAGCTGACCAAGACCCTCGATAGCCTGGAGCATCGAAGACAGGTTGGTGATTTGGGTCTCTTTTACAGATATTTCCATGGCAGGTGTTCGACTGACATTGCCCACTTGATTCCACCTAGAGCAATGCAAAACAGAAATACACGGCGAACCACTGCCGCTCATTCATATGTTGTTCAGTTTAGTACTCCTCGAACTTCATTGTTCAAGAATTCTTTCATCTGGAGAACGTCATCTTTGTGGAATGATCTTCCTGAGGTCGTGTTTCCCAATGAATACAATCTTCAACGTTTCAAGACCAACGTTAATCGCTTTTTTCGCACTCGCACCGCTCCCAGAGCGCCTTAAAGGATTTTTCCTACAGTGCAGTAAAAAAAAAATGTAGAGATTAAGGTTTTAGACGCATATCTTTTAGTTATTGACTTTTGATACAATTTTAAAGGAAAACTAGTAAATAGAATGATATTTTATAGTATTTTTCTATTATATACTTTTCTGTTCAGTTTTCCCTTTTTAAAGCTAAATTTATAATAAAAAAATAGTGCGGGAAGAAACGAGAGTGCTTTATATGAATATACAAAACGGCACTTAAGAAGGAGTATTTCAAAACCCAAGCATTTGCACCAAAAACTGCTCTTAGATCTACGCTCCTAAAATACATGATTTCTGTATAAATTATCAATTCTGGCGTGGTGAGCGATATTTACGTTATTTTTAATCATGAAAAACCGAGCCCGAAAAATGCTGGTTAGAGTTACGTCTCATGTTAAAATTTTGGATTGACACCAATATTCATATTTTTTACAAATATAAAAAAATATCTAATATCTAGGAACATCAAAAAAAAAGTAAAAAAAACATTTACAAAAACAAATTTAATCCAACCAGGCAGAGGAGGAGAGGTTAATTTACGAAATTTGATAGTAGTTAGGTGAATTTTAGACGTGTCCCCGCAAATTTTTCGCCTGTGTCGCTTTTCAGCCTTCTTCACTAAGTGCAATGCCATGAAATATATGTAGTCCCGACTGTCTCCAGAAAAAGAATGTCCTACTTACGCCCACTGAGCCCCCCACGAGCATATTTTCTGGTTACGCCACCGTGTTTAACGACAAAACAATACTTTTCATAAGTTTATTTTTTACTATAGCCTTCTTTAACTTCAGCATCCTGTCCTGCAATAACTGGACTTTATTCCAACATAAACTCTCAAATCGTGAAAAAAATTCTTGTTCAAATTATAAAAGAGATGCTATTTAAAATAGTAAAGGAAGTGCTTATTCAAATTTTAAAGGATTTGCTTTTTCAAATCGCGAAGGAGATACTTTTTCAGACCTTTTATGGAGATCATTTCTGTAAGTGTTAGTCTAGTTTATGATAGCATGTAATTATATTTCGTTCCCCAAATACATTATTCGAAAATCGTTTTTAAGGATGGGAAATACAAAATAATCCCAAAATCCCAAACAAATTAAATAACTTGAACCCAGTTGTTTTGGCAATGTTAAACATATTTGCAATTACAATATATGGAAGAACGTTTTTTCAGTTTAAGTTTACTATTTTTTCAAAATGGCAATGTCATCTTTCATCGTCGTGTCATGTATCGCTATGTCACTTGGACTGACAAGAAATAGTTATTTATTATACAAGGGAAAAAAGCATCAGATTTTAGCTCGAGGTTGTGTTGTCAGACAAAAAAGCGAGAGCTAAAATCTAATATTTTTCCCGTGTATAATACACTATTTTTTTCTGTGACGGGAAAAACGACGATATTATTACAATATATTAAAGTCAGAAAAGTAGCGATGTGAAATTTGACTTTTTAAACGGGTAGGTAGGCTGTTTTACTTATAGCGACAATTGGACCTGCGTTTCTAAGGAAACCTTTAAAATAATCAAATATCTGTCAATTTAATTCCGTGATTTAATATAAAAAGTAAGAACTTTAGTGGTTATTTAGTAGTTATTTTATATAATATAAAGTTTAAAATGTCTGATTCTGAGTTTTCTCTGACTCCACTGGAATTAGTAGAAGCAGCGAAAGTAGCGTCACAAAAATTATTGCCAGCTAAATCGCGCAAAATTCACGAAAACGCGTTTTTCAAGATTTATGGAATGGAAGATGAAAAAGGCATGCAGTTCTTTGTCGGAGACGGTGTTATTGGCCTATTTTTCCGAACTGACACAACAACAAATTCATCAACAGTGTGGTCGAATTATTCAATGATTAAAAGTATGATAGAATAGTTTTGGACTTGCATTGTCTTTAATTTGTTTTACATCACAACGTTTCAACTGGTAAGCATCTCCAGTCGCCTTCAGGTGAATACTAAATAATTAAAGTAACTACAGCTCTATTTATACTAGCTAGATGTCCTGGAGCATGACTGCACCCATCTCAGTCATGCTCCAGTATGTCCAAAATATTTCAAACTAATTACATTTCTAAAACAAAATGGTAAAGGTTACACGCCCAAGAAATCTGCGATTTTTAGAAGTACAAATATTAGTGATTTTTTAAATAATGCTCCCGATGAAATTTATTTAATGGCCAAGGTTGTTGTTTTACTTGCGATTGCAGGAGCTTGTCGAATATGCGAAATCAGCCAGGTAACATGATAGATGATATTGAAGATTCGGGAACGTTATTAATTGTGAAAATTAAGCAAACAAAGAATGATGTCAACAGGAGATTTGTAGTTATTGAAAAATAATATTAAATTTTACCGAATGTACTTACATAGCCCTTCGTCCAACAGCAGCAAAGGATCGCCGCCTATTTTATGCATATCACAATGGAAAATGTATCATTCAAGTTGTGGGTAAAAATTAGTTTTATAAGGTACCCCAAACAGTAGCTGATTTTTCTTAACTTGAAAATGTTACCTTATACACGGGTCATTCATTTCGAAGATCGTCTGCTACACTTTTGGTTGAATCTGGGGGAGACTTGTTGACACTCAAGAAACATGGCGGTTGAAAGTCATCAACTGTCGCTGAAGGGTATGTTGATGAATCGGTAGCACACAGGATAGAAATAGCTAATAAAGTGTTAAGAACCTGTGGCAGTGCTGAAAGAACACCCGATGTGCGACCAGGTACATCAACGGCCGTTGTGTCCATGGCAGAAAATATAATTTCAACACGAGAAAATTCGACTGTACCGAATAGTAAAATGAACATGCCATGCATGCAATGCACATTTAATAATTGTACTTTTTGATTTAAAGAAAATGTAACTTTTTGTATAATAAAATATTCTAAAATTAAATATCTACCTTTACTTATGTGTATATATTATATCCGGAAAAAAAGTATTCACTTTTTTCCCGGGGAAAAAAGTAATCACATCACTTTTTTCCCGGGGAAAAGAGTAATTTCACAAAAAGTGACATTTTATTACCTGTCAACAGAGATAAAATGTCAAACTTTTTTCCCGTCACAGAAAAAAATTAGTTAAAATAGCCTCAATAGGAAACATAGTGCCGGAGGCTATATTTTATTGCTAGACTGATTCCGGCATTGATTACTACCAGTCACTTTTATCATTAGCAAACTAACTGCTTGTTAGGTTCAAGAGTATATTTATAGCCAATACTAATTTGTTTCTAAAATGCGTAAAAAATATATCTATTGTGATGAAATAAAAACCAGCCCGTATACTTTTTTAATTTATCATAAAAATGTAATTGAAAACATCAATCTAATACCTTTGTGGCACGTTGTCGCTCAGAATTAAAACGTTTTAACGTTCCTCAATAATGCCAGATTTTATGGATTAGACGTTCTAGATGGAGCGGTATTTCCCGAGGGAAACGCTTCGCCTAGATTCCAATACATAATTGAGTATATCTATAGTTTATTTTGCTTTAGTTATTGACTTATAAAATAATTATATTTGACAGAATATATCGTGAAAGACGCCTTTTTCCAGTTGGTCTTTACGATAATCATAACTCCTCCGCACTTCTAGAGGTTAGTGTTTCACTCGCTTGCGAGACCGAGACTTTTAAGGATATAAACATTGTGAAGCGAGTGCGCGCTATGGCGCGTAACTCGACGCCGCTTTACTATGTTTGTACCCTAAGAGCGTTTTCACACGGCACCATATATCGCGCGCGATAAATGGTCGCAATATTGCTTTTACACCAAATTATATGTTTTCTAATGAGCCATTTTCACACACAAGCGATATTAGAGAACACATAATTTGGTGTAAAGCAATATTGCGACCATTTATCGCGCGCGATATATGGTGCCGTGTGAAAACGCTCTAAGTGTTGGTGCACACTGGTGACCGAGCGGAGCGATACCGTGCTATGCGAGAAAGGCGAAAAATACAATTCTGTGATTTTAAGTAGCTGCATTCATACTTAACGCTTGTCCGGAGCAGAGCGATAAATGGCAAAATAGTTTGTGATGGACTCGCTAGGCCTCGCATAGCACGGTATCGCTCGGCTCGGTCACCAATGTGCACGTATACTAAGTCTCGCTCTCGCAAGCCGAAAGTGAAACACTAGTAGAGATATGGCTTCCACAGCTTGTATTATTCTTTTTTTAAATATTATAATTATTTCATCATAAAATTCGACCATTTTGCCCGATCCATTTCTTTTTGTCCAAATTCCAAATCAAGCCACTCTTTTATTTCCCTAGTAAAATGGACTGGGTATTTATTTCGCTGGAAGTATGTACATGCTACAACATTGAATTAAATGAATTCTTTGCTCCGTTGTTAACATTAACACGTTTTTTTGGTCCAGGTGGTCCTAAACTTATTTTGGTCCACGCGGATGATATGGGCGCAGTATAGAAAGCACGGTCAGTGTGAAGGAAAACTTAATAAAGATAGAAAAAGAAGCTTAGAGAATAGGCCTTCAAATAAATGAAGGAAATACCAAATAAATGCATGTCTCCGGAAATTCCGCGAAAGACAGAATCAGACAGAACATTACCATGGATGACTACAGTTTTGAACATGTTCAAGTACCTGGGCGCAGTGATAACAGCAGACAACAATATGCAGGGAGAGATTAAACAGCTTATCACTCAAGCAAACAAATGTACATTTGCAATGAAAACAAGCAAGCAAACAAAGCAATAACCGTAATATACTAAACAATAATACGACCAGTAGCAATCTACGCCAGTGAAACATGGACCCTGACAGTTCGCGACACAGAGCTCCTTAGAAGGGTTGAGAGAAAAATCCTGCGCATGAAATATGGCCCCTGTCGAGACCCTGAAACCGACCGTTACAAAATGAGAAGCAACGTAGAGGTTGCTCAAATATATCAAAGCCCTAACATCATCCAGGAAATAAAGTCCAGTATACTAAGATGGGCATGGCACATACAAAGAAGCCAAAACGATCGACTAATAAAACGGGTATGGGAGGAGGCACCACAAGGAAAAAGACCACTGGGAAGACCAAGGCTTCGATGGAGAGATAACATCAACAAGGATCTAGCTACCCTTGAAGTGGACCAGCAAGACTGGAAGGAGCTGGTTCAAGACCGTTCTAGATGAGGGCGAATAGTCAAGGCAGCCAAGACCGACCCTGGGCTGTATTGCTACGGAGTAGTAGTGGTTGTTAACATTGAAAACTAATAAAATTTTTAAAAGTTACTTACAATGACGTTTTGCTTGACACTGTAAAAATGTATTTCTGGGGTACCTACTCAAAGATGATCCTTAAAGGTATGCAAAATAATTGGTGATTTTAATTTTTGTTTAAAACCAACTCATATATGCTGGAGGGAAACCTCACCCCCTCCCTCCCCCATCCTCCAATATATCCGCCTCAGGGAAGTTCCTCCAATGACAGAATCGTGAATCCATAAACCGTACGTCACCTCGGAGATGGCCATGTTAGTAAATAAAAAGAAAAAAATTAAATTTTTGAATTTTTTATTGAATTTGACTAAAAAAATGTTTCTAATAATTTAATCCGGTCAGCCAGCAGTCAATTCCTATTCAAACTACTCCAGTTCGGTCAATTAAAATATTGGAAAGCTTTTAAGAATGAGCTTTCTCCAATGAATTGCTTTAATGGAATTTCCATTGGAATGGCCGGATTTGCATTTTATGTTAGGGCGTAATGAATCGAAGAAGCCGATTTTATTTTGCCTTAAAAGCTTCCTCAGTCTGTGTTATTTGTCAATAAAGTCTGTTTTGCAATGTACGAAAGTGGGGTTTTGTAGGTACAGCTATGTTAATAATGATTTGGATAAATATACATGAATAAAGAACCCAATTTACTGCCCTGCGGTACTCCATCGTTATTATTATCTTATAATCATTGTAATATCACCATCTATTAAACAACGCCATATTTCCTAAGCCATCTAAAAGTATCGGTATAATAGTATTTCATGAATTACATTCCCGGTCCCGAATATCCCTGGGGAGCTGTTAATCTGCTTCGGAGGTTTAATCCATGTAACCAAGCCTGTGAGAGGAACGGCTCAACGTTTCCAATGTCGATATACTACGTCACGTAGACGAATTAAAGGTTTAATGTTGGTTTCGATGAGTCGACGTTTTGTCGTATAAACAAAATATAATTTTTTTAACTTCTGTACGAAGGAAAATGAAATTAAAGTCATCAATCTTCTGTCTCACAAGATTTATTATTGGTTAATAGGTTTCGAATAACGCATAACGCTACGCTTGGCCTTAGCTCGGTTAGTCGTATTCTCCTGTATGGTTGCTTCACTCTCCCTTCTACCCGCTTTTATAACTGTCGTTTTTTGTGTTAGTTTTAAGATTAATCGTAACTTGTTTGTTTTGACATGGTACTCGTCTTGTTTTTAATGTGTTATTTCATTTATTGGTTTTAATGAAGGTAGGCTGTTAAATAGTATTAAAATGTAATGTGGGTCACACCTCTATACAATTTTAGGTCTGATGATGCTCCGTAGAGAGCGAAACATGTCACTTTAGTTTTTTATTAAATGATTGAGACCATGACTTTGTGATTTTTGTCTTCCTATTTATGAATAATTCAGTGTTCTTCATCTCATCATCAGACTCGTGAGTTTTTTTTTATAGAAAGGGCAAATTTTGACGGTAGTAACCTTACCAAGCAAAATGCAGTTTAGTGCTAGGTTTTGCCAAAGAATATTTATTTACCCACTAATAAACAACCCAAAAATAAATAATAAAATACTAAAATTGAATTTTGGCTGACTTTTTTTTAAAATAACATTAACTCTATTATTATTTCTTTTTTTATATCATTCTCTTACCTTTGTGTAGTTATTGTGTTTGGAAAAATGTTCTATCACTAGGTCATTAAAATTATAAATACTTCCAATAAAAGGGTTTTCCGAAAATCGATCGGAAATATTGACATTTTTGATAACATTTCTGAAAGAAAAAGTCCATATTTCCTTACACTTAGTCATTGCTAGGCAACGAAAATAACTTTTAGGAAATTTGTATTATTATGGTACTGTAAGGAAATAATATTTCTGTAAGGCTACCTGTAAACTAAAATGTGTTAAGCTTGACAATTCAATATTACTGAGTTTCCATAGTTACAACACAAATATTTAATGGCATCCTTTATTTGCGAACAAAATTAATAATATTTACTTCAAAGTTTTAACAAGTTGATTGTAATAAGTTATGTCCTTTTAATAATTTTCGATTTACGGAAAAATAGTATGTATACCTAATAGAAAAAGCCACATTCGTGGACTCCGTATTGTCAGTCTCTGCTTGCGCCTCGACACACAATCTTTACGGTTGTCCGGGAATGTTCAGCTTTTCCTACTAGGTATACAATCAAATAACGCACCGCTTGTTTTAACTGTAATATTTCTTGAACTGCTAAAGGCATTGTTCTTTAATACAGGTCACAACAAGCATAAGTACACGTCAATAATACATATAAACGATCTAAATAAGGATTAAGGTCGTACTACGGCGATTCGGCATTCCTAATAAAACAAAAGATTTATGCAAATGTAAATACAATCCGCAGATTTTGTCACACGTTTTTCTTTATTTATCGTAAAGTTTTGATTGCAATAGCATGCATAATTCACGGAGCTGTTCGACTGTGTTTCCATAAATACCTATTTGCCCACTGATCAATTAAACGCGAAGTCTGGCGAAGTGGACGATCGAATTTGTCTTTTTTTAACTTCTGAGAGCGCATATGTCTGTCTCGCTCTTAGTTTCGACTTTATTTATGTAATCTTCTAATTTAATGTAAACTCATAAGGTCAACCGTGAGCTAAACTTAAATACGGCCGGGCGTTGTGTTCTTCGATCTGCATTGAAGAGTTTTCGAATGACATACTTTGGATAATTGGCATTCCTTGAAGGATAATAGTTTTTATTTGTTTTAAAAAATAAATTAATTGGGTGGGTCAAATTGATGAAATGACCTTAAGGACAACCAGCGCGTGCTTTATTAGTGGTTTCCTAGAAAATTATGGTATTTAAGCGAGTTTGTGACATACTTATAGCTATTAATATAACGAGATTATTATGCGATTTATAATAGTCGAGGACATTACTAGGTGACGAGGCAACAGCCGAGTCACCCGCAATGTCCGAGACGGTGTTAAATCGCTAATAATCGAGTTGTATTTAAAGCTTTATCTTATCATTGACAACGGCGATGCGAAAATAAAAACAGGGTTTTATGTCATTTCATTTTGGCATTTCAAAAAGTCATCATTAAAATCATGCAAGATTTTGATATTCCTGACGATATATTACCTGCAGCCAACATTAAAAGGTTGAACTTGCTTCCGGACAAATCTAAAATCCATTATGAAAAAGAATATCGGCAGTTTTGTGAGTGGCGAAACAAAGTACATGTTCAAGGTGCAGAAGAAACGGTACTGCTGGCGTATTTCGCAAAACTCTCTGAGGAATACTCTGCTTCATCCTTATGGCCGAAATATTCCATGTTACGAGCGACTTTAGAACTGAAGGAAAGAGTGGAAATCGGCAAATACGGCGCCGTAATACGTTTCATCAAGAAGAAAAATATTGGATATAGAGCAAAAAAATCATAAGTATTTACAAGAGAACAAGTCAACGAATTTGTGTGTTCTGCCTCAGACGAGAAGTTTTTATTGATGAAAGTGGCTTTTTTAATTGGAATTGGAGGAGCCTGTCGAACTAATGAATTAGCGAAGATGACCACGGAAGATGTTGATGTTTTAGACGACAAGCTGATTGTTACTATTCCCGACTCAAAACCCCACAAGAAACGTATTTTCGCTGTGATATTTGACGGCGAAGTCAATCCTGTGCTTTTATTTAAAGGTGTATCCATCAAATTTGAAAACTGTCAAAATATTGTTTTACATGTTCATGAAAAATAGTTCTAATATTATTTGGTATCTAACGTATTATGCTTTCGTAACTAACGTATTAAATTATGGTAACTAATGTATTATGAGTAACTAAGGTGTTATGTAGGTTTTAGTACGTTTATGATGTTAATAATTATTAATAAAGATATCATATAAAAATGACTTAATCTTCAATGATACGATAAAATAGTTTAAGGACGAACGAGTTAAAAAAATTAAAATTTTATAAAGAAAAAATTAATTTACGGCGTGGCATCAAAAACATTTATCTTATATACTATACTATAGATAGATGAACAAAAAATTAATAAGATTACAGTAAATTACTACCGATTGTGCCCTTAATTTCAATAGATATTCGATTAAACTATCCCCAAAAAAAATTTATTTCGAAAAAAAAGTCTAATTTTTTTAAATCTTTTGAAATTTTGACCTTTTTCCTGTTTACCCAAGAAACTCTGCAATTTAAAAATACTTCTTTTACAAATCGACTTAGACGACCTGCTTTGACAATCTAAATTGACCGTATCCAGTCGTCTATCTGTCGTCCTTTTCAGGGGCAAAACGTGGAAGTTCTTTTTCCAGATTTAAGGCTATTGAAAGTTTGGCAAAGGTTCAAATTAGATCGTTGACCTAGTAATGGCGTCGTTCGCTTGCAGGATTAAAAACGTTGCAGTGAAATATGAAAGAGAATGTTACAGCCGGGCTGCATGTTAAGTCAAGAGAACGACGTAAAAAATGTGAAAAGCTGAGCTTTTTCTAATTGAATTTATGATATTCAGCACTTACTTCCTGAATTAGAACCTATACAGGGTTACAATAAAGAAACGGAACCTTTTATATATTTTTTTTCCGAGGGCCTGTCCATGTGCCGGATGTACTTAGGCCAGGTCTGGCCCATTATGGTCATCCTGTTTGGTTCTTACACCCAGTCCGTGATCCCAGTTCCTTGCACTAGTTTGTGTAAGTGAACTTGGGAGAGGGTAAGAATGTCCTCTGGTTCCAGTTTTGGTTTATTTATTTATTTATTATCAAGTAGGGATACAACAGACACTAAGTCAAATAAAGCATCCACGTTGTGGTATTAGCTAGTGGGAATTAAATGTTCTAATTATACAAACAAAAATATAAATATAAAACCTTACAAAAATTAAAATTAAAAACAAAAAAAAATCACAACAATGATCTGATATGTTTTTTAAATCTAACTAGAGACATATCGAACATTTCCATACTCAAGGAAAGACCATTACAGATACGTGTCGCTCTATAGATAGGAGAATTTTGACCTGAATTCGTATTTCGAAGTGGAATGTTAAATGTATTTGGAAGCCTTAGGTCCCTAACCGGTACATTAAAGCTTAGCTTTAATCTAAGTATTGGCGAATCAATAAGACTATTAACCAGCTTATAAATCATAACAAGATCAGAAATTGTCCGTCTTCCAGCAAGCGTTACTACTGAAAACTTTTCCATAATAGGTTTATAATTGCTATTTACTATAAGTACATCCGTCTTACGTGATAAGAACCGTAAAAATTTATTTTGAATACTTTCCAGCCTCCGCCGGTAAATCGCGTACTGAGGACTAATAAACGCGTAGTACAAGTTTAGAATTGTTTGAGAATTCTAAAAATTTAAACTGTTTCTTATAATAAATCCTAAGAATCGGTTACACTTATTAACAAGTATTTATTGCCTCTTCCGATCTAGTGACTTGCAATGGCAAACTATGTGCTGTACAGTTCCCTTTTTTTATCCGCATAATCTGCAGTCAAGATCTCCATTGTTCAGTTGCATTATCTGTAGATGGTTCTTGACAGCCATGTGCCCGGTCAGAACTCCTGTAATGGTTGTGTACATCATAATATTTAGGTATAACTATTGTTACTGAACATAATCAAGCTTTTCATAAGGTATAAGAATCACTCGCAAAGTTTGCACGATACAACGCAGAGTGAGATCTAGCTACCAATAAGTTGAAATAAAGCAAGGTTTTCCAAAAAAATAGGTATTTCTTAAAATATAGCAGATATTAAAAATTTGACAAATTACTTTCTTTGCTATGAACCAGTAATTCAATTGACGTAGAGTGATAAAATTTAAAAATGTTATTGTGAAAGTTACACGCCATTAAAATTGGAGCAAAAATCATCGTTTTCTTTAACACCCTGTATATAAAATTTTCTGACAGTTAAAGAAAATCCAATATTGACAATTGTTTCTCAAGGGATAAATCTATCAACCATTCAAAACCGTAGGTCGATATCATATCTGGTTCAGAAAATATTAACTGTTAAATTTAGGCGAAATTTTTCTTGCTCGGAAGCAATTGTCCAGCAGTTTATATTATTATAAGGTGTAACTTAAACGGAATAGTTTGCCCCAATTTAAAGAGATTTAGTCATAGAGAACAGGTTATTTCACATGCAGGTAAGGAACTCTTAAGACAAAGATATGCCCATCACCTATGCCTCAAGCAAACCAGGCGACACACCCGATTTTGGGGTTAAAATACAAAGTTGTTTAATCGCGTTAAAGTGTTTTTAGTATAATCCATTGTTAATCTTTCCATTTTCTGACAAACATAAAGGCATTTTCGAGTGAAATTCCTTCAAAATCTCACCAAATTCTTATCAAATTTATTGTGTGCAAAACACCAAACTTTAAACTATTAACAAAGTTGAGCCACAGACTAGGGACTTCGTCGTGTACGAAAACTAACTTTGGTAAATAAATAAGATTTACTATGTTCCCGAAATTACGACGGTAAATGATAAATTATAAGTCTACAGGGATTGTTGTTTTAAGGGCTGAATATTTAAAGTTAGTTAAGGATATTTAACAAGTGGTTAGGGTCACACTAGGTGGGTGTCTTGGAGACCCTTTCTTTAAAACAGCTGTCTGTTTTTCTCAATTGGGATAATATTATTATCCTTATGGTCGATTGCACTGTTAAGTCATATACCGAAAGAAATGTATAGTCATCGTAAACATATACAGAGTTTTGGACTTGCATTGTCTTTATTTGTTTTACATCATAACGTTTCAACTGGTAAGTATCTCCAGTCGTTTTCAGGCGAATACTAAATAATTATGGCAACTACAGCTCTATTTATACTAGCTAGATGCACTGGAGCATAAGTGAAGTGGGTGCAGTCATGCGTTTAGTTCGTGTGCGGTATTTTAAGTTTACATCTACTTAACAAAGATTTCCTGATATTTTTTATATCTAATGAGGGCTTACTAAAACAATCTGGGTTCTGGTATATGGTAGCAGCTTCCTTGAACTTTCTCTTCTTCCAGTGTGATTCTTTATGTAGGAATTGAGCTTCTGTCCACTTGATGTGATGACCATGTGTCCAGGCATGGTCAGCTGCATCTGATTTTTCGGTTTCTTAGACATAAGAAATATCTGGAAACCTTTGTAAAGTGGATGTAAATTTAGAATACCGCACACGAACTAAATACATGACTGTACCCACCTCAGTTATGCTCCAGCGCACCTAGTTAGTATAAATAGAGCTGTAGTTACTTTATTTATTTAGTATTCACCTGAAGACGACTGGAGATACTTACCAGTTGAAACGTTGTGATGTAAAACAAATAAAGACAATGCAAGTCCAAAACTCTTCTATCATTCGAGAAACATCATTGTCTCCAACCTTCAAACAGACTTATACAGTGTGTCCAAAAAAATATGCAATATGTGAAATTTTTTTATTATCGATTTTTCAGAAAATGTTATTCTTAACAAAAGTCGACGAATGTCTTAAAACTATAAAAGCATATTTCAGATTTTACTTGCGGCTAATAGTAAGAGATTAAATGGCATTTTTTCGAAATTGCTTTAAAAGTAAAGTATCTGAATGCAGCAAAATTTTATATCAAAATGTTGTTGCAAATTAAAAGTTTAGTCCAAATACAAAATTTGAGTCGTTTCTTAATTTTTTTACTTAAACATCTATTTTTCCAAAAACATTCTTCACTTATAATAAATCCAGATTGCGCCAGACTTATTTTTTCTCTATATTTTGAATCGCCAGTTTGATATATTTGTATAAAATTAGGTCAGCCGTCAATTATTCTTATTCAAACAACTTAAATTCGGCCAATTAGAAGCTCGAAAAGCTCTTAAAAGAGCTCTTTCCTCCATTGAGCTGCATTAATGGAGTTTCCGCAGGGATTGGCCTAATCTGCATTTTATATTGTCCCGTAAATGAATTGCGGAATTTTAACTCTGGGTTTTCTTGGAGCTAAAAATATTTTCTCAGTTAAGTTTCCAAGCTGAAAGAATTATAAAAATTTTTTTAACATATTTATATTTATTATTTTTTCTTTTCGGTAATGCTTAATAAGTAATAGAAATTGGAAATACTCTTTTTCTACCCCCACATGGATATTTGCTGCTTCCTTTAAACTAAAGTGGTTGGATAAGTGGGCTATTCCGGTTAACTGAACGGATATGATTTCATATTCATCCCAGTTAGGATATGAAACTGACCAATCACAGCGGTCAATTATAAAGAAACCAAATTTACGGTTATAAATTTAAAGGGTTGTTTTATGACTTTAACAAAAGTAAGGTTAAAAATATATTTTGGGGAAGATACAAATCTGTCAAATCAACTTTGTTATTTTTTTATATAAATCGAAACATTTATCCCGGAGCCTATATGCATATATACCAATTTTTTCTAAAGAGTGCACGGATTGGTGCGAAAATTTAAGGTAATCTGGCGTTGCTTATGGGTTTTGACTTTCTGATGAGTCCTAATAAGGACGAAACAGCCTGTCTTTGTCTACCTGTGCCCCAGGGAAACCATTTGGCGTCCCTGTCTACTCTAATGCAAAAGATAGATGCACTTCTTTGTCCGCCTGCCGCTAAAACTTTCTTTCTATTTTACTTATACGGGCTCTAAACTCTACTACTTTATTTTTTAAACACGGCATTGTATTACGGATTAGTGCGGCACCCCAGTGTGCTATTGCAGCGCGATCTATATTTGAATCAACAAACCCGTAGAAAAAGTGTCGGGATGCGCAAAAACGTTTCCTATACTGGATGTGTTGGCCTAATGTACATGGTTAACTGTTAGTTCTATGTTTTCACGTCTGATGGCTATCTTTTGCATTGAGTTGATTCCTACAGATGGCGATACTAGGTTTTCATCATATATTTATTCTTAAACATATCTTGAAAGCGTATTTTTGCTGTATGGGGAATTGTTTACAGGTTTTGGCTTTCTGATGAGTCCTAATAAGGACGACATAGCTGGCATTGTTTACTCATGCCCCAGGGAACCAATTATTTTGGCGTCTAACCCTTCTTTTTTCTATTTTATTATTACGGACAATAAACTTCGACTACATTATTAAAAATATTTCTGTACTATTCTATTAAATTTAAAAAAAAAGTAGTCTGTACTTACCGCTTCTGTATGTATCGGATGTATGCTAAACATTAGTCCAGCCAATGTTGCAAATGGCGGCTTTAGTCCGGCCACGCACAAACACACTCTCGTGAAAAGGATGGACGCCACTGTGTGCAGGGCTATGTTTGTTAAATGAAACGCCACTGGTGATAAACCGAAACATAGAAAGTTTGCCCTGAAACAAAGAAAACTATAATTAAAAATTTAAAAATGCAGGATTTTTATCAACAAAAATACCGCATCAAAATGTTATAAAAATATTTTATATCGTTTTTGAGATATCCATGTTATAGTCCATTTCAGAAAGGTGAACAGTAATAAAAGCTCATTAGGTATGCAAAGGCACTACAGAGTCACCCAATAAATATTTAAGCTACTTTCATAATTTGACATTTGATTTCATTGCAAAATTCTTTATTTTCATCAAGTGCCGGTAGTACCACCCGGGTTTGGGTCAATTTATGGGTTTTGCCTATTGTTATATATTTACAAATACTGAAAATGGTGTGACAAAGGCGTGCATTATGTACATAGTGTTGGGTACATTTATCTTTTATTAAACATTATAAAAAATAAAATATAAAAAATCATAATATTCTTCGTTATCTGAGGAACTGTAATCTTCTCTTGACGTTATAATTAACGGGTCGACGGTTCGATCGATCAGGTGATCAAGATTCCACATTATCTCCTCTTCTTTAATAACATGATGGACTGTTTTTCGCCAATTCTCTGGTGTCACTTCCTTAATGGCTTGATCAAACAGTAGCTTAATGTCTTTCATTTTGAATGGCGTGAGTAGATAGACAATGACAGAACGACAATCAAGAATGTCTTTTTCCCATGTTAATCTCCATAAGAGAATTTCAGGTTCGATCTGCATTTTTATATCCCCTTTAGGGCGTGGTCACTTATTCCCAGGCAACAGCTACAGAGCCTCTACTACAGGCGCCGAAGGTACACGGTGATAGAAGCCGCTGTCGCGGGACCCTTCACATATTTCGCGAGGTTAGCTCAGACAGGGCAGCGACCTAGAGCGCTACCCGCGACGCTCGACCATTTGAGATGTAAGTTGAACAAGGATAGCGATAATTAAGAACCCGGGACTTCATTCATGTTACAGCACGCCAAGCCGCAGCTCATTAGCGATGATGTCACAAACGATTAAAAATGAAACTATTATTATTACGAATATTAAATCTAAAATCCCATTATTTATTTAACAGAAAAAAAAGTTGAACCACCGACCTATGGATTGGAAGCCAACGCCTTAGTCCGCCAGTTGAACTCTTCTTGATCATGTAAAAACTAGAAATAAATAAGGGTAGTCACCCCATTCAACCCCTACATATATACATTTTGATGTCAAATTAAGGAGAAAAATATAACTAACTCCAATATGCTATTATGTTCTATTAATTTAAAAAACGCAAAGACATAATAGATACTATTTTTAATTTCATTTCAATTTATTTTCTAGGAGGGCATTCATATTCACAATAATTATTACGCAAACTAAAATTATAGCTATAGATATAATATTAACAGATGTTTAAAAGGTTAATTATAATGAAGTTATAAATGCATAAAATGCGGTCAAGGCAAGACAAATATCCTACCGTTACTATATGGATCAAATTTTTACAGAGTGTAACAATCACAATTAAACATTATTTTAGTACACAAATCGTCAACATCAGAAGCCCTAATAGTGCCGTAATGACACCCCCCTAGCAGATATTTTTTTTGTATAACGGAAAAACACCACATTATTTTTTCAATAAATATTGTGATTAAATTTATAGTGTACACATAGCCTAAAAATAAGTTTACAAGTATCAAAATTAGTCATTAGGATACACCATTCAATGACGTAAACACATGCAACGATCATCAATATAAGGTCAAGGGTAGTTACCCTCTCAACCCACGGTACATATACTTGTATTAACCTCTATAACAGGGGTGAAAATGGTAAATCACAGACGACAGCATAAATAGGGTAGTTAACCCCCAATGTACCACGGTTGTAAATACTTAAAATAGTCTGGCCCCTAAAGTACCACCGTTGAATACACTAAAGAGTACCACATCATCCCCCACACAATTGGACCCAGGTACCAAATAAATGGACAAATTTCGTTGTATTATTTATGTTTTTAAACCCCATTTAACTGATACTGATAGAGATCACCAAAATATTGTAATAGACAAATATTAAAAAGACCTTTCAATCGGTGAAAAAATGAACCAAAAATGTTAAGTTATAACAGTGCAAGAACTGTAAAATGATTTGGTCGTTTTGGTGAATGCGCTAGGCAAGCTTAAATATATATATATAAACTTAAATATTGTCGTATGTTAAGTACATACCATTTCAAGCTAAGGTGGTATAATGGAACGTAAGGCAGTTAGTTAGCCATGGTTTAAGAAATACGGCACGCCTAAGAATTCTACGGGTATTTTTGTAAATACGAGAGTTATAAAAACTCTGCTTGTTTTAATCAACATCATTATTAATATCGCAAGAAGGGAAAATCGAAGGTATTATTGTTTTTTCTTACACCAAAACGTCTCAAAATGTTGTAAAATATCACTTTATTTGCATAATAAAAGCAATAAAACAGGGATGTGTTAATTATAGAAATAAAAGATCCGAGCTCAAAATTAGTTCCACTCTGTATATTGCTACAAGCATCTGCAAAAAATAATTATCGACGATAAATATTGAGATAAAACAACGCTTCAGTCATTTAAAAAGGTTCTGTGTGACAGTGCGTACGTGTGACCAGATTTTGTAACCAGAAAGGTAAGTAACTTTTAATTTTGGTGTGGTAAAATATTATAGCAACGCCTTCTTGCCAAAGACACATTTACTTAATTATAGTCAAAATAAATACTTCACACTAGGGTATTATTCCGCTAGGTAACTTGACTTCACATAACATATTTATGAATTATTTGACAGGGGGGTCAAAAGCTATCAATTCGCGAGGATAAAAATACTATAAAGCCTTATTAAGTTGGTTCTGTTTTACCCTGCAGCCGATCAGGAGTAGGTCCGTCTAGAATTTTTGAACCAGAAAGTTTCAGTGGAGACTACGCAGAAGGGCCAATAGTTTTTGTTTTGTGAGAATCACATGTATAGTACATTTTTCATGGTGTTTAAGATCTCGGTATATAGGTAGAGGTATATAGAACCTAACAAGTAGTAAAAGATTTTTTAAATATCTTAACTAATAACGGAGCTATACGTATTAAACGATTAGGGCCTTAACACAAGATATGTAAAATTGGTTCTATACAATGGTTATTGTCAATGATTATTACATATCGCGAACGAGCGATATGTTTATATCCCCTATCTTAGGATTCCTATTGTATTTTATCTTGGAAATTTGTGTCACATTTGACATTTTCCTGTCCCCGATTTTTTTCTAGAAAACGGATAAAGTTGAAATATTCAAACTTTCTGGGTTTATAGGGAAATAATAGGAGTATCTTCAGTAAAAAATTCAAATATACAGGGTGTGACGGAAAAAAGTTATTAAACGCCAAAGTCGAAAAATATGCAAAATTCGCTGTCTTCCATTTCAGGTCGCAAAAATTATTTTTTTCGATTTTTACTTCTGGAGGTTTGAGAGGACCGGCAGCTTCCGAACCCTAGTGTTTTTGAAGAAGATTAGAAAATGTGCAGTATTTTTTTTATATCTTTAAAAATCGAAAAATGCTCTATGCAGGGTCATTTTGAGCCACTTTGAAGGGTATATTCAAAATGATCGGACAGACCTTTCGCGTAGACAGCCTGATAGGCCGTCTCAAATACTTTTTTTCACAATACATGTTTCTATACCTAATATTTTTTTAAATCGTTAAAATTTGAGAAAAACTGGAAATGACGATTTTAGACTAAAAATTTTTTCGGTTTTTAAGTTTTTTTCGTGTTAAATACATTTTTTATTTAAATGGCATAGCCCTTATCCGAAAGAGCTCGTAGAAATACACCGGAAATGTATTATTTGGATACTAAATCTTTTTTACTAAAAGAGCAATAAACGATTTGATGTAAAATTTTTGAATTTTTTTCAGTAAGTTACTGGTACGCTCAAACCCGCCACTGATAACCTGTATTCAACTTTTTGAATTTTTTTTTGTTCTATTGTCTAAAGAGATAAGTAGACTTTAAATTTAACACTATGCGATTCCTCCAGCAGTACATTTCATATTTAAAAAAATGTTTTTTACATATTTAAATATTTTTTTATATCAAAAGTTTTACTTAATCGACTATATTTTTTACAATAATATCCTTACACAGTTCCTTTTAGGCTTATTTTATTCTACAACCTTTTCTCAATGTCTCCCCATACCTTAATTTATCAATTTTTTTAATTCGAGAAAAATAAACCTTTTGATAGCGCGGATAGGAAAAATTTTCAAATCTCAAACTAACTTGGATATGAATAGAGTGCTTTGAAATATTTTGTTTCAAGTCGGTATCTATTGATATTAAATAACGCTGTCAAAATTGGCCTAAAATGAGTGTTTTCGGCTATAGATTCTGAAGTTGTTTTAGCGTTTTGAAGTTAAAAATTGAACGTTATAGATTATTTGAGACTTGTACAATTTAATGAGATCAAAATTAAAGCTTCATATGTCCAATTTATTACCGAAATTTCAATTTTAAAAATGCTCTGCAATTTCCGTAAAAGTTTCATTTTAACAGAATTATGATTTTTCGAAAAGATTGCCTTGGAATTATTTAGCGTCAGCGTGGATATTAAAAATATGAACTGTCAAAAAAGGCCGAAAATGGCATATTTCATCGTAAGGTTTTAAAGTTATTTTAGCAATTCGCGCTGTAAAATTTGGGATAAGAGATAGCTCGAAACTTCTACAATACAGTGTTATATAACAGATAGGTCCAAATAGAGTATTTATAGGTGCATTTTTCATTTCAATATTGGTCTGCATACCTTAAACTTTATCAATATTCTATGCTGGGAGATATTCTGAACAGCCGAAAATTAACGACTAGATTTTTTTCGAGTTTTAATTCATTATGACTTTATTTGTCTAGAGAAAGAAAAAATAATTTAACTTTTACTTTGCCGTATTTTGTTTCCTATCATATGATGTCATCAGAATTCGAGTAAAACGTTTCGTCATCTAGATACCATCATCAGGTTTTTATTTTTAAATATAAACTTGTAATTTTTATTGCAGTTTCGCAAATCTTGCTTCTTCTAACGTATTTGTGCAATATTGCTTTAACCGAATATCAACGTTTCGACACTATAAAACATCGGCAATCTTTATATTTTTATAATTGGATTTGTGAAATTATTCGTAGAGATAAAGAAAAAATAATTTAACTTTTACATTGCCGTATTTTGTTTCCTATCATACGATGCCATCAGATTTCGAGTGAAACGTTTCGTCATCTAGATACCATCATCAGGTTTTTATTTTTAAATATAAACTTGTAATTTGTATTACAGTTTCGTAAATCTTGCTTCTTCTAACGTTTTTGTGCAATATTGCTTTAACCAAATAGCAACGTTTCGTCCTATAAAACATCTTCAATCTTTATATGGACTGCTATTAATACGTTAGAAAAACGAATATATATCCGAAGAAGTTAAAGCGTGAATTAAAAACTACTTATCTGGTCTGAACAAAATTTGGCATACGAATGAAAAATGAGTTATTGTGTGGAACAAAGATTTTGTGTGTTGAAAAAGAGGTTGTTTTTGCTATATACTGACAGCTGTAATTTTGTCATTTTTTTTATGTGTAATAATCGCGTTTATAAAAAAATATTTTGTTGTTGGGTGCAGTCCTCATATTATATTAAGATTGAAATACATAAATTTTAAATGAAATATTTGTAAATATTTTTTGACAGGTTTTATATCGACAAATTAGGCGATATGTTTTCACATCACAGTCCGCAGGAGTGTGATACAAAAGTAAATAATATAATAACACAAAATATTTAAAAAAAATGAAAAAAATTTAAAAAAATTAAAAACTCAATTTTTTTAACTTCTTTTATGTAAAGACTTTTACCTTTAGAGGCAATGCCAGTTGCCGATCAGGCGATATGCAGCTTTTATTAATATAGCTCCAGGAGGAAATATCTATACAATATCAGTAAAATCGCCGAAGCTGCCAAAAGGACACATCTAAAAATTCGAATTTTTTCAGTATTTGCATTAATAATCCATACCTATACAACCTCATAATCAAAATACTTCCAAGTCTTCAAATTATCAGTAAATCCATAATAACTGTCAAAACGACGCCTCAGATTTTTATAATTTTATCTAATATATCCATTATTAAGCCATACCTATAGAACCCCGCATTAAAAAAAATAAGGACATTTTGGAAATGCGCAGAAGCCAAAATCGGTGTTTAGGAGTTAAATAGAATTATGCGCACATAGCGAAAAAAGTACCTTCGGTACTCCGGATGCCAAAGGGCGCCTTTTAAGAATATATTTGAAAAACATCCTATAAAGGCCTTTTTAGGTTTGTTAAGTGGAAAAACACAATGTGGTACATGCACCGAAATGTATAGAAAACATAGATAGTTGCTTAAAACAGACTGTTTCATGTCTCAACACGAAAAAAGTGATAATTAATATAATGCGTATGTTTGCTGTTTAAATAATATTAAATGTCACGGATTTATACATTGCGTCATCTTGGAAGGAAAACATCCTTTACACTCGTAGTCCATTAATATTCAAGATAATTATTATTAACGATCATTATGAAGCGGAAAATATGTAATTATTGTCCATATCGACGGTAACTGATTATGATTAATATTCAACGTCATACCCATTTCTATCAATAGGTTGGTGTTTAGTTACCATGTAAATTATAAAAATAAAACTCAAGAGTTCTACAAATTATTTATTTAACAATAATATTGTACATTGACTTTTAGCAATCTTATAGCTACACACGTTTGTAACTTCTGGTATTTAAGGTCATAAATAACATAGAAATATCAATGAAGACAACGATACAGGATGTATTAAGTATAAAATAATTAAAAAAGGTCTAATTATAATAATATTAAAAAAGGTATATGGCAGGCATTAAAATAATACAAGAAAGAATGCAAGTAATAATCAAAACAATTTACAAATATGCACATTTAATAAATAAAACAGATATTACATGTTAAATAAAAACTTATCATTGTGATAGGTCCAGTATATTCTTACGACTTTTTCACTCGTTTCAAGTAGAATTTCTTTGTATTTACTCAGATCTTCATTTGTATACCCGACAGGATGATTTGTAGTCAATAAATTAACTAGTCCTTCGGTTAATGGAAATTCATTGGTATCAATTCTAAGCGTATTGTCCTTTACCTTAACAGACTTACTACCAATGAACATATTAGAACCCTCTTTTCGAATACCATATTTAACATTGGGCGTTTCCAGGAGAAGATACTTTATCTTGCGTGCATACATCCTATTGCAATGATGTTAAAAACTAAACTAACTTTATTAACAAGTGCAATTATTTTTATAGAGCAGCAATAGAGCAGCTATAGAACAGCTATAGAGCGTTCATAGAGCAGCTATAGAGCGTTCATAGAGCAGCAATAGAGCAGCTATAGAGCGTTCATAGAACGTTTATAGAGCAGCTATAGAGCGTTCATAGAGCAGCTATAGAGCGTTTATAGAGCAGGCATAGAACACTTATAGAGCATGCATAGAAGTTATTAGAACTGTAACTAATATCAAATAAAGCATTCAATATTGTATAGTATTTTTCAAAAGAACCATATAAAATAGTTACCTTATACCCTATGTTCCACTATTATTTAAAGTAGATAATTATATATTTCCGTTTAACCTGATGCATTACAGTTTAATTATAGAAGCCTGTTATTACATTATTTAATGTTGTTTATTAATCTTTTAGAAATAATCAATTAGTACATTATGGTTATTAATTATTTTTATCTTGGTAAATGAAAATGTTATCTATTCAAACTAGCTGGCCTTGGGAACGGAAACAGTTTTGAAATTAAATTTGTATATTTCCAGCTAGTGCTTGATTTAATATGTCCATTTTTTCTGAACTTTGGTTTATGTAAATTTGTAAGAAAGATTAATTCTTTGTATACCTTTAAGTCTTTCTGAGAATATGCTTTAGGATGCATACTCGTTAATAAATCCAACAAACCGTCGGATAGTGTGTATGTTTCATTATCAAACACCAATTGGTCATTCTGAAAGTCAACAGGCACATTTCCCAGAAACCAATTAGTTCCATTTGTTCTTAAACCAAAGACGTCTCCCTTTGGCATTTCCAGGAGCTTAAGTTTTATTCTTCTGCTTGCCATCTTACTCCTTTGATGTATGAGTCGCTAATGACATCTTTGAACCAGTATTTAACTATTTATTTAGTCACAATACAACCTCAAGAAAACACTAACACCACAGATAGAAAACAATAACACGACAGGGATAAAACACATAGATAACGTCGATAAGCTAAAAACAGAGCTGTTTCTAATACCCCGGTTTTATAATCATACAACCCAACATGCCTATAACAATTAGCGGGGTCAAATATTATGCAATAAAAATATAGGCAAAATATAGCAGGTTTCAAGACTTGAGATTAAATAATTCCTACATAACGACAGCCATCTGTTATAGTATACAATTAAAATCATTTTAAGCCTGTAATTATAATATTTTTTATACAATTTCTATATAAACCAGATGCCTACAGTTTAAAAGACAATAATTTTCCTGTTATTCTAATGTGTTACATGATGGGTCTAAGGGTTGGAGGGGGTGAACGACCCTTTAAATAATATAATTTTTAACGTTATGTGTAGATGGCATCAAACATAAGTCATCTTACATCGTTTAACATTGGATGGTTTTTTAACAGGGTGTTTTTTAACAGGGTGGTTTTTTAACAGGGTGGTTTTTTAACAGGGTGTTTTTTTTAACAGGGTGGTTTTTTAACATGAAATGAAATCATATTTATTTACCTCCTACGCGCTTGTACACTGTATAGCAATAGATATTTAGGGGCGTTAAACTTTAGAGTTGTTAAAATCTTTAACACATAGCGTTTTTATGTGATTTTTGATCACAAGATAATAAGGTACTAGTTCAGACCATATTGAACAATAGGTTCTTAGTAACAAAAATGTTCTTATTTACTTCAAAAATATTTAAAGTTATATAATACCTATTAAAATACATGTTATTTTATGCACCTTGGATGACCATATTATTCATATTCATTATTGCACAAGCAATATTGTTAGGGGCCTAGATACGTTATGACACCTGTCTATGTTAAAACTTTAAAAAAATATATGCTTCTTAAATGGTAACTTTTTTTTATTTACTATATCTAGATACATTATTATAAATAAGTAGAAAACGACAAACTAACTACTTCATTCAAGCTTAAGTTTTTAGAGTTTTTGCTATAATTAGTTCTTCGGCTGTGTTTTGTATACACTCATCGCATTGAAGATACGGGAATCGTATTGGTTTAGGATGGCTTTGAATTTGGGATACTAAGACATCAAGTACATTTTTCTCGAACCAGTCCATTAAGTCTCCTTTTCCTCTTTGCTTAAGCATTTGTACTATTTTTTCTTCTTGTCCCGAGTCAAATCTAACAGTAAACAGAATAAGTGGGGTGACCGTTGCAAATCCTTTAGAGGCAGAGCGGAAACAACTTCGAAGCCGTTCTCTAATATCCTTTTCCGTCTGTGGTGCTTGTCCCTCAACTATTGCTTTGAGTAATTCATAGTATAACTCCTCATGATGTCCAATATTTACATAATAACAGCTTGGACAATACGTTTTAAAATCATAATCTGATATTCCCTTGCGGTCTTTTCGTAGGATACCCCCAACTCTATAGCCGTCCTTGTCCAGGCATATCTCGCATTTTTCTTTCAACTCAGGACGACACTCGCTGCAGTCACAAGGACGCCCCCAAAAACACTCTTTAGGCATTGTGCTCGCTTCAACTGATCAACAAAGACTAATTGTTTAGGGATAATAATATAATAATATAGTAGTTTGGGAGGGTTTAAAGTGGTGGGGGTAAAATTTGGACGATTATAGAGTCTGTCTTTACTGCATACTAACCCATAAACATTCATCCATGAACACACCTTGGCCACGCCCCAACCGAGGTTATAAATAGGGGTGCCATACAGAGTAAAGTTCATTCTGTCTTTGTACGTCATAGAGGGCAGACGTGTTTTGAGCAATATTTCTTTTGTTACAGAGAAAAAATGCCATTCCCAAGTGAATACGTGAAGTCAATTAGGGTTCAGGTAGAGAACGATCATTTAACCTTAGAAGTATGTGGTAAGATTCTAAAAGAATGCACTCGTGCAATTTTCAATTTAAATAAGCAGTTAAAACATGCTAAATCAGTTCCCGAGAAGTCTCATATTACATCTTGTTTGAGTCAAATTAAGGGGTTTCAGCATATTTTAAAGGATAAAAAGGTGGGGGGTGGTACGGGGGTTAGAAGGGCGGAAACAGCTACCCATCGTGTTAAGTGGTCCGACATCAATTCAGCCTTTCAGTCAAGGGTTAGAACTGGGGTTATTACCAACATGCGTCATACTGATGTGATGTCGTTTTTAGAAGACGCATCAGCCCTGTTTAAACGCAGAATTCAAAATGCCCTAAAAAAGGACTGTGCCTTAAAGGTCAATGCTGTATTGTGTGGGGAATTTCAAATTAGTAAAGCCGATAAAATTGTAGAAGAGAATAAATATTTAAATACCGCTAACGCTCCCATCTATCAGGAAACCGATTTGGGTGGGTGGTTTGATGAAAAAATTAAACAACCCCTTTTAACAGACTTGGATGAGTTCCAGGAAAGGGACTCGGGGTGGGCGCTAAATAGGGTTGTTAATCTTATGATTTCAATTAACAAGTTCAATCCCCTGCGTGCTGGAAGCCACATCGAACTTCCTAAGTCTATAGCTAGGAAAAGTGCTTGTATTAATTTGCGCAACGAAGATGATATGTGTTGGGCGTGGAGTATTGTATCTGCTTTGTACCCTGCGCATACAAATGCTAATAGAACGTCGTCATACCCAGATCCCAAGAACGTGCTTAATTTAGAAGGAATTCAGTTTCCAATGACAATAGGGCAAATTCCTCGATTTGAGAAGCAAAACAATCTCTCGGTCAATGTTTATAGGTTGGAAAAATTATCAAATAAAAACTTTACTGTTATTCCTTATTACTTGTGCAAAAATAAACAATCTAAGCATGTCAATTTGCTACTCCTTCAGGATGTATATGCCACAGATAATAACTTGGATGATCTGGGCCCCGTTAAATTTCATTATGTCTGGATTAAAAACTTGTCCCGTTTACTTTCCTCCCAGCTAAGCAAACATGATGGTCAAAAGTTTATTTGTGATCGATGTTTGCACTATTTTCACTCCCAATATAAATTAAATTTACATGCCAAGGACTGTGTAAAACTTAACACAGGGGTTGTTCCACAAGCACCAACTGAAGCCAACAAATGGGTTGAATTTAAAGATTTTAAAAATAAAGAAATTGCACCCTTTGTAATTTATGCCGATACCGAGTGTTTGTTGGTTCCTGTGGAGGATGATGCTTCTAAAAATACACAAAATATACAAAATCATCTACCTTATAGTGCAGGATATTACGTGAAATGTAATTATGACGACAGCCTCTCATTCTACAAGTCGCATACTGGTCCGGATTGCATGCAGTGGTTTGTTAAAGAGCTTCAAGATTTCGCTGAGAACGCTGAAACAGTGTTTTTATGCGATTTACCAATGAACGAATTATCAGCCGACGAGAAGGAAAGATTTGACAATGCCGCTGTTTGCCATATATGCGAAAAACCATTTACGGATGAAAATAAGGTCAGAGATCATTCACACTTGACAGCTAAGTTCAGAAATGCCGCCCACGAAAGTTGCAATCTAAATTATAAAGATTCCTGTGTAATACCAGTCCTGTTTCATAACTTAAGTTGTTATGACGGACATATGGTCATAAAAGCTTTAACCGAGGTAGAAGGGCAGATCGATATCCTACCCGTAAATAAAGAGAAATATATATCTTTCACTAAGCATATACCCGGTAACTTAATTCAATTTAGATTCGTTGACAGCTTTAGATTTTTAGCGTCTGGATTAGACAAATTAGCTAAGAACCTTCCTGAATACCCCATTCTAAGATCAGAGTTTGCTGGTTTAACCGAGGAACAGCATTCACTGTTATGTCGAAAGGGTGTGTTTCCTTATGATTTCATGAACGGTTGGTCCAAACTTACTGAGCCTAAATTACCAACAAAGGTGGAATTTTACAACAGCTTGGATGATTCTTTTATAACTGATGATGACTATACGCACGCTCAAAAAGTTTGGACTAGCTTTAATTGTCAGTCGATGCAAGAGTATTCTGAGCTGTATATGAAGACCGATATTCTACTTTTGGCTGATATATTTGAACGTTTTAGAACCACATCACACAAAACGTATGGACTAGACCCGGCTTGGTCATACACTCTACCTGGATATTCCTGGTCTTGTTTGCTTTTCCAGTTGCATAAATCCAATCATGCTAAACTAGAACTTATGACTGATTTGGATATGATATACTTTATTGAGCGAGGAATTCGAGGCGGGCTAAGTCAATGCTCTAAAAGATATGCCGAAGCCAACAACAAATTTTTACCCGATTATGATCCGACTAAAGAAGATTCTTATCTCACATATTTTGATATAAACAATCAGTATGGTTGGGCCATGAGCCAAAAATTGCCTCTGGGAGAATTTAAATGGCTCTCAGAAGATGAAAGGTCACTGCTGAACGTTTCAGAGATCTCTGATGACTCTAACGATGGCTATATACTAGAGGTTGATTTAGAAATACCCCATGAGCTCCACGATAAGTTTTCAGATCTTCCACCTTGTCCCCAGCATGCTAAGCCCCCCGGATCAAAGAATGAAAAGCTGCTGGCAACACTATACAATAAGACAGAGTACGTCGTCCATTACAGGAACCTAAAACAAGCCTTGGCATTGGGTGTTAAACTAACTAAAATACACCGTGTTTTAGGCTTCAAACAATCTCCCTGGCTTAAAACTTACATCGATTTAAATACCAGTCTACGTCAAGCAGCTAAAAATGACTTTGAAAAAAACCTATTTAAACTCATGAATAATGCCGTTTTTGGCAAGACCATGGAAAACATTAGGAAACATTCGAGCGTTAAAATAGTTATGAATTGGGATGGGCGATACGGTGCAGAAGCCCTCATATCACGACCCGAATTTAAAAGCAGCACCATAATAAATGAAAACATGGTAATCATTGAATTGGCCAAAACACGGGTATTTTTTAACAAGCCGATATGTGCGGGTATGTGTATTTTGGACTTGGCAAAAACAACAATTTATGATTTTCATTACAACTATATGTGCAAAACTTTTGGAGATCGCTGTAAAATTTTATACACCGACACGGATTCTCTGATTTACGGGATTAAACATCATAATATATATGAGGTAATGAAAAAAGATTGTTATGATATTTTTGATACATCTGACTACCCCGAAAATAACGCCTATGACATTCCAAAAGTCAACAAAAAGGTTCTGGGTATGATGAAGGATGAAAATAACGGTCGCATCATGACACATTTTGTTGGTCTAAGATCTAAAATGTATGCAACCAAACTTCTTTACTCGCCCGAAGAAATCGCAGAGGAGAAATTAAAATTAGAGAAAGCTAGTAGGGAGCGTGAAGAAATAGAGCGAGCGTTAGCGAACTTGGGTGTAACTAAAAAGATTAAGGGGGTTAAGAAATCGGTTATAAAAAATAAAATTATCTTTGAGGATTATGTAGCGTGTCTGGAAACGTTTTCAGAAAAGTCTATATCACAGAAATTAATTAGGTCCAAACATCATGATCTCCACACAATTCGACAGACCAAAATCGGTCTCAGCCCTTATGATGATAAGCGTAAAATATTTAAAACATCCCCCGATACGCTGCCTTGGGGACATTGTAGTATTATGGAAGAAGATTAACGGTAATTTACAAAAATATATCTTGTTACCAATTAATATTTAACAGATTTTGACCGTTTAAGCTGTTTTTAAACAGGGCTGTTTTAGCTGTTTTTAGCGGTTTTTTAGAAACTGCTACCGGTTTTTAGCTGTTTTAAACGGTTTTTTAGCTGATATTAGCTGTTTTTAAGCAGGGCTGTTTTTAAACGGGGCTGTGTTTAAGCAGGGCTGTTTTTAAACAGGGTTGTTTTTAAACAGGGCTGTTTTTAAACAGGGCTGTTTTTAAACAGGGTTGTTTTTAAACAGGGCTGTTTTTCAACAGGACTGTTTTTAAACATCGCTGTTTTTAAACTGGGCTGTTTTGGCTGTTTTTAAACAGAGCTGTTTTAGCTGTTTAAGTTGATTTAGTTTACGTTACATTATTTGTTTAGTTGCTTAACTCATAACCCATCCTGTATAACATTAAAAAGAGTCCATCGTTGTTATACAGTAAAGAAGGCCAAAAATACTAACTCATATCATCTAACCTGTATAACGGTAAAAAGAATCCATAGTAGTTATACTGTTAAAAGAAGACCGAAAATACTAACTCATATATATCATAACTCATCCTGTATAACTTTAAAAAGAGCCCATCGTGGTTATACAGTAAAAGACGGCCAAAAATACTAACTCATATCATCTAACCTGTATAACGGTAAAAATAATCCATAGTAGTTATACAGCTAAAAAGAGGATCAAAATACTACCACTCTCATATCATTATACTGCATAACATTTAAAAAAGAGTCCATATTAGTTATGCAGTTAAAAGAAGACCAAAAATATTACCTCATATATATAACACAACCTGTATAACTTTAAAAAGAGCCCATATTAGTTATGCAGTAAAAGAAGGCATGGGGTTTGCTTTTGAAAACTTTCGTTCCCCATAAAAATCGAAAGTGGGGTGCCATGGGGGGAGGAGTCCACGACTCGCATCCTGGAGCGATTCTTTTTTTATTTTACACTAAAGTTGTATAATTATTCCAAAATTATTAATATTAAATAAAAAAAGAGTTTACTAACGTCCCCCCAATATAACATTATATAATATATATAATTTGTTTGCTATTATGCCTTTTTATAATAATATATATTACAATACATGTGCTATTCATTTTTTATTCGTTATAATATTTTTACCTCTTACACTTAATTGGCCTCACGTTTTCACCCAAAATTTTCTATCAAAAATTTCGTGAGCCTCAAGTGAGGCCTTTAATCTAATTTAACCATTTTTGTTTACATAAATTCAATATTTTTATATAAAAAGACAAGCCTCCTTAGTTCATAATTTTTTTTTTACCACTCTGTAATTAAATTTATACATTATACTCATTTCAACTAAAAATTAGTGTATCTTGAATATAAATTAATATTCCAGAACTGGTCGTTTTCATGCGTTTATAATAAATTGTTTAAATTAAACAAGAACTATTTACCCCAAGGGTTTCTAATTTTAAATGGGGTTTAAAAACATAAATAATACAACGAAATTTATCCATTTATTTGGTGCCAGGGTCCAATTGTGTGGGGGATGATGGGGCAAACTACTCTTTAGTGCGTTCAACTGTGGTACTTACCATACACTTAGGGGTCAGACTATTTTAAGTATTTACAACTGTGGTACATTAGGGGTTAACTACCCTATTTATGCCGTCGTCTGTGATTTGCCATTTTCACCCCTGTTATAGAGGTTAATACAAGTATATGTACCGAGGGTTGAGAGGGTAACTACCCTTGACCTTATATTGATGATCGTTGCATGTGTTTACATCATTGAATGGTGTATCCTAATGACTAATTTTGATACTTGTAAACTTATTTTTAGGCTATGTGTACACTATAAATTTAATCACAATATTTATTGAAAAAATAATGTGGTGTTTTTCCGTTATACAAAAAAAAATATCTGCTAGGGGGGTGTCATTACGGCACTATTAGGGCTTCTGATGTTGACGATTTGTGTACTAAAATAATGTTTAATTGTGATTGTTACACTCTGTAAAAATTTGATCCATATAGTAACGGTAGGATATTTGTCTTGCCTTGACCGCATTTTATGCATTTATAACTTCATTATAATTAACCTTTTAAACATCTGTTAATATTATATCTATAGCTATAATTTTAGTTTGCGTAATAATTATTGTGAATAATTTTAAATACCTTCCTAGAAAATAAATTGAAATGAAATTAAAAATAGTATCTATTATGTCTTTGCGTTTTTTAAATTAATAGAACATAATAGCATATTGGAGTTAGTTATATTTTTCTCCTTAATTTGACATCAAAATGTATATATGTGGGGGTTGAATGGGGTGACTACCCTTATTTATTTTAAGTGTTTACATGATCAAGAAGAGTTCAACTGGCGGACTAAGGCGTTGGCTTCCAATCCATAGGTCGGTGGTTCAACTTTTTTTTCTGTTAAATAAATAATGGGATTTTAGATTTAATATTCGTAATAATAATAGTTTCATTTTTAATCGTTTGTGACATCATCGCTAATGAGCTGCGGCTTGGCGTGCTGTAACATGAATGAAGTCCCGGGTTCTTAATTATCGCTATCCTTGTTCAACTTACATCTCAAATGGTCGAGCGTCGCGGGTAGCGCTCTAGGTCGCTGCCCTGTCTGAGCTAACCTCGCGAAATATGTGAAGGGTCCCGCGACAGCGGCTTCTATCACCGTGTACCTTCGGCGCCTGTAGTAGAGGCTCTGTAGCTGTTGCCTGGGAATAAGTGACCACGCCCTAAAGGGGATATAAAAATGCAGATCGAACCTGAAATTCTCTTATGGAGATTAACATGGGAAAAAGACATTCTTGATTGTCGTTCTGTCATTGTCTATCTACTGGCGTGTTGTATCTTGCTACAAATCCTTTCACTTGCACCCATATAAGTTCTTAGTTCGCAATAATATGACGGTGTGCGCAGCACAGTTACACTATGTTTTCAGCTATATCTTTCACGGCATATTTCATAAAACGATGTTTGTGTAAATTTGCTATAGCTAATAGTTCCTTCTTTATCAAATCCTTTTTTTTCTATGGTAAGTTATCATAAATAATTTAATGCAAAAAATGTAATTGCGCCTATGGCCGATACCGAAATTGAGCCGAACTGGACGGGATTTCCCATTTTATTACTCTACACCTTTCTGAAATAGACTCTAACACTTTAAAAACTCACCTCGGTATAAGGGAAAGTTTAATGGCTAGTAATAATTACATTTTTATAAAAAAAAGGGTCTTATAAGCAATAAATATTTAAATTAAAAACTAGATATATGAAAATTAACCCTACATGCATATAATTTGTAAACAAATTCTACGGAAACTTAAAAATACACCCTGGGGTACAGTTAACTACCGACAGGAACAATAATTTTTAACTATAAACACTTGCAAATTGCTGGTGTGGAAAATTTCACACAAGAAGGGTTATTTTATGTAAAAATTATGAACCACTTCCATATTAAGTTATAAATAAAAATACCAAAGAATAGATTCCGTGTTTTACTAATTTTAACCCATATTTCTTTGGTAAAAAGATTATTAAACCTAGGATGGGTATTAATAAAACTTAATTGACAGATAAACGATGGTTTACTTTTAGTTTTGTTTCAAAATTTCTATAATTATTAAAATATATATGTCATTTCATGTCTAATAAATATATATTAAATAATATACATTTAACAGATCTCTATAGTATATTTCAGAAAGGTGTAGAGTAATAAAATGGGAAATTCGGTCCAGTTCGGCTCAATTTAGGTGTCGGCCATGGGCCCAGGTAAATTTTGTGCATTACATATTTATAATAACTAACCAAAGAAAAAAAGGAGATAATTTGATAAAGAAAGAACTATTAGCTATAGCAAATTTCACAAACATTGTTTTATGAAATATATCGTGGAATATATAGATGAAAAACATAGTGTAACTGTGCTGCGCACACCGTCATATCTTTGCGAACTAAAACCTATAGAACTTATATGGGCGCAAGTGAAAGGATTTGTAGCAAGACACAATACGACATTCAAAATGAAAGACGTTAAGTTACTGTTTGATCAAGCCATTAAGGAATTAAGACCAGAGAACTGGCAAAAAGCAGTCTATCGTGTCATTAAAGAAGAGAAGAAAATATGGGATCTTGACCACCTGATCGATCGAACCGTCGACTTGTTAATAATAACGTCAAGAGGAGATGACAGTTCCTGAGATGATGACGAATTTTATAATTTAATTTCTGTATAATGTATTTTTTGTATTTTGTATATTTTTATAATGTTTAATAAAAATAAGTGTACCTAATACTATGTACATAATTCACGCCTTTGTCACACCATTTTCAGCGTTTGTGAATGGATAACAATAGGCAAAACCCTTAAATTGACCCAAATCAGGATGGTCCTACCTGCACCTGATGAATTTAAAGACTTTTGCAATGAAATCAATGCCAAATTATGAAAGTGGCTTAAATATTCGTTGGGTTACTCTGTAGTCCCTTTGCATACCTAATGAGCTTTTATTACTCTACGCCTTTCTGAAATATACTATAGAACTGGCTAGAATTCGCATCATTGCATCGCATTGATGTGGCTGTTGTTAACCCACTGGTCGGCATAGAACTGACTTAGTTATATCATTTCGGACATGTCCAGTAACCTATACACTGCCATGTGAGAATTTATTTTGCTTTTACTTGAAAGTGATTAGTGATAAAATAGTTATTTTCCTAACAAGTGCGGAAAGTGATACTTTCCCGCATGCGACTGCAGTTGACGCGGTCAAGGGCGGGAAAGACACTTTACGCATGAGTTAGGAACATTATTTTTTCTACGACCGTATATACAAAAAACTATACCAACCCATTTTTCAAAAATTATTTTATTACAACATACCTATACAAAACATTAACTAAAAACTACTAATTATTATAAATATTAATATTAAAAACAAAATTTGTTGCATTCTGTAAATTACTTTAAATTGCCGGTCCAGTGAAGTTATTTGGTGTTCTGGTAAGAGATGTAGATTTTATTTGATGGACTATTTCGTAAATATAGTTATAACTTCCGAAGTAAACAACTATCTGATAAGGTCAAAATTAGGATTATTTTACTTTCCCGCACTAGTGCGGGAAAGTGACACTTTCAAAACTAAAATGCGTGCGGGAAAATGGGTTAAAACGCACGGTCGTAGACATTTTTTTTATTTATTAGGTTTTTTGCATAGTGTTTGCTACGCAAACGACGATTTACTTGTAGAATGACGTCACAGATTGAAGTTACGTTAGCGATCTCAATGTCAATGGTGACATTTTGCAAAACAACAAATTCCCGCTAAACGCTATTTAAACGTGATTTTCTCGGAATCCACACAAACAATTTTGTAAAAACCTGTTTTATATTCAGCGGCAAATATAATTATTTCCAACGAATCGAGAATTCGGTTTCAGGTATTAGTCAGTGTGAAGATTTTACGGGCTGAAAAATCAATTAGCGGGATTTTGTTGGCCTGCAAAATGTCACCAATAAAAATATTGACAATAATATTGATCGTGTGAGGGCCGCTTTAGACATTGCAAATTTAAAATATGAATTTAGTTATAAAAAAATGTCTTTACAAAAAATAAACAATATTGTACAGCGCTTAAAAGAATGCATTCTTAACGAATGTAGGGGAGTATGTACTCTGTTGCCAAATGTATTACTTCTCTCAAAGAAAAAATTATCAAAGGCCTTATGTTTCAATCGCGGCGGCATCGATCGCGCAACAGCGTTTAGGTCGCTCGAGATAATAGCGGCCCAGCACAAACATCGGGTAAATTAATTATCATTAATTAGTAAAAACTTCGATGACTCGCTGCATTCTGTTCTATTCTTTCCAATTTTTTGGAGACCGTTCGACATCAGTAGTGGTACGCGATGGCGAGTTAATAAGGAAAAACAATTAGAAGTTTTCGGTTGAAGCTTAAAAAAGAGATGAATTTCCGAAATTGTAAGAAATTGTATGAATTTGTTAAGAAAATTGTTAAAAGCTAATGGATTTTACTTGTGAAAATGTCAAATAAAAGAAAATATCATTGGAAAAACCACATATTCTACATGTGCGATACAAGTTTATGAGAAATATAAAAAGTATCGGGATGAACAGCGTCATATCATATACTTGGATGAAACTTGGATTAATATTATTAAACTTAATATACAGGGTGGAATTTTTAACTAGAATAAACTCAGTATTAGAAAACCTCTTTATTTGCGGAGAAAATACGAAAATACTGGTGCCTTTATTTTTAGTTTGGTACACTTCCGTCATGAAATGTACCCTCTTTTGGGGGTAGAAAACGCCCCAATTTTTTTTCTTAAATGTAAAAGTATATTTATATATTGCGATAGCTCATTGGAAAGGGTATAAAAAAAGGAATACGACCCACTATTTACTTTTGCATTTCGGTAATCTAGGCGCAATTTTTTTTATTGTAAAAATTGTTGGCAATGTTGCCCATTTTTTTCTTGACAAAACTAATAACAAAAAATGACCACTGGAATGCGGCATTAACTAAAGAAACAACCTTATAACTTGTTTCCTTTTTTTTAACCAGTCTGCGCTGCCAAAACTAAAATTATAGTATGAATTGTTGCTAACATTTTACTGGTCATTGCTAGTTTTTATTTTTTTCTAACTTTCTACATTACCAAAATGTAAAAGTAAATAGTGGGTCGTATTCCTTTTTTTATGCCATTTCCAACGAGCTATCGGAACCCCCAAAAGAGGAGTAAATTTCATGACGCGATTAAAAATGTGTACCAAACTAAAAATAAATGCACCAGTATTTTCGTATTTTCTCCGTAAATAAAGAGGCTTTCTAATACTGAATTTATTTCAGTTAAAAATTCCACCCTGTATATTTGTGCACGGGAGTAATAGGTACTAATATTAAGGGCTTATAATATCGGTCACTAAATTAAGCTTAATCAAAGAAATAGTTTTAGAAACCAGCGAAAAAACTCTTTAAATAAAAGAAATTCTTTACATTTCAGGTTTTGACAAATCAGAGGAACGTTCTCGGTATTTTTTTAATCACGCCGAAAATTGATACCTATCAAAAATCGTTTTATTTAATTGGACGGCGATTTGAATGTTATCATTTGTTGGATTGAGATTTCAAGGTCACAGATGGGAGTGATAGATTTTTTTTATTTTCACAAATGATTTAATATTTTTTTTTGTGAACCTTAACCAAGCACGTTCAAGTTTTCTTCCAAGCAGGGTTTGAACGATTTAGATCATAATTAAAATCAACTGATTTTTTCAATTTTTAAGAATCGTGATTTAAATCAAATTATAAATTGCTGTAAAAACAAGTCGCCGAAGCAAATAACTCATCAGGAAATTTAAAAAAAGGAAGATAGTTTATTTAAAACGAAGTGTTTAGATATATTATATTTATTTGAAAACTTCCCACCACGGACTCGAAAACCACTGATTAAAAGGAAAAACGCTGAGACACGTCAAAAGATGTGCCAAAGGGGACAACTTTTTAACCAAAAACTACTTCACCTTCTTTTACCCTCTGCCCCCCGGGGTCATCCCCTTAAAAATTTTAAATGACAAGGGGTATCAAGTAATAGCTTGTTTAAAAGGTCTTTCAGAGTGCTTTATTTTGACGTTTGATTTTTTTAAATCGGTTGATTCGTTTTCGAGAAAATTAGAAAAATCTTTATTTATCTTAATTTGTTGAGATAAAAAAAAACACACCCGAAAATATCACTTTTTATTTCCATTTCCATTTATTAACCACACTATTCAGCTATGATCACCCATCAGTGAGACTATAGGATCTGGGGAAGGAAAGTGCACGCAACTATATCAAATAGTTCAAGGCGTAAAGCGAGAGCATGTGACATGTGCCTCCATCTAGTGTCGAAGTTGGACACTTATATTATTGGCCTATTACTTTGGTGATGTTGAATAAATGTAATAAGAAAAGCAATTAGACCTTTGTCATCTTCAGATATAATAGTTATACTGGGTGATTCCTAAGTTGATACATCTGTTTTAGCTGTGTGTAGAAGGCATTAAAATTACCAACATGTTCAAATACCTTTTTCAAAAAACGTGAAAAAGGTAAAATTTGAAAACAATGAACTAGTAGATATGGTACTATTTTACGGTGGGTGTCGTCAAAGTGCGTCTGCTGCGTCGGGATTATACGCAGAACGCTTTCCCTTGCGGGCTCATCCCACACCCAGAAGTTTTCTTAATGTTATTTAACGGGCCAGTTAGGCAGGACCGTATTTGATCCATAGTGTAATATATGAATGTAAGTACCTTATTTTTAAGTTTTTTGAAAAAAGATATTTGAAAATGTTTATTTTAATGCCTTCTATACACAGCTAAAAAAGACGAATCAACCTGGGAATCACCCTGTATACATAGATAGTTATAAAAATTTAACACAAGTTACTTTTAAACAATATTACCTAATGTTATTGTAATATAACATGTTTAATGGACTAGTTTTAATGATTTCTTGTGATTTCATTAATGAATAAAGAAATCATTATTTACTGACTTCAATGATGGACACCAATTTCTTAAAGATGTTTAGTAATTTTAGCTACCATAATCGTGGACAAAGTATAGTACCCGCACCCGCATATAATGGTTGTTATTCAATTGGATGAAGTTTATGAAACTCGCCTACGGCTCGTATCATAAACTTTTTACGCGTGAATAACAGCCACCATTATGATCGTTGAATAAACTGCTATTAAATATATTTTGCCTATTTGGCATTGTGCATTTTTTATTATATAATTAACAGTTTTAGTAGTCGACATCATTAAAAGCGGGTACATTTTTCTGTAGATGGTTTTTTTCTGTAAATATTCAACTTAAAATATTATGATTTTATTAAAAAACCTAAGATAAAAACTTTGTTTTCGTTCTTTTGTGGACGCCTATGGTTTGACCCCTATATGAAAATAAATTTTAACGCTTTTTATGCAAAAAATCCCCCTTTTGTTTCAAGCATTCTCTCGCTCGCTGTACACTTGTCCGCATCCGGTCGTGTTAAACAGTTTACTTCGGTGTTAAATTCGATCTATAATATCGATTCGATCGCAAAATTACATTTTTAGTTTTTTTTTGCGGATTATTTTAAAATTAAATATTTCGCTACGGGCTCGGACGTGTTTACGAACAATTAGTGCAGTTTACCCCCATTTTGGATTATAAAAATTATAAGGTAATTATCTCTTAATAATACTATTACCTTTTAATGTATAATCTCTAATACAATGGTGATATTTTTTTGCCAACCAACAAAATCCCTCTAAACGCTATTTCAAACGTGATTTTCTCGAAATTCACTGTAAAAACCTCTTTAATATTCAGCGGCAAATTTAATTATTTCCAGCGAATCGATAATTCGGTTTCAGGTATCAGCCAGTGCGGAGATTTTACGGCCTGAAAAATCGATTTGCGGGATTTTGTTGGTTGCCAAAATGTCACCATTAAATTTATTTAGAAAATTATAAAATTATGGAGTCTCGATTCCTAGAATTAGAATTCCAAAAGCAGAAACGTAGTGTTAATTTTTTATATTTTATTTTAATAGAAAAATATTTTTATTTTTTAATTCAATACGCGATGATCCTTTCCTATTTGTCGTTATGTTGTATATTTTTATGTGTTTTAATCACATATTTGAGAATTGACAATCATACCTAGATTTAAAATATTTATACTTTCTAAAAATACGAGTATTTGGCAATCGATCAAAGCTATAACAATAACACCATTTTTTATTTTTAAAAGTAGCGGTTCACATAAAGAAACAAGTCCTGAGTAACGAGTCCTAATACCCAAAGTAACGAATCGGCCCAAGTCCTTAAAAATAACGAAAATTTATATCACTGCTTTCTGTAATGTAATTTTATTATTTAAGTAATCCTAAAAATAATTACCAGGTCCGTAATGGTACAGAAAGGATAATATGAATTTATTGAGGATGTGTTATTGATGACAAAACGTTAACATTTTAGAAACCTTTAAATTATTGTATTAAATTTCTGTAGCTTAGAAGTCCCTAAAAGTGTATTTAAAATATTGACTTTTAGTTGGTATCTGAAGAATACCATGTAAAATGTGAAAAATTATACCTCCATCTTGTAGAGCAGAAAAACGACTACGATGGTCAAAAATAAAGATGCAAAAAATTAATAACCAAAACTGAATTTTTTTGGGTATTTTTTCGAATATCTTTGAATGTATTCGAAATATTTAGTTTTTTTCAATAAATTATAAAGCCCCGTTTTCGAAATGCCCTTGTATGCACACGCTTTTGTGGCATCGTGTATTTGACAAACCAAACGATATTCATGTTTCATTTCTAAAATATTTTATATACAGTGTGTCCACGGATTGACTATCGAAGAGAAAAAACTTTTTTATTTGTGGGTTTATGAAAAAAAGTTATTATTCATAAAAACTCTTGCTTGTTCTCAAACGACCAAAAAACATATTATTTTTTCAAATTTATATACCAGATATTCAGAATTTAGAAAAATATAAAAAAAGCTAAGAACAAAGTAGGTACCCTTATGTGTAAAGATAGGATAAAAAGTAATTAGTAAAAGTTCTTGTGGTTGAAAATCAACGTCTCATTACCAAGTTTTGACTTATTAGCTAAATGTACAGAGACCGGCAAAAAGTTTCAACTTTTAATTCGTTCTCTGATAAATTCGTTTAATTATGAATAGTACACTATTTTATTTTATATTAGTATTGATTTTTTAATAATAATGGCCATTTTCGACAATTCCTCGTACAAGATAAAGATTTTACAGAATAATACCTTCTAAAGACTAACTAATTTGCAAAATGCGTTACTTTAAAGCAAATCATATTTTATGAGTTGGAACTTTTTGCCGGTCTCTGTACATTTAGCTAATAAGTCAAAACTTGGTAATGAAACGTAGGTTTTCAACCACAACAACTTTTACTAATTACTTTTTATCCTATCTTTACACATAAGGGTACTTTGTTCTTAGCTTTTTTTATATTTTTCTAAATTCTGAACACTCAGTATATAAATTTGAAAAAATAATATGCTCCTTGGTCGTTTTAGAACAAGCAGAAGTTTTGATGAAAAATAACTTTTTTTCATAAACCCACAAATAAAAAAGTTTTTTCTCTACGATAGTCAATCCGTGGACACACTGTAGGTACAACATTTTTTTCTTAATCGAATAATAAATAAACCTGTGGAAAGAAATCTTCTTTAAAGGCGTATGGAGTCCTCTTAAGTGTTAAATATCTTCCCGCCAAAAAAAAATAGTTAGAAGAACAATAAATGCAAATTTTGATTTTTTTTTTAAAAGGAAGAGGATTTTTTCGTATGCGTACATTTAATATTTTTCTTCGTACCTCATTTTAATGCCGTTATTTAGTAAACTTTACGCTCTCGAAAACTTTTTATTTTGTTTGCAAAAGCACGAACGTAATAACCGGTCTGAAGTACGAGACTCGTAATAAGAGCTTTTAAAAAGCTTATTAAAGTGTTTTGAAATTTTTATTCTGGCTGCGGTTGTAAATTGCTCGGAAAAGTGAAGCTTTTTGTCTTATTTTTCGGTAGACGTCATAAAAAAAATTCTTATTACTTTTTAAGTTTTTATAATACTAATAACTGAATAATATTTATAATTTCTTCAATTTCTTACTTAACTCTTTGAAGCACAAGATATGGCACATTTTTAACACCCTTTCTGCATGAAATAGATTTGAAAAATAAAATTGTGAAATTTTACCAAAAACATGTTTATTTGCTTAAAAAAATATGGGTAATAACATTATTTTATTTAAAAAAAAAAATTTTATTGCCCAAATTTAAGAAAAATAAGTGGTTAGTTTAGCTAACCACCATGCACAGGAATCGAAATCTTTAAAATCGGAAACAAAAAGGCTGTCTCTTGGCGACTGGTCCCAAATCGGTTCTGTAGCTAAAGTCAAAATATCTATCTGTTGTCTCTTATTTTGATCAGCGGTAGTTCCTAATGATGCAGAAGCACTAACATCATTAGGGAGTTTAGAAGTTGAGGCTTTAGGATCTTTTTGATATCCGGATGTTGCAAAATTTATCAGAGGCATATTATTGTCGTCACTATCATCAGAATGTTCGGGTTAGCGATGCCAAAATACAAATATTAAATTCGTCTTCATGTAGGGAAATGGTTGGCTCAACATCAGAATCATCAGATTCACCTTCAGAGCCCAAAGGAAAATCTTCATCAGAAACATAATGTAGTTCCTTATCTGTCAAACTTGCATGTTTTTCAGTAAAATGTATTCTTGTTATTAGAGATAACTATAATTACGTGCAGCACTAGTCAACAGTCAAGTCAAAAAATAGTTACTGCAATTCCAGTAATAATTCGTTTTTTATTTTTTCGTACCTTTACCAAACTTCTAATTACCATAGAAGTAATTATTTATTTGATAAGGGTACCAAAATATTTGCACTTTTAGAGACAGAAAGACATAATAGTTCGACACTCAATCTATCTTTAAAGATTTCACCGTTCTTACTGACTAAATTTTTTAAAAAATGCGCATTGAGCTACAAACGCTACGTGTTTCTTATTTTGTGTTTATGTCAAATATGCGCGGTGAACACGAGTACTAACCACTTAACCTAATGTACATAACTCCGCTTCAGGATAAAAAATCACTGTAGTAAATACGCACTCTTATTTAGGACATATCAAAACATGTAATTTACAAAAATAACACCTCCAAACTGCAATATGTAAGTAAAACTTTAAAAAACACATCAACAATAAAAGCAACTCAGTTATTTTGACGTTTACCAGCATATAATTATCTGTACTTTCCAACTATAACAACCGAATTCAAAAACGAGTTCGCTAGCGACATCTGTACATTGTACATCAAACTAGGTTAGGTGGTTCCAGATCTAGCCACTATGCGTAAGTGCCTGGCAATAGGAGGATGTTCGTGGTTATTAACGCAAACCACCATGCTTCTTGGGTCGCAAAATTGGTGGATATTACAGCTAACCACCGTGCTTCAAAGAGTTAAACAGTAAAGATAAAACGCTTCATATAGGAGAGGATTTCACTACACAGAAAAAAGAGTTCCTCAGATCAAGATTTTCTTTGTTATTTAATCCAAAAACAACAAGTTCTTAATTTAATTCATTAGTTATCTTATATCAAAAATTGCCAATGATTTCATATTAAATTTAAAATACAAATTTCTAATTGAAACCATCAACTGTTTAAAACAATTGAATGAAGAGTAGAAGCGTCTATTTCCCAAAACTATTGCAGACACACTGCGCATGTCAGTCGAATAACCTGATTGGGTTTAATTATTTTTCAATATTTTATTATGTCACGGTATGAGTTATAGTTTAGGTTCTAGTCTCTATTAAATTTGTTTGCATGAATATTTGTTGTTATTCGTAGCTTATTGCCATTTTGTTAATTTATGGGCCATAATTAAAATGGAGGGGCAGGCTATTCAATAAATTATGTTATTGTTGAGGCCGTAAAGCACCTATAAAGTAAAAACTTAACCTCCAGTGTTTTAACTGTAAAACAATTTATGTATGCACAGGCTGTAAGATGAATTGTATGTAGGACAAAAATATATTTGTTCCTTTGAAGAAAATAATGTAGAAATATGGACCAGCATAATAACCTCTACATTGTTTTCTTCAATGGAGTAAATATATTTTTGTACTACATACAATTCATCCCATAGTCTGTGCACAAATAAATTGTTCTACAATTTAAAAAAGTGGAGGTAAGGTTTTTACTTTACAGGTGCTTTACAGCCTCGACGACAAAACTTACTGATTAATGAGTAATTGGGACTAGAATCTCGACTATGGCCCACACCATGACGTAAAAAATTACCAAAAAATAGTTAAACCCATTTCTACATATATTTTAAATATCCCGCTATCAGGTTATTCGCCTGGCATACGCAGTGTGCCTTCAATAGTGTTGGGAAATATAATATTGTGTATTTGATAATTAAAAACACCATGCCAAAATTGAAAAATTTTGCAGGAAGAATATATTTTGCGCCATATATTAGGAATCTAAACTAGTTTTATAAGGCGAGCTGTTATAATTAATCTTGGTTTGGTTTATTAGCATGCTATATGTTTGAGTTATCTATTCCGCAGACGAGTGGACAAAATATCCTCTTTTGGGTACTTATTTTTTCTTTATTGTTAAGAAAACAAATATTTAATTCAATAACACAAATAAACTTTGTTGTTTTATTATAAACTAACGGAAAATTTGACCTATTGTAAGTTTTAAACTCTCTAGAACCTCGAATTGTTTCGGCCTTTACTTGGTGAAAATCCATAATAATATTATGAAATAAAACAGCAGCTTCATCAGATATGATATTAAAAACAAAATGTCCTTATAATATAGAGGTCTTTCTTAATTGACAATAGCTATACAGAAGTTGGTAAAAACAGGTTATAAAATTATTAAGGTATTACTTTACAAAGGACAGGTAGGTGGATACTAAACTAATTATGCATTGAATTTAACAAAGGCGAAGTGCAATTATCTAATTGGTCATTTAATAAATTTGGTGAATTTTTCCATTTGTTGATTTCTAAAGACTCTAATAAATTTAATTTTAAACTTTTTTGTTCTACATGTAAAATATCAAAATAATTATTAAAAATGTGGTTTTCTGAATTTAAATGGTCTGCATATGTGGAGTGTTTATTATTTTTGGTAAAGGAATCCTGGTGATCTTTAATTCTAGTTCTGAATGAACGACCCGTTTGACCTATGTAATATTTGGAACAAGAACCACAATTAAACCTATATACTCCACTTTTGTTGTCTTTTTTAAATTTATCTTTATTGTTTTTTATGATTTTACTTAAATTTATAATAATTATTGTTTGTTTTGTATGCTATTTTTATATTATGTTTAGTTAAAAAGTTTTTTATATTATTACTAGCTTTGCCGATGAATGTTAAAGTTTTGTACTTAAATTGATCTTTTGTTGTAGGAAATACTTCATTTAATGAGTATACATTAATATATAATATACATATCATATACATTAAATGAAGTATTTCCTACAACAAAAGATCAATTTAAGTACAAAACAAACAATACTTATTATAAATTTAAGTAAAATCATAAATAACAATAAAGATAAATTTAAAAAAGACAACAAAAGTGGAGTATATAGGTTAAATTGTGGTTCTTGTTCCAAATATTACATAGGTCAAACGGGTCGTTCATTCAGAACTAGAATTAAAGATCACCAGGATTTCTTTGCCAAAAATAATAAACACTCCACATATGCAGACCATTTAAATTCAGAAAACCACATTTTTAATAATTATTTTGATATTTTACATGTAGAAAAAAAAAGTTTAAAATCAAATTAATTAGAGTCTTTAGAAATCAACAAATGGAAAAATTCACCAAATTTATTAAATGACCAATTAGATAATTGTACTTCTCCTTTGTTAAATTTATTCAATGCATAATTAGTTTAGTATCCACCTACCTGTCCTTTGTAAAGTAATACCTTAATAATTTTATAACCTGGTTTTACCAACTTCTGTATAGCTATTGTCAATTAAGAAAGACCTCTATATTATAAGGAAATTTTGTTTTTAATATCACATCTGACGAAGCTGCTGTGACAGCGAAACACGTGTCATTTTGACATTATACGAGTGAAAATTACAAACCACGAGTGTTTTATTTCATAACTCTAGAACCTCGTCTAAAGAAAAAAAGATTCACTTATGAAACTAGGTTAAAAAGAATACAAAAATGTATAAATCTTCACTTATTTTTTATTGTACTATGACAATTGTTTCGACACACAGTGTCTTCGTCAGATAGTAAAAATCTAATGCAAATAATATTCTCTTAAAATATAATGATAACCTACTCCAAAATAATGTACCTATTTTACAACTTAATAATAAAGATATTATAGTAATAAAGTACCGAACCCTAATTATGAAAACACACCTTTTCTTAACTATTCTGAAAAATATTTTTAAAAACTATTGTTATAATAATGTCAGGGAATACCGAATGGTTATAGATTTAATAATGGGGAATTATTCAAATCGAGCTGATCGTTTAATAAAATATTTAAATTTTTGTATTTGTTAATTTCCATACTTTCTAAAAAATTAAGTTTTATTGATTTGTTTTCTACATGTAGAATTTCAAATTTGTCATCAAAATTATGTTGTTCGTTATTAAGATGTAAGGAATAATGAGAATTAGTGAGTTTTTTATTATAGCTTGCTTTGTGTTCTTTAATTCTTGTTTCAAAACTTCTACCTGTTTGTCCGATGTAAACTTTTGGGCAACTACCACATTTTAGTTTATACACTCCACATTTTTGTTCTTTTTTGGTTCTGCTTTTGTTATTTTTAATTAGTTGTTAGCAGAACCAAAAAAGAACAAAAATGTGGAGTGTATAAACTAAAATGTGGTAGTTGCCCAAAAGTTTACATCGGACAAACAGGTAGAAGTTTTGAAACAAGAATTAAAGAACACAAAGCAAGCTATAATAAAAAACTCACTAATTCTCATTATTCCTTACATCTTAATAACGAACAACATAATTTTGATGACAAATTTGAAATTCTACATGTAGAAAACAAATCAATAAAACTTAATTTTTTAGAAAGTATGGAAATTAACAAATACAAAAATTTAAATATTTTATTAAACGATCAGCTCGATTTGAATAATTCCTCATTATTAAATCTATAACCATTCGGTATTCCCTGACATTATTATAACAATAGTTTTTAAAAATATTTTTCAGAATAGTTAAGAAAAGGTGTGTTTTCATAATTAGGGTTCGGTACTTTATTACTATAATATCTTTATTATTAAGTTGTAAAATAGGTACATTATTTTGGAGTAGGTTATCATTATATTTTAAGAGAATATTATTTGCATTAGATTTTTACTATCTGACGAAGACACTGTGTGTCGAAACAATTGTCATAGTACAATAAAAAATAAGTGAAGATTTATACATTTTTGTATTCTTTTTAACCTAGTTTCTATAATGGATCTTCATCAAGTAACGGCTACATCTATTGAAGATTCACTTGTGAATCAAAAAAATAAAAAATGAACAAATAAGCTATAAAATATATATGATCTTTTTCGACTTTCAAAATCAAATTTAAAAAAGTGTTTTTTTAATAAATGTTATCGTGTTTGCGATGAATTATCCAAAATACTGGACTGACTGCCAGCCGTACTTACATTTTATCTTATAAATTAAATATGTGCTTTAAAAAAAATGTTAATACTATCATGAATAAAAAATAAAATGAAAATGTTTTTCTGATATTCTTTCCTATTCCCAATTCTCTTTAGTGTTTTTTGAAATATCACAAACTTTGCTTAAGCAATTTTTGTTACGAATCGTTTCATTTTATTTATTTATTTGATCTTTATTTCAAATTACATTGACAAATACAAAGTAAAAAGAAATGTCCTCAAAAAAAAACACAAACAAAGCAACAATTAATAGTTACAATTCACAAAATCTTAAGTGTCTAAGTAATCGCTTAACTTATAGGGTTCTAAATCAAATAAAAAAAATTTCAGTTTCTTCTTAAATAAGCGTTCGTTTGGTGCATTCTTAATTCTAACGTTCAATTTATTAAACATTCTAATACACATATAATATAAATTTTTTTCGGACAATGTTAATTTCTGTATTGGGTAATTTATATCTCCTGTTCTTGTATCATAGCTATTTTTGTTTTTATAAAAGAATTAAATGGCTTCTTCGTATATTTACAATGCATCAATAGTTACCATTTTTTTTACCTAAAAATGCCTCTACATGACTGTAAATAAGACATTTTATATACGAGTAAGTGCCAGTGAGTGAGTGAGTGAGTTTTTGTAATGTTTTGTAACCCTTACCAGATGGGAGAAGGGGTTCCGTTTTGTTATGTCAGCAATTTATTAAAAGAGGGGATTTTCCTGGATGGACTATTCAAAATAGAACCCTTTATCCCAATCAATTAAAACAAATATTCTTATTAACTTTCGTCTACAAACTCCTCCTACAAAACTATACATGTCCTTGTCCTTGTTCTACACACTATCTTTTCACTACATCTATTCTTATCAGCAGACTCAACACCTATTAAGAGTCGTAGCACCACAGCGAAGTATGAACCGATTAATTCATCCTTAAGGGTACCAATCCATATCCGACAATATTCTTAGAACACGTTTCTGAATAACAACATTTTTTTCTAGTTTTGAATTGCTAATTAGGACTACAAATAAATTATTTTATTGTTAGTCCGGCCATGACCAATCTTTAAGTTCTATAAAATGAAAGTTATTAGAAATGACGTGTGTTATCGTCGACTATAAAAGTTTATGTGAAATATATACTAGAATACTCCTGTTAATTATTTCCTTAATCGACAATTCTGCCAGTAGCCCGAAAAAAAATAAACAGCAGTTTTTTTCCCGAAATACCTTGTAAGGGAATTAACCACTGACAGCTGACATTTGCATATTTTATCTAATTTATGCTCACGGCTCTTTACCTGCCAATTTGCTGGTCGTGAATAATACATACGTCTAAATTTGGTTAATTAAGGTAAAGCAATTTTGAACTGAACCCTTTAATTATTTATGCCACCGTATGTAATCCGTCGATATCAATCTTAATAGCTTTATATAATACAAGGTTTTCTATTTATTTGCCATGAAGTAATAGTAGTTTGTACAACAAGAGTGGATATCACTCTTAAAAATGACTTGGTATTTGGTACTAATTTTTATTTGTTCTCGTGTTTACGTTACCAAAAATAACTATTTTTAGTTAGGAAAACAAAAAAGATTTTTTTCTTGGTTATATTTACTAAAAAATGATGCCATCAGAACAAAGAAAATATCTTGTTTTCATATTAGTTGGCAGAAATAAAATATTTTGTTTAGCTGAATTTTACTCTGTATATATCTTATTTAAATGTTAGATCAAAGTTCCTACAAACTTGTATTTATCAATTAAGCTTGTTGTAATAATACATTATGAATTTGTATTCCTTATCATTTTGTTAATTTTGATTACGATACATTCTTAGTTACCAGAACTAACTTTTCTTTTCAAGTAATATTATTATTCATATTTATAACTAACGGCATCAACAGAGACTTGGCGCCCTTGCCCGGCGGGTGACATGTAACATCATTCTAGCCAGGACTGTCAGGAGGTTATGTTTATGTTAGGGTGCTTTTGCGGTTCCCTGTACATTTTTTCGTGTTTTTAAGGCAATAATTGGCCATTTTCATGGCCGTGCCCGTGTGGAAAATGGATGTGACAATATTTGCTGTAATTTATTTGTGTTTATTGTCTTTCTTGTGTTCGTTCTTATTGGCAGAAGGAGGTTAAATCATAAGTAAGTAAACATTTTATTTTTTATCATTGCAGTTGTACATTAGAAAGTTTAAATGAGATTTTTATAAAGCATGGCAAGGTGACCCAATGTGAAATAACTTAACAATATTTTTTTTGTTCTATGTCCCATTTCTATAAAAGAACGTCATATTAATGACTTTTTAATCTGACCAAGTACAGCAAATTTCATATAGCTGTATATTTTAAGTAGAAAGTCCAGGGGATATTTTTTGTTTTTTAATAATCGCAGTTGCAGATAAGAAAATTTAAATAAGAAATTGAACAACCCAAAAGGTTGAGTGAAATAAGTTTAAAATCTAGTGTTTCTGTTTTGTGTTGCATAAGTATGTATTATAAAAAACATGAGAGAACAAGGACATTGGAAATAATTTTTTTTAAAGAAACCATAATATCCCTGATAATTTATTCCAATTAGTTTACGCATACCTAATAGAGTAGTAATACCAAGGCATTTTTTTATTTAAATGGAATATAGGAATATTTTTCGTTACTAAGTATAAATCACATATTATGACATTTTTTTCAGAAATGAAAAAGACTTTCTTTAAAGTTATTTCTATCAAATTAACTTGCTAATTTTGCCATGCCATGCATTCATTCAAACTTTCTAATGTGCAACTGCAATGACAAAAATATAAAATTTTTACTTATTTATGATTCAACTTCTTTCTTACAGTTAGAAAGTACAGAAAAAAGATGATAAACACAATGTTGTGACTACATACATACGTAATTGTTACTCTGTGAAAATTTCAAGTTTTGTAGATTGCATTATTAACAAACACAATTTTTGCTTAAAAAAAAAATTTCAATTTTCCATATTTACACATTAGTTGTATCAACTAATTTTAGAAGCGGGATTACCATATAAATTTAGTTATCCGTATATAAAATTTCGTTGTGACAACTAAAATTTGTAGGTTGGGTTGGATAATGTTATTAATTAGTTCAACAGTTCAATAACGACAATTTTTTTTGGTTATACCAACTAATTTTTGGGTTGAGTCCGATTTCACGAAAATAAATAATTGTCAAAACCAAATTTTAGTAATCCATACCATGCTATTTCTAAGAGTGTATGATGTCTATATTATCTCACGACGAAGTAAATTGAAGTGGCGGCATGCTCCAACAACCGTGTTCGTTAACATAGCAAGTGAAGACCCAACATGGCTTTGATATTCACCGTTGCTATGGTTATGTGACGTCAGTTACGCAAACAGCATGTAACAATTTGCATTATGATGAAGGGCAATTTAAAAATAGATCAGTCGTATGCACCATTGTTTTAGCATTGGTTCGCCTAACCTTAAGGCATTTATTTTGAGGCTTGGCGAAACTTACGGTTATAGATATCGTTTTTACGTGATTTACTGTGTGAATAAGAAGTTTTGTTTTTATTTCTCAGTTAATTCAGTAGTGGGCGTACCTACTTAGTTGTGTGTTTTAAAAATGAACCCAATTAATGACATAGTTTGTAATTTGTTGGATACTCCATATAGTCGTTGGACAGATGACAATAAGAGAGACGTTTTGTTACACGGGTTTTTAGTCAATGTTTGTTTAAGTACCCGCACTATACATAGCTCTTCGCCATTTTTTAAAACCGCGAGCCGCCACTGGTAAATTGAGAACGACGCCGTAGTACTTCCGAGTGTGATATGGACAATCCACTCGAGTTGAACAGTATATTTTTTCTACGACCAAACTTACGAACCTTATGCTAAAAAATGTTTTAGAAAAGTTTGCAGGCTACTGGACTCGAACTCTCGACCATTGGATCATTGTATTCAGAGTTCGACGCTTTACCGTCTCGGCCACAGAATCATATTAAAATTTATGGTAAAACCAACTCAATAATAATGTTACATGAAATTAATTTTCTATACATATTCAGCAGTTGCATTATTGATCAAACTTTTATAGATGCGTATATTGTTATATTGAACAAATTAATAACATGTTCTACCATATACATATAATTTAGTGTCTTAAAAAAAATACAAAAAAAACGCAATTTAACAATGCAAATTTTAGCACGGTTCCACATAAAGGTAATTTGTCTGTGAGTTTAGGTTATTGTGTCAGTATAACGTTAAATTCTTCTAGTTAACAGTGGCGGATACAGGATTTTGCTAAAAGGGAGGGGGGGGGGGGGCGACAAAAAAAAATGTATTCCCGCCTCTAAATACTTTCCTACTCTCAAAAGTGACTTAAAAAAATACTGATCATACGCCCTTTAATTTTTAAAGCTCACAGTAAGCAAAACATCCATTTTGTAGGGCTCTAATTAATCAAAGGAGTGGCTTATATAAGGAAGGGGGGCTTCCGAGTTGCAGCCCCCCCCCCCCCCTAGAGCTCGGGTCTAAAAGTCTAATTGCAACCTAATTTTTCGTCTCATGCTTGGATTCTTAATTTAAATCTTTAGATAATGTATTCTTGGCTTAGATTACAAAGATATTGTAGGAAGTGTTCAGTTTTTAAACTTGTCCTTCTAAAAGTCCTGTTTTATATAGAGATTAAGGTTTCAGAAGCCTATCATTTTAGTTATTGATTTACGATGAAATTTTAAAGGAAACCGAGTAAATAGAATAATATTTTATAGTATTTTTCTATTATATACTTGTTTGTCTGTTTAAAGGTTGGAGACAATGACGTTTCTTGAACGGCAGTAGAGTTTTGGACTTGCATTGTCTTTATTGTTAGAATCACTATTCTAAACAAATAAAGACAATGCAAGTCCAAAACTGTACTGCCGTTCATATACTTGTTTGTTCCATTTTCCCTTTTTTTAGATCTATTTTAAATCAACAAAAATATAATCCATGCAATAAAATATTTTTACAACAAAAACAATAAACAATTAGGTATTTATTTTTAAAGAGAAAAATTAAAGTAAAAATTTTAATTGAAACATTTTTTATGGAAGAAGTGTGATAATTTATAATATAAAAAATAGTGCAAGAAGAAACGAGAATGCTTTATTATAATATACAAAACGGCATTTAAGAAGGAGTATTTCAAAACCTAAGTATTTGCACCAAAAACAGCTCTTAGATCTACGCTCCTAAAATATATGATTTCTGAAAAATCATCAATTTTGGCGTGGTGAGCGATATTTACTTTATTTTTAATCATGAAAAACCGTCCCCGAAAATGTCCTACTTAATCCCCACACTCAACATTCTAGTGTAACCATATTAAATCAACTTCTAATACTCCTTAAAACTTTAATTAATTTCAAATTCTCCCGCCATATAAACTCAATAAAATATTCGAAACAAAAGCCGGCTTACATTATAAGGAAGAGGGAACATCTCGAGAGCTCTAGACCACACCGTAATGAAGTTAGCTACAAATTCATGAACGATTAAGTCTTTGCATGAAACTTGATAATTGCATTAGAGGAGATATGGCGGAATTCGCGGTGTTATCCTGTGACGTCACCGAGAGTTACGGGACCGATTTAATTTTGGGTAATGACGGGTCATGTGTCAAAAGGAATTTCATGGAATATGTCATGTGAATTGTATAGAGTTCGTGGTAGGTTTTCTAGGGTAAATAATAACGAAAAGCCTTTTTGTGGTAGTTGAAGTGCGAGGTGAAAAAGCAAACCATCAAAGATGTGAACGTTTAATTTTGAAAAAACAATGTAATCCATCAAAATTCTATTGGATTGGACTTTTAAATGTGTTTATGTCTATTTCAGATGTAAGGTAGTTACTAAAAATCCATGTATACTGTAGTTGGACTGGCAAGATCGCCATTTAAGGTAACTACTTGGTTCGAAGAAGTAAAATACTTGTTTTACTGGTTAGGTATTAAAAGGGTATATTTGTTACTAGTAGTTACATTGTATCAGAGCTATAATGAACCTTATCTAACTTATAGAGTCTTATAGAATCTTAGAATCTATCGAATCTAATCTAACTTACTATATTATAATCAGTCTTATTTATACTACGTACTAACCTTAAACTATAATAACCTTTTGTTTAGAAAGAAATATTATTGTTATCAGTATTAAGAGTGATTACCACATCACGTCTGACAATGACTATAACCCCTGACTTAACCTTGTTATGGCGTTCAATATAAGCAGTAACTTATAACAACAATATTAAACAATTTAATAATAAAGGTAAAATAATGGATTTGGTTTTTCTACCATAATGTCCTTATTTTTACCCTACACAGAAGTGTAGAGTAATAAAAGCTCTTTAGGTATGCAAAGGGACTACAGAGTGACCCAGCGAATATTTAAGCCACTTTCATAATTTGGCATTCATTTCATTGCAAAATTCTTTATTTTCATCAAGTGCAGGTAGTACCGCCCGGGTTTGGGTAAATTTATGGGTTTTGCCTATTGTTATCCATTCATAAACACTGAAAGTGGTGTGATAAAGACGTGCATTATGTACATAGTATTCGGTGCACCTATTTTTTATTAAAAATTATTTTAAAAATACAAATCTACATTATACAGAAATTAAATTATAAAAAATCATAATATTCTTCGTCATCTGAGAAACTGTCATCTCCTCTTGACGTTATAATCAACGGATCGACGGTCCGATCGATCAGGCGGTCTAGATCCCATATTTTCTCCTCTTCTTTAATGACATGATGGACTGCTTTCCGCCAGTTCTCCGGTGTCACTTCCTTTATGGCTTGATCAAACAGTAGCTTAACGTCATTCATTATGAATGTCGTGTTGTGTCTTGCTACAAAACCTTTCACTTGCGCCCATATAAATTCTATAGGATTTAGTTCGCAATGATATGTCGATATGCGCAGCACAGTTACACTTTATTTTTCAGCTATATCTTCCACGGCATATTTCATAAAACGATGTTTGTGTAAATTTGCTATAGCTAATAGTTCCTTCTTTATCAAATGATATTTTATTTTCTTTGGTTTGTTATCATTACTAATTTAATGCCCAAAATTTACCTGCGCCTATGGTCGACACTGACATTGAGTCCTCTTTAACCTAAGTTTAAATCGAAGTATTATTTTAAAATAGTAGAAATGTCAGAATAATTCTAAAATCCCAGAAATGGTCGACTTATAATGTGGGATTGACAGCAAAGTTCAATTTAAGAGTAATCAACCTGGTCATAACTTGATATGGTATGTTACATTATACTAAGTTATGACCGGGTTTTAACTCGAACTTTGCTATTAATCCTACATTATAAAATTACCATTTTTAACATTCCTTTGATTTAAATTTTACCACGGTTTAAATCATAGATGTTCTTTTGCCCAATTTTATAAAGTCGATTTAAACCGAGGTTCAGTTTAAATCGAGGAAATGTCAAAAATGTATATTATGTAATGTATGATTTATTTATTTAATTCAAGTTTAGAAGGCTACAGAACTGAGTTCCAGAATAAGCTTCCGCTGTTTACAATATATTAATATTGGGTTTTGTGACTAATCCTAAATAAAAAAAATTACAAAAATACAATTTAGACAAAAATAAAAAGTCAGTTAATAACATTAGTACATATATGTGCGAGAAAAGCTTGTTTTGATTTCGACTTGAATGTTGTTGTAATTTGGAGTTGACAGTAAAGTTTGAAGAAAGGAAAAACGTTGTATTTCAGTGTAACTGTTTATTTAATGACGCCAAGCGCTTTCGGCCTTATTTACTTAAGGCCATCATCAGGTATTAACCCTAAAAGTAAGTATAAAATTTAGAAGTTGTAAAATAACAATAAAAGAGAGTACTTACTAGTCAAAAAGAGTTTTTGAAAGCAATGCTTAAAAAGTTTTTGTGGTACATAATTTATGTTTATATAGTAACCTAAACTTGGACAAATGACATTTCAAACAATAAACACATTGACGTCGTGAACTGAACTTGAATAGATAAATAATTAAAATATAAATATAACATTTTACAAACAGAAAGATACGAACAAAGGTCATGAAAATTAAAATAACAGACTTAAAATCAAAAATCTGACAAGGCCAGGAAATTTAAGTAGTAAATGCTTACAAATTTAAAATTTTTTGCTTAAAATAATTAAAAATGAGGTAACCGGCAACATTGTATGTATGCTAAAAAGATGAAGCCTGAGCAAAATGTATGTTTAAAAGGCAAGTTCTTGTGGACTCCAGACAAGGGCTGGATATCTGCCATTAACAATTGTGTTGTTATTCGTTAAGTCAAGTCATTTTTAAGAGTGTAGGTATATTGCGGGTACTTAAACAAGCATTGACTAAAATCCCGTGTATCAAAACGTCTCTCTTATCCTCAGCTGTCCAACGACTAAATGGACTTTCCAACAAATTACAAACTATGTCATTAATTGGGTTCATTTTTTAAACACACAACTAAGTAGGTACGTACACTACTGAATTAACTAAAAAATAAAAACAAAACTTTTTAATTACACAGTAAATAACGTAAAAACGATATCTATAACCGTAAGTTTCGCGAAATCTCAAAATAAATACCTTAAGGTTAGGCGAACCAATATTGCAAATTGTTACATGCTGCTTGTGTGGCTGACGTCACGTAACCATAGTACCGGTAAATATTAAAGCCATGTTGGGCGTTGGGTTTTCACTTGCTTTGAGCTAACGGACACGGTCGCTGGGGCGCGCCAAAATGCACGAGTGTTTATAATTGATGTCCATCGGAGTTAACCGTGGCCCTATTATGTATAGCTACGGATTAAATTAATATTATTAATTCGAACATGATTATTTTTTAAGGGCTAAAATGGTAGCTGTATTGGTACATTAATATTTAATATTGTCAAAAAACTTTCCTCCTGGTTTTATTTTTATTTTTTGGTGAAGAGCCCCTTCACCTACTTCACCTGATGAGCCGCCACTGGCTCTACCGCTCTACCATTTGCGGGTTTAGATAAATAAAATTATTATTAATTTCCACAATATCCCGTATATATAATTTAGGATCACTAAATATGTATATATTTCGACACAATTTAATGGCACAGAATTCTAAATATTTAATTCATTACATTTACGGAGAATTCTCAATAACGTTCAAAATTTCATTATGTGCATGATTGAAAAGCAATGGAGACATTCCTGAGCCAGCGCTGTCGATCATTATTCTGCATATTTTAGTACGATACTAATAATGGTGCAGGTTTGATAGTCCTTAATTTAATATTAAGGTTAGGTAACAATTTTATTTTTAAATCGATAAAAAATCAGTAAATTCTCTTTAGACAATTTGTACAGCAAGAAATCGAATTTCACCGGCCTAGCCAGCAAAATGACAAGCATAAAGACTGTGCTACTGTAGCGGCGATAAGGATCCGGGAGCCCCTGCTCCTAGAAATAGTGTTCTCATAAGAAGAAGGTCCCTATCACCCTCTGCCGTTCTTTCCTTCCTACAAAAAGTTAGTAAAAAAAAGGCTTCACCTCCGTTTGCCGTTCCTCTGCTCCCTCGAGGTTGCTCCCCCGCGGTGGACCCGTTATAGTAGCCACTGCCTGCTATTTGTTGCACCTCCAGCACGGGCCTTAATAGTAGCTATAATACAAACTATGTCATAAAAATTACCACTATACACACGCAAAAGCACGCTAGTAGATTAGTGGCGGCTCGTCAGGTGAAGTAGGTGAAGGGGCTCTTCACAAAAAAAAATAAAACCAGGAGGAAAGTTTTTCGACAATTTTAAATATTACTGTACCAATATAGCTATCATTTTAGCCCTTAAAAGATAATTATGTTCGAATTATTAATATTAATTTAATCCGAATGTAGTTATGCATAATAGGGCCACGGTTAACTCCGATGGACAATAATTATAAACACTCGTGCATTTTGGCGCGCCCCAGCAACCGTAGCCGTTAGCTCAAAGCAAGTGAAGACCCAACGTCCAACATGGCTTTGATATTCACCGTTGCTATGGTTACGTGACGCCAGTCACGCAAACAGCATGTAACAATTTGCATTATGATGAAGGGCAATTTAAAAATAGATCAGTCGTATTCATCATTGTTTTAGCATTGGTCCGCCTAATCTTAAGGTATTTATTTTGATGCTTCGCGAAACTTACGATTATAGATATCGTTTCTACGTGATTTACTGTGTGATTAAAAAGTTTTGTTTTTATTTTTCAGTTAATTCAGTAGTGTACGTACCTACTTAGTTGTGTGTTTTAAAAATGAACCCAATTAATGACATAGTTTGTAATTTGTTGAAAACTCCATTCACTCGGTGGACAGGTGAGGATAAGAGAGACGTTTTGTTACACGGGTTTTTAGTCAATGTTTGTTTAAGTACCCGCACTATAGCTCACTCTTTGCCATTTTTTAAGACCGCGAGCCGCCATTTTAATAGATAGAAGCATTTAATGATTGATTTTGTAGGCCTGGCTTTTGTTTACGTAGGGATCAAGGAAATTATTAACCGAGGCAGTGGCTCAGTGGTGAGTTACTGGTAATCGACCGTGGCGGTCCGAGTTCAATGTTTGGAGGGGGCATACGCCTAATAAAAAAAGTATGTCCTCGGAATTTTATTGGAACTCTGGGGACGTAAAAAGAATATTTTAGTACATACCATGGGCCTAAGTATATTGGCTCTTGCGCCAACCCCAGAAACAACAAAAAGCACTCTTAAAAATGACTTGGTATTTGGTACTAATTTTTATTTGTTCTCGTGTTTACGTTACCAAAAATAATTATTTTTAGCAAGGAAAACAATAAAGATTTTTTTCTTGGTTATATTTACCAAAAAAATGATGCCATCAGAACAAAGAAAATATCTTGTTTTCATATTAGTTGGCAGAAATAAAATATTTTGTTTGGCTGAATTTGACTCTGTATATATCTTATTTAAATGTTACATCAAGGTTCCTACAAACTTGTATTTATCAATTAAGCTTGTTGTAATAACACATTATAAATTTGTTGTCCCTATCATTTTGTTAAATTTGATTAAGATACATTCTTAGTTACCAGAACTAACTTTTCTTTTCAAGTAATATTATTCTTCATATTTATAACTAACGGCATCAATAGAGACTTGACGCCCTTGACCGATGGGTGACATCATTCTAGCCAGGACTGTCAGGAGGTTATGTTAGGGTGCTTTTGCGGTTCCGTGTCCTTTTTTTCGTGTTTTTAAGGCAGTAATTCGCCATTTTCATGGCCGTGCCCGTGTGGAAAATGGATGTGACAATATTTGGTGTAATTTATTTGTGTTTATTGTCTTTCTTGTGCACGTTCTTATTGGCAGAAGGAAGTTAAATCATAAGTAAGTAAACATTTTATTTTTAATCATTGCAGTTTTGTACATTAGAAAGTTTAAATGAGATTTTTATAAAGCATGGCAAGGTGACCCGATGAGAAATAACTTAAAAATATTTTTTTTCTTTTGTTTTTGTTCTATGTTCCATTTCTATAAAAGAACGTCATATTGATGACTTTTTAATCTGACCAGGTACGACAAATTTCATATAGCTGTATATTTTAAATAGAAAGTCCAGGGGATATTTTTTGTTTTTTAATAATCGCAGTTGCAGATAAGAAAATTTAAGAAAGGATAATTCAGTCCTATCTATAAACAATTGAACAACCCAAAAGGTTGAGTAAAATAAGTTAAAAATCTAGGGTTTCTGGTTTGTATTGCATAAGTGTGTATTATAAAGAACATGAGAGAAGGACATTGGAAATAATTTTTTTTTAAAGAAACCATAATATCTCTGATAATTTATTTCAATTGGTTTACGCATACCTAATAAAGTAGTAATACCAAGGCATTTTTTTTATTTAAATGGGGACTCTAGGAAGGAATATTTTTCGTTACTAAGTATAAATAACATCTGACATTTTTTTTAGAAATGAAACAGACTTTTTTTAAAGTTATTTCTATCAAATCAACTTGCTAATTTTGCCATGCGTTATAAGCAGTTCATTCAAACTTTCTAATGTGCAACTGCAATGACAAGAATATAAAATTTTTACTTATTTATGATTCAACTTCTTTCTTACAATTAGAAAGTACAGAAAAAATATAAACACAATGTTGTGACTACATACGTAATTGTTACTCTATAAAAATTTCAAGTTTGGCCCAAATAAATGATTGCTTTGGCAATATTTGTAGATTGCATCATTAACAAAAAGAATATTTCCTTGAAAAAAAAAATTTCAATTTTCCATATTTACACATTAGTTTTGTAACAACTAATTTTAAAAGCTGGAGTACCATATAAATTTAGTTATCCGTATATAAAATTTCGTTGTGACAACTAAAATTTGTAGGTTGGGTTGGTTAATGTTATTAATTAGTTCAACAGTTCAATAACGACAATTTTTTTTGGTTGTACAAACTAATTTTTGGGTTGAGTCCGATTTCACGAAAATAAATAGTTGTCAGAACCAAATTTTAGTAATCCATGCCATGTTATTTTTAAGAGTGAGGGAAGTACTACTTTGGGTTATGATTGTCTAAGCAAAGACCGGCGTCTCGGCGCTATTCCATGTCATCTTCAAGGCCAGCATGATATATAGAAAACTAGCTGAATACCCCCTGGATATACGACCTTAAATAACACTGTTGTTTATGCACGCATATCTACTATTTAACCTCACATTCCACTCAATTCACACATGGAATATTCCACTCGATTCCTTTTGACACTCGGCCCGTCGTAACACAAAATTAAATCATGCATTTAACTCTTGATGACGTCACGGAATAATGCCTCAAATTCCGCTATATCTCCTCTAATGCAATTATCAAGTTTCATGCAGGGACTTAATCGTTCATGAATTCGTAGCTAACTTCATTACCGTGTGGTCTAGAGAGCTCTCGTGGTCTTTCCCCTTCTTTGTAACGTAGACCGGCTTTTGTCTAGCATATTTTATCGAGTTTGCTGGCGGAAGAATTTAAAATTGATTAACTTACTTTGTAGAATTTAAGGTTAGAAGAGATTTAGGACATATTATTCTGTAAATAAAAAACTATATATCTTTAGCTTTACAGAAAAAATTTGCTCTTTATTCAACGAAGAGTATTTAAATCCCAGAAAATTATTTATAGTTCTAAGAAATAAGAGGCGGTCCGGGTTCGATCTCCGGAGTGGGCATATACACAAAAAAAGAAGCATGTCCGAAATTTAGTAGGTTAAGGAGTGCAGGAAAGAGTGTAAAATGGATCTCCCAACCCACCCCATTTACGCCGGTAACCAGGCCGGAGAGATCGGACATCTCGTGGGGTACGGCAGAAGGTACACAAGGTAGGTCAAGCAATGGCAAGAAACTAAGGGTTGAAAACCCTTGGTGGGTGCCGCATGACTGAGGACCGTGGTTCGGAACCGACGTTAGGCTGTAGGTAGAAGAAACGGCTACACAATAAAAAAATCTATATTAACTAAAATTAAAATCCCATTTCACATCAATATATTTCTAGCACTTAATTGGATAAAAATGATGCTTATCAAGAAATGTATTACTATTTGAGGCAGGTAAAAAAATATCGCTTAATTATCACCCCAATTTTATAAAATTAATTTCACTTAAGTTGTTTTCTTTTATTTTTTCGAAAACAAAAAGTAAAGCGCTATACCTAAAATTAATGAGGAAATAACAAAAAATAAAGGAACTCTCTCAACGAAAATAAATACAAAGTACGGACCGATTTATTTTCAGCAGTTTAAATGAGCTGGATACAGTGGCGTATTTATATTAATCTGTAAAAGGGCATTGTATTATTTATTAAGAACAATTTAAGTGTAATATACAGGGGGCTACAAATTAGTGTGCGTACAAGGGGATCTTGAAAACGAAAAAGAGATCCGAAGATGGTTATATTGAGGCAAAAATGTGTATTTTAGGGCTTAATAATTTGTTAAAAAAAATATTCTAATTATTCCGAATGTTTTCAGAAATATCAGAAAAAAAACCGAAATTTCCATTTTTAACTTATATTTATTCGCGCTTTTATTTTTGCCTTGGAAAAAAAAATAAAAAACACCTTTTTATAGCTGTTTTTTATGTTCTACAAGATGGCGTTGTTAGTTTTCAAATTCGAAGTTTCTTTCTTTAGTTACCAACCTCAAGTCAATTTTTTTAAATACGGACCTGGAATTTTAAATGAAGTTTTTAGGGATTTCTAAACTTTAGAAATTTAATACAATGTACAAGTTTTTAAAATTTTAACGTTTTGTAATCTATTAAGACATTTTTAAAATTTTCTTTTTCATTTCATTACGGTCCTGATCATTTAGAACCAAACTAAAAAAAAACAAAATATTTCTGATTTGAAGAATCCGTCCATTTTTACTAGGGGCCTGATATTTGATATCAGATATAGACTGGGCCAAATGTAAGCTGCCACATTTCATCCAGTCTGTTAACTCTTCGAGTGCATGGTGGTTTAAAATAATTTTTCTGTCATCACACAACTGAAACAAAGTTCCTGGATGCAATTAGCAGCCAAAAAATGTACCTGTATATTTTAAGCGTAAATATAAAATTTGATGTTTAACCTAATTTTTTCAAACTTTACACCCCTTGCGCGAGCTGAAGATGCAACGCATAATTTTTTAAAATATTTTTTCAATACTTAGCATACCAATATGCAACTTTTTCGAACTATCAGAATTCGATACTCGAAAAAATTATTTTTTTTACGTTGCAACGGTGCAGCGCCAGCATCCAAATGGTGCATTCTAGGAAAAAAAACAGAATTTTTTTTCATAAATATCAACTATCTATTAAAAAAAGTTTTTATTTTTGGGTAGAATATAAAAAATGAACATAGACATGTAAAACTCGTGTTTTTCCCTAAGCTGCACCATGTAGACACTGCTTATCAAAAAGTGGGATTAACGTAATTTTTTAAATGTCCAAAATAATTGAATTAATATATTATGTCCTTCGTCAATCAAATGGAGATTTAATTTTAAGGCAGAACCCTTTCGGCCGCTACGACTTAGCACCAATCCTCATCCAAGTCTGTGTGTAGACTGAACACCGTTCCCATTAATGCTTGTCTTAAACATAGGCGAAACGCATTGAGTGGTTTAATAAACAGTACTACATGAAATTTTAAACCGTAAAAGATGGTTTTGTAAAATGTCATGTTCTATTATAAATATATTTTATTTTTTACAATAAAATGTGGTAATTTTCTATTGATTGTATATTTTTTAATAAAATGCACAATTTCTAACGACGTAATTTATTATTATAAGCAGTTATTATACAGAGTGTGCTGTTGTTGCGTTACCAGATATTAAAATGTGATTCTATATTTTATGAAAATTATTACACAGAATACTAAAAAAAATTTACAATCGTTAATAATAAAGCCAGTTGGCTCCTTGTAATGTATACACCAAGATATTCTCCTCTAGGAACGACCCTAACTAAATTTTACGCTAATCTCTCAATATAAAAATGAGCAGTTATTAATACTAGGCCGTGTGCTAAGACGCACATTGGTACCTCAATCCATTGTAAAGAAATAAAATAAAATAAAAACTAAACCTTTGAGGTCACCTTTGGACGGGCATAGCTTCCTTATGGGAACCTACATTCATATAAACTTTTTTTTTATGTTTTCATATATAGTTAAATTATACGAACTGAATTTCCGGAAACCCGATAATGTAATATAGCCAGATAAAAACTTAAATTTGGCAGATGATGCCTTATTTTATTTTAAAGTTTCAAATATACAGGGTGTCCCATAACTTATGGGCATAGGGTAATTGGAGATACTAGCTATCAAACTAAGCCGATTAAGTCATATAAGTTTTTTCGGATTGTTACTCGTTCTAGAGATACAGGGTGTTAAAAGTAAAAGTATATTCTCGAAAATAAGCCATAATTTTAAAACGGTTTAATGAATCGAATTGAAAGTTGGCAATATTATGTTTTTATGAGCAAGAAATAAGAATTTGTAAAAAATTTTAAGTTTCAAACTAGATGGCGCTAGTTGCATACACTGAGCTTCATAAATCTATGATTTTTTTCTTACCTGTGATATTAGGTGTTTTTCAATTATAGTTTCTTAAAAAAGGGCATTTCTGAGTCAAAAACGTGTACTTAATTGATCTTAATATCTTAAACGGTTTTCGAGATATTTCCCTTTAAACATCCCAAAGCATAAAAAAAACATAGTACATAATTAAATTATTATTTTAATTTATCAAAAAAAAAACTTATACTAGATACTAGACATCAAACTAAGCCGATTACGTCATATACGTTTTTTCGGATTGTTACTTGTTCTAGAGATACAGGGTGTTAAAAGTAAAAGTATATTCTCGAAAATAAGCCATAATTTTAAAACGGTTTAATGAATCGAATTGAAAGTTGGGAATATTATGTTTTTATGAGCTAGAAATAAGAATTTATAGAAATTTTTAAGTTTCAAACTAGAGGGCGCTAGTTGCATACACTGGGCTTCATAAATCTATGATTTTTTTTTCTTACCTGTGATATTAGGTGTTTTTTATTTATAGTTTCTTAAAGAATGGCATTTTCTGAGTCAAAAAGGGGAACTTGATTGATCTTCATATCTATGTTTTCGAGATATTTCCCTTTAAACATCCCAAAGCATAAAAAACATAGTACATAATTAAATTAATATTTTAATTATCAAAAAAAACAACTTATATGACATAATCGGCTTAGTTTGATGTCTGGTACCTTCAGTTACTCTACGTCCCATAAGTTATATGACACCCTGTATAAGGTACCTGCGGCAAATAAGGCCCAGCTAAGAAAGAAAACCATTTATTACGGACAAGAACTTAACCAAAACTAACTACTGTTAAAATATGAAAAGTATGGACCGTTTTCAACCCAAAATTGCTTTGACTTTCGTAATTACATTTCATATTAATTTATAGTAAACATTTTTAAAAAATGTGAAAACGGGCTTAATTATCCCACAGGTAGTTTAATAAGGCCCAAGTAAAATAGTGAAGTCAATACTTGATTTTTTACGTTATCCATGGCAGAATGAAGTTGTTCTGAAGTCCATGTGGCACGTTTTTTGTTTTCTTGTGGCATGTTGGTTTTCTGCAAAAACCAAAAAAAATAAAATATTGGTCATTTAATAAGGCCCCCCTAAAATGGCATGTTTATTTAATGGGCCTTATTATCCGAAATGACCGTTTATACTTTAGATCTAAAAAATAAAAACTCACTTACCTTTTCTCAAACAATTTTTTTAATTAAAGATACTAGACATAATAAATAACACATTTAATAATAACAACTGGAGGAAAGATGATTATATGTCAAAAATTTAAACAAATGTTTGTCGCACGCAATTTATAAATTGACAATAACGAAACACTTTTTATGAAACTTGTGCAGTACTGATTGCGCCTTTTGAATTATTTGCAAACGGGGGTATGTAGTGGGTATATGGGGGAGGGTAATTCAACGTTGCCGGATTGTGGACAAAGAGTTTGTAGCTTAAGATATATGCAGTGGGCCTTATTAACCGCCGGGCCTTATTTGCCACAGGTACCTTATGTTTAAATTGTTATATCATCCGCCATACAGAACATTAAAATAGATTACGGCCTCATTCATGTTAATTTCTTATTTTCCATTGAAACTACAAACGATGCCCCGATATTATCTTAAAAATCTCCACTGACGCCGCGTCACTTAATTTTCGTGAAATTCATTTTTATCATATTTTGTATATAAAAAAATACATTTTATTGCCATCGCCAGACGCAGGTACAATATGCGCGATGTGGTGGAAATGCACTATTTGTTCGTGATGACTCATCAACTTTTAATTAAAAAATTTTGATTGATATATTAATAAGAGCAAAAAACGAAATTTTGTGAAATATTTCCATATTTTTTTTCTGCTTTTATATCTTTGTACATTCAAAATTTTTTAACGTTAAACTATAAGTAATTATGCTCCAACCTGGCCGATTTATTGGATAAAACGAAAAAGTAACAAAATATTGATCGAAACGAAATGGCGAACGCGTCAGTAGTCTTAACTCTTAATGGGCAAATTTAGTTTATTTTTGTCCGGTTAAGGATTTTAATTCAATAAAAAATGCGCCCATGAGTAGATTTTATAATAAAGAGCTTTTCATCACTCTGTCAAGTGCATTTTTATTTTTAAAATCTGTTTGCGGATTAATTAAAAAACTTTTTATTGTCTCTTTACCGAGCAACGCGACGGCCGGAAATATATTGTCAGAAATATAATTTGGCCAAATATAACTTTTGATAAATGATTATGTGGGTTTAAAGATAAAATATTTTTATAAAATTCCTGCAGAATACGCAAAATGTCTATTTAACTTTCAATTATTTTATTTTTAATTAAATTCCTGTATTTGAAACATTTACTTTTCAGTAATCTCAAGTAAGTAATTTTATGTAAAATATATAAGAGAAAAATTAACCGCGGTTGTGGCTCAGAGGTAAAGCTACTGGCATTCGACCGCGGCGACCCGGGTTCGATTCCCGGAGTGTGCATACGTACAATAAAAAAAAGTATGTCCGAAATTAAGTGGATTTAAGAATGCAGGGAAGAGTGTAAAATGTATCATCTCCCAACCCACCCCATTCATGCCGGTAACCAGGCTGGATGAGATCGGACATCTCGTGGGGTGCAGAAGAAGATACACACTCTCCAATCGGTAGGTCATGCAATGGCAATAAACCAAGGGTTGAAAGCTCTTGGGGGGTGTCGCGTGACCGAGGATCGTGGTTCGGAACCCACGTTAAGCTGTAGGTCCCCTTGGGAATGGCCCTGGCAGCGAACGAAGAGGAAAAAAGCCGAAAAAGCAAGCAAGAGAAGAATTGCTTTAAACAAATGTGCAATTTAAGTGGTTATATATTATATACACTGTGATTCCTAAGTTGATACTTCTTTTTTAGCTGTGCATAGAATGCATTAAAATAAACAACATTTTCACATATATTTTTTCCAAAAACTCAAAAATAAAGTACTTTACACTACAAATCAAATACGGTTCTGCCTAACTTGCCCGTTGAATAACATTAAGAAAACTTCTGGTTGTAGGATGAGCCCGCAAGGGAAAGCGTTCTGCGTATAATCTCAAAGAAACAGCCGCACTTATTAGTTCATTGTTTTCAAATTTTAGCATTTTCATGTGTCACCAATTTAAAATGAACTTGCTTCAGAAAAACACACCGCGCGGTTTGCGAAACAACTGACGCCCGACCCGTAAAGTGCATGACTAATAAGAGATAAGACAAAATAAAAAAACATACAGTAAAGCAGACCACGTTGTGTTGACCAGGCCCGCACTTAGATTTTTTACTTTTCTATCTCGCCTGTTTTTGAGTTTTTTGAAAAAAGGTATTTGAAAAAGTTGTTTATTTTAATGCCTTCTATACACAGCTAAAAAAGAATTATCAACTTAGGAATCACCCTGTATATAGATATAATTGTGCATGGAGCTGCTAAGCTTGGAGATTAATTTAGTAATAGTTGTCAGATCCTCTTAATTTAAACAGATGGTGCCAACTTGAGAGCAAAACTATTAATTTTAAAACAACAAACTTTCGGGACCCGTGGAGAGAATTCTGTTGGTTGGGGTAAAGCACACTATATATACAGGGTGTGTCAGTACGGTGTCTGTCTTAGATAGCACCTAAACTATCAAAGATAGGGAAAAAAGTGTAATACAAAAGTTAAAGGGTTTTCTAGGATACATAATCTAAAAATATTTTTTAATCTACAGGGTGGTCCTAAAAAGTGGTACTGAATAATAAAAAAGAAAATTAAATGGGACACCCAGTATAATTTTCTAGAATATGATTCAATGGAATAAGGACTTTGCAACCTTTTTCAAAATTTTTGAAGTAAAATGCAACGTTGCCAAGTAATTAATTTTTTTCCGAAATTTTAGTAATTTTAAGGGTATCGTTAAAAAATCATAGCAACCTGTGGATTAACCATAAGCTAATATAATTTACGTTGTAAGTACTTTAAGGTACGATATATTGATCTATAATAATGTTTTTTAAATCTCTTACACAGAGCGTTCATTACAAGTTGGACAACTCGATAGTTTTAAAAATGCTTTATTTATATTTTTTTAAATAGGACCCCCCTAATTTTTTTAGGCAAAATAATTTATTTTTCGAAAACCTTACTTTTTTGTTAAACATGTCATATATCTAAATATCATAGTTTTTGAAATATTTTAGGATTTGTCTTAAATCAGGGTAAAAAAGGAAAATTTTAATTAAACAATTTAGTCAAGATTGCTTTGGAACAAAGAATAGAAAAATATGAGTTATGATAAAGTTAGTTCAGGAAACTAAAATTTAAACAGTAATAAAGCACAAAATGTTGGCGAAATAATTTTGCAATGACAGCAGTGACAAAGAAAATAATTTATTTTTTGTTCCAAAGCAATCTTGACTAAATTGTTTAATTAAAATTTTCCTTTTTTACCCTGATTTAAGACAAATCCAAAAATATTTCAAAAACTATGATATTTAGATATATGACATGTTTAACAAAAAAGTAAGGTTTTCGAAAGATAAATTCTTTTGCCTAAAAAAATTAGGGTGGTCCCATTTAAAAAAATTTATATAAAGCATTTTTAAAACTATCGAGTTGTCCAACTTGTAATAAACGCTCTGTATAAGAGATTTAAAAAACATTATTATAGATCAATATATCGTACCTTAAAGTACTTATAACGTAAATTATATTTGCCTAGGGTTAATCCACAGGTTGCTATGATTTTTTAACAATACCCTTAAAATTACTAAAATTTCGGAAAAAAATTAATTACTTGGCAACGTTGCATTTCACTTCCATTCCATTGAATCATATTCTAGAAAATTATACTGGGTGTCCCATTTAATTTTCTTTTTTATTATTCAGTACCACTTTTTAGGACCACCCTGTAGATTAAAAAATATTTTTAGATTATGTATCCTAAAAAACCCTTTAACTTTTGTATTACACTTTTTTCCCTATCTTTGATAGTTTAGGTGCTATCTAAGACAGACCCCTCACTGACACACCCTGTATAGTGTATTCCACGTAAGCTTTTAGTGGCCGTCGATGACACATGTCATTTCTAGTAACATTTATTTTACAGAACCTAATGTTTGGTCAGGGCAGGACTGGTGTTCCTGTAATAGTTAATTACCAAATAAACAATATATTTACTTGATTTTTCATAAAAAGTAAGCTTCACAGATACACACAGTCCAACAAATTATAAGACAGAATTGACAGAATGCAGAGAAGACACGCGGATTAAGAAAATACGTAAAGATATTTGCGAAGGCATAAAAAAAACATAGCTAACGGCATCGATGTCAGGTTCTGTAATAATAATCTCTTGGCGGGTTTTAGCGGATTAAAGGTTAACATATTGGAGTGTTCATTATGTATCTTTGTCATGTACATGTAAATATACGGTAAGTTATATATCCATCTCTCACGATTCTAGCCAATGTTCGTAAGGAAAAGCCGTTTTCGGAATTTAGGAATTTTTAAATCACATGTTGGCCAAGGCGCTTGACAAGAGACACATATTTATCTTTTTCTTTTAATTTTGAGGACTATTAGGTTTATGACAAATATAAAATAGTAAGTAAAGGAAAATTGGTTCGGCAACCCATTGAACATATCAAGTGTCTAAGCACAGAGAAATAATAGGTCGGCACTATCGCTGGACATTTAGAAATCAAAATATTATAATAAAATTAGAATTGTTTTTTTTTGTGCTCGAAAGAATTTCGCACTCAGCTGACCCCTTGTGCTAAATATCTCACCGTTTGGAAAGTATCACTTTATTACTTGGCATATAATATCTTATCTTCCGGTGTAGCTGCTTGTTGATATAACAAGTGGGAGAAAGCATTATCTAATGAACTATTGAATAGTTCTCCTGCAAGCCCTTCTTTATTTCCATTTCAGGAATACTACTTTGAAGCTTTGTCATAAAATAACTCATCTCGTGTTTAAAATTTTCATTTGCAGCACTTTTCTTTACCGGTGCAAGTGTAATAGGAGAAAATTATTACTCCATTCGGGACTACTCGCTCCCGAGGGCGCTGTTTTCACTTTTAGGCAAATTCGTTTGAAAACTACAAGCATGCTGAATGTCTTTTTTATTTCTAATTTAACGGGAATCTTTTCAAATTTAACAGGATTTTCACAGATTATATACAGGTTATAGGTCTCTAAAAGGCCTGTATAAAAAACTAGCATAAATTCCTGAGGCTAAAGTACGAAGAGTTGGGCGTTTTTAAAGTATAGGATGTCAAAGTTATTATTTTTGAATACTTGTGCACATCTTAAAATTATATAGGAATATACGGGGAGGCCCAAAAAAACGTGGCAAATACAACTTATGTTTTTTTTTCAATGAAACACCCTATACAGGGTGTCCCATAACTAATGGGCCGTAGAGTAACTGGAGATACTAGACATCAAACTAAGCCGATTATGTCATATACGTTTTTTTTTATAATTAAAATATTAATTTAATTTTGTACCGGGTGATTCAATAAGAAAGGACGCTGGCTATATCTCGGAAACTACTGGGCATATAAACTCGGGAAAAAAAATGATAACTAAACTGGCCATGTGAAAATCCTGGAAATGATTTTTAAGTTCCGGATTTTGCCGCAAGAGGGCGTAATTGAAAAGTAAAGTTTAAAATTTTACATATCTCCGAAAATTCCACATAAAGGTATATCTTTGGTAACACCATTAAAAAGCTTGGACAATTATGTATCATTTTGATCTTATGCTCATTGGCGTACCGACTTTAATAAGAGGGGGGGAAGCTGTTGAAAGTGTAATCAGTTAAATCGCTGTAACTTATAAACGACTTATCCGATTTTAGCAAACTAAAGACTGGTTGGAAGACAAATGTATGCACTTTTGCTAATCGTATTTAGTTGTCCATAATAGTTCTCGAAAAAAATGCTAGAGGGCGCAATTTATAATAATAACACATTTTTTGATTTTACTCCGAAAAAATAAATCATACGGTATAATTATGATACCATAATCGAAAAGTAGATGAAATTTGCTAGAAAAAATATTAAAATCGCAGCTCGATATCTCCGTTCGTTTTGAGCGTTATCACGAATAGAATAATTTTTAAAATTTTAAATAAAGAATATTTTTTAGAAAAAAAGTGGGACGCCACTGATATTTTTCCATGGGGATATTATTTCTGATTAGCCTGGTCAATTTTGCATAAAAGTGGTCTCTTTTGTTTTTCTTCTCAGGCACACCGTTCTTTATTAAAATAATTAAATTAAAGTAGCTCTACTATTTATTATTTTTATTAATATTGATAATGAAAAATTTCGTTTTATAAAAATTTTTGGATATGACCATCCCGCCCGTCTAATTTAATTTAAATATTTTAATAAAGAACGGTGTGCATAAGGAGAAAAACGCAAGAGGCCATTTTTATGCAGAATTGACCAGGCTAATCCAAAATAATATCCACATGGAAAAATATCAGTGGCGTCCCACTTTTTTTCTTAAAAATATTCTTTACTTAAAATTTTAAAAATTATTCTATTCGCGATAACGCTGAAACGAACGGAGATATCGAGCTGCGGTTTTAATATTTTTTCTAGCTAATTTCATCTACTTTTCGATTATGGTATCATAATCATACCATATGATTTATTTTTTCGGAGTAAAATCAAAAAATGTGTTATTATTACAAATTGCGCCCTCTAGCATTTTTTTTTGAGAACTATTATGGACAACTAAATATGATTGGTGAAAGTGAATACATTTCTCTTCCAAACAGTGTTTAGTTTGCTAAAATCGGATAAGTCGTTTATAAGTTACATTAAATTAAATGATTACACTTTCAACAGTTTCCCCCCTCCTAATTAAGTCGGTACGCCAATGAGCATAAGATCAAAATGATACATAATTGTCCAAGCTTTTTAATGGTGTTACCAAAGATATACCTTAATGTGGAATTTTCGGAGATATGTAAAAATTTACTTTTCAATTACGCCCTCTTGCGACAAAATGCGGAACTTAAAAATGATTTCCAGGATTTTCTCATGACCACTTTAGTTATCATTTTTTTCCCCCCGAGTTTCTATGCCCAGTAGTTTCCGAGATACGGCCGGTGGCCATCCATAAGGGGACACCCGGTACACACAGTCCGAAAATGATTATCTCTTCCATTTCGTACTTATTACGGACGTTAACTTCTGCTTTTCTTATATTATTACTATCCTATTAATTATTGTAAAGATAAATTACCCAAAAACAGTTTAAGAATAGCCATAAAACGAGAAAATATCTTACGCCCTGTTTATAGTTTTAAAAATTTTTAGTCACCTATAAACACAATAGATATTATAATAATAGTGTAATATTTATTTTTATTACAAAAATTTAAAAATACATAAAAAAACGCTTTAAAATATTTTCATTATACACTATAACGGAAGCTTATCTTTTCACTATTCATAGTTTAATGATATTCATTTTATATCTTGACTCAAAGAACAATAACAAAGGAAACAAATGAATTGGGTTTGTAATAAAACATTTTTACGTATTTTAATTTAGACTTGGACGAACGAAAATGCCGCTACCCGCTGCACGGCTTTATTTTAATTTAATTAATTAAATACAGTGCTTGATTTATATGCAGGGGAGATCAGAATTAGTTGTCACATGGGATAGTTGTTGTTGAGGTTTTTATAGAAAACTAACTATCTATAAACATTTTTTTTAATATATCGCCGTATCCTATGGTCAAACTAGACCAAAGGATATATTTTCCAGCAGGACGGAGTCTTACTTTGTAAGAATTCTTAAATGTTACATTTCCAAATTCGCGAGAGAGGGCGCAGGCATGCCAGCTGATCTAGCAGACAATACGGTGAACAGACCACTGGGATTAGTCAAAGAGCAGATTAATTACACTGCCAAGCAGCTTGCACGAAACAGATGGACAGAGTTAATAACATGTAGCACATCCAGGCAACTGTGGCCCATGTTTGATAAAAAGAGAACCGCAGAGCTATTGAAGCACAGTCGGAAAGACGTGAGAAATATTACCCCGGTAGTCACCGGTACATTGCCTCTTCGGTAGACATGCCGAACGTATGCAAATACCCACTAACGACTTCTGCAGAAGTTGCAGAGATGAGGAAGGGGAAGAAAGTATTCAACATTATCTGTGTGAATGCCGTGGCCTCCCAAGAAGAAGGTTTACTGCCCTGGGTGAACCCTCTAAAGGAACTAAGCAACTTACAACTTGGTCGACTGAGCAGATTTCTGAATTGTAGTGGCTGGTTTAAATAAGTTGTTAAAATCCTTCTACGGTGTACGCCGCACTAATCATCTGATGAAGTTGGGTTCTACGGAACACGTGTCACGTGTGGTATCACAACGGACCTAATAGGACTACGTGAGACTGTTTGTAGAACCAAAGGTCTGTCACTCTAACCTAACCTAATCTACATTTCCAAATAGGTGGATAGGACAGCGAGGATTAATAGAGTCGCCGCCCAAATCTCCGGATTTTACACCCTTGGATTTTTATTTATAAGGCGATTTAAAAAGAAGGGTATTATATGTCATCAGACCTAGAAATCTAGAAGAGTTTAAGGCAAAGATTCGGGCAGAGATACGTTTAATCATGCCAGAAGTTTTGGAAAGAGTAAGGGAATAGTTCTACCATCGATTTGGTCTGTGCAGATTCATGACGCACATTTTCAGCAATTGCTGTGCGAAAAAAAGTGACATTACAGTTTTAAAGTTATTGTTATCGTTCCTTAAATTAGTTTATCTACTTTCATTTAGTAATATGACTTTTACAGTTCGGTAAATCGTTTTGTAAGGTTATCTATTACAGCACTAGTGCTGTAATAGATGCCTTTACAATACTAGTGCTGTAATGGAAAAAAAAACCGGTTTTATTAATTTTGCTGTTAAATAAAACCACACTTTTTAGAAGAATGATTTATTATTAACAATTATAAAATTAATTACCAATTATTAATTAAAATATATCTTGATTTTTCTTGACTGAAATCATAGTTCTCAACATTGAGTAGTGAGATATCTTGATTTTTCTTGACTGAAATCATAGTTCTCAACATTGAGTAGTGAGTCCATAGTGTAGATGGTTTTTGGGAGCGTTGCTTTACGGAAAAATAACCCAAAAGAATTTTCTCAGACACCTCCTTTATTTTGTTAGCTTTGCACCAATCTTCAAACTTCTGATACTCATACCGCGCCTTGGATTTTGTCGGAACTAAACTTGACATCGCTTCGTTTGCCGCTGCTTCTATATCAGAGGGTAAACTTCCATCAGAATCGCTCATTTTGAAAAACGCTTTTTATATTTTTGAATTTGACAAAGTTTCGACAGTAACTATGCGAAACAGTAACTATGCAAAAGTTAACATAAAAAACTTGATTAGTAAACTTAATAGCAGGTGTATTTTTACAGGTGCATTTTTATTTTTAAAAATGCCTTTTGCCAAATATTTTTATTCATAGATGAAAGTAGATAAAATTTTGTACAATATTCTTATTGTAAATTCATATTACTACACTCGATGTTTTATTAAACTCGGCTGACGCCTCGTTTGACAACTTTAACATCTCGTGAATCTTTACAACACTTATATCGTAAATAACTATTTTATTAAAACTCTGGCACGTGGTTTGACAGATGTAAAAAAAATATAAGGACAAATTCCTTTTTCGATAAGAAGGTACCACAAATGATATCTTTTAATTTAAAAACACATTTTGGTTAGGGCTGCGCCCCCTACTTGGGTATTTGAGGACGTATTTTTGGTTTTAGAGAAATCGTATTCCCAGAGTCTCTATCTCTAGTATAAGCAGAGTTCCATTTCGAATCGCTACCCTGTATAAAAAAAAACACAATGACTAATTAACGTCATGAACACAAAGGGAACAACAGGGATTTTACTGGCCAGAATTAAAAGGAACACACTATATATATTGTGTTCTATTGTTTTCTTCAACTTTGTTTCGCTGTTGTTTTTCTACTGCACACAATAAATACTCAAATTACTCGGAGTGAATCGTAAAAACAAGTAATTGCCGACCAACTAGCCGAGTAGGGCCGAATAGTTTTCTAAGCGTGATTTATAACGCTTTTAGCCTCTTTCCGTGCCGAGCGCACAATTGTTATTTATTGTTTGTGATTCGGCCGTTTCGGCTATTTTAAAACGACGGGTACACATTAGGGCTAATAGTTTTGTATCTGGATGTGCTACTTTATAGTCTATATAATCTTTAATAAACAGAAAACAATGCATGCCACTTACTATAAGAAAATAGTTCAAATATTCCTAAGTACCTGAAACAGATGATATCGCGGGAACCGTGATCTTGCCAGTGGCACGAATTATTATTGACCATCACCGTTGCGTTTGTTGGTGCCAATGAAATTAGTATATTACATAACAAGTGATGAAAGTGTACTCTCCAATAGAGGAGATATTTAGCACGAGGCGTCAGCCGAGTGCGGAAATTTTCCGAGTTTTAGAATAATCTCTTTCACACGAGTAATGTAGGTACACTATTTTTTCTACGACCACAAAGAATTATTAAAAAAGCCTTTGATTTGTAAAAAAAATATTTTAACACTAGTGTTGAAAAAAAAATATCAAAACTAGTGTTGAAATTAGCATACTTAGGATTATGTTCCACTTAATATCTGGTTTCATAGTTTGTCAATAGGCTTTTCCTTTATTTGTAGTTTAACTTTTTCAATTTTTCATATTTTATATATCATAGGAAGAACTAATCCTGGATTGACTTCTAGGTTAACCAGAATACAATTTTTTAAATTTAATCAAGGAAAGATGCATTAAACATAAATTTAAAAAATCCACCCAACAAGAAAGATTTCAATTCAAAATAATTCTATAAATTGTTTAATGTTTTTATAAAAAAAAGTCAAATACACCGGATGTGATTTGAACCTGTGACCTTGCGATCTGTAGGCCAAAGCTCTATTCTCTACGCTATCGCTACCGATAAAGATTTGTTGTTTAATACATGACTCTCTCTTCAGCGCGATTTGTTTCTTCTGGTAATTTTTCAGTATATTAATAACATTTTTTATAATTTCAAATGGCGTATTTTCACACTCTAATTCTGAATCACTCGACAAATACATGATAAATAAGTTAAACACTTTACAATAACTGGTTTTCAAAATTTGTTCTTTTTATTAAATATGTAGTGTCTGTCAACTTGGCACCATTATGTTTAAATTAAATAGTGTGCCTTGTGTGTTGAAATATTTTTTTTCAACACTCGTGTGATGTACGGCGCTTTCGAGCCAAGTTAATCGTGCTTTTTTCTCATTTTCATAGGTGTTCGTTGGAAAAATATATTTTTACTCTGCGTTTTCAGAAAAAAACTCGTACGAATGACAAAATCTTGACTTTTTTTTATATTTTGGACAAGGTTATAGTCTGACCCCCTTCTTGATAGTGCCATGGGCATAAGGTATTTATGTCTTTGAGTTTAACGTGAGGGGCTAAAGCGCAAGGTAACTTATGTAGATAAAGGGACGTTGAGTTACTCCACAATCAATTTTCTTATTTTTTGGTTTCTCACTTTTTTTACAATCCTACTTTCAGCTTTCAGACAAATATAAACCACTTCAATGATAAAGCTACACTCTTAACAATGACTTGGTATTTGGTACTAATTTTTATTTGTTCTCGTGTTTACGTTACCAAAAATAACTATTTTTCTTTAGGAAAACAAAAAAGATTTTTTTCTTGGTTATATTTACCAAAAAATAATGCCATCAGAACAAAGAAAATATCTTGTTTTCATATTAGTTGGCAAAAATAAAATATTTTGTTTAGCTGAATTTTACTCTGTATATATCTTATTTATATGTTACATCAAGGTTCCTACAAACTTGTATTTATCAATTAAGCTTGTTGTAATAACACAGTATGAATTTGTGGTCCCTATCATTTTGTTAATTTTGATTAAGATACATTCTTAGTTACCAGAACTAACTTTTCTTTTCAAGTAATATTATTCTTCATATTTATAACTCATGGCATCAACAGAGACTTGACGCCCTTGCCCGGTGGGTGACATGTGACATCATTCTAGTCAGGACTGTCAGGAGGTTATGTTTATGTTAAGGTGCTTTTGCGGTTCCGTGTCCATTTTTTCGTGTTTTTAAGGCAATAATTGGCCATTTTCATGGCCGTGCCCGTGTGGAAAATGGATGTGATAATATTTGGTGTAATTTATTTGTGTTTATTGTTTTTCTTGTGTACGTTCTTATTGGCAGAATGAAGTTAAATCATAAGTAAGTAAACATTTTATTTTTTATCATTGCAGTTGTAGATTAGAAAGTTTAAATAAGATTTTTATAAAGATTGCAAGGTGACCCGATGAGAAATAACTAAATATTTTTTTTGTTTTGTTTTTGTTCTATGTTCCATTTCTATAAAAGAACGTCAAATTGATGACTTTTAATCTGACCAAGTACAACAAATTTCATATAGCTGTATATTTTAAATAGAAAGTCCAGGGGATATATTTTGTTTTTTAATAATCGTAGTTGCAGATAAGAAAATTTTAATAAGGACAATTCAGTTCTATAAGCAATTGAACAACCAAAAGGTTGAGTAAATTAAGTTAAAAATCTAGTGTTTCTGTTTTGTATTGCATAAGTATGTATTATAAAGAACATAAGAGAACAAGGACATTGAAAATAATTTTTTTTTAAAAAACCCCTGATAATTTATTCCAATTAGTTTACACATACCTAGTAGAGTAGTAATCCCCATTTAATGGGGACCTAGGAAGGAATATTTTTGGTTGCTAAGTATAAATTACATATGACATTTTTTTTAGAAATGAAACAGACTTTTTTTAAAAGTTATTTCTCTGAAATCAACTTGCTAATTTTGCCATGCGTCATAAGCAGTTCATTCAAACTTTCTAATGTGCAACTGGAATGACAAAAATATAAAATTTTTACTTATTTATGATTCAACTTCTTTCTTACAATTAGAAAGTACAGAAAAAATATAATAAACACAATGTTGTGACTACATACGTAATTGTTACTCTATGAAAATTTCAAGTTTGGCCCAAATAAATGATTGCGTTGGCAATATTTGTAGATTACATCATTAACAAAAACAATATTTCCTTGAAAAAAAATTTCAATTTTCCATATTTACACATTACTTGTGACAACTAATTTTAAAAGCGGGAGTACCATATAAATTTAGTTATCCGTATATAAAATTTCGTTTTGACAACTAAAATTTGTCGGTTGGGTTGGTTAATGTTATTAATTAGTTCAACAGTTCAATAACGACAATTTTTTTTGGTTGTACAAACTAATTTTTGGGTTGACTCCGATTTCACGAAAATAAATAGTTGTCAGAACCAAATTTTAGTAATCCATACCATGTTATTTTTAAGAGTGTATGAAGGGCTAAGCTTCATTGAGCCCTCCCTAATTACGCTCATTCCCTCATAACGCCTGTTCCCTCCGTGTTTAAAAGCTATCTACGCCAATGGTTAGGGTATATCACCGTACTACTCTATACAGAATACTTAGCACGCGAGATATCAGAACCGAACATTGTTTCGTGAAACAACTAAAATAATTCAACCTAAGCACACATAAATGTAACCCTTATTTAATTAAAATAAAATAAAGCAGTGCCGGGAAGAGCCATTTCTGTTTGTCTGGGTTAAATTAAAATAAAGGTATTATTTTAACTGGGTAAGCATTGTATTTCTGCTGCTTTATATTTTGTTAAAATATAAAATTACGGAAATAAGGCAATAAATTATTAAAGTGATTTTTTTATAGAACCAGGGCATGGCTATTAGGGGGAGGCCAATGGAGCTGGACCTCCTTTCAAACTAGTCTCTCCAAATAAAAATGTTTTATAGGAAAACCATCAAACATTTTTTGAAATCGATCAAGAATCTTTAATTTCTCTGCCCAATTTCAGGTCCCCAAATAAGAAATACTAGTATTTTAGTCCGTTGATGAACTAAAGGAACAAGTTTATGGTTATCTTTTCATCCTAAGCTGGGATATTAACTTTCTTGTACCGATTTCTTTATCTATATTCTGATTTTGTTTAATATTATTAACCAAGGTTTAGACATCTTTCATTATTGCCCAAGTTGCAAGCTTTCGCTTCGCTCCTCGTGATTTAAAAAGGAGTCTACTCACGTTCAGTCGGCTGGCCTGTATCGACAGTCACACTACACATTTAGTTTTAAGTGTTAAAAGAGTTTTGGACTGGACGCATTGTCTTTATTTGCTTCAAATCACAACGTTTCAACTGGTATCTCCAGTCGTCTTCAGGTGAATACTAAATAAGTGAAGTAACAACAGCTTTATTTATACTAGCTAGGTGCGCTGGAGCATAACTGAGATGGGTGCAGTCATACGTTCAGTTTGTGCGTGGTATTATAAGTTTTCATATACTCAACAAAGGTTTCCAGATATTTTTTATATACAGGGAGATTTACGTTGAGTGGCCTATTAGAAGAACTCGGAAACGAGTAAACTTATCTTTCTAAAAATTTGATAGCAGGCATAATTGGCTTTGAGCTTTTAAAACATTATCTTTTGAGGTTTTTGTTACTTCCGGTTATACCGGATGTTAATGCCAACTTTGCTATTTCAAATGGAACACCCTGTGTATTTTAGCATTTTTGATTACCTTATAAAATCTAAATAACTTTTGTTAATATTAATCTATTCCTATCTCTAACCGTTTTTGAGATATGAATTATAAAATGATTTTTTTGTGTAAAAACGCTCCGAGAAGAAAGTTTAGTAACTCTGAAACTAATGAAGGTAAACATTTAAAATTTGGGAAGCTTTCAAGTAATACATAGATCTTTAGTTTAAATTACTTAAGTTTCACGTTTTTTATTCAGGGAGTTCTTAAAATTGTGCCAATGTCTCCATTTAAATAAATGTGCCTAAGTCAATTTTTGCGAATAAAACACCCTATTTTTTAGCTTGCCAACGTGTAGAGAATTAAATTTCCTATCTAAATGCCTAATATGGTACAATCCACATTTTTAGTCGTTTTGGAATTATGAGCAATTTAAATAAAAAATCTTAAAATTTCTGTTTGTGTTAACGCGACATTATTTTTGAAAAGACTTCGACTGGGATTTTCGTTTAACTTAACAAATTAGAAATAGCTAAGCAACGAACATAGGCGCTTAATAGCAAATGGTAACAAAGCTCAAAATCAAACGAAAATCCCAGTCGAAGCCTTCTTCTCAAAAATAATGTCACATTAACACAAACAGAAATTTTTAGATTTTTTATTTAAATTGCAAAGTTGGCAATAACTTCCGGTGTAACCGGAAGTAACAAAAACCTCAAAAGATAATGTTTTAAAAGCTCAAAGCCAATTATGCCTGCTATCAAATTTATAGAAAGATAAGTTTACTCGTTTCCGAGTTCTTCTAATAGGCCACTCAACGTAAATCACCCGGTGTAATGAGGGCTTACTATAACAATCTGGGTGCTGGTGTATGGTAGCAGCTTCCTTAAACTTCCTTTTCCTTCAATGTGGTTCTTTATGCAGGATTTGAGATTCTGTCCACTTGATATGATGGCCGTGTATCCAGGCATGGTCAGCTGCATCTAATTTTTCGGTCTCTCTTTTTAGCGTGTTGTTTTTGTGTTTCTTAATCCTTGTTTCGAGTGCCCTTAGTGTCTCACCAATATAAGATCGCCCACATTCGCAGGGGATCTAGTAGACACAGTTTTTCCCGTCTTTTTGGCTTGTTGGTTTCGTCGTCGTCGTCAGGTGGCTTCTTAAAGTGTCTCTCGAGCTGAAAACCATGTTGATGTTGTATCGTTGTCATAGTCTTCTAATTCTCTTAGATACTCCTTTAACAAACGAAATGTTAAGTGTTGATTGTGTCTCTATTTGCGTTTTTTGTGTATTTGGCCGATTCTTACGATTTTCCAACAGTTTATCAACTAAATGCATAGGGTAGCAATATTTGTTGGGGTCGGTCTTGATGTAGTTAGTTTTTTTTTACCTTTGAGGGATTAATTTGAGTTACAAATAGTAATTGCTTTATCCACAAGCGTTCTTACTATGCCATGTTTTGTGTTGTTTTAGTGATTTGAAGTATAATTGACCTGGAAGAAATCTTGGCTTGGGGTTACAGTAACCAAGTCGAATTTAATGCTAAGAAAACCCAGGCAGCAGTCTTCTCCAAAAAGGGTAACATTGCAGAACCGGAGATAGTCATGGCAGGACACGCAATTCCCCTGGCACCGTCTATTAATTTGCTGGGGGTCAATCTGGGAGGTAATATGTCTTGGCATGATCACGTTGCCGCAATTGCCAAGGCAGCTGCACAGAAACTTGGTATACTTTTCCGCACCAAAAGGTTGTACACACCTCATCAACTTTTGACACTCTACAAAGCCCAGATTCGACCATCATTAGAATATTGCTCTCATGTCTGGAGCTCTGCACCCAAGCACACCATTCGGCTACTGGATTCCATTCAAAGGAGAGCCGTTCGTCTGATCGGCGACCCCGAGCTGACCAAGACCCTCGATAGCCTGGAGCATCGAAGACAGGTTGGTGATTTGGCTCTCTTTTATAGATACTTCCATGGCAGGTGTTCGACTGACATTGCCCACTTGATTCCACCTAGAGCAATGCAAAACAGAAATACACGGCGAACCGCTGCCGCTCATCCATATGTTGTTCAGCTTAGTACTCCTCGAACTTCATTGTTCAAGAATTCTTTCATCTGGAGAACGTCATCTTTGTGGAATGATCTTCCTGAGGTCGTGTTTCCCAATAAATACAATCTTTAACGTTTCAAGACCAACGTTAATCGCTTTCTTCACACACGCACCGCTCCCAGAGCGCCTTAAAGGATTTTTCCTACAGTGCAGGTGTTTTATCATAAAAAAAAAAAAAATTTATTTACCTGTATGCGTAGGTTTCCTGTACAGTGAATACATTTGATAATAGTGAAACAGCGCACTCTGTTGCAAACATTTACATTTACAGGCCTTTTTTGATTTCATAAATTTGCTCCATTTCCTAATTTGCACTTTCCCACTGTTCCTTGGCCTCGGTGAACCGAGCCAAATTCAAATTTTTATCTTTTCCATAAATTTCACCTTGTAACTTCTCTCTCGGAAAAACAAAAGTGAAAACTTTTCAAATTGAAAAGGAATATAACGTCGTGCTGAATCAGGCTTGCGGCAAATACATTTTAAGCAGGAAAAGTTACTGGAAAAAATTTGGGTTACGAGAAATTTATGTTGTAAATTTACAGGGCGTTTCTGGGCCTACATTTTCGAATACAGATTTTTTGCTTGTCTGTATTAAATATTTTAACTAAAAAATATTTAAGAGGAGTGCAGACAAAGTTTCTAAAATTCTCTAATCTATAGGCTGGATCTCTATTCTCTACGCTATCGGTACCTATAAAAATTTGTTGTTAAATACATGACACTGTCTTCAACGCGATTTGTTTTTTCTGGTTATAGATTTTCCGGTATATTATTAATACGTTTTGTAATTTCAGATGACGTATTTTCATACTCTAATTCTGAATCACTCGATAAATAGATAATAAATAAGTTAAATAATACGAAGGCGTAGAGAGGCCATGAAGTTTTTTTTTCTTAAATTCCGACTTTAAACTCGGAATTTAAGAAAAAAAAAACTAATATTCCGAGATTACGGTCGGAATTTAGTAAAATTCCTAGTTTAAAGTCGGAATTTAAGAAAAAAAACTACATGGCCCCTCTACGCCGTCGTAAAATAATTTATCTACTTTCATTTCGTAATATGAATTTTACAGTTCTGTAAATCGTTTTGTAAGGGCATCTATTACAGCACTAGTGCTGTAATATATGCCTTTACAGCACTAGTGCTGTAATGGAAAAAAACGGTTTTATTAAAATGTTGCTGTTAAATAAAACCACACTTTTTAAAAGAATGATTTATTATTACCAATTATAAAATTAATTACCAATTAATAATTAAAATATAACACTTAAGGTTTATTATACACATTAATAATACACTTTTTACAGTTAGAAATTTGTATACCAGAAGTGGATGTAATGGAGCCCTTTACGTTCGAATTTCCAATCATTAAATCCGTGTCTGACCCCATGATCTTCTTTACTATTTGTTTCTTATTTTCTAAAGAATTCTCAACGTAGCCTTCTGCCGTAGAAGAGGATTTCCAGCCCCCATGACGCTTTAACATCTGCATATCTTCACCACCATCAACTAGAATTGGGTCTGAGGACCTCCTTAAATAATATCCACTGTATCCTTCGGGAATATTCAATCCAAGTTTTGTTGCAATCTTTTTTGGTATACTTCCAAAACTATTTATTCCGACAGGCTGGGAGGTGCATTTTTCTTTTCCATAGAATACAAAAAACTGCCTGTGAGTTGCATTAAGAGGACGAAGTTTCGCATATTTTCGAAAAATACTTAAACAGTTGACACCTGTCACATTTCCTTCTGTTATAACAAATTCTCGCATAATTTTGGTTTTCGAGAATGGAATCACAATTTTTATATACAAATCATTGTGTTCAATATGATCCAACATTAACTTAGCTAGTTCTTCGCGCCGACAAGCCCCAAAAATGCCGATTATCATAACAACCTTCATAAGTAAATATGTTTCATCATCTGCAGTACTAAGAAACTTACATACGTCTTCCTTTGTGAAAACTTTGGACTTTTTGACCTTGTAACCCTCTGAACTTCTTTTCAAAAATGCGATTAGTTGAGAAAATCTGCTTATATCTCGATTTTTCTTGACTGAAATCATAGTTCTCAACATTGAATAGTGAGTCCATAGTGTAGATGGTTTCTGGGAGCGTTGCTTTCGGAAAAATAACCCAAAAGGATTTTCTCAGACACCTCTTTTATTTTGTTAGCTTTGCACCAATCTTCAAATTTCTGATACTCATACCGCGCCTTGGATTTTGTCGGAACTAAACTTGAAATTGCTTCGTTTGCCGCTGCTTTTATATCAGAGGGTAAACTTCCATCAGAATCGCTCATTTTGAAAAACGCTTTTTATATTTTTGAATTTGTTTGACAAAGTTTTGACAGTAACCATGCGAAACAGTAACTATGCGAAAGGTAACATAAAAAACTTGATTAGCAAACTTAATAGCAGGTGCATTTTTACAGGTGCATTTTTATTTTTAAAAATTCCTTTTGCCAAATATTTTTATTCATAGATGAAAGTAGATAAAATTTTGTACAATATTCTTGTTGTAAATTCATATTACTGCACTCGATGTTTTATTAAACTCGGCTGACGCCTCGTTTGACAACTTTAACATCTCGTGTTGTAATATGAATCTTTATAACACTTATATCGTAAATAACTATTACAATTGCTACTTCCCAAAATTTGTTATTTTTAATAAATAGGTAAACTGTCAAATTGGCACAATTTGTTTAAATTAAATAGTGGGCCTTGAAATTAGAACTCACACGTTGAAATATTTTTTTTAACACGCGTGGATATACGGCGCTTTTTAGCCAAGTTAACCATGCTTTCTTCCTTACACGAGTAATGTACACTATTTTTCCTACGACCACAAAGAATTATTAAAAAAGCCTTTGATTTGTGAAAAAAATATTTCAACACTAGTGCTGAAAAATAAAATATCAACACCAGTGTTGAAATGAGCATACTTTAACTTTAATTTTTTCATATTTTTCATATTTTATATAATTATCATAGGAAGAACTAATCCTGGATTGACTTCTAGATTAACCAGAATAAAATTTTTTAAATTTTATCAAGGAAAGATGTATTAAACATAAATTTAAAAAGTCCACCCAACAAGGAATATTTCAATTCAAAATAATTCTATAAATTCTTTAATGTTTCTATAAAAAAAAGTCAAATACACCTGAAGAGATTTGAACCTGTTACCTTGCAATCTGTAGGCTAGAGCTCTATTCTCTACGCTACCAATCGATACCAATAAAGATTTGTTGTTTGATACATGACACGTTCTTCAGCGCGATTTGTTTTTTCTGATAAGAGATTTACCAGTATATTATTAATATTTTTTATAATTGCAGATGGCGTAATTTTACACTCTTATTCTGAATCATTCGACAAATACATGATAAATAAGTGAAACACTTTACAATTGCTGCTTTCTAAATTTGTTCTTTTTAATAAATAGGGGTTGTCGGTCAAATTGGCACGATATGTTTCAATTAAATAGTGTGCCTTGATATTTCAACACTAGTGTTGAAATATTTTTTTTAGCGCTTGTGTGATATACGGCGCTTTCTAGCCAAATTAACCGTGCTTTTTTTCTTATTTTTATAGGTGGTCGCAGAAAAAATTAATTATCCTCTTTGTACCCGTAATCCTTAAAACACATTAAAAATAAATAGGGGATATTATTGTAATATATTATACAAGAATGTAAAAAATAAAACTCACAAAACCCTCCATTTAAGAAAATACAGAAAAATAAATGGCAAAGGGCATAAAGTAATGACAACGCGCCACATTAACAATCTCGAGTTTTCCACTCCATAAAGCGAGTCGTATTTAAAAGAAAAAAATGCTTTTTCCCTTTTTTGTATTCTCATACGATCAACTTTACGAGATGCTCTTAGCGCTTTTTTAATACTAAATAGAAAGAAAGCTTAAATAAATCCTCTTTGTGAACTGATATATAACAAGTAGTATCTTGGCAGTATACAGGGTATCCTATAACTTATGAACCGTAGAGTAATTGGAGATACTAGACATCAAACTAAGCCGATTATGTCATATAAGTTTTTTCAGATTGTCACTTTTTTTTTGTAATTTGATTATGTACTATGGTTTTTTATGCTTTGGGACGTTTGAAGGGAAATAACTCGAAAACCGTTAAAGACATTAAGATCAATCAAGTACACCTTTTTGACCCAGAAAATGTCATTTTTAAGAAACTATAATTGAAAAACACCTAATATCACAGGTAAGAAAAAAAATCATAGATTTATGAAGCCCAGTGTATGCAACTAGCGCCCTCTAGTTTGAAACTTAAAAATTTCTACAAATTCTTATTTCTTGCTCACAAAAACATAATATTGCCAACTTTCAATTCGATTCATTAAACCGTTTTAAAATTATGGCTTATTTTCGAAAATAAACTTTTACTTTCAACACCCTGTATCTCTAGAACGAGTAACAATCCGAAAAAACGTATATGACTTAATCGGCTTAGTTTGATGTCTAGTATCTCCAGTTATTCTACGGCACATAAGTTATGGGACACCCCGTATAGAGTGTCCTAAAAAGTATGGCCGTTAATTTGGAATCGGTCGATTGGTTAAAAATAAGGTCAGAACCTTAGAAAATTGAATCTATTAAATTTGTAATCAATAACTTAGTGATTAAATATGATATTTTTGTAAATCAACAAAGTGTTCTTCTTAAATGAACAATAACTAAATAAATGCAGGTAAAATATACAGGGTGGCCCGCTATCAACGGAAATTATCCAAACTATTAAAATTTATTTTTCAAAAACAGAGTTATAGATGTACAATTTAGAGTTATTGTAAATTATACAGAGTGTCCCAAATACTGAGGGAATATTCAATATACTTTTTCTTTAGTGGAACACCCTATATATTGTATTATTTTCTAATTCCCTAAAAAATGCTATGTGTATTTTGTATAAAATGGTACATGTTTAAATTCAATTGTTTTTGAGATATTGACGTTTAAAATAAGGCATTTGCAGGCATTTTAAAGTTTTTAAACGTTAACGTCACAAAATATAGGATTCTCTAAAATAGTATATTACATAACAAGTGATGAAAGTGATACTTTTCAAACGACAAGATATTTAGCACGAACCGTCAGCCGAGTGCGGAAGTTCTCCGAGTTTTAGAATAATCACTTTCACACGAGTAATGTACTCTATTTTTCCTACGACCACAAAGAATTATTAAAACACTAGTGTTAAAAAAAAAATATCAACACTAGTGTTGAAATTAGCATACTTAGGATTATGTTCCACTTAATATCTGATTTTATAGGTTGTCAATAGGTTTTTTCTTTATTTGTAGTTTAATTATATCATTTTTTCATATTTTATATATCATCGGAAAAACTAATCTTGGATTGACTTCTAGATTAACCAGAAAGAAAATTTTAAAATTTAATCAAGGAAACATGCATTAAACATAAATTTAAAAAATCCACCCAACAAGGAAGATTTCAATTCAAAATAATTCTCTAAATTACTTAATGTGTTTATAAAAAAAAGTCAAATACTCCTGATGGGGTTTGAACTTGTGGCCTTGCGATCTGTAGGATATAGCTCTATTATCTACGCTATGGCTACCGATAAACATTTGTTGTTTAATACATGACACTCTCTTCAGCGCTATTTGTTTTTTCTGGAAATAGATTTTCCAGTATATTATTAACAATTTTTATAATTTCAAATGGCGTATTTTCACACTCTAATTCTGAATCACTCGACAAATACATGATAAAAACACTTTACAATTACTGCTTTCTAAAATTTGTTCTTCATTATAAATAGGGGTGGTTTGTCAAATTGGCACCATATGTTTAAATTAAATAGTGTGCCACTAGTGTTGAAATATTTTTTTCAACACGCGTGTGATATACGGCGTTTTAAGCCAAATTAACCGTGCTTTTTTTCTTATTTTCAGGTGGTCGTAGGAAAATTACTATACACGTCGCAAATTAAAAAAGTAAATATATTTTCAATCGTAAAGCCCATTAAGAATAATATTTTGTCCAGGTTAGTAGTTCTTTTAATTGAAATTACTATAACAATTCCCTTTTAATAATGAATTAGAATTAAATTTAGTAATTCAATTCACTAAAACTATTCCTTTAAGTGCACAAGTATTTCAATGAAAACTAAAACGGCGAAACAGGTTCGTTTCTCGCGATAGGGGCAATAAGATTAATTGCACTTGCAACTTTATAATTTGTTGAAACATTTTAGTTTTGCGCGCAGTTCTGTAAAGTACAAGAATTGCGTTGCAACTCCGAGGCATTTGGGATAAATTATGGAATTTACAGAAGTTTAGTATTGAATATAGTTTATAGAATGTGTAAATCATTTATTGTAAATATTTTAATCGCATATAATATAATAGTATATTAAAGAAAAGAGTTTAGCGTCCGTATAAGTATAACTATAAATATAATAACTATAATAGTATATTATTAACCAAGGTTCAGAGAGCTTTCATTATTGCCCGAGGATCGAGTTTAAATCACGAGGAGCTTAGGGACGAGGGATTTAAGCTGCGAGGGCTATAATAATTGTCTAAACTCTCTAAACCATGGTTAATATAATTTTTTTCCACTACTAACACATTTACAAGATACTTATTTTTATAGTATTAATAATTATAAAACTGTATATATTTAAAAGATTGCTTCTATAGCTATTTTTAATCAAGTTACCTGTGCTTTGGAATTGACAAGATAATTTGTTTTTGTCTTGTCAGGTGGCTTTGTAAATATCAATTTTTGTTGATTGATGAAGTGACAAGGTCCGTTTTTAATTAATTTATTGTGACATTACTAATTTTAAGCTTTATTTTAACCGGAATACTAGTCTCCTAATAAATATGACACTTTATTTCTTCTTATAGCTTATATCTGTGATTTACAATATCGATACTTTACAACATCGAACATCTCTGAGAATCTGATTTGTATTATTAATTATTATCTGGTTGTCTACCTACAAGAAATTATCTTTCATGTTATTATTGTAGAATCAAAAAATCAAGTTACCTGCTTTCAGATAAATTGTTTTCTTTATGAACCAATAATAATTGTCAAACCGATTTCTAAGGTTACCTGGTAAACCTGAGGAGAAAAAATAAACTTATTATTTTCCCTACAGGAGGATTCTCATGGCTCAAGCAAACAATTTAGGCGTGACTATAATACAACCACAAGACTGTTACTGTTCTTTAGATATCGTTTGCCGTTGCACGCTCCACACAAACGTCTGAAGAGGCCGGCCGTTGTCGCTTTTTCTCGGTTCGCATCCCAGCGTGTAGCTGCGAAGGACGAAATCTAAAAAGGTCCAGAGTAGCCGCTTGCTTTTATGAGGTGGAGCGCGACACGTCGATATTAAAAAATACCATTTCAAAGTAGCAGTTCCAGAGATACTGACCCGACACTAGCCCAAAGACGAGGACAAGCCTGCGCGGGCAGATCTTTGAGCTAAACGGTGCGTGTGTAGTTGTGTAGAGCGGTTAAGATATAGTCGTCATTGAGGTCATTATTATCTTGCCATATTAGATTAAATTAGGCAGTGGCGGCTCGCGATCTTAAAAAATGGTGAGGAGCTACGTATAGTGCGGGTACCTAAACAAACATTGACTAAAAACCCATGTAACAAAACGTCTCTCTTATCCTCATCTGTCTAACGACTAAATGGAGTTTCCAACAAATTACAAACTATGTCATTAATTGGGTTCATTTTTAAAACACAAAACTAAGTAGGTACGTTCACTACCGCATTAACTTAAAAATAAAAACAAAATTTTTAATCACACAGTTAATCACGTAAAAACGATATCGATAATCGTAAGTTTAGCGAAGCCTCAAAACAAATACCTTAAGGTTAGGCGAAGCAGTGCTAAAATAATGGTGCATACGACTGATCTATTTTTAAATTGCCCTTCATCATAATGCAAATTGTTACATGCTGTTTGCGTGACTAACGTCACGTAACCATAGCAACGGTGAATATCTAAGCCATGTTGGGTGTTGGCTCTTCACTTGCTTTGAGCTAGCGGACACGGTCGGCTGGGGTGCGCCAAAATGCACGAGTGTTTATCATTATTGTCCATCGAAGATAACCGTGGCCCTATTATGCATAGCTACATTCGGATTAAATTAATATTATTAATTCGAACATCATTATTTTTTAAGGGCTAAAATGGTAGCTGTATTGGTACATTAATATTTAATATTATCGAAAAACTTTCCTCCTGGTTTTATTTTTTTTTGGTGAAGAGCCCCTTCACCTACTTCACCTGACGAGCCGCCACTGAAATTATGTACCATAAATGTTCATAAATAATTTAAAAACTTTCTTTGTCAGAAGTCATTTACAATTCCGAAAAAGTGTTTGCTTAAAGGCAATTTTTTTCAGCCTTCCCCTCATCCTAACCGTAATGTAATAAGACGGACTAAATTCTGGAGGTCTAACTCGATAACGCGTAACTTGATCCCTCCAAAGAATACCTTAAATAACTCGACGTTACGGTAGACTTAAATTAACAAAATTAAACATTTTGTTTCAGCAGAGTAGGCCCGTAAATAGGGAGTTATGGCGCTGCCGGAATACGGAAAGCGAAACGCTATACCGTAATATTTACTGATGTAAATGTATTCTAATATTTCTGGTTGCACCAGGCTTTGAATTTCAATCTATAGAAATACCTTAGAAAATTAAACCTATAAAAAATAACGTTGTGATTACGTATGATATATTTGCAACACAATATTCTGTATTAATAAAAAACCAAATTTTTTTCAATATACAATACTCAATTAATGCGGGTAAAAAATGTAATCGTAAAAATACAGAATTTCTTACTAGTCAGATGGTATTAACATTAGTATGAAATAGTATATTAAATAACAAGTGATACTTTTCAAACGAGGAGATATTTAGCACGAGGCGTCAGCCGAGTGCGGAAATTCTCCGAGTTTTAGAATAATCACTTTCACACGAGTAAAGTACACTATTTTTCCTACGACCACAAAGAATTATTAAAAAAGCCTTTGATTTGTGAAAAAAATATTTCAACACTAATGTTGAAATAAAATATATCAACACTAGTGTTGAAATTAGCATATTTAGGATTATGTTCAACCTAATACTGGTTTCATAGTTTGTCAATAGGCTTTTCTTTTATTTGAAGTTTAACTTTTTCATTTTTTCATATTGTATATAATATCATAGGAAGAACTAATCCTGAATTGACTTCTAGATTAACCAGAATGAAAAATTTTTAATTTAATAGATTTTTCAGTAAATTATTAACATTTTTTATAATTTCAGATGGCGTATTTTCACACTCTTATTCTGAATCACGCGACAAATACATGATAAATAAGTTAAACACTTTACAATTACTGCTTTCTAAAATTTGTTCTTTTTAATAAATAGGGGTGTTCTGTTAAGTTGGCACCATATGTTTAAATTAAATAGTGTGCCTTGAAATTTCAACACTAGTGTTGAAATATTTTTTTTTAACACGCGTGTGATATATGGCGCTTTCTAGCCATATTAACCCTGCTTTTTTTCCCATTTTCATAGGTGCTCGTAGAAAAAATAAGTTTCCAACCATCTAAAAGTTCCTTTATACACTGTTTAAAATTTCGCGACCTTTTTTAACACCAAACGAACACCAGACGTGGTCTATTTTCCAAATTGGTGTTAAAATGGGATGTGTCAACAGGGGTTAAGTATATCTTTAGGACTAGTATAATTAACACCGCCAGGTGTTAACAACGAATGATTGTTTCATCCTTACAGTGTCATTTGAATATTTATACGATAACATTTACACTGTGATGAAGAATAAGATTAGTCATGGGGTTGTCAGATGCTAAATGTATATTTTGCTCTAGGGAAAAATCCTGTAGGAAACGGTTGACGTAATTTATTAACAGGAATAGCTTTTTTTTTAATTGTTTATCAACTTTAACACCCGTAAAGTTAAATCCACTAAATACAAATGGGAATTCCCAGGTTGGTAAACAGCGCACGGGAAACGTTCCTGTCAGCATATTTTAAATCAAAGGTTTTACCGTTTCAGGGTTAAATGAATTATAAACTAATCGAAAATTACAATAGCTCAATTTGTGTAAGATAATTAATAACAAAGTACTAAATCCATATTGCATATATATTTTTTAAATTAAAAATTACGGTACAATCATGTCCAAAACGGTAGAGCGGTATATCGAAGCTGAAAACGTTTATCACCGTTGGTAATTGGTAATGCTGAGGGTGAATTTGTCAAATTGTCACCCCCAATCTTTTCATAAATTTACCTCAAAACCCTTTATACTGAAGGGTACCCTTAAAATCTGGCACACTGCCTGGAAGCTCCTTATAGTCCTTATACTTATAAGAATTGAATTTTGTCTAACACAGTTAGCTATCAAATTCAAATAAAATTATTTAGTTGCAGTGCCGGCTCGCGGTCTTAAAAAATAATGAAGAGCTAGAATAGTGCGGGTACTTAAACAAACATTGACTAAAAACCCGTGTAACAAAACGTCTCTCTTATCCTCATCTGTCCTACGACTGAAAGGAGTTTCCAACAAATTACAAACTATGTCATTAATTGGGTTCGTTTTTAAAACACACAATTAAGTAGGTACACGTACACTACTGAATTAACTGACAAATAAAAACAAAACTTTTTAATCACACAGTAAATCACGTAAAAACGATATCTATAACCGTAAGTTTTGCGAAGCCTCAAAATAAATGCATTAAGGTTAGGCGAACCAATGCTAAAACAATGGTGCATACGACTGATCTATTTTTAAATTGCCCTTGATCATAATGTAAATTGTTACATGCTGTTTGTGTGACTGACATAACGTAACCATAACAACGGTGAATATCAAAGCCATCTTAGGCGTTGGGTCTTCACTTGCTTGAGCTTGGGCGCCCCAAAATGCACGAATGTTTATAATTATTGTCCATCGTATTTAACCGTGGCCCTATTATGCATAGCTACATTCGGATTTAATTAATATTATTAATTATTTTTTAAGAGCTAAAATGGCAGCTGTATTGGTACATTAATATTTAATATTGTCGAAAAAGTTTCCTCCTGTTTTTTTTTTGGTGAAAAACCCTTTCACCTACTTCACCTGACGAGCCGCCACTGTTCAGTTGTAAATAATCTTTAGCGTCATCTCTTGATAGTCACATGCATACCCGTCGAGGGCTTTTCACTCTTTCATTGGTGTGAAATAAGTATACTGTGTGTGTAAAGAGCTAGGTGTTCACACTACTTGTTGGAATGTAACCACCTGCAAACTGTCTTAACTTCTTGATAGTTCTATGCAATCTAATTTGTATTTTTATATCTAACAGTGTTAGACGAAATATAATAACTTTTTCTTTATTATATTTGTAGGTGGTTGAAAAGTTATTTTTTATCTATTTAAAAAAAATATGTTATGTTTCAATATAAAACAAATTTTTACTACTTATTTTTATTATACTACTATTATTCTTTCTCAAAACTCTAAATTAAACAGTCTTTTAGACTTTCTTTGGAAAATATTCACAAAAAACACATCAAAATAAGGGTTTAATTATGATGTTAACTTTGAGTGACTAAAATTATTAGTGTACCAGTGGTTAAGGCTACCTGCTAACCTGTCGCCTGGAGATTTTTTTTTTTTTATTTATGATAAAACACCTGCACTGTAGGAAAAATTCTTTAAGGCGCTCTGGGAGCGGTGCGTGTGCGAAGAAAGCGATTAACGTTGGTCTTGAAACGTTGAAGATTGTATTCATTGGGAAACACGACCTCAGGAAGATCATTCCACAAAGATGACGTTCTCCAGATGAAAGAATTCTTGAACAATGAAGTTCGAGGAGTACTAAGCTGAACAACATATGGATGAGCGGCAGTGGTTCGCCGTGTATTTCTGTTTTGCATTACTCTAGGTGGAATCAAGTGGGCAATGTCAGTCGAACACCTACCATGGAAATATCTGTAAAAGAGAGCCAAATCACCAACCTGTCTTCGATACTCCAGGCTATCGAGGGTCTTGGTCAGCTCGGGGTCGCCGATCAGACGAACGGCTCTCCTTTGAATGGAATCCAGTAGCCGAAGGGTGTGCTTGGGTGCAGAGCTCCAGACATGAGAGCAATATTCTAATGATGGTCGAATCTGGGCTTTGTAGAGTGTCAAAAGTTGATTAGGTGTGTACAACCTTTTGGTGCGGAAAAGTACACCAAGTTTCTGTGCAGCTGCCTTGGCAATTGCGACAACGTGATCATGATAAGACATATTACCTCCCAGATTGACCCCCAGCAAATTAATAGACGGTGCCAGGGGAATTGCGTGTCCTGCTATGACTATATCCGGTTCTGCAATGTTAACCTTTTTGGAGAAGACTGCTGCCTGGGTTTTCTTAGCATTAAATTCGATATGGTTACTGTCACCCCAAGCCAAAATTTTTTCCAGGTCATTGTTGAGGCGCAATACTTCTTGCTGCCTGCGAAGATGTGCGTCGGCAGCGGATGTTTGGGGAGTCAAGGTAAAAGATGAGACAAGTGTGCTATCATCAGCAAAGCTATGAGAGATGAAAGACTTAATAAACTAATGTCTTCATTTGCTCGTTTTAGCCAATCACAATTATTGTGACACGCATCATATTTAAGTTATTGGACTTTTGCCTACTCCGTGTTATACGTTGCCGCAGTTAGCTTAAAATATGTTATCAGAAGTTTTTAGTCACTGCCAATAAAATTATTTAAAAAACTTAATTAGAATAAGCTACAAATAAACCGTTTCTCCGACTTAGATGTGCCAGAAAAAGGACAGAACACTTGAAATATATAAATATATTTAGTAATGAAAACTTTTTCGAGTGTTTACTTTACCAAAGCTAATTTATTCTACCAATAAATATAAAACTTGACAATTTTCAAAAGTTTGTTCAGTTGAAAAACCCATATGGATAAACTTTAGATAATAAAAAAAAAGGTAAAAGAAGGTGAAACAACTGATAAAAAGTACGTTAATATCTTTTCAAGATAGATCTTTAAAAATTTGAGTAAAAAACGGAGGATTCTTTAATCAGTAACGAATATTCTGGAATAAAAGAATAATGGAGATTCGTGATATTATATATAATTTTAATGTTGTGAAAGGATATCGAGTAAACTTCAAACAAAACTGAAATATATATATTTCGTCAATAAATAAAGGAAAATATCATTAATATTATAACAAAACTGTACCTTTTCCACAAAAAGAATGGAACGGAGTACCTATGGATTGATTAATAATTAAATCAGTATTTTTAAAGACTATACAAGAAAAAAATAATTTCTTTTATTTCCACACGTTAACTGAACGGATATAGTTTCATAGCCATTTTAGTTAGGATATGAAACTGACCAGTGGTCAATTACAAAGAAATCAAATATTCACGTTATAAATTTTACGCGTCGTTTTATGACACTTAACAAAAGTGAGGTTAGATGCAAATCTGTCAGATTAAATTTGTTAATTTTTATATTTGAATAGAAACATTTATCGGAAAGCCTATGCATACGCAAATTCTTTCCAAAGAAGGCACACAATGGTACGAAAATTGAAGGTATAAAACCAAAATTTTGCTTTACCGAACTATTGCTAAATATTTTCTGATCGAACTAAAGATTTCAGTACAAATGTACTTTTTCTTTTCAAAAATATTCAATTTTTCACTCATTTCTAGACAATTACTAGACGATTTAACGCATAATAGTTATTTACGATATAAGTGTTGTAAAGATTCATATTACAACACGAGATGTTAAAGTTGTCAAACGAGGCGTCAGCCGAGTTTAATAAAACATCGAGTGTAGTAATATGAATTTACAACAAGAATATTGTACAGAATTTTATCTACTTTCATCTATGAATAAAAATATTTGGTAAAAGGCATTTTTAAAAATAAAACTGCACCTGTAACAATGCACCTGCTATTAAGTTTACTAATCAAGTTTTTTATGTTACCATTTGCATAGTTACTGTTTCGCATGGTTACTGTCGAAACTTTGTTAAACAAATTCAAAAATATAAAAAAGCGTTTTCAAAATGAGCGATTCTGATGAAAGTTTACCCTCTGATATAGAAGCAGCGGCAAACGAAGCGATCTCAAGTTTAGTTTGGACAAAATCCAAGGCGCGGTATGAGTATCAGAAGTTTGAAGATTGGGGGAAAGAAATTAATAGTTTTGGAAGTATACCAAAAAAGATTGCAACAAAACTTGGATTGAATAATCCCGAAGGATACAGTGGACATTGTTTTAGGAGGTCCTCAGCCACCATTCTAGTTGATGGTGGTGCAGATATGCAGATGTTAAAGCGTAATGGGGACTGGAAATCCTCTTCTACGGCAGAAGGCTATGTTGAGAATTCTTTAGAAAATAAGAAACAAATAGCAAAGAAGATCATGGGGTCAGACACGGATTTAATGATTGGAAATTCGAACGTAAAGGGCTCCATCACATCCACTTCTGGTATACAAATTTCTCACTGTAAAAAGGGTATCATTAATGTTTATAATAAACCTTAAGTGTTATATTTTAATTAATAAATGGTAATTAATTTTATAATTGTTAATAATAAATCATTCTTCTAAAAAGTGTGGTTTTATTTAACAGAAAAATTTTAATAAAACAGTTTTCCCATTACAGCACTAGTGCTGTAAAGGCATCTATTACAGCACTAGTGCTGTAATAGATGCTCTTACAAAACGATTTACTGAACTGTAAAATTCATATTACTAAATGAAAGTAGATAAATGTATCTACAAAATAAACGTTTGTGCTTGGTTTTTTGTAATAACGGAGCTCCACCACCAATCAAACTTAAAATTTTTATTATACGCACCAGATATCGAAAAATAACTTGTAAATCTTCCTTAAATGGTGGAAAATAAAGATAAGTAAATAAAATCCGATAATACAATCGAAATTAGAAGATGTTTAGAAAAAAAAATTCTATTTTTTAAGGTTATACTGTTATTCGTTTCGTTTGGCACATAATAATAGGATTTTTCAGGTTTGTTAACACAAGCAGGCAAAAAATAAATTTCAACAAAACAATAAATCAACATCGCTATGGTTTAGAAAAATAAATTGTCCATTTTTATTAATAAATATATCGCTGTTTGTCTGTTATTCTGCAAAAGGCCAAATATGAGAGATAGATTCAAAGTGATTTTATGTATACAGGGTGATTCCTAAGTTGATACTTCTGTTTTAGCTGTGTATAGAAGACTTAAAAATAGGCGAGATACAAAAGTAAAAAATCTAAGTGCGGGCCTGCTCATCAAAACAGCCTGCTATACTTTATGTTGTTTTTGTCTTATTAGTCGAGCAATAGTGGTCAGTTATTTATTTGGCAATCCGCTGCGGTGTGTTTTTCTGAAGTAAGTTAATTTTAAATTGGTGAAACAATGAACTAGCAGATATGGTGCTAATTTACGTTGAGTGTCGTCAAAGTGTAGCTGCTGCTTCGAGATTATACGCTAAACACTTCCCTGGCGGGCTCATCCTACACCCAGAAGTTTTCTTAATGTCATTCAACGGGCAAGTTAGGCAGAACCGTAGTTGATCCATAGTGTAATAAATGAATGTAAGTACCTAATATTTAAGTTTTTTGAAAATAGTTATTTAAAAATTTTGTTAATTTTAATGCGAAACACAGCTAAAACAGAAGTATTAACTTAGGAATCACCCTGTATGTAAAACATGGCCCTTTTCGACAAATATGTGTAGGTGTTCCATGGATTTTCCTAAAAAATGCATTTTTTTTTCAATCGTTTTTTATTATTTTTCTCACAAGGCCAACTCAAAAGACAAGCTATATTGCCTGATTTAAATATTTTTTTAAACGTTTAGTTATACGTTCAGAGGTTAAGTCGCAGAAAAAATATAATGTACAACTCGAGTGGCTTTTCCATATTGATATCGGATGTTTGAGCATTCTGCCTATGGCGTCATGCTTAATTTACTTCCTCGTGCGATATGGACGTCGTTTTTTTTATACAAAAAATATGGCAAATAATTAGGTTAAAAATGTCTCTAGTCTATTTCAGAAATGTAGAGTAATAAAAGCTCATTAGATATGTTAAGGGACTACAGAGTGACCCAACGAATACTTAATACATTATAAAAAAATACAAAAAAATAATTTAATATATACCTAATTATAAAAATTATAATATTCTTCGTCATCTGAGGAACTGTCATCTCCTCTTGACGTTATAATTAACGGGTCGACGGTTCGATCGATCAGGTGGTCAAGATCCCATATTTTCTCCTCTTCTTTAATGACATGATGGACTGCGTTTCGCCAGTTCTCTGGTGTCACTTCCTTAATGTCAGTAGCTTAACGTCATTCATTTTGAATGGCGTATTGTGTCTTGCTACAAATCCTTTCACTTGCGGCCATATAAGTTCTATAGGATTTAGTATGCTATGATATAGCGGTGTGCGCAGCACAGGTACACTATGTTTTGCAACTATATCTTCCACGGCATATTTCCTAAAACGATGTTTGTGTAAATTTGCCGTAGCTAATAGTTCCTTGTTTATCAAATTATCTTCTATCTTTTCTTTGGTTAGTTATCATAAATAATTTAATGCACAATATTTACCTACGTCTATGGCCGACACCAAAATTGAGCCGAACCGGACGAAATTTCCAATTTTATGACTCTACCATTAATTGTATTGATGGATTGGAACGCCTCTCAAAAGAGAATGTTTGGAAAAATATCAAAAAATCCATTGTTATATAAATATATAATGTGTATGTATTGACCAAATCATATTTTTTTTGTCGTAACAGTTTTTTTTGTCTACGTAACTTCAGCCTACTTGCGACACCTCCCCATCATCGAGTTACATTCCGTATGCGATCCGCATAAATCGTTTGAGCATTCCCGGAATTGGCTAAAGGAGTTATGGCCTGATTAAAAGTGAGCTTTTAGGGAATTCGAATTCAACGCAATTCATTGAAATGCAACGCGGAAGGGTTCACTTACAATGCGGGCTAAGTTTACTGGTCTTAAAATTCGATTTACCTCTTGCACCGGCAAGGCACACGGAATCTTTTAAAGATAGGTAATCAGAATAAGGTTCGCCGTTAGAAAACAGTAACTACAGTCTACCACGCGCGTCTTATCGTTTAAAATATAAGTGTGCACGTAGTCACCTGCATTCCGTTGCGCTATATAGATGCTATAGTCTATTTCAGATCCAGTTCGGCTCAATTTCGGTCTCGGCCATAGATCTAGGTAAATTTTGTGCATTAAATTATTTATGATAACTAACCAAAGAAAAAAAAGAATATAATTTGATAAAGAAGGAACTATTAGCTATAGCAAACTTACACAAACATCGTTTTATAAAAAATGCCGTGGAAGATATAGCTCAAAACATAGTATAACTGTGCTGCGCACACCGTCATATCATTGCGAATTAAATCATATAGAACTTATATGGGCGCAAGTGAAAGGATTTGTAGCAAGATACAACACGATATTCGAAATGAAAGACGTTAAGCTACGGTTTGATCAAGCCATTAAGAAAGTGACAACAAAGAACTGGCGAAAAGCAGTCCATCATGTCATTAAAGAAGAGGAGAAATTTGTGGGATCTTGACCACCTGATCGATCGGACCGTCGATCCGTTGTTTATACCGTCAAGGGAAGATGACAGTTCCTCAGATGACGAAGAATATTATGATTTTTTATAATTTAATTTCTGTATAATGTATTTTTTGTATTTTGTATTTTTTTATGTTAAAAAAAATGTGTACTATGTACATAATACACGGCTTTTGTCACACCATTTTCAGTGTTTGTGAATGGATAATAATAGGTAAAACCCATAAATTAACCCAAACCCGGGTCGTATAAGCTTCACTTGATGAAAAGAAAGAATTTTGCAATGAAATCAATGCCAACTTATGAAAGTGGCTTAAATATTCGTTGAGTCACTCTGTAGTTCCTTTGCATACCTAATGAGCTTTTATTACTCTACACCTTTTAGAAATATACTATAATAATCTTATTTTAGTTATGGTACGCACGTTTTTATATGTGTTTATATTTTTTGGAACCCGATACACCCTTGTATAATTTAACCCAATTTTTTATATTATGATACGCATTTTTATTTGCTTCAATTTCCCGTACAATCACAAGCATGTTTTTATTTTTATTAAATTTTTTGCGAATGATAGGCAGGGTATTATTTTCGTCTATTTTTTTTTGTAATCTAATACACATTTTAATTTTAATAAATAAGTTTCAATGTTTCAACACCAGGTTTTCTTTTTTAAAGTGAAAATATGCTTTGTAAGAAAAGTATTTAGAGACCTTAATTTTCAAAAAAATGTAATGTGGTAAAAATTAGGATGTTTGATTAAAAAATGCAAATCTTTATGACGATTTTCTTTACAGGTACGTAAAATTTAATCTTACTTAAATAGTAGACTGTATTACTATGTTTTTTGCTATTTACTGTAGTGATCGTTGGTAAATTAATATTATTTCTTATATAAAGAAAAGAAGCTTATCGGCAAGCGGATAAGTAGTGCGTCTATCTTTTGCATTAAAGTACACAGGGACGCCAAAGGTAATGGGTTCCCTGGGGCACAGGTAGACAATGACAGGCTGCTTCGTTCTTATTAGAACTCATCAGAAAGCCATAACCTGTAAAGCAACTCCAAGTACATCGAGACTGTTCTTTCAAGGAATTTTAAAGAAATAAAAACCGCGAAGAAAACCCAGTAACGAATAAAGAAGAGAGTTTAGAGTCCGTATAAGTAAAGAGAAAAAAAGTTTTTTAGCGGCAGGCGGACAATTGGTTCATCTATCTTTTGCATTAAAGTACACAGGGACGCCAAAGGTAATGGGTTCCCTGGGGCACAGGTAGACAATGACAGGCTATTTCGTTCTTGTTAGAACTTATCAGAAAGTCATAATCTGTAAGCAACTTCCAATACAGCGAGACTGTTCTTTTCAAGGCGTTTTTAAAAATAAAAACGCGATGAAAACCCAGTAACGCCATTAGTAGGAATCAACTCAATGCAAAAGATAGCCATCTAACGTGAAAACGTAGAAATAAATAAATCTAAATCAATCAAGCACGGAACGGCCACTTCACCAGTATAGGAAACATTTCTCGCTTCTCTAATACCATCTCCACGGTTTTGTGGATTCAGATCCAGATCGCGCTGCAGTCGCCCACCGGTTTGCAGCACTATTTCGTAAATACCGTGTGTAAGGTACTTTAACGCAAAAGATAGACGCACTACTTGTCCGCTTGCCGATAAGCTTCTTTTCTTTATATATTTTAACGGACACCAATTGCACTATTTTATTATTTCTTATGTATAAAACTGACTATTTCTAATAAAAAACTTGAAACTTGCTGAAATGCCCATACTTGAAGTGGAGTGGGAATTTAAATAGACAGAAATAAGAAACTTCCTCCACTGATATATAAAGAAAAGTTTTTTAGAAGTTAGAATCTCTTAATAAAACATTTTTAGTTAATGCAGAAATAGCTTAAGAGTTATTATATTAAAACTTGTAACGGAAATATAATTATTAAATAAAAAGGTTTTCCCTTTTGTCGTCAGAACCATCCCTAGATGCTTTTCGCTATATTATGGCTCATCAGTGGGACTAGATGTCGACGAATGAAGAGAATAACAAATTAATAAATGTGTTTACAAACAAATTAAATAATCGTCAAATCGCATTAAAAATAAAAGAGTTATAAACCATCAAACTCAAGATGGCGGAATTTTGTGCCGAAAAGTTTATTTATTTCCATTTCCATCCGGTTGCTCAATCGCGTAAGCTTAGCCTTTTTCACTAATCCTAATCATAATTAACACCGTTTCTTCTGTTCTTTTGTGGGTATCGGGACTCTTGAAAACCCGATTTTTCCCGAAATCGACTTCTCTAATTGTTGTTTTGTGAATAAGGTCTTAACAAAATTTGAAGCTTGTTGACATGACCTAAGAGCATTCAACTAATATTTCTGATTTCTTCTTTAAGATGTGTATTAGAAAGTTATTTTTATTAAAAATTTATAATTTTCAATATTTTTTACAATATTATATTAAACTTTAATAGTTAGTTTTAGGGATTTCATTCATAACTTGTTCATCGATTTTTTTTTGCATAAAATAGTATTTATTACATAACAAGTGATGAAAGTGATACTTTTCAATCGAGGAGATATTTAGCACGAGGCGTCAGCCGAGTGCGGAAATTCTCTGAGTTTTAGAATAATCACTTTCACATGAGTAAAGTACACTGTTTTTCCTACGACCACAAAGAACTATTAAAAAAGCCTTTGATTTGTGAAAAAAATATTTTAACACTAGTGTTGAAATTAGCATACTTAGGATTATGTTCCACTTAATATCTGGTTTCATAGTTTGTCAATAGGCTTATCCTTTATTTGTAATTTAACTTTTTCATTTTTTCATATTTTATATACCATAGGACGAACTAATCCTGAATTGACTTCTTACACTTTACAATTACTGCCTTATAAAATTTGTTCTTTTTAATAAATAGGGGTGGTCTGTCAAATGGGCACCATATGTTTAAATTAAATAGTGTGCCTTGTATTTCAACACTAGTGTTAAAATATTTTTTTTCAACACGCGTGTAATTTACGGCGCTTTCTAGTCATATTAACCGTGCTTTTTTTATCATTTTCATAGGTGATCGTAGGAAAATAATATTCCCACACTTACATAGATGCCACCTTTCCATTGTTAAAGAAAAACTCAATAATTACTTAGTTTTTTTCCTTAAGTTGGATCCAGATAAACCGTTATTTAACACCACAAATTCTAGCGCGGTCGCAAACTATTAAAACTAGACTTTGTAAAATGTTTCAACAAAATAATAAACGAAACAAATCTCAATCTATAAAACTCATTTAAATATAAATAACGTCGAAAAATAATGCCCATAAAAAGGAACATAATGCGGGACGACTTGCTCGAGGAAGCACTGATACGGTTGTTATGATTGGAAAAATATGGAGACATAAAGCAATATTTATGGAACGGTTTGGAAATAACTGGGTCAGAAAGCCATATTAAAATATTATAGAAAAAGATAACGTTATTTTTGAATTTATGAATGGGTTATTATCTTTTCGGCGCCACATACACTGTACGAAATTTTCAAGATAATACGTATTACAAGATCTTCTTTGTATTATTAGACGTGACAAATTACGCGTAATTCGAACTATGTGTATATTTCAGAAAGGTGTAGAGTAATAAATTGGGAAATTTCGTCCCGTTCGGCTCAATTTAGGTATCGGCCATAGGCGCAGGTAAATTTTGTGCATTCAACTTAACTAACCAAAAATTTTATTATCGACTGGTTAACCACCAAAAGTATTGAATTTGAAGATAATTTGATAAAGAAGGAACTATTAACTATAGCAAATTTACACAAACATCGTTTTATGAAATATGCCGTGGAAGATAATATAGCCGAACAACATAGTGTAACTGTGCACCGCACACCGCCATGTCGTTGCGAACTAAATCCTATAGAACTTATATGGAAGCAAGTGAAAGGATTTGTAGCAAGATACAACACGATATTCAAAATGAAAGACGTTAGGTTACTGGTTGATCAAGCCATTAAGGAAGTGACACCAGAGAACTGGCGAAAAGCAGTCCATCATGCCATTAAAGAAGAGTAGAACATGTGAGATTTTGATCACCTGATCGATCGGACCATCGACCCGTTAATTATAACGTCAAGAGGAAATGACATTTCCTCAGATGACGAAGAATATTATATTCTGTATAATGTATTTTTTTTATAATGTTTAATAAAAAATCAGTGTACCTAATACTATGTACATAATGCACGCCTTTGTCACACCATTTTCAGTGTTTGCGAATGGAGGTAAAACCCATAAATTGATCCAAACCCGGGTGGTACTACCTGAACTTGATGAAAAGGAAGAATATTGCAATGAAATCAATATCAAATTATGAAAGTGGCTTAAATATTCGTTCGGTTACTCTGTAACTCCTTTGCATACCTAATGAGCTTTTGCTAATTGAAAAAATTCAGTTTTTTAACTTTGAGATATAGCATGTAATAAAACAAAAGTGTCAGTAAAGGGTGACAAATTTCGGCCTAATTTTTAGTAATGAAACATGAGTTATAAATTTTCTAATGGACCCCTGCAACGCTGATTTTTTTGAATAATATGACATATTATGTCAAAAACTATAACAGATACGTATTAACAAGTGGAGTCATCTCAACTCACAATTTAATGCAGAATCTAAATATAAAATCGAAATGGGATGTGTCCATTAAAAAAAACCACGATGGCGTCGATTTTCGGTATTTCCGGATGTGCCGCCATTTTGTAAATATTTTATTTGTAATTAATCAAATATTTTTGTGTAATACCGTTTACAATAATATTTTTATAATTCGTATAGAGACGGGTATTATTTTTGGTAATATAATTTATTATATTATTTTGTTATCTTCCTAATAGTTTATATTTAATAAACATTGAGTTAATACATAGGAAGACAATGATTATTTATATGAATAGTCACTGACCACATGACATTCTGGAAGGTCCGCCACTGATGTTTCCTAATTCTATACAGGGTGATTCCTAAGTTGATACTCCTTTTTTAGCTGTGTATAGAAGGCATTAATTAATACAATATTTTAAAATACTTTTTTTCAAAAAACTTAAAAATAGGTGAGATACACAAGTAAAAAATCTAAGTGTGGGCCTGGTCATCAAATCGTAGCCTGCTATACTTTATGTTGTTTGTCTTATCTCTTATTAGTCATGCAATTTACGGGTCGGTGGTGAGTAATCTGGAAGCAAGTTAATTTTAAATTGGTGACACGTGAAAATGGTAAAATTTGAAAACAATGAACTAGTAGATATGGTGCTAATTTGCGGTGAGTGTCGTCAAAGTGCCGCTGCTGCTTCAAGATTACACGCAGAACGCTTTCCCTTGCGTGCTCATCCTACATCCAGAAGTTTTCTTAATGTTATCCAACGGGCAAGTTAGGCAGGACCGTATTTGATCCATAGTGTAATAAATAATAGTATATTACGTACCGAGGTGGAAAGTGTTTCATTACTGTCGAGAGATTAGATAGTTTACCGAGACGCGAAGCGTCGAGGTAAACTATATCTCAGAGACAGTAATGAAACTTTTCACCGAGGTTTGTATACTATTTTATTTACAACCACATCCAACATCCACTTCTTATTATTTTGAGTTCAAATAATTATTAAAAGGTAAATGTCATTTTGACTTTTCCATTGCAAAAGTAGACAGACATTTAGAATTTCAAATAACCGCAGGTGATAAAATAACGTAGGTAATAATACACATCAAGATGGCAAATATCATTTTTGGAATATGGTTTCCATGTCACTAAACAATATATTATTTTTTTAAAACGTTAGTGTCAAAGTTTTTACAAAACACCAAAAAAATGCTCTCAGATGAGGAATTTGATTTGGCTGCTACTCCCCCAGAAATTCGAGAAGCAGCAAAAATAGTAGAAGAAGATCTTCTGCCAACTAAAAGCCGCCCGAGATATGACAAGGCATATAACTGTTTTAAAGAATGGTGTATTGGAAACAAAGTTCAAAATCCTGGTTCTGAATCGGCGCTACTAGCTTATTTTAGTGAAAATGCCAAGACAAAGAAAATATCAACGCTTTGGTCAATATATTCAATGTTGAGGACCACTCTATCAATTAGGGAAAAAGTAGACATATCTAAACACGCAAAGCTATTAGCATTTTTAAAAAAGCAAAACAAAGGATACAAGCCGAAAAAATCGACCACACTGTCTATGGATAATATTGAAACATTTTTGGAACAAGCACCTATGGAATTTCTTGTTCAAAAGGTATTTTAGGCTAAAAGGTTGACTATTTCTATATTAACTTATTATTTTATACATTTGTAGGTCGCATTGGTTATTGGTGTCTCAGGCGCCTGCCGATCAGATGAATTATACAAAATGAAAACAACAGACGTTCACTTTTTAGAAGAAAAGGTCGCGATTGAAATACAAAATAGCAAAACGTACCAGCCACGATCATTTATGATAACTGATAATAAATGGATTGCACCACTTAAGGAGTACATAACTTTACGGAAAAATATACAGGATGGAAAGCTTTTTATGCAAATAAGATATGGAAAAATTAGTAAACAATGTATTGGGCACAACACTTTAAGTCAGTTTCCAAAAAAAATTGCAGCTTTTCTGAAGCTGAATACTGAAGGTTTTACTGGTCACTGTTTCAGAAGAACAGCGGCTACTTTGCTCGCAAATAACGGTGGCGATCTTATGCAAATAAAGCGGTTAGGAGGCTGGAAATCTAGCACAGTAGCTGAGGGATACATAGACAGTTCGGTTTCTACTCAGGTTAATACGGCAAAATTGATTTCAAAGCCAAGTTCAAGTTTTACTAACACTACTTTAACTTCAAATAATCATGAAATAAACCTTTCAAAAGAAGAATTTCAGCAAGGTTTAAACATATCTGTGACTGCCTACAATAATGCCAATGTAATATTTAATGTAAATAAGTAAAACATAAACCATGTTAATTTTTTGTTTTTTATAAATGTCATTTAGGTATAATTCATTTAAAGAAATAAAAAATAAAATTATTGTTGTTGAATTTGTGTAATGAGTTGTGTGTTGGTGTGTTTGTATATTATTTTGAGATATCGATTTTTATTAAAATTTAAAAAAAAAAAAATTTACTATTTTGAGATATCGATTTTTAATAAAATTACAAAAAATAACAATTTTACTTTCCACCCGGGTGGAAAGTGAGCACTTTCCACCCGGGTGGAAAGTAAAAGTCAAGAAACGTCAACTTTCCACCTTTCAAAGATAGGTGAAATGTCATTATTACATACATGGTTGTAAATAATATACTTTTTTCTACTCCCACATGGAAATTTGCTGTTTCCTTTACACTTAAGTGGCTGGTAAAGTAGGCTATTCCAGTTAACTGTGCGGCAAAATTTTATATCCATCCTAGTTAGGTTATGAAACTGACCAATCACAGTCAATTACATACAGCCAAATTTACATGTTGTAAATTCGTTTTCTGACAGTTGAGAGAAGTTAGGTTAACAATATGCTTCAAAAATATGCAAATCTGTCAGATGAAATTTGTTCTTTTTAAATTTAAATCAAAACATTTATCCCAGAGTCTATGTATATACAATATTTTCCTCAAGAGTACACGAAATGGTGCAAAAATTGAAGGTATAATAACAAAATTAATACCAAAATGTATTTCTACCAAATTATTGTTATTTTCTGACCTAACTAAAGATTTGCACACAGTCCCACTTTCTTATTTCAAAAATATATTCCACTCATTTCTAGACAATTACTACAAGCTTTGCATAAAATGTACTATATACCTACCAAATGAACGTTTTCTTACTAACCTTGGTTATTTATTTCCATATAAATAATATATTATTATAAATATTTGTGTACGGGAATATTTTCCGATATATTTTGAACGGGGATCCAACCCCAATTGATCTTAAAACTTTTATTATACGCAGCAAACATAGAAAATTAACTGGTAATTCTTCCTTAAATGGTGGAACATAAAGATAACCCGATAAAACAGACGAAATTATAAAATTTCTAGAAAAAAATCCATTTTTTACTAAAACTTATAAATGTTATTTCTACTTACACTATTGGCAGTTCTATTTCCAAGTTAACAGTGTTGCTAGTTTGTAAATTGGCGATTATTTTGAAAAATTTAACCATAGCGAACGTTAAAAATTCATATTAATGCACAAAATCCATTTTTAACTATTTAAAACGAATTCTACAGCGTATGTATAAATATAAGAACTTACCCAAATCGATAAATATGTTACAGTGTAATTTGGTCCATGGGTTTGCCATCAAAATGAATTTTTGTTTAATTGTTCTCACAAGTGCATGGCCAACTTAAAAGACAAGTTATGATGCCTAATTTAAATAATTTTTAAAAATTTTTAGCATGAAGTTCGGAAGTTAGGTCGTAGAAAAAACATAGTGTACAACTCGAGTGGATTGTCCATATTGCTCTCGGAAGTTACTTCCTCGTGCGATATGGACATCATATCCACTCTTGTTGCACAAACTACTATTTTCTACTCCCACATGGATATTTGCTGTTTCCTTTACACTTAAGTGACGAGAAAAGTAAGCTATTTCAGTTAACTGTACGCCAAAATTTCATATTCTTACTGTTCAGTGCTGTACAGTGTTGCGACCTTTAAAAATAAAATTCCACGAATGCATACAATACTGAAAAAGTATTTTTTTTAGCAGATCACAACTACAAGTGATCCTATAGAATATCCTACGAATATAATAACACTGTGCGTAAAAATTTCCCTTTTCTTATTGGGACAGTTCCGACCTATCATTCCTCTGTGCTGTGTTCACACGAATCCGGAAATTTACCATTAGTTGACAACATTGTTATTAAAATTAGATTTCTCTGTGGTGTTCTTATAAAGTACATACTGTCAAATCACAGTTAATTGCATTTACTGATGCTCCGCCTGCTTTTAAGACACTAATGTCGGGTTGCACGAAATAATTTTAATAATAACTAACCAGCAAGCTTGACTGTGACATACATGACACTGGCAGAAATAATTTCCTCATAATCATACCGGCCCGGTTACCTTAATTTTGAATTTACTAATTGGGCACCTTTGATTGTGCGTTTATAATGCCTGTCAATGTCTGTTATGTCACAGTCAAACTTGCTGGTTAGTTAATTCTGGTTAAAAATCTTTGTGCAACCCAACATAAATGTTACAATAAGTTTATTTTTATTAGTGAATATATCGCCTTTTGTCGGTTATTCTACAAAAGGCCGAGTGTGAAAAAGATTCAAGATTTTATGTAAATATATGAAAGGACCCAAGTCGACCAATATATTACAGTATAATTTGGTCCATGGATTTGCCAATGAAATGACCTTTCCTTCAATTGTTTTTTATTATCTTTCTCACAAGTTCACGGCCAACTAAAAAGACAAGTGCGTGATTAAATAAATTTATTTAAATTTTTAGTGTGAGGTTTAAAAGTTGAGTTGTAGAAGAGATCCTGTACAACTCGAGTGGATTATCCATATTGTACTCGGAAGTTTAATCACTCCGTCTACGGCGTTGTGTTCGATACAATATGAACATCATATCCACTCTTGTTGTAAAAACTACTATAATAATTAGAAGGTAAGAAATAAGAACACAAAATCTTCCTCCACTGTTATATTATAGAAATATTTTAAGCAACTTCTCTACATGTTTCGAACGCAGAAGCATTGATCTTCAGGAGAATAAATAAAAGAAGAAAAACCAGTAGATATCACCCTAACTGAGCAACACAATTGCAGGTTCGATGTAAAAACGAGTGGAACGGTGAGAAAACAAGTGCACACGTTGCATTGTGAGAAAGAAAAATATGTGGTTTTGAGGCTTAAGGCACTGTGAAAATTTTAAAGGTAGAAATAAAAGTTTGTCATCTTTGTGTGAAAGAACTGTCGAACGATGAAACTGAAGTGAATGGGAACAATTATTTAAGCAAAAGAAAATTGTTGGCTAGTCATTTGAGAAAATATGGAGAAGTAGATGTAAGTGTGAGGAAGATGACTATTAAAAATGTATTAAATCTATTAAAAAGTAATCTTAACTAGATGTAAATCTCATGTTGGTTTACGAGTAAATGAGGTTTACATTTAGTTAAGATTACTTTTTAATAAATTTTTACTATTCATCTTCCTCACACTTACATCCATATTTTCTCAAATCACTAGCCAACAATTTCTTTTGCTTAAATAATTATTCCCATTCACTTTAGTTTCATCGTTCGACAGTTCTTTCATACAAAGATGACAAACTTTTCATTCTACCTTTAAATTTTTCACAGTGCCTTAAGCCTCAAACCCACATATTTTTCTTTCTCACCATGTGTGCACCTGTTTTCTCACCGTTCCACTCATTTTTACATCGAACCTGCAATTGTGTTGCTCAGTTAGGGTGATATCTATTGGTATTTCTTCTTTTATTTATTCTCCTGAAGATTAATGCTTCTGCGTTCGAAACATGTAGAGAAGTTGCTTAAAATATTTCTATAATATAACAGTGGAGGAAGACTTTGTGTTCCTATTTCTTACCTTCTAAATTTCCACTCCACTTCAAGTATGGACTATTTCTTCAAGTAATATAATAATTGTCTCAAAGTTCTAAAAAACGCCCATACTAAATCACCGTGCATCGATAAGGAGTTTGTGATTAAACGTACTAGTTTAACGATAAGTAATAAGTACATTTTTTAACATGTTCCACTTCATTTAAGTAAGACTAGTTTTAGAAATCGGTATTTTTACAACTTACACGTAAAACACGCTTCTGCAATAAATTCACATTTCAATGGACCTAAGACTAACTCCTTCGTGTGTCCAGTAAAGCAAGATAAGGGGATTTTCACTTTAAATAAACACTCTGCGGAAAATCCCTGTATATCCTCAATGTAGAGCCGGCTTAAGGAACATCGGCTGTGAAGCAATTTCAGAGGCGGAGATTATCTGATACATGTACGGGACACGACAATTCTCTTACATGGTTTGTCGATTTAAGACTTTCCTCGAGTCCGAAATTTGCACGAAAAGTGCACTTCTTCACCCTTGTTTACATATAAAACGTTATCCTTGCTAAGTTTTGAATGGCTAAGGCGTTTTTATTGTGAAAATTCATTGCTTAACAAAAGGCAAATTGCAACTTTATTTAAGAGCAAAGTCTTTCAAAGCTTTTAATAAGGTATAATAATCACTCGCAAAGTTTGCACGATACAACGCACAGTGAGATCTAGCTACCAATAAGTTGAAATAAAGCAAGGTTTTCTAAAAAAATTGGTATTTCTTAAAATATAGCAGATATCAAAAATTTAACAAATTTCTTTCTTTGCTATGAACCAGTGATTCAATTGACGTAGAGTGATAAAATTTAACAATATTATTATGAAAGTTACACGCCATTAAATTTGGAGCAAAAATCATCGTTTTCTTTAACACCCTGTATATCTGACAGTTAAAGAAAATCCGACATTGACAATTGTTTCCCAAGGGATAGATCTATCAACCATTCAAAACTGTAGGTCGATATTATATCTGGTTCAGAAAATATTAACTGTTAAATTTAGGCGAAATTTTTCTTGCTCGAAAGCAATTGTCCAGCAGTTTACTTACCAAATATTATAAAAATTAATTTAACGAAAATTAAGGGGCGCGCGTCAGTGGAGATTTTTAAAATAATATCGGGGCATCGTTAGTAATCTTAATGGAAAATAAGAAATTAGCATTTTATCTAAAATCCAAAAATACGTCCTGAAATTTTTTTTATATATATATAAATAAAAATCTAAGGATGTAATATCCCGGTATCGGGTCGGCCAGTCTATAAATTCTCGCCGTTCTATCCACCTATTTGGAAATGTCATATGTCAGAATTCTCTTACATTTCTTGTAAAGTGGGGAGGGGTTTCATCCAGCTGGAATAAATTCCTTTGATCTAGATTTCCATAATTAGGAAATATTCTTTGGAGTTCTGGTATTAAAAATGTTTGAAGAAAATTTTAACACAGTCCTTCATTTAAATTGCCTTTAAAAAAGAATAAACTAATTATTCTGTCCAAACATTTACTTTCCCTTGGCGTTGGGAGTGGCATTCAAAAATCCAATGACGATTTTCGTCGGAATAATATCGACAATGGTGTCGATTAACCTAAAATTGGTTGTATAACGATTAATTCTTTTTAAATCATATATCATTTTTTGCATAACTTTCAACCTTACTTGACAATTTAAAGTAAATGTTGCTTCAACACTGTGGATACTGTAAGTGCACAGATTAATCAACTCTATTTAATATGTGACTAATAATTAATTTTTATTTTTTATAAAACATTTTAAGAGTAAAATTACTTCAAGGATTTCTGAAATATTTATATTTTTATTCTTCTCAAAACCGGTCGCCTCCACAAAACGGCCGCCCCAGGCAGTTGCGTAGTGAATCACCCTCAACTAAAATAATTTTAGTGCACTTGCGAACGCCAATGCATAATTTAATTTAGAGCCGAACAACGATTCCGTATCTTCTTCATGTTCAACCAGTTGCGAAACTTACTCAATTGGATAATATTTATTTGGTATAAACTTGATTGGGTTGTATCGCAAGGATAGTTTAGTTAGGTCATGTAATGTAGTTTGCCAAGATTCAACCGTACATACTATATTTTGCTTCCAAATAAACGTCTTTATAGACTTCGGTAGGAAAGTTATTAATTATGTTATTTACACGGTATACAGTGGTCGATTTGGGAAGGTTAGATGGAAAATATTGGAGAGGTAAATATTTTTACAGACATTTTGGGTCCCAAAGTATATTGCAAAGTAAATATTTGATTTGCGTATACAAAAAAAATATGTGGGTATATTAGCAATCCCGCCTGAATAGTGTAGGCCAGGACTGGCGAATCTTTTTACATTTACACTCTTAAAAATAACATGGTATGGATTACTAAAATTTGGTTCTGACAACTATTTATTTTCGTGAAATCGGACTCAACCCAAAAATTAGTTTGTACAACCAAAAAAAATTGTCGTTACCTACAAATTTTAGTTGTCAAAACGAAATTTTATATACGGATAACTAAATTTATATGGTACTCCCGCTTTTAAAATTAGTTGTCACAACTAATATGTAAATATGGAAAATTGAAATTTTTTTTTAGCAAAAATTATTTTTGTTAATGATGCAATCTACAAATATTGTCAAAGCAATCATTTCTTTGGGCCAAACTTGAAATTTTCATAGAGTAATAATCACGTATGTAGTCACAACATCGTGTTTATTATCTTTTTTCTGTACTTTCTAATTGTATTCCGTGTGGTCTATGTGAAATATAGTTTCTTAGGAGGAAAGTGATAAAGAGACATACGAATTTCATATTAGTTCGGAATCACCTTTCAAGTGTTTTTGTGTATTTCCAGATAAAAAAGGTACCTACTCGACCTAGAAAAAATTATCCCCTTTCACGGCAAATCCATCTTAAGGCATACAACATCAAGGATAACCGGATATTCGAATTTTCCAAGGTGGATTTTTTGTATCTCTCGGCCTTATTTATATTCCAAAAAATATACTTTATTTTTATGCAGAGTCCTGAATCTTTTGTTTTTATGGAGAGCTTTTCACCAAATTCCAATTTTTGTGGCTTATCATAGGAAAATTGAATTTTTCCAGTTTTCAGTATTTTTGCATGTGCTTGTGTTTTATTTTTATGGATAAAGGTAAATCTCCTCTTGTTATAAGGAAAATACCCCGCATTAAGTGACACATTGGCCATTTCATATTTTTGTTTATTTTTTTTTTTTGAAAAAACAGCCAAATATCCGTCTACAGTTTCAGTTTAAAAAAATTTAATTGATAAGAGTAAAAAAAATTGTTAAATTTATCCAGAATTAATTTTGTAAAAACATGCTTACCTATTCAATCTTCCAGTTTTGTAAAGAAATTTATACAGGGTGTTTCATACTTAAATGCTAATCCGAAAGAGCGAAAATAATTGAACCGCAATTCTCTGGTGTTGAAATTAAAAAAAAACAAATTTTCCAATATTTTTTTAACCTCTTCGCAGGCAGCATGAAGTATTGCGCCTCAACAATGACCTGGAAGAAATCTTGGCTTGGGGTGACAGTAACCAAGTCGAATTTAATGCTAAGAAAACCCAGGCAGCAGTCTTCTCCAAAAAGGTTAACATTGCAGAACCGGATATAGTCATGGCAGGACACGCAATTCCCCTGGCACCGTCTATTAATTTGCTGGGGGTCAATCTGGGAGGTAATATGTCTTGGCATGATCACGTTGCCGCAATTGCCAAGGCAGCTGCACAGAAACTTGGTGTACTTTTCCGCACCAAAAGGTTGTACACACCTCATCAACTTTTGATACTTTACAAAGCCCAGATTCGACCATCATTAGAATATTGCTCTCATGTCTGGAGCTCTGCACCCAAGTACACCCTTCGGCTACTGGACTCCATTCAAAGGAGAGCCGTTCGTATGATCGGCGACCCCGAGCTGACCAAGACCCTCGATAGCCTGGAGCATCGAAGACAGGTTGGTGCTTTGGCTCTCTTTTACAGATATTTCCATGGCAGGTGTTCGACTGACATTGCCCACTTGATTCCACCTAGAGCAATGCAAAACAGAAATACACGGCGAACCACTGCCGCTCATCCATATGTTGTTCAGCTTAGTACTCCTCGAACTTCATTGTTCAAGAATTCTTTCATCTGGAAAACGTCATCTTTGTGGAATGATCTTCCTGAGGTCGTGTTTCCCAATGAATACAACCTTCAACGTTTCAAAACCAACGTTAATCGCTTTCTTCGCACACGCACCGCTCCCAGAGCGCCTTAAAGGATTTTTTCTACATGCCAAGTACGTATAAAAATAAATTTTTTCCAGGATAAAGGTTTTTTAAATTTTCATCAGTCTCTGTTAACATGTCCTGAAATACTTTTAATCATCCGCCACTGATATTTTTAAAAATAACTATTATTTTTATAATCAGCCTCAGTATATCAGCATGTCCTTAGACCAGTGGCGTATTTAGGGGGGGGGGGGGGCTGCCGGGCTGCAAATTTGATAAAAGTTAGAACGAACTTAGGGCGTGACCCGAAAATTTTTCGCCTGTACCGCTTTTTCGCCTTCTTTACAATGTCATGAAATACATGTAGTCCCGATTGTCCCTCTCTCCAAAAAAAAATGTCCTACTTACGCCCAGTGAGCTCTCCTCCCATATTTTCTGGCTACGCCACTGACGCGTACTGACTTGCTAAGGAGCCAAATTACCAGTTCTATGTGAAAATTCATCAATTAATGTTGTGAAATTACAAACTTGTCCATTATCGCTGTGATTTTAAGATTTAAGAATGTTTTCGTGTAATTTGACCAGTATGTCGTGGAAATAATTAGTAATTTTACTACATGCTAAGTATTATCACACGAAAATTACATTTTACCCAAAAAAATTCTCAAATTTAACTTCAAATCTATAATATTACAGACACCGTAATAATTTCGGATTTTTATCAAAATAAATGTAGTAAATTTCACACAGCATTTTGCGGTATACTATAATATTTCGAATAATTTTTATTTCAACCTTCCTTTAATAATAAACATGGCCAGTATTTGAGCAAAGAGAACGCAATGTTTTTGGTGTAATTTAATATATTCGCATAAATCTGGTAACTTTAAAGAAGGATCTAAGGAAATTCAACCTTTTCTTCTTTCTTGCTTTCAAAGAACGAAATACTTTTTTTCAAAGGAAACTATAAAAAAAATTAAGACATGCTTGAACAACCTCTGGGCATGAGATAAGACACGCTTTTAAACTTCTTACGATTTTGTTTTGTCTGCTGTGATGTCACGTTAGATTTTAAAATGTATAAGTTTTCTTGACATCCTTATCTTATTGTAGCTGTATACAAGCTGGAACAAAGCTAAGAGAATGTTGTTATACTTATAGGAAAAACGGGTTGTCCACTATCCTTGTTCGGAAATACGACGACTTTGATCATAATTTTTAATAAAATTTCCCTAAATTGATAAATACGATTACGTTTAAGCAAAAAAATGTAAACCCTTCTTTGCTCTTCACTGTCACTGCATTTCTTCAAATTCGATCTGGCTACAGAAGCATGATACAAAGATTACAAGGTATTATAATATCTGACGTGATCTTGTGTGAAATATTGACATTTTTGATAATATTTTTGAAAGAAAAAATCAATATTTTAATTGTACTGTAAGGAAACTATTATTTCTGTACGGCTACTTGTAAACTAAAATGTGTTAGGCTTGACAATTCAATATTACTGTGTTTCCATCGTTACAACACAAATATTTAATGGCATCCTTTATTTGTGAACACAGTTAATAGTATTTATTTCAAAATTTTAACAAGTTGTTTGTAATAAGTTATGTCCTTTTAATAATTTTCGATTTACGGAAAAATAGTATGCATGCCTTGTAGAAAAAGCTACATTTCCGCACTCCGTATTGCCAGTCTCGGCTTGCGCCTCGACATACAATCTTTACGGTCATCCGGGAATGTTCAGCTTTTCCTACTAGGTATACAATACACTATTTATAAATTTAAGCTTGTAGTACTTGTCTAGAAATGAGTGGAAAACAGAAAATTTTTGAAATACGAAAGGGCATAACATAAGTTCGGTAGAAATATATGGTATTATACCTTCAATTCTCGCACCATTGTGTATGCATATACTCTGGGATAAATGTCATGATTTAAGTTTAAAAGAACATATTTTATCTGACAAATTTGCATATTTTTGAACTATAATATTAATCTCACTTCTGCCAAGTGTCACAAAACGACTATAGGTTGTGTTAAGTGTTATCATTGTACATATTACCTGTCATAAGTGCGTCAGTAATAAAATGTTTCCCATCCTGGAAACACGTTAAATACGATACGGAACAATAATCGCGCGAGCTCGTCTCGCCCTTGACTGCTTTTATTTTCGCGTAATCTTGATGTTAAAATTTACATACTTAAAGCACGTTATTACCAAAATTATGCAGGAACTTCTTACAAGTAATTAAATATTAAAGTTGGGGTAGACTGCTCTTATTTTACATGAACAAACGCAGAAGACTAAGAAGGGGTTGATTAGCCACTTTGAGATATTTTTGCTAGAAAAGACGGATAAATTAGCATTTAAATTTCCAGCGAAATATATTTACTTTGCATTTTTTTCAATTCCTAGATAAAATATTATTCTAATTCCACAACCACCGGGAAAACGCGAAATTGTAAAAGAGTTGGTAATTAACAACTCGTAGGCAAAGTTTTCTATAATATAAGACTTGTCATACATTATCAACTGTTTTAAAAAAGGCCGCCTAGATCAATAATTGTCCTTTGATTCCTAAATGTATAATAAGTTTCTGGATGTTGATTGGTCGTTTCTTACATCACTAGATAGTTTGGATGGTGCATGCACTTCTTTCTACGACAAATTGTTTGAGATTGTTGACTTATGCGTGCCACGGTATGCGAAAACTCCGAACGGTAAGTATCCACCGTGGTTTACTAAAAACATTATCCAAGACATAAAATAGAAAGATAAGTTCCATCATAAATGCAAGAAAATGGCTTGTCCCCAATCAATGCAAAATTTTAAATTCTTAAGATCCAAAATTAAAAAAGATATCCAAACTTCCTATAAACACTACCTACAAAAATAGAACTTGATATTAGGAGAGACCCTAAAAAATTCTGGAATTTCATTTAAAGCAAGAGGGAGACCTCCAACATTCCAAATGCAATGTCTTATGACAATGAAGAGTTCACTGATCCTCTTGATATTTTAAACAATTTTGCTAAGTTCTTTGAACAGTCATTTCTGAATAGTACTTCCGGTGCTTTAAGAAATGATAAAACTATTTATAAACATATTATTAATGTTCATTACTTTTCTGACGATGAGGTCATCAATGCCTTAAAGAAGATTAAACCGAAGTTTTTGTGAGACCGCTTCATATTATATTTAATCTATGTCCTAAGTATCAGACAATACCTCAGATATGGAGAACTTCTAAAGTATGTCCTGTATATAAAAAGGGTGATAGGTCAGAAGTATCTAACTACCGACCAATATCAATTATCTGTAATTTTTGTAAAGTGTTTGAGTTCCTACTTCACGAGTCTGTCTTTCCGTTAATCCGCGGGCAAATAACTCAGCAGCAACATGGATTCTTTAAGGGTAGATCTACGATAACCAACTTGCTTAATATGGCACAAAATCTTTCTGAGTCGTTGGATGAGGGTATACAAACTGATGTAATATATTTAGATTTTTCAAAAACTTTCGATCGACTTGATCATGGTATTTTGATTTCAAGATTAGAAAAATTTGGATTTTCAGAGTCTTTGTTGGCACTAATTAAGTCATATTTTTCCAACCGCTGCCAGTATGTTTCCCTTCATGGACTCAGCTCTAATAAATATACCGCTGGCTCCGGTGTCCCCCAGGGATCGGTGCTTGGTTTGTTACTCTTTATTCTTTTTATAAATGATATTGGTGATGATCTGGATGTTGACCATTTGATATACGCTGATGATATTAAACTATATAAAAGAATTAGAAACATCAATCATTGTATTGTTATTCAACGGAATTTGGATCTAATTAATAATTGGTGTATTAAAAATAATTTAAAGCTTAACATTGAGAAGTGTAAAGTTGTTTCTTTTACAAATAAACTTTTAATTAAATTTGAATTTAAATGCATATGGTACAATTTGTTGATAATTTGTTCAATATAATAAAATCTAGACGCATTTATAATAGATTTATCAATAATGCAACCTGCTGAATGTGCATAGAAAATTAATTTCATGTAGCATCATTTATCAGTTGGTTTTCTCATAATTAGTTTAACGTTTCGATAGTCGAAAGGTAGATCGTTTTACTGTGGAACCAATGGTCGTGAGTTCGAGCTCGGCAACCTGAAAACTTTTTTTACATTTTTTAGCATAAGGTTTGTAAGTTTGGTCGTAGAAAAAATATACTGTTCAACTCGAGTGGATTGTCTATATTGCCCTCGGAAGTTTGAGCGCTCCGCCTACGGCGTCGTGCTCAATTTACTTCCTCGTGCGATATGGACATCATATCCACTCTTGTTGTACAAACTACTATTATTCCAAAATTTTAAAAAGTTGCTTGTAATAAATTATGGCATTTTAATAATTTTCAATTTACGGAAAAATAGTATGTATGCATCGTACAAAAACCTACATTCCCGGACTCCGTATTGCCAGTCTCGGCTTGCGCCTCGACATACAATCTATGTGGTCGTCCGGGAATGTTCAGCGTTTCCTACTAGATATTCAATATACTACTTTAAAATATGAAATCAACTTGTTTCAGAAAAATGTATTCGTTGGAGCTATTTTATTTACAACCTGCTTTTGTTAAAAACCAAGCTCAACCAGCATCAATTTAAAAAAGTCTTCATTTAATTTTCTTTACAACGGTGTACACCAAGTTAATAATTATTAGGTTATAATAAAAATTACCAAGAAATATCATAAATCTAAGCCGTAGAAAGTCTATCAAGATCAGTCCAGTGTGCCGTGGAAAACAAAAACATTATTTAATAATAAATAATTAATCATTAAGTTACAGTACAAGTTCACAAGATATATCATAAATGTAATTTCTATATCCGTGTAAGTCATAAGAAGTTGTCTCGTATGCCTGGGAAAACAAAAACACTATTTCTGCTTTTATTAGACCAAAATGTTAGATATGGTGTTTAATAATAATTACGAAGATTGAAATAAATATTTTTTGTCCACGTCATACTTGTAAGGTAACTACTTGGTTCGAAGAAGTAAAATACGTGTTTTACTGGTTAGGTATTAAAAATGGTATAATTGTTACTAGTAGTTACATTATATCAGAGCTAAACCTTATCTAACTTATAGAGTCTTATAGAATCTAATAGAATCTAACCTTATCGAATCTCCTATAATATTACAGTCAGTCTTATTTATACTACGTACTAACCTTAAACTACGATAATAACCTTTGGTTTAGAAGGAAATATTATTGTTATAAGTATTAAGAGTGATTACCATATCACGTCTGACAATGACTATAACCCCTGACTTAACCTTGTTAGGGTGTTAAATGTTAAGCAGTAACTTATAACAATAATATTAAACAATTGGTTATTTAATAATAAAGGTAAAATAATGAATTTGGTAATTCTACCATAATGTCCTTATTTTTACCCTACATACTTCACATAACTTCTGATGGCTTATTATCTAGTTAATGCCTTTATAATATTTCTTGTTAATTTGTAGTATTACTTAATAAATAATTATTATTAACTTTTGATACACCGTTAGAAAGAAAATTAAATGAAGCATTTTCATGCAAAGTTGGATTTCTATTTGAAAAAATCGAGAAATTTTGTTTTATTTTTTTTAAAGGGTGTAAAAAAAATACCCATTACTGATACATTTTACTTAAGCAAATTGGTGTTATAATATAAGACAGGTTAAAATGAATCATTTTATCGTTTCCATGGCCTACTCTTTACCACTTTCCTTGTTTTATCAAAATTATAAACATTTTAGGAAACAAAGGAAAATTGATCTCGGTTGCCATTTTTAAAACAAATAATATTGTGTGATATGTCATAGAAAAGAGATTTTTTTTAGAGTTGAAGCATCAAATAAAAATGGGGGTTTCCATATAAAGTCCGTGTTTTTGTTTCATTTTAAAATTTAGAGTTTGTATCCTTTCATTTTAACGAACAAGTCTGAAACTTATATATAAAGTACGCCTCTTTCCCAATCTCACTCATGTTTGTTTTGCCCATCAACATATCTCCATAACGTAAATTCTTGTGCACATCTGCTAACAGTCTGTGCAAATACCCATGTTAGAGAGATAAACAAATAAGCAATATCTATACTATATAGTATAAAATATTCATGTACTGTACATGTAAATAGAGCAAAACGAAAAAAATATAATTAAAAAATGAATTAAATATAATATTCCATAATAAATAAAATAGTAGAATTTAGTGTCCGTTAAAATATATAAACAAAAGAAGCTTAGCGGCAAGCGGACAGAGTAGTGCGTCTATCTTTTGCATTAAAGTACACAGGGACTCCAAAGGTAATGGAATCCCTGGGGCACAGGTAGACAATGACAGGCTGTTTCGTTCTTGTTAGAACTCATCAGAAAGTCATAACCCGTAAGCGACCCCCAGAACAGCGAGCCTGTTCTTATGTTTTCTTGTACTGGGGGTCGCTTACGGGTTATGTCTTTCTGATGAGTTCTAACAAGAACGAAACAGCCTGTCATTGTCTACCTGTGCCCCAGGGATTCCATTACCTTTGGCATCCCTATGTACTTTAATGCAAAAGATAGACGCACTACTCTGTCCGCTTGCCGCTAAGCTTCTTTTCTTTATATTCCATAATGTTATTATGCTTATAGTCTATTTCAGGAAGGTGTAGAGTAATAAAATAGGAAATTCCGTCCAGTTCGGCTCAATTTCGGTGTCGGCCATAGGTGCAGTAAATTTTGTGCATTAAATTATTATTTATGATAAGTAACCAAAGAAAAAAAAATTTGATAAAGAGGGAGCTATAATAAATTTACACAAACATCGTTTTATGAAATATGCCGTGGAAGATATAGCTGAAAAACATAGTCTAACTGTGCTGTGCAACCCGCCATATCATTGCGAACTATATGTAACTATAGAACTTATATGGGCGCAAATGAAAGGATTTGTAGCAAGAGACAACACAACATTCAAAATGAAAGACGTTAAGCTACTGTTTGATCAAGCCATTAAAAAAGTGACACCAGAGAACTGGCGAAAAGCAGTCCATCATGGCATTAAGGAAGAGGAGAAAATGTGGGATCTTGACCACCTGATCGATTGGACCGTCGACCTGTTAATTGAAACGTCAAGAGTAGATGACAGTTCCTTAGATGACAAAGTATATTATGGTTTTTTGTAATTCAATTTCTGTATAATAAATTTTGTATTTTTTTATAATGTTTAATAAAAAATAAGTGTAGCCAATACTCGGGTAATACCTGCACTTGATGAAAATAAAGAATTTAGCAATGAAATCAATGCCATCAATGGCTTAAATATTCGTTGGGTCACTCTGTAATCACTCTGCATACCTAATGAGTTTTTATTACTCTACACATTTCTGAAATAGACTATAGTTCCACGTTGGTTCTGTTAAACATTCTGCTGACTTAGTAAGAATTTTAGATGAAGTCTAAAAAATCATTTTTTAGCGATGTTTTGGTTCTGAGAGATGATTTCTTATTATTACGTTGATCTAATTCCGTAAAGCTCATAGATTTTTTTGTATCGCGTAAGGTATTTTTACAAACGATAAAAAAAACATCATATTACTCGGTATATCCAACAGTTTGCGCAGTGAAGAAATCGCAAAACTATGGATAGTCTTTCTGCAGCTCTAAAATTCTGTTTCCTACCCCGTTTTCTAGGGTGGAGAATACGAAAAGAATTCGTAAAGTTCTCCACATTTCCCGCAACCACCGAAAACATTCAAAATCTACCTCTTTATCGTGCTTTCTTGGGCAGTCAAAAGGGACCGGGGAAAAACGTAAATTTGAAAGAGGTTGGGGAGTTGCATTACGACCAAGGGATGGCGCCAAAATCATTTATCCCCATGGTCGAAACCACCCCCTATTTCGTTTTCTCGTGTTAAGTCATATTTAGAAGGAGAAAATGGGTACTTGGAAATGGTTTAAAAGTGGTAGTGAGTCGAAACAGATAAATGTTGCTGTCAACTCCCAAAGATGAAAATATCCCTGATGACAGCACACTTGTCTCATCGTTTACCTTGACTCCCCAAACATCCGCTGCCGACGCACATCTTCGCAGGCAGCATGAAGTATTGCGCCTCAACAAAGACCTGGAAGAAATTTTGGCTTGGGGTGACAGTAACCAAGTCGAATTTAATGCTAAGAAAACCCAGGCAGCAGTCTTCTCTAAAAAGGTTAACATTGCAGAACCGGATCTAGTCATGGCAGGACACGCAATTCCCCTGGCACCGTCTATTAATTTGCTGGGGGTCAATCTGGGAGGTAATATGTCTTGGCACGATCACGTTGCCGCAATTGCCAAGGCAGCTGCACAGAAACTTGGTGTACTTTTCCGCACCAAAAGGTTGTACACACCTCATCAACTTTTGACACTCTACAAAGCCCAGATTCGACCATATTACGGCGAGATGTGGTGCAAAGGCACTCAACGCTTATCTGGGAAGGCATAATCAGGTGGCCAAGATACATACAAAGAACTAGCTAATAAACTAGGTTTAAAGAAAGAGCTCCCACCATATTGTCAATACTCACCCGAGCCATTATGGGGCCATACTGGGACAGGCCAATAATGACGGATAGAACAGTGGACCACAACCGTCCGGATATTCTTCTTATCGAAAAGATGACCAAGAAAACTTTCATAATCGATCTATGTTGCCCACTAACACATAATCTCTCTAAAACCGAATCGGAGAAGAAAGTCAATACGTAAATTTGGCAATAGAAATCAAAAATATATGGAAGTTAAAAAAAATATCGGTGAAGGGAGCTATGATGAAAAATGTCAATCCGAACTTGGGAAAACTTGGCTTTTTAGGATATTCATACCAACATACATTCATACATAATTTATATAAGTATATAAGTTTATTCATTATCAAAAGGTTTTAAGTTTTGCATCTAGAGAACTACATCCTTGTATGTGCAAATGAAATAGTATATTACATAACGAGTGATGAAAGTGATACTTTTCAAACGAAGATATATACTCCGAGTTTTAGAATAATCACTTTCACACGAGTATTGTACACTATTTGTCCTACGATCACAAAGAATTATTAAAATATACTTTGATTTGTAAAAAAATATTTCAACCCTAGTGTAGAAAAAAATATATATATTGTTGAAATTAGCATATTTATGATTATGTTCCACTTAATATCTGCTTTCATAGTTTGTCAATAGGCTTATCCTTTATTTGTAATTTACCTTTTTCATTTTTTCATATTTTATATATCATAGGAAGAACTAATCCTGGATTGACTTCTAGATTAATTAGAATGAAAAATTTTAAATTTAATTAAGGAAAGATGCATTGAACATAAATTTAAAAAATCCACCCAATACGGAAGATTTCAATTCAAACTAATTTTATAAATTATATAAAGTCTTTATAAAAAAAAGTAAAATACTCCTAGTGGGATTTGAACCTGTGACCTTGCGATCTGTAGGCTAAAGCTCTATTCTCTACGCTTTCGGTACCAATAAGGATTTGTTATTTAATACATGACACTCCGTTCAGCGCGATTTATTTTTTCTGGTAATAGATTTGTCAGTTTATTATAAACAGTTTTTATAATTTCACACGCTTTCTGAAATTTGTTATTTTTAATAAATAGGGTTGGTCTGTCAAATTGGCACCATATGTTTAAATTCAACAATTGTAAGATTATGGTAGATGGTTAAATTCTATCTCTATACATGCCACATTGTCACATTTAGGTCCTCATCGTGGCAATAACAATAAACTATTTTATTATTACGACGTCTGCCGCCATTCGTTATTACCGTTATTTTAAATATAATTTATTACTACATGCTTATTAAGGACCACTCAAGAAAATTAAACTTTTACGGCCACTTCGTAATTTACCTTTAAAGTGTCTATAAACAAATTTTAGGTTTACTTCCACTTTCCAAACTTCAAGTTGTAGTTTCAGTTTTAGTTTTAACGATATTTAGATAAATTGCACGGGCATTAATAAACTTGAAGCAATAAAGTATCCCTTACTCGAAAGGAACATAAAATTTTATTGGTTTTAAAGTTGCTTGTATAGCAAATAAATAAATAAAAGTTTTACAGGGGGTTCGTGACGGGTGTTGCGCAAGTACTTAGAATTACTTGGCATATATATCGATTGCACCGGTGCAATTTTTATACAGTGTCCGCGGAATAGTTTGCACCGAATCAGAAACTTGGTAATTTTTTTTAAAAATACGAAAAAGAGTTCTATTAAGAAAATATTGATTTTTATCATATTTTAAGTCTGATTCCGAATTTTCGTTAAATGATATTAAATTTAATTTTTTCGAAGGAACTTTTTTAATTTTCCGTGTCCGTTTATTTTGAAATATTTCTTGGTTTTCTTTTCGATAAGTAGAATATTCGGATGGTCGTAGTCCAGTGGGGGCTCGCGGTCTTAAAAAATGGTGAAGAGCTAGGTATTGTGCGGGTACTTAAACAAACATTGACTAGAAACCCGTGTAGCAAAACGTCTCTCTTATTCTCATCTGTCCAACGACTCAATGGGAAGAATGAATTACAAACTATGTCATCAGTTGGGTTCATTTTTAAAACACGCAACTAAGTAGGTACGTACACTACTGAATTAACTGAAAAATAAAAACAAACCTTTTTAATCACACAGTAAATCACGTAAAAACGGTATCTATAACCGTAAGTTTCACGAATCCTCAAAATAAATACTTTAAGGTTAGGCGAACCAATGCTAAAACAATGGTGCATACGACTGATCTATTTTTAAATTGCCCTTCATCATAATGCAAATTATTACATGTTGTTTGCGTGACTGACGTCACGTAATCATAGCAATGGTGAATATCAAAGCCATGTTGAGCATTGGGTATTTACTTGCTTTGAGCTAACGGACACGGTCAGCTGGGGCGCGTCAAAATACGCGAGTATTTATAATTATTATCCATCGGAGTTAACCATGGCCCTATTATGCATAGCGTTCGGACTAAATTAATATTTTTAATCCGAACATAATTATTTTTTAAGGGCTAAAAAAAATGGTACATTAATATTTAATATTGTCGAAAAACTTTCCTCCTGGTTTTATTTTTATTTTTTGGTGAAGAGCCCCTTTACCTACTTCACCTGATAAGCCGCCATCAACGTGGACTACTGTGCTATCCGTTATTATTGGCATGTCCCAGTATAAGATATTTTCAGGGGATTCAAGGACTGGCTCGGGTGAGTATTGATAGTATGGTGGGAGGTTTATGAGCCAGTTCTTTGCCACTTGATGTTACCTTCCCACGTAAGAATTGGGTGCTCTAGCACCACAACCCGCCGTAATATGTTCTATCGTTTTTCCGGAGCAATTGCAGTTTCTGCACACATCTTCCACATTTCTTTTCAAGATGACCTTTTCATAGTTTCTAGTTCGAATGACACGGTCTTGGATAGAAATAATAAATCCTTCTATTTCAGCGTGTAGCTCTCGTTTTCTAACCAATTCAGTGACATTTCTTTTTCTATAAGTGGTATTTGAAGTGCAGTAGGATATTGCCCATGTAGAGTGAAGAGCTTTCTCTTGCCAAGTGGCAAGCTGTTGACTTGGCGGCGCGCGGATGATGTTGGGTAATCCATTTTGCTGTATATCCATCGTCTGTTGCTACCACTTTTAGTAGAATTTCCCTATTCTTCCTAAATTCATTGCTTTGTATTCTCAAATAAATTAAAAGTGTGTTCCACTAACACCATAAACGATGTTTTCTTCTAAAAGTTTTACTTGTTTATTTTATATAAAGTAATTTTACACTAATAAAATTTTATGTTTGTTTCACTTTGCTTTTCGGCTGTAAAAAGTTCGATTAAAGTTAGTGCAGTTTAAACTACGTTAAGGGAAATTAAATCTATGATTTACTAGAAGCAAAGTAAACTGGCAGGTATAAAACTTAAATCGTCTTGATGTAAAAGTTTTTATAGTTTCGCCAGACTGTTGTTCAATATGGTGAATTAAATCGTCTTAAACTTCATTCAAAAATTCTGACGTCGAGTTGTAAAACTGAAATCATTTCAGAAAAATTTACGCTCTCCATTGGCGTGGAAAATTTGTCCTTCGAACACATAAACCCACTAAAGTAAATAGAAATGGAAGGAATTCCTTCCTTACTTGTTCCATGAGAAATATTGAGACTGGTTTAATTATGTTCTCGTCGCTAAAAGCCGCTTCACAGTATGCGAACAAATGAGAGTTCAGTCTAAATACACTAAAGGCGTCAGTCGTTTCTTGTTCGTTGTCTTTGTTGTTTACCTTCGCACTATTTAAATGTTCGTGGTTAAACAAATAAGTTTTAATATCGATTTGTTTAATAACCCGATATAAAATCTCTTGGCACAGTTGTGTTTTGTATTTATTTGTTGTGATTTAGTAAATTGCCGCCATAGTTTGGACGTTAGATTGAATTTATGGCTATTTTTTTGTTATAATTGTGAATTTCTTAAGAATGTAGGTTACATTTTTTTCTTAACGTAAATAGGTAAATACGGGTCACTGACCTCAATTAATTGATATTACAAATCACAACAAACACATGTCCCACTGGTCTTATCCATTACCACTTCCAGTGCCGGCGTGATTAAGATGTAATAAAAAAAAAACAAATGATGAATTTTCTTAATTATTTTAGTAATGCGACGAATATTGTCATATCGGGATTTACGGGTTTAAATATAATTCGTCACTACTTTGGGAAATATTCCTTCATTTTAGAAATAACCTTGATATAAAGACTTAATAAAGGTAGAAAAGAAAAAAATAGTTTTATTAGTTCTGTACCCAGAAACATCTACCTGTCTCTCATTAAATATAAATAGCATCTGTTCCGTACACGCATTTATATTTCATTTTTTTTCTGTTTAGTACCTCGCCTGTGCACTCTAGAAAAGGAAAACCAGGAACGGGAACCAAGAGTGACCGAGTGACGCTACAACTAGCTTGGTAAGTCTGGACCACGCCAATTGTTTTATTGATTGTTTCTTTTTTCCATTTTTATAAATACCAATAGTGATTTTTCTTTATTCTCCCGACTTGTACATGGTAGTCTTTATTATTATAATATAAAAATTTTGGAAAACATTGCCAACATTGTCAAGTTGTGGTTTTCATGATTGTTAAGGTCCGGGTTTCTTCTCCTGTAAGTTTTATATTTATTTATTTTCTCAGTGAGGAGGCAAAAACATCAAAACATAAAAACAAAGAAATTGTATTTCATGTTTCTTTATACACTACACCCAACATCAAAATTTAGTAAAATATCCCATTGTTGCATAAATAAAATAGGTAAAAAATTGTTCAATTTGTAATATTTTCTCTAAAACAAACACCGGTTTAAAATACCGCAATATAAAATTAGCATAATTACAATAATTTATTGTAATTGGTCTAATTTATATAGGACTTGTAATGACATGACATACAAAACACGACGACAATATATTAAAAGTAGCTTTTTAAATATTTATGTTTAATTATTCGAACCTATTAAAATTTTATATTTGGTGCAAAGTTTTACAAATAAAAAACTGTTGTTATTTCCAGTAAAAAAATTCTCAAAAATGTTATTGTAGAACTTGGGGAAAAGCAGGGTGGATTAACGGGGGAGGTAATAGGGGTAATGACCCCTCCCAATATTTCAAAATTCCAAATTATTCTCCAAAGTTACCAGCTCCATTCGAAATTATATACAGGATATCCCACCGGGAACCGCTTCGATCTATATGGAAAAATATACATAGGAAAATTTTGAAATTTTGACAGTATGTTAATGCTAATGGGGGCGACCGAGCTAAAATATTTTTATAATGATGGCACTTTCGGTTATACCGGAAGTAAGTGTCAACTTGGTTATTTTAAATAGAACACCCTATATATTATTACATTTGTACATTCTAAGCAAGATTCTGGATATATTTTGTATACCATGTCCTATACGTTTTTGACATATTTCAATTTTTATGTCAAAAATGACGTTTGCAAGCCTTAAAATAATTATTAATTTTTTCTATAAAGAAGCCTTATTTATTTATTATAGGTGGGACACCTTGTTATAAAGGATCTGCTTTAATAGATTTTCTATAATATTTTGATAACTATTAATACAGGGTGTTTAAATAATAAGATTAAAAATAAAATTAAAAAAACTGCAAAAAGTCTAGATTTTCAAATGAAAACATCCAAATTTTATAATTATTTCTTATTTATTAAAAATAAGGGTAAGTTTGTGAAGGGTTGTATATCCCAAAAATTTTAAGTTTTCGAAATATTGCCAATTTAATATTTTTATATACCTACTATTTTTATTTTGCTGTGGATTTTAAGTTCAGTTACTCCTAGTTGGCTATGACGGCATTGAAAAGTAGTCAAACGCTAAAGAAATCTATGACTCTATCACTTGCCATTTGACAGTTATAAATAATCACGCCGGGACGCTTAAATTGTACAAAGAGTCATAGCGAACTAGGAGTAACTGAACTTAAAACCTGCTGCAAAATCGTCATATAAAAATATAAATTGGCAATATTTCGAAAACTAAAAATTTTTGGGATATGCAACCTTACACAAACTTACCCTTATTTTTAATGCTAAATAAGAAACAATTATTAAATTTAAATTCCATTTGAAAATCTAGACTTTTGCAGTTTTTTCAAGTCCATTTTTAATCTTATTATTTAAACACCCTGTATTAATAGTTATTAAAATATTATAGAAAATCTATTAAGCAGGTCCTCTATAACAAGGAATCCCACTTAAATTAAATAAATAGGGTTTTTTTATAAAAAAAATTGATAATTATTTTAGGGCTTGCAAACGTCATTTTTGACATAAAAATTCAAATATGTCAAAAACGCTTCGACATAGGTATAGGAAATGATATACAAAATCTGTCCAGAATCTTGCAAAATGTAATAAACATATAGGGTGTTCTATTTAAAATAAACAAGTTGACACTTACTTCCGGTATAACCGGAAGTGCTATCATTATGTAAATATTTTAGCCCGGTCGCCCCTATCAGCATTAACATACTGTCAAATTTTAAAAATTTTCCTATATATAGTTTTCCATATATAGATCGAAGCGGTTCCCGGTGGGACACCCTGGGGTTACTTTTCGCTGTGTCAGGAGTTATTAACATTGGTAGAAAAGCTTCTTAAATGTACTATTTAAAATGGAACCCTTTCTTCAACCAATTACAAACGGTTATTTTTATAAACATTTGTCTACTGACTCCTACGAAACTAGAAATGTTCTTGTTCTATGAGCTATCTTTCCACTACACCTATTTTTATCATACTTATCACACATTAAGAGCGTTTTCACACGGCACCATATATCGCGCGCGACAAATGGTCGCAATATTGCTTTTACACCAAATTATGTGTTTTCTAACGAGCCATTTTCACACACAAGCGATATTAGAGAACACATAATTTGGTGTAAAGCAATATTGCGACCATTTATCGCGCGCGATATATGGTGCCGTGTGAAAACGCTCTTAGAGTCTTAACTTCATAGCAAAGTATTCGATGAGCAATCCATCCTTAAGGATAATAATCCATATCAAACAATATCTTTTCAGCCGAAACTAATACCCACTTTTAATTAGGTCTTTACAACATGCCACACTTTCGACAAAATCCCATGGACGCCACATTCTAACACTTATACAACAAATAATATCATGTGCAGATAAACCAGACACTAATATAACATAATCCACTTGCCGGAAAGTCTATATTTATTCTATTTATATAAAATGGTGTATTACGGATGCAGGTAAATTAAATTTTTGTACTCCGCCTCTGCCCGCAAAATATGTAAATTAGGTGTATTTTATGGCCAGAACGATAATTAGGGTTTTATGGTAGCCAAAATATTAACAGTAAAATGTAATCTATACTATACGAGCAAAACGAATCGCTTAAAATTTTTTATGTGTCCGATTTTCGCCTCTTGAGTTGCCTTCCCCAACGACAAAAGCTAAATCCGTCATTATGTAAAGGCACAGACAGAAAAAATAAAGAGCTATCGACACACAAAGTAAGTAATCCCGAGAGCAATAAATATCTAACCCAAAATATGGCCTTTCGATATCAATTCGAAACTTACCCTCTAAAAAATTAATTACCGACCCCGACCCTTGCCCAGCTGTCACCAGGCCAGAACAACGTTTCTACAAGCGCGGTAGTTGCCCAACTTTCGGGTACGTCCCTAATATCGAAATAAAATCAGTTCGGAGGCCCTTTGTTTTACTTACCCAAGTTTAAGGGGCAAAAACAATAATTTAATATAAGGGTTGCCTCCACCCAATTATTGTTGAACCCTTCCGTCATTAAGTATCGAATTTTGGATTAGCACGGTGAATATTGGGTTTTGTTACAATGCTAATACAGTGTTTGTTTGTCGAGGATCTTAGTTGTTAAGGCGTTTATATTGTATTCAGAAGTGGGATAATTTTTTTGGGTTATTTCAAAAAAATCGAAGTCAGTACATTCTACATTAGTCATAAATACGTGCGTTTCTCAATTATTGAATGATAGAAGTATTTTGGACTTGTATTGCTTTTATTTGTTTTAAATCACAATCAAAAAATGATAATTTTCAACTTATGATACTTGATACATTGTTTATAGGAACTTTTTAAAATTATCTTGTGACCATTCAGACATTGCTACATTGTTAAGTATAACTTGTGGAATTATATGAATGGATTATTCTTCCTTTTGAAAAATACGTTATATTTATAGTCTATTTTAGAAAGGTGTAGAGTAATAAAATGGGAAATTCCGTCCAGATCGGATCAATTTCGGTGTCGGCCATAGACGCAGGTAAATTTTGTGCATTAAATGATTTATAATAACTAACCAAACAAAAAACAAGATAATCTGATAAAGAAGGAACTATTAGCTATAGCAAATTTACACAAACCTCGTTTTATGAAATATGTCGTGGAAGATATAGCTGAAAAACATAATGTAACTATGCTGCGCACACCGCTATATCATTGCGAACTAAATCCTATAGTTAGAACTTATATGGGCGCAAGTGAAAGGATTTGTAGCAAGACACAACACGACATTCAAAATGAAAAACGTTAAGCTACTGTTTGATCAAGCCATTAAGGAAGTGACACCAGAGAACTGGCAAAAAGCAGTCCATCATGTCATTAAAGAAGAGGAGAAAATATGGGATCTTGACCACCTGATCGATCGGACCGTTGACCTCTTAATTATAACGTCAAGAGGAGATCATAATTCCTCAGATGACGAAAAATATTATAATTTTTTATAATTTAATTTCTGTATAATGTATTTTTTGTGATTTGTATTTTTTTTATAATGTTAAAAAAAAAGAGTTTACCTAATATTATGTACATAATGCACGCCTTTGTCACACCATTTTCAGTGTTTGTGAATGGATAACAATGGCAAAAACAAGGCAAAACCCATAAATTGATCCAAACCCGGGTGGTACTACCTGCCCTTAATGAAAACAAAGAATTTTGCAATGAAATCAATGCAAAATTATAAAAGTGGCCTGAATATGTGTTGGGTCACTCTGTTGTAGTCCCTTTGCATACCTAATGAGCTTTTATTACTCTACACCTTTCTGAAATAAACTATAAAACTAATTTTACTCGAAAACTGTGCTTCCCATCGAAATAAAACAAGAGTATCTTTTTAAAAACTATACATTTTCAAGAAATTGCATTTTAAATCAAAAAATCTCAGAAAGAAAAATATAGGAATATATTAACCTTAAACCCCGCTTTCTGCGACGCCACTGGAATACATATTTTCACTTTATATTCACTCTAATTCACAACATATCGGTTGTAAGGCATGTAGCAATTTTCATGCCATTATCTTAAACGGTATCCATATTATTACAAAAAAAAAAAATCCCCCCGACCATCTTTCGGGGGCTCTAGCCCCCTAAAGAAACATTTCTGGGAGTATGTTTATGAAACATTTTTGTCATATTTTTTCATGTACTTTACGCACGAAAAATATTGCATCCTAATTTTGGGACACTCTGTATGAAAAAATGTAACGGATCCGTTTAATTTTTTTACAATTTTTGAAATTTTACTAATTATATTAGTGCCGTTCGCAGCAAGAATATCTATACAGGGTGTTCCTTAATGATGTGCTAATATTTTAGTGTGTGATTTCTCAAGTCATTTTATGAAGATAAGTTCATATAAACATTATATGTCCTAAACGGCTTAAATTTTTTGCTACAGGGTGTTGAATTATTTTTTTTGCGTTTTTTGTAATATCTCCGAAAGTACTTTAGATAATATTTTCAATTTTGGCATGTGTTAATAGGACATAAAACCACATCTATTAGTTATAAAAGTTATTTTTTTGTCCCACCAGTGCCGTCTCTGCAAACATTTTCTCTGAAATTTTTTAGAAAAAAAGTGGTACGCCACTGACATTTTTCCATGTGGATATCATTTCTGATTAGCCTGGTCAATTCTGCATAAAAATGGTTTCTTTCATTTTCGGCACACCGTTCTTAATTGAAATAATTAAATTAGCTCCACTATTTATTATTAACATTGATTATACACAATTTTGTTTTATAATTAATAATTGGAAATGACCAACATCATTTTTTAATAGGCATGCTTCCGCCCTTCTAAGTTAATTTAATTATTTTAGTTAAGAACGGTGGGCCTGAGGAGAAAAACGCAAGAGACCATTTTTATGCAGAATTGACCAGGCTAATCAGAAATGATATCCACATGAAAAAATGTCAGTGGCGTGCCACTTTTTTTCTAAAAAATACCAGAGGAAATGTTTGCAGGGACGCCACTAGTGGAACAAAAAAATAACTTTTATAACTAAAACATATGGTTTTATGTCCTATTAACACAAGCCAAAATTGAAAATATTATCTAAAGTACTTTCGGAGATATTACAAAAACGCATTAAAAAAAAATTCAACACTCTGTAGCAAAAAATTTAAGCCGGTTAGGACATATGTTTATATGAACTTTTCTTCATAAAATGACTTAAGGAATCACACCCTAAAATATTAGCACGTCATTAAGGAATACCCCCTGTAGGTATATGGGAAAAAGCGACGAAAATTCCACTTTAATTAAAAATAACCAACGCGATTGGAATAACTTATTGGGAAAAGTTTGATTGAATCTCAACTTCTAAGTGTTTTTTTTTTCATCAAAATATACTCAAGAGCATTAAGTTGCTTCCGGAAAAGTCGGGTGTTAGATTAGAAAACTTTCGGACCCCGGATTAAGTTATGATTATTTTTATGGAAGTTACTTATAATGGAATTTCATGCCATGAATCGGAGCGAAATCTTTATTGTCTATCACTTGAAGAGTACAGGGCGAGGAGAAAACAACTGTTTTAAAACTGGGATTACTTGGCTTTCGTCGAGCTGTTATTAATTGGAAAGCAAAATAGTGTTGATTTCTGTCAGAAAGAAGTTTCCTTCATACAGAAGTACAGGGACATTATTTTAAGTGTCTCACCCGATTGGCGACTTTGCTATCGACCACAATAAAAAAACAATTATGTATTCCCTAACAGCTTTTAGTGAAGAACCCAAATTTGATGTCAAAAAAAATCTATGTTTACAAATTTGACAGATACGACGCCATATTGGATTTTCTTAAATGACAACCCTATCTTATAGTAAGCCAGCTGCATTCGCCTATTTGTTCCAACATTAAAAATGTATAATTGTCAATATTTATTTTCAGCCGTTTCGGAGATACGAGGCTTCGAAGTTGGTGATTTTGTTATCATCGAATTAACAGAAGCTTTGAGATTAGAAACTCAATTTTTTCTGAGGATACGTAATTTTTTATGGCAGAGCCACCCATGCTATTGTCATATATGTCAGATATCAGAAAATGACAGTTACGACGCAATTTTGAATTTTTTTAAATGGCAACCCACATTTATAACTACGTCAGTGCATTGCATTTCGCGGTCCAATTTCAAAAATATACAGTTGTCGATATTTATTTCCAACCCTTACCGAAATACGACCGTATCAAAAACTGCATCGTGTGAGTATGTGTTTTAAGTATCTCACACCATTAAAAAATAGAAGCTTTGTGATTAAAACATATTTTTTTTCTGGAGATACGTAATTTCTTATGGCGGAGCCACCCATGCTATTGTCATATATGTCAGATATTAGAAAATTACAGTTACGACGCCATTTTGAATTTTTTTAAATGGCAACCCGTATTTATAACTACGTCAGTGCATTGCATTTCGCGGTCTGATTTCAAAAATATATAGTTGTCGATATTTATTTCCAACCCTTACCGAAATACAACCTATAAATATATAAATGTGGGTTGCCATTTAAAAAAATTCAAAATGGCGTCGTAACTGTAATTTTCTGACATCTGACATATATGACAATAGCATGGGTGGCTCCGCCATAAAAAATTACGTATCCTCAGAAAAAATTGAGATTCTAATCTCAAAGCTTCTGTTAATTCGATGATAACAAAGTCACCAACTTCGAAGCCTCGTATCTCCGGAACGGCTAAAAATAAATATTGACAATTATATATTTTTAATGTTGGAACAAATAGGCGAATGCAGCTGGCTTACTATAAGGTAGGGTTGCCATTTAAGAAAATCCAATATGGCGTCGTATCTGTCAAATTTGTAAACATAGATTTTTTTTTACATCAAATTTGGCTTCTTCACTAAAAGCTGTTAGGGAATACATAATTGTTTTTTTATTGTGGTCGATAGCAAAGTGGCCAATCGGGTAAAACACTTAAAATAATGTCCCTTTACAAAAATATATTTTTTCTACTCCCGCATGGATAGTTGCTGTCTCCTTCGCACTTAAGTGACAAGAAAAGTAGGCTTTTCCAGTTAACTGTACGGCAAATTTTCATATTCTTACTGTAAGAGCTAGACGGTTTTGCGACCTTTAAAAATAAAATTTCCTAGTTGTTAAGAAAAATTTCACGAATGCACACAATACGGAAAAATCTTGTTTTAGCAGATCACAACCACAAGTGATCCTAAAGAATATCCTACGAATAAAATACTGTGCGTAAAAATTTCTTTTTTGCCGTTGGAGACAGTGCCGACCTATAATTTTTCTGTGCTTTGTTCTCACGAATTCGAAAATTTCCCATTAAATGACACCATTGTTGGAAAAATTATATTTCCCTGGGGCTTTCTTATAAAGTACGGTTGATTGTATTTACTGAGGCTCCGCCTTCTTTTTTAACACACTAAATTATATAATTTATATGTATATGGTACAGGGACACACTCTTAAAAATAACATGGTATGGATTACTAAAATTTGGTTCTGACAACTATTTTTTTTGGTGAAATCGGACTCAACCCAAAAACTAGTTTGTACAACCAAAAAAAATTGTCGTTATTGAACTGTTTAATTAATAACATTAACCAACCCAACCTACAAATTTTAGTTGTCACAACGAAATTTTATATACGGATAACTAAATTTATATGGTACTACCGCTTTTAAAATTAGTTGTCACAACTAATGTGTAAATATGGAAAATTTGTTTTCAAGGCAATATTGTTTTTGTTAATAATGCAATCTACAAATATTGCCAAAGCAATCATTTATTTGGGCCAAACTTAAAATTTTCATAAAGTAACAATTACATATGTAGTCACAACATTGTGTTTATTATCTTTTTTTGTACTTTCTAATTGTAAGAAAGAAGTTGAATCATAAATAAGTAAAAATTTTATATTTTTGTCATTGCAGTTGCACATTAGAAAGTTTAAATAAACTGCTTATAATGCATGGCACAATTAGCAAGTTGATTTGATAGAAATAACTTTAAAAAAAGTCTGTTTCATTTCTAAAAAAAATGTCATATGTAATTTATACTTAGTAACGAAAAATATTCCTTTCTAGGTCCCCATTTAAATAAAAAACAACTGCAATGATAAAAAATAAAATGTTTACTTACTTATGATTTAACTTTCTTCTGCCAATAAGAACGTACACAAGAAAGACAATAAACACAAATAAATTACACCAAATATTGTCACATCCATTTCCACACGGGCACGGCCATAAAAATAGCCAATTATTGCCTTAAAAACACGAAAAAATGGACACGGGTCTGCAAAAGCACCCTAATATAAACATAACCCCCTGACAGTCTTGGCTAGAATGATGTCACATGTCACCCACCGGGCAAGGGCCTCAAATCTCTGTTGATGCCGTTAGTTATAAATATGAAGAACAATATTACTGGAAAAGAAAAGTTAGTTCTGATAACTAAGAATGTATCTTAATCAAAATTAACAAAATGATAGGGACTACAAATTCATAATGTGTTATTACAACAAGCTTAATTGATAAATACAAGTTTGTAGGAACCTTGATGTAACCTTTAAATAAGATATATACAGAGTAAAATTCAGCTAAACAAAATATTTTATTTCTGCCAACTAATATGAAAACAAGATATTTTCTTTGTTCTGATGGCATAATTTTTTGGTAAATATAACCAAGAAAAAAATCTTTTTTGTTTTCCTAACTAAAAATAGTTATTTTTGGTAACGTAAACACGAGAACAAATAAAAATTAGTACCAAATACCAAGTCATTTTTAAGAGTGCATTATTTTAAGTGTCTCACCCGATTGGCGACTTCCCTATTGCCCACAATAAAAACCCAATTATGTATTCCCTAATAGTTTTTTGTGAAGAAGTCAAATTTGATGACAAAAATATATTTTTTTTTTTGAAGTAGTCCATCTCTCAGTGGAGTGAAATATGAAGTAGTAGGAAAGAAAAACTCAAAGTCTGCTCCACTAGTTTAATATTAATCCGTACATGTTTCAAGAGTACAAACTCTCATCTTCAGAGGGAATAGAGAAAGGAGAGAACCTATGACATTCTCAAGGTGGTGAAGGTGAATATAATTGTAAAGCAAAAGAAAATGTTTGCTATAAATGTGTTAAAACAGGTGATAAATTTGTGATACTTTTTGTATAATAAAAGATTTTAACATCAAAAAGGAAGAAAAGCTGTTCATTTAGATATACTTGGATATTATTAATGAGAGAAATGAAAATGGGAAAAGATGGTTTGTACCTACCTTATGTAGCAGAAAAAATTTAAAAAAAGAAAATTATTTGACAATCAACATTATGCTAGTATATAATAAATTGATTAATGAAAGCAAGTAAAACTATGTTTTATTGCGAAATTTGTGGACACATTTTACTTTGTAAAAACGTGTTAAACACCACATCTTGGTCCAGCCAAATGGAGATTAAGCGGAAATTTCTGGAAGAAATACAAAAGGTAGGGCTGAGAATGTCATACGTTCACCAGTTCGTATGCACTAAAGAGTAACACCTTAAAAAGAAATAAAGAACAAGTTTACATATGTGAAAGAAAGAAACACATTATAAATAATTAGTAAATCAAAAAAATATACGTTTACAAATTTGACAGATACAACGCCATATTGGTAATTTTTTATAGCGGAGCCACCCATGCGGTTGTCATATATGTCAGATGTCAAAATATGACAAATACGACGTCATTTTGAATTTTTTTAAATGGCAACCCACATTTATAACTACACCATTTCGCGGTCCGATTTCAAAAATATATAGTTGTTATTTGTAATGTTAGTTGTTATGTTATTTCTAGATTTCTACTTACACTGTTGCCACTTCTCGTTCCACGGTAACAGTGTAGCTAGTTTGTAAATTGGCGATTATTTTTAAAAATTTGACCATAGCGAATGTTAAAAATTCATATTAATGCACAAAATCCATTTTTAACTGTTTAAAACGAATTCTACAGCTATTTTGTTGTATTTTCGGAGTTATAATTCTTACGCAAGCAGAAATAAACCCGACAAACCTTTTTTTCTTCTGTGCAATTCAGTAAAACAAGTAATTAAAATACCTACAGTTGAGAAAATAAATTGTCCGTTTTTATTAATACATAATATATCGCTTTTTCTCTGTTATTCTGCAAAAAGCCGAATGTGAGAAAGATAGATATATTCAAAAGTGAGTTTGTTTAAATATAAGAATTTACCCAAATCGATAAATATGTTACAGTGTAATTTGGTCCATGGGTTTGCCATCAAAATGAATTTTTGTTCAATTGTTTCTTATTATCGTTCTCACAAGGCCAACTTAAAAGATAAGTTATGATGCCTAATTTAAATAATTTTTTAAAATTCTAAGCATGAAGTTCGGAAGTTAAGTCGTGGAAAAAATATACTGTACAACTCAAGTGGATTGTCCATATTGCGCTTGTATGTTTGAGCACTCCGCCTACGGCAACGTGTTTAATTTACTTCCTCGTGCGATATGGATGTTATATCCACTCTTGTTGCACAAACTACTATTATTAGTTACTAGCTGATTTAAGCGGTTTTAATCAAATTAACCATAAAGCGACAGTTGATTTTAAAAATGTTATATTGGATTGTTTTCTTCTAATAGTGCAACGCAATTTTTTTTCTTATTCATGGACCACTAAGTTATTTTAAATGTTTTTCAAAGGCCTATTTTTAGACTTGCCTTTCTGAAAAAAAAAAGAATTAATAATAATTTTGATGAACATCAATTAAAGCATTAATTAATTTTTTTTCTTTTATCAAAAAAAAAGTGAAAGGCGTGAAACAACAGAATTATTAATCACCCAAGATAAAAGGGTCGAACAATGAAGGTTTATAATTTATCTTAACCCTTAAATTATATTATCGGAAGCCCTTTTAGCTTAAATCTCGAACCAGCAATATACAATATACTTTTAGGTCAATATACTGTTCCTGTATATTTTTTACATGATGATCGTTACGATCATTGACTTCCATCTCACTGGATTCCTAAACAATAATAACAAATTTGTGACATTGCGCATATAAACAAAGAACACCGAATTAGAGTAAGCGCATTGCAATATTTTTGTTTTCCGATTTGAAATAGATGGACAGGATCTGACAGTGGCGGCTCGCAGTCTTAAAAAATGGTGAAGAGCTAGGTATAGTGCGGGTATTTAAACAAACATTGACTACTTTTACACTACTGAATTAACTGAAAAATAAGAACAAAACTTTTTAATCACACAGTAAATCACGTAAAAACGACATCTATAACCGTAAGTTTCGCGAAGCATAAAAATAAATACCTTAAGTTTTGAAGAAGTAGTCCATTCTTAAAGTGGAGTTAATTTATAGAAATAAATAAAAAAACATAAGGTCTTTCTCCATTTAAACCAGTGGAGAAAGACTTTATGTTTTTTTATTTATTTCTTTAAATACCTTAAGGTTAGGCGAACCAATGCTAAAACAATGGTGCATACGACTGATCTATTTTTAAATTACCCTTGTTAATCCTAATAAAAATTGTTACATGCTGTCGTGTGACTGACTTCACGTAACCATAGCAGTTTTAGAAAAACTATAGTATATTACATAACAAGTGATGAAAGTGATACTTTTCAAACGAGAACATATTTAACACGAGGCGTTAGCTGAGTGCGGAAATTTTCCGAATTTAAGATTAATCACTTTCACACGAGTAATGTACACTATTTTTCCTACGACCACAAAGAATTATTAAAAAAGCCTTTGATTTGTGAAGAAAAAAATATCAACATTTGTGTTGACACAAAAATATATCAACACTAGTGTTGAAATTAGCATACTTAGGATTATGTTCCACTTAATATCTGGGTTCATAGTTTGTCAATAGGCTTTTCCTTTATTTGTACTATAACTTGTTCATATTTTCATGTTTTATATATCATAGAAATAACTAATCCTGGATAGACTTCTAGATTAACCAGAATGAAAAATTTTAAATTTAATCATGAAAAGATGCATTAAATATAAATTTTAAAAATCCACCTAACAAGGAAGATTTCAATTCAAAATAATTCTATAAATTATTTAATGTTTTTATAAAACAAAGTTAAATACACGTGATGGGACTTGAACCTGTGATCTTGCGATCTGTATGCTAGAGTTTTACGCTATCGCTACCGATAAAGATTTGTTGTTTAATACATGACACTCTCTTCAGCGCGATTTATTTTTTCTGATAATAGATTTTCCAGTATATTATTAACATTTTTTATAATTTGAATGTTACAGCCTGTCAAAGTCAAAAAATGCCATATTTTAAACGTCAATATCTCAAAAACTATTGAGTTTAGATATATGACATTTACAACATAAGCGTAGAACTTTGTGGAGAATCAGAAAATAATACAATATATAGGGTGTTTCATTAAAAAAAATTGTCAAAGACCTGACGACAGTTCTATGAGACACCCTGTATAATATTTTTTTTATGTCAAAAAATGCACAATTAAAAATAAAAATTTACGGGTACGAGCGTTTTTCCTAGATATCTCATCTTTAATTGATATTAATATTTATTATTATTATTAAATTATTTATTAATTGTTTATGATCTTGCTTTATTGTTGTTGTACCAACACTGATAAAATTACTGATTCGGAGTTTTATTACAACCAAGCCCCTAGTAATAATAATGTGTATATTTTGGTAGGTAATTCATATTATTTAATAATTTTTGCTTCACAATTTTATTAAAAACCTTATATTTTCCCCTGAATCTAACTTTGCCGAGAACAAAAACCAAACAAACATTCGGCAGCGAAAAAGTCCCAATCAGTATCATATTCCGACACATGTTTACCAACGCTTAAAACGAGAGATTCAGACATATGTGTTTTATTGTTGTTTAGATTGTGAAAACAAACCTGTGTTTGCATTACAGGCAGCCATTTTGAGCGAACTGTTTCGTATACAAACAGTAGGATGTATTATCATAGTCAATTATAGCGATTGGTATGCTTCATTTAGCACACCATTAGTAAGTTAAAATTATACCTCTTATGGCTTATTTAGACTGAGAATTTTTGTTGATGGCTTTACTGGACCCCCTTTCTATTTAAATGTTTGTAGGTGAAATCCACCACATTGAATTGGGGGTTATTGAACATGTAATAGTATGTCTGTTTAAAGGTTGGAGACAATGACTTTTCTTAAACGGCAGTAGAGTTTTGGACTTGCTTTGTCTTTATTTGTTTAGAATCACTACGTTTCAACTGGTAAGCATCTCCAGTTGTCTTCAGTATTCACTTGAAGATGACTGGAGATGCTTACCCGTTGAAACGTAGTGATTCTAAACAAATAAAGACAATGCAAGTCCAAAACTCTACTGCCGTTCATTTAATAGTATATTAAATGAACGGTTAGTGATACTTTTTAAACGAGGAGATAATTAGCACGAGGCGTTAGCCGAGTGCGGAAATTCTCCGAGTTTTAGAATAATCACTTTCACACGAGTAATGTACATTATTTTTCCTACGACCACAAATAATTATAAAAAAATCCTTTGATTTGTGAAAAAAGAATATCAACACTAGTGTTGAAATTAGCATACTAAGGATTATGTTCCACTTAATATATGGTCTCATAGTTTGTCAATGGGCTTTTCCTTTATTTGTAGTGTTACTTTTTCATTTTTTCATATTTCATATCATAGGAAGAACTAATCCTGGTTGACTTCTAGATTAACCAGAATGAAAAATTTTAAATTTAATCAAGGAAAGATGCATTAAACATAAATTTAAAAAATCCACCCAACAAGAAAGATTTAGTTCAAAATAATTCTATAAATTATTTAATGATTTTATAAAATAAAGTCAAATATTCCTGATGGGATTTGAACTTGTTGCCTTGCGATCTGTAGGCTAGAGCTCTATTCTCCACGTTCTGGCTATCGATAAACATTTGTTGTTTAATACATGACACTCTCTTCGGCGCGATTTGTTTTTCTGGTAATAGATTTTCCAGTATATTATTAACATTTTTTATAATTTCAGATGGCGTATTTTCACACTCTAATTCTGAATCACTCGACAAATACATGATATAATTTTACATTTTACAATTACTGCTTTCTAAAATTTATTCTTTTCAATAAATAGGGGTGGTCTGTCAAATTGGTACCATATGTTTAAATTAAATAGTGTGTCTTGTATTTCAACACTAGTGTTGAAATATGTTTTTCAACACGCGTGTGATATTCGGCGCTTTCGAACCAAGTTAACCGTGCTTTTTTCTCATTTTCATAGGTATTCGTAGGAAAATATAAAAATAATCAATGGCCGACGCAACACTAACATTGTGTGGAACTAGGTGGATCCTTACAATCAAAAGCGAGACCCCCACTGGGATGCCGCACGAATCCGTAATACAATGCCGTGTAAGTGCGTCCCCCAGTGGGCTACTGCAGCGCGATCTATATTTGAATCTACAAACCCTTAGAAAAAGTGTAGGGATGCGCAAAAACGTTTCCTATACTGGATGTGTTGGAGTACCATACTTGGTTTATTGTTAGTTCTATGTTTTTACGCCTGATGGCTATCTTTTGCATTGAGATGATTCCGAGAGATGGCGATACTAGGGGTTCATCATATATTTATTCTGAAAAATATCTTGAAAGCATATTTTTGCTGTATTAGGAATTGCTTACAGGTTATGGCTTTCTGATGAGTCCTAACAAGGACGAAACGGCCCGTCATTGTCTACCTGTGGCTCAGGGAACCCATTACCTTTGACGTCCCTGTGTACTATGCAAAAGATAGTCGCCCTACTTTGTCCGCCTGCCACTAAAACTTTCTTTCTTTTTCTTCATACCCTTTAAAGTTATAATAAATCTAGTATAATCAACAAATACTAAGCATTTCGTTAAATAATGTGCTAATTTCGTAAGCAGGTTCCCACTTTCCACTTGACTATCTATCTCAAAAACAAATTAAAATTTTCTTCTTTGTTTGCCTCCACTGTTTAATGGTAATTTATTAATTTAATTTTAGTTTAATTTACCTTCCGTTCTTGTTCATTATGTTTTGTTTTATTTTTCACCCGCGCAAAATGTATTCCGCGGTAGTATATTAGGAGGATCAGGTTGTTGTTGTGATAATTTGTTTAAATTTATTAATTATACTTCATGAAATTTAATAACGGACCTTGTTGTTTTTATCTTTCGCGAAAGAGTAGTAAATTATTTGTGTCGTTCGTGAGTTGGTGCTTCTCTTAACTAACTAAATAACAACAAAAAACTAATTAAAAATACTCTGAGAAGCATAAAATAATATGAGTAGGAGAATAATACACACAGTCTACTCCAGTGTTACAAGAAGAGAGACCCTCAACATTGCATGTTAAATTTTTAAAAATTTAGAGGTAAAAAAAAATTTCTATTTTAACCTTATTACATTATGTAAAATTTTAAATTTAACTCAAAACTTTTTCTTCTTTTTCTGTTCCTCAGTTTAACATGAAATATTTAGAGTCTCTTTTCTTGTAACACTTTAATTTTATTTCGCTGATGATGAAGGTTTTTACCTTCGAAACATGTACCTACGATAAGATACTAAGGTTTTCTGAATCAATCTGGGAGGTAATATGTCTTGGCATGATCACGTTGCCGCAATTGCCAAGGCAGCTGTACAGAAACTTGGTGTACTTTTCAGCACCAAAAGGTTGTACACACCTCATCAACTCTTGACACTCTACAAAGCCCAGATTCGACCATCATTAGAATATTGCTCTCATGTCTGGAGCTCTGCACCCAAGCACACCCTTCGGCTACTGGATTCCATTCAAAGGAGAGCCGTTCGTCTGATCGGCGACCCCGAGCTGACCAAGACCCTCGATAGCCTGGAGCATCGAAGACAGGTTGGTGATTTGGCTCTCTTTTACAGATATTTCCATGGCAGGTGTTCGATTGACATTGCCCACTTGATTCCACCTAGAGCAATGCAAAACAGAAATACACGGCGAACCACTGCCGCTCATCCATATGTTGTTCAGCTTAGTACTCCTCGAACTTCATTGTTCAAGAATTCTTTCATCTGGAGAACGTCATCTTTGTGAAATGATCTTCCTGACGTCGTGTTTCCCAATGAATACAATCTTCAACGTTTCAATATCAACGTTAATCGCTTTCTTCGCACACGCACCGCTCCCAGAGCGCCTTAAAGGATTTTTCCTACAGTGCAGGTGTTTTATCATAAAAAAAAAATAAAAAATAAACTAGTGGAGCAGACTGAGACCACTGAGAGATGGTCTACTTCCACAAAAAAAAAAATTTAATTTTATTTTAAGCTCAGTTGTCACTGAATTTTGTCAAATTCGAAAATTGCAGGAATATACAGGGTAAGTCAACGATAGAGTAAAGTTCATTTTTCTTCTTTATCTTAAAAATTAGAAAAAAAATCGAATTACAAAAGTTGTAGGGACCATTGAGGTGCACATTTTAAAATTATAGTGGAGTATACGGGGTGGCCCAAAAAAACGTGGCGAATATACCTTGGGTTTTTTAAATGGAACACCCTATATATTGTAATATTTTCTGATTCCCCATAAAATTGTACGCTTATTTTGTAAATATCGTATGTCTAAATTCAATAGTTTTTGAGATATTGCCGTTTAAAAAATGGCATTTTTAGACTTTGACAGGCTGTAACATTGGAAAGGTTTATCCTAGAGAAAAATGGTTTTCACCTTTCCATCTTAGTTTTTTATTTTTTATACCAACTTCCAGTTTCCTGTTATATCTTAATTTTTCATTCTGTAGTAAAAGTTACTACCTGTTTTTTGGTGTACATTAACAACATTAATCAAAAGAAGACAAATTGGAGTTCGGTTTAAAAACAAAAAGAGATTATAGATTCAAGATGAATTTGCACTTATTCTTATTGATGATGAGTTTTTAAGTTCGAAACGTGCTATTAACACTAGGTGTAATACGGTGTTAATTTATAAAAGAGGAGGGCAATTTAAAAATAATCAAAAACAATTTTTATTTAAAAGGCAAAGTTGATATTGGTTTTGAATAAACGAAACGTTGGCTTAAAAATCTAATTACACCAACTTATTAAAGAAAAAAAATGGTAATGGGAATGTACACTTTATTTTATCATATCTCTTCAAATAAAAGTCAGAAAAAAATAAAAACGAAACCGCGAAAATTCGGTTTTGCCCAAATATAGAAGGAAGAAAAGAAATATAGAAGGGCGCAACTTTTTCTAAATTAACCATCTCTGTATCTTATATGGTTTGCGAGGTCCCTGTAGAGTGCATCGTTTTCTGGGATACCCTGTATATACCTAAAGTTCAATATGACCCCCTTGTTAAATTACCCACGAGCCGCCATTGGTGAAAGGTATTGTCCTTATTATAGATAGATAACAAGAATTTGAATAATTTTCAAATATAAATAGCGGTGAAGAATATCTAACGATATTCAAACAGAATATCCATTCGAAAAGAACAAATCAATTTCCAGTATTTACCCAGCTCTTGTGGACGTAAAACACGGTCGTATGTATGTTTATATTTGTGTTCAACTCGTCAAAACCCAGGCGGTTTTCCTGTTTGTGTTACTAACGTTTATGGGTTATGTTTTTCGCTATCTAGTTATTTACTAAAAAAATAATAACTTTACAGCATCAACAGAAAGTTTTAAATGTACTCTTTTAAAATGATAAGCTTGTAAACTGCTGGACAATTCAAGCGGACCGAGCTAATTGTTAGGTGAACTTTGGAGTAAAATATTTTACGAACGAATAAAGCTATCGATGCGCGGTTTGCAAAATTTAAAAGAGAATTTAATTCTTAATATGCACAATTTTTCCGATTTTTTTTTACTTTCAACCTTTAACTGTCTACAGGGTTCAAAGAGAAGTATGTTTTTTTTACCAAAGTTTCTAAGTACCAGATTTCCACAAAAATAATTTCAAACTATTTTGGATGGCATTTTCTTTATCTCCTATTTATAGAGAACAAAGTAAATTCTCAAATTTTTTATATCCCTCTTTGTTCATGAAATTTCGATTTTTTTCTCAACCCCTGTAAATTTCAGGTATTTTTGTCATTAGGCCTTACAATGTTTTGTAAGAACGGGTTTTGGTAAGTGATTATAACTTCTTAGGACCACCTCTTTTGCAACGAGTACATTTTAATTTCTTGCGTTTAAAATCAAAAATCTTTTGTTTTTAAGTTCGGCTTCTACGGCCATTATAAGACCTATATATTAACATACGGCGTTCTGGTTTGGTGGACCGCTTTCGAAAAAGCAGTGCACACTAAGTCAATAACAAAGATACAAAGGGCAGCTTGTTTTTAGGAATAACCGGACAGCGGCGCTAGAGGTCATGTTATATATACCCCCCCTGGATATCTATGGAAAAAGTATAGCTGCAAAAAGTGCCCTGCGACTGAAAGAGTCGAAATTCTGGAAGGAAACCAACTACGGGCACCGCAGTATACTAAAGATACACTCGGGGAATAATCTAAGAGACCCGACTGATTACTCTGTCCCAATAACATGCTTCGATAGAAGGTATTCTATTCTCATTCCGAGTAGGGAAGAGTGGGAAGGCAATCAGTATATAACAAAGACAGATCACGCAATCTTCACAGACGGTTCAAAAATGGACGTTGGTGTGGGAGCCGGGGTCTTTTCCGAAAGTTTACAAATAATACAGAAATCATATAAACTCCCCAACTATTGTAGTATTTTTCAAGCAGAAGTACTGGCAGTACTGCAAGAACACTTTGGCCTGGGAGTAGCCTCGTCAATCACCATCTTCAGTGATAGTCAGGCGGCGATTAAGGCAATCTGTTCCAGCAGCGTTAAATCAAAGCTCGTAAAGCGATGCCGCAACAATCTATACACACTTGGCAACCAACATCGGGTTATTCTGTGCTGGGTTCCTGGACACTCCAAAATAGATGGCAACGAGGCTGCCGATGCGCTCGCAAGAGAGGGCGCAGGCATGCCAGCTGATCTAGCAGACAATACAGTGAACAAACCACTGGGATTGGTCAAAGGGGAGATTGACTACATGGCCAAGCAGCTTGCACAGAACAGATGGACAGGGTTGACAACCTGTAGTACATCCAGGCAACTGTGACCCACATTCGATAAAAAGAGAACCGCAGAGCTATTGAGACACAGTCGAAAAGACGTGAGAAATATTACTGCGGTTGTTACCGGACATTGCCTTTTCGGTAGACATGCCGAACGCATGCAAATACCCACTAACGACTTCTGCAGAAGTTGCAGAGATGAGGAAGAGGAAGAAAGTATTCAACATTTGCTGTGTGAATGCCCTGGCCTCGCAAGAAGGAGGTTCACTGCTCTGGGTGAACCATCTTTCGATAGCCTGGAGGAACTAAGCAACTTACTACTTGAACGACTGAGCAGGTTTCTGAACAGTAGTGGCTGGTTTGAATAAGTTGTTAAAATCCTTCTGCGGTGTACGCCGCACTAACCATCAGAGATCTGATGAAGGTGGGTTCTACGGGACACGTGTGGTATCACAACGGACCTATTTAGGACTACGTGAGACTGTTTGGTCAGAACCAAAGTTCTGCCATTCTTACCTAACCTAACCTAACCTAGTTCGGCTTCAAATGTTCAGGACCGTAATGAAATGGAATAGATTATTTGAAAAATGTATTATTAGATGACAAAACGTTAAAATTTCAAAAACTTGTACATTGTATTAAATTTCTATAGGTGAGAAATTCCGAAAACTGTATTTCAAATTTCAGGTCCGTATTTTAAAAATTGACTTGAATTTGAAAATTAATATTGCAATCTTGTAGAACATAAAAAACGGCTAAAAAAATAGTTTTTTAATTTTTTTTCTCAAGTCAAAAATGAAAGCGCAAAAAATTAATAACCAAAAATGGAAATTTCTAGCTTTTTTGGATATCTCCAAAAGCATTTGGAATAATTACAATTTTTCCAAATTATTAAGCCTCAAAATACGCAACTTTGCCTCAATTTAACCATCTTCGTATGTATCTCTTCCGTTTTCGAGAACCCCTTGTACGCACACGAATTTGTAGCACCCTGTATAGGACATTAAAAAGAACTTATTACATTCTTTACTTTAAATTTGTAAATAGATATAAAATAAAGTAAAATTAAGCACTTTTAAAATTTTTTCACCAATTATCTCATGTCCTTCTCGGTGTGTTATACCAAATACGACCGTATGTGTGTTCGATTGAAAAAAAAATGTTTTCTTTATGGCCCTTTTCCGCTGAACATTTACCTGCCAATATTTTAATAATCACAAGCTAATTCTCGTTGAGCTGTCATCGGGATAAAACAATATTTACAACCAGCTTAGTTTCGAAAAGTTTCTCCTTGAACAATATTATCAAAATTAAATCAGTTCGAGAGTTTTTGCTTTAGTTGTCATGTTTTAGATAATTTATCGCTAGAGTTTGGATAAAATGGGACTTTTTCAAGATTGTTCCGGATTGTTTCTTCGGAAATTGGATTCTGATTTTGTCATTAAAGTTCTGGAGAAACAATCATTAGAATTTGTTATACAGTAATAAATTTGGGAGATGTCATTTTTTTTAACTCTAGAGGATGTCCTGCTACACTGAAAAAACGACGGGAAAAATACTCGAATATAAATTTATTTGAACAATTTTTGCTTCATTGAAACAAAAATTCTTCGTCTTCAATAAGTGTTGTCTGGTGCAAATATTTTCAAATGTTAGCTTGATCATTTTAGCTGTAAAATAATTTAATAAATATTTTTCTAATCAGGTATAAAGGTTAGTAAACATTGTTTTTCTACTCCCACATGAAAATTTGCTGTTTCCTTTACACTTAAGTGACGAGTAAAGTAGGCTATTCTAGTTAACTGTGAGGTAAAATTTCATATCCATCCTAGTTAGGTTATGAAACTGACCAATCATAGTAGTCAATTACAGAGAAGCCCAATTTACATGTTGTAAATTCGTTTCTGACAGTTGACAGAAGTTAGGTTAACAATATGCTTCAAAAATATGCAAATCTGTCAGATCAAATTTGTTCTTTTTAAATTTAAATCAAAACATTTTTCCCAGAGTCTATGTATACACAATATTTCCCTAAAGAGTACACGAAATGGTGCAAAAATTGAAGGTATAATAACAAAATTAATACCAAAATATATTTCTACCAAATTATGGTTATTTTTTGACCGAACTAAAGATTTGCGCACAGGCGCACTTTCTTATTTCAAAAATATCTTTATTTCCACTCATTTCTAGACAATTACTACAAGCTTTGCAAAAAATGTACTATATACCTAACGTTTTCTTACTAACCTACTAATTATTATTTAATATTTGTACACGGGGATATTTTCCGATACATTTTGAACGGGGATCCAACCCCAATTGATCTTAAAACTTTTATTATACGCAACAAACATAGAAAATTAACTGGTAATTCTTCCTTAAATGGTAGAGCATAAAGAATATAACAGACTAAATTATAAGATTTCTAGAAAAAAATCAATTTTTAAGGTTATTTTAGTTCTACTTACAGTATTGTCACCTCTTTCCACGTTAACAGTGTTGCTAGTTTGTAAATTGACGATTATTTAAAAAAATTTGACCATAGCGAACGTTAAAAATTCATATTAATGCACAAAATCCATTTTTAACTGTTTAAAACGAATTCTACAGCTATTTTGTTGTACTTTCGGAGTTATAATTCTTACGCAAGTAGAAATAAACCCGACAAACCTATTTTTCTTCTGTGCATTTCAGTAAAACCATTATTAATCATAATACCTGGTTGAGAGAGAAAATAAATTGCTCGTTTTTATTAATACATATATCGCTTTTTGTCTGTTATTCAGCAAAAAGCGATATGATGAGATGTTTAAAGGGAAATATCTCGAAAACTGTTAAAGATATTAAGATCAATCAAGTACACTTTTTGACTCAGAAAATGCCCTTCTTTAAGAAACTATAATTGAAAAACACCTAATATCACAGGTAAGAAAAAAAATCATAGATTTATGAAGCCCAATGTATGCAACTAGCGCCCTCTAGTTTGAAACTTAAAAATTTCTACAAATTCTTATTTCTTGCTTATAAAAACATAATATTGCCAACTTTCAATTCGATTCATTAAACCGTTTTAAAATTATGATTTATTTTCGAGAATAAACTTTTACTTTCAACACCCTGTATTTCTAGAACGAGTAACAATCCGAAAAACTTATAGGACTTAATCGGCTTAGTTTGATGTCTAGTATCTCCAGTTACTCTACGGCCCATAAGTTATGGGACACCCTATATATAGTATATTTGCGCTCAAAACAATAATCTAAACAAGCAGGTACATATATTTGTAGTTTAAAAACTTTAGGCATGTGAAGTTTTATTGGTAATATAGTTTAAATCAAATAAATATTATTTATACCGAATACGTTAATTCTCAATTTAAAGCTGAGTGTCAACGACGCAGTAGTGCTCAAACTTCCTAGCGCTATACAGACAATCCACTTAAGTTGTAGAGTATATTTTTTCTACGACTCAATTTCCGAACTTCATACTAAAAATTTTTTTAAAAATATTTAAATCAGGCATTAGCTTTTGTTGTTAGTTGGCCATGAGCTGATGAGGAAACAATTCAAGAAAAATTAATTTCATTGACAAATCTATGGACCAAATTACACTGTAACTTGTTTGTCGATTTGGGTAGTTTCTTATATGAACACAAAACCATTAACAAACAAATAACGATATATTTATTAATAAAAATTAACAATTTATTCTTCTAAACCATAGCCAATGTGTTGTATGTTGCCTGCCTTGTGTAAAAATTGTATCCGAAAATACAGCAATATACAGGTGTAAAATTCATTTAAAAAAGTTGAAATCGGCTTTTGTGTACCATTAACACTGTAAATGTTCAATACTGTAGTGATAAAAACAAAATATTCTTAAGAACAAGACATTAAACCTTAAAAGATCAAATTAATTCTGTTTTAGAAATCTTATAATTTTTGGTTTATAGGAATTATCATCATTTTTTAACATTTAAGGATGATTTACCAGTTATTTTTCTGTATCTGTTGCGTACAATAAAAATTTTAAGGTTCATTACGGTTCGAGCGCAAAAAACCAACTAGGCAAGTACAAAACGTTAATTTTGTAGTCATTTTCTAGAAATGAGTGGAAAACTGGAGGTTTTTTTATAATACGAAAGCAGAGCTGTGAGTAACTTAAGTAACTAGATACTTTTTAGTAACTAGTTACTTAAAGTAACTAGATACTTAGTAACTAGTTCTTTTTTGAATCATACCAAAAGTAACTGTAACTTCGTTACTTTTGAAAAGTAACTTTTAAAGTGTATAGTTACTCCTAAAAAGTAACTAGATACAAGTTACTTTTCAAAAGTAACGAAGTTACAGTTACTTTTGGCAAAAAAGTAACTTGTATCTAGTTACTTTTTAGGAGTTTAGGAGTAACTAAGTTACTTTTAAAGTAACTAGTTACTTTTTAAGTGTATAGTTACTCCTAAAAAGTAACAAATAATGCACACAATCAGATGATGACCAAGGGACGATTGGCGGCGGCCGTTAATCAGATACCTATCACCTTATAAACATGAGTGCAGGAGTGTTCCCAAAATTGATGGATTCGGTTTTGTTAGGGAATTTTCAGGAGCGATGACTTTTTTTTTTTTTTGTTAGAAGTCACTTGTCACAGTCTGTCTGTAGTGTGTACGTGAAAATAAATTATCACTACCTGGTAAATTTATGGTGTTTTTATTTATATATAGATACATTTGGGCAAAAGTATCGAAAAAGTAACTAGTTACTTTTACTAAGTAACTAAGAACTAAGTTACTTTTAGGTAAAAGTAACTATTCCTTATAAGTATCTAGATACATTTGGGCAAAATATCGAAAAAGTAACTAGTTACTTTTCTGAAGTAACTTTCACAGCTCTGTACGAAAGTGCATCTGTGCAAATATATTTAGTTCGGTCAGAAAATAACAATAGTTTGGTAAAAATATATTTTCGTATTAATTTTGGGATTATATCTTCAATTCTCGCACCATTTCATACACTCTTTAAGAGAAAATTGTATATGCATAGACTATGGGATACGTGTTTTGATTTAAATTAAAAAAGAACAAATTTAAACTGACAGATTTGCATATTTTTGAAGTATATTTTTGACCTCACTTTTATGAAATCTTATAAAACGACGCCTAAATTTACGTATAAATTTTTTTTTTGTAATTGACTACTATGATTGGTCAGTTTCATATCCTAACTAGGATGGATATTAAATTAAACCAGAATAGCCAATCACTTTATTGTAAAGGAAAAAGCAAGTATTCATGTGTGAGTAGAAAATAGTATATTACATTGATACAGTGACGAAAATTGTACTTTTCAAACGAGGAGATATTTAATCACGAGGCGTCAGCCAAGCGCGGAAATTCTCCGAGTTTTAGAATAATCACTTTCACACGAGTAATGTACACTATTTTTCCTACGACCACAAAGAATGATTAAAAAATCCTTTGATTTGTGAAAAAAATTTTTCAACCCTAGTGTTGATAAAAAAAATCAACACTAGTGTTGAAATTAGCATACTTAGTATTATGTTAATACTGGTTTCATAGTTTGTCAATTTCCTTTATTTGTAGGTTAACTCTTTCATTTTTTTCATATTTTATATATCATAGGAAGAACTAATCCTGGATAAACTTCTAGATTAACCAGAATAAAAATTTTTAAATTTAGTCAAGGAAAGATGCATTAAACATACATTTAAAAATTCCACCCAACAAGGAAGATTTCAATTTAAAATAATTATATTAATTATTTAATGTTTTTATAAAAAAAAGTCAAATCCTCCTGATGGGATTTGAACCTGTGACCTTGCGATCTGTAAGCTAGAGCTCTATTCTCTATGCTATCACTACCAATAAAGATTTGTTGTTTAATACATGACACTCTCTTCAGCTAGATTTGTTTTTTTCTGGTAAAAGATTTTCCAGTATATTATTAACATTTTTTATAATTGCATATGGCGTATTTTCACACTCTAATTCTGAATCACTCGACAAATACATAATAAATAAGTTAAACACTTTACAATAACTGCTTTCTAAAATTTGTTATTTTTAATAAATAGGAGGTGGTCTGTCAAATTGGACTAGGATCTTCATTGATTAAAATTTTAAGCGAGGCTAGGCCTATAACTCCTCTTAATTATTGATAAAACATTAGCTAAAAACTAGTACATTATGTTCGTGTTGTGTGAGGGGTTTGAACCTGGGTCCCTCATTGTCGTGGTAGCCTGTATGGACCTGCCTGGTGTTGTGGTTGGTGGGAATGGCGAATTAGCGGGTTTTGGCTTTGTTCTGCTGTGTTGAAGTAATTGTTGCTGGTGTTTGTGATTTAGTCTTGGATCGTTTCCATTTTAAGGTCTCTGTGTAATGTGGTATTACGTACGAACCATGGTGCGTTAATTATTAGTCGTAGCAATTTGTTTTGATATGTTTGTATTTTGCTTTTCCCCGTCATGCAGAGTATTGACCATGATGGGGTGGCATACAGTAGTGCTGGTTTTATGCATAGTTTGTCGATGGTAACTTTGGTGCGGGTGTTTAGCTTGCTATTTCTATGTATTAGTGGATAGTACTGGTGTAGGAGCCTGTTTGCTTTGGTTAAGGATCAATCACACCTACGCGACGAACGCGGAAGCGTCAGCGAAGCGGCTGCCGCGCGATGGACGCTGCCCATACTTTCTTATTGGACCGTACATACCTGCGCGTCAAACGAGGGACAGCAGCGCTGGACGTCCGCGTTTAATAGACGATTCGCGACGTGCACCATTTTTCACGCGACCAAACGACGAGATGGTATATTTACTGGAAGTAGTTGGTAGAAGGCTCTGCTAATGACTTGTGAAATTAACGCGTCGCGGACGCGCAAGTGTGCGGAGGCAGCGAGAATTCGCGTTGAGCGGCAATCGCGACAGAAACGCTATCGCTATCGAATCGCGCTGGTCGTACAGGTCTGTTCGATCCTTTTAATGTTTGGGCCAGGTGTTCCTTCCAGATAAGCTTGGAGTCGAAGTGTAAACCCAGATATTTGGCTTTTTTGGACCATGATATTTTTAATAAATAGGGGTGGTCTGTCAAATTGGCGTCATATGTTTAAATTAAATAGTGTGCCTTGTATTTCAACACCAGTGTTTTTTTTTTCAACACGCGTGTGATATACGGCGCGTTCTAGCCAACTTAACCGTACTTTTTTCTTCATTTTCATAGGTGGTCGTAGGAAAACTTCTATTTTAGTACATTGTAATGCCTCTAAAAAATATTCTGATAAAATATTAAAATTTACAATAATAGTGAGGCGAATATGGATACAAAGTTCAATTTTTACTTCTGTCTCTCTAAACGTCAAAAATTACAAATTCAAAACTTGATTAAACCAACTTTCCTGATTTAAAATCGACCCTTGATATTTTATTTTCCGAACTTTTCGAAAGTTTACCCTCGTGTAAAAAAGAACTGAAAATCGTTATTTGAAACCTAATATAATTTCCGTATTCTTTTTGGCCAGCGAACATAAACTTTCGAATTTCGAATTCTGTTCCGTTTTTCCTCGATTCTAATTTAAATTCGATCTGCCTCGCTCGTTCCCGCGTCGTCCTTTTAATTTTCCGAAAGATTTCGACTTTGTTTCGGTAAAGGGAAAAGTTACGGTATAATGTGACGGGTATTTTCGCGTAACGACGACCAAGGAAGATAAATAAATCCAACGGCGGCTCCACGTTAAGGCCGAGTAGCCTCGCGCTTTCCTGGCGCCTGCCGACATAACATTTTATTTCGTAATGTTTAATTCAAAGGGAAACGATAAATAATTTCTATAGATCTGAAGATAACAGTTGCGACTTGCTATTAAAAAATAACAGTAAAATATTATCGATAAATAATAACCCATCACTACTTAAATAACAGTTTGGAAACTATTGTTCTTGTGACGAGGTTTTTTATTGAGGGCCCGTCCGTGCGCCGGATGTACTTAGGCCAGGTTTGGCCCAGGCCCATTGTGCTCACCCTGTTTGGCTGTTACACCCACCCCGTGATCCCAGTTCCTGCACTAGTTTGTGTGGGTCAACTGGGGAGAGGGTAAGGATGTCATCTGGTTCCAGTTTTGGTTGCCCGAGTATTTGTTGCCTCTTCCAATCTAGTGACTCGCAGTAGCTAATTATATGCTGTATAGTTTCCCTGTCTTGTCCCCATAATCTGCAGTGAAGATCTCCATTGTACAGTTGCATTCTGTGCAGATGGTTTTTCACAGCCATGTGTCCTGTCAAAATTTCTGCAATGGCTCTCAGCTGGTTCCCGTTCATTTGAAGCAACTGTTTTATAAGTCTTGGGTCTGGATCCCCAATAAAGCTTTTGCTGCGATGTAATCATTGCCTGTTGCTCCAGTGGATTTGTGTTCACTCCGGATCCATCGCTTTATGGTATCTCGTATTGTGCACGTTGGTACTCCGAGTGCCGGTTCTGGACCAATTAATGTATTTTTCGAGCCTTTACCTGCAAGTTTATCGGCTTTTTCCTTTCCTGTAATATCTTCGTGTCCTGGTACCCACTGCAGTCTTGAGGTTACCTTGTTGAATATTAGCGATCTAAGGGATGCTTGACTGTCAGAATATATATGGATTCAATTATTGAGGTAAGCCCTTCTATTGTTTTTGTACGCACATCGCAATATGGCGTAGATTTCTGCTTGGATCACTGTGGGAGACTTTCTCAAAGAGAAAAAAACATTTTTCTCCGGTCTTACTCCATGTATCCTCGCTCCGGTAGCCTCTTTGGTTTTGGAACCATCCACCAGATTATTGTCCCAGGAGTAGTTTCTGGTGTTTTGTTTTTTCATACGTTTTATTCATCAATTACGACCTCATATAGTATGTCATAGCAAAACTTGGATTTATGTGGTCTGATCTCATTTCTAACTCAGGTCCACCTATAGTATCGCTTTAAAGTGCGTGTCCAGTTCTCTTCCTGCCTAAGAGCGGCGTCGAACTCTGTAGTCTATAGAGTCGCATTCTTGCCTCTCCTTTTATCACCAAATGAAGTGGAGGAAGGTCTAGGATGATCTCCATTGCGGATATGGGGGATCGATTTCATGGCCCCTGTCATACTCAAGCAGGCCAGTCTTTGCAAGCTTCCTAGCTTTGATATTGTGGTTCTTTGCTGTACCTTTGGCTACCATACTAAGGCTGCATATGTAATTGCGGGTCTTACCCAATTTTTTTGAAGGTCGTTTAAAAAATAAGAATGGAGCCTTTTTCTATGGTAGGACACCGAAATGAACCTTTTAAATACTATAATAAGAAATTTCCATAACACCCTGTATAATGAAAATGCACAATTTTTGATAATAGTCAAAACCCAAAATAATATTATTTTAAATCAAGAACATGACGAAGCGCTCCTCTTTCGCACCTTTACGAAAACTCCTCAACAGACCTTGTTGCTTTTTCTCATTTAAATATTTCAAGCTCGACTGCGCGGGTTAAAGAAAAGGCACTGTGTTGTGTGAATTATGTCTCCGAATTTTAAAAGTGATTTTGCGGTAAACGATTGAAAAAATAATGGAAATATCGTAATTTGTCTCTGAATGTTGCCACCGTCTGGTGTTAGTTGCTAATTGGATAAAGTTAAGTCACATCATCGCAGGTAAATTAAAACATTTTCCTACGACCACCTACGAAAATGAGAAAAAAAGCACGATTAACTTGGCTAGTAAGCGTCGAATATTACACGCGTGTTGAAAAAAAAAATTCAACTTTAGAGTTGAAATACAAGGCACACTATTTAATTTAAACATATGGTGCCAATTTGACAGACCACCCCCATTTATTAAAAAGAACACATTTTAGAAAGCAGTAATTGTAAAATGTTTAACTTATTTTTCATGTATTTGTCGAGTGAATCAGAATTATGTTGAGTGTAAAAATACGCCATCTAAAATTTAAAAAATATTAATAATAATAAACTGATGGAAAATCTATTACCAGAAAAAACATATCGCGCTGAAGAGTGTCATGTATTAAACAACAAATCTTTATTGGTAGCCATAGCGTAGAGAATAGAGCTCTAGCCTACAAATCGCAAGGTCACAGGTTCAAATCCCATCAGGAGTTTTTGACTGTTTTTTATAAAAACATTAAATAATTTATGGAAATATTTTAAATTGAAATCTTCCTTGTTGGGTGGATTTTATAAATTTATGATTAATGCATCTTTCCTTGATTAAATTTAAAAATTTTTCATTCTGGTTAATCTAGAAGTCAATCCAGGATTAGTTCTTTTTATGATATATAAAATATAAAAAAGGTAAACTACAAATAAAGGAAAATCCTATTGACAAACTATGAAACCAGATATTAAGTGGAACATAATCCTAAGTATGCTAATTTCAACACTATTGTTGATATTTTTTTTCAACATTAGTGTTAAAATATTTTTTTCACAAATGAAAGACTTTTTCAATAATTCTTTGTGGTCGTAGAAAAAATAGTGTACCTATGTTAATTGTTGGTTGTGCATCTTTTTGCTTTTTTGCATTTGGCCGATTCTTACAAGTCTCCAATATTTTGTCCACTAATCTCATGAGGTAGCCATTTTTGTTGAGGTCAATCTTGTTGTAGTTAGTTTCTTCTTTTAGGACCTCATCCGAATTACAAATAGTGATTTTTCTATCCACAAGCGTTCTTACTATGCCATGTTTTGTGTTGTTGGAGTGAATTGATGTGTAATTGAGGAGCAACTGTGTAAAACGCATTAAATCCATAATATGTTGTTTTAAATAAAACTTAAAAAACTAGCAAAGTAAACTAGAAGAAAAACTAAGATTTTCATGTGGCGCAGAATGATTTATGTAATAGGATTAAAAAGGAATCTTTACTTTTTTAATCTAAATTTTCGATATTCATGACAATATGGTATATTTTATAGTGGATTTACTGCATTTTGTTTAACCAGAATGTGGATTTATGCCATTTTGCTAGGTTTGTATGGATTTATTCCATTTTGTTTACTTCTTGTTTGGATTTATTGCGTTTTGCTTGAAGTAATTAAGTTTACATTATTTTATAAGGCCAACAAAATTTAAAACTTCAGTGAAATAATTATTAATTATATATAAGATTATTGAAATAAAAGAATGCAAACTCTTTAAACAGAAATAAATATTCTTTTTTTGGATTTATTTTACTTTGCTTAAATGCGAATTGGATTTATTGCACTTTACTTAAACGTGCATTGGAATTAATCCGTTTTGCTTAGCTGAGTGTTTTTAATATGGCTATTTCTAATTGATTTATCGCGCCTTGATCAAACTGGGTTGTTCTAATGATAGATTGACTAAAAAGCACTACATTTTTATATTCATGGATTTAATGCGTTTTGCACAGTTGCTCCTCAATTGAGATATTGACCTGTATGCGTAGGTTTCCTATATCCTGAAGTTTGGATCGTATTACCATGTTTCTTTACGTTGACATGCATTTTGCTTGTTAGGTTACTGCCAATAAAATTTGCCTCAAAAAAAAGTCACTAGCCGCGCCTGATACCTAAATTAAAATTTTTTAGTAAAAGTGAAGCTAAGACAAAATTACATAAAGGAAACTCTTCTCAACTTCCTCATAACTTAACCGTTTAATTTATTATTCAATACAGAGTTCTCGTCTTGTTGCACTCACCCACCTCGGCTCTTCTCCCAGTCAGGGAATCGCGGTCTTAATTCGCTACAAAACTTTACTAACTTTAGCCGTTTGTCTGACTTGTGGCAACTAAACCACAAACTTGTAGTGGGTATAACTTTATAGTTAGTTCAGTTTTAGTGAACTAGTCCGGAAAGTAGCCGGTTTTTGTACCTGGTAATCAATTTTTTTTTATGTCGAGTAAAAAGCAGTATTTATTAGTTATATAACTGTCGATTTTGGCAGCAGCTTTCACCAAATTTATGAAAATCAGGTCCTATTTAGTTTTTAAATGTTTACAGTCTAGTGTCGGGTTGCACAAAGTTTTTGATTAATAATTAACTTTGACGGTGGCATACATAACATTGACAAAAATACATTTCTCACAATCTAAGCGGCACGGTTACTTTAGTTTTTAATTTACCAATCAGATAACTTCGATTGTGAGTAAATAATGCTTGCCAATGTCATATTATGTATTTAAAGTGGCTGGTTAGTTAATTATTGTTAAAAATCTTTATGCAACCCAACATAAATCTAACTATTTATGATATAGATGCAATCGAGATACTTATAGCGCGAGAATGCGAAAAAAGGCAATTATCGCACGCTAGTAAACTCGACTGCCGGGAACAAGTGCATAAACACTGTTAACGTTAAACATGTCTCTGTTTTTTTTTTTGATAATTGGCCACTTGGTCGCCGACAAAGGAGCCGCTGCAAGGGAGCTAAATAAATAATAAAACGAATTTGGTTTTGATATTTTTGTAGCTCAACAGCTGAGTAATACTATAGATACAGCGGGTACTAGGACACGAAGGTATTACAGAAAATGAAAAAGCCGATAAACTTGCAAGAAAAGGCTCAGAAAATGCATTCATTGGTCCAGAACCGGCACTCAGAGTATCAAGGTGCACAGTACGAGATGACATAAAGCAATGGATCAGGAGTGAACACAAAATCCACTTCAAAAGCTTCATTGGGGATCCAGACCCAAGACTTACGAAACAGTTGCTTCAAATGAACAGGAATCAGCTGAGAAGCATTACAGGAATTCTGACAGGACACATGGCAGTCAAGAACCATCTGCACAGAATGCAACTGTACAATGGAGACTGCAGATTATGCGGACAAGTCAGGGAAACTGTACAGCACATAGTTTGCCATTGCGAGTCACTAAATCGGGAGAGGCAACAAATACTCGGACAACCAACACTGGAACCACATGACATCCCGACCCTCACCCCAAGTAACCTACACAAACTAGTGCAAGGAACTGGGATCACGGAGTGAGTGTAACAACTAAACAGGGTGAGCACAATGGGCCAAACCTGGCCTAAGTGCATCCGGCGGACAGACGGGCCCTCGAAAAAAAAAATGTGCAGGGGCCCGCCAGAACATTTGAACAGAGGTCTCATTGTTACGCCAATGTATCCAAAATATTTTTTTATTTGGATGTGAAAGGTTAGAAGTTTATATGTTTATTAAACTAACTGATCAGGGAAGTGAATTTTTGAATTTCAATAATAAAATAACTTTTAACTTTATTTTATAATATGACCTGGAAGAAATTTTGGCTTGGGGTGACAGTAACCAAGTCGAATTTAATGCTAAGAAAACCCAGGCAGCAGTCTTCTCCAAAAAGGTTAACATTGCAGAACCGGATATAGTCATGGCAGGACACGCAATTCCCCTGGCACCGTCTACTAATTTGCTGGGGGTCAATCTGGGAGGTAATATGTCTTGGCATGATCACGTTGCCGCAATTGCCAAGGCAGCTGCACAGAAACTTGGTGTACTTTTCCGCACCAAAAGGTTGTACACACCTCATCAACTTTTGACACTCTACAAAGCCCAGATTCGACCATCATTAGAATATTGCTCTCATGTCTGGAGCTCTGCACCCAAGCACACCCTTCGGCTACTGGATTCCATTCAAAGGAGAGCCGTTCGTCTGATCGGCGACCCCGAGCTGACCAAGACCCTCGATAGCCTGGAGCATCAAAGACAGGTTGGTGATTTGGCTCTCTTTTACAGATATTTCCATGGCAGGTGTTCGACTGACATTGCCCACTTGATTCCACCTAGAGCAATGCAAAACAGAAATACACGGCGAACCGCTGCCGCTTATCCATATGTTGTTCAGCTTAGTACTCCTCGAAGTTCATTGTTCAAGAATTCTTTCATCTGGAGAACGTCATCTTTGTGGAATGATCTTCCTGAGGTCGTGTTTCCCAATGAATACAATCTTCAACGTTTCAAGACCAACGTTAATCGCTTTCTTCGCACACGCACCGCTCCCAGAGCGCCTTAAAGAATTTTTCCTACAGTGCAGGTGTTTTATCATAAAAAAAAAAAATTAAAACTAACGTATATTTTTATAAACTTGTGGGACAAGTTACAATGTTCGTGTAATATATTATTAAAACTTTATTCTAACCAACATTTGCCCTTCAAATAAATTAATTAAAATATATCTAAGGCTTCAGCATGTTTATTTGAACAACACAATTAATTTATTGAACAAACAAAGTAACAACAACATGTATTTAACCTCTCTATATAAGCAAAGCTTAGCGAAGCGGTGTTTGCTAGAATAGGTTTTCATAATAACAAAATGGCTTCGAGGGTCCCATTATTAAATTATAGTGCAGAGTCGAATACAGGATGCTGTGGGAATGAGGAATTATTTTTAAACCCACAAATCCCGATTTAAATTTTAGTTGAGGGATTTTTTTAATGTCTGTTTGTTATAATGAGTATGAAAAATCACATAATTTTAAAATATGCACCTCAATGGTCTCTACAACTTTTGTATTTCAAATTTTTATATTCTTAGGATAAAGGCGAAAATTAACTTTTTCTACTCCCACATGGAAATTTGCTGTTTCCTTTACACCTAAGTGGCGAGTAAAGTGGGTTATTCCAGTTAACTGTGCGACAAAATTTCATATTAATTTCATATCCTATGGTCTATTTCTTTTCGATTGCGAACGATGACAGAAGAAAAATTGAACAAAAATTCACCTAATTGGTTAAATCATGGACCAATTTACACTACATAAATGCATAGCCAACTTATTAAAGGTCTTTTTTTTTTAATCGCAGACGAAGAATAAGAAATTTCCGTTCGATTGATTTCTAGCAAAAATATGCTAATTATAAACCTTTTAGCAATTAAAAATAACTTTTAGCTCTAGTTATATTACGAAACAAACAATCTATTAACTTTCTGTACATAAAATCGGTTAATTTCACGTTTTCTGCAACATAAAATAGTAAATCTATGCCTACTTTGTGTTGAAGCAAAAATGATGCCCGATTTATCGACAAAATATAGAAGGCCATGCCAAACGCCAAAAATGTGACATAACCTAAAAATTAATCTTCTTTCACGCAAGTTGTCTTGCAGCAATTAATATTGCGGCAATAAAAATTTCACTTCGTTTTACAGAGTGCAATGACTTGCCAAGATCGTAGGTGATGTACCACTTGCCAACCATTAAAATAAAAATACATTTGGTTAGAACTTACCGGCGCTTTTTGTGCATTCATTTTAACAAAACATCATTACAGGACATGAAAGCAAACCAACAAAAACAAAACGTACCCGCTATAGGTTAGAAAAAACATAAATAAATGTCAGGGATTTTTATATTTATTTTGGTGTCTCATAAATCACCAGAAAATCCTCAGAATTGCGCTTGCAATAGCAATAAAAATACGGTCCGAGTTATATTTCTTGCAAGCAATACAAATTGCGCCAGCTGATTATTAGCCTCGTTCTGCGCATACTCCCGGGCAATCTTTTCTTGCGTGAAAGAAAAATTGCAAACTGTAAAGCGGCCGTAACAAGTGTTAATTTATAATTCTAACCGCTATAAACAGTAAACAACAAAATGTCAGTTATGACGTAAATCCCTAACCTTACTTTTTCAACTTGTCGAAAATGAAAATTCTTGCATTTTTTTATTGTAAAACGGGTTTCTGTCATCGTTCGCAATCGAAAAGAAATAGACCATAGTTAGAATATGAAACTGACCAATCAGAGTGGTCAGATCCTAGCGACCCATTTACACGTTGTAAATTTTACTCGCCGTTTTCTGACAGTTGAAAGAAGTAAGGTTAACAATATACTTCAAAAATATGAAAATCTGTCAGATGAAATTTGATCTTTTTTAATTTAAATCAAAACATTTATCCCAGAGTCTGTGCATACACAATTTTTTCTTAAAGAGTACACGAAATGGTGCGAAAATTGAAGGTATAATAACAAAATTAATACCAAAATAATTATATTTCCACCAAATTATTGTTATTTTCTGACCGAACTAAAGATTTGCGAACAGACGCACTTTCTTATTTCAAAAATTACTTTATTTCCACTCAATTCTAGACAATTACGACAAGCTTTAATGCATAATATGTATTATATACCTACCAAATGAACGTTTTTTACTAACCTTGGTTATTATTTTTCATATAAATAATATATTAGGTATTATTATAAATATGTTGTGCATCGGGATATTTTCTGATATATTTAGAACGGGGTTCCAACCCCAATTGATCTTAAAACTTTTATTATAAGCAACAAACATAGAAAATTAACTGATAATTCTCCCTTAAATGGTGGAACATAAAGATAACCCGATAAAACAGACGAAATTATAAGATTTCTAGAAAAAAAACATTTTTTACTAAAGTTTTTAAGGTTATGTTATTTTACTTACAGTATAGCCACTTTCCACGTTAACAGTGTTGCTAGTTTGTAAATTGGCGATTATTTTGATAAATTTGACCTTAGCGAACGTTAAAAATTCATATTAATGCACAAAATCCATTTTTAACTGTTTAAAACAAATTCTACAGCTATTTGGTTGTACTTGCGGAGTAATAATTCTTACGCAAGCAGAAATAAACCTGATTAAACCTTTTTTTCTTCTGTGCATTTCAGTAAAACAAGTAATCAAAGTACCTCTGATTGAGAAAATAAATTGTTCGTTTTTTATTAATACATATATCGCTTCTTGTCTGTTATTCTGCAAAAAGCCGAATGTGAGAAAAATAAATATATTCAAAAGTGAGTTTGAACTTACTCAAATCGATAAATATGTTACATTGTAATTTGGTCCATGGGCTTGCCATCAAAATAAATTTTTGTTCAATTGTTTTTTATTTTCGTTCTCACAAGTTCATGGCCAACTTAAAAGACAAGTTATGATGCTTAATTTAAATAATTTTTTAAAATTCTTAACATGAAGTTTGAAAGTTAAGTCGTAGAAAAAATATACTGTACAACTCGAGTGGATTGTCCATATTGCGCTCGGAAGTTTGAGCACTCCGCCTACGGCGTCGTGCTCAATTTACTTCTTCGTGCGATATGGACATCATATCCACTCTTGTTGTACAAACTACTATTACTCTATCGTTGACTCACCCTGTACAACACTAACTGTGGTAGAATTAGCGACATCGCTAACACTGTTGCTTATGTAATCCGCGCGTAGAGGAGTTAGTCATCCTCGGACCATAATAAGAGGGTTACGCGCTCCGGTAAAAAGACATACACAATCACTTATAATATAGTTGTTTGTAGATTGTATTACAGGATATACAACCCAGTAGCGGCGGTTATGATTCGGGAGAAGATAACTGATTTTGCGTATTATTTCATGGAACTTGGGGCCCTTTTTCGAGCGTCTGGCCCATCCTCGAAGCCGTACCTTCCGCCACGCAGGCCTGTAAGTAATCGTTGCCACTTGTACAACCGTAATAAATAAGCAAATTGTTATAAATCTTAATACAATACATACCATACATAACTAAAAGTCTACCTGTTTAAGCCAAGAAATAGTTCAAAGGAAAGAAAAATTGATTTATACTACTTACAGTCCTTTATTAAGAGCAATGTTCGTTGTTATAAGAGCCTCGAACCGATTATTACACTATTATAGAATGGATCATTAAAACTATCTAGAATAACTAAAACAAATTTAATTCACGACAATTCCAAACTCTCAGTGGACCACTAACTACTATAACCGTCAGTTATCTTACAGCGTTGCCTCATTACAGTATTAAAATAATCCGGAATTGTGATCATTGCATGAACAGAAAAACTTACAACTAAAATTAAATTGGTCTGACTTTTATGAGGTACTCATTTTCCTTTTTGAATTATCTTTATTTATTTTCTAAAAGTAGTCGATTTCTCAGGGTAGCAAGGATGTAAAAGTGAAGTAAAACAATTAATTTTTCTTAAAATATTTAATCAAAACCTAATACTGATGGCTTAAAAACTAATGTCGTCGATGGTTGCGGAGCCCTAAGCTTCAGCCTAATGGCAGATCCGCCATTGACTAGACCCATTTATGAGAAGGGTTAGGGTTTTATCCACATTCCTAATCAATGAGTTTTAAAGCTTTCAAGGCAAAAGACCGACGAAAATAATTTTTTTTTTGTTAAAAATGTTTGTCGTCATTGTAATATTTTCGTTATACCAGCAGATAAATAAAGTTTTAAAATATATTGTTACCCTTTTTAGAGAAGCAGCAATTTGCTAAAAGGTCTGAAACTCATTCTGTTATAATACGAACACATGGTGCCTCACATTAAATAAGTAAACTTTACAGAAGAATGAGCTTAAACAACTCTATGGGGCTTTGTGTAAATATACATTTATATGCATGGCAAAATAATATAATTATAGAAAGTTTTCGGAATATTAGGTGCAGTGAAAATGGAGCTTTTTAATCGTCAAATAATTAATGCCGCGTTTAAATGAAACCCTTATTGACATAAAGCTTTTTATATTTGTCTGCTCGATCAGTGGGGGATACAAGGGGAGACGCAGACGTCCCCGAACAATGAATTAATAACTTTAATAGGTCGTAAAAGGCCTAAAACTAACATTTTTCATAAACAGAACATTTCGAGGTAAATGTACTTTATCTACTTTCATTTAGTACTATGAATTCTACAGTTCTGTAAATCGTTTTGTAAGAGCACTAGTGCTGTAACAGATGCCTTTACAGCACTAGTGCTGTAATGGAGAAAAAAACGGTGTTATTAAAGTTTTGCTGTTAAATCATACCACACTTTTTAGAAGAATGATTTATTATTAACAATTATAAAATTAATTACCAATTATTAATTAAAATATAACACTTAAAATTTATTTTAAACATTAATAATACACTTTTTACAGTTAGAAATTTGTATACCAGAAGTGGATGTGATGGAGCCCTTTACGTTCGAATTTCCAATCATTAAATAAGTGCCTGACCCCATGATCTTCTTTGCTATTTGTTTCTTATTTTCTAAAGAATTCTCAACGTAGCCTTCTGCCGTAGAAGACGATTGCCAGCCCCCATGACGCTTTAACATCTGCATATCTGCACCACCATCAACTAGAATGGTGGCTGAGGACTAGGGTGGTCCTTATTTATAACAAAAAAAATATTTTTGCAAAATTCCTAAGTCTCACCCCTTAAAGCTTTTCCAAATGGACCAAAAAATAAATGTGGAAAATTTCAGCTCAATCGGATAATTGTAAGTCGTGCCTCAATGACCTCCTTTTACGGGATTTTTTATCAAAATTTTAAAATAAATAATTATTTATAAACAGGTATCATTTAATAAATATGTATATAACATTAAAATATATTATAATAAATAAACCAGAAGATTCATAAAAAATTAGAAAATTTCAAAAATTTACTTTATGAAGTATCTACTTTTGGCAAAAGAGACTGTTTGCTACAGCTAGGAAAATTCTTACGATAATCTTTTACTACTTGCAAAAGAAACTGCTTCTGGTCTTCTTTTTTTGTAAGAACACTGTTAAACTCTTCCATGAGTTTAACTCCCCTTTCTGCGGTATCATTGACTACTTGAAGATTTTGTACAAGCAACGATCCCTCTTTGAAATCTTGTAGGAATTCCCATGAGGCTGGATTTTCTTGTAGAAACTGACAGGAAATCTTAAAACGTTTGAAAAAATTTAATGTATGTTTAGAAGCAAAATATTGTAGCGGATGATTTACTAAGGTAGGGATATCCTTCTCTGAAATAATTAGACGCTTAACAGGAAAGGAACAATCATCATCTTTATTCAACTGCGTCGCTTTTACTAGCTCGATTTTAGTTTCCAAAGGGATGCTTTTGTCGAAAAATGCCAAGGCCATTAGCTCATCGGAAAGATACCATAGATGACCACAAAATTTTGATATGGCTCTTCTGGATAAAACCTCATGCGTGTCTTTATAAAGATATAAACCTTTCAGAAACTTCAAGTCCTGAAGTGGTGCCATAGCAGCTACTGGGCAACAAAACCATGCATTTATGTACAAACGAATGATGAAGATGCAAACATCTTTAATGCCGTTTTTTTCATATGATGTCATTTGGAACTGACTTCTAAACAAAAAGATCTTCAAACAATAAATAGCTTTAGCCATCCATCTCGCATGGTGGAATGCACCTGGAATTCTAAATAATATTTTTTTTTTCAGTTGACCACCCAAAAAAATAATTGCCAGCTCTAATAATTCCTTGTAGTCTTCCCTGGGATGATGTAATTCTAGCTGATCAAGGCAAAATTTTAAAATGCTTTCTTGGTCGTCGCTGATAATGTCGGATACATTTTTGTCTTGAACGCCGGCCTCATACAGTTGAAGATCCAATTGTGACCATGCTTGTTGAAAGCGTCTAAAAATAGCTACATCAGGACCAGATGATGTACTAACACACACCTCAAATGCACATTTTAATACCAACTCATATATATGATGACGGCAAGGTAGATATAGTAGATCCTTTTCTAATTTTTGTTCCAAAAGAACACAAGCTCCATTGAGTCGACCGGTGTTTGAAGCTGTAGTATCGCAGCAAACGGCCTGAACGTTGTCTGATATTTGGTACTCCTCAAGTAGGCGATATACCGCAGACGCCATCTCATCACCTTTACCCGATAAAAGTTTGGGAACACCAAGCAAATGCTCCGAGCCGTTACATGTCACAATAACTGGTAGACGATCAACTTTTTGTTTTCCAGTCAAAGCAGGAAGTAGCTTACCATTCCAGTGAACTGTAAGTGCCTTTGCTTGTTTTAATGTAAATAATTCCCCTTTTAATTCTAAAGCACGTTCTGATCGTAGACGTTCTCTACAACGGTGAATGGAGGACCTATTAATTACTAAGTCATCAACAGAGTGACCAAGTGCTTCTGCGACTGCCATTAAGATGTGGACGGAATCCCTGTCACTTATTTTGCACCTATCTAATGTAGCTACGAGTCTTGTGGTAATAAAAGTTTGTCTAGCACGTTTACGGGATTTCGAAGGTCCTGGTTGGTCTTGCTCCGTCTCTGAAGTCTCAAATGTTTCAAGCGTATCTTCATCTGAATCAGTTAGTATTACTAAAAAGAATTAATTAATTTAAAATCATAATAAGTTCGCAATAAAATATACAAGACTTACCTCCAATCTGACTACTTTGATTTACTTTCGCTCTTTCGTGTCTCTCCTGTTCTTTCTCCAATCTATCCAACCGTCTTTTTTCTGCATCTGCAAATTTTTTATCTATCTATGCACCCTATCCTTCCTTTCCGTCTTTGAGCTATAAGGAACTCTCTATTTTCTTTTAATTTCATTGTTTCAAGGGCATTGGCATGTGCTATGTCAAACAGGTCATCCAGTTTTTCAGTAAACTCAGCCTCTTTAGACTTCTGCGTTTCACTCTTTCTCCTACAATTTTTTTGCAAATTTCTCCACAAATTATATAACGCTTCTAACTTTGCAATACAATGGTGAGGTTGTCTCACGGGAATTGAAGCCTTTTGCCAAAAAATTACCGTTTCATCTATAGTTAACTTGGCGCTTTCACGAATTGGTAAGTTCACACAACGCATGTTGAAAAAGAACACTTGCAGCACTTGTCTGTTGGATGGTAACTTACTACCAGTAATTTGCGATATATCACTGCCTATTAAGAATATATTTGTTCGTAATTTTCGCTTGCACGCCATTTTCATGCGTTAATGCGATCCGGTGACCATAAGAACACTACTAACACGTAACGAAAAACAAAAACAAATTAAGGCAAAGCGCAGACGGTGACGCAACTGTTTCTCCAACTACTTCTCGACAAGTACCGACTTGTAAGCGTCCTGCGTCTAATAATTATAATATTAATTTTCTATTTTTAGAAGTAGGGGAACGTAGTTGCATTTTATGCCTTTATGTAGAAATATGAAATTGGCCATAGTTTTTTAAATTTTGGCGTTCGTGAGGCACGGTTTGCGGTTGTCCAATTCAATTCCAATTTCGCTGACTTTTATTTTGCCATGAAAGGAAACAATTTATGGGGTGAGACCATTAAATTTCAAAACTTCGTAAATAAGGACCACCCTACTGAGGACCTCCTAAAACAATGTCCACTGTATCCTTCGGGATTATTCAATCCAAGTTTTGTTGCAATCTTTTTTGGTATACTTCCAAAATTATTAATTCCGACAGGCTGGGAGGTGCATTTTCCTTTTCCATAGAATACAAAAACCGCCTGTGAGTTGCATTAAGAGGACGAAGTTTAGCATACTTTCGAAAAATACTTAAGCAGTTGACACCTGTCACATTTCCTTCTGTTATAACAAATTCTCGCATAATTTTGAAATCACAATTTTTATATACAAATACAAGTCATTGTGTTCAATATGATCCAACATTAACTTAGTTAGTTCTTCGCGCCGACAAGCCCCAAAAATGCCGATTAACAACCTTCATAAGTAAATATGTTTCATCATCTGCAGTACTAAGAAACTTACATACGTCTTCCTTTGTGAAAACTTTGGACTTTTTGGCCTTGTAACCCTCTGAACTTCTTTTCAAAAATGCGATTAGTTGAGAAAATTTGCTTATATCTTAATTTTTCTTGACTGAAATCATAGTTCTCAACATTAAGTAGTGAGTACATAGTGTAGATGGTTTCTGGGAGCGTTGCTTTACGGAAAAATAACCCAAAAGGATTTTCTCAGACACCTCCTTTAATTTGTTAGCTTTGCACCAATCTTCAAACTTCTGATACTCCAACTCATACCGCGCCTTGGATTTTGTCGGAACTAAACTTGGAGGGTAAACTTCCATCAGAATCGCTCATTTTTTTTACAGGTGCATTTTTATTTTTAAAAATGCCTTTTGCCAAATATTTTTATTCATAGATGAAAGTAGATAAAATTTTGTACAATATTCTTGTTGTAAATTCATATTACTATACTCGATGTTTTATTAAACTCGGCTGACGCCTCGTGTGACGACTTTAACATCTCGTGTTGCAATATGAATCTTTACAACACTTATATCGTAAATAACTAATGTTTGCTGATGATCCAACAATACTATAAAATAGTAAATATCAGTCTCCTACTAACAGCACAAGTTCTAACCTAATTAAAAAAAAAACAGTTTGTCACAACTAAGTCAAAATTTGACTTCCCTTGTTCTCCCTTCCATTGAACTGGGTTTTTATATGAGATGTCTTGGCTGAGTAAAATGGGGCTTGCCCGAACAAACAAATATTCAGGTCAACAAATGCTGCGGAACTCAACCAAATCTTCGTGTGGTGCAAACATACAATTTGTTTGTTGAAACGCTGTGATTTTTAAACAAATAAAGGCAATTCAAGTCCAAAACTCTTCTATCATTTGAGAAACATCATTGTCTCCTACTTTTAAACAGATACATTGTTGTCGGTTGCGGTGGTGTGTATTTAGAATCAATAACCAAAAACACTGGCTGTTTTTAAAAACAAAACTGAGTATATTTAGTACAGGCAGTGGCGGCTCGTCAGGTAAAGTAGGTGAAGGGGCTCTTCACAAAAAAAAAAAACAGGAGCAAATTTTTCGACAATATTAAATATTAATGTACCAACATAGCTGCCATTTTAGCCCTTAAAAAATAATTATGTTCCAATTAACAATATTAATTTAATCCGTAGCTATGCATAATAGGGCCACGGTTAACTCCGATGGACAATAATTATAAACACTCGTGCATTTTGGCGCGCCCCAGACGAAAGTGTCCGTTAGCTCAAGCAAGTGAAGATCCAACGCCCAACATGGCTGTGATATGCACCGTTGCTATGGTTACGTGACGTCAGTCACGCAAACAGTATGTAACAATTTTCATTATAATGAAAAGCAATTTAGATCAGTCGTATGCACCATTGTTTTAGCATTGGTTCGCCTAACTTTAAGGTATTTATTTTGAGGCTTCGCGAAACTTCCGGTTATAGATAGCGTTTTTACGTGATCTAGGGTGAGATTAAAAAGTGTTTTTTTTCAGTTAATTTAGTAGTGTACGTACCTACTTAGTTGTGTGTTTTAAAAATGAACCCAATTAATGATATAGTTTGTAATTTGTTGAAAACCTTATTCAGTCGTTGGACAGATTTGGATAAGAGGGACGTTTTGTTACACGGGTTTTTAGTCAACTTCTGTTTAAATACCCGCACCATTTTTTAAGACCGCGAGCCGCCACTGGGTAAAGGTTATGAAGTAGCTAACACTATTCAAAAAATATATTAAATTTGTTTCAATTTTGAATACCCTGTATCTGAAAAACGAAGCCGTTGCGGACCCATAATTATATGAACTTTTTACTTTAAAATCAATCAAAGATTAAACCCTTAAAGTTTCTATATATTAAAAACGTTGCATTCTCTTAAACCATTTATGAACCGATTTTTAAAAACTTACTTAAATTTTGACTCATATTCAAAAAAAAAGTATTCCCAATAATTTTTACAAAACAATTAACTTTTCTTATTTTAATCTTCCCGAAAATGGCCAAAGTCTACCATTCCGAGAACATATTCTTACGAATAATTATAAAAAACGTGTTCCCATTTTGTTCTGGCAATTTCAAAGAAGTAATTTTCGCTCCACAGTTGCAATCTAGGCGGCGGCGACAGCACCATTGTCTTTTGGGAAATTCTCATTTGTACAATTGTACACAATATAATACAACCTTTAGATAATATCAGTGCAGAAACGGTTTTCTTGGGTTAACGTTTTTCTAGAAAATTTGTCACATACATTGTAAACTAAAACACAGCAACGTGGCAGATAATAACAGTTAATTTCTCTAGCATGTTTAAACCGCCAGAACAAAATTCCCAGTGGGATTTGTGGAATTTTAGAAAAAAATTTCATTCTAGGCAGAACTACTTATACAGGGTGTTACAAATTCGACACACCAGCATTGGAATCTCGGAAACCATAAGAGTTAGAGAAACAGTTAAATGGGGGCAAAATTGTGCCATTCAGTGCTGATTATAATGCCGTTTTAAAAGTTTTTAAATTCCGAATACTTCCGATTTTATTCGAAAAAAACCCAAATTTTGCAAAATCGTTTTTATTTTTTCCTGAGCTCATTTGACTAGCTATTTAAAAATAAATGACACTTTGTCATTGCCCCTTTTTCTCCTCTACAAAATGACGTTACTAAACTCAAGATCCGCCGTTTCGTCTCCGAGCGGTCATCACCCACTTTACTTTTTTAAATACGGACCTAGATTTTTTAAACCGATTTTTAAACCCTCCTACCCTCAAAATGTAATGGCGACATTACTTTCTCATAAAGATGAATTGTCCTTGCTTATTTTTTAAATTCATATTTTTTACACTTCTTGTCAGTCCGGTCCTGGCAACACAGTATTAATTAAAAACTTTATTTTATTTAAAACCTTCACAAATAAGTTTAAAGAACAAGTTTGTCTTAAGTTCATGTTAGGTATTTAAGCAATACATATAATACACAAAAAGAATTTTTACTATTTGAACATTTAAAGAGTGTGCCATGATTTATGAATCTAAGCAACTCGTTGCAATTCGTTCTTAATTAAAATAATAATAACATTCATAATGAAAAATTTTTTTTTATAAAAATAGTTGGAAATGACCACCTTCATTTAATAGGCATGCTTGCGCCCATTTAATTATTTTAATTAAGAACGGTGTGCCTGAGGAGAAAAACGCAAGAGACCATTTTTATGCAGAATTGACCAGGCTAATCCGAAATAATATCCACATGGCAAAATATCAGTAGCGTCTCACTTTTTTTCTAAAAAATATATAACCGCTTCTTCATTTAAAGTCTTAAAAATTATTTTATCGGGGATAACGCTGAAACAAACGGAGATATCGAGCTGCGGTTTTAATATTTTTTCTAGCAAATTTCATCTACTTTTCGATTATAGTACCATAATTATACCGTATGATTTATTTTTTCGGAGTAAAATCAAAAAATGTTTTATTATTACAAATTACGCCCTCTAGCAGTTTTTTTGAGAACTACTATGGACAACTTAATACGATTGGTGAAAGTACATACATTTCTCTTCGAACCAGTCTTTAGTTTGCTAAAATCGGATAAGTCGTTTATAAGTTATAGCGATTTAAATGATTACACTTTCAACAGCTTCCCCCCTTCTGATTAAAGTCGGTACGCCAATTAGCAAGACCAAAATGATGCATAATTGTCCAAGCTTTTTAATGGTGTCACCATACCTTAATGTGGAATTTTCGAAGATATGTAAAAGTGTAAAATTTACTTCTCAATTACGCCCTCTTGCGGCAAAATGTGGAACTTAAAAATTATTTTCAGGATTTTCTCATGGCCACTTTAGTTATCATTTTTTTTCCTTAATTTCTATGCCCAGTAGTTTCCGAGATATGGCCGCTCCGTACCCTACTGATCACGCTGTATATACTTGCCTGTTCCGTTTTCCCTTTTTTAGAGCTATTTTAAATCAACAAAGATATGACCCAATGTAATAAAATATTTTTACAACAAAAACAATTAGGTATTTATTTTTAAAGAGAAAAATTAAAGTAAAAATTTTAATTGAAACGTTTTTTATGGAAGAAGTGTGATAATTTATAACAAAAAAAAATAGTGTGGGGAAAAACGAGAATGCTTTATTATGAATATACAAAACGGCACTAAGAAGGAGTATTTCAAAACCGAAGCATTTGCACCAAAAACTGCTATTAAATCTACGCTCCTAAAATACATGATTTCTGAAAAAATCATTAATATTGGCAAAGTGAGCGATATTTACTTTATTTTTAATCATGAAAAACGGAGCCCGAAAAACGCTGGTTAGAGTCATATTTTTCACAAATATAAAAAATGTTTTTATTTTTAAATAAAGAGCCAGCTAGGATTTACAAAAACAAATTTAATCCAACCATGCAGAGAGGGAGAGGTAATAATTTAATTTTCGAAATTTGATAGTAGTTAGATGAATTTTAAACGAGATTTTTCGCCTGCGGCGCTTCTCCGCCTTCTTCACTAAGTAAAATCTTATGAAATGTATTCCAGACTGTCCCTCTCGCCAGAAAAAAAAACTGTCCTACTTACGCCCACTAAGCTCCCCCCTCCGAGCATATTTTCTGACTACACCACTGCACCCATCTCATTTAGCTACTATAAATAAAGCTGTAGTTACTGCACTTATTTAGTATTCACCTGAAGACGACTGGAGATACTTACCAGTTGAAACGTTGTGATGTAAAACAAATAAAGACACTGCAAGTCCATCATTCTTTTTGGAAAATTCTTGGTTTCTAGATTATTCCCTTTGTTGAAAAATAAACTAAAGGAAAATAAGCAAAATAATTTTGGTAAACGAAATCCAGGGTAGATAATAAGATTAATTGGCTCACTAATATTGCTAATTGCCGTGTTCTGCTCGAGTGGAGGCTCCTTGATGGCTTTGCGAATTAGTTTTAAGGGAGATTAAATCCTTTAAAATATTATTTGGAAACGGGGAATTCATCATAATTTCGAATAATTATCCAAATCACATTAGAAAGTTGTGCGTTTCAAATTAGCTATTATAAATAAGAGAATCTTTGGGGTTCTTTCTCTTTCCATTTGAAAAATTTATCTTAAAATCGGCTTCACATTATATCATGGAGAACATTATACGCTAAAGCTAATACCTATACAGGGTGTCAAAAATCTGCCTATTAATTCATCCTACTAACATAAAATTGTAATTTTTATGATATAAATAGATATTTATGTTATAAGGATCATAATTACTACGTTTTCATGAGGATTCAGTTCGATTTGAATCCGAATTGAACACATGAAAACAGGTATTTTTACCGTATTGAGTTCGTTTTCAGTTCAAGGTCGATTCGCCAATTTTTGGGATCGTATCGGGATCGTACCGAAATTTTTAATCATGAAAACGGTGCGAGATCGGAACGGAATATGATTCTCATAACCTACAAATAGTTCTTATGTTATGTTTGGTTTTGGCGGTTCTGTTATAAACGTTGTAAAAATGACCGACCAAAAAAGCAATAGAAACAAAATCTAAAAGCAAAAACATAGACAAGTACGAGAAAAGAGCGGTTATAACCACAGGTTTGACGCATGACAGCTGACAAATGTCGAAAATTCAAATCCGAATTGAAATCGATTTCAATTCGATTTGAAAACTACAATGAAAACGCCTTGGAATGTAATAGGGTAAAAAATATTCAAATCGAACTCAGTCCGCATGAAAACGTAGTAACTAACGATCATTATGGTACTAGTCGTGAGTATTATGGGACGAGGCGTCAGCCGAGTCTAATAATACGGCGTGTACCATAGTGATCGTTATTATGATCCGAATTTCATACAATATTTTATATTCCGACGATTTTTGTGTTTTTTTTTTAAATAAATTTTAAGTTTTCGTCAGTAAACTAGTAGCTTGATTTTATTAAAATCAGGTAACTATAGAAATATTTGTTTGTATTGTCATTGTCAGAATTGAATTTTAATTTTAACGTTTATATAATATAATATGGATAATTTGCCATCCGAAAGCGAAGAATTAGCCAATAAAGCAGTTGTTGGTTTGTTGCCCGAAAAGTCTAAAGGCATATATGAAAAAACTTATGCCAATTACAAATCTTGGTGTTCCCAGAAAAAGGTTGTCAATATCGTACACGAAAAGGTACTTTTGGTATATTTCAAGGAAGAATCAATGAAGAAAAAGTCTTCGAGTTTATGTAGTACTCTATGTTAAGGAGTACACTATTACTTAGGAAAAACGTCGACATAAGTAAGTTCAATCAATTGATAGCTTTTTAAAACGAATATCTGATTCTTACACACTCAAAAAATCCAGGATTTTGCCTAAAGAAAATATTGCAAAGTTTTTACAAGAGGCAGACAACGAAACATACTTGCTATTAAAAGTGTCAATGATAATAGGTATAAGTGGAGCATATCGAAGAGTTGAGTTAAAAAACTTAAGGATAGAATATATACACGATGAGGGGGTTGTTTTTCGAATTTTCATACCTAGTACAAAAACCAACGTTCCCCGAGAATTTTACGTAACGCCTGGCGATGTCGAAGGAATAAATATGGTGCAGCTTGTTCGGACCTATGCAGCAATGTGACCCCCCGATGCTGAAGTTTCTTATTTTTTTCTATTATTTAGAAACAACAAATGTACAAAGCAACTAGTGAGTATACATACTTTCGGAAATATGTGCAAAACGATCGCTGCTTTTTTAAAGTTACCCCATTCCGCCGAATACACAGGTCACTGTATCCGGAGGTCTTCAGCTTCACTGCTGGCTGATTCAGGAGTCGATCTTCACACTATTAAACGCCATGGTGGCTGGAAAAGTGACACAGTTGCTGATGGATATATAGAGAACTCTTGCGAAAACAAGAAAATAATTTTATCAGCCATTCTCGGGAAGAAATCATTATCGAGTGTTTCATCGACTGTCGTTCCCTCGGAAGAAACAAAACCATTTTTGCGTTTATTTTTCATTATAGTTCTCTGTCCTATAATAAAATCATTATAGTACTCAGTCCTATAAAGTATGTCATTTTGACACTGAAAATGAAATTCATAATAATGTCATTATGACACGTCGGAATATAAAATATAATAATTAATTGTTCTGCTTTGACAAAATAACAGTTTTATGCAGACCCTACACGCTCATTCGAAACTGTGATATATGTAATACTACTACAGTATTCACCGAAAAACGAATATTTTCCCAGAAAGCCGTCGTCGTCGAGGCGTGTGATTGAACGAATACCTGCACGTATACGTTGGTCAGGGGATTTATAGTCCTCGCAAAAGAATAATATTAATAGTTTTTATATACAGGGTGTGTCAGTAAGGTGTCTTATATAGCACCTAAACTATCAAAGAAAGGGAAAAAAGTGTATCACAAAAGTTAAAGGGTTTTTTAGAATACATAATCTAAAAATATTTTCTAATCTGCAGGGTGGTCCTAAAAAGTGGTACTGAATAATAAAAAAGAAAATTAAATGGGACACCCAGTATAATTTTCTAGAATACGATTCAATGGAATAAGGACTTCGCAACCCTATTAAAATTTTTGAAGTGAAATGCAACGTTGCCAAGTAATTAATTTTTTTCCGAAATTTTAGTAATTCTAAGGGTATCGTTAAAAAATCATAGCAACCTGTGGATTAACCATAGGCTAATATAATTTACGTTGTAAGTACTTTAAGGTACGATATATTGATTTATAATAATGTTTTTTAAATCTCTTATACTTCATTACAAGTTGGACAACTCGATAGTTTTAAAAATGCTTTATTTCAATTTTTGTAAATGGGCCCCTCTTATTTTTTTAGGCAAAAGAATTTATCATTTTTATAGTTATATTATATATTTCAGAAAGGTATAAAGTAATAAAAGCTTATTAGATATGCAAAGGGGCTACAGAGTGACCCAACGAATATTTAAGCCACTTTCATAATTTGGCATTGATTTCATTGCAAAATTCTTTATTTTCATCAAGTGCAGGTAGTACCACTAGGCTTTGGATCAATTTATGGGTTTTGCCTATCCATTCACAATCACTCAAAATGGTGTGACAAAAGCGTGTATTATGTACATAGTATTAGAGGTACACTTATTTTTTATTAAACCCGTCCCCTTCATCTGAGGAACTATCATTAACGGGCCGACGGTTCGATCAATCAGGTGGTCAAGATCCCACATTGTCTCCTCTTGTTTGGTGGCATGATGGACTGCTTTTCACCAGTTCTCTGGTGTCACTTTCTTAATGGCTTGATCAAACAGTAGCTTAACATCTTTCATTTTGAATGTCGTGTTGTGTCTTGCTACAAATCCTTTCACTTGCGCCCATATAAGTTCTATAGGATTTGGTTCGCAATGATATGGCGATGTGCGCAGCACAGTTACACTATGTTTTTCAGCTATATCTTTCACGGCATATTTCATAAAACGATGTTTGTGTAAATTTGCTATAGCTTTGGTTAGTTATCATAAAAAATGTAATGCACAAAATTTACCTACGCCTATGTCCGACACCGAAATTGAGTGGAACTAGACAGAATTTCCCATTTTATTACTCTACACCTTTCTGAAATAGACTATAATTAAATATATGAGTAGATAACTCTTTCATTTTTAAATATTGCGTTTCCACTCGGCTTATGATTTTTCATTGAAATTTATTAGAGGTAGTAAAGTTAATATTTATAAAAACAAGACCATTTATTTTCCTAAAATTCTTATTACCAAAAATCTTATTAATATCGAGAATTCAAAGAAATACAGGTATAATTTAAACGAACTTGCCTTAATTAAAATTTTCCTCTTTGTTATATTAAAATCATGTTTTATCTTTTATGTTAATACGGTCTTGTAATTTACTAAAAAGGTCCTTAAAGCAATTTTGTTATTACGAAACCATGCCATAGTGCACTAAGCTTTATGTTATGAAATATAAATTATATTTTGTATATGATTTCTCGAAGTTTGCAGAAAGAAAATATCTCTTAATTGAAAATTTCTGATGCCCATTTGTATTATGTTCTTAATTGGATACAATACTTCAGTAGCGGGAAGTGGTCAATTTTACAAAAGGGTCTTATCAACATTTATTTATTTTATTTACCTACAGCTTAGTATACCAGTGGCGGCTCGTCAGGTGAAGTAGGTGAAGCTTCACCAAAAAATAAATAAAACCAGGAGGAGTTTTTCGACAATAATAAATACTAATGTACCAATATAGCTACCATTTTAGCTCTTAAAAAATAATTATGTTCGAATTGATAATGTTAATTTAACCCGAATGTAGCTATACATAATAGGACCACGTTTAACTCTGATGGACAATAATTATAAACACTCGTGCATTTTGGCGCGCCCCCGCCGACCGTGTCCTTTAGCTCATGGCAAGTGAAGACCCAACGTTTAACATGGCTTTGATATTCACGTTGCTATGGTTGCATGACGTCAGTCAGGCAAACAGCCTGTAACAATTTGCATTATGATGAAGGGCAATTTAAAAATAGATCAGTCATATGCACCATTGTTTTAGCAGCGGTTCGTTTAACCTTAAGGTATTTATTTTGAGGCTTCGCGAAACTTACGGTTATAGATATCGTTTTTACATGATTTACTGGGTGATTAAAAAGTTTTGTTTTTATTTTTAAGTTCGTTTAGTAGTGTACGTACCTACTTAGTAGTACACAGGGTTTTAGTCAATGTTTGTTTAAGTACCCGCACTATACCTAGCTCTTCACCATTTTTTAAGACCGCGAGCCGCCACTGTAGTATACCATACTAGAATCCGACTTTCCGTGACAAGGAAAGTTAGTTAAAAAATCCTCAATCCTCAGCCAAATTTACATGTTGTAAATTCGTTTTCTGACAGTTGAGAGAAGTTAGGATAACAATATGCTTCAAAAATATACAAATCTGTCAGATGAAATTTTTTCTTTTTAAATTTAAATCAAACCATTTATCCCAGAGTCTATGTGTACACAATATTTTCCTAAAGAGTACACGAAATGGTGCAAAAACTGAAGGTATAATAGAATTAATACCAAAACATATTTCGACCAAATTATTGTTATTTTCTGCCGAACTAAAGGTTTCGTCACAGACGCACTTTCTTATTTCAAAAATATCTCTATTTCCACTCATTTCTAGACAATTACTACAAACTTTACATAATATGTACTATATACCTACCAAATGAACGTTTTCTTACTAACCTTGGTAATTTTTTTCCATATAAGTATTATATATTATTATAAATATTTGTGCACGGGGATATTTTCCGATATATTTTGAACGGGGATCGAACCCCAATTGATCTTAAAACTTTTATTATAAGCAACAAATATAGAAAATTAACTGGTAATTCTTCCTTAAATGGGGGAACATAAAGATAACCCGATTAAACAGCGAAATTATAAGATTTAAAAAAACAACAACATTTTTTACTAACATTTAACATGTTATTTCTACTTACACTATTGCCACTTCTTGTCTTCTCTTTCCACGTTAACAGTGTTGCTAGTTTGTAAATTGGCGATTATTTTGAAAAGTCTTTTTTTTAACTGTTTGAAACGAATTCTACAGCTATTTTGTTGTACTTTCGGAGTTATAATTTATACGCAAGCAGAAATAAACCCGAAAAACCTTTTTTTCTTCTGTGCAATTCAGTAAAATCAAAATACCTTCTGTTGAGAAAATTGTTCGTGTTTATTAATACATATATCGCTTTTTGTCTGTTATTCTGCAAAAAGCCGAATGTGAGAAGGATAGATATATTCAAAAGTGAGTATGTATAAATATAAGACCTCACCCAAATCGACAAATATGTTACAGTGTAATTTGGTCCACGGGTTTTCCATCAAAATGAATTTTTGTTCAATTGTTTCTTATTATCGTTCTTACAAGTTCATGGCCAACTTAAAAAACAAGTTATGATGCCTAATTTAAATATTTTTTTAAAATTCTTAGCATGAAGTTCGGAAGTTAAGTCGTAGAAAAAATATACTGTACAACTCGAATGGATTGTCCATATTGCGCTCGGAAGTTTAAGCACTCCGCTTACGGCGTCGTGCTCAATTTACTTCCTCGTGCGATATGGACATCATATCCACTCTTGTTGCACAAACTACTATTATGATGGGGTGTTTCTTAACCTTTGTATTAATTTTTTATTTGGTAAATCTTGGGTATACAGATACAAGATGTTGAAGTAAAACTTGAGAAAGTACGATAGAAGCGTACGAAACGTCGTCGTAACATCACAATGAGTTGTTTATCAATAACCTAGTATACCCAAGATTTACCAAATAAAAAAAATATTATTTAGTTTACAAAACTAAAGAATTTTACGAATACAAACTTAAAAACATTTAAAGGAGTAATTTTATTAACTTATAATATATAGTAATTCTAACCTTTTTTTTTGTAAAAATATGAATAATAATTGATAAGGGCTATATTACTTAATTTACTAATGCCTAACCTGGCGATAAATTACTCAAGAAACAGCTGAAGCTTCGCCTGGTTGACGCCAACAAGACAGTGATTGCGCTGCATCTATCCAGATTAATGGGGAAACTTTTGTAACCAATCAAAACCGCAGTTCACTCTGTTCCCAAAGAGAATTTTCGGTAGAGAAGCATGCAACAAGATTTGCTCTATTGAATATGAAGTTAATTGTTTGAGTTTAGTTGGAGTTTACCCAAGTTTGTTTTATTAAATAATAGAGCGCTCTGTAAGAGTTCTGTGGTGTTTATTTTACTTATATTCATAACGATGGAATGGAATTTTTGCTTTAAATTATACACTTTGCCTCTTTATGTTTAGAGGATTTGTTTTTGATTTACAGGAATAGTGGTTTGTACAACAAGAGTGGATACGATGTCCATATCGTACAAGGATGTAGATTGACGCCATAGGTTATCTTACAGCCTATACAGGGTGTCCCGAAATTAGGTAACAATATTTTAAGGGTATAAAGTACATCCAAAAATAGGACTAAAATCCCCTATTAATATACCTTCAAAAACCCTTCGTTATGGGGCTAGAGCCCCCCGAATGGAAGCTATGATAAGCGGTTTTTTCACAATATCTCAGAAACTGATTGAAGTATTAAAACAAAATTTGATACATGTTTTACCCATGACAAGACGCAATAAACAGTTTGTTTAGCTTAGGTGTATTTCTTCCAGTGGCGTCCCACTGGGTAGGTAGTGAGGAGAATATTGCCCTAACTTTTTTATTTGTAGGATTTTTTAACCCCAGGTGCAATTTTTAAAAGCACTAAAGTTTTCCATTGAAAAAAGATACTCTTACTTCATTTTGGTAGGATTTACCATTTTTTAGTAAAATCGATTTGAAAATTTTCGGTTTCTTAGAAGCTAAGGTGTTTTTTTGCATATCTCAGCAAACACTTGATAATAAAACATGAAATTTATTAGAAGTTCTACTAGCGACAAGGCATATTTATTAAAGGATGTAACATTAAAATATTTTTCCAGTGGTGTCGCACGGATTGGAGCCTAAAGTAAATATTACTATTATTTTTTTTATTTGAGGGGCTTTCCTTTTATACCATTTTCAAATTCTCCGTGCCTCACAAAACATAACACGCAGGTCTAGATTTTGCATCCAACAAAATGGAAATCATTTCGAACATTTGGTTAAGAATTAGTTTCCCGTGTGGTTTTACAATTAAATTTGATTTGCAATTTGTTATTCTTTTTTGTTTTATTTTAAGTCTCTTATACAAATAAATATTTAAAAAACAAGGTCTAAAAATCTGTTGAAAACCATATATTCTGTCAAATTACAATAATGGAAGGTTTTATTAACAAAAAATTTAAAAATTTAAAAAAATTACATTAAAAGTATGAAAGCCCCTCACATTAAAAAAAAATTGTAATATTTACTTTAGCCTCCACCCCGTGCGACGCCACTGGAAAAATATTTTAATGTTACATCCTTTAATAAATATGCCTTTTCGCTAGTAGAACTTCTAATAAATTTCATGTTTTAATATCAAGTGTTTACTGAGATATGCAAAAAAACACCTTAGCTTGTAAAAAACCGAAAATTTTTAAATCGATTTTACTGAAAAATGGTGAATCCTACCGAAATGAAGCAAGAGTATCTTTTTTCAATAGAAGACTTTAGTGCTTTTAAAAATTGCACCTGGCGTTAAAAAATCCTACAAATAAAAAAGTTAGGGCAATATTCTCCTCACTACCTACCCAGTGGGACGCCACTGGAAGAAATACACCTAAGCTAAACAAACCGTTTATTGCGTCTTGTCATGGGTAAAACATGTATCAAATTTTGTTTTGATACTTCAATCAGTTTCTGAGATATTGTGAAAAAACCGCTTATCATAGCTTCCATTCGGGGGGCTCTAGCCCCATAACGAAGGGTTTTTGAAGGTATATTAATAGAGGATTTTAGTCCTATTTTTAAATGTACTTTATCCCCTTAAAATATTGTCACCTAATTTCGGGACACCCTGTATACTTGACCAGTTTTTATTAAAAATATAGTTTCTATCAAACATCTATCATCATAAATAATAAATTCCGAGGGCCCGTCCGTGCGCCGGATGTACTTAGGCCAGGTTTGACCAATTGTGCTCACCATGTTTGGTTATTACACCCACTCCGTGATCTCAGTTCCTTGCACTCGTTTGTGGAGGTCAACTGGGGAGAGGGTAAGGATGCCCTCTGGTTCCAGTTTTGGTAACCCGAGTATTTGTTGCCTCTTCCGATCTAGTGACTCGCAATGGCAAGCTATATGCTGTACAGTTTCCCTGTCTTGTCCGCATAATCTACAGTCAAGGTCTCCATTGTACAGTTGCATTCTATGCAGATGGTTCTTAACAGCCATGTGTCCTGTCAGAATTCCTGTAATGGTTATCAGCTGGTTCCTATTCATTTGAAGCAACTGTTTCGTAAGTCCTGGGTCTGGATCCCCAATGAAGCTTTTGCTGTGGTGTAATCCCTGTCAGTTGCTTCAGTGGATTTTGTGTTCACTCCTGATCCATAGCCTTATGGCATCTCGTACTGTGCACCTTGGTACTCCAAGTGCCGGTTCTGGACCAATGAATGTATTTTCTGACCCTTTTCTTGCAAGTTTATCGGCTTTTTCATTTCCTGTAATACCTACGTGTCCTGGTACCCACTGATGCATTACTTTGCTTACTTTTACCGGGGCCTCTAGTTTCTCTTGACATTCCCATACCAATTTTAAGGTTACCTTAATGCACATTAGCGATCTAAGGGCTGCTTGAATTTCAGAATATATATGGATCCACTTATTGAGGTAAGCCCTCCTATTGCTTTCGTACGCACATTGCAATATGGCGTAGATTTCTGCTTGGAACACTGTGGAAGACTTTTCCAGAAAGAAAAACGCATTTTTCTCTGGTCTTACTCCGTGTATCCCCGCTCCGGTACCCTCTTTGGTTTTGGAGCCGTCAAAATTTTAGTAAGTTAGTATATTAGTGATATTGGACATCGTACACGTCACATTGCCAAGCAAAGCCACAGATGAGTCGCCCGAGAACGGCGCAAACGTCTGATTAACAACTATGATATTAACTGACAGTCATGACATGACACAGGCACTTTAACCAACGTCCACCTCAAGGCGTGAAACCCTTATACAAGGCAGACCACCTCATCGGAGATGGGAGGAATACCTCCCACCAACAAGGGGGCCCTGTATTGTCAATGTCAAGAGCGTCCGGGGTTTCCACGCTGTGGACCCCTTCGTCTATTCCTCAGTGCACCGCGGCCTAACAACCGGGTCGGAGGGTTATGGGTTTATACCGTTTCCCAAACACTGAAGCTTTCACTGTCTTTCTTCTTTTGTATATTAGTATTTCTATCCATATCAACGTATGCTGCATTGTCCACAAAAGATCATTTAACAAAAATACCGGCCAGCTTTTGCAAAGAAAAATAGTAAAAGTTCCAAAATACATTAATTTAGAAGCTGAATTCAATCACACAAGTTCAGAAACTTCGTAAAGCCAAAAACTAGTTCACGAGAACTTCTAAGTTTTTAATGGTCTTAATAGAATTCTGTCGGTTTCTTGGAATAGATTTGAGCCACTTTCAGAATCTGGGATTTTAAATGTAAAGCAGCGCCTGGATTAAATAATTGAGTGTCTCTTCTTGGGCCGAGAAGTTACGTGTTGAAAATATGCAAATTGGTTTTAAAAGAATTATTCTAGAATCGTGATTGTGATGTCTGTTATTAACGTTATGTTCTTTGTGTCTCTTTTAGTATCCCTTTTGGCAGTAAAAAAGCTTTTCAAATAAATTTTTACACTAAATATTGTTTCATAAAAATCTTGTTAATATAACAACTGATTCTGTAATTTGGTAATTATGTTTTTAAGTTTTAACATACTTCCTTGTATTCATGTTATAATGTTTGCACCTAGCATTGATTGGTTGGTTTAAGGCGGGGAATGGACTTGTAGCCCAAGCTTCTTACACTGTGGCCTAGTGGCTTATTGTGTGTCATTGTCTTACTAGAAAAAATGTGTTCCTTTTATAAGGTCCAGTGAATTTCTACCAAGTTTGTCATGCGGGAGGTTGTTACCATATTGGATTCCTCCGAACATTTTGAATCTTCTTCGGGTCAGTGCTTCGCAGTTGTACAGGGACATTATTTTAAGTGTCTCACCCGATTGGCGACTTTGCTATCGACCACAATAAAAAAACAATTATGTATTCCCTAATAGCTTTTAGTGAAGAAGCCAAATTTAATGTCAAAAAAAATCTATGTTTACAAATTTGACAGATTTGACGCCATATTGGATTTTCTTAAATGGCAACCCTACCTAATAGTAAGCCAGTTGCATTCGCTTATTTGTTCCAACCTTAAAAATGTATAGTTGTCGACATTTATTTTTAGAAGTTCCCGAGATACGAGGCTTCGAAGTTGGTGATTTTGTTATCATCGAATTTACAGAAGCTTTGAGATTAGAAACTCAATTTTTTCTGGAGATACGTAATTTTTAATGGCGAAGCCACCCATGCTATTGTCAGAAAATGACAGTTACGACGCCATTTTCAATTTTTTTAAATGGCAACCCACATTTATAACTACGTCAATGTATAGCATTTCGCGGTCCGATTTCAAAAATATATAGTTGTCGATATTTATTTCCAACCCTTACCGAAATACGACCTTATCAAAAACTTAAAAGACATAATCGTACGATGCAGTTTTTGATACGGTCGTATTTCGGTAAGGGTTGGAAATAAATATCGACAACTATATATTTTTGAAATCGGACCGCAAAATGCAATACACTGACATAGTTATAATTGTGGGTTGCCATTTAAAAAAATTGAAAATGGCGTCGTAACTGTCATTTTTTGACATATATGGCAATAGCATAGGTGGCTCCGCAATAAAAAATTACGTATCTGCAAAAAAAATTGATTTTCTAATCACAAAGCTTCTATTTTTTAATGGGGTGAGACACTTAAAACACATAATCGTACGATGCAGTTTTTAATACGGTCGTATTTCCGTAAAGGTTGGAAATAAATATCGACAACTGTATATTTTTGAAATCGGACCGCGAAATGCAATACACTGACGTAGTTATAAATGTGAGTTGCCATTTAAAAAAAATCAAAATGGCGTCGTATTTGTAATTTTTTGACATCTGACATATATGACAATAGCATGGGTGGCTCCGCCATAAAAAATTACGTATCTCCAGAAAAAATTGAGTTTCTAATCTCAAAGCTTCTGTAAATTCGATGATAACAAAATCACCAACTTCGAAGCCTCGTATCTCGGGAACGTCTAAAAATAAATGTTGACAACTATACATTTTTAATGTTGGAACAAATAAGCGAATGCAGCTGGCTTACTATTAGGTAGGGTTGTCATTTAAGAAAATCCAATATGGCGTCGTATCTGTCAAATTTGTAAACATTTTTTTTGACATCAAATTTGGCTTCTTCACTAAAAGCTATTAGGGAATACATAATTGTTTTTTTATTGTGGTCGATAGCAAATTCGCCAATCTGGTGAGAAATTTAAAATAATGTCCCTGTATGTAATATGTAAGGCGGTTTCGTCCTCTTCGCCGCAAGGTCTGCATTTAATGTGACTATTGTAAATTCCTATTAAACGAGGTGTTTTCTTAAGTGGCAGTAGCCTGTTAGTAGGCCAGCCACTTATTTTAGCTGGATACGCGTTAAAAGCAACATTCCAGTTGACGGCTTTTTGGAGGGTTTCCCAATTGTGGCCCTCGCTTGGGTTTGACCAGGTATCCTGGTAATCATTACTTACTTTTACACTTATTTAATTTTAACAATTATATTATGTTGATTATGGAATTAGTAGTCTAAAATAAAGTTGTTTCTTTCCCAATTTATTTTTTTTAGAGAACAAGTGAATGATTTATTATAGTCTATTTCCGAAAGGTGTAGAGTAATAAAAGCTCATTAGGTATGCAAAGGGACTACACAGTAACGAATATTTAGATGGCAACACCTTCCTAACCTCAGTGTACAGAAAACCTACACATACAGGGCAATATCTCAATTATACATCAAACCACTCAAACAACACAAAACATGGCATAGTAAGAAACCTGGTGGATAGAGCAATTACTCTCTGCAACTCAAACGAAGCTCTCAAAAGAGAAACTAACCACATCAAGACCGACCTCAACAAGAATGGCTACCCCATGAAATTGATTGACACAATATTGGAAAATCGCAAGAATCGGCCAAACACACGTAAAGCAGAGAAAGAGATACAACCAATACTCAATATTCCGTATGTCAAAGGAGTATCCGAGAAAATAAGAAGACTAGGACAACGATACAACATCAACACAGTATTCAGCTCTAGAGACACTTTAAGAAGCCACCTAACGAAGACGAAACCAGCAAGCCAGAAAGACAAGAAAAATTGTGTCTACCAGATCCCCTGCGAATGCGGCCAATCTTACATTGGTGAGACACTAAGACCACTAGAAGTAAGGATTAAAGAACATAGAAATAACACCCAAAAAGGAGAGACCGAAAAATCAGGTGCAGCTGACCACGCCTGGACGCACGGCCATCACATCATGTGGACAAAAGCGGAAATCCTGCAAAAAGAACCGCACTGGAGGAAGAGGAAGTTTAAGGAAGCTGCGACCATACACCAAAATCCAGGTTGCTTTAGTAAGCCTTCATTAGATATGAGAAACGTCTGAAAACCCTTGTTAAGTAAATGTAATCTTAGAATAAGACCACCCAAGAGTTAGACGCATGATTCATCGAGCATGGTGTCATCGAGCATGACGTCATCGAGCATGACGTCATCGAGCATGACGTCATCGAGCATGACTCATCAAGCATGACACATCCAGTTATGCATCATCACCTAGCAACACGCATGACTCCACCCACTAGTCATGCGTCACAGCACCTGCCTAGTATAAATAGAGCTGTAGTTACCATACTTATTCAGTATTCACCTGAAGACGACTGGAGATGCTTACCAGTTGAAACGTAGTGATTCTAAACAAATAAAGACAATGCAAGTCCAAAACCCTACTGCCGTTCAAGAAACGTCATTGTCTCCAACCTTTAAACAGACAATAGCGCCCTCTAGTTTGAAACTTAAAAATTTCTACAAATTCTTATTTCTTGCTCATAAAAAACATAATATTGCCAACTTTCAATTCGATTCATTTAACCGTTTTAAAATTATGGCTTATTTTCGGAGATAAACGTTTACTTTCAACACCCTGTATTTCTAGAACGAGTAACAATCCGACAAAACTTATATGACTTAATCGGCTTAGTTTGATGTCTAGTATCTCCAGTTACTCTACCGAACACCCCGTATAACATCTAGGTCTAGTTGTAGATAGCTGGTTTAAGTGCTCGTCGGGGCATGTAAAGTAAACCCACTTTTTGCCTTTAGTCACCAAGAAGGAGTTAGATCTTTATGATGAAATGTTGTAATTAAAGGACAGGTTTTTTTAGGCTGTTCATATTATTACCCTTTATAAGAAGATTAAAATTAATAAATCAGTTTATTTAACAATAAATTAATTCACGTGTAATTATTGTTCATTTTTATTCAAATCCAATGTGCCATTAACATTAATATTCGACATTCTGGTTATTAAAATTTATTTAATAATTTTACACATAATTACGCATTAATGATTCAAATACATATTAAATATGTTAATGTGAGCAATAGTTTCAATTAAAAATAATGCCCAGCTACCGTATGTATTAGGAGATTTTGATTGTTTTTGGTTAATTTTATTAAAGCCCATCATATATTATTTAAAAGATCGTTTAAAATTAACGTGATGGTAAATTGGAAAGGCAAATCTCACAATATTATATAATATAGGGTAATTTAAGGAGAGATGACGCACATTTTTTAAAAGTTATTTAAAAAATATGTACGAATAAAATAAATTAAAATGAATATGGATTTTCATAAGGCTTTGTATTAGCTTCAAATACATAATTTCAAAATTATTAAAAGAACAGTATTTTGTAAGAAAAATAATATTTTTTTTTAAACTGCGTCTTCTCTGCTTAGGTATATAGGAGAGATGACGCGCTATATTAGATTAAATGACGCATTTATAAATATCCATAGATTTAGGCGAAGTACCAAAAGCCTTAAATATTATGTACGTAAAGAAAATAAGCTTAGCGGCAAGCGGACAGAGTAGTGCGTCTATCTTTTGCATTAAAGTACACAGGGACGCCAAAGATAATGGGTTCCTTGGGGCACAGGTAGACAATGACAGGCTGTGTCGTTCTTGTTAGAACTCATCAGAAAGTCATTACCCGTAAGCGACCCCCAGTATAGCGAGCCTGTTCTTTCAAGGCGTTTTTAAGAAATAAAAACGCGATGAAAACCCAGGAACGCCATCAGAAGGAATCAACTCAATGCAAAAGATAGCCATCTAACGTGAAAACGTAGAAATATAAATAAATTTAAATAAATCAAGCATGGAACGGCCACTTCACCAGTATAGGAAACATTTTTTCGCTTCTCTATACATCTCCACGCTTTGTGGATTCAGATCTAGATCGCGCTGCAGTCGTCCACTGTTTTGCAGCACTATTCTGTAAATGCCGTGTGTAAGTATAAATAAAATAGTGGAATTTAGTGTCTGTTAAAATAAATAAAGAAAAGTAGCTTAGCGGCAAGCGGAAAGAGTAGTGCGTCTATCTTTTGCATTAAAGTACACAGATACGCCAAAGGTAATGGAATCCCTGGGGCACAGGTAAACAATGACAGGCTGTTTCGTTCTTGTTAGAACTCATCAGAAAGTCATAACCCGTAAGCGACCCCCAGTACAGCGAGCCTGTCCTTTTGTTTTCTTGTACTGGGGGTCGCTTACGGGTTATGACTTTCTGATGAGTTCTAACAAGAACGAAACAGCCTGTCATTGTCTACCTGTGCCCCAGGGATTTCATTACCTTTGGCGTCCCTGTGTATTTTAATGCAAAAGATAGACGCACACCGCTTGCCGCTAAGCTTCTTTTCTTTATATATTTTAACGGACACTAAATTCCACTATTTTTTTATATACGTAAGTAAATCTATAGATAACAAGAAAACACTAACAAATGCTTTTATCAGATTTTTTGCGGCAAAAATCACAAAAATCTAAAAATTAAGTGCAGCCTTCATGCATCCACCGTTGTTATTTTATGCATTAAATCCAGTCTTCACTTTTTTTCGGCTGATTGTAATTTTCTCTACTTCCCACCCAAATATTTGATTCATCCTCACATCTTGAAGATCGCCTTCGGATTTTCTTATTGTAAGTTCTTTATTTCTTCTTTAAAAAGGTGCAAACCAATGATAGCCAGCAAAATTTGTGTGACAATTTTAATTTTTCTGCCAGTTCAAAAGCCATAGCTTTTTAATGTGGTTCATTTTGACTTCGTTTTTAGCTTTAAAGATCTCTGATTTTCATTCGACGTCGTAAGGTTCTTTCAGGAATAGTACCGTTTTCTTTTGTATTCGGATATTGATAAAACAGTTGCTAGAATGAATTACAGTAAGTGCGTCAACTCTCCTTGATTCATAGTGCGTCATCTCACCTTACATTATTTTAACGACATTGTTTGCAAAAATGTGAGATCAGAAGTAATTACACACTCTAAGCACCTACAATATTCCACTATAAATTATAAAAAAATACGACCAAACATACCTGTGTAGTTTATTATTCCTAACGACGCTAAAAAATTTTGCCGGCGAAATAAACAAAAATCCACCGTAAGCTTACCTCCTTATTACAATCATGACTGAACTAAATTGTAATGGTCTGCTGGTGCTACAGATATAGTGCAATCGCTGCCCAATTTACTCATAAAGCTCAATTATCGCGGGAACTATGACTGCGTCATCTCTCCTGACGCGCCAACTCTTCTCGAATTACCCTACACTATACAGGGACCTGCACCTCACCTCCCGTCTTCTATAGCTCACTTACTAATTAAGTTAGAATTTTGTTATTTTGCAAACTTTACTTCAAATTCAGGGCGCAGTTCAGGAAAATATTTCAACTCTAGAGTAGTAATACAAGGCACACTATTTAATTTAAACATATGACGTCAATTTGACAGACCACCCCTATTTATTAAAAAGAACAAATTTTAGAAATCAGTAATTGTAAAGTGCTTTAACTTATTTTTCATGTATTTGTCGAGTGATTTAGAATTAGAGTGTGAAAATACGCCATGTGAAATTATAAAAAATGGTAATAAAAAAAAAAACAAGTCGCGCTGAAGAAAATGTCATGTATTTAAACAACAAATGTTAACCGGTAGCCATGGACGCCATAGCGTAGACACTAAAGCTCTTGTCTACAGAACGGGAGGTCACAGGTTCAAATCCCATCAGGAGTATTTGACTTTTTTTTATAAAAACATTAAATAATTTATAGAATTATTTTGAATTGAAATCTTCCTTGTTGTGTGGATTTTTTAAATTTTGGTTTAATGTATATTTCCTTGAAATTTAAAATTTTTCATTCTGGTTAATCTAGAAGTCAATCCAGGATTAGTTCTTCCTATGATATATAAAATATGTGTAGGAAAAACTCTGAAGTTAGACCCAATAACAAAAAAGGGGTTAACTGACCTGATTACCGATCAGTTAAATTGGCGATATTAGCTGACTACTTTGCCATTTGGCTGGTGTAAATAAAACAATGCGTTTGAATAGTTGAAATTGAAATGGTGCTTTTATTTGATTAAAAAATAAAAACACGGATTTTGCTTGAACGTTTGTTCAAGTCAAACGGTGGATACCTAATTGCTTTACACAATCAAAAATATTACAAATACTAATACATTTTCTTAATAATAAAATTAATTTGGCTTAAAAAACAGATTACCAATTGATGCAAACAAAAGAAGATATCTAATCTATGCGCGAGATCACTAGTTAAATTGCATAGTCAATTATAACATTTTTGTTAACGCTGGTTTCCTTTTTTTTCTAGGAAGCCTTCGCAGTTCACTATTTTATAACTTTAATTTAACCGTGCGAGCGCACAACTGGTTAACGAGATATGATGAAAGTTTTGTACTGCTGAAGCTGTTGTTGTATAGACAAGTATATGATTTATATCTTAGTCTAGCATACCTTTATGTTTAATGGTCTGTTATTGGAGTAAAGATTGCATACCAAAATCACGCGTCAGCAAGTTTGACTATTGGGTTTGCATCTTTAAAACTGGGGTTTGGAGTCCGAAGCAGGACGGGAGAGCAGGCAAGTTACCTTTTAATATCGAGCACATGTAGTACTGGGTCGTTGTCAGGTTTTACAACTTTTGTTGTTAGTATTAGTCACTAACTGGACATCAAAACGGAAAAACAAACACACTTTTTCAACAACCTTTTAACGCGCTCTCTGAACGACGTCCTTTATAAACTTTTCGTTGTCAACTACAAAAAACGTCAACAAAAACATAAACGTCAAACTGGTAACAAAAAAAAACATGTCAACCAAAAACATCTGGTGACTGGTGCGCGCGCAATGCCTCCCTAAACATTTCACGACTTCTATACAGGGTAAAAATTAAAGGGGGTTGGGGAAGTTCCCCAACAATATGAAAAAATGAAAATGTTAAACTACAAATAAAGGAAAAGCCTATTGACAAACTATGAAACCAGATATTAAGTGGAACGTAATCCTAGGTATGCTAATTTCAACTCTCGAGTTGAAATATTTTTTTTCAACTCTAGAGTTGAAATATTTTTTTTTACAAATCAAAGGCTTTTTTAAAAATTCTTTGTGGTCGTAGAAAAAATAGTGTACATTATTCGTGTGAAAGTGATTATTCTAAAACTCGGAGAATTTCCGCACTCGGCTGACGCCTCGTGCTAAATATCTCCTCGTTTGACAAGTATCACTCTCATCACTTGTTATGTAATATACTATTGTTTATACAGGGTGTTCCAAAAAAGTGTGACGTCATAGGGATCTATTTCTTTAGATTACATGCTATATATATTTTTACTTATTTGGATAACTTTTATAGTTGCCTTCATGCCCCTAAAATTTTAATAAAATCGGTTTAGTATTATAGGCCAAAAAAAATTAAACCAAAAAAAAAACAGTTTTGCACCACTGGTTTTAAATTAATAAAAAATAAAAATAATGCCTTAATAGTAAAATTATACAAAGATACTTAATAAATAAGGTCGAACAGTCTCGTTAACCAAGTTTGATTAATACGAATTGTACAGGGTATCCAAAGTTTAGTGTCAAACTTTACAAACTTCAAATCAATTTATTTTTCTTATTTCAGTTGAAACCCCTGTATATTACTCTGTTATTCGATGGAGAATTAAAAATCAAACATTTCTCCTAATTACAAGTTACAACCCTATCGCAATTTCTAACGCATTAAAACTTATTTGCAGAAAACTAATTTTATCAACTATTCCAAGTCATTATTATGAATAAATATCGAAGGTGGCTTTGCAATAACATTTATTGGTATTAACATTTACTAAATTGACAAAAAATAATTCTTTTCGCATGCTTCTAATATAAAAATCATATCTACAAGCTTGTGTTGTTGTATTCCATCACAGAAAATAATATAGCTTAAATAATTAATAATAACCTAACAATATTTGAAACTATATAATAACTAAAGTCAAAATGGGAATTTGTCGTTTTAATGAACTTTAATATTAATAAATTGTTTTGCAAAGCCACCTTCGATATTTATTTATATGAAATAGACTATATAAAATAATATTATTTTATACTTTTATTATCATTTGCGAAGTATATTTTATTTATTCTGTACTTGCTCGTATATGTTTAGCATAAGAAATATAAAACGAGTCGATCTACTCAAAATGCTGTCATCGTCGAGACATATAATCAAGCACTGTCTGGCCCCGCTTAAAAAATCGTTGCCCGCAAGCAAACAATAATATCATTCAGAACATACTTTATTTTTGGGGTTGACACAGGGAACTACACAATGCTGCAAGTTTAGGGGCAATATTGGTAAGTCTCTATTCGTCTTTTTTATTAGAAAATGTTTCGATCACTAAGAAAATTTAGGGAATGGTTACTAGAATTTATATTAACACGCATTAACCCACACTGACTAACTGATTTAACCTAAACCTAACCTACAAAAGTAATTTATGTCCAATAGTAAAAACTGTTTAAAAGAAATATATGTTAAAAGTTAATATTTTAACAGGGCAAACCGTATGGAAAACAGCGCCATCTAGTATCGGGTCGTGGTAGTACAGACGAAGGCCCAACCCGATTGGAACTCTGCACTTGTTACAAAGTAAAGCACGTGTAAATCCTCCAATCCTGGACGGATCTGGCCCGGCACAGACTTTCCGAATTCCTTATGCGTCAGTAACAGAGGGCAATATATCTATTATCTCTTTCGTAAGCGATGAACAGTCTGGCCATACATAGAATTAGCCGGGGTTGGGTCGCGCCAGGGAATTTTCGTGACGTCAGGGAGTTTTTGCATCGTTAGGCGTTATCAGATATTAAATGAATTTTAAATTATTCACTTGTATAAAAAGATTGAATCGTAAAGATAGCTGGGCTGAAAAGTTAAGTTTTATAATCTGTTTTAATAACTTTGTAGGATTATTTCTTTTCTAATAAACCTTGCTAAAAAGAAATTTAAACTATACTTACACCTTAATATTACTATATTGTAGACAGATTCCTCAAGTCAAGATATTTCTAGAAGCTCACCTAAAACAGAAAAAAAATACAAATATTAAAATTTGCACTCTGTCTAGTTATGTAATCTATTAGTAATACAGTACTCAATTTCTAGAAAGTAAGTATAGTTTCTTACTTATATCAACTGTTGTCTCTTAAAACTTAAACAAACTAGTTAATATTCTTTCAAACAACTATTTTCTCCAGTTGGTCAAAGAGAAAGTAAACTGAAAACAATAGTAAATATTTAACTAATACTACTAATGCTAACAGGTGGGCATAACAACAACACCTATCCCGAAGGCACAGAGCACTTAAAATACTATCAACTGTTGTTGCTTGTTGGCCTACTACCAGGCCACTGCCACTTAAGACAACACGTCGAGCAGGAATATACACTAGACCCATTAAATGCAGACTTTGCGGTGAAGAGGACGAAACCGCCTTACATACCGGGTCCGCCAACGTGGCGGGGATGGAAGATTAAATCATTATCGAGGAGCTTATCAAAAATACTAAACCAGCATAAGGTATCGACTTAAAAGCGGCATATTTTAAAAATATTTTACATTATACAGGGTGACTCAAAAAAGTGTGGCGGACTAAACTTGCATTTTTTTAAATGGAACACCCTATATATTATATTATTTTCTAATTCCCTATACAATTCCACGTATATTTTGTATAAAATCTCTAAATTCTCTTGTTCAAATTCAATTCTTTTTGATTAATTGACGTTTAAAATATGGCATTTTTTGACTTTGACAGGCTGTAACATTGGAACGGTTCATCTTAGAGAAAAATGGTTTTCACCTCCCTATCTTAGTTTTTCATTCTCTATCCAAGGAAACCAACCTCCGATTTACCATGTTAAACCGTTAAAACCGTTTTAACGGATATTCCGGATTCCTTGGATAGAGAATGAAAAACTAAGATAGGGAGGTGAAAACCATTTTTCTCTAAGATGAACCGTTCCAATGTTACAGCTTGTCAAAGTCAAAAAATGCCATATTTTAAAAGTTAATTACTCAAAAACAATTGAATTTAGGCATATGACATTTTATACAAAATATACGTGGAATTGTATAGGGAATTAGAAAATAATATAATATATAGGGTGTTCCATTTAAAAAAATGCAAGTTTAGACCGCCACACTTTTTTGAGCCACCCTGTATAATGTAAAATATTTTTAAAAATGCCGCTTTTAAGTCGATACCTTATGCTGGTTTAGTATTTTTGATAAGCTCCTCGATAATGATTTAATCTTCCATCCCCGCCACGTTGGCGGACCCGGTATATATACAACTGCAGAGCACTGACCCAAAGAAGATTCCCGCATGACAAACTTGGTAGAAATCTACTGGATCTTATAAAAGGAACAAATCCTTTCTAGCAAGACAGGGGCGCACAATAAGCTACTAGACTGCAGTGCAAGAAGCTTGGGCCGCACGCCCAACCCTCGCCTTCAACCGCACCCTAAACCAACCAACAAAACAACAAATGATGTAGTTAAGATTAAACACTTTGCTTCAAATTTACAATTATTAAGCTCCTCTATTGTGAAAATAAAAGACAGGAGAGTTCCAGGACTCAAACAACGGCGTGTAAAAATCACTGGATAATTTCAAAAGCGTGTTAGATAAATGAAATTAAGATGGACCCAAGCACGAGAAAAGGACTATTTCACAACTATACTAAATTCAAAGATAATATTTTTGATGTGAAATAGATACTGGTTCGACCAAAACTATAACACGGAGGGCTATCAGAATTTTCACGTGCCTAAAATTAAGGTGGCTTAGGTCATCGCTGGCGCCTCTTTTTCTAGGGCAGCCCAGGCTAACTAAGGTCGCCGTAGTGCAGTGTGGGTAATGCGCCACCTCTGTTTTAAGCCGTCAAGTTAAATAAAATCATATTTATATTCATCGATTTTTTATTAACTTCTTACAACACGCTGCTCTCGATATAAAAGTGATAAGTTACTGACAGTAATTTTGAATATGAAGTGTACTATGTTTATTTTAATTATTAATTTAACGTTTTCAACTTAAGCGAAGCAGTTTGTTAAATTTAGAAAATAGTTTCTTTTGTATTTGTTATGTTGCAAAACTAGTTAAATTTCCCCGGAAAACTGAAACGTATGTAAATACAAAGCACCTTTTGATTTACATAGCGAAACTGGTGTAAGAGTCGGTGCAAAAACATTACTGAACCTTTATCCAGGTTGAAAGTTGCAAATTATTACTGGGAGATTGTAGTTTATGCTTTTAAAGTAATTTGTTTTAACCATAAACTAGTCGTTTGTTCTTTTCTAAGAACTTCTTATGGATCTCGACGTCTTACTCAAACACATAAAAAAAATAGTAGTTTTTATATTGCGTATCACTAAAACCTACTTAAATAAATACAATACTACAGTAGCACTCTCATCTTGTTTATTTGTATCCATCTATTTGCCACGGTATTTCAGGCAGAGGTCTAGCTATTCCACTCTGACCACTGCAAGTTTGAAAGAGGTCAGGGAGTGCTTGGATAGCCAAGTTGCAGTAAGCGACCCCAGAATCAACTCAGCACTTATTGAAGAGTGCCTGAAGGAGACAGACTCTACGATAATAAGGAGGTTAAGTTGGTTTGGCTCTCAGGACGTCGAATGAGCTTGCTAGGTTCGGAGCCGAGACCTCTTTCCAATGACCTGCACCAGCAATATTACTTATCAAGCAACAGGTAGAGGTAGAGTCTACGCTAAAAATAGTTCTACGCCAAGGACTTTATAACGGGACTAGATAAATTTAAGTTGGAGTGGCTCTTAAACAGAAGACGAGGTCCTTAAATCATTAAGAGGGATTTTGACACAGCACTGCGGGCTGACGAAATACATGACGCTAATAGGCGTAAAGGAAGACCCAATAGTTCCTGGGTGTCAGAAAGAGGTGGAGACACCGTTGCACTTCTTGGACACGTGCGAAACCCTGGACCCCTATTCTCCAAACGTAGAAACGTTCACTTCAAGAGTAGGGTGTGTTAAATTTAACTTGTATGATTGATCATATTCTATTAAAAGTAAGGAGAAGTTACTTCTCTTGGTAAAGAGCAGTAGAAGTGATAATAACAGCGAAATAAACATGCGGTGCGGCCAAAATAAAAAAGTGTTCATAAAACGAAGAATCGTTTCCTTTCTCTCAAGAGAAAAAGCACTTCTTCTGAAATACAACCATGTATTTGGATGTGATGCACGAATTAATTTAGACCAGTAAATGATATAGTTTATAGATTATAAGAAACTGCATTTTTTCATTTTAAAGATGAAGATAAAAAGGTTTCTTTTTATTACGGACCAACCAACAATAAAAAACCGTAAAGCTGTCCTCATACGGGGAAACTTAAGAGGAACTCTATTAGCTTAGATACTAGGAGACTGAGCTACTAAATCACTCAGCATGTACATTTGAATGGCGCTATCTAAGTTGCGGCAACTGGGAGACTCGACCACTCGAGTATCCGCGACTCAGCATACTGGTCGCCACGCTGCTCCAGCCTCTGGAGTGACGCAAAATAATAAATACAGAACACATTTTTAAGCTGAAGTTCTATAGTACTATAGTATTAACCGTGTGAGGATGAGAAGAGTAGTCTAGTGGACTAGTCTCCTAGCCTCCACGCTACTACAGTTTCTTTTAAGTTTCCCCGTGCAAGGACTGCCTAACTGGTACAAGCTACTATAAATTTGTGTTCATGATTGTGATTGATGCGTCTTTCTTTTATAAAGAAATGGTTAGAACATTATTCTGCTTACCTCTTGTTTTTGTTACAATCACATGACCAGCAACTAGACTTTATGTATCGGTTCTTATTATAAAAGAGTAATTTATAAAAAAAAGAGTTTACTTTATGGGCTCTCAAAGCAATCTAGGTACACCTTTAATGTTAAATATAAAATATTCACTGCACGGCACAGCTTGTTTAAAATTCGATACTCACCGTTAACTATAATGGAAGTTATTAAAGTTTATTAAGTAATGAAACTTGTTAAAGAAGACAAAGGATCTGCCATGTTTTCGTTGTTTTTGTGCAGTAACTTAATTAAAGGTTTTAACTGTACAAACTTTATTTTAAACCATGCTTGCGTTTTAAGTTCCTGTCTCCCGGAATAACGTGGCTTATTCCAACCTGTGTTTTTATTAGTATTTTAAAGTAGGTTACAAAATAGATCGTTATACTTTTAACTGCAATAACATTTTACTGATGCCCTTGGCAATAATAACTCAGGTGTTTCCAAGAATCAAAGACAGGGCTGGATTATAAGATGTCATTGAATATAATTAACAATTTTGTTTTTTCTTCCGAGGTCCCGTCCGTGCGCTGGAAGCACTTAGGCCAGGTTTGACCCGTTATGCTCACCCTGTTTGGTTATTCACCCACGCCCTGATCCCAGTTTCTTGCTCTAGTGTAGGTCAATATTTAATTGATAACTTTTTTCTTTTTCTAAGGGCCCGTCCGGGCACCGGATGCACTTAGGCCAGGTTTGGCCCATTGTGGTTACCCTGCTTGGTTGTTACACCCACTCCGTGATCCCAGTTTATTGTTCTAGTTTGTGTAGGTCAAAATTTTGTTGATTATAATTGACTTTTTTTTTTCTTCTTCTGAGGACCCGTCCGGGCACCGGATACACTTAGGCCAGGTTTGGCCCATTGTGGTTACCCTGTTTGGTTATTACACCCACTCCGTGATCCCAGTTTCTTGCACTAGTTTGTGTAAGTCAAAATTTTATTAATTATAATTGACAATATACAGGGTGATCCCTAAGTTGATACTTCCTTTTTAGCTGTGTATAGAAGGCATTAAAATAAACAACATTTTCAAATACCTTTTTTCAAAAAACTCCAAAATAAGGTACTCACATTCATTTATTACACTATGGATCGAATACGGTTCTGCCTAACTTGCCCGTTGAATAACATTAAGAAAACTTCTGGGTGTAGGATGAGCCCGCAAGGGAAAGCGTTCTGCGTATAATCTCGAAGCAGCGGCCGCACTTTGACGACACTCACCGTAAATTGGCATCATATCTACTTGTTCATTGTTTTAAAATGTTACAATTTTTACGTGTCACCAATTTAAAATTAACTTGCGTCAGAAAAACACACTGCAGCGTATTGCCAAATAACCCACCACCGACCCGTAAATTGCATGATTTATAAGAGATAAGACAAACAACATCAAGTATAGCAGGCTAAGTTTTGATGACCAGGCCCGCACTTAGGTTTTTTACTTCTGTATCTCGCCTATTTTTAAGTTTTTTGAAAAACGGTATTTGAAAATGTTGTTTTTTTTAGTGCCTTCTATACGCAGCTCAAAAAGAAGTATCAACTTAGAAATCACCTTGTATATATGATAGTTCACTACTCATCTACCTACTCCTAAAAGTAGGTTATACAAAATTAATTTTTTATTTTGATTCTTGCTTTATGCAGTACCTACCGTCATTAATAAAATGTATAGAAAGTGTTCAACATCCATTAGACTCCACTCCATTGTATAAAAAAAGTTGTAATTATATTGGGTTTAAAGAAAACCCATAATATCGCAGGTCCTTTGTCTTCTTCTACAAGTTTTATTACTTAATAAAGTTTTAATAACTTTCATCACATAAAAGGGCAAGTATCGAAATTTAAAACAGGTGGCGTTATGAATATTTTAAACCTTTGATAAAAGTACCCAGAAATTTTCAGTCTAAAACGCCCTATAAAATAAATCTGAACTTTTAAGGGTTAATTTAAGTTTAGCAAACAAAAATATTTTGTTATTTAAAGCCAAAGTTCATGAGTTAGTTGAAAATATTAAGGGGGATCGGCATCGTTTTTACACGGGCTGTCTAAAAAATCTAAAATATTGCGAATATTTATAAAACTACTGATTATATATTTTTTTTAATTTGGCACATCCATATACAGTGCCCACTCTCAACGCAGGATTCCAACTAATCAATTTTGTAATATTTTTCATAAACAGAGTTATAAGGGGGCATTAAATCGATTTTTAAAATTATTTTAAATTATACAGGGTGTCTCAAATAGTCAACTAGACTCCAGGACGACCCCTTTCATAGACCTATTTATTACAGACTTCCAATTTATTTGCAAAATAAGCCAAATTAAACACTAAAATAAGTTATGTAACAAATTATGCAAATAAATTGGAAAATACACGAACTGACGGACAAGACAGTAGCCCCATTTTCTATACCACTCCCAACCTTGATAATTTCTAACTTTTAGTCAAGTCATAAGACAAAAACTTCGCTACGCACGTACCTGAGTAATTAAAGCTGTTTTTTTCGAACCGTTTTTCCAGTGAAACAAGCTTAACATTTTTATCACAAAAGTAACCATTAAATACCAAATAAATTTAAGCATAAGCAAAATTGAATTCTTTCATGGCGGTAAAAGATTGCTGGAACTGGCCGAATAAAATGCGATTAAAAACAGGAACTTCTCTTACCAGGGTTAAGACAAACCCCAGCGGGGCGTTGCCTCGTTGCTGTGTCCTGGTTAGTGCGACTAACCAGCAGTACTTAGTTTAAGATATTATGTTATGTAATAACAATAATATTAGTTAGTAAGGAAACCTGAAATGGCATTTTCAGATTTTGACAGACTCTAGCATTGGAAAGGTTTGGAGAAAAATGGTTTTCGCGTTAGTCTCTTTGTCTCTATCTAAAACTCACATTGGATAAATAATAAAGAACTAAGATAGGGAGGTAAAAACAATTTTTCTCTATAGGATGCGCCGTTCCAATGCTACAGTCCGGGTTCGATCCCCGGAGTAGGCATACGCACAAAAAAAAGTATGTCCGAAATTTAGTAGGTTTAAGAATGCAGGGAAGAGTGTAAAATGTATCATCTCTTAACCCATCCCATTCACGCCGGTAACCAGGCCGTATGAGATCGGACATCTCGTGGGGTGCGGAAAAAGGTACACACTCCCCAATTGGTAGGACATACAATGGCAAAAAATCAAGGGTTGATAGACCTTGGGGGGTGTCGCATGACTGAGGATCGTGGTTTGGAACCCACGTTAAGCTGTAGGTCCCTTTGGGAATAGCCCTGGCTGCGAACGAAGAGGAAAAAATTTACACACCGAAAAAAAAAGTCATTAAAATTATAAATATTCCTAATAAAAGGTTTTTCAAATGTTAATGTTAAATTGTATAAGTATATTTCTTGAACTGTTAAAGTCATTGTTCTTTATTACAAGTCACAACACTCATAGGTACACGTCAAGAACACACATAAACCTACTAAATAAGGGTTAAGGACATACTACAGGCGATTCGGCATTCCTAATGTAACAAAAGGTTTATGCAAATGTTTCAAATACAATTTGCCTATTTTGTAATAAGTTTCTCTTTGTCTAACGCAAAGTTTTGATTAAAATGGCATGATTCACGAAGCTATGCGCCTATGTTTCCATAAATGCCTATTGAACGTGATTGAATCATTGATGCCGATTAAACGCGAATTGTGCCGAAGTCGACGACGGATTTGTTTTTTTTCCGTCTCTTTTTACCTTCCGGGAGCGTGTATGTCTATTTCGTTCTTCAATATAATAAATTAATAAGGCAAACCGTGATCTAAACAAAAAAACCGCCGAGCGGAGCGGTTCGATCCATATTGGGGAATTTTCGCATGACACTCTTTGGAGTATTTGCATTTTTTAAAGGATAATTATTTTTATTTGTTTTGAAAAATAAATTAATTAGGTGGATCATGGACCAAATGACCTTAAGTGCAAGCCGCCCCTAATGTTTACAATTTATGTGCTTAAAGTTCAAATTACGATTTCGTATTGCGGTTTATCACAGCCTAGGAATGCCGCAGAAATTTCATATTGGCATAAGCAAGTGGCATAGTCAATAAAGGTGAGAAGGTTGCAAATTGTAAGTGCCGAAGTGAGGAATGCAGCACCGTAAATTTGAATTTAGCGTTTTGTCGAAGGATTCCTGGGAAACAAAATATGCACGGGGGCAAATTTATAATACAATATAATATTTATTATAATTTCCAGTAGTATATAGGACCATAATCCAGGATGATACCGTTTACAATAAAATTTTAGAAAGGTGTAGAGTAATAAAATGGGAAATTCCGTCCAGTTCGGCTCAATTTCGGTGTCGGCCATAATAACTACCAAATTAACCAAAGAAAAAATAAGATAATTTGATAAAGAAGGAACTATTAGCTATAGCAAATTTATACAAACATCGTTTTATGAATTATGCCGTGAAAGATATAGCTAAAAAACATTGTGTAACTGTACTGCGCACACCGCCATATCATTGCGAACTAAATCCGCAAGTAAAAGGATTTGTAGCAAGACACAACACGGTATTCAAAATGGAAGACGTTAAATTATTGTTTGATCATGCCAGTAAGGAAGTGGCACCAGAGAGAACTGGCGAAAAGCAGTCCATCATGTCATTAAAGAAGAGGAAAAAATGTGGGATCTTGACCACCTGATCGATCGGAACGTTGACCCGTTAATTAAAACGTCAAGAAGAGATGACAGTTCCTCATATGACGAAGAAAGTTATGATTTTTTATAAGTCTGTTAATGTATTTTTTGTATATTGTATTTTTTTATGTTTAATTAAAAATAAGTGTACCTAATGCTATGTACATAATGTTCGCCTTTGTCACTTCATTTTCAGTGTTTGTGAATGGATAACAATAGGCAAAACCCATAAATTGACCCAAACCCGGGTGGTACTACCTGCACTCGATGAAAATAAATAATTTTGCCATGAAATCAATGCCAAATTATGAAAGTGGCTTAAATATTCGTTGGGTCACTCTGTAGTTCCTTTGCATACCTAATGAGTTTTTATTACTTTACACCTTTCTGAAATAGCCTATAGTAGGTATTCATCTGAAGACGACTGGGGATACTTACCAGTTAAAAGGTTAAAATTTAAAACAAATAAAGTCCAAAACTCTTCTACATTCAGCAATATATTTGTTATACATATTGTTAAGTTTTGACGGTGACTACTTAATTTTTTTTATTATAATACGTGCTCTAAAACAACACTCATTTTCGTAGAAATTCAAGATAATAAAGCCGTTAAAGTTGTTTTCGAAGAGCAGCAATAAAGATAATGGACTCGAGAGAACTTCCTTCCGAATTAATTAGATGAAATGCGGCATGCACTTTATGTTTGCACGAACTTAAGTCCGAGAGCTGTTAATTATGAATTCGACGTGTGCCGCAGACGGGAAGTTGTTTGTTGAATATGGAAAATGGTTTCTTGGGAAATTCCTATATAATTTTGAAATTAGAAGTCTGGAAAATTGCAAATATTTCAAAAATTATCTTAAAAATGACTTGGTATTTTGTACTAATTTTACTAAAAATATTTTTTCTTGGTTACATTTACCAAAAAATAATGCCATTAGAACAAATAAAATATCTTGTTTTCATATTAATTGGCAGAAATAAAAAATTTTTTTAGCTGAATTTGACTATTTAAATGTTACATGCAGATTCCTACAAACTTGTATTTATCAATTAGGCTCAACAGTAATAACACTTTATGAATTTATAGTCCCTACTATTTTGTTAATTTTGATTAAGATAATTCTTAGTTACCAGAACTAACTTTTCTTTTCAAGTGATAATATTTTTCATATGTACCGGGTGGTCAACTAAGAATGACCGCCGGCCATATCTCAGAAACTAGTAATCGTACAGCATCCGGGTAAATTTTTTTATGACAAAAGTGCTCAAGGGAAAATGCTGAAAATTATTTTTAAGGTCCGCATTTTACCGCAAGAGGGCGTAATTGAAAAGTAAATTTTAAAATTTTACATCTCCGAAAATTCCACATTAAGGTATATCTTTGATAACACCATTAAAAAGCTTGGACAATTATGCATCATTTTGGTTTTATGCTCATTGGCGTACCGACTTTAATAAGAAGGGGGAAGCTGTAGAAAGTGTAATCAGTTAAATCGCTGTAACTTTTAAACGATTTATCCGATTTTGGCAAACTAAAGACTGTTTGGAAGAGAAATGTATGCACTTTCACCAGTCGTATTTAGTTGTCCATAATAGTTCTCAAAACAAAATGCTAGAGGGCGCAATTTGCAATAATAACACATTTTTTGATTTTACTCTGAAAAAATAAATCATACGGTATAATTATGATACCATAATCGAAAAGTAGAATAATTTTTACAACTTTAAATGAAGAAGCGATTATATATTTTTTAGAAAAAAAGTGGTACGCCACTGATATTTTTCCATGTGGATATTATTTCTGATTAGCATTTTTTTTGAGAACTATTATGGAAAACTAAATACGATTGGTAAAAGTGCATACATTTCTCTTCCAAACAGTCTTGAGTTTGCTAAAATCGGATAAATCCTTTAAAAGTTACAGCGATTTAACTGATTACCCTTTCAACAGCTTTCCCCCTTCTTATTAAAGTCGGTACGCCAATGAGCATAAAACCAAAATGATGCATAATTGTACAAGCTTTATAATGGTGTTATCAAAGATATACCTTAATGTGTTAATTTTCGGAGATATGTAAAATTTTAAAATTTACTTTTCAATTACGCCCTCTTGCGGCAAAATGCGGAACTTAAAAATAATTTCCAGCATTTTCTCTTGGGCACTTTTGTCATAAAAAAATTTACCCGAATGCTGTACGATTACTAGTTTCTGAGATATGGCCGCCGGTCATTCTTAGTTGACCACCCGGTATAACTACCGTCATTGCTGTTATGGCCACTTTACTATATTCAGACAGAGACGGTTGACGATGGCAACATTGAGGATAGAAGTAGTAGTACGGAAGAATGTCGTGTCCATTTTTTCGTGTTTTTAAGGCAATAATTGGCCATTTTCATGGCCGTGCCCGTGTGGAAAATGGATGTGACAATATTTGGTGTAATTTGTTTGTGTTTATTGTCTTTCTTGTGTACGTTCTAATTGTCAGGAGAAAGTTAAATCATAATTAAGTAAATATTTTATTTTTTATCATTGCAGTTGTACATTAGAAAGTTTAAATGAGCTTTTTATAATGCATGGCAAGGTCAGACCTTCTGGGCTTGTCGGGCAGTTCGGTTTCGATTGACGGGCCGGACCGGGCCGCGTTGAAAAATTTTGACTCGGGCTGGGTCTGGTCGTGGAATTCCGGCCCGTGCAGAACTCTTACCAGAGGACCAGTCACAGCGAATGAAATTTTTAAATTGGTTTATGCTTAATTTTCCTAATCATGAAAACGTATTTAATAGAGATCATCAAATGATGAATAAGATATCAAGATCAAGATTATATCTACTTTTTGATTAAGTAAATGAATAGTATTCTGTAAACATAATTACCGCTCGGGAATAACATATTATTTTAACCTAAAACTCTTTATTAACACAACAAATGAGAGTTTCAGTTCAACTTCACTTCAATTAATTAATTGTTGAGCTTATAATGAAACATTTAGCGACAACGCCGAACATCGGTCATTATTTTAGAATGTGTTTTCCGGGTAACATATTAAGGGCGGGATTTTCCACCTCTCGACAAATAAATCATCAAATTAAATCAAAATGTTTTGCATTCCTCGCGTTCCTGCTTGCAAGGTGCATCGTTCTCACCTTTATTAACCGAGTCTTTTGTTTAAGTCAATTCAGAATTTCTGCGGCATTCCGGCGTTGAACAAATGGCTTTATGTAACCTTTGAGTTACGGTGAGATAATGCTGATATGTAATATGTATAGTGTTACTACACCGGGTGATATTGCTAAATTAAATTCTGAATATCTGAATATAATAGTACCTTAAAAAGTAACGACCTTATTTTATACAGGATGTCAGGAAAAAACCTTAGGAAAAATTATATGGATGTCAGAAATCTGGCTGGTACACCGATAGAGTACACGGAGCAAACTGGCAATTTTATAACTCATTGTAAAATATTTTTTCTCTCCCACAGGAAAATTTGCTATTTCCTTTACACTTAAGTGGCGAGTAAAGTAGACTATTCCAGTTAACTGTGCGGCAAAATTTCATAACAATCCTAGTTATGAAACTGACCAATCACAGTAGTCAAGAAGACAAATTTACATGTTGTTCTTAAAAGTACTGACCAATCACAGTATATTATTTTTACTGAGGCTCCGCCTTCTTTTTTAAGACACTAAATTATATAATTTAAATGTATATGGTATTAATTTGTTCAATATAACAAAATCTATACGCATTTATAATAGATTTATCAATAATGCAACCTGCTGAATGTGCATAGAAAATTTATTTCATGTAGCATCATTATTCAGTTGGTTTTACGATAATTAACTAAACGCTTCTATAGTCGATACGCTAGAGCGTTTTACTATAGATCCAATAGTCGTGAGTTTGAGTGCGGCAACCTGCAAACTTTATTTTACATTTTTTAGCATAAGGTTTGTAATTTTGGTCGTAGAAAAAATATACTGTTCAATTCGAGTGGATTGTCTATATCGCACTCCGCCTACGGCGTCGTGCTCAATTTACTTTCTTGTGTGATATAGACATCATATCCACTCTTGTTGTACAAACTACTATTTAGTATTCTATATAGGAATTATCATAAAATACAGCATCACATTTTGTTACCTACCTGGTAATATTAAATATAATTTTATAGAAAAGAAATACTCTGTACAACAGGGTAGAACTCCTATGGGTACCTGGTCCCCCATAGATAGCGGGCAACAAAAACACACATGAACTGGCTAGAGCCGGATCATCTCAAAAACTCAGGGGCCGTGAATCCGCCCTTGGCATATCAAAACAGGCAACCAAAGCAACATCAGACAGGTGTACCAGGATACCTGGGCAAAGCCAAGCGAGGGCTACAATTGGGAAACCCACAAAAAACTCTCAACTGGAATGTTATTTTTAACGCGTACCAAGCTAAAACAAGTGGTTGGCCTACTTACAAGCCACTGCCACTTAAGAAAACACCTACGACGAATGTGAATTTACAATTAATCCATTAAATATAGACATTGCGGCAAAGAGGACGAAACCGCCTTACATATTATCTACAACTGCGAAACACTGACCCGAGGAAGATTCAAAATCTTCAGAGGAATCCAATGTGGTGAGAACCTCCCGCATGACAGTTTTTATTCTTAACATCCGTCAACCCGCCATTTTCATTTTATATTTGTTTATTTATGCCGGTCGGTTCAGTTTTGCAGTCTCTAACAAAGAAATTGTGTGTAGTGTATTTGTAATTGGTTTTGACTTTTAAGTAGCCTGGTGACACTTTTTATGGGAGATATGAAAATATGCGACATCACGGAAAGCTTCAGACTATTCACTTAAGTTCAAGTGTCAAAACGACAATGTTTTTTTAAACGTTGAAAGTTTAAAAAGTGAAATCAATTAGTGAAAATTACACAGAGAGTTTCTGCTTTGACTAGCCGATAATTAATGTTTGTACACTTCCTCCTGACATAAACTTACCTAGTTCCAAATTATTGCCACCTATGCCATTTATTTCACTCCGGAATGCACTGGAAATTCCAATTTTACTCGAGCAAACGACGACGGGGTTAATAAAGGTGAGAAAGTTGCAAGTTGCAAGAGAAGACGTGTCAGTCGTAAAGCACTGGATTTAATTTCGTAATTATTTGAAGAAAATTAACCTAAATGTTGCTAAATTAAGATTTTAACAGGATTTAATTAGGGAATCCAAATCACGTGATTTATTATGTCGGTTGGATGGCAAAGAGCGTTGAGTCACATTAAATGCCACCAGTAATATTATTTTTGTTGTCACGTGTACCAATTACAATGCAGTATTTGCCATCCAGCCGTCATTTTGACACATCGTTGGATTGCCTAATTGGTGGCTTTTTTTACTGATAAAATCCAAAAAACCAAAATGTAATATAATATCTCAAGCGGTATTCGAGGTTTTTGATAAAAAACCAGGAAACAAAGCATTTTAGGACATATATGCGTATACCGGGTGTTGCATCGTCGAGCGGGACATAGGAAATCCCATGTTATTTTAAATGGGGTCAATTATTGGCTTCCCTAATTATTTTAGAGAAAAATTCTATTTAGGTTAATTAAATAGCACTAAAACCCACATTCAAAAGAATAACTTTAGATATTTTTGATGAGCCCGTTTAGGGGTTATCGCCAATTTCTTTTTAACTATTTCTCCTTTTTATAGCCCCATATTTGCGGGCACCAGTCAAGGTAAAAGATGACTGTCAAATAAAGTTGTCATTTTGAAATGTATGCTTTATTGTTATAAAAACTCGTACATTGAAAATATTAAAGGTGTATTTATGAGTACAAATTAATCTGAATAAAACTAAAATAAAGTATCCAATTACAAAGTTAATTATGACATTTTACATGTTTCAATATTTTACTAAGTAATAGGTAGGTACTATTAAATTGTTAGAACTTTAGGATTTAAGAAGATGTTCAAATATTCCTCCATTGACTGCTAGACAATAACCAAGGCGATCATAAAATTCTCTTCTTACATTCGCTAGTTGGTAAACTGAAATTCTATTGCATTCGACAGAAATAGCATTTTTTTACTCGTCTAGATTTGGGTATTTTTTATCTTTGTATATCCTGTTTTTTAAATGGCCCCAGAGAAAGAAATCATTTTGCGATAAATCAGGAGACCTGGCTGGCCAATTTACTGTATGATTTAAGCCAATAACATTGCCATTAAAAGCACGGTTTAAATATTCCCGGACAGCCAGGGTACTATGTGCCGGGCAGCCATCCATTTGGAACCAACCTTCCTGATTTTTCCTGGCGGCATCATGTAAAGTAGGTAAAATATGATCTTCAAGTAGTTCCAAAAAATATTCTGCATTTAAATTTCGTGTAAGAAATATTGGCCCGATAATATTTTCTCCGAAAATCCCAGCCCAAACATTAACTTTTTGTGGATATGGCGTCCTTGTTTCGACAAACTTGTGTTGGTTTTCTTTGCTCCAATATCGATAATTTTGAACATTGGGTTCATTGTTTAAGGTAAATGTGCATTCGTCAGTGAAACAAATGTTTTTTAAAAATTCCCTATCCATGTTTGCTCTTTTAATCATACCAAAACATCGTCGTATTTTGTCCCTATCTCTTAGCTCTTGGTGCTTTTCATAATTGTATGAATAATATTTATGTCGTTTCAAAGCTCGTAACACTGTGGTGTGATCTAATCCTATGTCATCCTCAAGTTTCCTTGTGCTGATCTTCCCATCATATTCTTCCACGCACAATAAAACTTGCAAGTCCCTATCATTTCTTACATCTCTTCTTTGTTCCTGCCTTTGCAAGTCCCTATCATTTCTTGCATCACTTCTTTGTTCCTGCCTTTCTTTACATCTGCAGTTATTTATTACAGTGCCTTTGGTCTCAAATTTCTTGATAGTCCTTTCGACTGTAGATTTTGCAGGTATCGGTCTATTCGGATACAGAGCAGCAAACATGTCTGACACATTTTAATAAGTATTTCCCTGATAATACCATTTAATCATCAATATTTTTTCTTCAGAAGTGTAATTCATGGCTAATATTTTCGATGTACGAGTTTTTATAACAATAAAGCACACATTTCAAAATGACAACTTTATTTGACAGTAATCTTTTACCTTGACTGGTGCCCGCAAATACGGGGCCATAAAAAGGAGAAATAGTTAAAAAGAAATCGGCGATAACAAGTAAACGGGCTCATCAAAAATATCTAAAGTTATTCTTTTGAATGTGGGGTTTAGTGCTCTTTAATAAACCTAAATAGAATTTTTCTCTAAAATAATTAGGGAAGCCAATAATTGACCCCATTTAAAATTACATGGGATTTCCTATGTCCCGCTCGACGATGCAACACCCGGTATAAATTTTTCGACTTAAAATTGGTCCAGAAATCACCCATTAAAATAAGCACATATCATTAAGTAACACCCTGTATATAAAAGGCAATAAAGTAGTAGAGTTTAGTGTCCGTATAAGTAAAGTAAAAAGATAGTTTTTAGCGGCATGCGAACAAAGTAGTACATCTATCTTTTGCATTAAAGTACACAGGGACGCCAAAGGTAATGGGTTCCCTGGGGCATAGGTAGACAATGACAGGCTGTTTTGTCCTTGTTAGGACTCACCAGAAAGCCAAAACCTGTAAGCATATCCCAACAGCGAAAATATGCTTTCAAGATATTTTTAAGAAAAAATATATGATGAAAACCTAGTATCGTTATCTATAGGGACCAACTCAATGCAAAAGATAGCCATCAGACGTGAAAACATAGAACAATGAACCAAGTACGGTGGCCAACACATCCAGTCTGGGAAACGTTTTTGCGCATCCCCATACTTTTTCTACGGGTTTGTAGATTCAAATATAGATCGCGCTGCAGTAGCCCACTGGGGTGCCGCACTAATCCTTATTACAATGCCGTGTTAAGTAAAATAGAAATAACGTTTTTAGCGGCAGGCGGACAATAATAGATTCACTACTTTGCTGCTAAAAACTTTCTTTCTATAAAAGGCAATGTTTGTCCAGAAATGTTTACCCACATCCAGATGTCTTGGAGTAGAAATGAAATTTAGTATGTGGGCTAAAGTTACATCTCTAAAATAGAGTAGGTCCAATATAACTAAATATTTATCAAGTTTTTTTCTTGTAGTGTAGGACAGACTTTAGAATGCTTAACTGTAAAAATACATCAATTATTGTCAAAAGTAAAAATCCTCTTAATGGACATCAATAATATCAAAAAACATTCCATAAGAAGTCTTACCAAATTTACTTTTAACCAGATTAAAAAAAAAACACTCTCCGCGGCGGAAAAACAAACAAGCATCGAATTTCTGATTAATGAGCCCCAGTTAAAGTTCGAACAAACAAGCTGCTTAAGCAAAGTGAATACGTTTAGCCTAATTGGATAAAAAAAAAGTTCATTAAGAGAATTAAATAACTTTTTTGCAGCATCGTTATAATTACAGAAAATACATTTTTTTACGACTGGACTCGGTAAAACAAGGGGAGGGGAGGCAAAAAAAATTCTTCTTACACAACTAAATAGTATCCTTCTAAAGATTGGACACGGGGGAGGAATAGGAATACATATAATTAAAGCACTTAAATTATTAATAAGATATATTACAATACAGTACAAATAAAGTATATAATATGTGAAATAGCAGTTAAAATTAGTAAAACCTGTTAAAAAAAGACAATCGACGGATAATTAATAACGACGATACAAACAACGGTGTATGGTAAGGTAAAAAGACAAAAGAAAGACTCACCTCACAAAATACAAAGATCTTGGCAAGTTCAATTCAGAGCATAACCTGCTTCAGAATTCGCGAAATGAGTTGGAGTAAGAGTGTATATCTTTATTTTTCAAAAACTGTAGTTCATTTTCTTTTATGTACATTATCAGACTATTATGTACATTATCAGACTAAAGATGTACATACTGGGCAGGGGCAGACTGCGTTTTTTTATATATACTGTCTCGAGAATGGGCATAGTTCATACATCTTAATTAATTTATTTATGGACAACAAAATCTCTGTTTAAGTAAGCTCTGATAATCCCCAGAAAATGAGTCCGTATTGGACGACACATTGAACAAGCACAAAATATAGAGTTCTTACTATATTGGATGTTACTGTGTCTCTAAGCATTCTTACAAGCTAGCATGTGCTGCTAAGTTTAATGCTTATTGAATTGAGGTGTTTTTCCCCTATCTGTGACCTGTATCCACTATCCCCGTATTTTTATTATTATCCTGGATTGGAATCTGTTGTTGTTAAGTTTTTGGGTACGAACTTCACACATTGTGTCTTGCTGACATTTAGTTTGAGATAATTGTTTTCACACCAGGAGATAAATTCCTCCGATGCAGTATTTCCTTTGTGGATTTTCGTGCGCTATGATGAAGTTAGTGTCGTCTGCATAGATAATGGTCCTATTTGAAATTGAGCAAGAGGTTATAAGGTCATTTATAAAGATTAGGAACAGTGTTGGAGATAGGATGGACCCTTGCGGGATACCGCGACTGGTTAAAAGGGTGGTAGATTTGTTACCTTCAATCATGACAGTTTGTATTCGATTCGACAGATAAGAGCTAGCCCAGTCATGTGAATTGCCACGAATTCCCACTTTGTACAGTTTTTCCAGGAGAATGGAATGATCCAATAGTTCAAATGCTCGGCTTAAATTATTAAGTAAATCGTACATAAAGTCCAGACAGTCAAGTATTGCGATGTTGGTAGACTTTTTTCCTCTAAATCCGTGTTGGACTTCGGTTAAAATTTTATTTTGCTCTAAAAAATTGACTAGGCGTTTGTTAAACGCAACAAATGAACTGCAGAATTCCATTTTATTATACCTGGTAACATAAAATTATATTAATGTTATTCATGTACCATCATCATGAATTATGTTATAAAGACACTCTATTTTTAATAAGTATAGTACAATATATTTTTTACTACAAAATGGACTTTTATTTAAATATCTACGTTTTAAACAGTTAATAGAATAGTGCCTAAGTACCTATTTGTTCTCCCCAATTTACCTACTACACGATGAGATGTCTTTCCCCGATTTACCTGTATCTTTTTTTGACCATCAAATATTTTATTGCTCTTTCTCCCCAACTTACCTTCCACCCCGTCAAAATTTTCTCAACTTGTAAATAAACTCACAAGCCGCGCCTGCTGGAGAGTCACAGACATAATTTTTAAACTTCTTAAAAAATGGCATAAAATAATTCCAAAAGCAAAATAGATACAGACAAGGTATTCGTTCTCAGTCAAAATGAAATTCTTCTTCTCACATTTATTTTTTTATTTTTCCAAACGTGACTGACGTTCCCTTAGGCCCGTAAACTTCTTAAGAACTCTATTTCCTGCTAAAAATGCACATACGTTTCCCAAATACTTGTCGGCCGGCCGAAGCTCTGCCAATATGGGATTCCAATAAGTTTCGTCACATTACTATGCGGAGCACGTCGTTTCCGAAATGGTATGTTCTGTGTGGATGTACTTATTTCTTAAGGATGGACGTGAAGTAAACAACATAGAATAATTATTATTGGATTTGGATACTTGGAATGTTTTCATTGCAATAACAAAAATAGTATATTAATAACCACGGTTTAGACAGCTATTATTATTGCCTGAGCGTCGAGTCGCTTCGCTCCTAGAGATTTAAGACTCGGTGGCAATAATAATATAGCCGTCCAAACGAGGGTTAATATAATGTTTTTACTACTTACACATTTGGAAAATACTTATTTTTACTATATTAATAATTATAAAAAATGTAGTTATATATTTAAAAGATTGCTTCTGTAACTTTTTCAATCAAGTGACCTGTTCGTTGGAATTGGCACGATAATTTATTTTTGTCTTGTCAGATGAGTAGGGATAGATGAAGCGTTTAACGAAAATTCCACAGGTCCCTACTGCACATGCAGCTGTGCACAGGCGTATGTCGTCTGTTATACGTCATCTGCTAAAACAGCTCTGTTTAAAATAGCCCAAACAGCTAAAACAGCTCTGTTTCCAGCTGTTTGGGCTGTTTTAAACAGAGCAGATGACGTGTGTCGACATACGCCTGCGCACTGCTGGCGCATGCGCAGTGGGGACCTGTGAAATTGGTGTTGAATTCTCCATCTATCCCTACTCAGGTGGCTTTGTTAACGTCAAATTAAGATTAGCGTAGATTACGATTGTTGAGTTATTTATCGATATATCAAGCTGTCGATATTTAAAACAAAATTATTAAAGTGACAAAGTCCGCTTTCTAATTAAAGTATTGTGACATTGCTCATTTTAAGTTAAATTACGATCCGAGAACTCCTAATGAATATGACACATTATTTTTTCGCATAGTCTACATTTTTGACCTACACTATCGAAACTTTACAACATCGAACATCTCTAAGAACCTTATATGTAAAGTCAAGTTACCTGCCTTCAAATAGATTGTTTTCATTATTAACTATGGTCAATAATGAGTGTCAAGGTAGAGAAAATCGATTTTTAAGCATACTAATAGGTCTATTATAATGGCCATTTTATAGGTTAATATTGAAAAAACTATTTTATTGATTATTTTATTTTTTATTATCATTTCCGTTAACATTAATGTCCTTGCTCTGCAATATTTCAAAAATTAAAATTAAATCTGCAACCTCGTTACATAAGAAACCATGTTTATGGATGCGTCATTAAGATCGCTTAGTTTAACATTAACCCAAGCTTAAACTTCATTTTGACAACCAATAAGAACGTAAAGTGGTTGTCAAAATAAAGTTTAAGCTTGGTTCAACATTAAACTAAGTTTATTAAGTCGTAATTGTACAACCGGGCCTTAGAAAAATGCATTGCAACAATTAGTTTATTTTACTTTCGGTGAAGAACTTTTAAAAAAAAAAGTCAAGTTATAGCGAGACCAACCTTGTTTAACAGAGAATTTCTTCAAAGCACAAAGCATGGATCTAATATATTCACATCCTCGTCTCTATATTCGTAAGCGAGACACATGTAAAGCAATTCCTTTGACTGATGCACGTCGCTCTGACGTAGCTCTGCATATAAAACAGAGAAACTCTAGCGTCTTCGCCATGGCTGGGCACAAACTTGTGTGTTGCCAGGTTGTAGTGAAAATATAACGAAAGATGTAATTTCGAGTCTTCGTAATATAAGAGCACATTCTTAAAGAACTTGAAAGAACTGACTTTTTCTTATAAAGTATAACGTATAACGTAGAAGTACAAGTTACGAACAGTTACTTTTTTGGCATCTTTTTTCTCTCTCTCCCTTCAATACACCATATGGGATATTACTGAGTGATATATAGATGGTAAACTGGCAGGTCATCTTCAACTAACATACATAAGCACTTTTTAGATAAGGATATATACATTTGAAACTTCTGTATGGAGAATATCTTCATTTGATCGTTTCCCGAAGTGTCATGTTCTAAACCACTAAACATTCATATGGACCATATCGATTGTACAAGGCATACGGCCTTACATACGTTTTTTCAATTTCTCCAATTTGTCTTAATAATTTTTAACTCCTAAATAATCTTTATAAAGTGAAGGTCCTTTACTCCATTTTAATATCCAAATTTCTTGTTTTTCTTCATCAGATTCATTTCCATTTTCTGTAAGTTCCAAATCATCCTGCTCTTTAGTGGTGAAAATATCTGCTCCTCCCGGTACTACGGTAATACCACATATATACATACACTATATTGCCAATACAAACAACCGCACGAAGCTAGAAGATACCCATCGTGCGATTCAATATAACCTGAACTTGGGTCCGTGGCGCTTGCGCAGTAGGGAAAAAATTAGGCAACCGACACGATATCTAACAGAACCGGCTCGGTATGGTTCTTTTTTGCACGAATCGCGGTTCAATACCAGGAATAAGGTGTTGCAGGTATATAAAATATTGGTTACTTAGTTGTATTTAACCATAAACTGTACACACCCGAACTAACGGGTGAATTTAAATAAAAGCTTGTAAAAATATTTTGAAAGTCGGTCCTGTCAAATGTTTACACCAAGAAACAAATTTACGAGCTGCGCAAACTCAACTGACCCTGACCATCTGCCTACAGTGTTGTCATCATTGAATTATGGTATTAGCAATATAGTCTATGTATATATGTGGGTAATGCCCATTACATCATTATTTATATCATCTTCTTTGGTTAACTCGTCGACTTCTGGTGGTAATGTTAAAATATCAGCACTAATTTTAATAGAATACAGCTTAGCCGTAACCAATCCGCTATAAATCTAAGATTGACATAAACAAGTCAACAAGTGTGGAACTACAAGACCTTTCAGTCATTGGGTTAATTAAAGACGCGAGTGGAGCATTTGGCAACGTAGCGCAGTTTGTACCATTTCAGTACAATTTATGACTGCCAATCATTAGACCAAAGTTACAAAACAGAGGAACGCCGGCATTTGCGTGGATTTATTTACGATTTGTACCGGACGGTTAACTCGGAAACGTTGAGGAACTAACGTGACGTCATTTATCAAGGGTTTTGCTAGAAAACGTTTGCTACAGTGCATGGCATTTGTAAGAAAGCTTGTATATTAATATACGTATATTCGTCTAAAATATTGAGAGCTAGACTCCAACATATTATTATTTTAACTACAGAGTGTTAGGGAAATTCATGCAATATATCTAAATATATGACTTCTGGGTTGCATCCTTGACATGTCATTGTCACGCTACGTCCCGGAACCGAATTCAAAAGAGAATAAACGACGCCAGATCTTAAATACTTCAGTGACGTCTGCCCGGGTTGCCACGTTAGGTCTGTATTCTGGTCACAAGGCGCTACTGCTTTTAACAAATGTTTATGTTTGAAAACCTTTATAATAATTAAGATAATGACTTACAGAACTGTTCGTTAATTCGTAATAATAATTGAATTAAATATATATTTTTTTTGTTTTTGTTTGTTGTAATTAAGTTTAATTTATTATTATACAGGATGATTCCTAAGTTGATACTTCTTTTTTAGCTGCGTATAGAAGGCATTAAAATAAACAACATTTTCAAATAACTTTTTTCAAAAAATTCAAAAATAAAGTACTTACAAAAGAAGCCGGACTTGCCCGTTGAATAACATTAAGAAAACTTTTGGATGAGCCCACAAGCTAAAGGGTTTTGCGTATAATTCCGAAGAAACATCCGCAGATTTACGACACCATATTTATTAGTTCATTGTTTTCAAATTTTACCATTTTCACGTATGTACCTATCTATCACTAATTTAAAATTAAATTGCTTCCGAAAAACACATCGCAGCGGTTTGCTTAACACTAGCCATATGACTAATACTAATAAGAAATAAAAACAACAGAAACTACAGCGGGGTATGTTTTTATGACCAGGCCCGCACTTAGATTTTTTATTTCTGTATCTCGCCTATTTTTAAGTTTTTTGAAAAAGGTATTTGAAAAAGTAGTTTATTTTAATGCGTTCTATACACAGCTAAAAAAGAAGTATCACCTTAGGAATCGCCCTGTATTGTTTTGTGGTTGAGTAAAAATTGACAATTTGGTAAATTTAAATTCATACATTTTTAATTATCTACACGGAGAGAAAGGTATCATACAATGTAGGTATTACAAATATAATAATGTTTATTATTGTAAAATGCAGTTTAGTGCATAGTTTTTCCTAAGAATTTTTATTTGCCTAGTAATAAACACCGCAAAAACCTAAAATACTAAAATTGCATTTTTGCTGTGACCTTTAAAAATTACATCAAACAGCTTTGCTTTAATATTATTTATTATATAATTCTCTAACCTTTATGTAGCTGTAAAATGGCCATAGTACTCGCACTATTTTCACGACTAAATAAAACTTTCAATTCTGATTTAAGCTTGGAAACATTTATCCTGTCAATTATTTTTAACGGATTTTAAAATGTCTTCAGAAAACTCTTTTTTAAAACAGCAAAAATTTTTGTGTTAAACAAGCGTGTTACAATTTTACTAAATGTTCTTTAATACAAGTCACAACACACATAAGTACACGTCAAAAACATAAATTAACGAACTAAATAAGGGTTAAGGACATACTTCGGGCGATTTGGCATTTCTAATGAGACAAAAGGTTTTTGCAAATACAATCTGCATATTTTGTAATAAGTTTTTATTGGTCTAACGCAAGAGGCTGCCGGTGCGCTCGCAAGAGAGGGCGCAGGCATGCCAGCTGATCTAGCAGACAATACAGTGAACAAACCACTGGGATTGGTCAAAGAGGAGATTGACTACACGGCAAAGCAGCTTGCACAGAACACATGTACAGGGTTAACAACCTGTAGTACATCCAGGCAACTGTGGCCCACATTCGATAAAAAGAGAACCGCAGAGCTATTGAGACACAGTCGAAAAGACGTGAGAAATATTACTGCGGTTGTTACCGGACATTGCCTCTTCGGTAGACATGTCGAACTAAGCAACTTACAACTTGGACGGCTGAGCAGGTTTCTGAACAGTAGTGGCTGGTTTGAATGAGTTGTTAAAATCCTTCCGCGGTTACGTCGCACTAACCATCAGAGATCTGATGAAGGTGGGTTCTACGGAACACGTGTGGGATCACAACGGACCTAATCAGGACAACGTGAGACTGTTTGGTCAGAACCAAGGGTCTGCCACTCTTACCTAACCTAACCTAACGCAAACTTTTGATTCCGATAGGCTTGCATGATTCACGAAACTGTTCGACTCTGTTTCCGCAAATGCTTATTGAATGTGATTGAACCACTGACCGACTGAATGCGCAATATGGCGAAGTCGACGTCCGGATTTGACTCTTTTTCATCTCTTTTTAACTTCCGAGAGCGCGTATATCTGTTTCGCTTTTAGTTACTAATTCATTTATATAATATTTTAATTTATTGTTGATGGAAGATGACATAATACATGTTAATCGTCTCATTTATTTTGCCACGACCTAATCCTCACTCTTTCTAATGAAGTAAAATTCGGGTTTCAGGAGTCAGTGGTTGCCGAGATTTTAGCGAAAAGCGGGATTTTGTTGGTTGGCAAAAACTGGCTAATATCTACCTTGCTATTGCTTTGTGTTGGTTTATTGGCAACCATAATTGATTTTCGTCAAATAATAATTAGAGGTAAATTTCCTACTAATAAAGAAACAGATAATTGCATATAATATGCATTGACACAAATACAACATTCAGGAAATTATTTTGTCATCAAATTATTTATTATTCATTTTCCTAATGTAGCCATGTCATTTGCTCCCAAACGAATATTTTCTGGCAACTCAGCCTTCATTGATAAATAAAGGGCCTTTAATATTCCAGGATTGCACTGCCAACCATCCACTACAACTGGTAAATAAATACACTGGTGTCTGCGTCGTTGAGTGTAGCAATTTTGCATGTTGCCAAATAGTATCAAAAATAATGCTTTATTTTAAAATTTTTTAAAATTTATTTTCAATCCTTCAGGTCTCACATTTAATAAAAGTACAAAAAAAAGGTAACGTTTTTTGAGGGATAAATACATAGTCCCTGTATTCATTATTACACTTCTGCAGTCATATTTAACACGTTGAAGGACAATAAGAAACCTTAGTAGGTGCTAAAAATTGAATTAATTTTCTTTATAGTCTATTTCAGAAAGGTGTGGAGGAATAAAAGTTCATTAGGTATGCAAAGGGACTACAGAGTGACTCAACGAATATTTTAGTCACTTTCATAATTTGGCATTGATTTCATTGCAAAATTCTTTATTTTCATCAAGTTCAGATAGTACCACCCGGGTTTGGGTCAATTTATGGGTTTTGCCTGTTGTTATCCATTCACAAACACGGAAAATGCTGTGACAAAGGCGTGTATTATGTACATAGTATTAGGTAGACTTATTTTTTATTAAACATTATAAAAAAAATAGAAAATACAATAAATACATTATACAGATATTAAATTATAATATTCTTCGTCAACTGAGGAACTGTCATCTCCTCTTGACGTTGTAATTAACGGGTCGACGGTCCGATCGATCAGGTGGTCAAGATCCCACATTGTCTCCTCTTCTTTGGTGGCATGATGGACTGCTTTTCGCCAGTTCTCTGGTGTCAGTTCCTTAATGGCTTGATCAAACAGTAGCTTAACGTCTTTCATTTTGAATGCTGTGTTGTGTCTTGCTGCAAATCCTTTCACTTGCGCCCATATAAGTTTTATAGGATTTAGTTCGCAATGATATGGCGGTGTGCGGTAATGATTTGTGATAGGTTGCAAATTTAGATGTCAGACGGCGCGGCGCGGCGTTTTATCACAAAGAGCACGCTAGACTAACGTGACCATTTATTTTTTTTGTCAGAGCGGGACGCCTGCCAATAAAAAAAAATTATTGGTGTTCAGTGGCGTAGCCAGGAAATATGTTGCTCAGTGGGCGTAAGTAGAACATTTTTGTCTGGAGTACCCCAAAAAAAGCGCCGCAGACGAAAAATTTTCGGTGCCACGCCCAAAGTTAGGGTTTGTTCACTTTTCTATTTTTTCCTCCAAAATTGCAGTTCGTAATGTCACCACAAAATGCCACAATTTTCTTATTCAAATCATTGCAAGATAATACTTCTTTTAAATAATCGACAATTATAGTAGGGGAGCCCACGAGGCTAAATGGGGATTTACTCGAGCGTCCTAGAGACCTATTGGGATGCAAAGCTTAGATGATATGAAGAAAAAAATGTTATATGATATATACCTTTACATCGGTGGGGGAAGCGGCTATAGATTTTTAAATATGTAAAAAAAAAACTGTTGCATGGACATCCTCGAGCGCGTCAGATATTGATAGCATCAATGCCCTACGTATTTTTAATAATGTACGTATGTTAATCTGATCGTTTGCATGATGCGGGTGGTTGTATTTAAGGGTTGAAAATGAAAAAAAAAAATTTTTTATCGAGCGCGTCAGATTTTCTAAGGGAGTGTTAAGTGCACCAAAAAAAAGCTCTCATTCCCTAATCTGATGATTTCGATGGGACGCAAACTCGCGGCCATTTTCATAATGTGCAAAAAAAATTCGCCATTTTGAAATACTCAAGCGCGTCAGATTAAGATATATATGGTTCATCTTTATGTTCTAAACGTACTGTCTCATAATCTGACGATTATCTAGAGGGATTGGCCTGATCTGACAAAAAAAAATTAGAAAAACGGTTCACCTTAAAGGCCATCCCTGCAACTTCCCGCTAATTCCATTCCTGGGCTCTTAAAATTGTACTTATGACATTTTTGAGCTCAAAATATAATTTATGTGATATTTTGAGCTCGCTGAGTTCAAAGAAATAATATTTCTATGCATTTGAGCTCTCCCAGCTCGAAAGTCTGATAGAAGTTTCATAGAACACTATTTTTGGAATTTTCAAACCGTAATAACTTTTGAATGGATCAACCGATTTTCACGCGGTTGGCGGCATTCGACGCAGTTTTATCATCCTCATAAGTAATTTTGCAATTTTAATTGATCGAACCACAAATTTCGGAGTAATCCCGAAAAAACACTTTTTCGGGTTTCTTTCGTTCACGATATCTCTCGAACGAATCAACCGCTTTTGACCAGCTTGGTGGCGATCGACGTGGTTTTTCAAGCTCAAAGGCGGATTAGTTTTTGAAGTTGATCGATAAAGCCGGTTAAAAGTTATTCCAAAAAAAACACTTTCAAAAAAACCAGAGTGGGGACGGAGTGAGAGAGTAATAGATAGAGAAAGAGTGAGAGAGGAATAGAAACGCGGAGAAGGAAATGTAGGCATCACGCAACTGCACGCATTTAACTTTATCGACGAATTTTTGTTGATTCGGCTTGCGGAAATCGTCAGATTATATATTTTTCATTATTCTTGAATTATTTCCTTCAAAATAAAAAAAAATTTAGCTACGCTCGAGAATGTCGAGATGACGTTTTTTTTTTACAACTTTGTTGCCCTCCCCTTTTTTTACGTCACTCTCAAATTGTCAGATTAGTGGAATATACACTTTTTAGGATGTAATTAACTCACCCTACCTTAATCTGATGCGCTCGAGAATTTCTGATGGTCAATTTTTTTTTACTAATCTGATCCTGTATCCTTCACGGGCGGCCTTATATATGGGCCTCATGTTTTGTGGAGGTACTTAACCGGGTACAAGGTATCCCCCTGTATATTAATGTGTCGCGCTTTGGTAAATCCCGAAATCCCCGCTTGGGCTCCCCTACTATTATATCCGATGTTTCGCCTAGTTGCTCTCGAAACTCTATAAAATATTGACTTTCACGCCTTCATATGGTAAAAAATAGCGAATCAAAACGGGGAATAATTTTATCGAGCCATGATTTGAAGCATCTGTTAATAAAGTTATAAAGTGGGTTTCACGGAGGTGCTCTTTCAATTCATTCGTCGCCATGGGTGCCAGCACATTTACAACAATAGCCTGAGATTTCCTATGAGCACATCTCAATTTTTGCTCAAAACAGGCTTGAATTAATTCCATTGCTGGAATTAAACCCGCTGCGGTTTTTAATTCGAATTTTTCAGACATTTTTACTTCCGTTTCACTATCTGAAGAATTAGAATCAAGGTTTTCCACAGATGGTAATTTCAGGAATTGGGTTTCTGTAAGCCTTTCTTGCAAAGTTTTATCTAAATATTCCAAATATCTATTTATATCGGTTACATATAATTTAGCTTTTTCTAATAAATCTCCTACATACGATTTACTTTTAAATGTATCCCTAATTTCATTAAATTGTAATTTTAAATTGTCCAATTTCCTACAATAATATTCTAGTACCTTTGAACTATTTCTTCGATCTTGATTGTCTTTGCCAATGTTTCTAGAGAATACTCTTAATTCTTCCAGTAAATATCTAAATTCATCAACTTCTTTCGACATTCCATAATATTTTTTTTCTTACTTATAATTTGTATGTCCAACTTATCCATATAACCATGTATCCATATACCATTTAACCATATAATTATAACCCATTTTTTATACATACATTAACCATATAACCATATCCATATTTATTTTTACCATATTTGTACATACATTAACCATATACCCATATCCATATTTATTTTTACCATATTTGTACATACATTAACCATATAACCATATCCATATTTATTTTTACCATATTTGTACATACATTAACCATATACCCATATCCATATTTATTTTTACCATATACCCATATCCAATTTATTTTTACAACTCTGGTTGGCTCTGTGTTGCTATTACTGTCCTTCTAATTTTTCTTTCTAATGCTTTTTTGCATCTCCTATAGCCAAGCCATAAAAGTACTGTAATGGCTAGGATAATCAATACCATAGTTAAAATGTCCTGGATGGAACCAAAATGTGCAGAAGTGGTTTGTCCCCCACTGTTTCCTGCTTGGACCCATTTTCCTTTAATTTAATATATTACCATCCATTATTCCATACCAATATTGCCTAAATTTCCATTATTTGTTCTTTTTTAGGCAGGATCGCCATGTAATAAATATATAGATGTTCTTCCTTGCTCTAATGCATTCTATTGGGTGACGTCAATAAAACAAGTTACTAGTTTAATGTTTAAACTAAATCTATTGAATCCTCTATCAATATAAGCGTTGCAGCAATCCCCTTGATTGTGCTATATCAACACTTATATTGAATTGCATACAAAGCATACACATTACAAATAATTGAACTAATTCGGTCAACTTATTATTTCGTCATTTCCTAATGTTAATTAGGAAACATATCTATTTGTATACACTTAATATTATATTACAATTTTCTTAGCTATACTTATATCACAGCACAATCGTTTGGTCTGCTTGCGAAAGCGGGATATTTTTGGTAACGTGGGGGACAGCGGGACATAAAGCCTGAAAGCGAGACTGTCCCGCATAAAGCGGGACGTATGGTCACCTTACGCTAGACAGAACTCCGTTCTGCGTTACTGTCTTTTGACGTATTAATAAACTCTTCTATCAGTGTAGCCTCGAAATGCAAGCCAAAAAATTCGTATTAATATAAAGTTCCCAGTTCTTAAATATCACGTACAAAATTAAGTTTTTCTTCTTCATTAACTCTCCCATTTGTAAACTGGGTCGCTGCATTATTTAAAGATTCCATTTTGGCCCCGAATGATGTCACGTTAGCGAGACTTTAGTCACCCCCCACATTTTGGATGCAAATTATGTTATTATGTGTAATGATGCGCCATTAGTATGAAAAATTCAGGCTATATTGGGACGTTTTTATTTTTTTTTAAAGAATTACACTCAAAAAACAGAATTTTTGTCTTCGTTATTCAATGTGACAGTTTATAAATTAGATTTGAACAGCTTTACTACCACCGCAGTGGCTCAGAGGTGAAATAATGGCATTCGACCGTGGCGACCCGGGTTCGATTCCCGGAGTGGGCATACGTACAATAAAAAAAAGTGTGTAAAATGTATCATCTCCCAGCCCACCCCATTCACGCCGGTCAGGCCGGATGAGATCGGACATCTCGTGGGGTGCGGAAGAAAGTACACACTCCCCAATCGGTAGGTCATGCAGGCACGAAACCAAGGGGTGACAGTCCTTGAAGGGTGTTCCATCACTGAGGATCGTGGTTCGGAACCCACGTTAAGCTGTAGGTCCCCTCGGGAATGGTTCTGGCAGCGAACGAAGAGGAAAAAAGCCTAATTTGAACGAATGGCCAGAAATGACAACAGCTTTACTGAAGACTTTTATTTTTATTTTGCTAAATTGTTATTCAATCAATTTTACATCCTGTTCTATATAATCAAACTTTAACTTTTTCTGCTGAACCCTTCGTTCTTATTTGAACTCTTATGTGCCCTAAGCCATAAACCCATAATTTCTTTTCTCTGTTTCATAATGCAAGTCGCATTATGATTTTCTCTCCGTTCAATTCATTGAACCGGTTCTTTGTGCCTGCAAATTTGAATGCTCTGTTAAGGTGATATCTAATAATTTTTCTTTTTATTTGTTCTCCTGAAGATGAATGCTTCTGCATTCGAAACATGTAGAGAATTATTCAACCCAAAAAATTGTTTTTCTTTAATATAAAAGTGGAGGAAGACTTTGTGTTCTTATTTCTTTCCTTCTAAATTTCCACTCCACTTTAAGTATGGGCTACTTCTTCAAGTTAAAAATACTCATTTGTTTAAAAACTGGACAAAATCGCCGGTGGCGCTTAACATATCGCTTAGAAGCGATGATTTTGTGAACATAGTGCACTCGGCGATCAATTCGAATCGACATCGCTCTGGAAGATGAACTTAGTTGCACCACAGGAAACGATGCAGCGTTTCACGCTAGTATGCAACGCTCTTAAGTATATTTTAGATTTATATGCAGACTTTGTATTTAAACATTGTGTTTATTTCCCATTCGTATTACCAAACTGTTATTTTGTTAAGAAATATCCAGGAAAGGTTGCTAAAAGAAAGTTACTTTCATGTTTATTTAAAAATATATTTTCCTTTTAAAACGCTCTCAATTTTGTCTACTTGTATTACAAATTCAATGTACGTTAGTTCGGAAAATTTAAGCCGCCGAGAAAATCGAAGTAAGTGCCATTCCATATGCAGTGCTCTGGCACTTCAGCTTTTAGGTGATTAATAAGTTTTGTACCAATGTAAGGAGCATATCGATTCATAATTCTGGCGGTGTTGGTGTTGGTGTAGGACGGTCTATTGATTTGTGTGACACCAACAATATTACATACCATACAACGGGAGGATTACTAAACATATTGCACAACACTTATCGAAGCGTAATATAAGAATTGCATATAAAACAAATAATAAGTTAGGGAAATTCATAAAAAATAATAAAAGTAAAGATGCTTAATGTGGAGTATATAAACTAAAATGTGGAAGTTGTCCTAAAATTTACATAGGACCAGTGGCGACTCGTCAGGTGAAGTAGACTCTTCACAAAAAAAATAAAACCAGGAAAAGTTTTTTGACAATATTAATATATCAATACAGCTGCCATTTTAGCCCTTAAAAAATAATTATGTTTGAATTAATAATATTAATTTAATCCGAATGTAGCTATGCATAATAGGGCCCCGGTTAACTCCGATGGACAATTATTATAAACACTTGTGCATTTTGGCGCGCCCCAGTAGACCGTGTCCGTTAGCTCAAAGCAAGTGAAGAACCAACGCCCAACATGGCTTTGACATTCATCGTTGCTATGGTTACGTGACGTCAGTCACGCAAACAGCATGTAACAATTTGCATTATGATAAAGGGTAATTTAAAAATATATCAGTCGTATGCACCATTGTTTTAGCATTGGTTCGCCTAACCTTAAGGTATTTATTTTGAGGCTTCGCGAAACTTACGGTTATAGATATCGTTTTTACGTGATTTACTGTGTGATTAAAAAGTTTTGTTTTTATTTTTCAGTTAATTCAGTAGTGTACGTACCTACTTAGTTGTATGTTTTAAAAATTAACTTAATTAATGAGTTTGTAATTTGTTGTAAACTCCATCCCACTCCAGTACCCGCACTACACCTAGCTCTTCACTATTTTTTACGACCGCGAGCCGCCACTGCATAGGGCAAACAGGTAGATAATTTAATAAACGTGTTAAAGAATATAAACTGCTGGACAATTGCTTTCGAGCAAGAAAAATTTGATATTGTCTGAACCAGATATGATATCGACCTACGGTTTTGAATGGTTGATAGATTCATCCCTTGGAAAACAATTGTCAATGTTGGATTTTCTTTAACTGTCAGAAAATTTTATATACAGGGTGTTAAAGAAGACAATGATTTTTGCTTCAATTTTAATGGCGTGTAACTTCCACAATAATATTTTTAAATTTTATCACTCTACGTCAATTGAATCAATGGTTCATAGCAAAGAAAGTAATTTGTCAAATTTTTTTATATCTGCTATATTTTAAGAAATACCGATTTTTTTGTAAAACCTTGCTTTATTTTAACTTATTGGTAGCTAGATCTCACTGTGCGTTGTATCGTGCAAACTTTGCGAGTGATTCTTATACTTAATGAAAAGCTTGATTATGTTCAGTAACAATAGTTGTATCTAAATGTTATGACGTACAGTGGTGTATTTATGTCTTAGTGTCTCATGTCTCTCAGAAGTAAGGATTAAAGAACATAGGAATAACACCCAAAAAGGAGAGACCGAAAAATCAGGTGCCGCTGAAACGTAGTGATTCTAAACAAATAAAGACAATGCAAGTCCAAAACTTTACTGCCGTTCAAGAAACGTCATTGTCTCCAACCTTAAAACAGACATTTAATATTTTGTGTCAGCCGCATGCCATAACAAAACTTACTGATTAATAACCTGCCCCTCCATTTTAATTATGCCCCACAAGGCCACAAATTAACAATCTGGCAAATTGTTCTTGTAAGAAAACTTAATATCTCGACTATGACTCAACATCGTGACGTAAAAAAAAATTTAATCCATTTTTACCTATATTTTAAATGTTCCGCCATCACGCTATCCGCCTGACATGCGCAGTATGCCTACCATTAGGTTGGGATATAGACGCGAGTATAAATACGCTTCGCCGCATTCGCAACCCTCTATAGCAGTCACTGTTATGCAACTGAATCTTTGATTTAGTGACTTATTGAACTTCAATTATTCCAACTATTTCCCACGAAACTATTGTTTACAAGAACGTCTGTCACCTCGCCCATTCCCAATTCCAGTCCATTCTCGAGACACAGGTACAACAGCCATACGATTTCGCGGGATGCCCGTTTGGAATACTAATCGGGGCCGAACTTATTGGAATCCCATATTGGGCCGCGACATTGGTTGAATGGTTGAGAGAAGGGCATTTTCGAAATATTTGTGTGTGTCTCGGGAGGGTAAATATGACCCTAAGGAGTTTTGTCACGTGACAAAGTGTTGATTAAATGCGGGGAAATAAATTTTATATATAGGGTCCAGCACCTTACCTCCCGTCTACTATAGCTCACTTGTTAATTAAGTTAGAATTTTAATATTTTGCAGACTTTATCCTAGGGCGCATTTCAGGAAAATATTTTTGTTTATACAGGGTGTTCCAAAAAAGTGTGACGTCATAAGGATCTATTTTTTTAGATTACACACCATATATATTCTAACTTATTTGGATGCCTTCCATAGTTGCCTACATACCTCCAAAATTTTAATAAAATCGGTTCAGTATTATAGGTGAAAAAAATAAGTTTTGCACCACTGGTTTTAAAAATTAATAAAAAATAAAAATAATGCCTCGGTATTAAAATTATACAAAGGTACTTACTAAATAAGATCGAAGAGTCTCGTTAACCAAGTTTAATTAATACTAATTGTACAGAGTGTCCAATGTTTAGTGTCAAAATCTGCAAACGTTAAATCAATTTATTTTTCTTATTTCAAATTGGAATCCCTGTATATTCTTATGTCATTCGATGCAGAATTAAAAATCAAACATTGGTTCTTATGACAACCCTATCGCAATTTCTAACGCATCAAAACTTATTTGCAGAAAACTGATGATATTTACCGTTGCTATGGTTACGTAACGTCAGTCACGCAAACAGCAAGCAACAATTTGCATTATGACGAAGGGCAATTTAAAAATAGATCAGTCGTATCCACCATTGTTTTATCATTGGTTCTTCTAACCTCAAGGTCATTATTTTGAGGCTTCACGAAACTTACGGTTATAGATATCGTTTTTACGTGATTTACTGTGTGATTAAAATTTTTTATTTTTCAGTTAATTCAGTTGTGTATCTACCTACTTAGTTGTGTATTTTAATAATAAACCCAATTAATGACATAGTTTGTAAATTGTTGGAAACTCCATTCAGTCATTTTACAGATGAGGATAAGAGATACGTTTTGTTACACGGGTTTTTAATCAATGTTTGTTTAAGTACCCGCACTATACCTAGCTCTTCACCATTTTTTAAGACCGCAAATCGCCACTGACAGCCTATTTTAATAACTTATTTAAGCTTATTTTCTTTGCAGCATAAAATACAGTACAAATTTGGTAGACCGCCAATTTATCAAGCACGAAAATATATGTTTATATTAGTGTTGGGAAAACGGCAGATATGCACTTTGCCAGACTGTCATAATAATTTATACAACTGAGTGGCGATAAATAGATCGGCTTACGTCAGCAAAGCCTTGCTAAACAGATCAGCGGTTTACAAAGTGGCACTGACCCATTTAAATATGTATCATGGTTTGCAGAAGTCTTCATAAATATGCAAAGCAGAAGGATCATTCTGCTAGTTGCACCCGAAGTTGTTAAAATTAACAGGATTAGATGATAGTTCTGTAAGAATATTCCTTATTTTAGTTGTTAAAAATGTTATAGCATATTTCCCGAAAACTTTTTATGGCCGACGATGACACACGTCATTTCTAGTAGAGCGCCCTACTTAATTCTGCAACATTGTGTTTTCAAATTCATAACACTCCGAATCCTTTTAAAGTTATTTGGCAAAACCGAATTTTCGCGATTTCGTTTTTATTTTTTTCTGACTCTATTTGAGAGATGAGTTAAAATAAAGTTTACATTCTTATTGTCACTTTTTCTCCTATACAAGTTGGTGTTATTGGATTTAAAATCCGTATCGTTTATTGAAAACCATCATCAACTTTGCTTTTTTACGATGCAATTAGACAGGTGGAGAAGAGACTATCGAAAATTCATTTTTGACAGAAATATCTAACTAAATTGAATGACCATTATCATAAACGGTAGCGTTTCTAGCTGAGAAGAGGTTTGTGTAGATTCGCCCAGACGTGTTTTATTAGTGGTGTTATTTGAAGAAAAAACTTTACTAAAGTTACGCGATACTATCAAAACTACAGCGATTAAAAAAAGAAATAACATTTATTATTTCTTATTCAATTGTAGGTACTTATTGAACATCAATAATTGAATAATAAACATTTCAACATTTTTTAAAAATAAATAAATGTCGTATATTGTATGTTTAGTTGATAAGGAATAAAATTGTATAATTTCTATACTGTATTTACCTTTAGGAAATTTAATATATAGAATTAGCATTACCTGTCTCTCCCTCGTCAATCGCCATCTTTAGTGATAGTCAAGCGGCTATTAAGGAAATCTGTTCCAGCAGTGTCAAATCAAAGCTCGTAAAGCGATGCTGCAACAATCTATGCACACTTGGCAACCAACATCGGGTTATTCTGTGCTGGGTTCCTGGACACTCCAAAATAGATGGCAACCGCTCGCGAGAGAGGGGCAGGCATGCCAGCTGATCTAATAGACAATACGGTAAACAGACCACCGGGATTAGTCAAATCGAATATTGATTACACGGCCAAGTAGCTTGCACAGAACAGATGGACAAAGTTAATAACCTGTAGTACATCCAGGCAACTGTGACCCACACTTGATAAAAAGAGAACCGCAGAGCTATTGAGACACAGTCGGAAAGACGTGAGAAATATTACTGCGGTTGTTATCGGACATTGCCTCTTCGGGAGACATGCCGAACGTATGCAAATACCCACTAACGACTTCTGCAGAAATTGCAGAGATAAGGAAGAGGAAAAAGTATTCAACATTTTCTGTGTGAATGCCGTGGCCTCGCAAGAAGAAGGTTCACTGCTCTGGGTGAACTATTTTTCGATAGCCTGGAAGAACTAAGCAACTTACAACTTGGACGATTGAGCAGGTTCCTGAATAGTAGTGGCTGATTTAAATAAGTTGTTAAAATTCTTCTGCGGTGTACGCCGTACCAACCATTAGAGATCTGATGAGGGTAAGTTCTACGGAACACGTATGGTATCACAACGGACCTAATAGGACTACGTGAGACTGTTTGGTCAGAACCAGAGGTCTGCCACTCTTACCTAACCTACTCCGATGGAAGTTCTTCATCGCTTTTCTTTAATAAATTAACTTCCTCAAAAGCTCTATGAGGGTGTCACTCACAATTTCCTATTATTTATTCCAACATAAGCTATACTTTTCCTGAAGATGAACGTTTATACGTTCGAAACATGTAGAGTACAATAGAATAAAAGTTTCTTATTGACTATATCTTAGTAATGGTTGACTTAGAGTATTATTCCTCCCCATTTAACTTCACTTCAAGTATGGACTACTTCTCGTCTCGGCGATATTAACATAAAAGAGTACGTAACATTCAGGCAACATTCCCATAAAATAAACCAGTACTTTTAATTAAAAATTCCCGAATGCAAATATTGGCCAACATTAAAATGTAATTAAAAAAAGAGTCACTTTAAACACTCGACTAATACGATTTTAACAAAATGTTTACATTTAAAACTTTGCCTTTCGTTTGCAACCTGTATAAAAATTAAATAAATCTCAGCGGATTGTGTGTATTTTTCATTTAAATTTAAATTTGGATTCGTGTACTTCTTCCTGGGTAAAGTTTGCACATGAAAATGACGACAGGCTAGGAGCTGTTTAACTTAATCATAATTTTTAATATAATTCTTAAATTCTGGAAAAAACGACGTTTTGTTTATTACAAAATGTGCAGTTTTAAAATTAAATATGCTGTAGAAAAATCTGATATGGATAGTTCGTATCATAGTAGTACTTCGCCACTTTTTACTGCTATCTTAATTTTGTATCAGTTTTCTTAATTTGTTTCCAATTTTGACAAAAATATTCGCCTGCGTTGCTATGTGGGACTGGTCATCAAAACGTAGCCTGCTATATTTTATGATGTTGGTCTTATCTCTTATTAGTCATGCAATTTTTGGGTTGGTGGTGTGTTATTTGGCAATACGCTGCGGTGTGTTTTCTGAAGCAAGTTAATTTTAAATTGGTGACACGTGAAAATTGTAAAATTTGAAAACAATGAACTAAACTGCTGGACAATTGCTTTCGAGCAACAAAAATTTCGCCTAAATTTAAGAGTTAATATTTTTTGAACCAGAAATGATATCGACCTCCGGTTTTGAATGGTTGATAGAGTCTTCCCTTGGGAAACAAATGTCAATGTTAGATTTTCCTTAGCTGTCAGAAATTTTTTTATACAGGGTGTTAGAGAAGACGATGATTTTTGCTTCAATTTTAATGGCGTGTAACTTTCAGAATAATATTTTAAAATTTTATCACTCTACGTCAATTGAATCACTGGTTTATAGCAAAGAAAGTAATTTGTCAAATTTTTGATATCTGCTATATTTTAAGAAATAAGAAATACCGATTTTTTAGAAAACCTTGCTTTATTTTAACTTATTGGTTGGTCACTGTGCATTGTATCGTGCAAACTTTGCGATTGATTATTATACCTTATGAAAAGCTTGATTATGTTCAGTAACAATAGTTGTACCTAAATGTTATGATGTACAGTGGCGTAGTTATAAAACATAATAACTTATAAATACCTGGCTTACTTAATATTGTTTTTTTGTGATAATCTCGATTCAAATTAATACACTTGGATGGACGGGGTTTGGTTTGACGGCAGCTAGGGATATTTAATATCAAAGTTTATTTTAATGTAAGTTTAATTTTAGAAATAGTGTTAAAAAGTTAGAAATTAATAAATACATTTTTTCCAAAAATTCTTTGTTAAAATTTTGTAAACACACTGTATAATATACCTGTAGTGTGATATGAAAAACTAAAAAATAAGAAAATATTTACCTAATCTAGGGGCGAGTAGTTTCCAATATAAAACAGTCGTGAAAAATTGTGAGATACTCATAAACCATAGACATATAGGTGTTTATAAGTACGCCACTGTACATTAAAACATTTAGGTACAACTATTGTTACTGAACATAATCAAGCTTTTTATAAGGTATAATAATCACTCGTAACGTTTGCACGATACAACGCACAGTGAGATCTAGCTACCAATAAGTTGAAATAAAGCAAGGTTTTCCAAAAAAATCGGTATTTCCTAAAATATAGCAGATATCAAAAATATGGCAAATTACTTTCTTTGCTATGAACCAGTGATTCAATTCACGTAGAGTGATAATATTTAAAAATATTATTGTGAAAGTTACACGCCAATAAAATTGAAGCAAAAACCATCGTTTTCTTTAAAAACCTGTATATAAAATATTCTGACAGTTAAAGAACATCCAACATTGACAATTATTTCCCAAGGGATAAATCTATCAACCATTCAAAATCGTATGTTGATATCATATCTGGTTCAGAAAATATTAACTGTTAAATTTAGGCGAATTTTTTCTTGCTCGAAAGCAATTGTCAAGCAGTTTAGTAGATATGGTGCTAATTTACGGTTAGTATCGTCAAAGTGCGGCTGCTGCATCGAGATTATACGCAGAACGCTTTTCCTTGCGATCTCATTCTACACCCAGGCAGAACGGTATTTGATCCATAGTGTAATAAATAAATGTACGTACCTTATTTTTGAGTTTTTTGAAAAAGGGTATTTGAAAATGTTGTTTATTTTAATGCCTTCTATACACAGCTAAAAAAGAAGTATCAACTTAGGAATCACCGTATATAGTCTTCATTAAAAGCACAACATAAATTTAAAAAAATATATTTAAAGAATATAATATATAAATAACCATCACCAAAAGTATCAGCTTAGGAATCACCCTGTATAAAGAATCACCAAGGCACGGTTGGGGGGGGGGGGGGGGGGAGTCCCCCCTTCCTAAGCCCTATAAATTGTAGGGCATGTGAAGGGTTAGATTTTTTTTTAGAAGTCACTTTTGAGGGTAGGAAGATTTTTAGAGCCAGAATACGCTCTTTTTTTTAGAAGTAATTTTTTTTTAGTCCAACCTCAACAAAATCCTGAATCCGCTACTGTTATCATGTACAGAATTCCCACTCTAAATGGTTATAATCTGGAAAAGTTGTAGGTATATTTTTTTAATTTAGTAATTTCTTGATACAACGAAAACCAACTTCAATTAATAGCATCCTTAACAGCGTTATCGCCTCCCGGAATCCTGTAGCAGTTGTTATTTGTAGCCTGCGACAAGATCGGGACATTTATTTACACTGTTGCAATGTCGTCACCCCTGCATACGTGTAATTAAAGCGGGGATTATAGCTAATGGTATGTTTACAATTTAAGCGGATCATACAGTTCAAGGAGCCTTGATACTGGGTAAGCACTTTAGACTCCCCGTCAACTATAATTTATATTTTTACCAAGAAAACTCTATAAATATTAAATATCTACCAAATTGGAAAATGTAAATGAGCATTAGGAATTTTGGAACCGAACCCTAGCAAAAAATCGCCAGTTGAGTAAAGATACAAAAAAAGATTTTTAAAGGCCTAAGAGGGCCAATATTTAAATATACTTTATTTTGAGTCAACTGCCTGTTAAATGTCGAGCTTCTCCTTAAGCAGTTTTCTGCTAGCTTTCTAGGGTGTTTTCATCCGAAACTTTCACCATTTTTAAAAACTGGTTATAATTAATTCCCAGCTAGGGCACTTGCATAAGCAGTGACTGCTCGTCAGGTGAAGTAGGTGAAGGGGCTCTTCACCAGAAAAAAATAAAACCAGGGCAAAGTTTATCGAAAATATTTAATATTAATGTACCAATACAGTTACCATTTTAGCCCTTAAAAAATAATTATGTTCGAATTAATAATATCAATTTAATCCGAATGTAGCTATGCATAATAGGGCCACGGTTAACTCCGATGGACAATAATTATAAACACTCTTGCATTTTGGCGTGCCCCAGCTGACCGTGTCCGTTAGCTCAAAGCAAGTGAAGACCCAACGTCCAACATGGCTTTGATATGCACCGTTGCTATGGTTACGTGACGTCAGACACGCAAACAGCATGTAACAATTTGCATTATGACGAAGGGCAATTTAAAAATAGTTCAGTCGTATGCACCATTGTTTTAGCATTGGTTCGCCTAACCTTAAGGTATTTAGTTTTAGGCTTCGCCAAACTTACGGTCATAGATATAGTTTTTACGTCTTTTATTGTGTGATTAAAAAGTTTTGTTTTTATTTTTCAGTTAATTTAGCAGTGTACGTACCTACTTAGTTGTGTCTTTTAAAAATTAACCCAATTAATGACATAGTTTGTAATTTGTTGGAAACTCCATTCAGTCGTTGGACAGATGAAGATAAAAGAGACGTTTTGTTACACGGGTTTTTAGTCAATGTTTGTTTAAGCTTCACCATTTCTTAAGACCGCGAGCCACCACTGTGCATAAGTATTTTTCCCTTATAAAAAATGATTCAATCATTCATGATCTTGAATATTTGGTATTTTTTGCAGATTTTGACTTATATATTATGTCATTGAAATATTTCCGGAACGAGACATAACTATTTATTTTTTTACTGGCATTTTGTGACCACAGTCAAATTTATCTTTGTAGAGTTTGTTGGATACTGGTCAATAATTAATCCTAGACCGGTCAATACTAAACCTTAGACTTTAGATGATCAAAACTAATAAATAATTATTTGATCGTGTATTATTATTGACCGGTCTAAGATTTATTATTGACCAGTATCGAACAAACTCTATAAAGGCAAACTTCTTTTTTTGACTGATATGGTTATTACTTGGTCACTAAGAACGAAATATTATAGCAAAGTAATACCAGATACTGTTTTGTGACAATGACGTAAAATTTTCATCTATAGTCTATTTTAGAAAGGTGCAGAGTAATAAAATGGGAAATTCCGTTCAGTTCGGCTCAATTTCGGTATCGGCCATAGGCGTATGTAAATTTTGTGCATTTAATTGTTTATTATAACTAACCAAAGAGAAATAGAAAAAGATAATTTGATAAAGAAGGAACTATTAGCTATAGCAAATTTATACAAACATCGTTTTATGAAATATGCTGTGGAAGATATAGCTGAAAAACATAGTGTAATTGTGCTGCGCACACCGCCGTATCATTGCGAATTAAATCCTATAGAACTTATATAGGCGCAAGTGAAAGGATTTGTAGCAAGACACAATACGACATTCAAAATAAAAGACGTTAAGCTACTGTTTGATCAAGTCATTAAGGAAGTGACACCGGAAAACTGGCGAAAAGCAATCCATCATGTCGTTTAAGAAGAGAAGAAAATGTGGGATCTTGACCACCTGATCGATCGGACCGTCCACCCGTTAATTATAACGTCAAGAGGAGATGACAGTTCCTCAGATGACGAAGAATATTATAATTTAATTTCTCTATAATGTATTTTTTGTATTTTTTATTTTTTTATAATGTTTAATAAAAAAATAAGTGTACCTAATACTATGTACATAATGCACGCCTTTGTCACACCATTTTCAGAGTTTGTGAATGGATAACAATAGGCAAAACCCATAAATTGACCCAAACCCGGGTGGTACTACCTGCGCTTGATGAAAATAAAGAATTTTGAAGTGAATTAAATATTCGTTGGGTCAATCTGTAGTCCTTTTGCCATCCTAATGAGCTTTTATTACTCTAGGGAAGAGGGGGGCAAGAGTAAACAGGTGGGCAAGAGTAGACAATGCAATAACATTTCTAATTAATAATTTTTTCGCTGCCAATGGTCACAGTAGTGTAAACCATGTGCTTTTAGTTCTCTGTGCAAATTTGGTTTAAAATTCCTCAAAAACTAAGCCGAAAATAAGGTAAATTTATTTTTAATAATATACGATGTAACAATAAAGAGATAATTTAGATCGTTTAACCGCTTGTAGTAGTTCATTTTTACTTCTTACTATTTTTTTACGAAATCTTTAAAATCTAACCTATCAATTTCTGTTGGTATATAACGTCGCCAGTGGCGCGTTGTTAAAAAAGCTGGCTTATTAAAAATTTTTGTTTTTTGGGGCAAGAGTGAACACATGTGTTTACTCTTGCTTGCCCCTTGAAAAATATGTCATGAAGAAGGGGGTGGGTCGGGTTTAAAATCAAAAAATAAAATGGTTAACAATCAAATAATAAAGTGGGACAAACGATGAAATAAATGTATGTAATGGAGAAGCAGCTGGTGTATCTGGTATAAAAACAAAAAAGAAAATAGTGAAGAAAATAAAAATAACTGATAAAGAGGATTATTGCGAATGTATTTATTGTAGCGTTAAATATAGTCAGTCAAATGAGAAATGGATTCGATGTGTCACCTGTGGTTTATGGTCACATGAAGACTGTACCTACAGACCTTGAACCTTTTGATGACGTTTTTACTTGTGATTTTCTCGTCCTACCTAGGATCTTTCTTGTTGTTTGCTCTTGCCTCATACCATAGGGGCAAGAGTAAACTTTAGGAGTTTTCAAAATATATTTGTATTAATAATATTTTATGGTTTAAAGAATTTATACATATATTTTTGTGTTACTGGTTAACCAAAGATTGTTCTATGCTAAGCAAGTTTATTTCAAGTTCTGCCTAATAATAAAAAATAAGTATCAAATCTTAAGTGTTTACTCTTGCCTCCCTCTCCTCGTTCTGAAATAGACTATTTACGCCTATAGCCAATTTCGAAGTTATACTGTAAACTGCAAAACAAGCATATTATATCTGATACGCAATATAGAAAAATTGCACCAGTTTCAATACTAAATTAAGCCAGGTCAGGAATTCTATTAAGCCAAACGCCATTTGCTTACATAGCGCCGCTCCCGGGTCGGTTGACGTTCCTTATCGCGTTCTACAATCTCACAGACACGAATGGCCAACATGAAAACTCAGCAGAAATTTAGGTGAGCTCAGATTTCGGAATTAATAGTGTATGGCTGGTAAAGGGACCCCGTGTTTAACTTTACAGATTAAATGAAACGGTTCTTTGCTCAACGATGACAAAAGGGGATTTTGATATAGCAAATCTAAAAGATCATTAAATTTCTTGACTGAAATTTGTCGAAATATTTTTTTACAATGAAACTGCGACATGTTTATTTTTCACAAAGCTTTATATTTTACAGAGATCTTTTAATTGACGTCCATAACATTTGAATACAAAGAAAGGAGTTTTCTAACAACCACAACAACAAAAAATGTTGGAGGTCGAATAGAACTATTCTACCCACTCCAGTGGCGGCTCGCGGTCTTAAAAAATGGTGAAGAGCTAAATATAGTGCGGGTACTTAAACAAACATTGACTAAAAACCCGTGTAACAAAACGTCTCCCTTATCCTCATCTGTCCAAGGACTGAATGAAGTTTCCAGCAAATTACAAACTATGTCATTAATTGGGTTCATTTTTAAAACACACAACTAAGTAGGTATGTACGTACACTACTGAATTAACTGAAAAATAAAAACAAAACTTTTTAATCACACAGTAAATCACGGAAAAACGATATCTATAACCGTTAGTTTCGCGAAGCCTCAAAATAAATACCTTAAGGTTACGCTAAAACAATGGTGCATACGACTGATCTATTTTTAAATTGCCCTTCATCTTAATGCAAATTGTTACATGCTGTTTGCGTGACTGACGTCGCGCAACCATAGCAACGGTGAATATCAAAGCCATGTTGGGCGTTGGGTCTTCACGTGCTTTAAGCTAACGGACACCGTCGCTGGGGCGCGCCAAAATTCACGAGTGTTAATAATTATTGTCCATCGGAGTTAACCGTGGCCCTATTATGCATAGCTACATATATTCGGACTAAATTAATATTATTAATTCGAACGTAATTATTTTTTAAGGACTAAAATGGTAGCTGTATTGGTACATTAATATTTAATATTTTTGAAAAATTTTCCTTCTGGTTTTATTTTTTTTTGGTGAAGAGCCCCTTCACCAACTTCACCTGACGAGCCGCCACTGCGTCCAGTTCAGCTCAATTTCGGTGTCGGCCATAGGCGCAGCTAAATTTTGTATATTAAATTATTTATAATAATTAACCAAAGAAAAAAAGAAGATAATTTTATAAAGAAGGAACTATTACAAAAACATTTTTTACACAAAAACATCGTTTTTTGAAATATGTTTTGAAACATATAGTTAAAAAACATAGTATAAATGTGCTGCGCACACCGCCATGTCATTGCCAACTTAATCCTATAGAACTTATATAAGCGCAAGTGAAATGATTTGTAGCAAGACACAATACGACATTCAAAATGAAAGACGTTAAGCTACTGTTTGATCAAGCCATTAAGGAGGTGACACCAGAGAACTCGCGAAAAGTAGTCCATGTCATTAAAGAAAAGAAGAAAATGTGAGATCTTGACCACCTGATCGATCGGACCGTCGACCCGTTAATTATAACGTCAAGAGAAGATGACAGTTCCTCAGATTACAAGGAATATTATGATTTTTTATAATTTAATTTCTGTATAATGTATTTTTTGTATTTTGTATATTTTTTATAATATTTCGATAAAAATAAGTGTACCTAATACTATGTACATATTGCACGCCTTTGTCACATCATTTTCAGTGTTTGTGAATGAATAACAATATGCAAAACCCATAAATTAACCCAAACCCGAGTGGTACTACCTGCACTTGACGAAAATAAAGAATTTTTCAATGAAATCATTTCCAAATTATGAAAGTGGCTTAAATATTAGTTGGGTCACTCTTTAGTCCCTTTGCATACCTAATGAGCTTTTATTACTCTACACCTTTCTGAAATAGACTATAGAAAAATAGATGGTATTTCAATATGGACGACTTGTTCTCGGTAAACCAGTGGCATATCCCTATAAAGACAATTTTAGACATCAATTATTTTTTTTAGTATGCAAATATTTATAACCAAACTTCAAAGATAGCAAATTAATAGCCAATAACGTAAAATTATTATTTTCTACTTCTATATTAGTAAACATTGTATTACGTATCTCCTGTTCACTCTATAAATAAATCCATATAATTTATATTAATCATTTGGTTTACTAACAGGCCCCTGCTTAAGAAAACACCTACGCCGAGTAGGAATTTACAATGGTCCCATTGAATGCAGGTTTTGCGGCGAAGAGGACGAAACTTCCTCACATATCATATATAACTGCGAGGCACTGACCCGAAGAAGACTCAAAATCTTCGGAGATATCCAATGTGGAGATAACCTCCCACATGACAAACTTGGTAGGAATTTGCTGGATCTTATAAAAGGCACAAACCTTTTCTAGCAAGATAGGGGAGCACAATAAGCCACTAGGCTGCTGTTGGAAAACTAGTTCCAACACTGGAATTATTAAATTTTCAATAATTATTACTCTCATTAAAATATCTTTAATTTGCCCTTTTTAAAAATCAATGCATTGAAAACAGAATAAATCATAAAATTTCCTCAGTTTAAAACTCTCAAATAGACAAATTTATACGTCTCAACTCGATAACATTCCAAGAAATTTCTATTTATAGAACACAGACAGACGGTTTGCATTTCTCGTTTGTCTTCTCTCACCCCTAATCTAAAATATAGATTTCTATTGGTCCCTATTTCGCGTCACTAATCAATCATTGGCCCTTCTGGAGGTCATAGGTTTCTTGCTGTTCCGCGACCCGCCGGTCAGAAGCCAGATACGAAGTAGATATCTCGGGGTCAAGACACGCTCGATTTTGACGTAAATCTCTCGCCGTTTCCGACACCCCCGTCGGTCGGTCTCTAAAGAATATAGAAATAATATCTCACATTGTTCAGTCACGCTTTGTTTTTTCGGAGTTTTAATAAAATCTCGCTGGCAAGACACCCCCGTTCTGTACGTCAGCAACTGAACGTATCGCGCCAAGTCACACTCGGCTTTCGGCAAATTCCTGTCAAACATTCTCGTTTTGGCAGTCTCCAATAAAGTGAAGCAAGACATCAACTGCATTTCTCACTGTGAATTTCCTGTCAAACACTCCCGTTTCTCAGGCTCAAAATAGATTAAAAATAACTCGTGTTCTTACAAAACTCGTGTTATTATCTCGTGGTTATACTCGCAGTTGACTGTACTCTTAAGTTCCCGTATAATAAATCCAGTCTGAAGGTCTACACTCTGACCTTAGTACGTGTTATAAGAAAAGGAGTTTTGTGATGTATTTGTATTTGTGAAATTTTGAAAGAGTTAAAATAGAAGACCTGTAGATCAAGGTAGGATCTAATCTAGTTGTCAATCCAATCAAAGTACGAGCAGTTTTGCAAATAATTGCAATCAAAAGAAATTGGTTGCATCCAAGCTACATCTGTATGTAAATGTAAAAAACTTTCATAGTTTTAAAAATCATTCGATATTGATTTACCCGCTTTGTGGTTAATAAACAATTTATAAAAACCACTGTTTTCGTGATTACAAAAAATAGAAAAGTGACTTTGACATTAAGTGAATCTTTTCGAATTAAAAGTTATTTTTGAGCATTATTATGTTCGGGCTCTTTTAAGGTTTAAATGTAAAAACCATTTTTGATTTATAGATTTTGAACAACTGTTCATAGGTTGTTGAGATTTATATTTATTTCATGATCAAAGGTTATTGTATTTTTGATTTAGTATTTTTTAGTAGTATTACTGTATATAGTTAGTTGTATTGTTTTGATCTTAAAACAATAGTTTATTTCAATCGTTACTGATCCGGTATTTAAATTTAAGATTGATATCAGACAATGTCAAATTGTATTTGATTTAACTTATTGTAGCTTTCGTAAATAACGGAAGATACAGTAAATAAAATAATTTGTTAACACAAATTTAAAGTTCGTTTTTATTCAACTTGAACCACCCTTGGCATTTTACAGTCTGTTTCAGGCGATGTTGTAGAAACAACTAGCCACCCTTCTTTGAATATGTAAGAGGCTCTACAGTTTCTCACCATATTTAAAAGTGGTCCTTCGAGCCGGATCATTAATAGTTAAAGTTTTGATGAAAATATATGTTACTGAATCTTCCTCTATGTGAAAAATTTTCGCTATCTCTCTTTTGCTCTCATGTGATTTTATTTTGATAAGTTACGCACTCTGCATTGTAAAAGCTGCTCGTACGACTCTCGCTCTTTGTTAGTGGTGTTTTAAAGAGTTTTATAAAAAATTTAAAATGACTAAAATGGAAAATTTGATTAAAAAACGCGGTGGTTATAAAGGTATTATCACTCGCATAAGTAATTGGTATACAACCAATCACGATACACAAGAAAATCACTGTCAATTTAAAATTCGTTTAGAATATTTAAGTAAGGCTTTCTCTGACTACACTGAAGTTCAAGATGAAATTGAATCATTAAACTCCGATGATAAGGATCTTCATCAAACTGAAGAGAAATTTTATGATTTATATGCTAAATTAGAAGGTAAAATTCACTCTCTTTTGGCGTTACAAAACGCAAGCTTGCAAAGCTCTCCCTCAAATGTTTCACCACAGGTTACTTCTCAATCTGTGCCTAAGGTAAGATTACCAGAAATTCACATTAAAACCTTTAAAGGTGAAATCTCAGAATGGGTACCATTCTATCAGCTGTTTACAGCGCTTGTAGACAACAATCCCTCTTTAAGTGACATTGAAAAATTTATGTATTTAAAATCATTTTTAAAGGACGAACCTTTAAAACTAATTGATACTCTTGCGGTAACAAACCAAAACTTTGTTTCAGCTATAACTATTCTCAAGGACAGATATGAAAATAAAAATTCTGTTATAAATAGTCATTTACTTAATTTGTTAGACATTCCAGTAATTACAAAATGCAATTCACAAAACTTAAGAGATTTTGTTACAAATTGTAAACGCAATGTAGAATCATTAAAAAATTTAAATTTATCTCACGAAGAACTCTGGAATTTAATTGTGGTTCACTTACTCGAAAAGAAATTAGATTTTGTCTCAAAAAGGACTTTTGAATCTGAGAGAGGCCTTACAAACCTTCCAGATATCAAAGAGTTTTTTAATTTTTTAGATAAGCGCTGCACTATTTTGGAAAATTTGGCCAGTTTAGAAGGCAATGTTCCAAAAAAGGCTCATAATGTATCTTTTCATGTGAACAACTCAAATGTAAATAATGATAAATGTTTATTTTGTCATGAAGCTCATAAGATATATACTTGCATGAAATTTAAAAGTTTACAAGTTGCTGAAAGACACAATTTTATTAAATCAAAAAAGTTTTGTTTTAATTGTCTAGGTACTCAACATCAGGCAAATCAGTGCCAGTCTACTAGATTATGTTCTGTATGCTCTCAAAAACATCATTCACTGTTACATCTTGTTCCTTACAATAACAATTTGCAAAGTAATAATCAAAATGCACGTAATAACGTTGCTCATAGTACAAACCCTAGACAGACCTCTTCTCCCCAAATTGTAAACCCTTCTAGAATTATTCAAGGACATAATAATAGAAATAATTCCTCTCAAGGTCGAACCTCAAATAATGAAAATTCTCAAATTCTCACTAGTAATCGCAATCACTCCTCTGCTCAGAATAGAAGTTTAAGCCAAAACGCAAACCCAAATGATTCTCAAAATCATCCCGTAGTCTCGCAGTCTCTTTCTGCAATTTCGACGAAAATGTCTCATGTGTTATTGGCTACTGCTTCTGTCTACATGTATAACGCACAAGGCGTTCGCATCTCCGCCAGAGTTCTGTTGGACAATGGCTCACAAAATTCTTTTATCACTCAAGATCTTGTAAATAAACTACAACTCCAAACTTATGATAAAACACTTCGCATTTCGGGCATCTCTCAAATTGGCTCAACTTCCAATATCATGACCAATTTAACCTTTCACTCCAAGGTCAATCCTCGCCATAAGTTTAAAGTGTCTTGCGCCGTTCTTCCAAATATCACTTGTAAACTCCCTCAACTTAGTATAGATGTATCTAGCCTAACCATTCCTCAAAATATACAGTTAGCTGACCCTGAATTTGGAAACTCCCAAAAAATCGATATGTTAATAGGCGCTGACCTTTATTATAATCTTTTATTGCAAGGTATTATTAAGCTCGGTAGAAACCTACCCGTACTCCAAGAAACCTATCTAGGTTGGGTAATCGCTGGATGCGTTCCCCACAATTTAATCACTGCTCATAGTAGCTCCTCCTCAAATACCTCTCTCTCTGTACAAAGGAATGTACATCAAAATGTCTCTCTCTTCTTACAAACTGACGATGAACAGTTTAAATTGGATAGTCTGATTGAAAAATTCTGGACTATTGAGGACTTACCTCAAAAAACTCTTCTTTCCCCCGAAGATGAACAATCTGAAAGCATTTTTTTGAATACCACTAAGATTTTGCCTGATGGCAGGTATCAAGTAAATGTACCCCTAAAAACCCCTCAAGAAAATGAAAAATTAGGCGATTCATTTTATATAGCACAAAAACGTTTCTTAAACCTTGAAAGAAAGTTTGAGAAAAATCCCTCTCTAAAACGTGACTACTCTAAATTCATAGATGAATATGTAGACTTAGGTCATGCTAAGTATGTACCCCTCTCTCTTGTTGAATTAAATTCTAAAAATCTCGAAGTTAATAAATACTTCCTCCCCCATCATGCTGTATTTCGTGAAAACAGCGTCTCTTCAAAAATTCGAATAGTTTTTGATGGCAGTTGCAAAACAAGCAGTGGCTTGTCCCTTAATGATGTGACACTCAAAGGTTTTCAGGTTCAACCTGACCTTTATGATATCTTATGTAGATTTAGATCCTTCATTTTCGTATTAATTTCGGACATCGAAAAAATGTACCGACAAATAAATATTAATCCTAAGCAATGTTTCTTGTCCAATATTCTCTGGCGAAACAACCCTGATGAAGATCTTAAATGTATTGAGCTCTCCACAGTAACGTATGGTACTAACTGTGCTCCTTATTTGGCAACTCGTGTTTTAAACGATTTGGCTATTAAAAATAGTGAAAAATTCCCCCTTGCTTCAGATGCTTTGCTCAATCAAACCTATGTCGATGACATCATTTATGGGTGTGATTCTCAAACTGACTTAGAAAAAATATATTTCGAACTCAACTCTCTGGTAAACTCTCATGGTTTTCAATTGCATAAATGGTGCTCTAACTCGCAAGAATTTCTTGAAAAAATGTCACAAGAAAAAACTTTGCAATACGATTTGAATTTCGAAGAATCCCCTAGCTCAGTATTAGGCCTGAAATGGGACCCTATTTCAGATAATTTTACTTTCTCACCCCCTGAAATTCAAATCAAAGGTCGTTTAACTAAACGTGAAATTCTCTCCACTATCGCTAAAATGTATGATCCTCTTGGTTTAGTTTCCTGTGTCATAGTACTAGGAAAGTTAATAATGCAGAAATTATGGCTCATAAAAATTGACTGGGACACAGAAATCACTGATCCTCACATTCTCACTCTTTGGGAAAATTTCATAGATAATATTGGAAATCTCACAAAAATAAAAATATCTAGGAACTTATTTGTGAATAAAAGCAAAATAAAAGTTCAGTTCCATGGGTTTGCTGATGCTAGCATGTCGGCATATGCTGCGTGCGTATATGTTCGCACTCTCTATTTTGATGGAACCGTTTCCTCAAATTTATTATCTTCTAAATCTCGTGTAACACCCCTTAAAACTACATCTCTCCCAAGATTAGAACTTTGCGCGATGCTTCTCTTATCTAATCTTATTCAGAATTTGCTCTCAATTTATAAAAATCAATTTACAATAAGTTCAGTTCACTTATGGACTGACTCAACCATTGCACTCTTTTGGATACAATCGCATGCTTCAAGGTGGTCAGTTTTTATCTCAAATAGAGTATCTCAAATTCAAGACCTAACCTCAAAATTCATTTGGAGGCACGTAGACACTAAAAATAATCCTGCTGACTTGCCTTCTCGTGGTTCCTTACCGCAACATCCAGTCGATTGTCCACTTTGGTTTCATGGCCCTAAGTTTTTAATAAATAGTGAAAATTTTGACTTACTTAATGTTCAAAATAGTTTGGATATTTTAAACCCTAACCCTGAAGTTAAAAATGTAATTCTCTCAGAAGAAAGAAAATCTTCACCTGTCTCTCTCCATGTCTCAAATGAAGAAAATGAATTTTGGAACCAATTATTCTCAAAGTTCTCAAAATTTGCAACACTTCAACGAGTAGTAGCATATTGTCTTCGGTTTGCTATAAATATTAAAGCACACACTGAAAAATTATCAGGTCCCTTGTCCGTCCACGAGTTGGAAAATGCCCTTAACCTCATTTTGAAGGTATTACAAAATAAATATTTCTCCAAAGAAATTCTCGAATTGAAAAATGTTAAAATACTTTCAAATAAGAATCTATTGCAATTCAAACCATTTCTGTGTGAAGCTGACAGTTTTTTACGCGTAGGAGGACGCTTAGAAAACGCAGAAATTTCGTTTGAACAAAAACACCCGATATTACTTCCTGCTCACAATCATATTGTCACTTTAATGTTAACCCAGGAACACATACGTTTGGGTCACGCTGGTGCTCAAACGGTCCTCTCCAATTTCCGACTTAGATTTTGGCCGTTAAATGGATTAAAAGAAATAAAACGAGTAATCAGAAATTGCGTTACTTGTTATCGTTTTCACGCTAAACCCGCTCAACAACTCATGTCAGATCTCCCCAAGGACAGAGTACAAATTTGTCGACCTTTTCAAAAGGTTGGAGTGGACTTTGGTGGCCCCTTCTTTATAAAGTCCTCAAGACTTCGGAAAGCTCCCATAACCAAGTGTTATATCTCGGTCTTTGTGTGCATGACCACCAAAGCCGTGCACATTGAAATTGTTTCCAATCTCACTACTGAAGCATATGTTGCATGCCTCAAACGATTCATATCAAGACGAGGCAACCCGTCTATAATCTATTCTGACAACGCTACCAATTTCCAAGGTGCTAAGAATCAACTTTATGAACTTTATCAGCTCTTTAGGACTCAATCAAATTCTGATGTCATTATAGATTTTCTCGCTCAAAATAAAACTGAATGGAAATTCATCCCTCCTAAATCTCCACATTGGGGTGGTATTTGGGAATCTGCTATCAAAAGTGCCAAATATCACATGCGTAGACTTATAGGAAACGCTCAACTAACTTATGAAGAATTAAATACTGTTTTAATACAAATCGAAGCAATTCTGAATTCAAGACCGTTGTGCGCTCTATCCAATGATCCTTCGGATTTACAGAGTTTAACCCCTGGACACTTTTTAATTGGCACTAGTCTTACTGCCTTTCCCGAAAAGGATGTGTCCAAAATCCCTGAAAATAGACTTTCGTTCTGGAATAAATGTAGTCAAATCCAGCAAGTATTCTGGAAGCGTTGGGTAGTCGAATACTTAAATCGTTTGCAACATAGACCCAAATGGCTTTCTCCCGTTAGCAATGTAAAAGTAAATGATGTTGTTCTCTTAAAGGATTTTGATGATTCTTACCCTCTTAAATGGCCTTTGGCTAGAATTATTGAAACTATTCCCGGACCTGACGGAAAGGTTCGAATGGTCACATTAAGAACAGCTGATGGAATATATAAAAGATCCATAGTTAAAATCTGCCCATTACCAAATATGGGTGATTCTCCAAATCAATAATTTGCACTTTCATCTATCTTTTGAGTTGAAGGATGAATCCTTCAACGCGGGGTAGTATGTTGGAAAACTAGTTCCAACACTGGAATTATTAAATTTTCAATAATTATTACTCTCATTAAAATATCTTTAATTTGCCCTTTTTAAAAATCAATGCATTGAAAACAGAATAAATCATAAAATTTCCTCAGTTTAAAACTCTCAAATAGACAAATTTATACGTCTCAACTCGATAACATTCCAAGAAATTTCTATTTATAGAACACAGACAGACGGTTTGCATTTCTCGTTTGTCTTCTCTCACCCCTAATCTAAAATATAGATTTCTATTGGTCCCTATTTCGCGTCACTAATCAATCATTGGCCCTTCTGGAGGTCATAGGTTTCTTGCTGTTCCGCGACCCGCCGGTCAGAAGCCAGATACGAAGTAGATATCTCGGGGTCAAGACACGCTCGATTTTGACGTAAATCTCTCGCCGTTTCCGACACCCCCGTCGGTCGGTCTCTAAAGAATATAGAAATAATATCTCACATTGTTCAGTCACGCTTTGTTTTTTCGGAGTTTTAATAAAATCTCGCTGGCAAGACACCCCCGTTCTGTACGTCAGCAACTGAACGTATCGCGCCAAGTCACACTCGGCTTTCGGCAAATTCCTGTCAAACATTCTCGTTTTGGCAGTCTCCAATAAAGTGAAGCAAGACATCAACTGCATTTCTCACTGTGAATTTCCTGTCAAACACTCCCGTTTCTCAGGCTCAAAATAGATTAAAAATAACTCGTGTTCTTACAAAACTCGTGTTATTATCTCGTGGTTATACTCGCAGTTGACTGTACTCTTAAGTTCCCGTATAATAAATCCAGTCTGAAGGTCTACACTCTGACCTTAGTACGTGTTATAAGAAAAGGAGTTTTGTGATGTATTTGTATTTGTGAAATTTTGAAAGAGTTAAAATAGAAGACCTGTAGATCAAGGTAGGATCTAATCTAGTTGTCAATCCAATCAAAGTACGAGCAGTTTTGCAAATAATTGCAATCAAAAGAAATTGGTTGCATCCAAGCTACATCTGTATGTAAATGTAAAAAACTTTCATAGTTTTAAAAATCATTCGATATTGATTTACCCGCTTTGTGGTTAATAAACAATTTATAAAAACCACTGTTTTCGTGATTACAAAAAATAGAAAAGTGACTTTGACATTAAGTGAATCTTTTCGAATTAAAAGTTATTTTTGAGCATTATTATGTTCGGGCTCTTTTAAGGTTTAAATGTAAAAACCATTTTTGATTTATAGATTTTGAACAACTGTTCATAGGTTGTTGAGATTTATATTTATTTCATGATCAAAGGTTATTGTATTTTTGATTTAGTATTTTTTAGTAGTATTACTGTATATAGTTAGTTGTATTGTTTTGATCTTAAAACAATAGTTTATTTCAATCGTTACTGATCCGGTATTTAAATTTAAGATTGATATCAGACAATGTCAAATTGTATTTGATTTAACTTATTGTAGCTTTCGTAAATAACGGAAGATACAGTAAATAAAATAATTTGTTAACACAAATTTAAAGTTCGTTTTTATTCAACTTGAACCACCCTTGGCATTTTACAGTCTGTTTCAGGCGATGTTGTAGAAACAACTAGCCACCCTTCTTTGAATATGTAAGAGGCTCTACAGTTTCTCACCAGCTGCAGTGCAGGAAGCTTGGGCCAAACGCCCGACCCCGCCTTAAACCAACCAACCAGCTAGTGGTTGCCGAGATTTTAGGGTCTAAAAATCTCTCTTTTAAAATTAATAAAAAAGAATGAAAGATTAAATATTTAGGAGTCATTATAGACCAAAATTTAACCTCTCGTACTGATGTGGACCAAAATTTCCAAAAAAATTGTGTTTGCTAATGGTGTTGCGGACGTTCTTCGGACGAAGTGACCGGTGTAGGTTTCAGCATAAGACTAACTAAGAAGTTTTTCTATTTTCGTGGAAATACCTGCAAAAATAACTATTTCCTCATTTAATTGATTTTTGATGACTTGATCGGGCAAGGGCCTGTCGACATATTAAGCACCGGTTCCCGCAGATCACCGAAGTCAAGCGGTGTCGAGCGCGGTTAGTACTTGGGCGGGTGACCGCTTGGGAACACGGCGTGCTCTTGCCTCAGGGAAGAGTGTAAAATGAATCGACACCTAGCCATCCTATTCACGCCGGACAGGCCGGATGAGATCGGATATCTCGTAGGATGAAGGTGCTGTTTCACACTCCCCAGTCGGTAGATCACATTTGTGGTCGATGACCGGTTCAAGATGGCCTACGTAGTCGGCGAACCGTAAAAAAAAAAAAAAAAATGATGACTTGATCGAACAATTAGCCAGGAAAGTGTCGCCAAAGGTTATCAAATTTTTTTAGTTAGCGTGTTTTACTGTATCAGCGACTGGCAAAATAAGAAAACGCTCACTTAGCCACGCCCATGAATAAAATGACTGGTCTTGACATTACCACCCAACATTCCCTCAGTTCAATCGCAAATGTCTGAAATCGTGTTCCGTCAGCGTCTTGTTAAACGGATCCTTAAAGGACTCGACGTCAATAAAGCTTCTGGTCCAGACGAAATTCCTATCATTGTTCTTAAGACATGCGCCGATGAACTTACACCAGTATTTTGTAGACTTTTCAACTTATTCTACAAAAAAGGAATATTTCCATCCTGCTGGAAGTCGGCGCGTGTCCAGCCCATTCCAAAGAAAGGTAAAAAGACTCTGCCAAGCAACTACCGACCCGTCGCATTGCTTTCAGTAATTTCCAAAGTAATGGAGAAAGCTATTAACCAACAACTACTAAAGTATCTGGAAGGGCTTAACATTATCAGCGACCATCAATACGGTTTTCGTAAGTCCAGATCAACAGGTGACCTTCTGGCATATGTCACCCATCTTTGGAGCAACACCATCGAACATCATGGAGAATCCCGGGCTGTTGCACTGGACATCTCTAGGGCTTTTGATCGTGTTTGGCACGATGGGCTTCTAAGTAAATTGCGATCCTACGGTATGCCTAATGGATTCTGTTTATGGTTAACCAGCTTCCTTAAGAACCGTTCTCTGCAAGTGGCGATTGACGGGTTTCTCTCAGACACCTTCACCATCAATGCCGGTGTTCCTCAAGGGTCCATATTGTCGCCTACCCTCTTTTTACTGTATATTAACGACCTTCTAGTGAAAACCCAAAATCCAATTTATAGCTTTGCTGATAACAGCACACTTGTCTCATCTTTTACCTTGACTCCCCAAACATCCGCTGCCGACGCACATCTTCGCAGGCAGCATGAAGTATTGCGCCTCAACAAAGACCTGGAAGAAATTTTCGCTTGGGGTGACAGTAACCAAGTCGAATTTAATGCTAAGAAAACCCAGGCAGCAGTCTTCTCCAAAAAGATTAACATTGCAGAACCGGATATAGTCATGGCAGGACAAGCAATTCCCCTGGCACCGTCTATTAATTTGCTGGGGGTCAATCTGGGAGGTAATATGTCTTGGCATGATCACGTTGCCACAATTGCCAAGGCAGCTGCACAGAAACTTGGTGTACTTTTCCGCACCAAAAGGTTGTACACACCTCATCAACTTTTGACACTCTACAAAGCCCAGATTCGACCATCATTAGAATATTGCTCTCATGTCTGGAGCTCTGCACCCAAGCACACCCTTCGGCTACTGGATTCCATTCAAAGGAGAGCCATTTGTCTGATCGGCGACACCGAGCTGACCAAGATCCTCGATAGCCTGGAGCATCGAAGACAGGTTGGTGATTTGGCTCTCTTTTACAGATATTTCCATGGCAGGTGTTCGACTGACATTGCCCACTTGATTCCACCTAGAGCAATGCAAAACAGAAATACACGGCGAACCACTGCCGCTCATCCATATGTTGTTCAGCTTAGTACTCCTCGAACTTCATTGTTCAAGAATTCTTTCATCTGGAGAACGTCATCTTTGTGGAATGATCTTCCTGAGGTCGTGTTTCCCAATGAATACAATCTTCAACGTTTCAAGACCAACGTTAATCGCTTTTTTCGCACTCGCACTCGCACCGCTCCCAGAGTGCCTTAAAGGATTTTTCCTACAGTGCAGGTGTTTTATCATAAAAAAAAAAATTATTTGAATTGCCAATCACAGGACCGCAACAAAAAGTATAACATTGCTATTTAATGGTATTTGATATTAAACCCCAACTAAATTAACGGTTTTTTGATTCACAAACGTCGTGCTTTACGTATTCCAAAAACACTTACAATGTAAACACCATGCATGCTCTCACCAGAGCCCTCTACAAACCAATTAGGTATGCAAAGGGTTATTTAACCTCAATTTTAATCCCACTCAGCAAAATATTAACGTTATGCCCTTTTACCGCCGCCCGTTCAATTTGCCAAATTTCATTAATATTGCAACCCTCGCGCACAAAGGTAAGCAGTGAGCACTATAACTACACGGCAATAATATATCTTCCCCTCTGTTTACTTATTTACACTGGTGACTACGCCGTGACTGGCACAACTTTTATTGTTGCCAGTTTGTGCTAAATATAGCTTAAGATTTAAAAAAAATAAGATAATTTGCATTATATTGCAATAAATATCATAAATGTAATGCGCAAATGGAAAATATTCATAGCGACAGTGGCGCGCTCAGGTGTTCGGGGTCTAATAGTCTAATTGCAAACTTATTTTTCGTCTTACACCTTTTACTAATATTTTATATTCGGCCACATTCCTCTACATTTTAACAAATTTTCAAAATTCACTATTATCAATAGTCCAATTTTGCTACGTCTGGCAACAGTGTTTTCCGATCGTCATAATAGCACTAACAACTAAGCTTGAGCTATCCGCCAAGCCGGCTATGCACCGTACTCGAGTTGCACCGCTAGTTTGTTGAAAACGACACTTCGATCTTCTCACTTGCTTGAACGCCGAATTATTGTGAATAGTTATTATCTTAACTGGTTTTATATAGATTTATCGGTTACAGTTACTAAGTAGTTTGTAAATTGTGTAACGAAAAAATAATCCTAGTTGCCGTAAGTAAAAATGTAAATTTTACTTACTTATATTGAATTGGCAGCGACAGTAAATATTTATGAACCTAACCACGAAATCGGTTGATCACTATTCTACTTCGTCTAGCAGCAACGATGCAATTAGACAGGCTATAGTATAGAAGAGACTATCTAAAATCCATTTTTATTGATGAAGCCGCATAAAAACAAAAAAAGCAAAACCATTTTCTTCGAAATATCTACACCTGCGTCATTATGTGTGAGTCCTATAGGAAGCGAGTCCATCGACAAAAATATATTAAATATATGGGTAATTCTTTGGATAGGGAAATTTTTACACAAGCGCCGGAAATAATATATTTTAACGTTTTTTTGACTTTTCGATAAGTAAAATAGATTTTTTTTTAGAATAACCCATTTTTAGGCTATGTAGATGCTGGCTAAGCTGTTTGATGTCGCCAACCTTTACAAATGAATTTTTGATGGTCCCTTCTATACTAACATGGCTGCATTCAGCTTGCCTTGAAAGTTGTTGCTATAAAATTCGGTCAATTCGGTGGATAAATAAGTAGGTATTATAAAGATTTTTAACAATAACTATCTAACCAGTAATTTGACTGTGGCATTAATGCCATTGGCATACCTACATTATTTTCTTTCTTCTAGTTGTCTGATTAGTAAATCAAGAATTAAGCTAATTGGGTTACCTTGGTTGTAAGAAAACTATTTCTGCCAATGTCATTTATGCCACAGTCAACGTCGCTGGTTAGTTAATTATTGTTAAAAATCTTTATGCAACCCGACATTATTATATTATGTATAAACATATCAATATGGTTTTTTTTAACTTGAAACCCCGAACCATAATTAAAAAAACGGGCTAGAGAATATGAACCCCCCCCCCCCCTTCCAACATATTTTTTTGGTATTGTTTCGTTGAACTCCATTTTTTTTTAATGACTTAAGTAATTTATATTTTGAGTGCGCTAAATAAAAATTTAAAAGACGTATTAACTTACCCGGGATTATATTCAGAGCTGACCACATATATACATACACTATATTGCCAATACAAGCAGCCGCACGAAGCGAGAAGACACCCATCGTGCGATTAAAAATAACCTGAGTTTGGGCCCGTGGCGCTTGCGCAGTAAGGAAAAAATTAGGCAACCGACACGATATCTAACAGAACCGGCTCATCGTTGTTTGTATTTCGTCGCCATCTTTTGTTTCGTTCGTTCGTGTGTGGTTATAATTTCCAAGTTTTGGGTGTTAATATTTTTAAAACTTTACTTTAGACATTTTTTTTGTTAGTTTGTAAGTTGTTAGTCCTTTCCATCTTTTTCTTTACGTTGTATTCCGTGTGTGATTGTGGATATTATTTTTTAGTTTTGGGTGCGAATTTAGGTATAAAACTTTACCAGACATTTTGTGATTGTTAGCGACTTGTGTCTCAAGATGAGTAGAAAAAAGTGCATGATCCTTTTTTGCACGAATCGCGGTTCAATACCAGGAATAAAGTATTTCAGGTATGTAAAATATTGGTTACTTAGTTTTATTTGACCATAAACTGTACACACCCGAACTAACGGGTGAATTTAAATAAAAGCTTGTAAAAATAGTTTGAAAGTCGGTACTGTCAAATGTTTACATCAAGAATCAAATTTCCGAGCTGCGCACACTCAACGAACCCTGATCATCTGCCTACAGTGGTGTCATCATTGAATTATGATATTAGCAATATATTGTATGTATATATGTGGAGCTGACTACATGAGAGTCTACTTGAACAACAACTACTTTATTCGACTTTCAGCGTTATAATCGAGGAGCTGGCAACATAGTATATCTCGCTGCACGTCAGTGAAATTTATTACTGTCATGTCGTAGAAGATAATCCTATATACCTTGTTGCCGGCGTCCACACCCTCTGGCTGACGTTTATTTACAACAACCAAACCACATAGTGGATGTTGAGGGTGTTAATCTTAAATATTTTAAAATATTTATATCAGGGAGGGTTTTGTCAACCAAAATTCAAAGTACCTACCAATCATTTGAATGGTTCGGCAGACGTACAAAACTAGTCGTTCTTAAGCAAGAGCGTTCATAAAACGTTAATAAGGGTTGTGGTCTAAGGTAAAAAAAAGGTTCGTGGTGTAAGGTAACTACTTGGTTCGAAGAAGTAAAATACTTGTTTTACTGGTTAGGTAATAAAAAAGGTATATTTGTTACTAGTAGTTACATTATATCAGAACCTTGAACCTTATCTTACTTATAGAATCTTTAGAATCTATCCAATCGAATCTTATAGAATCTAATTTACTATATTATAATCAGTCTTATTTATACTACGTACTAACCTTAAACTATGATAATAACCTTTGGTTTAGTAGGAAATATTATTGTTATAAGCATTAAGAGTGATTACCACATCACGTCTGACAATGACCATAACCCCTGACTTAACCTTGTTAGGGTGTTAAATGTTAAGCAGTAACTTATAACAATAATATTAAACAATTATTATTTAATAATAAAGGTAAAATAATGGTTTTGGTAATTCTACCATAATGTCCTTATTTTTACCCTACAGAAAAGGAGAAAAAAACACGGTTATTTTGGCTATAAAGCGCCCTATATCACACCCGTGTTGAAAAAAATATTTCAACACTAGTGTTGAATTTATAAATTACACAGGATGGTTCCTAAGTTGATACTTCTTTTTTATCTGTGTATAAAAGGCATTAGAATAAACAACATTTTTAAATACCTTTTTCAAAAAACCCAAAAATTATCATTTATTACACTATGGATCAAATACGGTTCTGCCTAACTTGCCCGTTGAATAACATTAAGAAAACTTCTGGGTGTAGGATGAGCCCGCAAGGGAAAGTGTTCTGCGTATAATCTCGAAGCAGCAGCCGCGATTTGACGACACTCACCGTAAATTAGCACCATACCTACTAGTTCATCGTTTTCAAATTTTACCATTTTTACGTGTCACCAATTTAAAATTAACTTGCTTCAGAAAAACACCGCAGCGGATTGACAAATAAATAACTGACCACCTACCCGTAAATTGCATGACTAATAAGACAAACAGCATAAAGTATAGCAGGCTACGTTTTGATGACCAGGCCCGCACTTAGATTATTTTCTCTTGTATCTCGCCTATTTTTAAGTTTTTTGAAAAAAGGTATTTGAAAATGTTGTTTATTTTAATGCCTTCTATACACAGCTAAAAAAAGTATCAACTAAGGAATCACCCTGTATAATTTACTGTCTTAAAAAAGAAGGCGGAGCCTCAGTAAATACAATAAACTGTGATTGGTCAGTACTTTATAAGGACGCCACATATACATCTAATATTTATAACAATGTTGTCAACTAATGGGAAATTTCCGGATTTGTGATAAATAAAGATCCAAAACGCAGATGAATGATAGGTCAACGCTGTCTCCAAAAGGAACTTTTTAACACACAATGTTATATTCGTAGGATATTCTTTAGGATCACTTTTGGTTGTGATCTGCTAAAAAAACACTTTTTTAGTGTTGTGTGCATTCGTGGAATTTTTCTGTAAAAATGGAATTTTTTTAAAGGTTGCAACACTGTGCAGAACTGATAATAATAAATATGAAATTTTGCCGTACAGTTAACTAGAATAGCCTACTTTTCTCGTCACTTAAGTGTTAAGAAAACAGCAAATATCCATGTGGGAGTAGAAAAAATTATTTGAACATTACTTATCTTATTAATTAATTTTTATTTAAATATGCTCATAACCGATTAAACCTAACACAACACTCTTAATTTTAAATTTACGGCGTCTGCATATTTACTACATTAAAGCAAACCGGTAGTGTAAAATAATGTAGGCATCCTAAATCTTAACTTTGTGACCCATACAGTATTACAGGCTTTAGTTAACTCGCAAAACTTATGAAGAATATTAATTAAGCTTTAGCAGAATGTTCTCTATGCACATGACATGGAAAACAATACAATTATTGTAGAGAGAAGTAGAAAAATAATGTATGAAATTTCCAGTATTCCTCCCAATACTCTTTTAAACTGAATGGAGAATTTTGTTCATTTGATTTTACTGTCAAAAGGTAAACGATGGACAATTTGAGAACCTAATAAAATAGATTTTCAAATTGTTATTTACTAACACTTATTTTCTCTGTTATCTGAATTATTAGCGAATGATATTCAAAACAGGATATCTCGAAAACGGTTAAGGATGGATACGTGATGTGCTTAGCATTTTTTTCAGCTTTGCAAATAATTGAAACAAAATGGAAATAGATTTTTTTTGTTTTCGTTTTTCTTAAAAGATTTTCTTCAACGCAGTATAATAATATACTTAGGCACCAAGAAAATACATAATCAAAGGATTTTTGATTATTCTTTGTGGTCGCATGAAGAATGTTATACAGGGTGCTACAAATTCGTGTGCATACAAGGGGATCTCGAAAACTGTAAGATATTCGAAGATGGTTAAATTGAGGCAAAGCAAGAATCCTTAAAAACTGCCATAAAAACCATAATAAAATAAACAAATTCTTTTAAAACGAATCTGCGATTCACACTTCGAAAACTAACCCGTATTTCATAACAAAAACACGTTATTTAAGCAAGTCCACATTGAAAATTCTTTGTTAAACTATTTAATTCATATGGGGTCCTTACGCAAACACTTGTTTTTGTTCATATTTCTCTTTTTTCTGCAATAAAACCGACAAAACCTTTCGTTATTCCCACAACGCAAACACGTTTAAGCTGTCAATTACCTACAGTTACAAAGGACGCCGTTATAGCGCTGGCGTCGATTTAGTTAGTGTGATGGGCAATGTGTATCGATGGTTTTCTAAACATCGGTGTTTTTTACTGATGTTCGATATTTTGCCATCGATAATAAGACTCACTAACAACGATGAAAGCATCGATTTGTAACCATCGATGCTTGACACTGCGTTTTAATATTTGACGCCACCTTTTTATTTAGAAATTACTTTGGTGAGGCGGAGTTTCGTCACGCCAGGGACTGGCGAAACGAAACATTGATGAACCTCGCTCATCACTAATTTAATTTGCAGTTAGAGCGTTTTCACACGGCACCATATATCGCGCGCGACAAATGGTCGCAATATTGCTTTACACCAAATTATGTGTTCTCTAATATCGCTTGTGTGTGAAAATGACTCATTAGAAAACACATAATTTGGTGTAAAAGCAATATTGCGACCATTTGTCGCGCGCGATATATGGTGCCGTGTGAAAACGCTCTTATAGTCAAAAGCATTGAGTCACCCAGCAATGCGAATGCACAAAGAATGTCATCTTGGAACAAAAAATAGCCTTTACGTGTCTTATATTATGTAAAAACGTGTTTTTATTTCGTCTAGTTGTCTCCATGAAACGCGGGGTTGTAATTTTCTCCGTGGAATAACATCTTCTTTTGAGAAAAAATGCGATCGTTAAAAGTCAAAAGAGACAAAGCAGAGTTCCAGTATCATCGTCTCGAGATTTTTGGCGAGTGCCTCTTTTAGAATGTAAAACATTAAAAACTGGTAAATAGGCACGATTGCTAATGGTAAATAGGTATCTACTCGTTATTTTTTAATAATGCAACTTTTAATCTAAAATTTGAGTACCTATTTTACTTTATGTTAGGCTGCTGAAGATGCCGTATTTATTTTCTTATTTTATTATTTTTATTTAGCTAAAAAGTAAACTGGTTAAAAAACAATTTCTTCTTTACTAAACACAAACAGCTGATGCTGTAAGTTCGCCTAAAAACCATATGTTTTTTTATTGAACACCTGATTTTGACAATTTGATATTTGGCAACGTTGTGACACCCATCTCTCTCCCTTGCAGGCTATGTTTCTCCCCGTATCTCTCACTCTTTTACATTGAGAAGTTTATTGCTTATATTCATTGGCGTCGGACTGATTTTAGGGGTCCTTACCCCACTTTTTAGATGGTCGATTTAAAAAAAACAAACCATGGAGTGTTTTTCTAGGACGCCCAAGGAGTCACCCATTTAAATATAACTTGGGCAATTCCATAACACCCTGTATATACTCGTTTGAAAAGTATCACTTTCATCACTTGTTATATAACAAACTAATAATTGCCTCTCTACAATAAATGAATGGAAGACCGTTGTACCGTCCGCCAGTGCCTTGTAAGCCGTAAAATCCGAATTTATTATGTAAGGCAGAAAGCTTATGCAGTGTGTTTACATTTATCCATTTATCGCGTATTGTAAAACAGTATATTACGGAATATAGTGGTTGTTCGCACTGGTTGGCACTAACCAATTTCAAAAGCTTACGTGTTATTAATTTATATCTTTGTTTATTGAAAATTACATGGAATACAGTGAGAATAGAAAGTCTGAATACGTTGTAATGATTTGAGATTAAAAGAAAAGTCCTAAAGGTATGCCGTGGAATTGATCAGACATGTCTTAAATTTTACTCTTGAACGGTTACCTATATAGTCTATTTCAGAAAGGCGTAGAGTAATAAATTGGTAAATTCCGTTCAGTTCGGCTCAATTCCGGTGTCGGCCATAGGCGCAGGTTAATTTTGTGCAATTATTTATGATAACTAACGAAAGAAAAAAAAGGAGATAATTTAATAAAGAAGGAACTATTAGCTATAGCAAATTGACACAAACATCGTTTTATGAAATATGCCGTGGAAGATATAGCTGAAAAACATAGTGTAACTGTACTGCGCATACCGCCATGTTATCGCAATCTAAATCCTATAGAACTTATATGGGCGCATGTGAAAGGATTTGTAGCAAGACACAACATCACATTGAAAATTAAAGACGTTAAGCTACTGTTTGATCAAGCCATTAAGGAAGTGACACCAGAGAACTGACGAAAAGCAGTCCATCATGTCATTAAAGAAGAGGAGGAAATGTGGGATCTTGACCACCTGATCGATTTGACTGTCGACCCGTTAATTATAACGTCGAGGAGATGACAGTTCCTCTAATGATGAAGAATATTATGATTTTTTATAATTTAATTTTGTGTTTTGTATTTTTTTCATAATGTTTAATAATAAATAAGTATACCTAATACTATGTACATAATTCACGTCTTTGTCACACCATTTTCAGTCTTTATGAATGGATAACAATAGGCAAAACCCATTAATTGACCCAAACCCGGGTGGTACTACCTGCACTTGATGAAAATAAATAATTTTGCAATGAAATCAATGCCAAATTATAAAAGTCACTTAAAAATGGTGTTATGGTTTGACATGTTAAACCGGAAGTTATTACTTTTATATAGAAAATAAAAAACTAAGATAGGAAGGTGAAAACCATTTTTTTCTAAGATGTGGCGGTCCAATTCTACCGCCGCGCCGGTCAAAGTTTCAAAATGCCATATTTTAAACGTTAATATCTCAAAAACATTTGAATTCAGATATTTGACATTTTATACAGAATATACGTCGAATTTTATAGGGAATTGGGAAATAATATAATATTTAAGGTGTTCCATTTAAAAAAAAATTATTTTAGGCCGCCACACTTTTTTGAGCCACCCGGTATAATGTAAAATATCTTTAAAATATACGGCGTTTCAGTCATTACCTCATGCTGGTTTAGTATTTTTGATAAGTTCCTCGATAATGATTTAATCTTCCGTCCCCGCTTCGTTGGCGGACCCTGTATATATGGTTAAATTAAAAATAAAACCTAATAATTATGGCTTTTGTTAATTTATTTTTATTACTTACTTTTATTAACATTCTTTTGCTACTTTTTGCCGAAAGGGGTGTCTCTATTCAATAAATAATAAAAATATTAAACTTTAAACACATGCTTAAAAGAATATTTATCTACTTTCATTTAGTAATAAGAGTTTTACAGTTCTGTAAATCGTTTTGTAAGGGCTTCTATTATAGCACAAGTGCTGTAATAGATGCCTTTACGGCACTATTGCTGTAATAGATGCCTTTACGGCACTAGTGATGTAATGGAAAAAAACGGTTTTATTAAAATTTTGCTGTTAAATAAAACCACACTTTTTAAAAGAATGATTTATTATTAACAATTATATTTTGATATTTCTTGACTGAAATCATAGTTCCCAACATTGAGTAGTGAGTCCATAGTGTAGATGGTTTCTGGGAGCGTTGCTTTACGGAAAAATAACCCAAAAGAATTTTCTCAGACACCTCCTTTATTTTGTTAGCTTTGCACCAATCTTCAAACTTCTGATGCTCCAACTCATACCGCGCCTTGGATTTTGTCGGAACTAAACTTAAGATCGCTTCGTTTGCCGCTGCTTCTATATCAGAGGGTAAACTTCCATCAGAATCGCTCATTTTGAAAAACGCTTTTTATATTTTTGAATTTGTTTGACAAAGTTTCGACAGTAACCATGCGAAACAGTAACAATGCGAAAGGTAACATAAAAAACTTGAGTAGTACACTTAATAGCAGGTGCATTTTTACAGGTGCATTTTTATTGTTAAATATGCCTTTTGCCAAATATTTTTATTCATAGATGAAAGTAGATGAAATTTTGTACAATATTCTTGTTGAAAATTCATATTACTACACTCGATGTTTTATTAAACTCGTCTGATGCCTCGTTTGACAACTTTAACATCTCATGTTGTAATGTGAAAGAATCTTTACAACACTTATATCGTAAATAACTATTACCTTTACATTTTTGTAATCTAACAAAGATAAAAATTGTACTTGCTCCGCCTCTGACATAATATCTCGAGCAACCTCCATATACACACCACTTTAATACCGTTCTGGAATTTCGTAAACATATTACGTATGTCTTAGTTTAATATCTTTAAAAGCTCCTAAAATACACTTTCCTATCTAGAAAAGGGCTGAGAAGGAAGTGCATGTACATAAAACGGGATATTTATGGATGCAGTTTAGTGATTTTTCTGGAACGAATGCTGCATATTATAATTTTTGTCAATGGTTTTAAATAAATTTGGTTTTGAATAAGTTGGAGATAAATGGAAATACGAACTAAAAAACTGATTGCTTAAACCCGTCCACTACTTTTTAGCAATTCTCGCAAACTATAATAGTTTATAGTTCTGGACAACTATACATTTAGAATACTTTTGTGTAGTAAAAAGTAAGCCACTTGAATGTGCAGCTTAGATGGTTTAAACTTAAATTTTTATTAGGCATTGGCAGCTCGTCAGGTGACGTAGATAAAGGGGCTCTTCCCAAAAAAATAAAATAAAACTAGCAAAGTTTTTCGACAATAATAAATTTTAATGTACCTTTACTGCTACCATTTTAGCCCTTAAAAAAATTATGTTCGAAAATATTAATTTAATCCGAATATAGCTATACATAATAGGGCCTCGGTTAACGCCGATTGACAATAATTATAAACACTCGTGCATTTTTGGCGCCGACCGTGTCCATTAGCTCAAAGCAAGTGAAGACCCAACGCCCAACATGGCTTTAATATTCACTGTTGCTAGGGTTACGTAACCAGTGGCGGCGCCAGGATTTTTGGGATGGGAGGGCCCAAATGGGCTCGATGATTTTTGAGTGGGCACTCCCCAAAATAAAAGTGACTTCTAAAAAAAAAAAAAGGTCGGCCGGCCTCCCGACGCTTTAAAACGCCATATGCAGCGACAAACAAAATTTCCCTCTTGTTCTAAGTGATGTCCAAAAAAAACGTCATCGTTCTCTTGAAAATACCATACAACCACTCATCAAAACTTTTATAGCCAAGTCCCTCTTCCCCCGAAAATTCCATTATAAAACCGGATCCATCAATTTTGGGGGGGCACCAGGGTGAGCACTCATGTTTCTAGGGTGGGCCAGTGCCCACCCTGGCCCCCCTGACGCTGCCGCTGTACGTAACGTCAGTCACACAAACAACATGTAACAATTTGCATTATGATGGAGGGAAATTTAAACATAGATCAGTCGTATGCACCATTGTTTTAGCATTGGTTCGCCTATCCTTAAGGTATTTATTTTGAGGCTTCGTGAAACTTACGGTTATAAGTATCGTTTTTACGTGATTTACTGTGTGATTAAAAAGTGTTGTTTTTATTTTTCAGTTAATTTAGTAGGGTACGTACCTACTTAGTTGTGTGTCTTAAAAATGAACCCAATTAATGACATAGTTTGTAATTTATTCGTGGGCCAGATGAGGATGAGAGAGATGTTACACGGGTTTTTAGTCAATGTTTGTTTAAGTACCCGCACTATACCTAGCTCGTCACTGTTATTAGGTAATGTATCTTTATGATGCGATATCTAATCACTAAAACACCAAGTAACTAGTAAGTGATTTTATTTAATAAGCAGCACAGCAATAAAAATAATATAACTAAGGGTATTCTTATTAACAAAATTATGATTAATATTTTTTAGAATGCGCTCGATGCATTTAGCTGGATGGGATAACAAGGGTTCAATTCAGGGTCAATACATGGTGTCAGAAAAGTTTATATTGCAAATATTTATTTTTACAATAATCAAAACAATAGCCAAGTCAATTTTCTCTTTAAAAGAGCTTTTCAAAAAGGTACCACAAGGGATATTTTTAAATTTAAAAAAAAAGTTTGGTTATGTTTCACCCGTTTACGAGGTATGAAACAACAAAATTTTGTTATGAATATGAAGCCCAGGAAAAATGTTAATCGACGTGATTTGCATTTTTTAACACTATTTTGTCCTAGGCTTATAGCGAATTTGTTTCAGTTAAAGTCCCCACCCTGTATAAGTTGTTTGGACATTATCAAAACAATATTTGTTTAGCTGTGTAGAGAGAAAAATAGAACGTCCTGTATATTTTTGTAAACCTTCGTCCTCCCAAAAAGTCCAAAGTGGTGAGATTTCGGGATCTCCTAGGTCACGCAATCTCGCCTCTCTCCCTATTTACTAATTTGTAATTTTGATTTATAAGTGCATGCGTGAAAATTTGTTGGCTAAATAATAATACAAACTTTATATTTAATATATTTTTAACCTTTTTCTTTGTTTCAGATAAATTTGGGTAGCTAAAAATTAATACAATGATAATATCGGTAAGTATTATTAATTACTTTTTACCCTCTTAAGGTAACCCATAGAGAAACTAAACCAAGAGGAACCATTAAATATTAATATGTATGTAATAGCCGTAACACCATTTTTTCAATTTAAAATGTTAAACTGGAAGTGCAAATTTTATATAGAGAATAAAAAACTAAGATAGGGAGGTGAAAACCATTTTTCTCTAAGATGAACCGTTCCAATACCGCCTATAAAAGTTTGAAAATACTATATTTAAAACGTCAATATCTCAAAAACCATTAAATTTAGACATAAGACTTTTATACAAAATATACGTGTAGTTTTATGGGGAATTAAGAAAATAGTACAATATTTAAGGTCCTCCATTTAAAAAAATACAAGTTTAGCCCGCCACACTTTTTTGAGCCACCCTGTATAATGTTAAATATTTTTTCATTTTCATTCAGTTAAAAGAAAGGCGTATTCAACACTCCTTTGCACCTCTAATAATGCTAGTAGACGCTACTTATTGCTTTTTCATGACAAAAATACCCCATTTTTACTGACATCCTTCAGATGGTTTTTATTCTCTATCGCTATGGACAATAGCACTTTAGCTATATTAATCATCGCAACTGAAATAAAGCCGTTATAAATTTTACCTTTCTTATGCAGCTGGCTTTAAAATTAAATACTTAATTTTGCAGATAAATTATTCTTACTAAAGTGTCGGGATAGTTTCGCTTCTTTTTCATTTATAACTGACTTAATTGCAATTTTTCATGCAAATTGTCCCTTCTTAGAGCATCTTAAGACGATTTGCCATTTATTATTTTTAGTGGGCTCTTATAAAATTAAATTAACTAAATACCGATTGTTACAAAAATAACTTATAATTTATTATAATTTGTGCATACTTCTTTTTTAATTAAACTTTTAAAAAGTTGGCCAGGGATCCCTAAAATCAGATCGAATGTTCTGCAAATCATTGGAAAGAGATAAAACGATGAAATTAATAGAAATAATTGTTAAAAGTTTTTTTTATGCTTATTTTTAAACACCCTCTTGTTTTCTTTCTCTTTTAGCAATTCTTGATGATTTTAATACTATTTATTAGGTTTTATTTTAAGTAAAATAATTCGTTTTCTATTAAAAGATCCGTTTTAAAAATTATGTTCGCTTTGTGTGAAATCTGTCTGTTAAAGATTTTTTTTAAAAACGTACCGTTGACAAGTCCAATCAACGCTAGTGTCCGCAGCATCACCTGTTGAATTTCATAGAAAAACCAAACGCAATTCCACATTGCGTAGTTAAACGTCTGGCTTAATTTTCTTCACTATAACAAGCTCCCGGTGCACGTGACCCCCTTACCACATTAATCCAAAGAGGCCAAGGTAAACTAAGTCATGAGTAGGTGACATAAGTAATATAATTTTAACTTTGAAACTCTTAAAGCGGCTTATCGCAGGTTGAAAAATATTAAGTTCAATAGTTTATATTCTACTGGCTCTAAAGTACCCACGTATATTCAGCATAAAAGTATTTACAAAAGTGTTTTACTAATAGCCTCTTCAGCCACTTATCTCAAAAACGCCTGTCATAGACAGATGCAAAAATTAGACTTATTCTAATTGTCGCAGCTCAAAGTTAACTGCCTTTCAAAAATGAAAAATGTGAATTTAAAATTTTTACCTTTCCGATGCAGCCAACTCGAAAATTAAAGATTTATTTTAGAGGGAAATTATTCCTTTAAAAGTGTCAGGGCCCGTTTTCACTCTGAAATGAGTTAATTGCGATTTTTTATAAAAAATGTATGTTTTTACATTTTAGAGGAAGATATTTGTAATCGCAAAAAAATAATTGAGATGCTACTATTAAGCTTGATGCTCTTGACTCTTCTCCAAGGTTAGCAACTTTATGTGAAGTTATATCTATATACAGGGTCCTGCATTTCACCTCCCGTCTTCTATAGCTCACATATTAATTAAGTTAGGATTTTAATATTTTGCAGAATTTAGGGCGCATTTAAGAAAAATATTTGGATCTGTTTTTTAGATTATATGCCATAAATATTCTTACTTATTTAGAGGCCTCTTATAGTTGCCTTGATACCCCTAAAATTTTAATGAAATCGGTTCAGTATTATAGGCGAAAAAGAATATAAACTAAAAAAAAATCAGTTTTGCACCAGTGGTTTTAAAAATTAATAAAAATAATGCTTCGTTAATAAAATTATACAAAGATACTTAATAAATAAGGTCGAACAGTCTCGTTATCCAAGTTTGATTAATACGAATCGTACAGGGTATCCAAAGTTTAGTGTCAAACTTTGCAAACTTTAAAGCAATTTATTTTTCTTATTTTAAATTGGAACCTCTGTATATTATTATCTCATTCGATGCAGAATTAAAAATCAAACATTTGTTCTAATTACAATCCTATCGCAATTTCTAACGAATTAAGACTTATTTGCAGAAAACTCATTTTATAAACTATTCCACCAGTCATTATTATTAATAAATATCGAGGATGGTTTTGCAAAACAATTTATTTAAATGACACAATCCCATTTTGGCTTTAATTATTATATAGTTTGATTATTATTAATTATTTCGGCTATAATTTTTTTTGTGATGGAATACAACCAAGAAGAGCTCGTAGATATGATTTTCATATTAGGAGCATGCGAAAAGAATTATTTTTTGCCACAACAGTAAATGTTAATACCAATAAACTGATTTTCAAATAGTACTGTAAAACGCTGAAAAAAATATTTTCTAATAATTATACTTCTACGATGTCATCGAAAGTTAACCGAAACAAATATAGAAAGCCCAAGAAATAAGATGAGAAATTTTCCCCTTGAATACGCTTTAATCGTTCTTTACGTCCGTAGTGTTTAGTAAATCTTTATAAGAATTTTCATTACAGCACCTGAATCGCGATCTCTTGTAAAACTTGAAATACATATTTTCCATGAAAGATTGCAATTAACTCGCTTGAAAAGAAAAATAGCAACTAACTACCCTGGCACTTCCAAGGTAATAATTTCTGTCCTGAAAATTAAGTCTTTTATTTTGACTCCGCTTTATGAAAGTAAAAATTCAGAATCGCGTGTTCTGTATCTCTGAATAGCGGCAAATTTTTAATTAGGGTACCTGAAATGAGACCTATTTCATTGGCGGAAGAAAATAAAAGTAAATTAAAAAAAATGCGATATGGACAATCCACTTACGTTGAAAAATTATTTTTTCTACGAACAAACTTACGAACCTTATATTAAAAATGCTTTACAAAATTTGCAGGCTATCGGGCTTGCACTCATGATCATCGTTTTGACGTTTTGGCTATATGATCATGTTAGAAATTATGGTGAAACCAACTCAGCTACATGAAATTAATTTCCTGTGCACATTTAGCACATGCCTATAAATTATATAGTTTAGTTTCTTGAAAAAGAAGGCGGAGCTTCAGTAGATACAATAAGTTGTGATTGGTCAGTACTTTATAAGAACGCCACAGAGGAATCTAGTTTTATAACAATATTGTCAACTAATGGAAAATTTCCGAATTCGTCAGAAATAAAGATCCAAAGCACAGAGGAATGATAGGTCAGCGCCGCGCGCCGTCTCTAAAGGGTTGTGATTAGCTAAGAAAATACTTTTTCAATATTGTGTGTGCATTTGTGGAATTTTTCTTTAGAAATGAAAAATGTTATTTCTAAAGGTAGCAATACTGTGCAGCACTGAGAGTAGTGAAAATGAAAAAGCTGTAACATATTTTTTGTAAATATGTGTTAACATTTGAAAAATTCAATTTATTACACTTTAACAGGTTTATTGATTTCTCTAAAATCCAAGAATACTCCCTCACAGATTATTTATGAGCCTCGCTTTTGTCATGCCCTAACCAACTTTTTTTTCCAAAAAGGATACCACTTGTGGCACCTTTTTGGAAAGCTGATCGAAAAAGGAATTAGCCCATATTTTTTTTTATATCTGTCCAAACATGTGTTAAACCTTTTAAACCGTTTTTTTGGAATAACATGGTCTTTGGCAAGAGAAAAAAAAACTAAGATAGGGAGGTGAAACCATTTTTCTCTAAGATCAACCGTTCCAATGTTACAGCCTGTCAAATCTGAAAATGCCATATTTTAAACGTCAATATTTCAAAAACTATTGAATTTACACTTATGGCATTTAAAAAATAGGCGTAGAATTTTGTGGGGAATCAGAAAATAATACTATATATAGGGTGTTCCATTAAAAAAAAATACCAAGTTATAATCGCCACGTTTTTTTTGCCATCCCGTATGCTCCAGCATAATTTTAAAACGTGCACCTCAATCTACAACTTTTGTATTTCGAATTTTTATCTAATTCTTAAGATAAAGGCGTAAATGAATGTTGACTCACCCTGTACAATCTCGCAAACCTATGCTAAAAAAGTCATTGGTTAAAACTGTCTTCTTGTAAAACACAATATTTTTTGGAATATTTCTCCCTTTCATACTGCCACTTAGCAGTGGCGTGGAAAGCCGTTTGAACAGGGTAGGCAAACATTTAATTTCCAAACAATTGACTTTAAAAATTTCCAACACAGTTGACATCGCCATTACCTCAATTACATATAGGTGGACATGTCTACTTCTCCATTTTTTTTTTCGACAACCGACGGCGACGCGTGACGTTAATAGCAAAAGTAAACACTGGGCCAAAACACTAATATGTATTATTATTATGAATAAATATCATCCACATTCGTTTTATATTCAGATTTTAAATCCAACATCCACTTGATTGAACCCCAAGTCAATTATTATGTAAATTATAATTTAACATACTTATTAGCAAAAATGATCATAAAAGTACTTCTTATTTTACGTTACAAATAAAGATCTTACGTAACCTGACATGTTTTATATCGAGAACGCGTAGTATTTTTTGAAACTACGACAAAGTTGGAAGATTGGCACCAATGCATTTTACCAACGCGGGTTGATGGAGGCTCAGCTAGAGAGTCACGTGTATTTGTTCTCTTTCTAGCTTACTGCCTACCGGCTCTCGCCCGCTTCTACTCGAATAAAAGCAGTGCTTTTGCTTTCCCATAAGCGGTTAATGTAATGTAAAATCATTGCTTTCCAAATTCCTATACGGGTTGCTTATACAGCGATCAAGTTTACGATTAATTGCCAACGAATGCGATCGTAGAAATGATCTAAAATGTTATACGATTAACTTTTCGGTCCTAGTTCTTTATATACACAGAAATATTGCCGGATATTACACGGATAAAAATTTAAATATAAAGAAATGTAATTGTGACGAATGTCTTTACAGGTGATTTCCTCTTAACATTATTTACTTAATAAGTTTGTTGGAGTATGCTCAAGAGTGTCTAACAACGACACAGATGGCGATCCGTGCCACATCTTACCGGTGTGTCCCACCAAGTGCTGCATAAGAAGCTTTGGATTCTCCTTTTTTTTTCGTCGGATCCTAGCTCTACTGATGAGTCATGATATGACGAGACGCGTCTAGAGATGGATCTGACTAAACGAAAGGAAATTCTTCTTCTGTATAAAGAAATAATTTTGGTTGGAGTTTGTTTTATTGTTCCTAGGGTAAGCAATGCTTTTTTACCTCTATTGTAGGCACGGCACTGCCACTTAGCACATGGAATAAGGTCATTGGCAAGAAAAAACTCCTTGCTCGACATTTAAAATTGTATTTACCATACTTTAGATACTCATTTATTTATATTTACCTCGTTTTCTTCCCGAATCAAATTTCCCCCGGGACACAAATCAACGCTAGTTCTCATTGTGTCTCTTGCTTTTTTGGAAGGCGGAAACATCCGACGGTAAAGACGTCTCAGGAATTCTTTTAATTTTTAAACAAAAAGGTCTCTGGGGAAGGACAAAGTAACTTTTTTTCCTATAGATTTTTTTTCATTTGACATAATAGTGGTGTAGATAAAACTTGGAAATAATTTATAATTTAATTAGTTTTAAGGGTAAGCAACAAAAAGCGAAGTTCAACAACGGAATGAAGTACTGGACTTTTGGACCCTAAACAGTTTTTATCGAGGGCATATGGCATATTTTGGAATATCTATATCAAAGACTAAATGATGGAAACGTTGCCGCAGCGGTGTTCTGTGATCTGTCAAAAGCCTTTGATTGTGTGGATCATGGGATACTGTTGGGCAAGCTTGAAGTCTACGGCTTTAGGGGCACTGCACTGGCTTGGTTTGAGTCTTATCTTTCGGACAGATATCAGACGGTTTACTTTAATAGAAGGGAATCAAAAGGAATGAGAGTTTCATCGGGAGTACCGCAGGGCTCTGTTCTGGGGCCGTTGCTGTTTTTATTGTATATTAATGATTTAGCGAAGCTAGATATATCTGATAGATTTACCATATTTGCGGATGATACCACGATTCTTTGGCAGGGTTCTGATGTGACCCAGTTGGAGCTTGACATTAATTGTGATATGCTGAAGATTAAGGAATGGTGCGACTCAAATTATTTGTCACTTAATGTTTCTAAGACTAACCTACTCACTTTTAAATGCCACATTCACAGTATAGGACCAGAAGCTCAAAAAATGAATAATTCAGCAATGAGCAAATTTTTGGGGCTTTATATTGACGATAAATTGAGGTTTGAACATCACATAGCGAATTTAAATACTAGAACAGCTCGTGGGTGCTATGCTTTGAGGGTTATATCGCGAGAGTTGGGAGTTTTTAGTGCGAGGAACGCATACTTTGCCCTTATAGAGAGTCACCTTCGGTATGGGTTGTGTTTCTGGGGATCGTGCGCTCAATACCTTTTCAGGTCGGTATTCTTATTACAAAAAAGAGCAATACGGTGTATTTGTCAGTTGAGGCGCCGAACGTCCTGTCGACCGCACTTTATTAATTTGGGAATATTGACTGTGGCTTCTTTGTATATTCTTGAAACAGCATGTCTTATGCACAAGAAGTATAAATCTGAAATACAGACTTCCTTGACAACTACCACAAGAAGAACACACGTTATAGCGCTGCCGATTTCCTCTTCTGCCTCAACAAAAACTCTCTATATTATAACAGCAAAAAATTGTTTACGGAAAATTGTTTGCCATAAAAAATTTCGGAGAAACCTAAAAAAATTGTTAACCGAGAGAGCCTTCTATACAATAAGTGAATTTTTCGAGGCATCGCTGTAAGGGTCTCTTGTTTCTTTTGGAGTGTTTAACTGGTCAGTATATTTTAGATTTTAATTTGTTTAATTCGTTTTAACTGTAGTTTTGTAATAATTTTATAAGTTGCTTTGCTTTGTCAATGAGTAAATCTTACGACAATAAAGCTATATTTGATTTGATTTGATATGAAAGCACTATTTCCCTAATATCTTGAGCACTTATTTTTTTAAGTATTGGAATAATACGCACAGTCTGCTCCACTAGTTTATTATAAGGATTTCAATATTTAGAAAACCCTACACTGAGAGAAGATTCTTGCTGTCCTTTAAAAAATCTTTATACCGCGTATAAAGAAAAATTCTAACATAGGGGACAAAAGAAAAACTATTGCTGTCGTAATAAAGTCACTTTATAAAGAATGATCACTTAGCTCAAGTAAACAAAAATGTTGTATTAGCAAAGTAACTGACCATCGGCTATAAAGAGACTTTGCTAGAACAATAAAGATACTTTTCTACGCCATCCGCATCGTTTTCGAAACAAGATTTTTTTTTCAATATTAGTATAACATTTTGCTATATTGGAAAGATTTTTTTATTCACTTCAAGAAAGTTACTTTGCCGGGTCAGAATGTACCTACTTACTTCAGGAACTATTTTTTCGCTAAGGTAGCAACTAAGCATTGCTATAATTGTAAAGTGGTTTATTATGACAGCACCACTTATTTGCTCTAATATGTGGGATGGCCCAAAAAAGAAGCCGTATATTTTGTTGAATTTTTAATATACTCTAAAGAACATATTATGCTTAAGAACACATTTATATAAAAGTTTTTTCACTTTGGGTACGTAAGTTTCAAAAAATTTTGATTCATTTAAAATTGTGTTATTAAAAATAATATTTTCCATGCTATATTAAAAATTTACCATAGTATAAAGCTTATTTTTTAGGTAACTCCATTATATTTTACATTATGCAACTCCCCACGTCTGAATAGGTTGTCAAAGATTTGAAACTAAAAAAAAAATATTTCTCTCTTTATTATTTAATACAACAGAAAACAACACTTCATAACCTAAAAATAGTTTCAGTTTTAGCTGCTTAAAAAAACAGTAATATTTTAGTGCTTTTTTCTTTGCGTGGTTAAAACATATCTTATTAAAAAATATCTGTTCACTTTAAGTTTAAACAAATATCCAAAAGGGAATGCCGAAAAAAACATTTTTCTGCATCTAGCCTGAATATTAGGTAAAATAATAATCAGGTACATTGTATTTTATTTAGAAAAAGAAAGTATTTTACTTTTGCGATATTTCTTAAAATCTTCCTTTTCAAAATCATACCGTGTTTAAAACTTTGGTAAGTTGTCTTTAAGTTTAAGGACTTTTAGTATGAATTACTAATTTTCTTTTGTCTAAAACTTGACTCACACAAAAATTATTATTAAATAAACAACAGTTAAACTAAACACATAACATAAAGAAATTAACATAAAACTAAAATAACTTTGGTCTTTTAACACTGATATTAAAAATCTACACTATCATTGAGCCAAGACAATTTTTATTGGAAAAATGGGACAAATGTCGAGTCGTAATGGTCACCAACAACAGCCACCGATGCGACGATTTTACTTCATGAAGGAACGAGCATCTAAATATCAGAAAAAATGAAGACCTGAAGACATGTGGAGACAGGAACGGGACGACACGGCACTATAAAAATTGGCCCAATCAGACTGAATTTGTCACCACGAGATAATCCGATTCGAACCGAACTGTTTATTGAGAACGAGAAAACATAAAAAAAATTCTAAATAACTATCAACTAGTTTAATTTTTATAACAATTGTACGAAATGTTCACAGTGTTCCTAAATACATAAATTAATTCTTTTCAAAAAATTAAACTGTACTTTGGGCATCGTGTCGGGCTTGTTTTTAAAATAATCTGCAGCATTGATGACTGTTACAAATTTTCTGAAATATCTTTTGGAAAAAACCAAGAAACTTTTATAATGAGGATGAAATTTTTACCTAAAAAAAAGTTAATCCCCAGACACTTTTTTTAACTACACCTTTTGAAATGGAATCCAGACGTACCTGTAGACGTAATAGAGATAGAACAAATAAAGGAACAGTTCATTTCCTGGATCTTTTTTAATATGGATCTCGAGGGAAATTAGATTTCAGGAAAACGAACAAAACTGTATAAATAAAGTAAATACCTGCAAAATAAATAGAATTTAAATGGTAAAATAGAAAATTACTAGTTCTTGTTGTCTTTTAAGTTTTAAAATTATGCGGACGAAACACTTACACCCATATTAACTAAAGGATTTTCAACAGTAATATACCGATAGAGGAGGCGTCTAATCAACAGTAATATACCGATAGTCTTATCGGTAATACCGCTGTTCTTTACAAGAAATCGATTTTCTGATAATTTTCACGAAATTTAATTTTTACTTATAATCTGATAAGATCCCAAGAGCTTTAGCTCGAGGGTCTTATCTTTGATTATAAGTAAAAATTATATTAAGTAAAAATTTTCTTAGAAAATCTAATTTCGAGTGAAAAACAACGGTATGAAGATAAGACGCCGCTTCTAGTGTAGTGTAGTGTATTTTATTGGATAATTTACTGAACCCGAAATAAAAGCCGTTTGTGATAAAGGAAAATATGCAAACACATAATTATGATTTACTTTTAAGTTTATAAAGGTGCCACAACTAACAATTAATTAAAAATCCAAAACTAAATCAGACGCGTGGAACGTCAAAAATCAAATTCGTTCATCAATAATTGTCATCACGCTTGCCATGAAAACGCCAAGATTTCTTAAGCTCACGTCAAAGCAAAGCACACTGGGTTTAATATTGCAGACATTTTGTCAAAACATTTCTTTAAAAATGTCAATAATTAAGTTAAGTTTATGCCCTAAAATCACCTTAAATACTGTTGTGTGTCACTTTTATTTTGTAGGTGTTATAATATTTATTTATTAAACTTGATTTCGTGAAATAAATTACTGTTTGTTTGACAAAAAGCTACTGTGGTCTTACCGAGCTAGTCGTAGGTCTTATCGGAAAAGACCACGTTACCAAGGTGGTTGCTATGAAAATTTGCGTTCTGATTGGTTCTATATAATGTGAGGTAAATTATCAATTTAGACCATCAAAAGATTTAGATCTTATAGTTTCCCAGTTCTGTTTTCACCGTGGCATTATTTTGATATGCCATTGACGCTTTTGTGTTAATTTGATCTTTTTGCAATTAAATCATTTTATCCAGAAACAATTTTACCGGAATACTGTTACAAATACAGTTTTAGTGCTAATAAAGAACACAACATGTACTTAAATACATTTTTCTTTATAAATTTAAAGAAATCCGAAAAAAATATGTACAACATAAAACTTAGTTGTCTAATGCCGGGTTGCACAAAGAATTTTAATAATAATTATTTAAACGGCAAGTTTGACTGTGACAGACGTAACATTGACAGAAATAATTTTCTCACAATCATACTGGCCCGATTACCTTAATTTTTTATTTACTAATCACGCACCTTTGAATGTGAGTATATAATGCCTGTCAAAGTAATTTATGTCACAGTCAAACTTGCCGGTTAAATAATTATTATTAAAATTCTTTGTGCAACCCGACATTATTCTGACAGTTCAGTCATTTTAAACCCAGAACAGTAAGTTAAGGACAGATTTATAATAGATAATATTAAATATTAATGTACCAATACAGCTACCATTTTAGCCCTTAAAAAGTAATTTTAAATTCAAATTCATATTGACAACGTCAATAATGTTCGATTAATAATATCAATTTAATCCGAAGGTAGCTATGCATGATAGGGCATTATTAACTCTGATGGACAATAATTATAAACACTCGTACATTTTGGCGCGTTCCAGCCGAACGTGTCCGTTAGCTCAAAGCAAGTGAAGACCCAACGCCCAACATGGCTTCGATATTCACCATTGTTATGGTTAAGTGACGTCAGTCTCGCAAGCAGCATGTAACAATTTGCATTATGATGAAGGGCAATTTAAAAATAGATCAGTCGTATGCACCATTATTTTAGCATTGGTTCGCCTAACCTTAAGGTATTTATTTTGAGGCTTCGTGAAACTTTCGGTTATAGATATCGTTTTTACGTGATTTACTGTGTGATTAAAATGTTTTGTTATTGTTTTTCGGTTAATTCAGTAGTGTACGTACCTACTTAGTTCTGTGTTTTAAAAGTGAACCCAATTAATGACATAGTGTGTAATTTGTTGGAAACTCCATTCAGTCGATGAACAGGTGAGGACAAGAGAGATGTTTTGTTACACGGATTTTTAGTCAATGTTTGTTTAAGTACCCGCACTATACCTAGCTCTTCACCATTTTTTAAGACCGCGAGCCGCCACTATTTATATCATGGGATTGACAGCAAAGTTCAGTTTAAGAGTAATACCAATATATTAAGTTATGACCAGGTAAATCAACTCGAACTTTGCTGTACTCACATTATAAAATGACCATTTTTGACATTTCTTATTTAAACTGGACCTCGATTTAAATCGACATTATAAAATTGGGCAAAGGGATATCTATGATTTAAACCCCGGTCCAGTTTAAATCGAAAAAATGTCAAAAATTATAATTTAATAATTATAATAATGTGGGATTGACAGAAAAGTTTGAGTTAAAAATAAATTATCTGGTCAAAACTTAACTTAAAATTATTAAGTAGTAAAAACCTACGTACTAAAGCTATTAATACAGGGTGATTTCTAAGTTGATACTTCTTTTATAGCTGTGTATAGAAGGCATTAAAATAAACAACATTTTCAAATCCCTTTTTTCAAAAAACTCAAAAATAAGGTACTTAAATTCATTTATTACACTATGTATCAAATACGGTTCTGCCTTACTTGCCCTTTGAATAACATTAAGAAAACTTCTGGGTGTAGGATGAGCCCGCAAGGGAAAGCGTTCTGCGTATAATCTCGAAGCAGCAACCGCACTTTTACGAAACTCACCGTAAATTAGCATCATATCACTAGTTCATTGTTTTCAAATTGTACCATTTTCACGTTTCACCAGTTTAAAATTAACTTGCTTCAGAAAAACACACTACAGCGAATTGCTCAACACCACCCGTAATATGAATGACTAATAAGAGATAAGAAAAACAACAGAAACTATAGCGGGTTATATTTTGGTGACCAGACCCACACTTTTTTACTTCCCTACCTCGAACATTTTTGGGTTTTTTCAAAAAACGTATTTGAAAATGTTGTTTATTTTAATGCCTTCTATACACAGCTCAAAAAGAAGTATCAACTTAGGAATCACCCTTTATATGATATATAAATGATTTTATTGAGAATTTTAATAAAATCGAACGGGCCACCCATAATGACAGGTTGGAAAAAAGGGCAAAAATAAAGGTTATCCAAAATTTCGTATAGAAAATTTAAAAAATAAGAATTTATTATTTACTATTTTTCAATATTTTGGGGTTAAATTCGTTTGTATAAATAAAATTTTAATTTAAAAATTATTTCAAATAAATCCAAAGAAATTACTATTTAACCAACGTCAATGGTTTAACAATCAGTAATCAATAATACAATAACAGACGGAAAGTAATGAAATAAACTCGAGTAGAAAGTGAAATTCAATTTATTTTGTTTTGACAATCCTTCCTTTCGTTTCCCGAGGGATTTTCGCCAATCGGTATATCAGAGAGTAAACTGATCGCTTTTTTTTGGTTCGTTTGAGATAAATAATTACTTAAGATTTAGGTTAAAAGCTTTAGTAAAAATGAGCCGGAATTTATGACAATCATTGACTTTTAAATCGGCGGAAATTCACATCGGCTATTAATTTTGGAATAGATAAAAAAATACTTGATTTTAAAAAGCATATACAGGGTGTCCCATAACTTATGAGCCGTAAAGTAACTGGAGATCCTAGACATCAAACTAAGCCTATTAAGTCATATAAGACGGTACACCTCTTAATACTACACTAAGTTTATGCTGATTTAAAATTTTGACAGGTCGACTGTTTTGGTGTTTTGAAATTCTAAATGTCAAAAATGACAATTGTCCCCGGGATATTTCCAGATGCAATTTTCAAAATGGATGCAATTTCCACTTATCAATTTTTGAAAATTTTCGTGTAAAAATTTCCAGTTAAATTGACAGTAGGGAAATTTCCATTAAAATTCATTCGTTGCCATGGTAATCTATCAAAAATACACGTTTTGATTGGTTTAAAATCACAGGTGTGAAATTTTCATTAAAATATTTTGTGCCACCCTACATTAGTGGTCCAAGAGACAACCTTCATAATAAACTAAAAATGGAACGGATTGATTAAATTAAAAAAAAAAAGTAATTTTTTAACTATTCCATAATTAATTGAAAGAGCAGAGAAAGTTAATATTCTTGATCGATTTAGAGATAAAATGTATTTCATTAAAAAATGTATGTTTGCAAATGCAGGTGTGATGCGACACAATAGCTCCGGCTCTAGATAAATGGGACAGTTCGCTGAATGCCAAAGGAAGTTATCAAATCGGGGTCATTGAGCATCCATTAGAGCCTTCAGTGCCTCTCACGGCCTCTAATATATGACTCTAGAATAGACAATGGACCGTTCCGGGATTGAATGTGTTAAAATACGCGTAAATCATACGTTAAAGTTGCTAGATTCTGTAATATAATTAAAAATGAGTTTAATTAAAATTTTTTAATTCTAATTAATTTATTAGTTTTCAGTTGAAAATATGTTGCTCAATTATTTTTCTGGTTCAGTTATAGTCTATTTCAGAAAGGTGTAGAGTAATAAAATGGTAAATTCCGTCCAGTTCGGCTCAATTTCGGTATCGGCCATAGCCGTAGGTATATTTTGTGCATTACATTATTTATGATAACTAACCAAAGAAAAAAAATAAGATAATTTGATAAAGAAGGAACTATTAGCTATAGCAAATTTACGCAAACAACGTTTTATGAAATATGCCGTGGAAGATACAGCTGAAAAACATAGTGTAACTGTGCTGCGCACACCGCCATATTATTGCGAACTAAATCCAATAGAACTTATATGGGCGCAAGTAAAAGGATTTATAGCAAGACACGATACGACATACCAAATGGAAGACGTTAAGCTACTGTTTGATCAAGCCATTAAGGAACTGACACCAGAGAACTGGCGAAAAGCAGTCCATCATGTCATTAAAGAAGAGGAGAAAATGTGGCATCTTGACCACCTACCTGATCGATCGGACCGTCCACCCGTCAATTATAACGTCAAGAGGAAATGACAGTTCCTAAGATAACGAAGAATATTATAATTTTTTATAATTTAATTTCTGTATAATGTATTTTTTGTATTTAGTCTTTTTTTTATAATGTTTAATAAAAAATAAGTGTACCTAATACTATGTACATATTGCACGCCTTTGTCACACCATTTTCCGTGTTTGTGAATGGATAATAACAGGCAAAACCCATAAATTGACCCAAACCCGGGTGGTATTACCAGCAATTGATGAAAATAGAGAATTTTTCAATGAAATCAGTGCCAAATTATGAAAGTGACTTAGATATTCGTTGGGTCACTCTGTAGTCCCTTTGCATACCTAATGAGCTTTTATTACTCTACACCGTTCTGATATAGACTAAATAGTTAACTAATAATTTCGTTTGCTACAATTTTCTGCCACTCTCTACATCTCTATCCGATCAATCAAAATTTTAACGTTCAGTTTAGGCCTCAAAGCTAAATTAATTTATGTTTAAGTAATTATAGGGCAACATATTACCCCATTCCGGTCGAATTATGGGATTTCAAATGTTGCAAATTAATGGCTGTTACACTATATCGATTGGTTATGTTTATTTTTTGTTTTTCGGTGTCACAAGGAGTAAACCTACTTTATTAAAACTAATTGTAAAACATTTTTAGTTTTCTGTATAATAATTATTATCAAAAAATACAGAATCACATTTTATTATCTACAGTCTATTTCAGAAAGGTGTAGAGTAATAAAAGCTCATTAGGTATGCAAAGGGGCTACAGAGTAACCCAACGAATATTTAAGCCACTTTCATAATTTGACATTGATTTCATTGCAAAATTCTTTATTTTCATCAAGTGCAGGTAGTGCCACCCGGGCTTGAGTCAATTTATAGGTTTTGCCTATTGTTATCTATTCACAAACACTGAACATCGTGTGACAAGGGCGTGCATTATGTACATAGTATTAGGTACACTTATTTTTCATTAAAAATGATTAAAAAATACAAAATATAAAAAATACATTATACAGAAATTAAATTTAAAAAAAAAATCATAATATTCATCGTCATCTGAGGAACTGTAATCTCCTCTTGACGTTATAATCAACGGGTCGACGGTCAGGCGGTCAAGATACCACATTTTCTCCTTTTCTTTAATGACATGATGGACTGATTTTCGAAAGAACTGTCATCTCCTCTTGACGTTATAATTAACGGACTAGGATCTTCATTGATTAAAATTTTAAGCGAGGCGAGGCCTATAACTTCTCTTAATTATTGATAAAACATTAGCTTAAAACTAGTACATTATGTTCGTGTTGTGTGAGGGGTTTGAACCTGGGTCCCTCATTGTCGTGGTAGCCTGTATGGACCTGCCTGGTGTTGTGGTTGGTGGGAATGGCGGATTAGCGGGTTCTGGCTTTGTTCTGCTGTGTTGAAGTATTTGTTGCTGGTGTTCGTGATGTAGTCTTGGATCGTTTCCATTTTAAGGTCTCTGTGTAATGTGGTATTACGTACGAACCATGGTGCGTTTGTTATTATTCGTAGCAATTTGTTTTGATATGTTTGTATTTTGCTTTTCCCCGTCATGCAGAGTGTTGACCATGATGGGGCGGCATACAATAATTAACGGGTCGACGGTCCGATTTATCAGGTAGTCAAGATCCCACATTTTCTCCTTTTCTTTAATGACATGATGGACTGATTTTCGAAAGAACTGTCATCTCCTCTTGACGTTATAATTAACGGACTAGGATCTTCATTGATTAAAATTTTAAGCGAGGCGAGGCCTATAACTCCTCTTAATTATTGATAAAACATTAGCTTAAAACTAGTACATTATGTTCGTGTTGTGTGAGGGGTTTGAACCTGGGTCCCTCATTGTCGTGGTAGCCTGTATGGACCTGCCTGGTGTTGTGGTTGGTGGGAATGGCGGATTAGCGGGTTCTGGCTTTGTTCTGCTGTGTTGAAGTATTTGTTGCTGGTGTTCGTGATGTAGTCTTGGATCGTTTCCATTTTAAGGTCTCTGTGTAATGTGGTATTACGTACGAACCATGGTGCGTTAGTTATTATTCGTAGCAATTTGTTTTGATATGTTTGTATTTTGCTTTTCCCCGTCATGCAGAGTGTTGACCATGATGGGGCGGCATACAATAATTAACGGGTCGACGGTCCGATTTATCAGGTAGTCAAGATCCCACATTTTCTCCTTTTCTTTAATGACATGATGGACTGATTTTCGAAAGAACTGTCATCTCCTCTTGACGTTATAATTAACGGACTAGGATCTTCATTGATTAAAATTTTAAGCGAGGCGAGGCCTATAACTCCTCTTAATTATTGATAAAACATTAGCTTAAAACTAGTACATTATGTTCGTGTTGTGTGAGGGGTTTGAACCTGGGTCCCTCATTGTCGTGGTAGCCTGTATGGACCTGCCTGGTGTTGTGGTTGGTGGGAATGGCGGATTAGCGGGTTCTGGCTTTGTTCTGCTGTGTTGAAGTATTTGTTGCTGGTGTTCGTGATGTAGTCTTGGATCGTTTCCATTTTAAGGTCTCTGTGTAATGTGGTATTACGTACGAACCATGGTGCGTTTGTTATTATTCGTAGCAATTTGTTTTGATATGTTTGTATTTTGCTTTTCCCCGTCATGCAGAGTGTTGACCATGATGGGGCGGCATACAATAATTAACGGGTCGACGGTCCGATTTATCAGGTAGTCAAGATCCCACATTTTCTCCTTTTCTTTAATGACATGATGGACTGATTTTCGAAAGAACTGTCATCTCCTCTTGACGTTATAATTAACGGACTAGGATCTTCATTGATTAAAATTTTAAGCGAGGCGAGGCCTATAACTCCTCTTAATTATTGATAAAACATTAGCTTAAAACTAGTACATTATGTTCGTGTTGTGTGAGGGGTTTGAACCTGGGTCCCTCATTGTCGTGGTAGCCTGTATGGACCTGCCTGGTGTTGTGGTTGGTGGGAATGGCGGATTAGCGGGTTCTGGCTTTGTTCTGCTGTGTTGAAGTATTTGTTGCTGGTGTTCGTGATGTAGTCTTGGATCGTTTCCATTTTAAGGTCTCTGTGTAATGTGGTATTACGTACGAACCATGGTGCGTTAGTTATTATTCGTAGCAATTTGTTTTGATATGTTTGTATTTTGCTTTTCCCCGTCATGCAGAGTGTTGACCATGATGGGGCGGCATACAATAATTAACGGGTCGACGGTCCGATTTATCAGGTAGTCAAGATCCCACATTTTCTCCTTTTCTTTAATGACATGATGGACTGATTTTCGAAAGAACTGTCATCTCCTCTTGACGTTATAATTAACGGACTAGGATCTTCATTGATTAAAATTTTAAGCGAGGCGAGGCCTATAACTCCTCTTAATTATTGATAAAACATTAGCTTAAAACTAGTACATTATGTTCGTGTTGTGTGAGGGGTTTGAACCTGGGTCCCTCATTGTCGTGGTAGCCTGTATGGACCTGCCTGGTGTTGTGGTTGGTGGGAATGGCGGATTAGCGGGTTCTGGCTTTGTTCTGCTGTGTTGAAGTATTTGTTGCTGGTGTTCGTGATGTAGTCTTGGATCGTTTCCATTTTAAGGTCTCTGTGTAATGTGGTATTACGTACGAACCATGGTGCGTTAGTTATTATTCGTAGCAATTTGTTTTGATATGTTTGTATTTTGCTTTTCCCCGTCATGCAGAGTGTTGACCATGATGGGGCGGCATACAATAATTAACGGGCGACGGTCCGATTTATCAGGTAGTCAAGATCCCACATTTTCTCCTCATCATCTTTAATGACATGATGGACTGCTTTGGGCTAGTTCTCTGGTGTCACTTCCTTAATGGCTTGATCCAACAGTATCTTAACGTCTTTCATTTTGAATGTCGTGTTTTGTTTAGTTACAAATCCTTTTACTTTCGCCCATATAAGTTCTATAGGATTTAGTTCGCAATGGATTGGCGGTGTGCGCAGCACAGTAACACTATGTTTTTCAGCTATATCTTCCACGGCATATTTTCTAACACGATGATTGTATAAATTTGCTATAGCTAATAGTTCCTTCTCTATCAAATTATTTTCAAATTCAATACTTTTGCTGGTCGATAATTTCGTGTTTTCTCCAAGATAAAATTGTCTTCTGAGTCTTCTCTGTGCGTCGTGAATGATAGCTTGCGTTAATCATAATTACTACTGAATCGGCTGGAAGATATTTTATTATTTCCCCAAAATAGTCCTCAAAAATATTCGAATTCATGTCCTCGTGGTAATCTCCCGTATTGAACGACTGAAAGGTTAGCAAACCTTCTTTTTAAAATCCCGCTTCGGTTCTATGTGCGCCTATGGCCGACACCGAAATTAAGCTGAACTGGACGGAATTTCCCATTTTATTACACTAAACCTTTCTGAAATCGACTATAGTAACATAAAATTATAATGCAAACTATTTAATAAAAAAGTAATACTGCACAATAATTTTTTGTAATATTAAATTACGACTTAAGAAATTGTTCATTTTATTAAAGCAAATTAATGTATTTTATCGTAAAAGATTGGATATATTTTCTTTTAACCGGTGAGTTTGTCTTCTACTTTGGAGTCCCTGCTAGATGGCGCTTTCTTTCTATTTTATAAAACAAACAAACCCGAACAAACCAGAACAGTCACGCCGCGGTGGCGGTCGCGGTCAATTACTATGTATGTGACCGCGACCTCCACTCAAACGTCACATTTGCAAAATAATAACGCGATCTTGTAGAACATAAAAAACGCGTATAAAAATGTTTTTTGTTTTCTTCTCAAGTCAAAATTAAGGCGCAAGAAATTACAAACGAAAACTAAAAATTTCGGTGTTTTTTCGAATATCTCCGAAGGTGTTTGGAATATTTACAATTTTTTTTCACCAAATTATTAAGCCCCTAAAGACGAAACTTTGCCTTAATTAACCATCTTCATATCTCTTACCGTTTTCGAGATCCCCTTCTACGCACACTATACAGTGAGTCCCAGAAGTAATGTCTAAATTCATTTAAAATTCAGCGTTAAGTTTTTTGAAAAAACGCTCGTACCCGTCGATTTTTATTTTCTAATGTGTTTGTTTTTGTAGTAATTTCATGTATACAGGGTAGCTCAAAAATAAGTTACGACCATCAACTACCAAAACATATATTTTTTATTTCATTTTTGAATTCTAAGCATGTTTTATATACATAAACTCAACAGTTATTGAAAAAATTAGGATTGAATATATCTGTAAGTAAGAACTGTTTATTAAAAACAAAATCAAATTAAATGTTGAAAATGTGCGCCATTTACGGCTTGACAATATCCAAGACAATCAATAAACTCTCTTTGTACGTTTCCAACCATTTCCGGAGTTATGACACTTACTTCTCTTCGGATCCTCTCTTTCAACTCCTGCAAATTGTTTGGCCTGTTAACAAATACTTTTGATTTGAGGTAACCCCACAAAAAAAAAGTCCAGCTGAGTTAGGTCTGGCGACCTAGCAGGCCAGTCGATAGGTATCCACCGACTGGGAAAGGTTTCATCCAAAAATGTGCGCACAGTGGCAGCATAGTGCGGAGGAGCACCATCTTGTTGGAATAGCAGTTCTTCATCAGGGGAGTCTGGATCCAATGGATTCGGAAATAAAGCCACTAATGCTGGAATTAATTCAAGTTGGAGAAATTCGAGATATACTTGTCCAGTTAAAGACTGTTCAAAGAAAAGTGGACCAATTACTCTTCCGCGTAAGATTCCACACCAAACATTTATTTTTTCAGGGTACTGGCTGTGAGCCTCTACCATCCAATGCTGATTTTCTGTTGCCCAATATCGACAATTTTGTCTGTTCACATTACCATTTAAATAAAACGTAGCTTTATCAGAAAAAATAATATTTTTTACTAAATTATTATCTAGATTGCACATATTTTGCATGCGTTCGCAAAACTCATTTCGCCTATCGAAATCATCTTCAAATAACTTATGCACTGGAATAACTTTGTATGGGTAATATTTGTGCTTTTGAACTACTCGGTGAACAACAGATTTTAGCATGTGTAAATCGGCCCCAATGTGCGACATGGGAGTACATGGATTTTCTTCCAAAGAAAGCAAAACGTCAAGTTTTTTATTTTTATCTCAAGTAGGACGACCAGATTTAGACAAATCTCTAACATGACCGAATTCTCTAAACTTAGCCTCTATTCTACTCACCATCTTTTGACATATGGGAGGACGATCAGGATGGATTTCATTAAATAATTGGGCTGTTTCTATTTGAGTACGTGTTTTATCACCAAACCCAACCATGCATAGAAATTCAATTTTTTCCCGTTCCGTTAACTTCACCATTATTGTGAAAACCGCAACTTTGAAACTACGCTTGACAATAATTATACTTATTTGAAATAAAATTGTCATACAGTTTCTATAGAAATAAACGGTGACAGTGACACTTTTACTTATTAGGGAGCGCAAAATGCCATATTGCCAAAAGATTTGATAGATCGTTGGATTCCCTAAATGATATGTTCAATCCTTATTTTTTCAATAACTGTTGAGTTTATGTATAGGACATGGTATATGAAACATGATTAGAATTCAATGCAAAATTTAAAAATGAAATAAAAAATATATGTTTTCGCTTGAAAAAATGAAGTTGATGGTCGTAACTTATTTTTGAGCTACCCTGTATACATGAAATTACCACAAAAAAAAACACACATTAAAAAATAAAAATCGACGGGTACGAGCGTTTTTTCAAAAAACTTAACACTGTATACAGTCTGCTGAAAAGAGATGTAGCTGACAAACGGTTGAAAAATGTAAAATGCCTGAACTAAAATATTATAAAACAATTTTTAAATAAAATGTCTTCAATTCTACAAAAAAATTCATATCCCTATATAAAAATGTTTTACAAAAAATATCGGCTCTTGTGGAAAATTGTCTGTAAACTTTTATTCCTACAACTTTAGCTTTGCTAGAAAACTTACATCAGAACGTGTTTGCAGATATTTTTTTTTGTTCGAAAGTCGAGTGTTGTTACCGATGATAAACCATGCCAATTTAAAAGTTTTAAACAACGCCGAAGTAACAAGTTTCGACTGAAATGAGCCGGGACGAGGTCGCCTGGTTAGTTTCCGATATACGGGTTTGAAAAATATCCCTCGAGATACCGAAAGAGAAAATTTCAAAGAAACTTGAAAAAGTTTCTTCTTTAATATTAATTTAAATTTAAGGCTTGTTCGGTACATGGGCTTTCACTATTTTTTTAAATATAAAAAATTTGACCAATTTTATTTGGTTTAAAATGTTTTCGTCTGTTTTTTTTTTATATAAATATATAAAACACCTGCACTGTAGGAAAAATCCTTTAAGGCGCTCTGGGAGCGGTGCGTGTGCGAAGAAAGCGATTAACGTTGGTCTTGAAACGTTGAAGATTGTATTCATTGGGAAACACGACCTCAGGAAGATCATTCCACAAAGATGACGTTCTCCAGATGAAAGAATTCTTGAACAATGAACTTCGAGGAGTACTAAGCTGAACAACATATGGATGAGCGGCAGTGGTTCGCCGTGTATTTCTGTTTTGCATTACTCTAGGTGGAATCAAGTGGGCAATGTCAGTCGAACACCTGCCATGGAAATATCTGTAAAAGAGAGCCAAATCACCAATCTGTCTTCGATGCTCCAGGCTATCGAGGGTCTTGGTCAGCTCGGGGTCGCCGATTACACGAACGGCTCTCCTTTGAATGGAATCAAAAGTTAATGAGGAGTGTACAACCTTTTGGTGCGGAAAAGTACACCAAGTTTCTGTGCAGCTGCCTTGGCAATTGCGGCAACGTGATCATGCCAAGACATATTACCTCCCAGAGTGATAAAATTGGTATTTTTTTTTCAACTAAGTTTACAAAATGTGTAATAATAATTTAAAAAAGCAATGGGGCGTTGAACAATCACATAACGCAAAATTCTTTAATACAGCTGACGTCACGACCTGGTTGAAAACAGCTGGTTGACGACGAAATCATCGTTTTTTCATAAGAGTGTGTGTTAATTCACGAGCAATTTTCTCAGCAGTTTAACGGGGATTAGTTATTTTGTTTATTTTGAGCCTTTAATTAATTATTTTTTATAGTCTAATTCAAAAAGGTGTAGAGTAATAAGAGCTCATTAGGTATGCAAACTGACTACAGAGTGACCCAACGAATATTTAAGCCACTTTCATAATTTGGCATTGTTATCAATGCAAAATTCTTTATTTTCATCAAGTGCAGGTAGTATCACCTGGGTTTGAGTCAATTTATGGGTTTTGCCTATTGTTATCCATTCACAAACACTAAAAATGGTGTGACAAGGGCGTGCATTATGTACATAGGATTAGGTACACTTATTTTTTATTAAACATTATAAAAACAATACAAAATTTACATTAAACAGAAATGAAATTATAAAAAATCATAATATTCTTCGTCATCTGAGAAACTGTCATCTCTTTTTGACGTAATAATTAATGGGTCGACGGTCCGATCGATCAGGTGGTCATTTCTCCTCTTCTTTAATGACATGATGGACTGCTTTTCGCCAGTTCTCTGGTGTCACCCCCTTAATGGCTTGATCAAACAGTAGCTTAACAGTTTTCATTATGAATGTCGTATTGTGTCTTGCTACAAATCCTTTCACTTGCGCCCATATAAGTTATATAGGATTTAGTTCGCAACGATATAGGGGTGTGTCAGCGGCGGCGCCAGGGGGGGGGGGGGGGGGCAGGGTGGGCACCTGCCCACCCTAGAAGCACGAGTGCCCACCCTGGTGCCCCCACAAAATTGATAGGTTGGTTTTGTAATGGAATTTTCTCGGGGAAAGAGGGACTTGGCTATGAAAGTTTTGATGAGTGGTTGTATGGTATTTTCAAGAAAACGATGACTTTTTTTTTAGACGTCACTTAGGACAAGAGGGAACTTTTGCCTGTCGCTGTTTATCGCGTTCTAGAGCGGCGGGAGGCCGGCGACCGTATTTTTTTTTTTTTAGAAGTCACGTAGTGCCCACTTAAAAAAGTTATACTATGATTTTTAGCTATATCTTCCACGCCATATTTCATAAAACGATGTTTGTGTAAATTTACTATAGCTAATAGTTCCTTCTTTATCAAATTATCTTATTTTTCTTCTTCTTTGGTTAGTTATCATAAATAATTTAATGCACAAAATTTACGTGCGCCTATGGCTTACACCGAAAATGAGTCGAACTGAACGAAATTTCCCATTTTATTGCTCTACACTTTTCTCAAATAAACTATAGTAAATTTTACCAGCGTGTAGTTATTTTATAGTTATTCGTTTTAATTTTTTTTATAATATGTACTCATTCTCTTTGATAATGATCTGAAAAAATCGAAACATGTATAAGAAAACTGAATTAAAAACAGCGAAACATAACAAAAAAATTGGCTATTATTATTTCAATGTAAACAAAACTCGTACAATACATGATCAGGAAATATTTTCTAAATCATTTAAACACTTAAAATGCAAAGCACTACCCAGTAAAAAACAATACTATGAGGTCAGTTAACAAAAGGTTCTTTGGAGTTTGTACCATGGTTAAATACAGTGTCAACAATCATTTTTCAAAATATTTAGTTACATAATATTATGCTTGAATGTAGTACAATGGTTGAGTGATTCTTTTTGCTAGTTTTCTTTTAATTTTTCGACAGAAAAAGAGATTACAAAAAAAAAATAACTGCTAATGTCTTGTCTATTTTGTCTTAAAATCAACTGAATTAAGTTTTAAAGTAACAAAGTACTGTGATATAGGTATAGCTAAGGAAATTGTAATATAATATTAAGTGTATACAAATAGATATGTTTCCTAATTAACATTAGGAAATGACGAAATAATAAGTTGACCGAATTAGTTCAATTATTTGTAATGTGTATGCTTTGTATGCAATTCAATATAAGTGTTGATATAGCACAATCAAGGGGATTGCTGCAACGCTTATATTGAGAGAGGATTCAATAGATTTAGTTTGAACATTAAACTAGTAACTTGTTTTATTGACGTCATCCAATATAATATATTAGAGCAAGGAAGAACATCTTTATATTTATTACATGGCGATCCTGCCTAAAAAAGAACAAATAATGGAAATTTAGGCAATATTGGTATGGAATAATGGATGGCAATATATTAAATTAAAGGAAAATGGGTAAAACTCAAAGCAAGGAGGAAATAATTATTGCCCAAGCAGGAAACAGTGGGGGACAAACCACTTCTGCACATTTTGGTTCCATCCAGGACATTTTAACTATGGTATTGATTATCCTAGCCATTACAGTACTTTTATGGCTTGGCTATAGGAGATGCAAAAAAGCATTAGAAAGAAAAATTAGAAGGACAGTAATAGCAACCCAGAGCCAACCAGAGTTGTAAAAATAAATTGGATATGGGTATATGGTAAAAATAAATATGGATATGGGTATATGGTTAATGTATGTACAAATATGGTAAAAATAAATATGGATATGGTTATATGGTTAATGTACGTATAAAAATGGGTTATTATTATATGGTTAAATGGTATATGGTTACATGGTTATATGGATAAGCTGGATATAAAAATTATAAGTAAGGAAAAAATATTATGGAATGTCGAAAGAAGTTGATGAATTTAAATATTTACTGGAAGAATTAAGAGTATTCTCTAGAAACATTGGCAAGGACAATCAAGATCGAAGAAATAGTTCAAAGGTACTAGAATATTATTGTAGGAAATTGGACAATTTAAAATTACAATTTAATGAAATTAGGGATACATTTAAAAGTAAATCGTATGTAGGAGATTTATTAGAAAAAGCTAAATTATATGTAACCGATATAAATAGATATTTGGAATATTTAGATAAAACTTTGCAAGAAAGGCTTACAGAAACCCAATTGCTGAAATTACCATCTGTGGAAAACCTTGATTCTAATTCTTCAGATAGTGAAACGGAAGTAAAAATGTCTGAAAAATTCGAATTAAAAACCGCAGCGGGTATAATTCCAGCAATGGATGGCTCTGAGGCTTCCACGAAAAAACTTATTGATGCTATAGAGTTGTATGATTCTTTATTGGATAATGATGGCAAAAAACTTTTAACTATCTATGTTCTAAAAACTAGACTGACGGAAAGCGCAAAAATTAGGCTTAAACAAGCTTATGCAACAAATGCACTTTTAGTTGCCGATTTAAAATCTTATTTTATTTCGAAAAAATCAATTTCAGCGCTCTCATTAAAATTAAATAACGCAAAACAAAATTCGAAATCAATCGCTGACTTTGGAAGGTCGTTAGAAAAATTACTAGTTGATCTTACTTTGACGCAAGCGGACGGAAATGAGCAAAACGTGACGATTTTGAGACCAATAAATGAAAAAATCGCGGTGAATTCATTTGCAAACGGGCTTAATAATCATGACTTAAGAACGATTATAAAAGCACGGAACTACTTAAGTCTTAATGAAGCGATTAGGGGTGCTAAGTACGAAGAGTTATCACAAAACAATTCGACACCAATTTTTTCTATGCGTTCAAACGGCCATAACGCGAATAATAGAGGCTCAAACCATAGACGAAATTTTAATAATAATTTTACAAGGGGCTCTTTTAGAAATTCAATTCGAGGAAACAGTAATAATAGACAGTATAATTTTAGCAACAATATATCGCAACCCACTTATAGGCAAACTCCACGTTTTTCAAACCCACATTTATTTAATAACAGGGGGAGCAATAATCGTTATGCGCAAAGAGGATATTTCATGCAAAACACAAATCAAAGAAATATAAGTACGGATAATGCAAGTACTTCTACTCAATCACAACCGAATAGAACGTTTTTTCGAGGCTTTTAATGCACATTTTTTATTAAATTCAAATGGCTTAAATTTTATTACCGTAAGATATGGGGAAAAATATATTAATCTTTTATTAGATACAGGGGCATCTGTTAGTGTAATTTTTAAAAAATATGTAAGTAAGTTTGAAAAAATTAATTTTTCGGAAAATATAAAAATTAATGGAATATCTGGGTCAATAGTTTCACAAGGTTCAGTAAACCTAAAATTAAAGGTAAACAATGTAAATATAACTCATAAATTTTTGCTGATTGACAGTTTTGAGGATTGTTGTCACGGTGTAATAGGATCGGATTTTTTCTATAAATATTTAGCAACAATAGACTTTGAAAAGTTTTGTTTTTCATTTTATTTTAACAATGAAAGAATATTAACACCTTTGCATGCTAAACGAGAATTATTTACGTTAATTCCTAAACGCAGCGAAATAATTAAATATTTTCATGTAGAAACAGATAAAGAATGTGTCATTTTTGCTGACGAAGTAGGTGAAGGTATTTTCACAGCCGGAGCAGTAGTCCGACCTACCTCAAATATGATACCTATAAAATTTCTTAATGTACGTGATCAGGATGTTAAATTAAAAAATTTTCAGCCAAAAATTGATTTACTTGAAAATTATGAATTTTGTCATTTCGGCTCTACTAACAATAATTCAGTTAATAGAGTTGAAAGGTTACTAAACTTATTAGAATTTAAACATATGAACGATAAAGAAACAGTACTAGGCAACTATTGAACATAGAGATGAAAATGCACTACCAATTATTAGACCTGACGATTTCTTAGTTTTATTCCTAAAAAATCAAAACGAGAAAACCAAATAGTCCATATCAACATACTGAGAAAAACGAAAATAAATTAGCATTGTCTCTAATATTAAACCGACAATTTGGTCACCGATTAGCTGTTCAGCTGCCAGATAGACGCGTCACTTTCATCCCTTTTTTCCTATTTTTTAACTTGGAAAAAATAGCTAGGGGATGATGAATGGTCTCCGCCTGGCATTTTCATTTGTTGAACCTCTGTTAGATTGTACTTCAAGTTGAGTAAAATTTTAATAAACATAACCTTATGGCAAACATCCATTTCCTGCTCATGCATAAGAGAAATCAACAATTGCAGGAAGTCCTTTCTAACTTGATTATATGCAGGTGACGCAAAGCAATGACCCAGACAACCGACGATTGCCACAGTTCAGTGAATAGGAGGGAAGTTACCAAATGAGGGAGAACGGACATCTATTAAGGGGGCTTAAAGCCTCTCATTAGGGGTTTAAAGCCTCTAATAATGCATCGTAGGTGGCTTTGATTATATTCACACAATGGACCGAGATATATTACTGTTTGACATTATTAAACAAATCATGATGTCGATGATGAAAACGTATCGTCGCGTTTGTGTACAATTATTGAATTTGTTTTAGAATATGTTTGTTTATTGAAATAGTAGTTTTTCTACTCCCACATGGAAATTTGGAGTTAGGTTAACAATATACTTCAAAAATATGCAAATCTATCAGATGAAATTTGTTCTTTTTAAATTCAAATCATAACATTTATCCCAAAGTCACAATATTTTCCTAAACAGTACACGAAATGGTACAAAAATTAAAGGTATAATAACAAATTTAATACCAAAATATATTTCTACCAAATTATTGTTATCTTCTGACCGAACTAAAGATTTGCGCACAGACGCACTTTCTTATTTCAAAAATATCTTTATTTTTACTAATTTCTAGGCAATTACTACAAGCTTTGCATAAAATATACTATACACCTACCAAATAAACGTTTTCTTACTAACCTTGGTAATTTTTTCCATATAAATAATATATATTATTATAAATATTTATGCACGGGGATATTTTCCGATATATTTTGAACGGGAATCCAACCCCAATTGATCTTAAAACTTTTATTATACGCAACAAACATAAAAAATTAACTGGTAATTTTTCCTTAAATGGTGGAACATAAAGATAATCCGATAAAACAGACGAAATTATAAGATTTCTAGAAAAAAATCCATTTTTTACTAAAATTTTTAGGGTTATGTTAGTTCTACTTACAGTATTGCCACTTCTTTTTCCACGTTAACAGTGTTGCTAATTTGTAAATTGGCGATTATTTTGAAAATTTGACCATAGCAAACGTTAAAAATTCATATTATTGTACATAATCCATTTTTAACTGTTTATAACGAATTCTACAGCTATTTTGTTTTACTTTCGGAGTTATAATTCTTACCAAGCCGAAATAAACCCGACAAACCTATTTTTCTTCTGTGCATTTCAGTAAAACAATTATTAATCAAAATACCTACGGTTGAGAAAATAAATTTTTCGTTTTTATTAATACATATATCGCTTTTTGTCTGTTATTCAGCAAAAAGCCGAATGTGAGAAAGATAGATATATTTAAAAGTGAGTTTGTTTAAATATAAGAACTTACCCAAATCGATAATAATGTTACAGTGTAATTTGTTCCCTGGGATTGCCATCAAAATTAATTTTTGTTCAATTGTTTTTTATTACCGTTCTCACAAGTTCATGGCCAACTTAAAAAACAAGTTATTATGCCTAATTTAAATTATTTTTAAAAATTCTTAGCATGAAGTTCGAAAGTTAAGTCGTAGAAAAAATATACTGTACAACTCGAGTGGATTGTCCATATTGCGCTAGGAAGTTTGAGCACTCCGCCTACGGCGTCGTGCTCAATTTAATTCCTCGTGCGATAGGGACATCATATCCACTCTTGTTGTACAAACTACTATTGTACAACAAGAGTGGACATGACATCCATATCGCACGAGGAAGTAAATCGAGCCCGACGCCGCCGTAGGCGGAGTGCTCAAACTTCCGAACGCAATATGGACAATCCACTTGAGATGTACAGTATATTTTTCTACGACTTCAACTTACGAACTATATCTATTTTGGACTTTTGTAGAAAAAACAGAGAAAAAGCGACATATTTATTAATAAAAATGAACAATTTATTTTTTTCAATCATAGCTGGTTTGATTCAATATTTCTGCTGAAATGCGCGTTTTTTTTTTCTTATATGTATTATTGGTTGGCTGGTGGCGTAAGAATTATAACTTCGAAAAATAGCTGTAGAATTCGTTTTAAACAGTTAAAAATGGCTTTTGTGCATTAATATGAATTTTTAACATTCGCTATGGTAATATTTTTCAAAATAATTGCCCATTTTCAAACTAGCAACACTGTTAACGTGGAAAGAGAAGTGGCAATACTGTAGAATTAACATAACTTAACCTCACTTCTGTTAAATTTACGTGTTAATTTGTATAACATGCGTGTTACGAATAATTTGTACACTGTTGGAAATTTCAGATTTAATAATGGAAAGTTGTTCTTGTCTATCAGTCTTTACGTATGCTGATTTAAAAAAGTAAGACTTAGCCTAAACCTAAAATATAACTCACCTTCACGGTTGTTCAAAATTCCTTTATCTGAACTGTATGGCAGCTTACCTAAAATAAAACAAAACAATTTTATTGAGGAATTACGTAATGTTAGAAAATTTAAGAACATTGTTGACCATTCTTTCAAAATTTCTTTGCTTTGACGATTATTTCCTTAGTGAACCAATGATGTTCAAACATTTACTTTTTTTAAGAGTGTATAGATGCCATTAGAAACTTTTCGGTTTGTGCTTATTAAATAAAAAAATTTAAAAAAATAAGCAAAATAGCATAATTTTAAATAAAAACTGCCAGTGTCTCTTCAAAATCCAGGTAAATACATCGCTTTCAAACTCCTGTGTCACATCTGCTAAAAACACAATCTTAAAGAAAAATTTATGGAGCTTATTTTCTAAAAGCACGATTTTTTCCATTCCCCAGGGAAATTTTTTGCACAAACATAACGTAAAAAATAAATAGCGGGTATTTATCTTGGCAGTAGACAAAATTCTACCTTGATTATGACAAAAATAAAAAGGAAAAATCGAGTCATTTATGCAGAGCGACAACGACATGCGTTTTTAAATTGTAGATACAGGGAGATTTTTTTGGAGAAACTTTTTGGATTTTTCGCTACGAAGTTATCTAAAATAATAAGTATTATTATGTAATTTTTCCTTTTATTTTTTCAGGTTCACAAAAAAACCTAAAGCTTTGTTCAATATCTTGATCCTCTAGTTAAAAGTACAAATAAGTTGTATAAAGAACTATAATGTAAGAAAATGTGATTAATACCAAAAATAAATTAGTAATAGTAGTTTGTACAAGAGGGGATATTATATGAAAGAAGACTTTTGGACTTGCATTGTCTGTATTTGTTATAAATCACAACGTTTTAACTGTTAAGTATTTCCAGTCGTCTTCAGGTCAATACCAGTATCTGATGTCCTTTTTAATTATTTTAACTTTCCTTAGTTTGTTAATTACTTGAGTGCGTGATTGCTTTGCAACACGCAATGCGTACTATACTTTTAATACAACTCTTACCAATAAATTAAGGATCGGTTTATATTTATAAAGTATCGACTTAAATTTGAAATCTCAAATAGTGACAATGTCACTGTCAAATATTTAAAACGCAAGATAAAGAAATGTCTTGATTTGAGTGTTTCAACTTGATTTGTTATACTAGGCATCATAACGCACAATTGTGTGTTTTACTTATAGAGTACGTAAAACTATGTTTACTAATGTAGAATAGAAAAAAATGTATAACTTTTTGAGTACTCTCGCAAGATGGAGCCAAAGTCACGTGAATTCTGATATGTTTACTTCCCATAACACAATTCACAATATCTCGTGTGTGCTAATTACGGTTCACTAAGAATCTGGGGAAATTATGAGGTTCTGATATCAGCTGATCGATAACAAATTACTGCTGTCTTCTGTCGCAAAACGAGTGAATTGATTGTGCAGACTATAGTTGTACATTTAGTGCCCGTGCTGTATTTATGGGGTAGGTTAAATTTGCTTTTACAATGTGCTTGCTTTTTCAGTTGTGATGCGGCTGTGATCATAAATCCACCAGAAGTAGTGGACGCCTATTGGCGTAGCTAGCATTTTTTTAGGATGAGCCCATAAGAGATCGTTACGAAAAAAAAACAAGTTCCCGTCCTAATTTTAACTTTATATATATGAACATTTTCGCGCCTTCTCCTCCCTAAATTAAAATCATTCAACTGGATCGTAAATTTTTGTTATAAACTATAATACCGGAACAAAATTCTCCTTCTCGAAATAAACTTTGGAAAGGCCATATAATTTTTATAAAGGTCAGAGTGTAAAAAAAAGGATTAAAAATACGTTTGTATAAAACGAGCAGACTGAACTGCCTTTTCAAATATTTTATCCGTTTTGTCTGGTAGAGCATGGATATTTTCATAGAAGGATTAAACGTTTAGAATTTATTGGTAATCCAATTAAGCCAATCAAAATAATTTATTAGAAATACTTAAAAACTCATTCTTTTTTTACGAAAATAATAAATCCCAAAAAAATAATAATGACAAATTTTACCTTAATTTTTAAGGGTACTCTGTCACTTATACAGGGCGTTTTACGTTAAGTGGCCTATTAGAAGTAATTGTAAACAACTTTTTCAATGAATTATTCAAATTATTTTTAGTGCGGTATACATTTGTTCTGTAAAAATACTTACTTTTGTGTCTTAGAAAAACACCGCACACTTTTTTTTGTCTAAAAAGTTGGGTTTGAACCCCAAAAACTATATCGTTTGAGTTACATTCCAACGGCGACATAATATCGATTCAATACCTAATATAAAAGCACGCGCAATGTTCGAAACATTCTTGATTTTAATGACGATAGCTGCCAATAACACCTGTATTAGGTTCAAAAATACTTGAACCTAACTACTAAACACTAATATAATAGTCATAGAACAATAAATCCGTACTTTAAAAACATAAACGGTTCTAACCGCTGACAGGGACGCTTTTTAACAAAGGTACAAATGAGTGGACAGTTCTTGTGCGCATGTCCATTTTTGGGGGTTATGACCGGTCACCGTGCGTATACAGACATATTTAAATAAATTGTAGGTATTACTACAGTATGGGGAGGTCTTAAAAACAAATGAAACGTTACAATCACAGAAGAAAAACGCAAGAGATCATTTTTATGCAGAATTGACCATGCTAATCAGAAATAATATCCACATGGAAAAATATCAGTGGCGTACCACTTTTATTCTAAAAAATATCAGAGGAAATGTTTGCAGGGACGCCACTGGTGGGACAAAAAAATAACTGTTATTACTAAAATATGTGGTTTTATGTCCTATTAGCACATGCCAAAATTGAAAATAATATCTAACGTACTTTCGGAGATATTACAAAAAACGCATTAAAAAAAATAATTCAACACCCTGTAGAAAAAAATTTAAGCCGTTTAGGACATAATAATATGTTTATATGAACATTTCTTCATAAAATGACTTAAGGAATCACACCCTAAAATATTAGCACGTCATTAGGGAACACCCTGTATAAAGAATGACTTTTTCTTCTATACCTATTAATAAAAAAGTTTTTCCTCTTCCAAACTCTATCCGTGGACACACTGTATATTTTGAACGTGGATTCCAATCGATCCCAAAACACCTGTTGTATGCATGCATTTTTATTCCATATACTTTTATCTGGACATTCAATAAGCCGTCCGGATACACGGCACGCCCCTGACTGTCATTATTAAAATAAATTGTGCGAGTGAGTTTTTCGAAAAGATTAACAAAGTTCCTCGGATAAGTTTGTATTTTATCATTTCGTCAGCTTATTTTTACCCTTCGCCAATCTGCAAAGGCGGAAGGACTTTTAAACAGTCCTTTGTGTCAGTTTAAACGCAACTCTTTCGTAATTAATGAATAAAAATTACAAAAGAGACAAACGCCAATTACAGAGTTTTTTAGTTTTACTCTGCAACTTTTGTAAAGTTCGGGAGACAGAAAAGACAACAGAAAAATTACCCGAATAATAAAAAATTAAAACAACTGTTTTATTAAAAATGGCATTTCTCGGGTAATTAATAAATAGAAAAGAAAAAAGCAGCAGTTTCTTTACTTTTTAATTTTCTTTGCGAGGTTTTGAGGAATTTAAAAGTATTAAACATTAAAAGGAGTTGAAAAGTCGATGAATAATAAAAAATTAAAATAATGATAATCTTAAGAATAATTAAAAACTTTCTTGTTAAAGAAACAATGAAGCTGGAACAATGATATACGAGATTTCTTGTTATCGTTCACGCGTCAAACAGTTGCAGGGGTCACAATGGTATTACATGCTGATCTCGTATGACTCTCACTATATGTTCGGCATGTAGACTATGCACTGATTAGTGTGGGGCACTCCTGACAAAACATTCTTAAAATGTATCTTACAATAAATATTTCTGCCAAAACAGGCAACCAAAGCAACATCAGACAGGTGGGCGTAACAACAACACACATCCCGATGGAGCATGATACCTGGTCAAACCCAAGCGAGGGCCACAATTGGGAAACCCTCCAAAAAGCTATCAACTGGAATGTTGCTTCAAGCGCGCACCCAGCTAAAGCTAGTGATTGGCCTACTAACAGGCCTCTGCTAAATAATAAAACACCTACGCCGAATAGGAATTTACTATGGTCCCATTAGATGCAGAGGACGAAACCGTCTCACATATCATATATAACTGCGAAGCACTGACCCGAAGAAGATTCAAAATCTTCGGAGGAGTCCAATGTGGGGATAAGCTCTCGCCTGACAGACTTGGTAGGAATTTACTGGACCTTATAAAAGGAACAAATGTTTTGAAGCAAGATAGGGGAGCACAATAAGCCACTAGGCTGTAGTGCAAGAAGCTTGGGTCAAACGCCCGACCCCCGCCTTAAACCAACAAATCAACCAAAAACCATATTTGCAATTCGTAATAGAATTACAATTCTGGCAGAGTTGGTTCTAGAGGGGGGCAGATTGGTGTAAAGCGTTTGGTCGGTCATATTAAATCAACTAACGGAAAAAATTAGGCTGAAGGTTCCTAACAAAAAGTTTACGCTTATTTCTAAGGTCACTCCAGAAGCAACTGAGAGAAATATCAACCAAATGTTTATAAACAGGAGCGATAGGCTCATACTAACTGGGATAGCGTAATAATGTTTTTCCTACGATCACCTATAAAAAAGACAAAAAAAAAACACGGTTAATTTCGCTGGAAACCGTCGTATATCACACGCGTGTTGAAAAAAAATATATTTCAACACTAGTGTTAAAATATCTATGGTCTATTTCTTTTCGTTGCAAACGATGACAGACACCCGTTTTACAATAAAAAAATGCAAGAATTTTCATTTTTGACAAGTTGAAAAAGTAAGGTTAGGGATTTACGTCATAACTGACATTTTGTTGTTTACTGTTTATAGCGGTTAGAATTTTAAATTAACACTTGTTAAGGCCGCTTTACAGTTTGCAATTTTTCTTTCACGCAAGAAAAGATTGCCCGGGAGTATGCGCAGAACGAGGCTAATGATCAGCTGGCGCAATTTGTATTGCTTGCAAGAAATATAACTAGGACCGTATTTTTATTGACATTACAAGCGCAATGTGTGACATGGCCTTCTATATTTTGTCGATAAATCGGGCATCCTTTTTGCTTCAACACAAAGTAGGCATAGGTTTACTATTTTATGTTGCAGAAAAACATGAAATTAACCGATTTTATGTACAGAAAGTTAATAGATTGTTTGTTTCGTAATATAACTAGAGCTAAAAGTTATTTTAAATAGCTAAAAGGTTTATAATTAGCATATATTTGCTAGAAATCAATCGAACGGAAATGTCTTATTCTTCTTCTGTGATTTAAAAAAAAGACCTTTAATAAGTTGGCTATTCATTTATGTAGTGTAAATTGGTCTATGATTTAACCAATTAGGTGAATTTTTGTTCAATTTTTTTTTCTGTCATCGTTCGCAATCGAAAAGAAATAGACCATAGGCACACTATTTAATTTAAACATGGTGCCAATTTCACAGACAACCCCTATTTATTAAAAACAAATTTTAGAAAGCAGTAATTGTAAAGTGTTTAACTTATTTATCATGTATTTGTCGAGTGATTCAGAATTAAAGTATGAAAATACGCCATTTGACATTGTAAAAAAAGTTAATAATATACTGGAAAATTCATTATCAGAAAAAACAAATTGCGCTGAAGAGAGTGTCATGTATTAAACAACAAATCTTTATCGGTAGCGATGGCGTAGAGAATAGCGCTCTAGCCTATAGTTCGCAAGGTCACAGGTTCAAATCTCATCAGGAGTATTGGATTTTTTTTTATAAAAACATTTATAATTTATAGAATTATTTTGAATTGAAATCTTCCTTGTTGGGTGGATTTTTTAAATTTATGTTTAATGCATCTTTCCTTGATTAAACTTAAAAATTTTCATTCTGGTTAATCTAGAAGTCAATCGAGGATTAGTTCTTCCTATGATTTAAAATATGAAAAAATGAAAAAGATAAACTACAACTAAAGGAAAAGCCTATTGACAAACTACGAAACCAGATATTAAGTGGAATATAATCCTAAGTATGCTAATTTCAACACTAGTGTTGATATTTTTTTTTAACACTAGTGTTGAAATATCTTTTTTACAAATCAAGGGCTTTTTTTAATAATTCTTTGTGGTCTTAGGAAAAATAGTGTACATTACTTTCATCACTTGTTATGTAATATACTATTGAACAAGGATCCAAATCGATCTTAAAACATAATATACGCAAGAAATGTAGAAAAAACTGATAAATCTTACTTTATAAGATTTCTAGAAACAAATTAATTCCAGTGTCTGTTTAAAGGTTGAAGATAATGACGTTTCTTAAATGGTAGTAGAATTTTGGCATTGTCTTTATTTGTTTTATATCACAATGTTTCAACTTATAAACCTCTCCAGTCGTCTTTAGGTGAATACAGTATTCAAAACTCTACTGCCGTTCAAAATTAATTCCACTCTTTAAGGTTATGTTATTTCGCCTTATCCTGTCGATCACATCACTACAATATTGTCACTTCTCTTTTCACGACAAGTTACAATTCCTGATTCAAATAAATTGAATAATAAATTTTTAGTATGAAATTCGGAAGTTGAGTCGTAGAAAAAATATGCTGAATAACTAAAGTGGATTATCCATATTGCGCTTGAAAGTTTAAGCACTCCGCCTACGGTGTCGTGCTCATGATATCCATGAGCCCCTTTTGTAGTACGAACTACTTCTATAATTTGAAGTTAATTTCTCTATTTTGTATATTTCATAATTATTGAATTATAACTACGAGTATTTCTACTTTTACTTCACGTACTTAAGAAATAAATCTATTTTAATAACTTTTCAAAATATCGTTTGTAATTTTTAAAACATAAAAGGAATAAATGGAGAAAAATAAAATAAAAGCTCGTCGTTGAAAAGCAAGCCAGCTTCCTCTAATTACATTTTTAATCTAGCTGTCCCGCGCAGCCGGCCCGTTTCGAAAAGAAACTGGATTTAGCTGAGATTACTTCAATTTAAATGAATAAAACTAATTATTGTCACTTAGTTAAAAGCAGATCAGTTAAGTGTAAGTTCCAAACTTTCACAGCAACTTTTTTTTCGGTAAAAATAACATGACTAGAAAGAAATTTAATCAGATATCTATCTCTGGACGCGTTTCGTCTTATCAAGGCTCATAACTAAGGCTACAGATCGTAGGACCCGTATTGGCTTAATTAAAATTTGGAACAGGACTAACGATAAATAAAATTTGAGCAAAACCTTATCAGGTATTTCTAATTACCTTAGGCTAGCGATGTTAACAAGTATTTAGTAATGTTTTAATTTTCTACACAGGATAATTCAAATTATATGCTCATCATTGGTAAGTTATTACTTTTAGGCACGAAAATAAGTTGAATAAGCAAACTGATATTAGGATAACGGATTTAATGACTTTATATAATGAGACTGCGGCAGTGGTGAGTTACTGGCATTCGACCGTGGCGGTCCGGGTTCGATCCCCGGAGTGGGTATACGCCTAATAAAAAAAGTATGCTCGGAACTTAAGTGAATAAAAGAATGCATTATGCTATTAGTGAATTCTAATATCGGGACCTAGAGAGGGGGGCGCCGAGGACTGAGGGCCTCTGGGGGTAAAAAGGATAAACTAGTGCATACACGCAGAGCTGTGAAAGTTACTTTAGAAAAGTAACTAGTTACTTTTTCGATACTTTTGCACAAATGTATCTAGATACTTATAAGGAATAGTTACTTTTACCTAAAAATAACTTAGTTCTAGTTACTTAGTTAAAGTAACTAAGATACTTTTACAGTAACTAGTTACATTGATTGTAACTACGATAATTTAAAAGTAACTAAGATACTTTTAAAGTAACTAGTTACTTTGATTGTAACTAGTTACTAAAAGTAACTAAGATACTTTTGAGTAACTAGTTATTTTAATTGTAACTACGAAACTCTAAAAGTTATTAAGATGCTTTTGAACTAGATACCATAAATTTACCAGGTAGTGATAACTCATTTTCCTGTACACACTACCACTATTACCATCAGAAAACTAAACTAAGAAGTGTTAATTCGAACAACGAACAAGTAGAATAAAATGCTTTCCAAGAAATTTCGCGTTCCAACCAGTTTGCCGTTTGACGCTCGCGACTCGCTGCTTCGTGAAAATCTGATTAACGGCCGCCGATCGTCCCTTGGTCATCATCTGATGGACGGCACGTGTGCATAATTTGTATCCTAGAGGAACTTTAAAAGTACCTAACTTAGTTACTTTAAAAGTAACTTAGTTACTACTACTCCTAAAAAGTAACTAGATACAAGTTACTTTTCAAAAGTAACGAAGTTACAGTTACTTTTGGCATGATTCAAAAAAGAACTAAGTATCTAGTTACTTAAGTTACTCACAGCTCTGCATACACGTGGTTCGGATTCCACGCTAAACTCTAGGTCCCGTCTGGCTGACATTACCCAGACGATAGGGGATACAATGGGCCTTATAGGCCTAAGTACTGGCTCTTCTGCCAAATCTATTTAAAAGCACGAAGCTTTTGGATTAAAATCGTACATATTTCTTCCAAAAGTAGTTTCTTCAGTGAAATAATCTGCAAATCCTTTATATGAGAAACATAGTTTAAGAGCAAACGGAAGTCGATGATTTATCACGAACAAATATTGCATTTCCACCACATCGCGCGTATTGTATTTGCATCTGGCGATGGCAATAACTTGTTTTTTAAGAAACTAGGTTAAAAAGAATACAAAAATGTATAAATCTTCACTTATTTTTTATTGTACTATGACAATTGTTTCGACACACTGTGTGTAATAAAAATAAAAAATAAGTGAAGATTTATACATTTTTGTATTCTTTTTAACCTAGTTTCTATAATGGATCTTCATCAAGTAACGGCTACATCTATTGAATATTGTTTTTTAAGTACAAAATATTCTAAAGAATTTCACGAGAATTAAGTGGGTGACGTCAGCGGAGATTTTTAAAATAAGATCGGGGCATCGTTTGTAGTTTTATTGGAAAATAAGAAATTAACATGAATAGCGGTAATATTTCTATTTTTATCTTCTGCTTGGCGGATGATATAATTTCAACCTATTCTTGTGAACCATTTAGTAAAATGTTTGTATTAAATTTTCCATTAGACAAGCCAAGAAACGATGCTGCGTTTTACGCTGGTATGGACGGCTCCTAAGTAAGCCTCTTTCAATATCCTTAACCTTAACTTAAAGTAAATGTATACATGAGGGTAATAAACTCTTTTAAGTTACCCTTTGGACACTCGAAGCGATTAATAACAAGCGCCAACAACTTCCTTTTAAAACTTTAATTATATTTCCAGTCGTTTAAACCTAATCAAAAATATTTTAATATTTGTCCACATCATTCCGCATACTGCATGATATTATGCAACTAGAGCTCCGCCAGCTCTATCGATTTTAAATTAAAATAGAGCAATGCTTTTGCTTTACTTTCGCGCTTCGCGAAACTTCAAAAGCGATGGGGAATTTGGCGACGCGGTGGAATAATATTTCTCTGATGATTAATGAAGAAAGATGTCAAAAGGAAGACTGTTTAGCTGCGTTTTCTAGTTTTTGTCCGAATAATTTTAGGGGAGGATCAAAGAAATTCTTGTAAATAAGATAGGACTAATTAGATATATTTTTTTTTTATTAATATCAAAAATAGTAAGAGTTACAGAGTTAGGGCTGTTGGGGAATTAAAGCATTATTATTACTCTCTATGTTTTTTTAGTCGACCGTCTTAAAAGTTAGGTATAGGGACCCCTAAAGTCAGACCGAATTTACCGGACGTCCATGGGAAAATCAATGGCCTTCTTAATGTACACGAATCTACCTTATTATTTTTTGGGTTGGATACTTGTTAAATAACGTTGTTGTCAGGTCGCGTCATCTGAACGGAATTCCAACGACTCGAAACATCAAGATTTCAGATCAATAATTCTGTTTAGCTTATTTATTTAATACACTATTTAAATGTTTTAGAACTTTGTGGTTCAATAAAATACGTTTTTAGGTTTATTATGAAACTGCCTTTATTTTTATTGATAATAAAAGTACTATTTTTAGACTCATTTCTAAACTTATTAATGTCATAGGCTTGTAGCTTTCAGATTTCCTTTTTTGAAAATTAGAACTCTTGTATAGTTTTCTATATCCATTTTATGGTAAATATTAATACAAGCTCTTAATTTTTACTATTTTAAGTATCAGGACCACAAGATCAACGGCTTTTTGGTTTTGCTTTACTCTGTAAAATAACCTAGTAAATTATTTTTTAATATGTGGATTTCCTAACAATTACTTTTAACACCTACCTAACCTATTAAACAAAGGTGTATCATACACTTAAATATAATAAAGCTCTTAAATAAAAGTATATCATACACCAAACTATGATGAAAATCTTAAGTAAAGGTGTGTCATAAACCCAAATATAATGATGCTAATAAATAATCGTATATCATATACGAATACTTCTTATTTTTAATACATACGGGTCCAATATAACTTTTAGTAATTCATTGCTGTTATATAGATTGCAGCGGGATGTACAAAGTTAGAAGAACTAATTCCAGTGTATTTTTGAAATTCTAATAGAGCAGAATATTTATTTTCATAGAATTTTTTTCTCTGCCTTCGTACAACACGCTGCTCTCGATAAGAAAGAGTCACTGACAGTGATCTTGGACGTGAGTATAGGTAAAAGGTAAAGGTGAATAAAAAATAGAAAGAAGTAGTATACGTTTAGTATCCGTAATAATAAAATAGAAAAATTAGCGGCAAGCGGACAAAGTGGTTCTGTATCTTTTGAATTAAAGTACAAAAGGCAAAATAATGGGTTCCCCGAGGCACACTATGTCGACAAAGACAGCTGTTTCGTCCTTATTAGGACTCATCAGAAAGCCAAAACTTGTAAGCAACTCCAGAATCAGCAAAAATGCATTTTCAAGATTTATTTACGAAAGACATAAGTGATGGAAACACCATCATCGCCATCTGTAGGAATCAACTTCAATGCATAAGACGTGGTTGGCTTTGCCGACTTGTCAGGCCTCTGTACTTCGAATATTTATTTCTCACGACTCCGCAAATTTTCCATTAGTTCACAACATTGTTATAAAAATTACATTCTTCTGTGGCGTCCTTATAAAGTACTGACCAACCACGTTTTATTGTATTTACTGAGTCTCTGCCTTCTTTTTTAAGACACTATAAATTATATAAAATACTCGAAAATATAATTATATAAACTTTTTAAAAAAAATTTAACATAAGGTTCGGAAGATTCGTTATAGAAAAAATATACTGTAAATATACTTCCTCGTGAGATATAGACATCATATTCACTCTTGTTGTACGAACTACTATTTCACTACACCCTAATGTATCGTAATAAAATAAACGTATTACTATGGTCATTATGCACATATAACCACATTCTATAGCTTAGTGTCTACTCTGGATCCATATATGGCAAGCTTTATGTCCATAATGCCCCTTATCCCCCCTGATTTCATAACTTCCTTTTTCTATTCAGTGAACTGTCACATTTGTCGTCGCTTCGGATCATTGCATTGTGTCACCTGCGTATAATAACACCGGGCCATTTTGGGAATGACCATTGTGAAAGATCGAATGGAGAATTTATGGTAAATTGTCGTGTTGTATTAGTGACAATAGAAAATATGTTGATGCTAAAGGTATAAGGCAGCCTAAATTTTTATTTTTCAATTAATAAAACCTGATTTTGACACTGTTATACTGGGTGCTACATACTCACGTGCGTGAATGGGGACCTCGAAAACGGTAAGAGATACGAAGATGGTTAAATTGAGGCAAAGTTGCATATTTTGAGGCTCAATAATTTGGTAAAAGAAAATTCTAAATATTATGAATGCCTTCGGAGATATCCGGAAAAAAACAAAATTTTCAGTTTTGGTTTTTAATTTTTTGCGCCTTTATTTTTGACTTTGGAAAAAAACAAAAAACATTTTTTCATAGCCGCTTTTTATGATCTACAACATAGCCTTTTTCATTTTTAAATGCGACGTTTCGTTCTTTGGATGCCATCATCAAGTCAATTTCTTTAAATACGAACTTGGATTTTTTTATTACGGTTTTAGGAACTTATAGGCTTTAGAAACCTAATACAATTAAAACATTTTAAAAATTTTAATGTTTTGTCAAACTTTTCTGTCTAGCAAACACAATAATTCTAGGAATCCAGAATCCACGGCAAATTGTCAGGCCTGCTTGGGTTATTGCGTATTACTTCACGTATAAGACATTAAAAGCTCGGTTGTCCTGAAAGCCCGGCTGTACCGAACAATTCTGCCCGATAGACCCGGGAAAAATTGTTCCGGACCGAAAACCTGAACCTTTATTGAATAATGGCCCGGCCCGAGCCCGAGAGTCGGGCCGAGCCGGGCCGCGGTAAGGTCCGAAATTAAAACCCGACCCGTGCAGGTCTCTATTCCATGCTAAGTTGTAGGTCCCGTCTGCCTGAATTTACCCAGACCTGTCTATTAATTTGCTGGGGGTCAATTTGGGAGGTAATATGTCTTGGCATGATCACGTTGTCGCAATTGCCAAGGCAGCTGCACAGAAACTTGGTGTACTTTTCCGCACCAAAAGGTTGTACACACCTCATCAACTTTTGACACTCTACAAAGCCCAGATTCGACCATCATTAGAATATTGCTCTCATGTCTGGAGCTCTGCACCCAAGCACACCCTTCGGCTACTGGATTCCATTCAAAGGAGAGCCGTTCGTCTGATCGGCGACCCCGAGCTGACCAAGACCCTCGATAGCCTGGAGCATCGAAGACAGGTTGGTGATTTGGCTCTCTTTTACAGATATTTCCATGACAGGTGTTCGACTGACATTGCCCACTTGATTCCACCTAGAACAATGCAAAACAGAAATACACGGCGAACCACTGCCGCTTATCCATATGTTGTTCAGCTTAGTACTCCTCGAACTTCATTGTTCAAGAACTCTTTCATCTGGAGAACGTCGTCTTTGTGGAATGATCTTCCTGAGGTCGTGTTTCCCAATGAATACAATCTTCAACGTTTCAAGACCAACGTTAATCGCTTTTTTCGCACTCGCACCGCTCCCAGAGCGCCTTAAAGGATTTTTCCTACAGTGCAAGTGTTTTATCATAAAAAAAAAAAAAAAAAAAAAAAAAAGACGATATTGGCTCTTCCGCCAACCCCAGAAACAACAACAAAAAACTGTTTAATAATTAATGGACGCATTAAAAATATGAAAAATTGTTAATTTTTTTCTTACACATAATTTCTCCTAATTTACAAGCCTTCATAATAACTACTGACATGGTAAAATGACGTCGGCATTGTTAATCTGCTTATTTAAATCGAACCAACCGCTGTTGAAAATTATAATAATTTGATGGACCACGCACACAAAATACATTGATAACGTTAAAATTTAATTTTCCATTATTATAAATTCCCGATACTCGCCGCCCATTTTCTATTGTTGCATTATGTTAATGGACCGTGTTGTTTTGTTGTTGCTTAATAATTAGTTATTAATTGTTACTCAAATTTTGATTAACCACAATAAAATGGTTGATATTTAATAAATTAGGAAATTTGAAGTGACTAAAAGCAGAGAGTTATTTAAAAAGTAGGTACTTGATACTTTTAACATTTTTACCTTATTTCTATTAGTTTGTTAAAGGTGCTGGTATGCTGAAGAGTGTCTAACAACGACATAGATCTCGCTCCAGGTAACACCTTGCTGGTGTGCCCCACCAAACACTGTATAAGAGTTGATCTTTTCTTTCGTCGGATCCTAGCTCTACTGACGAGCCATGATATGGCGAAACGCGCCTGACGAAATGAGAGGAAACTAGTTTTAATTATATTGAGGTTAGGTTAACGAATTGAAAAAATAATAAGGGTCTAGCCAGTGCCGTATTTAAGGGGGTCTGCCGGGCTACATCGCCTTCTTCCCCCCTAGGCTAGGAGCTCGGGTCTAAAAGTCTAATTGCAACCTAATTTTTCGTCTCACACTTGGACACTTAATTTAAATCTTTAACTTCTTGGCTTAGATTACAAAGGTCTTGTAGAAAACGTTTAGTTTTTAAACTTTTCCTTTTTAAAGTCCTGTTTTATATAGAGATTAAGGTTTCAGACGCATATCGTTTTAGTTGTTGATTTTTGATGCAATTTTAAAGGAAAACGAGTAAAAAGAATAATGTTTTATAGTATTTTTCTATTATATATTTGTCTGTTCTGTTTCCCCTTTTTTAGAGCTATTTTAAATCAACAAAAATATAACCGAATGCAATAAAATATTTTTACAACAAACCAAAAAACAATTAGGTATTTATTTTTAATGAGAAAAATTAAAGTAAAAATTTTAATTGAAATATTTTTCATGGAAGAATGTGATAATATATTATAAAAAAAATAGTGCAATAAAAAACGAGAATGCTTTATTATGAATATACAAAACGGCACTTAAGACGGTGTATTTCAAGATCTAAGCATTTACACCAAAAACTGTTCTTTCTGAAAAAATCATCAATTTTGGGGAAGTGAGCGATATTTACTTTATTTTTAATCATGAAAAACCGAGCCCGAAAAATGCTGGTTAGAGTCATACATATGTCTTATTTTAAAATTTCCGATTGACACCAATATTCATATTTTCACAAATAATATAAAAAAGTTTTTTTTTTTTTTAAATAAAGAGCCAGCTAGGAATATCAAAACAAAAGTAAAAAAACATTTACACCAACAAATTTAATCCAACCATGCAAAGGGGGAGAGGTAATAACTTAATTTTGGAAATTTGATAGTAGTTAGGTGAATTTTAAAAGAACTTAGGGCGTGGCTCCAAAAAATTTTCACCTACGGCGCTTTTCCGCCTTCTTTACTAGGTACAGTATCATCGAATACATATAGTCCCGACTGTTCCTCTCTCCATAAAAAAAACGTCCTACTTATGCCTACTGAGCCTCCCCCCGAGCATAGTTTCTGACTACGCCACTGGGTCTACCTTTGAAGATGTTCCACTTGCAATTTGCATTTATACAATTTACTTAAAACTTCAATTTGCAGAAATTCAGTGTCAACTCAGGATAAATAATGGGTTGATTCAACTTGCAATAAATTCTATTTTTTTATTTACCCTATATTTTTCTACATGATTTATGAACGGAAAAAAGGAAGATGCTTATAGAGTAATCATGAATGAAAATCTCATTTTCTGCCCTTCTAATGGGGTCAAGAGACCATGCAAAAAAAAAGGGTCAAGTGCTCACTCACTTGATAAATATTCCGTACCGTTGATATTTTTTTCAATACAAATGTTACTCTAAACGTTCTAGAATTTTTTACTTTTTTCGTAAATAAAACGCGATAGAGGATCTAATTCAGAGTGTTAATGGTCAATTAGTGCCGCAAAAAGTGTTTTTTCCTACGACCACCTGTACAATTTCGTGAGCTAAATTGTTGTTCTTTTTGGTCATATTGTCAACAATGTAATTGTCACCTACGGGAAGCCAGCGGTAGCCCGTGACAACTATTGACAACGGCTAGTATTTTAATTGTCAGTAAAAGTTGTAATTTTGACAAGTCTAGAATACATTCATTGAAAAATAATTATTGGTGTTATTATAATAAAGAGAGAGAAGAGTTTCCAGGCATAAATCCCTGACCAAAATATATGGTCCTTCGAGCCGGATAGAACAAAGAGAAAAATTGTAATTTTCCAGGTAAAAACTGAAGGAAATTGGAGAAAGAATTCCAGAAATCGGCTTTGTCCATCATCGACACCTTGAAAATGAGAAAAATTTGTTAATTTGACTAGAAAGCACCGTATATCACACGCGTGTTGAAAAAAAATATTTCAACACTAGTGTTGAAATAAAAGGCACACTTTTTAATTTAAACATATGATGCCAATTTGACAGACCATCCCTATTTATTAAAAAGAACACATTTTAGGAAGCAGCGATTGTAAAGTGTTTAACTTATTTATTATGTATATGTCGAGTGATTTAGAATTAGAGTGTGAAAATACGCCATCTGAAATTATAAAAAATGTTAATAATATACTGGAAAATCTATTACCAGAAAAAACAAATCGCGCAGAAGAGAGTGACATGTATTAAACAACAAATGTTTATCGGTAACCATAACGTAGAGAATAGAGCTCTAGCCTACAGATCGCAAGGTCACCGGTTCAAATCCCATCAGGAGTATTTGACTTCTTTTTATAAAAACATTAAATAATTTATAAAATTATTTTGAATTGAAATCTTCCTTACTGGGTGGATTTTTTAAATTTATGTTTAATAAATCTTTCCTTGATTAAATTTTAAAAAAATTATTCTGGTTAATCTAGTAGTCAATCCAGGATAAGTTCTTCCTATGATATATGAAATATAAAAAAAAAAAGTTAAACTACAAAAAAAAAAAGAAAAAACCCATTGACAAACTATGAAACCAGATATTAAGTGGAACATATTTCTCAGTATAATTTCAACACTATTGTTGGTATTATTTTTTTTTTCAACACTAGTGTTGAAATATTTTTTTCACAAATCAAAGGGTTTTTTAATAATAGTGTATATTACTCGTATGAAAGTGATTATTCTAAAACTCGGAGAATTTCCGCACTCGGCTGACGCCTCGTGCTAAATATCTCCTCGTTTGAAAAGTATTACTTTCATCACTTATTGTGTAATATACTATTACCGCCCGGGGTATTTCACTTCACACACTAGGGTTTTCTATCAGCTTTTTGGGTGTCTCGTTTTAAACACCGGACAATATCTTAGGTTTCTGTTGCATGTTCTAATCTTTCAATTCTCCACTATCTATCTATTTTGCATGGCTCTTGAGTGTGCGACAAGCGCGCACTATTCTCTTGTTATTTGCGGATGAAGTTTAATGGAATACAATCACTGAAGGCTGCCCATCGGCGTGGTTATGTTATTTCTACTTACACTATTGCCACTTCTCGTCTTCTCTTTCCACGTTAACAGTGTTGTTGGTTTGTAAATTGGCGATTATTTTAAAAAATTTGACCATAGCGAACGTTAAAAATTTATAATAATGCACAAAATCCATTTTTAACTGTTTAAAACGAATTCTACAGCTATTTTATTGTACTTTCGGAGTTATAATTTATACGCAAGCAGAAATAAACCCGACAAACATTTTTTTCTTCTATGCAATTCAGTAAAATCAAAACACCTACGGTTGAGAAAATAAATTGTTCATGTTTATTAATACATATATCGCTTTTTGTCTGTTATTCTGCAAAAAACCGAATGTGAGGAAGATAGATATATTCAAAAGTGAGTTTGTATAAATATAAGAACTTACCCAAATCGATAAATATGTTACAGTGTAACTTGGTCCATGGGTTTGCCATCAAAATGAACTTTTGTTCAATTGTTTCTTATTATCGTTCTCACAAATTCATGGCCAACTTAAAAGACAAGTTATTATGCCTAATTTAAATAATTTTTTAAAATTCTTAGCATGAAGTTCGGAAGTTAAGTCGTACAAAAAATATACTGTACAACTCGAGTGGATTGTCCATATTGCGCTCGGAAGTTTGAGCAATCCGCCTACGGCGTCATGCTCAATTTACTTCCTCATGCGATATGGACATCATATCCACTCTTGTTGCACAAACTACTATTAAATCGGATCATAGATTCGGAGAAACAATAGCAACAAACATTTGGCAAATTTATGATGTTGCATTAAATTTGTCCAGCAGTTTATTTATGATTTAACTGTGCAATCATTTTGTTCCTGTAATATTTTGAATTAATAATAATTATTATTATAATAGGAACAATGATTTTTAATATTTGCAGTTATTTCAAGTAAAGTTTTTTGAAATCCGAATAAATTATTTGTAAATGAAATTTGAATTATTATTTAGTTTCAGTTGTTATATGTAATGTTTATTTATTTGATGTACATTTGTTTTTTGTTGCAATTGACAGCGGAAACGTTTCCTGACAACAATGATAACAAAACCGCAGAACATATTATAGCTGCATAGCTATACAGGGTGAATTTTTTAACTAAAATAAATTCGGTAACAAAGCATTCAACTATTCTCTTTATTTAACAGTTTTTTTTTGCATTTCCGTGAATTTAATCTTTCATCCAGGAAACTAAAACAACTTTTTTTTCAAGTCCAAATCCACTGTAAAAAAATAATGGTAAAATTTCATAATTTTTACTGTATTTTTTATGCTATAATTAGGAATTATTTTATTATATATACAGGGTACAGACAAGGATGCCCTCAACGTAAACCATAGAAGATACAGAAGTGGGTAAATAAGAAAAAAATTGCGCTCTACTAAATTATGCAACATTGTGTTTTTAAATTTAAAAACTCCAAATACTTCCGCAGATATTTGGGCAAAACCGAATTTTCGCAATTTAGTTTTTATACTTGACTGATACTGACTTAAAGAGATATGTTAAAATAAAGTTTACATTCTGACTACCATTATTTCTCCTCTGCACATTAATGTAATTAGATTTTTAATTCGACATTACATTTTTCAAAACCATTATCAACCTTGCTTATTTGAATGGTAGGGAAATTTTAATTTATTACTTTCAAATTTCTCTCATTCTTTATAAATCAATGACACTTGTATTTATGTGGTAGAACTATGTGAACTGTAATATTACACTACATGGTATGTTATAATTACCTGTAAAATATTACCCTATGTAAAGTGTACTTTTACAAAGAACTTGTGTAGTATTACTGTATAAATACTCTACAAAATTACATACAATCTACGGAAATTTCATACACAATTAATAGTATAATATTTTTACAATATACAGGGTGATTCACGTTAAGTGGCCCATTAGAAGATCTCGGAAACGAGTAAACTTATCTTTCTAAAAATTTGAAAGCGGGAGTAATTGGCTTTGAGCTTTTAAAACATTATCTTTTGAGGTTTTTGTTATTTTCGGTTATACCGGAAGTTAATGCCAACTTTGCCATTTCAAATAGAACACCCTGTATATTTTTGATTACCTTATTAAAATCTAAATAACTTTTGTTAATATTAATCTATTCCTATCTCTAACCGTTTTTGAGATATGAATTATAAAAGGATTTTTCGTGTAAAAACGCTCCGAGAAGAAAGTGTAGTAACTCTGAAACTAATAAAGGTAAACATTTAAAATTTTCTAAGCTTTCAAGTAATACATAGATCTTTAGTTTAAATTACTTAGGTTTCACGTTTTTATACAGGGAGTTCTTAAAATTGTGTCAATATTTCCATTTAAATAAATGTGCATAAGTCAATTTTTGCAAATGGAACACCCAATTTTTTGGCTTACTAACGTGTAGAGAATTAAATTTCCTATCTAAATGCCTTATATGTTACAATCCACATTTTTAGTCGTTTTGGAATTATGAGCAATTTAAATAAAAAATCTTAAAATTTCTGTTTGTGTTAATGCGACATTATTTTTGAAAAGAAGACTCCGACTGGGATTTTCGTTTTACTTTGAAAATTAGAAATAGCTAAGCAACGGCGCTTAATAGCAAATGGTAACAAAGCTCAAAGTCAAACGAAAATCCCAGTCGAAGCCTTCTTTTTAAAAATAATGTCGCATTAACACAAACAAAAATTTTAAGATTTTTTATTTAAATTGCTCATAAGTCCCAAACGACTAAAAATGTGGATTGTAACATATAAGGCATTTAGATAGGAAATTTAATTCTCTTCACGTTAGTAAGCAAAAAAATAGGGTGTTCCATTTGCAAAAATTGACTTGTGCACATTTATTTAAATTGAAACATTAGCGCAATTTTAAGAACTCCCTGTATAAAAAACCTGAAACCTAAGTAATTTAAACTAAAGATCTATGTATTATTTGAAAGCTTACAAAATTTTTAATGTTTACCCTTATTAGTTTTAGAGTTACTAAATCGTTTTTACACAAAAAAATCCTTTTATAAATTATATCTCAAAAACGGTTAGAGATAGGAATAGATTAATATTATCAAAAGTTATTTAGATTTTAATAAGGTAATCAAAAATGCTAAAATAGACAGGGTGTACCGTTTGAAATAGCAAAGTTGGCATTAACTTCCGGTATAACCGGAAGTAACAAAAACCTCAAAAGATAATGTTTTAAAAGCTCAAAGTCAATTATGCCTGCTGTAAAATTTTTAGAAAGATAAGTTTACTAGTTTCCGAGATCTTCTAATAGGCCAAGCAACGTGAATCACCCTGTATATTGTGGTAATAAATTGTCAAAGATACATAGTGTAATTATTTTTGCGTCTCCATAATGTTTAAAATAGTAATTTAGTTCAATTCTTTAACGTTAAACCTCCCCTACTACAAATATTTTTATCGAATATACTATATCTTGCCATTTGCTTCTTCCTTACTTCCTTCTGGCACGCGTAACCACTAAAAATACTTTCCAGAGACATCTCGATCTCCTTATGAATTCCACGAAAACGCTGCGCCGTTGTTTTTTGTCGTCGGCACGCACCGATCGTCAGGCGAATGAGCTTCGGCCCCCGCACGGGATGGCTTTAAATTTAAACGTCACAACAGCCGTCAAGAACGTAAAAAATGTCGTTATATTTTTATGGGGGATGGCTGCGTTCGAGTATTTTATCAATCTTTTTTTTAGTAGCGCACATAGGCGATAACAATTATATTTTTGCCAAAATTCCGGTCCAGGTCAGGTCGGATAGTAGAATTCCGGCCTAACGGCTGTAAAATTACAATTTGTTCCCATAAGATATTCCTTATTTTTCCTCAATATACAGGGTGATTCCTAAGTTGATACTTCTTTTTTAGCTGTGCATAAAAGGCATTAAAATAAAACAGAAGTATAAAATCTAAGTGCGAGCCTGGTCATCAAAACGTAGCCTGCTATACTTTATGTTATTTGTCTTATCTCTTATTAGTCATGCAATTTACGGGTCGGTGGTGAGTTATTTGGCAATCTGCTGCAGTGTGCTTTCTGAGGCAATTTAATTTTAAATTGGTGACACGTAAAAATGGTAAAATTTGAAAACAATGAACTAGTTGATATGGTGCTAATTTACGATGAGTGTCGTCAAAGTGCGGCTGCTGCTTCGAGATTATACGGAGAACGCTTTCCCTTGCGGGCTCATCCTACACCCAGAAGTTGTCTTAATGTTATTCAACGGGCAAGTTAGGCAGAACTGTATTTAATCCATAGTGTAATAAATAAATGTAAGTTACATTATCTTACTTCAACAGAAAATGTACAATAGTAGTTTGTACAACAAGAGTGGATATGATATCTATATCACACGAGAAAGTAACTTTCGAGTGCGATATAGACAATCTACTCCAGTTGAACAGTATATATATTTTTTCTACGACCAAAATTACAAACCTTATGCTAAAAAATAAAAATAAAAAGTTTGCGGGTTGCAGGGCTCGAACTCACAACCATTGGATCTATAGTAAAACGCTCTACCGTCTCGACTATCGAAGCGTTTAGTTAATTATGGCAAAACCAACTGAATAGTGATGCTACAAGAAATTAATTTTCTATGCACATTCAGCAGGTTGCATTATTGATAAATCTATTATAAATGCGTATAGATTTTGTTATATTGAACAAATTAATAACATATTGTACCATATACATTTAAATTATACAATTTAGTGTCTTGAAAAAGAAGGCGGAGCCTCAGTAAAAATAATATACTGTGATTGGTCAGTACTTTTAAAAACAACATATAAATTTGGCTTCTCTGTAATTGACTACTGTGATTGGTCAGTTTCATAACCTAACTAGGATGGATATGAAATTTGCCGCACAGTTAACTGGAATAGCCTACTTTACCCGCCACTAAAGTGTAAAGGAAACAGCAAATTTCCATGTTGAAGTAGAAAAATACATTATTTTTACTGAAACTGTATTCTGTTTATACATATTTTAGACTAATTTCACAGCGATTTTTAAGAGGAATTTACAAATGGTAGATTAAAACGTATTTACTGAACAAATGTAAAACTACAATTGAAACGTACTTAAATTCGCTGTGATATTTGGTGGGCAAAAATAACCAAACATATTTATTGAAATTTTACCATATTTTCGTTTATTACTTGCCTTAAAACCCGATCTTGTAATACAGTCACGACTAAAAAACCGCACACACACGTCAAATTTCCACCGACCAGACCACCAAATTAAAACTTAATCTATCACCCCGACAAGAAAACTCCCTTATCAGAAAGGCAATAATTCTCGAACGTACCCGAGTGAACCTTTGTGCGGCTGGCACTAAAAATATTTTGCATGCATAATTTAACCGCCCTGTCATCCCTATAAAGATTCCCGTTACGACCTTGAGATAAAAGGGTTATAAAATGTTACCCCCAAGGATTAAGCCGCTTTATAACATGTTGGAGATACTTTCGAAGTTTTTATGACGAGATATTTCTCAAAGAAAGAAAATGTTGGTTAAAAAAAGTGTAGTAATAGTAGTGGAGATAAGGGCTGAACGCCAGGCATGTGTCGTCGTCTTAACATTTTCTAATATAATTTGTTACAATGATAAATTCAGCTTAAAAACATTGGTAAAAATTAGTATCTCTCTAATCTATGTTAATTAAATTTTAAGTTTAGCTTATTATAAATAGTTATGTTAGCGTCTGTAAATAATTTTTAAATTAAAAAATTATTTACATAACTACTTTAAACTATTTACGGCTAGATGTCACTATTCAGAGATCTCTTTCTGAATCACAGGAGATTCCAGACTATTACTACTAACATAAAATTGAATAAGTTATATGACCGAAGTTGGTGAGAGAATTTCAGGTCCCCCGTAGCGCAATTGGCAGCGCGCTTGACATGTAATCGAGAGGTTCTGGGTTCGATTCCCGGCGGAGGCATAAAACTTTTTCAATTTTAATCGCGTCTGTACGCCGGCAAAAACATTTTTCAATTTAGTTTATTATTTGTACTTTTGCGACACGCACATGTCTGTCCCGACCTTCGAGATAGAATAAACAAGGAGGCGACATCACGTGACTAAAAGTTACCCTACAAGCGCCATATTGGTATGACACTTATGTCATTCGTGTAATCAGGTGTCCGATCTATTATAATCGAGGTGGTTTTAGATTTTATGAGAAGTTTTTCAATTTTTATTTAAAAAATTGCTTCTATGTGATAGATATTAATGATTTCTTGTGCCGTGCGAAGTTGTTCCAGCAGAAATGCTTTGGATAAGACAAAAACGACGAAAATTACGTTTTATAAGTGAGTATAAATAATAGGTGCTTATTGTTTCCTATGGTTTGTTTAGTTGCAATTTTATTTAAATTATTAAATAACAAAAAATGTAAAAACAATACATCTACAATTAAGGTAAAGCAGCTTTGGACTTAGCCGCTTAACTGCAATTTCATCATTTGTTTATTGATACAGGTCATTATTGTCCAAAATAGACACAACTTCTATGTTGGGTTCCACAAAGATTTTTAACCAGAATTAACTAACCAGCAACATTAACTTTGACATAAATAACCTTGGCAGACATAATTTATTTACAATCGAACTTTCAATATTTTTTATAAATTGAAAATTTAGGCAACCGGGCCACTATGCCACTACTCGTCTTCGTCTGACAAGTCACATGGTTCATAAAAAAGTGTTACAAAATTTTTTAATTTTGCTGCTGTCGCATGTAAGTCAAATTTTATGGGTCTCATCCCATTGTGCACCTTTGCAATGGAACAATATTTAATTACAATACTATATTCTCAACATTTTCTTTGTCACCAATCATTTTAATTTTATTAATGAGCACAAACGGGTTTTAACAAAATTTTTCTAGCTGCTAAAAAGTACACAATATACAGGGTGTGTCAGTAAGGTGTCTGTCTTAGATAGCACCTAAACTATCAAAGATAGAGAAAAAAGTGTCATACAAAAGTTAAAGGGTTTTTTAGGATACATAATATAAAAATATTTTCTAATCTACAGGGTGGTCCTAAAAAGTGGTACTGAATAATAAAAAAGAAAATTAAATGGGACATCCAGTATAATTTTCTAGAATATGATTCAATGGAATAAGGACTTACAACCCTATTAAAATTTTTGAAGTGAAATGCAACGTTGCCAAGTAATTAATTTTTTTCCGAAATTTTAGTAATTTTAAGGGTATCGTTAAAAAATCATAGCAACCTGTGGATTAACCCTAGGCAAATATAATTTACGTTGTAAGTACTTTAAGGTACGATATATTAGTCTATAATAATGTTTTTTAAATCTCTTATACAGAGCGTTCATTACAAGTTGGACAACTCGATAGTTTTAAAAATGCTTTATTTAAATTTTTTTAAATGGGACCCCCCTAATTTTTTTAGGCAAAATAATTTATCTTTCGAAAACCTTACTTTTTTGGTAAACTTGTCATATATCTAAATATCATAGTTTTCGAAATATTTTAGGATTTGTCTTAACTCAGGGTAAAAAAGGAAAGTTCTAATTAAACTATTTAGTCAAGATTGCTTTGGAACAAAAAATAAATAATTTTTTTTGTCACAGCTGTCATTGCAAAATTATATAGCCAACATTTTGTGCTTTATTACTGTTTAAATTTTAGTTTCCCGAACTAACTTTATCGAAATAGAAAAATATGAGTTATGATAAAGTTTGTTCAGGAAACTAAAATTTAAACAGTAATTAAACACAAAATGTTGGCGAAATAATTTTGCAATGACAGCTGTGACAAAGAAAATTATTTATTTTTTGTTCCAAAGCAATCTTGACTAAATAGTTTAATTAGAACTTTCCTTTTTTACCCCGAGTTAAGACAAATCCTAAAATATTTCAAAAACTATGATATTTAGATATATGACAAGTTTAACAAAAAAGTAAGGTTTTCGAAAGATAAATTCTTTTGCCTAAAAAAATTAGGGGGGTCCCATTTAAAAAAATTGAAATAAAGCATTTTTAAAACTATCGAGTTGTCCAACTTGTAATGAACGCTCTGCATAAGAGGTTTAAAAAACATTATTATAAATCAATATATCGTACCTTAAAGTACTTACAACGTAAATTATATTTGCCTAGGGTTAATCCACAGGTTGCTATGATTTTTTAACGATACTCTTAAAATTACTAAAATTTCGGAAAAAAATTAATTACTTGGCAACGTTGCATTTCACTTCAAAAATTTTAATAGGGTTGCAAAGTCCTTATTCCATTCAATCATATTCTACAAAATAATACTGGGTGTCCCGTTTAATTTTCTTATTTATTATTCAGTACCACGTTTTAGGACCACCCTGTAGATTAGAAAATATTTTTATATTATGTATCCTAAAAAACCCTTTAACTTTTGTATGACACTTTTTTCCCTATTTTTGATAGTTTAGGTGCTATCTAAGACAGACACCTTATTGACACACCCTGTATAAACATGTGTATACAATATAATACCATTATCCGTTATTTCCATTACAAAGCTGTTCATTGCTTAATAAAATTATATTATTCTAGTTGACCCAAACATTTTCAGGATATTGTTCAAAATAAATTTAATCAGGCCCTTATGAATCGGCCATATTGGTATGACACTTAGCCCCGCCCCCTGGTACTAACTGGTACTAAAAATTGTATTGTTATCGGTTAATAATTGAATATTGTGAACCAAAATACGGTTATAACTACGATGTTTATTGTTATATATATCAAAAATCAAATTGTTATCAATGTCAAAAACATATCGTCATTTTACAACAACAAAATATGATGCAGTATAACAATATTTTATAGCAACAGCATAAAAGTCACTATATTTTTCATTAATTTTAATAATCCTAGTTAGTTAGTGTGGTATAGTCGAGTATATAATAATGCTTTGACGTTTCTCTTGTTAAACGCGTTGGCCAACATATGATTTAAAAATTTCTTAATTCCGAAAACGGTTCTTCCTCACGAACATTGGCCAGATTCATAAGGGACAGATATATAACTAACTGTATATTTACATGTACACGACAAAGATATTCACTGAAAACTCCAATCTGCTGCCCTTTAATCAGCTAAAACACGTCAAGAAATTATTGTTACAGAACCTGATATCGATGCCTTTAGTATATGTATCTCTTTCTAATGCTTCGACTTTCGCATATCTCTTTGCATACATAAGCAATCCGCGTGTCTTCTTTGAGTTCTTTCAATTAAACAGAGCCGCTTCAGTTCATTTCATTTTGGTTTTGATTGTTCGCGTGTTCTTCTGTCGTCGTTTTTAAAGCACTAGTTACCATATATGAACAGATTTTTTTTGTGTTGAGTTTCACCTAAAACGACCACACTGTATATTTTAATAAAAGGCATTTTGTATGCGTTTACAGGCACAATGTGTTGAAAACTTTATTTAGAGGAGTTTTAGCTTTATAAGCACAGTTATTAAGCTTTACAAAATGGTCCTGCAACGGTAACTTACCCGCTGATATTAGTCCACCATATAATTTTAATGCTTTCATTATAATGGATAATGGATTTTAAAGTACACGCATATAATAAACAGGTACATACAGTGTGTCGATATAGTCTACTTTATAAAATTTAATGGTTAAAGGACGATAGGTCTAGTACGATCAAGCAAATAGCTTGCTAAAAATAAAATAGCTCGTCAAAGAACAGGTGTATGTTTCTTTTTCTTTTATTTTTAGTCAAAAAATGTCATTCTGGGGAACTGTAAGGGGATACTTTCTAATATAGGGGATTAAATCCTATAGTCTATTTCAAAAAGGTGTAGAGTAATAAAAGGTCATTAGGTATACAAAGGGACTACCGAGTGACCCAACGAATATTTAGGCAACTTTCATAATTTGGCATTGATTTAATTGCAAAATTCTTTATTTTCATCAAGTGCAGGTAGTACCACCTGGGTTTGGCTCAATTTATGAGTTTTGCCTATTGTTATCCATTCCCAAACACTGAAAATGGTGTGACAAAGGCGTGCATTAAGTAAATAGTATAAGGTGCACCTATATTTTTATTAAACATTATAAAAAAAAATACGAAATGCAAAAAAAAAACATTATACAGAAATTAAATTATAAAAAAATCATAATATTCTCCGTCATCTGAGAAACTGTCATCTGCTCTTGACGTTATAATTAACGGGTCGACGATCCGATCGATCAGGTGGTCAAGTTCCCATATTTTCACCTCCTCTTTAATGACATGAAGGACTGCTTTTCGCCAGTTCTCTGGTGTCACTTCCTTAATGGCTTGATCAAACAGTAGCTTAACGTCTTTCATTTTGAATGTCGTATTGTGTCTTGCTACAAATCCTTTCACTTGCACCCATATAAGTTCTATAGGATTTAATTCGCAATAATATGGCGGTGTGCGCAGCTATATCTTCCATGGCATATTTCATTAAACGATGTTTATGTAAATTTGCTGTAGCTAGTAATTAAAACTTTATCAATTTTTTTTTTCTTTGGATAGTTATCATAAATAATTTAATGCACAAAATTTACCTGCGCCTATGGTCGATACCGAAATTGATCCGAACTGGACGGAATTTCCCATTTTATTACTCTACACCTCTCTGAAATAAGACTATAATATCGTACACTATAAGTATGTTTATATCAGTTTTTTACATTGTTGCACGTTCTGTCTTATTTTTTTGATTCAAAACCTTCTTTTAATATTCTTTTATATGAAGGATGAAAAACTTATTGTTCAGGTCGGGATTGGGTAGAAAGTAACCTTGCAGCTCCCCCTTTCGGATGAACCGGGACAATGTAAAACTATTGCTTTTATAATTAGGTCAACAATATTTATTTTATGACTTAAAGGTGTAGCTAACTTACCCTCCAATCTTAGGCTCAATTAAATTTTAATATCTTTATTATAAACTGTAGGTACCTCTGCCTATTACCTTTGAGAATTTTGTTCCAAATTTGATTTATGCAAGGTAGTTAATACCGGAAGAATAATAATGGCCTTTTAATACTAAACAAAGTTTCGCGACGTGAAAAGATAATTAAAAATGTTCCCTTTTATTAGAAAGTTCATTAAGAGTTTAATAAAACTTGGTACTGATGGTATGTGTCCAGGAACGTATTGGGGTATTAACTTCCGAGCTCAAAATTGACAATCCACGCGAGTTGTGCACGATTCAACTTCCGAACTAACATTTAAAAATAAATTATTTAAATTAGGCATCATAACTTGTCTTTTTAGTTGGCCGTGAACTTGTAAGAAAGATAATAAAAAAACAATTGAAGAAATATTCATTTCGTTGGCAAATCCATAGACCAAATTACACTGTAACATATTCATCGATTCTGGTCATTTCTTATATTTACACAAAATCACTTTAAATATAATATGTATCTTTCTCACCATCGGCCTTTTGCAGAATAACAGACAAAAAGCGATATATTTATTAATAAAAATGAACAATCTATTTTTTGCAACCATAGCTAGTTTGATTAAATTATTCTGCTGAAATGCACACAAGAAAAAAGTGTTTGTAAGGATTTTTTCTGCTTGTGTGAGAATTATAACTTTGAAAGTACGACAAAATAGTTGTTGAATTCGTTTTGAACAGTTGCTTATGTGCGTTAATATGAACTTTTAATGTTCGCTTTGGTAAATGTTTTAAAAATAATCGCCAATTTACTACTAGCAACACTGTTAACGTGGAGAGAGAAGTTGCAATACTGCAAAAATAACATAACCTAAAACCTTTAGTAAAAAAGGGAATTAATTTTTTTCTATAAATCTTATAATTTCCTCTGTTGTACTGGTTTTACTTACTCATCTTCATGTTCCAACATTGAAGGAATATTAATCAGGTATTTTTCTATATCTGTTGGGTAAAAAAAAAGTTTTAAGGTCGATTGGGGTTCGATCCCCGTTCAAAATATATCAGAAAATATCGCGGTGGACAAATATGGCAAAAAACAAACCAAGGTTAGTAAAAAACGTTCATTTTGTAGGTATAGGTATATAGTACATTTTATGTATTAAATCTTGTAGTAATTGTCTAGAAATGAGTAGAGACGGAGATGTTTGAACTACGAAAGTGCATATGTGCATAAATATTTAGATCCGTCAGAAAATAACAATAGTTCGGTAGATATATATTTTTTGGTATTAATTTTGATATCATACCGTCAATTTTCACACCATTTCGTGCACTCTTTAGGAAAAATTGTGTATGCATGGACTCTGGAATCAATGTTTTGATTTAACATAAAAAGAACAAATTTTATCTTATAGATTTGCATATTTTTAAAGTATATTCTTAACCTCACTTCTGTTTAGCGTCAGAAACGACTCGTGAAATTTAGAATATGTTAAAATTTGGTTTCCTTGTAATTGATGTGATATGTGTCAGTTTCGTATCCTAACTAGGATGGATATGAAATCATAACCGTTCAGTTAACCGGAATAGCCCACTTTCCAATCACTTAAGTGTAAAGGAAACAGCTTATTTTCCATGTGGGATCATAGTAGTTTGTACAACAAGAGTGGATATGATATCCATATCGCACGAGGAAGTAAACTGAGCACGACGCCGTAGGCGGAGTGCTCAAACTTCCGAGGGCAATATGGACAATCCACTCGAGTTGAACAGTATATTTTTTCTACGACCAAACTTACAAACCTTATGCTAAAAAATGGAAAAACAAGTTTTCAGGTTGCCGGGCTCGAACTCACGACCATTGGATCCATAGTAAAACGCTCTGTCTCTCGACTATCGAAACGGTAAACTAATTATGGGAAAACCAACTGATAAATGATGCTACATGAAATTAATTTTCTATGCACATTCAGCAGGTTGCATTATTGATAAATCTATTATAAATGCGTCTAGATTTTATTATAATGAACAAATTAATAACAAATTTCACCATATGCATTTAAATTATATAATTTAGTGTCGGCGGAGCCTCATTAAAAATAATATACTGTGATTGGTCAGTACTTTTAAGAACAACAATGGTTTCTCAGTAATTGACTACTGTGATTGGTCAGTTTCATTACCTATCTAAGATAGATATGATATATTCCCGCACAGTTAACTGGAATAGCCTACTTTACTCGCCACTTAAGTGTAAAGGAAACAGCTTATTTCCATGTGGGAGCAGAAAAAAAATGATTAAGCCATATCACGGTCCTGTACTACACCCCAATTTTTTACGATGCTTTGCCATCACCGGGACATTACCCTAATATCTCTTAATCCCTGCATTAACTTTTATAATACCTTCCGTGCCCTTTGTGCTAGTGAGTTACGAATATTAAATGCAAAATGAAATTATGGCCTCTTTATTACGTTCATAAAAGAACCCCAAAAAAATATAAACACAAAAATATGTTTTAGAAAATGGAAGCGACCCAAGAATTATATTCACCTGACAGCAAACTGTGTTTTTTTTTTATTATAAAATGTGTTACTTACCGGTCTGTACTTTAGTGACGGCTGGTTGCATAAGTGCTGCAGAGCCCCCCAAAAATGATTAAGTAATCTAAATATTTTCTATTACCAAAAAGCGAAAAATATAATATTTGGCATTCACGTTGTAATAGTATATTACATAACAAGTGATGAAAGTGATACTTACCAAATGAGGAGATATTTAGCACGAGGCGGCAGCCGAGTGCGGAAATTCTCCGAGTTTTAGAATAATCACTTTTACACAATGAAAATTATTAGAAATCATAGTAACTGTTTTTTCCCAGCATCTATTAAAAAAAAAGTTAATCCCCGACATAGACAATTTTATAGTCTATTTCAAAAATCCGTCCAGTTCGGCTCAATTTCGGTATCAACCATAGGCGCAGGTAAATTTTGTGCATTAAATTATTTATGATGACTAACCCAAGAAAAAAAAAAATTTGATAAAAATGGAACTATTAGCTATAGCAAATTTACATAAACATCGTTTTATGAAATATGCCCTGGAAGATATAGCTGAAAAACATAGTGCCATATCGTTGTGAACTAAATCCTATAGACCCTATATGGGCGCAAGTGAAAGGATTTGTAACAAGACACAACACGACATTCAAAATGAAAGGCATCAAGCTACTGTTTGATCAAGCTATTAAGAAAGTGACACAAGAGAATTGGCGAAAAGCAGTCCATCATGTAATTAAAGAAGAGGAGAAAATGTGGGATCTTGACCACCCGATCCATCGGACCCTCGACCGTTAATTATAACGTCAAGAGGAGATGACCGTTTCTTAGATGACGAAGAATATTATGATTTTTTTATAATGTTTAATAAATAATAAGTGTACCTAATACTATGTACATAATGCACGCCTTTGTCACACCAATTTCAGTGTTTGTGAATGGATGACAATAGGCAAATCCCATAAATTGACCCAATCCAGGATGGTACTACCTGCACTTGATGAAAATAAAGGCTTTTGCAATGAAATGAATCAAGTGGCTTAAATATTCGTTGGATCACTCTGTAGTCCCTTTGCATACCTAATGAGCTTCTATTACTCTACACCTTTCTAGACTATAAAGACTTTAGATGGCGAAAAAGGGATAGACAATAACGTGCCATTTTACACAACCTCTGCAAATTAGAATTTAGAATACTTAAATAAAAGAAGCTTAGCGGCAAGCGGACAGAGTAGTGCGTCTATCTTTTGCATTAAAGTACACAGGGACTCCAAAGGTAATGGAATCCCTGGGGCACAGGTAGACAATGACAGGCTGTTTCGTTCTTATTAGAACTCATCAGAAAGCCATAACCTGTAAGCGACCCCCAGTACAGCGAGCCTGTTCTTTCAAGGCGTTTTTAAGAAATAAAAACGCGATGAAAACCCAGTAACGCCATCATAAGGAATCAACTCAATGCAAAAGATATAGCCATCTAACGTGAAAACGTAGAAATATAAATAAATCTAAATAAATCAAGCACTGAACGGCCACTTCACCAGTATAGGAAACATTTTTTCGCTTCTCTATACATCTCCACGCTTTGTGGATTCAAATCTAGATCGCGCTGCAGTCGCCCACTGGTTTGCAGAACTATTCAGTAAATGCCGTGTGTAAGTATAAATAAAATTGTAGAATTTAGTGTCTGTTAAAATATAGAAACTACTACTCTGTCCGCTTGCCGCTAAGCTTCTTTTGTTTATATATTTTAACGGACACTAAATTCTACTATTTTATTTAGAATACTGTAATTTTATAAGAAATACCCTGTATCTCTTTTTTCGCTTTCCTGCTGCGAACGAACCCGTCCATTAATAAAATCCATCCCATGTCAAAGGATACACATCAACACACTTTGGCCCTTTTGTATTTGCCCTCAGATACGTCAAGGCCCTTTTTGTTCGGAAATATTTCTATGTAAGTTTACTTATTTTTCACTTAAAATATTAGGAAAAGCGACAGTTTGAGACACGTTTTTTGAGAAGAATATAATAATGTATTATTTTTTGGTAAATATTGAATTATATAATTTAATCATCACGATTCCGTATAATATAGATATATATGGAATAAAATTGTAGCGATAGAGGGGGGGGGGGTAGTGACGACGAACTTAGGGTAGGGACTTAAACGTCTGTTAATGATATTGCAGTGGCGGCTCGTGGTCTTTAAAAATGGTGAAGAGCTAGGTATAGTGCGGGTACTTAAACAAACATTGACTAAAAACCCGTGTAACAAGACGTATCTCTTATCCTTATCTGTCCAACGACTGAAGGGTTCATTTTTTTTTTAAGTAAAAAAAAAGTAAGGTTCATTTTTAAAACACACAACTAAGTAGGTACATACTTGCACTACTAAATTAACTGAAAAATAAAAACAAAACTTTTTAATCACACAGTAAATCACGTAAAACGATATCTATAACCGTAAGTTTCGCGAAGCCTCAAAATAAATACCTTAAGGTTAGGCGAACCAATGCTAAAATAATGGTGCATACGACTTATCTATTTTTAAATTGCCCTTCATCTTAATGCAAATTGTTACATGCTGTCGCGTTACTGACGTCACGTAACCATAGAAACGTGAAAATAAAAGCCACTTGTCTGTATGTTGGGTGTTGAGTCTTCACTTGCTGCTTTGAGCTAACGGACCGGTCGCTGGGGCGCGCCAAAATGCACGAGTGTTTATAATTATTGTCCATCGGAGTTAACCGTGGCCCTATTATGCATAGCTACATTCGGATTAAATTAATATTATTAATTCGAACATAATTATTTTTTAAGGGCTAATATGGCAGCTGTATTGGTACATTAATGTATGGTTGGGAACAGAAAGCCCTATCTTCCTTCTTACAATTACACATTACATTAATATTTAATATTGTCGACAAAATTTCCACCTGGTTTTATTTTTTTACTTCACCTGACGAGCCGCCCCTGTGATATTGCAGATTTAGTAACTTTAAGCTTGTTACCAGCCAAGTCCAGAGAGAAATCCGAAATGATTTATATAAGATTTATGGATTATGACCACGGAAAAAATACGTCCGCCCCTACCATTCTGAAAAGGTTATGATTGCGTATTTTTCTCACTTTCTTAAATAGTATATTACATAACAAGTGATGAAAGTGATACTTTTCAAACGAGGAGATATTTAGCGCGAGGTGTCGGCCAAGTACAGACATTCTCCGAGTTTAAGAATAAACACTTTCACACGAGTAATGTACACTATTTTTCCTACGACCACAAAGAATTATTAAAAAATAATTTGATTTTAATTTTGTATATTTTAAAAATAACTAACCCTAGATTGACCAGAATGAAAAATTTTAAATTTATTTAAGGAAAGATGTATAAAACATTAATTTAAAAAATCTGCCCAACAAAGAAGGATTCAATTTAAAATAATCCAATAAATTATGCTTTTAGAAAAAGTCAAATACTCCTGGTGGGATTTGAACCTGTGACCTTCCGATTTATAGGGTAGAGCTCTATTAGATACGCTATCGTTACCTATAAACATGTTTGTTTAATACATGACACTCTCTTAAACGTGATTTGTTTTTTTCTGGTTATAGATTTTCTAATATGTTATTAGCACTATTTGGAATTTTAAATAGCGTATTTTTACATTTTAATTTTGAATCACTCGATAAATAACGTAAACACTTTAAGATTGTTGCTTCCTAAATTTTGTTATTTTTAATAAGTAGGTAGTAATACTGTAGAATAGAAATCAATCATGAAAAGTACAATGACGTAGGGCGTCTACGTCATTGTTGCAATGATTGATGGCGTCACTGTCGAAACCTGCTTGATGTCATCAAAAATCAGTAAAGTAACATTATTTAGATATAACGTACACATAAAATATTAATTATTTTATTATATGTAGCAGCTTTTCACGTTTCGTACACGTCACGTCATTGTACTTAACATGATTAATTCTGACTCTACCTTGTTCAGTTTTTAAAAAATGTATTGTAGTATTCCGTAAAGGAGGACTAAACTTACTGCTGCATATACCGGGTGTTGCATCGTCGAGCGGGATATACGAATTCCCATGTAATTTTAAATGGGGTCAATTATTGGCTTCCCTAATTATTTTAGAGAAAAATTCTATTTAGGTTTATTAAAGAGCACTAAAACCCACATTCAAAAGAATAACTTTAGATATTTTTGATGAGCCCGTTTACGGGTTATCGCCGATTTCTTTTTAACTATTTCTCCTTTTTAGGGCCCCGTATTTGCGGGCACCAGTCAAGGTAAAAGATGACTGTCAAATAAAGTTGTCATTTTGAAATGTGTGCTTTATTGTTATAAAAACTCGTACTTTGAAAATATTAAAGGTGTATTTATGAGTACAAATTAATCTGAATAAAACTAAAATAAAGTATCCAATTACAAGATTAATTATGACATTTTACATGTTTCAATATTTTACTAATTAATAGGTAGGTACTATTAAATTGTTAGAACTTTAGGATTTAAGAAGATGTTCAAATATTCCTCCATTGACTGCTAGACAATAACCGAGGCGATCATAAAATTCTCTTCTTATCGCTAGTTGGTAAACTGAAATTATATTGCATTCGGCAGAAATAGCATTTTTTAACTCGTCTAGGTTTGGGTATTTTTTATCTTTGTATATCCTGTTTTTTAAATGGCCCCAGAGAAAGAAATCATTTGGCGATAAATCAGGAGACCTGGCTGACCAATTTACTGTATGATTTAAGCCAATAACATTTCCAATAAAAGCACGGTTTAAATATTCCCGGACAGCCAGGGTACTATGTGCCGGGCAGCCTTCCATTTGGTACTAAACTTTATTTGACAGTCATCTTTTACCTTGACTGGTGCCCGCAAATACGGGGCCATAAAAAGGAGAAATAGTTAAAAAGAAATCGGTGATAACCCGTAAACGGGCTCATCAAAAATACCTAAAGTTATCTTTTGAATGTGGGTTTTAGTGCTCTTTAATAAACCTAAATAGAATTTTTCTCTAAAATAATTAGGGAAGCCAATAATTGACCCCATTTAAAATTACATGGGATTTCCTATGTCCCGCTCGACGATGCAACACCCGGTATATATATATATATTAATGTTATTTAATAAAAAGTGTTTAAAAGGTCCACCGCTTAAGAATGATAAGAGTTTGAAATTTCTTATGTCAAACATTCCTTGCTCTAAAAACCTGATTTTTATTTCAACACCAAAAAATTTTTAGAAAAAAAACTCTAGATTAGTACACATATTTTTTTTGTGTGAGCTCAAGTACAAAAGGGCAAAATTGCGCTGTTGCCTTCTGTGACACAGGATCCATTTTATTAATGGATGAGTTATTTCGCAAGAGAAAACTGTTTTTAACGGATGGAGGAAGTTTGCACCGGCGACCCTGGAGACGCATCTGTTCGTACAACAGACGAGTTGTGGAGAAATTACAATTTATTTAATTACGAGGGAAAGTATGAAAATCATACAAAGATGGGATGACTTTCTCAAAATTAATTTTCATTTTACAAAAAAGAGCTCTAAGGTATACATATTCGTAAAGCAAGATCTAAGGATTTTTGGGAATCTTTTTTATGTCATAAAAAATGTTAGCATTAACCTTAATTTTTATAGTAGGAGAATTCTGCATATTGAAGAAAATGCTTCAAATATGGCATCAGTTACTGTCAACGTCAAACGTCAAAAATGTGATAAGGTGAAGTGGGGTAAGTGGGGATCTGGGGCAAGTGGATTTTTTTGGAATAATTGTAAAAAAAAATTACTTTTAAAAACTAAAACTACAATAAAATGTTTTTTGGACTTTTATAGACCCCAACATATTGTTAAAAAAATTTTAATATTTTTTTTTAAGTAACACAGCTTATGTCAAATGTATCTTAACTTCGTCTATAGTTACAATTTACGGCAAACATTTTTAAATTTTTTTATCTGTACTAATTTAAAACGTAGGTTCAAAGTTTTTACATCCTCAAAGTTGTAATCACTAAAGTTATCTCTTGTATTTTTTAACACTTCAATTTTTCAGGTTTTTAGTTTTAGGTCCATAGTTCCCACTTGCCCCGCTTTTTTTGTTAGTGGGGTAAGTGAGGATTAGTTCCCACTTGTTCCATTTAAATTTTTTATATTAATAAAATTGAAAGTGAAAAGTTTTAAGAAGTTGAAAAGTGAGATTCTGCGTAATCTGCAAAAACTATAAAGCAAATAAAAACTTAAAAACCGTATTACGTAGTTTTAAAAAAAGTTATAGAAGAATAAATCTCTAACATATAAACTTCTTTATTTTTAAGAATTTTTTAAATCTGAAAAAAGCCTGTTGTTGGTGAAGTTGCAATAGATTAACCCACTTGCTCTAGTTGAATATAACATTACTCAAACGCGATTTATAAGTTGAAAACCCACTTACCCCAGTACCTGAGGCAAGTGCGTTCTATGGGTATATTTTCGTAACAATCTTTTGTTTAAATGAAATTCTTGGGTAAATAATTAAACAAATTTTGTTGTAATTGTAAATAGTATGATTCATAGATTAATTAGTATTCCATTAAAACAATAGATTTTCATAATGAACTAAATATAATCAAACTAAAAGCTATTAACAATGGTTTTTCTTCTAAAGTTATAAATAAAATATTAAATAAAAAAATGTACAAGGCAAGGGAAATTATATATCCAACTAACCAAGATAATTTTGAACGTTATAATGTTATAACTTATATAGGTCACATAAGTATTAAAATTTATAAATTTTTAAGAAGGCTGGGTATTAAAGTAGCATTTAGAACTAATAATTCATTAGGCAAATTCATAAAAAATAATAAGTCAAAAATAGGGAAAAATAATAATTCAGGGGTATATAAACTAACATGTGGAGATTGCCCTAAAACCTACATTGGCCAGTTAGGCAGAAGCCTTTAATTAAGAATTAAGGAGCATTTTACTAGTTTCATAAATCGAAAAAATGATTCTTATGATGCGAACCATCTTTTAGAGACGAATCATAATTTCAATAATAATTTTAAAATTTTACATATAGATAATAAAGGTATTAAATTAAATCTGCTTGAATCTCTAGAAATTAACAAACTTAAAACCTCTGGTTGTTTACTAAATAATCAATTAGATTTAAATAGATCCCCATTGTTAAATCTTTTCTAGGAGGGATAATGTCGGTAAAAACCCATTTTTAGGTACATTGTTATTATAAATGATAGAATAGTTTTGGACTTGCATTGTCTTTAATTTGTTTTACATCACAACGTTTCAACTGGTAAGTATCTCCAGTCGTCTTCAGGTGAATACTAAATAAGTAAAGTAACTACAGCTCTATTTATACTAGCTAGATGTACTGGAGCATGACTGAGATGGGTGCAGTCATGCGTTTAATTCTTGTGCGGTATTTTAAGTTTACATCTACTTAACAAAGGTTTCCAGATATTTCTTATATCTAGTGAGGGCTTACTAAAACAATCTGGGTTCTGGTATATGATAGCAGCTTCCTTGAACTTCCTCTTCCTCCAATGTGGTTCTTTGTGCAGGATTCGAGCTTCAGTCCACCTAATGTGATGACCGTGTGTCCAGGCATGGTCAGCTGCCCCTGATTTTTCGGTTTCTCCTTTAAGCGTGTTGTTTCTGTGTTCCTTGACCCTAGTTTCAAGTGGCCTTAGAGTCTCACCAATGTAGGATCTGCCACATTCGCAGGGAATCTGATAGACACAGTTTTTCCTATCTTTTTGACTTGTTGGTTTCGTCTTCGTCAGGTGGCTTCTTAAAGTGTCTTTTGAGCTAAATACCGTATTAATGTTGTATCGTTGTCCTAGTCTTCTAATTCTCTCAGATACTCCTTTGACATACGGAATGTTGAGTGTTGATTGTGACTCTACTGGCTTCTTTTGTGTATTTGACCGATTCTTGCGATTTTCCATTAGTTTATCAACTAGATGCCCGGGGTAGCCATTTTTGTTGAGGTCGGTCTTGATGTAGTTAGTTTCCTGTTTGAGGGCTTCATTTGAATTACAGATGGTAATTGCTCTATCCACAAGCGTTCTTACTATGCCATGTTTTGTGCTATTTGAGTGATTTGAGGTGTAATTCAAATATTGACCTGTATGCGTGGGTTTTCTGTACACTGAAGTATGGATGGTGTTGCCATTTTTCTTTACGTTTACATCCAGGAAAGGTAATTGACTGTTTTCTTCTCTCTCCATGGTAAATTTGATTGTCGGCGCCAGGCTGTTAACAAACAGACATTGTTATTATAAGTTATAGATGGTATTTATAAATAGTAATCCTTGTTTATATTTTCACACCTGAAGAAGCTGCCGTGCAGCGAAATATGTCGTAAAAATTCATTACAGTGTTTTAAATATAGTGGAAATTTTAGTAAAACAATACGTAATTGTAAATATCACTAAGTACTTCCTGTCTAAAGCGCATCTCTGTAACTCGATTTAAAAAAAAGTTATGTGGTTTTAGAAGCGACCTCTTATATTTTTAATCCCACTTACCCCACTTCACCTTACCAACTTTAAGTAAAGAAAAAAAGCGTATCAAAAGTCTTTCATTAAGCTACGCACTTATTAAAAACGTGAAATAGATATTATCAGATTTTAGACATTTTAGGATTCCCCGATCACAAAAAGTATTTGTCCCATTTTCCTCGGTCTGTCTGTTGGCTCGAAATATTCAAAACTACTTGAAGGGGCATGACGAAATTTTGCATGTTGATTAGACATTCACTTTTCTCAAAACCGGGAACAGATTGAGTTTGCTATACAGAATGTTATGGAGTTGACGCATTATTACTATTTAAACCGGGCGCGGCTATCCATAAGGTCATTTGATCAATGGTTAACCTATAAATTTCACCCACTTAATTTATTTATTTTTCAAAATAAATAAAATATATTATCCTTCAAAAAAACAAAATATTTCAAAATATGTCATGCGACCTCGGCTCGGCCGTTTTTTAATTAAGCTTGCAATTGACCTTATGGGTTTATATGAAACTTGAAGATTACATAAGTGAATTGGAAACTAAGGGCGAAACAGACATACGCACTTCCGGGAGTTAAAATGAGACAAATCCGGTCGTCGACTTTGCAACACTTCGCGTTTAATCGATCAGTGGTTCAATCATTTTCAATAGTATTTTATGGAAACACAGTCTAATAGCTCCGTGAATTATGCATGCTATTTTAATCAAAACTCTGCGATAGATAAAGAAAAACCCATTACAAAATATGGGGATTCTATTTGCAACGATTGCATTAACCTTTGTTTTATTAAGAATGCCGAATCGTCCGTAGTATGCCCTTAACCCTTATTTAAATCGTTTATTTGTGTTTTGGACGTTTACTCATGTGCGTTACCAGTTTAAGAAATGCCTGTTTAAAGGTTGGAGACAATGACGTTTCTTGAACGGCAGTAGAGTTTTGGACTTGTATCAAGTCAAGTCAATTGCAAGTTCAAGAAATATAACAGTTTAAAGCGGTGTATTAACATTTAAATAGTTATTATCCTAACAAGTGCGGAAAGAGCCACTTTCCCGCACGCGACTGCGGTTACCTGAACGACACGAAGCGAAGTAGAGTTTGCTGTGGACGTAAGTTTGCATATTTTCTGAATAGATTTAGAAAACTTTTATTATTGACTTCTTTAGTTATTACAAAGGATCTAGCAGAATGGTTTTTGAAGTCCTTTATTGTGACAATTATAACGTCCCCTTTGTCGTCTATGTCGTCAATGGTAAGTTTAGTTAGCTCCTCACGGCGGCAGGCAGCAGCAAGTCCAAAAATGGTTACCACTTTAATTAAAAGGTAAATTTAATCAGGTGCTTCTTTCATAAATTTCGCAATATCTTCTTGTGTAAAAACGTTCGCTTTTTTTGCTCAAAAACTTACATTTTGTCTCTTGATGTAGGGAGTAACTTTATAGTATTTACTAATATCTAAATCTTTCTTAACCTTAAGTACACTTTTTAGTATGGAATATCGACACCATAAGGTATTTGGCTTCCAAAGTTTAGACATTTCCAAGAAATATGCCAAAAATACTTCTTCTCGTGGTGCTTTTACATTTTTCGCTTCACACCAACTGACAAAATGTTCGTATTGTTTTTCATACCTGACTAATAACTTTTTTGGTAGCAAATCCAAATTTGCCACACTTGCAGCTTCTAAAATATCTTCTGGAAGCTCATCGTCCGAGACATTTTCTATGGAAGACATTTGTATCAGAATCTGAACGAAATCAAAAATCAAAGCCACGCTCCGGTGAACTGTTGTAAGGTGTCACTTTGACAATTAAATTTTATTTATGTGTCGTGGTTACCATGTTAACATCTATGCAGCTTTTTTAAAAATGTTTATAATAAACGGCAAAAATTAGTGTTTCTGTAATACACCTCATTTACTTTTACTAAAAATGAGTCTAAAAACTTATATTTTATTCATTAGAGTTGTATTTTATTATAAAATTACAAAAAAAAAATAGTTTTCCGGTACACCGTGCGGGAAAATGGGTCTTTCAGAACCAAAACGAGTGCGGAAAAACGGTAAATCGCGCACGCTTGTAGAAAAAGCCTTTTATTATAAGTATTTATAACTCTAATGACCTAGTAACAAAATAGTTAAAAAAAAAGGATAGAATAAGCTTTCGGATATTAGATATTATTTTCGATTCGGTATTCAGGTATTAGTAAACCAATGACGTTTTGAATACAAACTTTCAATAATTTTTATTTATTTTAGCGAAATGAAAGTAAAAACGACAATTTTGACTATAATTTCCACTTTATTTTATTTTCATTTACCTAAACTTTTAATGGATTTCCATGTATCGACCGATCCCATCAAAAACAAATTCTTACATGTTTTTCAATAATATACCATTCATTCATAAAGGAAATTACCTCAAAATTACTCTTTTATATTACCGTATTTACTTGTCATAAACACCGGCCGTAATGTAGCGTTATAACGCTGAAAAGGGGGAAATAATATAAGCCCTAGCCGCCCTACGCCGAGGGCGTCATAAAAAGGGGAGAGTTGTGATGATGTATCCAGCTGACTTACTGATGATATGCAATATTTACATATAACGCGTCATAACACATCTATCACGGCGTTAATAAATGGAGATTTGTTTTAACAATAATTTTAAACCCCAGTCCGTCTGCAGCAAGTAGTCACGCCAGTGGATCAGCGGTGAGTTACTGGCATTTGACAGTGGCAGTGGAGTTCGATCCCACATTGTAAATTATACATATTTTTTATCTACTTTCATTTAGTAATATGAATTTTACAGTACTGTAAATCGTTTTGTAAGGGCATCTATCACAGCACTAGTACTGTAATGGAAAAAAACGGGTTTATTAAAATTTGGCTGTTAAATAAAATTATATTAACAATTATATCTTGATTTTTCTTGACTGAAATCATAGTTCTCAACATTGAGTAGTGAGTCTGGTAGATGGTTTCTGGGAGCGTTGCTCTACGGAAAAATAACCCAAAAGGATTTTCTCAGACACCTCCTTTATTTTGTTAGCTTTGCACTAATCTTCAAACTTCTGATACTCCAACTCATACCGCGCCTTGGATTTTGTCGGAACTAAACTTGAGATCGCTTCGTTTGCGCTGCTTCTATATCAGAGGGTAAACTTCCATCAGAATCGCTCATTTTGAAAAACGCTTTTTATATTTTTGAATTTGTTTGACAAAGTTTCGAAAGTAACCATGCGAAATAGTAACTATGCGAAAGGTAACATAAAAAACTTGATTAGTAAACTTAATAGCAGGTGCATTTTTACAGTCTATTTTAGAAAGGTGTAGAGTAATAAAATGGGAAATTCCGTCCAGTTCAGCTCAATTTCGGTGTCGTCCATAGGCGCAGCAAAATTTTGTGCATTAAATTATTTAAAGAAAGAAGAAAATAATTTGATTAAGAAGTAACTATTAGCTATAGCATATTTACACCAACATCGTTTATGAAATATGCCATGGAAGATATAGCTGAAAAACATAGTGTAACTGTGCTGCGCACACCGCCATATCATTGCGAATTAAATCCTATTGAACTTATATGGGCAAAAGTAAAAGGATTTGTAGCAAGACACAACACGACATTCCAAATAAAAGACGTTAAGCGGGGATCTTGACCACCTTAATTATAACGTCAAGAGGAGATGATAGTTCTTCAGATGACGAAGAATATTATGATTTTTTAAAATTTAGTTTCTGTATATTGTATTTTTTGTATTTTGTATTTATTTAATAATGTTTAATAAAAAATAAGTGTATCTAAAACTATGTACATAATACACGCCTTTGTCATACTATTGTCAGTGTTTGTGAATAGGTAACAATAGGCAAAACCCATAAATTGACCCAAACCCGGATGGTACTACCGGCACTTGATGAAAGTAAAAAAGTTTGCAATGAAATCAATGCCATTATATGAAAGTGGCTTAAATATTCATTGGGTCACTCTGTAGTCCCTTTGCATACCTTATGAGTTTTTATAACTCTACACATTTCTGAAATAGACTATATAAACGACTAATCCATTTCTTAATCATAACCCTGAATAATAAGTTGCATTCTAAAAGTCAAGTACCCTTTACAATGTACTAATTATTATAAAATGACTTATCCATATTCTGTTTCTGTGTACAAATAAATTACAAAATTACTTACTAACGAAATAACCTAAATACTCTAATTTTCTCTAATTATAGAGTGCAACCAATCAAGACGTGATAACCGTTAATCCAAAGACCGCGAACGTGCTTCTTGATTACAGAAACAAAGCGGAACTCTCAGTGGGTTACCGGACCAAGCTCTATTTTGCTCTAACCGACATTGGAATAAACTAGGTCGAGCTCTGCGTTAACTGAGAGTTTTGTAACAAATATTTCATATTTAAAAGCAATTCTTTATGTTTTTTCATTGAACAGAAAAGTTATATCAGATGCCAAAAAAATCTGGATTATTGCAAATATTTTCAAAACTACACTCTTAAAAATGACTTGGTATTTGGTACTAATTTTTTTTTGTTCTTGTGTTTACGTTACCAAAAATAACTATTTTTAGTTAGGAAAACAAAAAAGATTTTTTTCTTGGTTATATTTACCAAAAAATGATGTCATCAGAACAAAGAAAATATCTTGTTTTCATATTAGTTGGCAGAAATAAAATATTTTGTTTAGCTGAATTTTACTCTGTATATATCTTATTTAAATGTTACATCAAGGTTCCTACAAACTTGTATTTATTAATTAAGCTTGTTGTGATAACACATTATGAATTTGTAGTCCCTATCATTTTGTTAATTTTGATTAAGATACATTCTTACTTACCAGAACTAACTTTTATTTTCAAGAAATATTATTCTTCATATTTATAACTAACGCCATCAACAGAGACTTGACGCCCTTGCCCAGTGGGTGACATGTGACATCATTCTAGCCAGGACTGTTAGGAGGTTATGTTTATGTTAGGGTGCTTTTGCGGTTCCATGTCCATTTTTCGTGTTTTTAAGGCAATAATTGGCCATTTTCATGGCCGTGTGGACAATGGATGTGACAATATTTTTTGGTGTAATTTATTTGTGTTTATTGTCTTTCTTATGTACGTTCTTATTGGCAGAAGGAAGTTAAATCATAAGTAAGTAAACATTTTATTTTTTATCATTGCAGTTGTACATTAGAAAGTTTAAATGAGCTTTTTATAAAGCATGGCAAGGTGACCCAGTGAGAAATAACTTAAAAATATTTTTTTTGTTATGTTTTTGTTCTATACTATGTTCCATTTCTATAAAAGAACGTCATATTGATGACTTTTTTATCTGACCAAGTACAACAAATTTCACATAGCTGTATATTTTAAATGGAAAATCCAGGGGCTATCTTTTGTTTTTTAATAATCGCAGTTGCAGATAAGAAAATTTAAATAAGAACAATTCAGTTCCATAAGCAATTGAACAACCCAAAAGTTTGAGTAAAATAAGTTAAAAATCTAGTGTTTCTGTTTTGTATTGCATAAGTATGTATTATAAAAAACATGAGAGAACAAGGACATTGGTAATAATTTTTTTTAAAGAAACCATAATATCCCTGATAATTTATTCCAATTTAGTTTACGCATTCCTAATAGAGTAGTAATACCAAGGCATTTTTTTATTTAAATGGGGACTCTAGAAAGGAATATTTTTCGTTACTAAGTATATTACATATGACATTTTTTTTAGAAATGAAAGAAACTTTTTTTAATGTTATTTCTATCAAATCAACTTGCTAATTTTGCCATGTGTTATAAGCAGTTCATTCAAACTTTCTAATGTGCAACTGCAATGACAAAAATATAAAAATTTTACTTATTTATGATAAACACAATGTTGTGACTACATACGTAATTGTTACTCTATGAAAATTTCAAGTTTGGCCTAAATAAATGATTGCTTTGGCAATATTTGTAGATGGCATCATTAACAAAAACAATTTTTGCTTAAATAAAAATTTCAATTTTCCATATTTACACATTAGTTCTGACAACTAATTTTAAAAGCGGGAGTACCATATAAATTTAGTTATCCGTATATAAAATTTCGTTGTGACAACTAAAATTTGTAGGTTGGGTTGGTTAATGTTATTAATTAGTTCAACAGTTCAATAACGACAATTTTTTTTGATTGTACAAACTAATTTTTGGGTTGAGTCCGATTTCACGAAAATAAATATTTGTCAGAACCAAATTTTAGTAATCCATACCATGTTATTTCTAAGAGTGTACACTGAAAAAATAGGTGCTCTTGAGCCAATGTAGTGACTCTCTTGAAAACTTATCAACACAAGTACGTTATGATGCATAAAACAACACAACTGTGCGTTATGATGCCTAGCAATCAAGTTACGTTAAGATATTTTTTAACTCTAAAATATTGGGGCCCTAAAAATTGGTGCGTAATTAAATATTACCAGGGGGCTTTTAACCCTATGCCCAAATCTTAGTTGCGATATACAGGGTGGTTTAAAAACACAGTTAATTTGGGGACTTGAATAGATGCCCATAAGTATATTTTTTTAATGTAACACCCTGTATATTATTACTAATTTAAAAAGCTACTTAAATTGGCTCTTTATTTTTGTATAACATATCTATACCTAACTAGTCAAGTTTTTGACCTATAAGCCATTAATTGTAAAATTTACTCAAAAATTTAATTTCCTTTAGATTTTTAGTAAGTAGGTATGCCATAACAAACCCTTGTTGTGTGATAAAATTATAGCTAATATAAAGTTTAATGAAATGTACCCAACTCTACCGCCAATGAACTTAAGAAAATTTTCACGAATCCAGAAAAAATTTGTTTGGTTCAACTTTAAAAGCGCCAAGAAACTTGTTAACCCATAATTTCTGACGAAGACAACCACATTAATGTTTTGGTATATTTTGATGCATTTCCTTAGTCTTCAATACGATGTACTGAATATGATTTAGGTCTAACATATCATCAGTCCAGAGAATTTTAGAACAGCATAACATGCATAATTTTAAGTTTACTAAAGTTCAACCCATGACGCCTTGGAATTGGCCTCCAAGATCACCCGATCTCAACCCATTGGATTTTTACTTGTGGGGCATGATTAAGGAAAAAATTTTGAAGAATTGCTACGTCGAGTACTCAAGCATATAGAGATCTAAATCCAAACGAGATTAAATATTCTACAGTGAACACCCGCATCTTAAAATGTTTGGATGTAAACGGTCAGCGTTAAAATGATCGACTTAATTTTTTTTTATTATTTGATTATTTAAATATAGGTGTGTCTGTGTATCATGCGTACAAATAATCCTGAAACAGTATAAAGTTCCTTAAGTTCATTAGCGGTAAAGTTGGGTATATTTCATTAAACTTTATACATGTTCTACCTATAATTTTATCACACAACAAGAGTTTGTCATGGCATACTTACTAAAAATCTAAAGGAAATTAAATGTTTGAGTAAATTTTACAAATAATGGCTTATAAGTCAAAAACTTGACTAGTTAGGTATAGATATGTTATGCAAAAATAAAGAGCCAATTTAAGTAGCTTCTTAAATCAGTGATAATATACAGGGTGTTACATTTAAAAAAATATACTTATGGGCATCTATTCAAGTCCCCAAATTAACTGTGTTTTTAAACCACCCTGTATATCGCAACTAAGATTTGAGCATAGGGTTAAAAGCCCCCTAGTAATGTTTAATTACGCACCAATTTTTAGGGCCCCAATATTTTAGTGTTAAAAAATTTCAACTTTTTTTAAGTTAACATTTTTCTTTAAAAAAATGCAATTTAATTATTTTTTAAAAAACGGTAAGAGATAAGTTTAAAATAACATTAAACAGAGTTGTTAAGAAAGTAATAGGGGATTCGAAAATATAATAAAATACAGGGGGTTCCATTTAAAAAATTAAAGTTGCTACTAATTTTTGGTAGAAGTGGCAACTCTGTATCATTAAAAATATTTTAGATAAATGAAGCATGTCCGTTTATGTAAATAACCAAATTTTCAAAACGATTCGTTAACTGGTTTGTCATATACTTCTAACGTACCATCGACCGTAAATCATCCTGTATATTACGTATTGCGTGTTGTAAAGCCATCATGCCATCATGCGCAATATGATTGTTTCTACGTCTATATTAGTAAACATTGTCTTATGTAAGTTCACTCTATAATTAAATCCATTTTTACGCACAACTGTGCGTAAAAAATAAAAACGCAATACTGTGCGTTATGATGCATAAAAACATACAACTGTGCGTTATGATGCCTAGTATAACAATCAAGTTAGCCTTAAACCACTTAAATTTGAAGTTCAAATCGATACTTTATAAATTATAAACCGATCTTTAATTTATTAGTAAGAGTCGTAGAAAAAGTATAGTATGTATTGCGTGTCGTAAAGACAATTACACAGTCATGTAATAAAACCACACTCGCTGCTAAGCGGCTCTTTCGCATTTTTTCCATTCGTGCGTAATATGCTTTTTACCACACTTAATACGTAATATACTAATAAAATGTCTCACTAACAAGCGCCTAATTCAACCAATAAATCTATCTACGCCTTTTTCCTTTGTAAGTTATGCAATATTTTATAACAAAATTAAATGCGTAGTATTTACGTCATGTACCTCTAAATTTTCGCTCGCATTAACGGCCTTTGAATCTGAATACGGTTCTATGACAATTGTATAAAAGCTCGATTGCGTGGTTTTGTCGGTTTCCACCCTAATCACAACGTTAACTCTATTACTCTATTATTTGTATTTAGTAAACTGTACATTCGATAGATAGAGCGTCCGTGTTTTTGATTACCGTACAAGAGCGACAATGGATTGGATGGAGACCGTGCGTGACATAATATAAAATTGGCATGCCATTTACAGCAATTAATGGGGTGGCTGATCGGCGAAGAATCGAAGTGGTTTTCCTTCGCGCCTATCCTGCTTTTAATACGAACGTTTTTCTTTAAAGTAGACGCTCGAACGAGTCAGTCCCTGAGCCTTACAAAATGGGTTATTTGTTTACTTTGAGCCTTTAAAATTGAAAGGTCTATGAAGGGTCTGTATTTTTTTAAGAAGTCACTTTTAATGGAAGATTTCTAGAGCCGTGATACGCTCCTTTTTTTAGATCATATACAGGGTTGCCCATTAGTGCGAGGAAGTCCAATATATTAGTTGTCAACAGAAATAGTGACAAATATTATACATTAAAGCTATATGATCCGTTGAGACGCATATTTTAAAAATATTTTCAGAGATACAGGGTGATCCAAAAAAGCAGAGGAGCAAAAAGGTAACACTCAACATTCCATATATCAAAGGAGTATCCGAGATAATAAAAACAAGACAATTATACAACGTCAACACGGTTTTAAGCTCGAGAGACACTTTAAGAAGCCAAGAAGATGAAAACCAATAAGATAGGAAATACTGTGTCTTCCAGATCCCTTGCGAAGGTAGCCGATCCTATATTGGTGAGACACTCAGGCCAAGGGAAACAAGGAACACAGAAACAATACACTAAAAGAAGAGACCAAAGTATTACTGCCTGGACACACGGCCATCATATCAAGTGGACAGAAGTTCAAATCCTGCATAAAGAACCACACTGGAGAAAGCGGAAGTTCAAGGAAGCTACAACTATACACCAGAACCCAAATCGTTTTATTAAGCCCTCATTAGATATAAGAAATATCTGGAAACCCTTGTTAAGTAGATGTAAACTTAAAATACCGTATACGAACTAAACGCATGACTGCACCCATCTTAGTTATGCTCCAGTCCATCTGGCTAGTATGTAAGTAGTAAACCTATGCCTACTTTGTGTTGAAGCAAAAAGGATGCCCTATTTATCAACAAAAGAAGGCCACGCCAAACACCAAACATTGTAACATAACCTAAAAATTCATCTTCTTAAAGGCCGCTTTACAGTTTGCAATTTTTGTTTCACGCAAGTTGTCTTGCAGCAATTAATATTGCGGCAATAAAAATTTCACTTCGTTTTACAGCGTGCAATGACTTGCCAAGATCGTAGGTGATGTACCACTTGCCAACCATTAAAATAAAAATACATTTGGTTAGGACTTACCGGCGCTTTTTGTGCATTCATTTTAACAAAATATCATTACAGGACATGAAAGCAAACCAACAAAAACAAAACGTACCCGCTATAGGTTAGAAAAAACATAAATAAATGTCAGGGATTTTTAAATTTAGTTTGGTGTCTCATAAATCACCAGAAAATCCTCAGAATTGCGCTTGCAATGGCAATAAAAATACGGTCCAAGTTATATTTCTTGCAAGCAATACAAATTGCACCAGATGATCATTAACCTCGTTCTGCGCATACTCCCGGGCAATCTTTTCTTGCGTGAAAGAAAAATTGCAAACTGTAAAGCGGCCTTAACAAGTGGTAATTTAAAATTCTAACCGCTATAAACAGTAAACAACAAAATGTCAGTTATGACGTAAATCCCTAACCTTACTTTTTCAACTTGTCAAAAATGAAAATTCTTGCATTTTTTTATTGTGAAACGGGTTTCTGTCATCGTTCGCAATCAAAAAGAAATAGACCATAGTTATTGTACTTGTCTTATTTAGTATTTACCTGAAGATCACTGGAGATACTTAGAGATACTACTAGTTGAAGCGTTGTGATTTAAAGCAAACAAAGACAATGTAAAAATTTGTTTTTTTGGCTATTGCTCTAAGCCATACATCTAAATGCATGTAGTAAATGACACTTATGGGACTTTCTTAAACATCTTAAAACAAAAATGATGTATACATTACCATGCTCTTTTTTCATTTTCTACCTATTCACAAAAATATAACTTATTATATTATATAAGAGAAAAAAAGAACTTGTTTTTTTCATATGATGAAAGACAAGAAAGACAGATGCTCTAAAAGACCTAGCCACTATTTTATAGCTTATGATTCGTTTTGAACTTCTTCTATACCTTTTAAGTGTTATAAAGTTCGATTTACTAAAACACAATTTTACACTTAGTTACAGAACGTCAGACATCAAGAAAAGTCCTCTTCCGCCCTCAATTCATCAGTTATATAAACACCGGGAAGTTATTGTGGATATATTTTGTTTGTTTAGTCGACGAAAACTTTGCCTAAATTAGAAATTAGGGGATTATTTGATGTATTCAAATTTACAATAATGTTGGAAAATTCGCCTTAGGGTAGTTCGTAAAGATTAAAGGCTGTTGGAGTTCCCCGAATTTTCTTCCGTAGCCAAAGCATGACGGTCGCGGGCGGGCAAAATATATCGGTAAACGAGCTACTGAATTTTTTTACAATTCCGGCATTTGTTGGTAATCCTGTACCGCATTTGGTTAGAGGTGAACAGTAGATCGTATACAAATTTGCTTCCACTTAAAAACATTAAAAGACAGCAAATACTAAAACTATATCTGCTGTTGTCTGTTTAAACGTTTGAGAGAATTACGTTTCTTGAATGAGAGAGTTTTGGACTTGCATTTTTTTTTTTTTATAATAAAACACCTGCACTGTAGGACAAATCCTTTAAGGCGCTCTGGGAGCGGTGCGAGTGCGAAAAAAGCGATTAACGTTGGTCTTGAAACGTTGAAGATTGTATTCATTGGGAAACACGACCTCAGGAAGATCATTCCACAACGATGACGTTCTCCAGATGAAAGAATTCTTGAACAATGAAGTTCGAGGAGTACTAAGCTAAACAACATATAGATGAGCGGCAGTGGTTCGCCGTGTATTTCTGTTTTGCATTGCTCTAGGTGGAATCAAGTGGGCAATGTCAGTCGAACACCTGCCATGGAAATATCTGTAAAAGAGAGCCAAATCACCAACCTGTCTTCGATGCTCCAGGCTATCGAGGGTCTTGGTCAGTTCGGGGTCGCCGATCAGACGAACGGCTCTCCTTTGAATGGAATCCAGTAGCCGAAGGGTGTGCTTGGGTGCAGAGCTCCAGACATGAGAGCAATATTCTAATGATGGTCGAATCTGGGCTTTGTAGAGTGTCAAAAGTTGATGAGGTGTGTACAACCTTTTGGTTTTTGCCGCAATTGCCAAGAGAGCTGCACAGAAACTTGGTGTACTTTTCCGCACCAAAAGGTTGTACACACCTCATCAACTTTTGACACTCTACAAAGCCCAGATTCGACCATCATTAGAATATTGCTCTCGTGTCTGGAGCTCTGCACCCAAGCACACCCTTCGGCTACTGGATTCCATTCAAAGGAGAGCCGTTCGTCTGATCGGCGACCCCGAGCTGACCAAGACCCTCGATAGCCTGGAGCATCGAAGACAGGTTGGTGATTTGGCTCTCTTTTACAGATATTTCCAAGGCAGGTGTTCGACTGACATTGCCCACTTGATTCCACCTAGAGCAATGCAAAACAGAAATACACGGCAAACCACTGCCGCTCATCCATATGTTGTTCAGCTTAGTACTCCTCGAACTTCATTGTGCAAGAATTCTTTCATTTGGAGAACGTCATCTTTGTGGAATGATCTTCCTGAGGTCGTGTTTCCCAATGAATACAATCTTCAACGTTTCAAGACCAACGTTAATCGCTTTCTTCGCACACGCACCGCTCCCAGAGCGCCTTAAAGGATTTTTCCTACAGTGCAGGTGTTTTATCATAAAAAAAAAATCACAATATTTCAAGTGGTAAGTATCTCCAGTTGTCTTTAGGTGAATATTTAAAAGTATAGTAACTTTAGCTTTATATTAATACTAGCTACGTGCGTTTAATTTGTACGAGGGGTTAACATTTACTAAACAAAGGTTTTTAGATATTTCTTCTATCAAATGGGGGCTTACTAAAACAACCTAAGTTCTGGTGCATGGTGGCAGCTTCCTTAAACTTCCTCCAGTGTAGTTCTTTATGCAAGACTTTGGCATGGTATGACAGCCATGCATCCAGGCACGGTCAGCTACACCTGATTCTTCGCTTCTCCTCTTAGCAAATTGTTCCTATGTTCTTCGATCCACATTCGCAGTGTGACTTTTTAAAGTGTTTCTAGAGCTAAATACTGTATTGATAATGTATCGTTGTTATAGTCTTTGCATTCTCTCGAATACTCCTTTCACAATGTTCGGGTGTCTCTTTTTTTTTTTGTTTGGCCCATTCTTACTTATTTCCAATGTTATATCAACTGATCCCATGGAGTAGCCATTCTTGTTGAGGTCACTCTCGATGCGGTTAATTTTTCTTTTGAGGGCTTAATTTGAAAATGTTTTATACATAAGGGTTCTTACTATGCAATATTTTATATGTTGTTTGAGTGATTTGCTGTATAATTGAGAGATTGATTTGTCCTGGATGTGTAGGTTTCCTATACACCGAATTAAGTAAATGCAAATCTTGGAATAACACCGCCAACGAATTAAACGCATTAATGCACCCATCCCGAGTATGCTTTAGTACACCTAGCTAGGATAACTATGAGCTGTAGTTATTATTGATAGTCTATTTCAGAAAGGTGTAGAGTAATAAAAGCTCATTAGGTATGCAAGGCGACTACAGAGTGGCCCAACGAATATTTAAGCCACTTTTATAATTTTGCACTGATTTCATTGCAAAATTCTTTATTTTCATCAACTGCAGGTATTACCACCGGGGTTTGGGTCAATTTATGGGTTTTGCCTATTGTCATCCATTCACAAACACTGAAAATGGTGTGACAAAGCGTGCACTATCTACATAGTATTAGGCTTATTTTTTATTAAACATTATAAAAAAATACAAAATTAAATTATAAAAAATCATAATATTTTTCGTCATCTGTCATTCTTCTTTGTGTAAATTTGCTACAGTCAATGGTTTCTTCTTTATGCAATTATTTTTTTTTTCTTTGGTTAGTTATCATAAATAATTTATTGCACAAAATTTACCTGCGCCTATGGCTGACACCGAAATTGAGCCGAACTGGATGGAATTTCCTACACCTTTCTGACATTTTAAAAAAGACTATAGTTATACTTATTTAGTATTCATCTAAGGACGACCAAAGAAAGTTGAAACTTTGTGACTTCAAAACAAATATAGACAATGCCAGGCCGATACTTTTCAATTCTATCTGCTGTGCTGTGTAGACGTCTACATTCTAAAATATAAGTTGATCGCTCAACCTAATTGTTTCTTGCTAGATAGACTTTAGTATACCTAACAATAATCTTTAGTTTCCCGAACGAATTTTAGCTATTACTCGGTTGATTTAATTTTTTTTTTTAATTCTGGAAGCTAAATAGTATTCTCAACTGTATTATACTGTTGGCAACCAAGTCGGCATATTGCAATCAACAGATTAGATTACCTAGTTCCCACAACGAGTTTGAATATGTATCTTAACCAAACACACCAGGACTACCAAGATATGGCGCTGAAAGTTATATACAACCCAAGAAGGTTGATAACATTGTCATTTTTAGTATCAAGATTATCGTTTGGAAGTTATAGACACCTACCCTATACGGAGGAGATTTGGAAACCTAATAGTTAACTATAACTCGTTTGAAAGTTTTTAAAAAGTTGAGTAGTTAAGATGCTATGAAATCTTGCGTTGAAAGCGGGCCACCCTGTATACAGGGTGTTCCTTAATGATGTGCTAATATTTTAGGGTGTGATTCCTATAGTCATTTTATGAAGAAAACTTCATATAAATCTATGTCCTAAACGGCTTAATTTTTTTGCTACAGGGTGTTGAATTTTTTTTTTAATGCGTTTTTTGTAATATCTCCGAAAGTACTTTAGATAATATTTTGAATTTTGGCATGTGTTAATAGGACATAAAGCCACATGTTTCAATTATAAAAGTTATTTTTTTGTCCCACCTGTGGCGTCCCTGCAAACATGTCCTCTGATATTTTTTATAAAAAAGGTGGTACGCTACTAACATTTTTCCATGTGGATATTATTTCTGATTAGCCTGGTCAATTCTGCATTAAAATAATCTCTTGCATTTTTGTCCTCAGGGACACCGTTCTTAACTAAAATAATTAAATTAAATTAGACGGGCGGAAGCATGCCTATTAAATGACGGTGGTCATTTCCAACAATTTTTATAAAACAAAATTTTGTATTATCAATGTTAATATTAATAATAATAATAATAATAATAATAATAATAATAATAATAATAATAATAAATAGTAGAGCTAATTTAATTATTTTAATTAAGAACGGTGTGCCTGAGGAGAAAAACGCAAGATACCATTTTTATGCAGAATTGACCAGGCTAATCAGAAATGATGACTTTCGGAGATATTACAAAAAACGCATTAAAAAAAATAATTCAATACCCTGTAGCAAAAAATTTAAGCCGTTTAGGACATATGTTTATATAAACTTTTCTTCATAAAATAACTTCAGGAATCACACCCCAAAATATTAGCACATCATTAAGGAACACCCTGTATAGATAAAATTTTGCATGCAGCTGGTAATCTTGGAGAAGAATTTATAAATATAGGTAGGATGTTTTAAATAATTTTAAACATTTCCCTGAAATAAATAACGAAATCATAGCTTATTCTTATCTTTAATCAATATGTATCTTAACTAGAACAATCCTTTATTCTCCAGCTACGAAATAACCACAATGAGTTGGTGCAAACCGCAATCTAGAGTCGATTAGTGTAAATCAATTAAAAATAAATCTACCCGATGTTCGTAAGAGCTATTATTGTGCTTCCACTGCATTGTGCTTCAGATAGAGAACTGCAGATTAAATTGGTTCTCTATTAGTTAAATGGAACAATAAGAATGATGGGCCGTATTCTGGTCAAGAAGGTAATAGAATGCGTTCTGTCACAAGCATGTAGTATGTTATCTGTTATTAGTTTTAAAAATACGTAAAAAGGATTTTTTTTAAAAATTAGCAAATATTATTATATCAAAAAATGCCCTGAATAATTCAAAAACAAAAAAAAAGGTGTATTAAACCACTAATTTATATGGAGGACATGTTTCATCCTTAGATAAGGTCATCATCAGCTATAAATTATTGATAAAGTGTACCTAACAATGGTACAACCACAAGGATATTCAACAGAAGAATAATTTTAATTAGGTATACAACATATCTTATAAAATTATGAAAATTGTGACACACCTGGAGCAATAATATACTTTTTCCACTACTAACTTTAAAATCACTCATTATTGACCGATTATTAACTTTAGAAATCGTTTTTCTTTACCCCTTGCCAGAAGCCTCTATTATTTACCGTCGTTATTAACAACGGTCAATAATAGAGGCTTCTGGCAAAAACAATATAAAACAGGCAACTGGACCTTTTTTTATTTTAAAAATATATAAAAACGTCATGTTTAGACAACCAGGTATTCCAGCTTTCTTTGTTTGGCACCAGTCCTTAAATACTGAGTAGGTTTTTAAATACAAAACCTTAGAGTTTTGGGGTAGCAACTCATCATTTATTTTTTGTGCTTCCACCCTCATTACTGGAGGAGTGCACGTATCAGTAATAGTTTCTTCGCTCATTTTATCAAAAATACTTGAATTATTTTATGAATCGACAAATACTGAAAACTAAGAATGCCATCTGACAAGATAAAAAAAAATGCTGCAAATTTCAAAGCAAAGGTAACTTGACTGAAAAAACAGAAGCAACCCTAAGAAGGTATGTTAATTTTAATGAATTATTTAATGTTGTAAATGTGTTAGTAGTGGAAAAAATAATATATTTACCACGGTTTAGACAACTGTATTATTGCCCTCACGTCTTAAATCCCTCGTCGCTGCGCTCCTCGGGATTTAAAATTAAGAAGAAATCGACGCTCGGTCAATAATAGTATCTGTCTAAACCTTGGTCAATAATATACTATTTCCACTCCTTTATTAGTAAACATTGTTTTCCACACAGTTCACTCTATAGGTAAATCCCGTCTTACGCACAACTGTGCGTAAAGACTAAAAACGTTATAATGACTAGTATAATAATTAGGTTAGCCTGAACCATTTAAATCGTGACATTTATTTATCTTTGAATATTTGACAATGACATTGTCATTATTTGAGATTTGAAGTTCAAATCGATACTTAATAAATTATAAACCGATCTTTAATTTATTAGTAAGAGTCATAGAAAAAGTATAGTACGTATTGCGTGTTATAAAGTAATTACGCACTCGTGTAATTACAGCAGTCGCTGCAACGCGGCTTGTTCGCATTGTAGGTAATAACGCGATCTTTTAATTCCAAATAATCATATTATTATATAAATTTTGTGGCTAATTTTGTCACTCAATTTGTGGCTAATTTGACAACGTCCAACGTCATTTTCTCGGAAACTGTCTTAAATAGGTATGATATTTTTCTTATGCGTAGAAATCTTCATAGAATACATGTCTATAAATATATAAGACTGCACTCTTAAAAATAACATGGTATGGATTACTAAAATTTGGGTCTGACAACTAGTTATTTTCGTGAAATCGGACTAAACCCAAAAATTAGTTTGTACAATCAAAAAAAATTGTCGTTATTGAACTGTTGAACTAATTAATAACATTAACCAACCCAACCTACAAATTTTAGTTGTCATAACGAAATTTAATATACGGATAACTAAATTTATATGGTACTCCCGCTTTTAAAATAAGTGGTCACGACTAATGTAAATATGGAAAATTGAAAGTTTTTTGTCAAGGAAATATTCTTTTTGTTAATGATGCAATCTACAAATATTGCCAAAGCAATCATGTATTTGGGCCAAACTTGAAATTTTCATAGAGTAACAATTACGTATGTAGTCACAATATTGTGTTTATTATCTTTTTTTCTGTACTTTTAAATTGTAAGAAAGAAGTTGAATCATAAATAAGTAAAAATTTTATATTTTTGTCATTGCAGTTGCTCATTAGAAAGTTTGAATGAACTGCTTATAACGCATGGCAAAATTAGCAAAAGGATTTGATAGAAATAACTTTAAAAAAGTCTGTTTCATTTCTAAAAAAAATGGCATATGTAATTTATACTTAGCAACAAAAATTATTCCTTCCTAGGTCCCCATTTAAATACAAAAATGCCTTGGTATTAGGTATGCGTATAATTGGAATAAATTATCAGGGATATTATGGTTTCTTTAGAAAAAATTATTTCCAATGCCCTTGTTCTCTCATGATCTTTATAATACATACTTATGCAATACAAAACAGAAACACTAGATTTTTAACTTATTTTACTGAACCTTTTGGGTTGTTCAATTGCTTATAAAACTGAATGGTAGTAGTGTAGAAATGGGAAATGACCTTCTCCCCCCACTCCTTCCATTGACCTTGACCGCGAAGGTGGGCAGGTGTTTATTTGACCTTGACCTTGAATGGGTGCAGGTGTTTTTTGTGTGATGTCATATGACCTTGACCGCGAAGGTGTGCAAGTGTTTATTTGACCTTGGCCTTGGGTGCCGTTTTGTGTCTAGCATGACCTTGTCCATATTCGAGGTCACTTGTTATATTGATGACCTTGAGGTGTGGTCTAACCTTCGTCGTGTGTGCTCTATAAATAGGTGGGGGGAGCAAAATTTGTCAGTGTACATTTTTTCTTCAACAGTGCAAGTTCATTCTCTCTCTTGATTATAATATATTTAGTAAAATGTCTTATGTGTGTGAAAAATGTGGTGCTGCGTTTACTCGCACATATAATTTATCACGTCATCAAAAGGAGTCATGTGTGGCAAGATTTAATGATTGTGTGGGTGCGGAAAAGCGGAGAAAAGTTTATGGTGCCGCATCAACATCTGCCATGCAAACGTGTGAGCTATGCAATATTAGCATACCAAAGAATTGTGTTGCAGCTCATCAAAGAACAATACAACATAAAAGTAAGGCAAGTGTAGCAGTGTGTCCGGGTGTTCAGTTGGTGCAAAGCAGTTTTAAAAACAGAATTGCATCTTATCACATCAGCAGTGATAATGAGCATGTGGACTATTCCGTCTTTTTTGAAGAACTTAAACCAAAAGTAATGCAATTAATCAGTAAGATTTTGCATGTTCACCGGTCTCTTAAAATAAATATGGTTGTCGTCGGACGATATTTTCTACCATCACAGGACGTTTTCAGTGAGAAATCCTTCAATACGTGTAATGAAATTGTAAATGAAGGAAGCGACTTGGATGATGTTTACCAATCTTTTGTGGAGGCAATGAAAGTTCAGTCTACGGAATTTCAGGAGAAAGATTCAGGTATATTAAAAGAATAAAAAACATTTTAAACCAAAATTAAATAAAACGTAGCAATCCATTAGAAAATTTACTTATATTTTTTTTTGTTTGGATTTCAGGATGGGCATTGGAAAAAATTTTATATCTTGAGGTAAACATTAACAAGTTCTCACCGTTGGGTGGTTCCTCGTATGTGAAGTTGCCGAGGTTTATTGAACTTAAAAGGGCTGTTGTGAACATTATGAATAGGGATGAGTGCTGTTTTGCCTGGGCCATAACGTCAGCTTTGTTTCCAGCAGCCATGATGCGGGCACAGGTTACTTCATACCCCCATTTCTCAACAGTGTTAAATTTTACAGGTATGACTTTTCCAGTTAAATTGCGCGATATTTCAAAATTTGAGGAATTAAATAATATTTCAGTCAACGTATATGGATTAGAGTCGCGGTTTGAAAATAATGAAATTAAATACGAAGTTGTCGGTCCGTTAAGATATGCACCAAAGAAACTACAAAAACATGTAAATTTGTTGCTTATTACTAAAGATTGTAATGTTAAAGATGATGGTGTAGGTGACAGTGAACATGTTTGTGGCGACAACTGTGTTAAAAACCACTACTGCTGGATAACTGATTTGTCTCGCTTAGTTTCCAGTCAAATTTCCAAACATCACGATAAATTATACTTTTGCGATGGCTGCCTTATTCACTTTATTTCACCATCAACTTTAATGTTACACCAACAAAATGATTGTAAGCATATCTTTACGCTGACACCTTCAACAGATGTAAAAGTCGATAAATTTGGTAAAAGTGTTCCGGAAAATATTTTAAAATTTGAGGGTATTGAGAAGCAAATGAGAGTTCCATTTGTTGTTTACGCGGATTTTGAATCTGTTCTAAAACCCGTTGAAACAGTAGAACCAAACCCCCAAAAATCTTACACAGTTGAAAATCTAAAGCATGAACCTTATTCTTTTGCCTATCTTATTAAATGTTCTTTTGATGATTCTATTTCGAAATTTGAGCTATACCGTGGAGACGATGCAGCGAAAGTTTTCGTTGATCGTATCGAAACCGATTTAAGACACCTTTACAATACATATTTAAAAGATATCGTTCCTATGGCTAAATTGACGCGTGAGGAGAGAGAGGATTTTGAAAATGCTACCATTTGTAGTATTTGCGAAATGCCATTCCAAGACGTTAAAGAGAAAGTTAAAGATCATTGCCATATAACGGGTAAAAAAAGATTTGGTGCTGCACATTCCGTTTGTAATTTAAATTATAAAATACCCAATTTCATCCCCATAATATTTCATAATTTAAGTGGTTATGATAGTCACATGTTCATCAAGGAATTATGCAGATATGGGGATAAAATTGATGTTATAGCTCAAAGTAAGGAGAAATATATATCATTTACAAAGAGCATTTACATGCACGATTATGTTGATCAAAAAACGGGTCAAACAAAAAGAAAAAATTTAAAGCTCCGCTTTATTGATAGCTTTAAATTTTTATCGACATCGTTGGAGAATTTAGGTAATGGTCTTAGCAATGATGAGTTTAGGGAAACCCGTAAATATTTTGTCAATAACAAGGAATTTAACTTAATGCGACAGAAAGGGGTTTTTCCTTATAGTTACGTTGATAATATTGAAAAGATGAATAACCCAAATCTTCCAACGAAAAATCAGTTTTATGACCAATTACGCGGAGAACACATCAGCGACGAATGCTATGATAGAGCAAGAGAAGTATGGCGAGTGTTTAAGTGTAAAAATTTGGGTGAATATTCCGATTTGTATTTAAAATCAGACGTTCTATTGTTATGTGATGTTTTCGAACAGTTTCGCGATACGTGCTTAAAAGTTTATAAATTAGATTCTGCGCAATACTACACTTTACCAAGTTTAAGTTTTGACTGTATGTTGCGCATGACTAAGGTAGAGTTAGAGCTTTTGACCGATATAGACAAGGTTCATTTTTTTCAAAAAGGTATTCGCGGTGGTATAAGTCAGTGTACAGAAAGAAAACATATTGCCAATAATTCTCATTTACCAAACTTTGACCCAACTGAACCATCCTCTTATATCACTTACTTAGATGCGACAAATTTGTACGGTCATAGTATGTCCCAAGCATTACCATTTGGCGGTTTTAGGTGGTTATCTGAACGCGAAATTTTAGATCTAAATATTATGAATATAGATGATAATAGCCCACAAGGCTACGTTTTGGAAGTGGATGTGCATTATCCAGAAGAATTGCATGATACACATTCAGATCTTCCATTTTTGGTGGAAAACATCGTACCACCAACGGAGACAGCAAAGTTACCAAAATTAATTCCGAATTTAAATGATAAAAAAAAGTATATTGTTCATTACAGAACCCTAAAACAAGCCATTAACAACGGCCTTATGGTAATGCGGACCCACAGAATTTTGAAATTTAATCAATCAACGTGGCTTAAAACATATATTGATTTTAATACTAGTTTACGAAACTCTGCAAAATCAAAATTTGGTAAAGATTTGTTTAAACTAATTATTAATGCGATTTTCGGAAAAACCATGGAAAACGTTGAAAAACGAAAAGATATTAAACTAATAACTCATTGGGACAATGCTAGAGGGAAAGTTGGGGCTAGAGCATTAATTGCTCGACCTAACTTCAATAGTCGATCAATATTTTCAAAAGATTTTGTTGCTATTCACATGGATAAATTAAAAATTATTTACAACAAACCAATATATATTGGGTTTTCCATTTTAGACATTTCAAAAACAGTCATTTATGATTTTTTTTACAATTTTATTAAAAAAAAGTTTGGTAATGATGCTTCTTTACTGTACACCGACACGGATTCGCTAATATTAAAAGTATTTTGTGATGACTTTTATCGCGTGATAGCCGAAAATCCTGAGAGATTCGATACTTCAAATTTTCCTGAAAACAATGAATTTAATATTACAAAAAGTATTTCGGTGCCGGGTAAGATGAAAGATGAATTTCCATGTGACCCGATAATTGGTTTTTATGGTACCGGAGCCAAGGCTTACTATGTGAAGTCTAAGAATGCGGAATTAAAAAAGGCAAAAGGTATAAAAAAATCAGTTATCGAAAAGGAACTTCATCTAGAAGATTATCGAAAAGTTGTGGAACAGGGCGGTTTAATTTTTAGAAAAATGAAAACTTTTCGCAGTGTGTTACATGATGTATACACACAAGTAATAAATAAAATCGCGCTGTCCCACAACGACGATAAACGTTATGTTATTCCGTTAACAACAAAAACTCTACCTTGGGGTCACGCCGACATTGACTTTTATAATTCAGATCCGGAAAGTAATTTAGAAAATGTACTGCGTGTCATTGAGGCATTTAAATAATAAACTGGAAAATTCATACCTTATATAACGTAATATTAAGCAGCTCATTTATTTGTATTATTGGTTCAGATTTTATTTTATATTTACAAATTGTTAATATTTATACAATAACATTTTTACATAATATGTTATATTAAAGAACTAAAAATAAAAAATACATAATAAAACACAACGTTGCAGCAAACAATTTAGTTTTATTTAATATATATACAAAATTAATTGGACAATTTATTATACACTTCTTTCAACACCCATCTTCTTCTCTCCATATCTGATTGTCTTACTGGACGGGGATGTTGGTACATCTGCATACCACAAACAGCACATCGAATTATTTGTATTCTAAGAAAGTCAACATAACTAATACGGCTGTTATGATGCCAATACAAATCGTTTCGTTTACACCTTACACATATAGCGTGAAACCCCTTTTGCGGTTGTTCATACTTGTTTGATGAAAAGTTTGGTTCTTGGTCGATTGGCAGCATAATGTCTACGATGTTTGTAATGAAATGGTAAAGAAATATCTAATAATTCCGTGCTAAATGTCTGCATCTATATACAGAATTTGTAACCTTAAAAATTACTTCGAGGACACATTTCAGCCCTGACAATATAATGTGCATAATACACCTATTCACGTAAACCTTGAAACCAAATATATATATTTTAAAGAAAAGTCTAATATAACACAAGGTTATATCTGAACCTTGAGAACATTGCATTTACAAGGATGTATTATACCCTTGAAAGAGAGACAGAAGAGACTAAAGATATTAATAAAACCAAAATTTGCCGTAAAAACATTGTTTTATTAAATATTATCCCAATAGCATTGTAACCTTTAAAATTACATCGAGGACACATTTTAACCTTGGAAATATATTGTGTAAAATACATTGGTTCACATAAGTCTTGAAAATAAATACATACTTCAAGAAAAATATATTATAACACAAGGACGGATCTGAACCTTGAGAGGGAGTTGTATTGTAAGAGAGAGAGAACAGGGGTGGGGGTGGGTATGTAGTGGGGAGGTGCGCATAAAAGAATATACACCAGTCCTATTTCTTCAGTATAAATTTTCAAGTCGTTCGAGTAGTTTGTGTTAAGTCAGTTTATTAAAATGAGTTTACCGAGTTTAGATGTGAGCGATATGTTTGGGAAGAATACCCAAGAAGAATTAAATAGGGAATGTGACGATGTGTGGGGTGATGAGGACCTAGACCGGCTAGCGTCCGAAGCAATTGACAAGCTATTGGAGGGCGGGTTTAAACAGCAAGAACCCAAAGTAAATATTGTAAGCGATATAGTGATAAAGGAAGCGAAGGTTCCCAGCAAACTCCATACGTTGCTTACGTTGCTTACGTTGCCATCGGGGGATGTAACAAAGGAGGCCAAGACGTTTTATGCGAGTAAGCGACCTAGGCAAGAGATGGTGGAGCCACAGCCAACAACATCGTCTGGCAGCAGCTGCAAGAGGAAGAAATTTACATTTTGAAAACCAGCGAAATGTGCAGTGTTGCCAGACTGGCTAGAAAAGAAAAAAAACAGTCAAATAAAACCAATAGTTGCGGAACCTTCAATTCCTAAACGACTACCATCGCCGGCATCCATGGAGCGTCCGCTGTCTCTAATTATCTGCAAGTCAGGTAGACGAGTGGGTAAGGGCCGATCGAAAAAAATATTTGAGGATGTAACGCCAGTATCATCACTGGACTTATAAAAAAAAAAAAAAAAAAAAAAAAAAAAAAAAAAAAAACGTGTATATCGACCCTTCCCAATCATGTCCACACCATTTCCCCACTCTCAGACTGCATAGATACGAGATTTATCAACTTTTTACTTCATTTTTTGATCATAAACTTTTTTATTTTTTAACCGATTTTATTTCTTTTTTCACTAAAATGTTCTTCAGAAAATTCTAACAAGTTTTGACTCCAATGTTTTTTTTGTCAGACGTATAATAAGGGAGCTATGAATTTTTAAAGTTGCCAATTACGTTAAACATCTAACTTTGTCATTTGCCGTTTTTCAGTTTTTCACATTTTTAACTTTTGAAAAATGCTATCCCATGTAATTTGATGTGCAAATCAACTTTCCTTTATAACTTTTTTCGATATTTCCATTACTTTAGCAATAATTTAATTTAATCATAAACTTTTTTATTTTTTAACCGATTTTATTTCTTTTTTCACTAAAATGTTCTTCAGAAAATTCTAACAAGTTTTGGCTCCAATGTTTTTTTTGTCAGACGTATAATAAGGGAGCTATGAATTTTTAAAGTTGCCAATTACGTTAAACATCTAACTTTGTCATTTGCCGTTTTTCAGTTTTTCACATTTTTAACTTTTGAAAAATGCTATCCCATGTAATTTGATGTGCAAATCAACTTTCCTTTATAACTTTTTTCGATATTTCCATTACTTTAGCAATAATTTAATTTAATCATAAACTTTTTTATTTTTTAACCGATTTTATTTCTTTTTTCACTAAAATGTTCTTCAGAAAATTCTAACAAGTTTTGACTCCAATGTTTTTTTTGTCAGACGTATAATAAGGGAGCTATGAATTTTTAAAGTTGCCAATTACGTTAAACATCTAACTTTGTCATTTGCCGTTTTTCAGTTTTTCACATTTTTAACTTTTGAAAAATGCTATCCCATGTAATTTGATGTGCTAATCAACTTTCCTTTATAACTTTTTCGATATTTCCATTACTTTAGCAATAATTTACGATTTTATTACTCTTTTCTTTTAAATAAATTTTACAAATTTTATGTCGGGAATGAATTGTTGATTTTCATACGAATCTTTTATGTTCTATAAAATTTTTTTGTAAAGTTACTAATATTGCTTAAAATTTATTATTTTAATTTCATTTTTGTCTGAATCGGGTTAGAAATAGATTTAAAAATTATCGAATTCTGGCATACGGTTTTGCATACAAAATTGTTGGATTTTAAGTAGAGTGAAAACCATTTAACCACTTAGTGACCCTGTCCTGTTTGACCTTTGGTTCGTAGCGTTCGTCATCGTTGGAAAATGTTTATCAAAACTTGTAAATTATATATTTAGCTAAACTACAATGAATTCTTTTTGTGCCCCCGAGGGGGCGGTCAGGGTTCGTAGCGGTCGTCATCGTTAGTGAGCGAGGGGAGAATGCCTTACGGAGTTGTTGAATCCGCAGGCCCCTCGCTCACGTCGTCCTCATAGTCCCACCATGAGCTTGAGTCAGCGGGACCGCTGAAATCGTCAGCGGCGTTGCCAACTTCCCAATCAGTCGAGGAATCTGGCTCGACCGGTGAATCGTCATCCGCTTCGGCAGCAGCTGGCTCATTAGGTTCAAATTCCACCCAGTCACCATCAGCTTGGTTTAGCTGATCCCATAGCCCCGGACTCATGGGTCGGAAACGCTCTGTTTCGTCGCTATAGACGGATAAACCTCGGGATGGTGGTCTTTCATCAGCCATGATGAGTATAAAGAAATATTTTTATTGTGTTATTAAGTTCCTACATTTAGGTGGAACGTCGGCTGGTTATTACACCTAACGCCATCTATTAAAACTTTTTTCTGTGTGTAAACTTTTATTTCACAAAATATCTTTCGTATTAAAATCGATTTATTTAATAGTACCCTCAGCGCCATCTATTGATAAAAATATATAATAAATAAATCGATTTTAATACCACAAAAAATATTTTGTGAAATAAAAGTTTACACACAAAAAAGTTTTAATAGATGGCGTTAGGTGTAATAACCAGCCGACGTTCCACCTAAATGTAGGAACTTAATAACACAATAAAAATATTTCTTCACTCTCTTCGATATGTCGTCCTACCGTTGCAACAAGTGTCGCTTGATGACGAACTCTAGCAGAGACGAGAAAATAGCGAAGTATTGGGAGGATTGGGGCGTCAAAAACGCAAAAAAGCCGGTACTTGCAGTACCACCGACTCCCAGGCCGCCACCAGAACCTGAGCCGGTGGTGGTAATGACTGAACCGATAGAGGTGGTGGAGGAACCACCGTGGCAGCTTGGCCCTGAGGAGAGAGATGCTCTCCTCAGAGAAATGGAAGAGCGTCGGGAACAACGACGGCAACGACGCCCGGCGCCGCATAGGCGTCCTGCGCCGCGATCGGTCCAGGTGGCGAGAGGACACCAACCACTCTAGGTTTCCCCATTTCCATCACCAAAAATCAGCCCTTTTCAGGGCTACAAAATACTTTCATTGTAGTTAGATGGTCACCAAGTATGTGACAATATATTTTCTTCAAGAATACATTTCTTGTTTGAAAATTATGTCACTCGGGATGTATTAGCAAAGAATGTATGATTTTTGTAATTCTAAATGAGCGTTTTGATCATATCATGTTTTTTCTTACGGCTAGGTAAAGACCACATATTTTTACTATGTTCTCTCTTGCCACAGGAAAGGGAATGGGGTTTGGTAAAATAAAAGATGGTCAAAAAGAATTTTTTACATTCACCGCGACAGCTTATTATGTATTTACCAGAGTAACATAATTCTTCTTAGCCAAGAAAGGTTTTCTTAACCAAGAACAACTATGTCACTCTGTGACATACAACTAATCTACATAAAAGTCTTTTGTGGTCCTAAGTAGGACCGGGGGTGGCAGTTGTCCTACAATGGACCAGGGAATGTCTGGGTTCGTAGCGGTCGGTAGGGAAGGCCGATATATTGTATTATCTGCAATATAATTTACTGAATTCTATTGCAGATAATGCAAAAGTCTTGGTGAAAGACTGTAAAAAGTCTTTCGCGACACAAAACACAGCGTGAATGACTTCGCGCGTTGTGTATCATCGCAGTCGTAAGATGGCTTTGAATGAAATCTACGTTCATCAAACCACCAAATCTCGTTATGTGGCAATGCATACATAATGAGACGTGCTCGCCCCATTTCACATATGACTGCACAATGCAGAACCGCGGCCTTAACCTACGTCGCCGGCGTACCCTTCTTTGTTGGACCCGTGAAGCAGGCATGTCATCGTCAGAACTGTTCGTCGAATATCCCTGATCTGAATTAGACGACATCGTAAAGTAGAATGAATTTTTCACCCATCATCCCCCGATTAAATACAAGTTTTCGACCTTCACCACCACCACCAACACTACAAATTCTCTCTCTCGAATCCTTGCAACCGTTGACCCTGAGCGTTGTAGCCTTGAAAATACTTTCTATGCATAGTAACATGAATAAAACACAGAGTATCTAGTTTACCAGTTTATTTTTACTATTACATAAATAATAATTAATACATTGACTTATTGCTAACAGAGCCATTTAGTATATTGTAGCTAAAATATGCATCGTGAATAACTAATGCATACACTTTAGTGTCTTTTGGAAATTTGCTTTTGCGTGTTTCAAACTCCAACTTCACGTCCACAGTAGATGATTTCAACGCCTCTGCTTGATGATTACAATCTATGATGAATACAGGATTTTTGATATATTCGGAAAAACTCATCATCGGGTCATTAAGTTCTCGTTGATAGTAGCTCATTTGGAAATTTTCGTAACTGTAATATGCTGGCGCATATAGTTTTTTCGTAAAATCCAAATTCCATCTTTCATAAGGAAATACTGTCGAGTTAAGGTAGAGTCGAATGTCACTGATATCGGCTGTAGTAAATTCAGTGGCATTCTTTTCTCTATTGTCAGAAAAAGTGCTTGTCTGGAATCCAATAATCAAATATCTCGGCCTTTCCAAGCTCGCACTTGTTCTTAAGGCCCACACGTCGGATGATGTTTGTCGCAAAGCAGGTAATTCGTAAAGATCCCATTTGCGATATGCCATTGGAATGTTTACATTACTTCCACCTTTATTGATACGGGACAATATTTTCAATTTTTGTCGGTCATCTGGAATAATATGACGGATTTTCCACTCAATCTTTTCAATAGTAATATCAGCATCAACTTCACCAATGTAGCAGTTGGAAAAAGTGCGGGCGATAATTAAAATCAACTCTTGCTTAATATTAAATATGCCCTTCGAATAATCTTCAGCAAATCCCATCAGATATTTTAGAGGTAGCTTTCCAGAGAACACTTTACTTGTAGAATCAAATATACCTTGGTTTTTTTCATCCAAACCCCATCCACAGGCCATAAGACTTTTTTGTTGGGTTGCACCCAATGATGCCATAGTTTTCAACGTTGAAGTAATTCCAGGTTTTCGAACAACAGCAACTTGTTCCCCAGCCATTTCATAACGTATTTCGTCGAAGAGGAAAGCGATTGCATTATTTGATAAGTAACAGTGTTTAGTAACATCACTAGATTTGAAAGTTCCTTCGATGTATATGTAGCTGTCTGATATATCCAAAATAATGTCTTGAAAGTGTACTGGAATGCGAATTTCATCAGAGTTGCTAAACGTCGGAGAACCATACGGCTTATATGTGTGCTCTTGTAAGCTGACAATGGAATTATCAAAAATGGGTTCGGTAAAAACCTCAATTTTGTCACTGGTACTGGCCATATTTTAATTTCGTACTCTTAAACCAATGGATTGTAGAAATTTACGGTCTTTTGCAGAGAGCTGCTTACGAGCTAAACGTCTTTTCAATCTAACGTCTGGATTGTGAATGATCTTGGTCTGTGTAATATGTTTTCTTTTATGTTGTGCAGTTGAAGCTTGAGTGTTGGACAGCATATTCAGTGGACGATTGAAGCAAAAACCCATATTTATAATATTTTTTTCAATTCCACTTTAACTATAATTTTTTCACCTTGAAAATTTATCAGATCACCGTTATCATCCAAGATGCGTAGAGTAATGTTGTCTATTGACTGACGTCCCTCGGGCATTATCGGCATATAAATAATATTTTGAGGTTCTTTTGAAATTTTGTAACCTGGCTCAACATCAACATCGAATTCGAATAATGTGTGGCTTTGTCTTGAGTTCAAATATGCTCCTGAAGTTATGTTACAATCCACCCTTATAATACGCACTTTCATTATGTCCACATTACTAGTTGATTTATGTAGTTTTCCGCTTTTTAACACAACCGGTCCAAAGCCTAATAATCCACCAATAGTGTTTTTTCCTCTGAAATCAATGTTGAGCGACGACTTGAGTTCACATTTTAATGTATTATTGTTGGCCTCCAATGAAAATAATATATCACATTTGTCTTGTTTGCAGGATTGCTTTAAACTTGTGTGCATCGCTTTGGAAATTTCATTAATTTCGTAAGCTCCTGGTGGAATCCATAATTGTATTGGTTTTTGACCATCATTTTTCATGTATGCAAACAAATTGTTACTTTCATCAACGTTAAAAATTGAATTATAAGTGTAAAATCCCAACAATGCAAGACCATACTTATGCGTTGAATTCAATTCGATGGGTGGATAAAAATCCGCACTTATAACACTTCTGTGTCCTGTTAGCGTGAATGTGTAAGACATGACTGCTATCGAAGCATAGTATGCGGGCTTATTTATTGTTGTTTACAGCAATTAATTGGGTTTAGACTATGCATCAATCCATCTTTAGCTGTTTCATATGTTATTTTTACATCCTTGATTTTACAATAACAACAAAATAACTTTTTTGGTGCTGGTCCATCTCCTTCATCCACATCTGATTTATTTTCGTTGTTATAATGTTCGTTACAGTATTGATATTTTAACAATTCTTTGTCACTTTTCATATGTTCAGGTAACTTATTCCAAACGAGTGCGATTTCATCTGAGGCTAACGCAATCATCACTTCCTTTGGCATATTTTCTAACTGTCTTGCTGACATGTTTCTCAGCCCACCTACTTGACTATATGCTTTAAGCGACAATAGCATTTTTGTGTAGTTATCACGATCCACTTTTGGTGTCACACACGCTGCTGCCATTATTTTTTTTTTAATTTTGAGAGAGAAACTTCAAACACAAATGTCCACACCAGACTGTACCGAATTCTTGTTGGCGGTCATATGTATAGTAGATTTTCCTTGATGCTTCGGATCCCCGTTGTAGATAGCGCACCAATTCGGTAGGTGGTGGTAAATCACCAAAGCTATCAAAATATTTTACATTTATATTTTTTTTTCTATATGCTACCCAATGCGTCCCGCCTCCCAATATACTATCCAAATTAATAATTGCAGCTTCATAACGTTTGGGTCCTCGCACTGGCAGTGAATCTCTCATATAAACCCCTCTAAAATGTGGTATTTTCATCTTTGCAGCAAACTTTTCTATATCAATATTGGATAGTGGTCTTCGAGGCAGGGATTCAATTAGTTTTTTGATTTTCCATTGCTATTGCTTAGAAATAATCCCATACCTGTACGATATGGCTTAAGAAACAAACCATTTCCTTTTGAACACAAACGCAAGGTAGCACCGGTTTTTTCTGTGCCTGCATTTTTTACAGTCTTTAAAGCACGCACAATACCAGCTGCTCCACCAGCTAAGGAACCCAAAGCTGATAGCCCTGCAAATATCGGTATTAGAGGTAATATCCCACCAGTTTTGGGGATTGGTATAATTCTAGGGGTGCGAATTTTTCGTTTACCACCAGCTGCTTTTAAGGATTTACGTGCAGCTGTAATAGCTATTTTTGATGTTTTCATAAGATTTTTTTCAAGGCTCTTCTTTTCTCCAGATTTCATTAATTGCGATCGAATTGGTTGTCTAATAGCTGATCCAAATGCTTTCTTGGGTTTTTGTTGATGACGACGACGACGACGCTTATTGCCCCTCTTTTTTCCTTTGGAAACCTTTGAACGGTGTTTATTTTGTTTAGTCGATGGCACTCCCATACCAAAACGTTGTTTTGCTTTCATGATGTTCGTTACTAACCAAGCTGCAGCCTTTTCCCGTAAACTAGCCTCCTTAGATTTTACTCTTTTCCAAGCACTTTGTTCGAGTTCGTAATCGGCTTGGTGTCGTGCACTTAAATCCTCACTGTTATGCAAATATGCTAAATCGTGTTTTTTGCAAGCAGCATCTAATGGATTAATTCCCTGATCACCACGTTGAACACGTTTTATTACTTTGGTCCCAGGTCCACAATACTGATAACCGGGTATATGTAACTCAATTGGTAACCTATTAATTGCTGAATTAACAATACCAGCTCCAGTCTTACTTGATAACCGATAGCGACCACTTCGCTTGACTGATGACATCTAAATGATTGCATACGTGAAAATCACTATAAAATATAGTTAAAATGAGAATTGTCAAGCTTAAGCAAAAACTACCAGTTGATAATCTTGATGTCAAGGTTGGGTCAGGACACGATCAGAAATGTTTAAGAAGACATGGACCGCTGCTTCCATCATCTATACGTGGGTTGCTAATTGGACCGTCGAATTGTGGAAAAACCAATGTTATGATATCGCTGTTAACACACCCGTTGGGATTGCGTTTTGAAAATGTGTATATTTTCTCAAAGTCGCTGTATCAACCCAAATATGAGTATTTGAGAAAAATCCTATCACCAATTAAAGGTCTTGGCTACTACACTTTCAGCGATGGAAATAATATAGTGCAACCGTCAGATGCAAAGCCAAACTCTGTATTTATTTTTGATGATGTCATGTGTGAAAAACAGGATGTTATAAGATCATATTTTAGTATGGGACGACACAAAAATGTGGATGCTTTTTACTTAGCCCAAACATATTCACGTGTTCCAAAACAACTTGTACGTGATAATGCAAACTTCATTATAATGTTTAAACAGGACGAGCTGAATATGCGACACATATTTTCTGATCATGTTTCACCTGATCTAACGTTTCCGCAATTTCAAGACATGTGTTCTAAATGTTGGGACAATAAGTATGGTTTTTTAGTTATCGATAAAGATAGTGATGTTAATTCGGGAAGATATCGCAAGGGATTTGATAGCTATATATATTTATAGAAATAGCAATAAACCCTCATTCCATCATTGTCCGTTAATTTGAAGACACCATGAGTGAAGAAATCGATTTAAAACGTAAACTGGTTGAAACAACCAATGCTGTAAAGAAAAAATTTAAGCAAATCAAAGCAGCTAAATCTCAATATCATGTCGATTTAGAAAAGTTTTATGAACCGATTACTAAACCGTTGACATCAATATCAAATGCAGTGAAGCAGAAACAACAACAACAACAACCACAAAAACAGTCACTAAAACAACAGCAACCGCATCCGCAGCAGCAGCAGCAGCAGAAACAGTCACCACAGCCAACATTAACCCAAAAATCAATTTCTACAAGTAAACCTGGAAGTCGTTACGGTTTAAACACAACAATGGATAATGCAGATATATCAATTAATCCAAATACAGAAATATTTGATGAATTACTCATGGCGCCAGTTGAAACATCTACCCCAAAACATAAATTGTATGAGTCGTCAGTATTTGCAACACCATCTCCATCAAGGCAATCCACACCAACATCTAATGAAACTAGTTCTATTGAGAGGACATCTTTTAAAAGTATTCGCACCTATCTAACAGGGTTACAAAGGCATCCATCCTATTATGACAACATTTACGGTGTTCATTATGACTCAAAAACAAAAACAAATAAAGACAAAACATATATCGGAAATGTCGAAGTACGTTTCTCCAATGGGAACATTAGTTTATATAAAAAGGAGAGAAATATTGCTATATTTAATGGAACAAAAGAGCTTTATGATTTGATTTTCCTAAAATCACCACCACTACTGGGCCATGAAGATGATTTGAATAAAGACACTCTGCAAACATACAAAGATATTTTGGATATGACAAATGCAGCATACAATCATTACGACAAAAGTAATGGTTTACGGGAAACTCGATGGCCAAAATATAGACAAATTATAAAACCGCTAATGCAGGGAACTAAACTTGGTGCTGGAGTGCGACAAAAGAAAAAATCTAAAATTTACTTGCCAGTAAATAAGACATTATCTTCAAAGTCATCTCAATATGTCTATTGGAATAAACCCAGTGAGTTGGTGGATCGATTACGATTATTGTGGAGTTCAAAAGTAGCTGGACATACTGGGCATGATAATGAAATTATGTCAATTATTGAGGAGCTTCGAGAGGAAGGAATTATATATTAAGTAATTGCAATCAGTTATATTGATCAGTGATGAATGAGACATACTATACTATGGATCCTAGCCCCGAAAAGCTTAAAATTGTAAATGAACTACATCGAAATGCAAGAAAAAACTTCGCCAGAAGACACACCATAATAAAAGGGTATAAGGATTTGTGGCAAATTGATTTGGCAGAAATGCAACAATATGCTAATGAAAACGACGGTTATCGTTATATTGTCGTCTGCATAAATTGTTATTCAAAATTTGTGTACACGAGAGCTGTTAAAAATAAGACCGGTGTTGAAGTTACTAATGCAATGAAAAGCATTATTGAAGAGGCTTCATTTACTCCAACTAATTTACAAAGCGATCAAGGAAAAGAGTTTTACAATAGCAACTTTCAAGCTCTTATGAGAAAATATAACATAAACCATTATTCTACCTATAGCACGAAGAAAGCAGCCATTGTAGAACGTGTTATACGAACTTTAAAAAACAAGTTATATAAGCAATTTTCAGCAAGAGGATCGTACAGATGGTTACAAATTTTACCATCTATAACGAAAGCCTATAACAACGCCAAACATCGTACGATTGGAATGAAACCGAAAGATGTGAAAGAAAATACACAAATTAATGCATACAATTATTTGAAAATTGTTCCGAAGAAAAGAAAATATCGTTTGGGTGATATTGTTCGCATTAGCAAGTATAAGAGCATATTTGATAAAGGATATACCCCCTCATGGTCAACTGAACTATTTAAAATATCCAAAGTTAATGTAACTAACCCACCAACATACCTATTGAAGTCGTTAGAAGAAGGTCAACCGATTAAAGGGTGTTTTTACGAACCAGAATTGCAAAAAACAAATAGTCCAGGTGTTTATTTAGTGGAAAAAATTCTAAGAAAACGTAAGAAAAATCACACTGATCAATTGTTTGTAAAATGGTTAGGATTTTCAAACCAAGCTAACTCTTGGATAGATAAGTCTGATATTGTATAAAAAATATTTAAATATATTGTGTAACACTAGTAAAAAATAAACATATAATTTGCAAAATTGTATTTTATTTTACATGTACTATAGAAATAAAATATATCAGGAACGATTTGTAACTGATAATATTTAAAATAAAAAACAGATATAAAAGTAATATATTTTTTATTATATAATAATATTTTTACAAGAAGAACAAAAAAGAAAAATATTAATAAGTTAACCTAGGGGTTATAACCAAATTGGCGAAGCTCATCCTTGGATAAACATATACTGCGGATACGTTGTTCCTCCTCCTCATCATCAGTGTGATCACTATCACTATCCCAAAATTCCTCGTCTGATGTGTCGAGCGGAGCATCGCAAAATTCGTCAGTTGATGGCTCGAGTGAAGCATTCGGTATTGCAGGTGTTGATGGTGAATGATCTTGTTGCTGGTGTTGTTGTTGTTGTTCTTGTTCTTGCCGCTCTTGTTCTGGTCTTGCTGGAGATTGTTCTTCCTGCTGTTTCGGAGGAAATTCCTTTTCACACCAATCACAAAAACCCCTTTTTCCTCCGATAATTTCGAAATGTTCACAGTTGACACACATTTGACGTCCATTTACAGAAAATGGATAGACCAGCGTTGTTTGTGATTTAGAAGTCATTTTTGAGCAAAATTTATTAAACTCGATGTATGAATGGTAGAAGTAAACTGAGTTATCGGATTTTGGGTTCTAGTTTTTATACAATACAGATGTCCCTCACTTATGACCTTTCTTTTTTGAGTGATCTTTATCTAATACCAAGTGGATGGGCATCTTTGTCTGACTCTTCTCAAGGTTATCAACTCGATGTTCAAGAGCTGCCAGAAGCTTATTATTTTTTTCTTCAAAATCTTCTTGCTTTCTATCAAAGAGCCCAAAGAAATCTTTATTGATTATATCAAAAAGCTGTTTTCGTGATTTGTACAGTTCTTCAAAAACATATAGTCGAGTTGCTGCATCATTATCTTTAGTTGGTTGAGCAACATTTGATAAACATTTTCCTTCGATATCATATTGTCCGTCAGAGGTTAGTTTAAAACCATTACCTGGTATACCGCGGAGTAGTTGAACTTTTTCATTCACTCTTTGACGACCAAATTTGTCGATTGTGTTGTTAACACGACCCATTTTTATTTTCAACTAAGTCATTTTTCTTATGATATCCGCTTATATATGTTGAGAAAAAACAAACAATAATTTTGCTACATACAATTTATTTACAATTTTATATTTTTAAACATTACAATAAATTGGTTAAAAACATTTGGGGCACCAATCATTGATTACTGTTACATTACTACCACCGCCACCACAACACGCATACGAGAAAATGTATTCTTTGTCTTTTTCATCTTCTTCGTCTTCTTTAGTTTCTTCTTCTTCTTCTTTTCTTCCTCCAAAACTAGAATCCTCATCCTCGTCGTCGTCGTCGTCGTCATCGTCGTCGGTGTCGTCATCGGCGATTAAACCATAATTTAGCAATATTTCTTTGGAAATATGTGGTATTTTGATAAAGAACTCTTCCAGTCGTTCAAGGTACATACCGGAACAAATTTCATCTAAACCAATGGACCCATATAGGAATTGTTCGCAAAGATGAGCTCCAACTCGAAAACGAATTGCATCCATCATGTTTTTCTTGTACTCCGTTAAACTCAAACCCAAACCGGGTTTGTCATGTGTTGAGTCATCTAGAGCATCTTGAGCCATTTTTCGTAATTTCAACGATAGTTCAGTAAAATATGCATCTTGGGCAACTCTGACCGTATCTTTATCGTCACACATCTTAAATAGATAATATTTTAAGCGATTGTGGAGGTGCTTCCCTACAAGTGTACAACTATTTTTTTACATATTCAAGCAATAAGTACTTAACTAATATGATAAACAATATAAAAAAATTAAAAAAGAAAAAAGTTTATTCCAAAGACCCAAAATTAATTAATGCTCGTGCATTACCCCCAGAAGTAACATTTGAACTTAGCCCCAAATATGTTAAAGTATATTTATTATCAGACATATTTATGCCCTCTATAATATCCTCGGTAAAAGTTTCAGCTACACGTTTTGGTAAAAATGTTTGAAATATCACATTGTTTAGCGAATCAAATAGTGTGACAACAATACTTTTACCAAAGCGTGTTGTCGCTGGAATCATTTTTTTAATGGTGTAAACTTTTCCCACATCCAAAGTTGAAAGTCTTTTACGTTCAGGAAACTCCATTTCTTTGTTTATCATATTATTAATTTCACTCAAGGTCTGCTGTGAAATGCTCATTATTGAAATATGTAATAAAATAATTTAAAATACCTTCAATAGACACTGTTGGAATACACACCACAAACGAAATATTACTATTCACCACTTTTCAAGGTAACAGTTTATGGGCTGCTATGCTTGTGTGACTATGAATATCTTGCTAACTGAACCATCTTTTATTGGAGTTTTCAAGGTCGATGAAATAAAAAAATTAATGGCAGGGGGAGTAACCACTTCATGGGAAAAATATACCATCATGGTCAAGGTCATAAATAAACACCTGCAAACGTACATGGTCAAGGTCATCAATATAACAAGTGACCTCGAATATGGTCAAGGTCACAAATAAACACCTGCAAACGTACATGGTCAAGGTCATATGACATCACACAAAAAAAACACCTGCACCCATTCAAGGTCAAGGTCAAATAAACACCTGCCCACCTACGCGGTCAAGGTCAATGGAAGGAGTGGGGGGAGAAGGTCATTTCCCATTTCTACACTACTAATGGTCCTTATTTAAATTTTCTTATCTGCAACTGCGATTATTAAAAAACAAAAAATATCCCCTAGACTTTGTATTTAAAATATACAGCTATATGAAATTTGTTGTACCTACTTGGTCAGATTAAAAAGTCATCAATGTGACGTTCTTTTATAGAAATGGAACATAGAACAAAAACAAAACAAAAAAAAATATTTTTAAGTTATTTCTCATCGGGTCACCTTGCCATGCTTTATAAAAATCTCATTTAAACTTTCTAATGTACAACTGCAATGTTACAAAATAAAATGTTTACTTACTAATGATTTAACTTCCTTCTGCCAATAAGAACGTACACAAGAAAGACAATAAACACAAATAAATTACACCAAATATTATCACATCCATTTTCCACACGGGCACGGCCATGAAAATGGCCAATTATTGCCTTAAAAACACCAAAAAATGGACACGGAACCGCAAAAGCACCCTAACATAAACATAACCTCCTGACAGTCCTGGCTAGAATGATGTCACATGTCCCCCACCGGGCAAGGGCGTCAAGTCTCTGTTGATGCTGTTAGTTATAAATATGATGAATAATATTACTTGAAAAGAAAAGTTATTTCTGGTAACTAAGAATGTATCTTAATCAAAATTAACAAAATGATATGGACTACAAATTCATAATGTGTTATTACAACAAGCTTCATTGATAAATACAAGTTTGTAGGAACCTTGATGTAACATTTAAATAAGATATAATATACAGAGTAAAATTCAGCTCAACAAAATATTTTATTTCTGCCAACTAATATGAAAACATGATATTTTCTTTGTTCTGATGGCATCATTTTTTGGTAAATATAACCAGGAAAAAAATCTTTTTTGCTTTCCTAACTAAAAATAGTTATTTTTGGTAACGTAAACACGAGAACAAATAAAAATTAGTACCAAATACCAAGTCATTTGTAGGAGTGTGGGTGTTCTATTTCAAATAATAAAGTTGTTTGTACTTCTGGTTCAACCGGAACTGACAATCAGACGTTTAAATGCTTAAAATGTGCGCAGACTACAACCATAATAACCTATCAAAATTTCTTAATAATGTATTATTTTATAGGAACGTGACAAGCTGGGTAGTAATTTCATTATCACCCCGTATAGATATAATTTCTCATGGGGCTGGTAACTTTATATAAGAATTTAGAAATATTCTATCTATTCTAATGTCTATTTAAAAATTCGAGGGCAATCGAATCAGATAATGCCTCTTGAGAATTTATTCCGTACACCCTTTACAACCGCAAACATGGTACAAGTGCACGCAATCACCAATGAACTTCCTGCTAGTGACGTTTAGTTCCATTTCCCGCCCCCACGCGGCGAGATTTAATGAAGTGCTTTTGAGCCGCAAAACAGTAAAACTACTTAAGAGCCATTTCGGGCCCATTAGAATAAGAGGTTATAAAGTCAGAACAGTTACTAATGGGATGTAATCAAGTGCAGAATTACTTTTTTGGGTTGTTAATGTGTCTAGTAGTGGAAGACCGTGTCTTTGGTATTAGCTTTAAGGTGCAAATTTGTCTTATATGATGTGAGAAACCGTAAAAAATCTTTACGTCAATAGATGTTAATTATAGTCTAATTTAGAAAGGTGTAGAGTAATAAAAGCTCAATAAATTCCGTCCAGTTCTGTTCAATTTCGGTGTCGGCCATAAGCGCACGTAAATTTTGTGCATTAAATATTTTGTTGCAGAACGACTGCAACCTGTCCTCATTAATTATTTAAAGTACAATAAAAATCAAATCTTCCATACAGCCACGCGTCATTGTACGGGTGGCGCGATTATCATTAAAATTTTCACAGAGACAGCAGTTCTGTCATCGCAAAAAATGCGAATTCAGTGTGTCAATTTTAAATTGGAATAAAACCGTTGTTTACGGTGCCAATATACTGTGTGTTGTTAAGAAAAGGCATTTTATCGACGCTCTTCTCATTATTGTGAAAAATCACTGATGCAAAATTGGTTTCATCCCTCCTAATTTGTGAACCACAGGTATAATTTACCCCTTTATTTGTCTGATTTCACGGATACTTTGCTGGACACCAGTTAAGCACTATGTTTTTGTAATGCATACATTTCACTAATAGTAGTGGTGTGTGACTACCAATCAGCTGTTCATCCAGTTAATTGGCTTATTCGTTTTCTAATTATAAATATATTCATTTTCTACTGATGTAGAAACCAGTTTACGCATTTAGCAATTTCTACATGGTCTAAATTGTTCCATGTGTCTGGACTTTTAATATAGACTCATTTTAGTTGTAAAAAACATTGATTGTTAATGTTCGGTAATGTACTAAATTTCCTCTCAGGTACTAGGTAAAAAACGGGATTTATTCAGATCACATTATTAGATAGCCTGTGACAGATTAGAGTTAGCGAACCTACGTTGAGTCAATGCAACATATCCAGGCTATCTTGTAATGATCGGATGAATCGCATGTAGCTAGTCTCCTGAATTGTCTTGTGTTGTAAACCTAAATTTAAGTAACTATTTTATTGATTAACATTTATGTCAAACACCTGTGTTGTGTCAATCTGTAACTGTTAATTATTAATTAAATAAAATCAATCCATTTTTTGTAGTAACTCAAACATGCGTATTTTTTATTAACCCCATGAACCATCACCTAGGGAAACACAGTATTTCCTAAACGTAACGTTTGCTAGCCTTCGATAAAACACGAGGGCTACCCTATAGATGTGTGTCATGGACTAAATAGTCTCTGAACATATTTTATGATAACTAACCAAAATTCTTAGATAATTAGGTTAACGGGAATTGAGATAAAATAGTGTTATTTGTAATATTAAAATTTCAAGTAATTGCGTAATTCAATTCGGAAGATTACCACGAGGACATGAATTCGAATGTTTTTGACGATTATTTTGGTGAAATGATAAAATATCTTTCAGCTAATTGAGTAGTAGTTATGGATAACGCAAGCTATCAAGACGCGCTGAGAAGACTCCAACTTTATCTTGAAGAAAACATGAAATTATCGACTGGTTAACCACCAATAGTTTTGAATTTGGAGATAATTTGATAAAGAAGGAATTATTAGCTATAATAAATTTACACAAACATCTTTTTATAAAATATGCCGTGGAAGATATAGCTGAAAAACATAGTGTAACTGTGAACAGCAGTAGAGTCTTGGACTTGCATTGTCTTTATTAGTTTAGAATCACTACGTTTCAACTGGTAAGCATCTCCAGTCGTCTTCAGGTGAATACTAAATAAGTCCAAAACTCTACTGCCGTTCAAGAAACGTCATTGTCTCCAACCTTTAAACAGACAATAGTGTAACTGTGCTGCGCACATCGCCATATCATTGCGAACTATATCCTTTAGAACTTATATGAGCGCAAGTGAAAGGATTTGTAACAAGACACAACACGACATTCAAAATGAAAGACGTTAAGCTGCTGTTTGATCAAGCCATTAAGGAAGTTACACCAGAGAACTGGCGAAAAGCAGTCCATCATGTCATTAAAGAAGAGGAGAAAATGTGGGATCTTGACCACTTCATCGATCGGACCGTCGACCGGTTAATTATAACGTCAAGAGGAGATGACAGTTCCTCAGATGACAAAGAATATTATGATTTTTTATAATTTAATTTTTGTATAATGTATTTTTTGTATTTATAAAAAATAAGTGTACCTAATACTATGAACATAATGCACGCCTTTGTCACACAATTTTCAGTGTTTGTGAATAGATAACAATAGGCAAAACGCATAAATTGACCCAAACCCGGGTGGTACTAGCTGCACTTGATGAAAATAAAAAATTTTACAATGAAATTAATGCCAAACTATAAAAGTGGCTTAAATATTCGTTGGGTCACTCTGTAGTCCCTTTGCATACCTAATGAGCTTCTGTATACTATAAGTATGATTGAATGAGAAGGCTTAATCAGCCTTAACTAGAACTCAGGAGCAGCCAAGCTGCCTACCTCTCATGTGTCGAATAAATCACCGACAAAATGAGCTAAGGAGTCTAGAAGATCAACATGATAACTGGACATCGAACGTGTCACATTGCCAAGCCAGATCACTGATGAGCACCCAGAATCAGAAACAAGGATGACCTCACATTTCATTTTAAGTGAGGCAAGGAATGTTAACATCAAATTAAATGACAGGCTAGCCGTGGTACCATCACAAACCCGATGGACGTACCTATCGGTAAACGATTCGTTTATTGGTAGATCTCCACGGCATCGAGCGTCCGGGGTTTGCACGCTGTGCACCCCTTCGTCTATTACCCGCTGTCCCCTCACCTTGTCAGTGGGGAATGGCAGTTTACGGAGGTTTTAGACTCACTGCTAACAACGGTATGCCCTGTCTTCTTTCCGTTAACATCTCAATCCTTTCGTTGTTTCGTCCTACTGGGACTCATCAGAGACGCGCGAACATCCTGAGGCCGCGGCCCGCAAAGGGTCTGCGCCTATAGATGGTTAATCGTCTCCGTAAACTGCCATTTCCCACTGACAAGGTGAGGGGACAGCGGGTAATAGACAAAGGGGTGCACAGCGTGCAAACCCCGGACGCTTGATGCCGTGGAGATCTACCAATAAACGAATCGTTTACCGATAGGTACGTCCATCGGGTTTGTGATGGTACCACGGCTAGCCTGTCATTTAATTTGATGTTAACATTCCTTGCCTCACTTAAAATGAAATGTGAGGTCATCCTTGTTTCTGATTCTGGGTGCTCATCAGTGATCTGGCTTGGCAATGTGACACGTTCGATGTCCAGTTATCAGACTATAAGTATGTCGATTTTAAATTTTACATCTTAATCTAAGTAATTAATATGTACAAACTGGCTACATAAATTTTAAAACTTTATGTGCTTTCTTAGTTAGAACAATAAACATGTCTGCCAGATTTTCTATGGCTTTTTAAGTCGCAAAACAGTAAAACTACTTAAGAACCATTTCGGGCCCATTAGAATAAGAGGTTATAAAGTCAGAACAGTTGCTAAATGAGATGTAATCAAGTGCAGAATTACTTTTTTGGGTTGTTAATGTGTCTCGCGGAAGAGTAATTGCTGACATTAACTCTGGATGCAAAATACTCTATAATATAGGAACCGCTAGAAGTATCCAGCGAACTTATTTTTATTTTTAAATTTAATAAATTTATTTTATTTCGAAAAAGTTGTACATAACTTCAAACCATTAAAATACTCATCAAATCCAGTGAAAGTATTATAGTATCGAGAAATAGTCAAAAAATGTAATAAGACTAAAGCACCCCTATTTTTCACTTCAGAAATAATATTTCAAAATTTTGAAATATAACCTCACCTCCCGTCTTCTATAGTTCACCGATTAATTAAATTAGGATTTTGATATTTTGCAGATTTTACCTGTATTTTAGGTTGCATTTTAGGAAAATATTTTTGTTTATACAGGGTATTCCAAAAGAGTGTGACGTCATAAAGACCTATTTTTTTAGGTTACATGCCATACATTCTTACTTATTTGGATGCCTCTTATAGTTGCCTACATACCCCCATAATTTTAATGGAATCGGTTCAGTATTATAGGCGAAAAAAAAAAACACTAAGACAAATCAGTTTTGCACCACTGGTTTTAAAAATTAATAAAAAATAAAAATAATGTCTCGTTATTAGAATTATACAAAGGTACTTAATACATAAGGTCGAACAGTCTCGTTAACCAAGTTTGATTAATACAAATTGTACAGGGTGACCAAAGTTTAGTGTCAAACTCTGCAAATTTTAAATCAATTTATATTTCTTATTTCAAATTGGACCCACTGTATATTATTATGTCATTAGATGCAGAATTACAATTCAAACATTTGTTCTAATTACAACCCTATCGCAATTTCTAATGACATATTAATATACAGTGGTTCCAATTTGAAATAAGAAAAATAAATCGCTTTAAAGTTGGCAAAGTTTGACACTAAACTTTGAACACCCTGTACAATTCGTATTATTCACACTTGGTTACGAGACTGTTCGACCTTATTTATTAAGTACCGTTGTATAATTCTATTAACTATAGGCATTATTATTATTTTTTATAAATTTAAAAAAAAGTTTATATTTTTTTTTCGCCTTAATACTGAACCGATTGCATTAACATTTTGGGGGCATGTAGGCAACTATAAGAGGCATCCAAAAAAGTAAGAATATTTTTGGCATGTAATCTTAAAAAATAGACCCTTATGACGTCACACTTTTTTGGAACACCCTGTATAAACATAAAATTTTTCTGAAATTAATAATAAGTGGGCTATAGAAGATGGGAGCTAAGGTGCAGGACCCTGTATAAATTCAAATATTGAAAATTTTTATAAAGAAAGTTTGTTTAAACTACCCTTTATTTAAAAAACAAATTCTGTACATATTCCAGGGTTTTGTCCATCCCCGTATATCTCCAGAACACTGTCGACGAATATCTTGATTATGAGTTTAGCTGGAAGCATTAGTCTTTATATAAACAGATTACCGACTAACCCCTGGATATTAGCTTGCAACAACGCTCTTACCTTGAAATTAATTATTTCAAAATAAGGCTAACCAAACAAGACTTAGTTATAGTTAAATTTATGCTTGTTTTATTAAGCCACATTTAAATTTTACCCGATTAACGTACTTTCTTCTTTGAGGTTGTGTTGCTTTGGAAAGTTTGGCGATAGTGTTAAAGATGAAGGTGATCTATAACATTGCATTAGCATGATTTAGACAGTGGCGAACTAAGAATGGATGACACGGGGGGCGGGAATCCGTAATAGACAGCAGGAAGATATCTGTAATCTTTGAGATAACCATACCCTATTATGTCCCGAAACATCATAGATCATATACAGGGTGCAACAAATTCGCGTGCGTGCATGGGGATCTCGAATATGTGATATATGTTAGTGAAGGTTGACTTGAGTATTATTTCTCCCCATTTAGACAATATTATGTTTTATAAGTTACAATTTTTAAAAGCTTTGTCGAGAAAAAAATTCTTTCAGGCATTAAAGTATTGACTTTAACTTCGACTAGTTAGTGAATATAAAGGAGTAAAGACATAAGAACGCCGCTAGTCATAATTTCACTTGTCGTTATTACTATCAGTAGATTTTCTGAATAGAGCAAGAATTAAATCTAATTTTGTCCCGACGTTTACACTACAATTAATTAATTCCACATAGTTTAAATATTAAACGAAGCAGTCATTAAGAACAAGCGAGTGTTGAAACGCGTCTAGTTGACTCAATTCCAAACATTAATTAAAATCCTTTTAAACGTTATTTCTAAGGGTAAAGACAAAAGCGAAAGCCCGGGTTATATGGAATATCTTAGATTAGAGAGCTGTTATGATCTCAAATTAAATAATTTATTTACGTGCGTGCGGTAAGAACTTCGTATTACCGCACTCATTTTGAGTGGGATAAGGTGTTAATAACCACATAATTTTTTTTATCGCACTGTTTTTTATCATTCAAACAACAATAAAACATCAAATTTATCGTATTCAGTATAGCGATGCGCCTTTTATCTATATTTTGATTTTACTCTACCGCATAGAGCAAGAAAAAAATTCTATAATTTCAGTTCTTAAATTTCAGAATTAAGAAACAAAATGCGCTCTCTGATACATGATAAATGAGTTAAACACTTTTCTGCTGCCTAAAATTTGTTATTATACAGGGTGTCCCACCGGGAACCGAATCGATCTATATATAGAAAACTATACATAGGAAAATTTTGAAAATTTGACAGTATGCTGATGCTGATAGGGGCGACCGGGCTAAAATATTTTCATAATGGTGGCACTTCCGGTTATACCGGAAGTAAGTGGCAACTTGCTTATTTTAAGTGGGACACCCTATATATTATTACATTTTTGCATTCTACACAAGATTCTAGGCAGATTTTGTATACCATATCCTATACCTATGTCTAAACGTTTTTGACATATTTGAATTTTTATGTGAAAAATGAGGTTTGCAAGCCTTAGAATAATTATTCCTTGTTATAAAGGACCTGCTTTAATAGATTTTTTATAATATTTTGATAACTATTAATACAGGGTGTTAAAAAAATAAGATTAAAGATGAAATTGAAAAAACTGCAAAAAGTCTAGATTTTCAAATGGAAACACACAAATTTTATAATTATTTCTTATTTAGCATTACAAATAAGGGTAAGTTTGTATAAGGTTGTATATCTCAAAATTTTTAGTTTTCGAAATATTGCCAATTTAGTATTTTTATATGGCGATCTTGCAGCAGATTTTAAGTTCAGTTGCTCCTAGTTGGCTATGACAGCATTGAAGCTGTCACTTGCCATTTGACAATAATAAATAACCATGCCGGGACGCTTAAATTGTACAGAGTCATAGCCAACTAGGAGTAACTGAACCTAAAATCCGCTGCAAGATCGCCATATAAAAATACTAAATTGGCAATATTTCGAATGTTAACCTTCACTTAATAGGCATGCATGAAGCTAATTTAATTTAATTATTTTAATTAAGAACGGTGTGCCTAAGGAGAAAAACTCCAGAGACCATTTTTATGCAGAATTGACCAGGCTAATCAGGAATAATATCCACATGGATAAATATCAGTGGCGTACCACTTTTTTTCTAAGAAATATATAATCGCTTAGTTTTAAAAATTATTCTATTGGCGATAACGCTGAAACGAACGGACATATCGAGCTGCGGTTTTAATATTTTTTCTAGCAAATTTCATCCAATTTTTGATTATGGTATCATAATTATACCGTATGATTTATTTTTTCGGAGTAAAATCATAAAATGTGTTATTATTGCAAATGGGGCCCTCTAGCATTTTTTTTAGAACTATTATGGACAACTAAATACGATTGGTGAAAGTGCATACATTTCTCTTCCAAACAGTCTTAAGTTTGCTAAAATCGGATAAGTCGTTTTAAAGTGACAGCGATTTAACTGATTACACTTTCAACAGCTTTCCCCCCTTTTATTAAAGTGGGTACGCCAATAAGCATAAGACCAAAACGATGCATAATTTTCCAAACTTTTTAATGGTGTTATCAAAGATATACCTTAATGTGGAATTTTCGGAGATATGTAAAATTTACTTTTCAATTACGCCCTCTTGCGGCAAAATGCGGAATTTAAAAATAATTTCCAGCCTTTTTTTTTAGGCACTTTTGTCATAAAAAAATTTACCCGGATGCTGTACGATTACTAGTTTCTGAGATATGGCCGGCGGTCATTCTTAGTTGACCACCCGGTACATTAGCGTTTTATGCAAAAGCTCTGCTTTTGTACGAGTGGAAGCAAGCGAGAGAGCCGGCAGGCAGTAGGGTAGAAAGAGACGTAACAAATAAACCCGTCGCAACCTTCGACCTTCCTTCATCTATCAGCCCGCGCCAAGAAAGCTCGCGTTTGATAAGTGCATTGGTGCTAATCTTCAAGTTTTACCGTAGTTTGGAAAATACTTCACTTTCTCAATATAATATATGAAACACGCCTCTATAAGTTTTATTATTATTTAGTTTAGTTAAGATATTTTAAAACGATAATGGATAGGTATCGTAAAATAAGAAGCACTTTTGTGACAATTAAAATAATTTTTGCTGATGGGTACATATTATGAGTATATGGTATATAATGAGTAAGCTTATAATATTTCACATAATAATTGACCTCGTTTTTGGCAACATTGGTTCAATCTGGTGGATGATAGATTTTTAATTTATAATTAGTGTTTTCGGCCTTTCGCTAGAATTCGCGCCGTCGCGTCGCATCGCATCGGGATCCGGAAACAAATTAATATGGAGGCGTTAATTGTTACTAGTCCGGCTGGCAGCGCGTCCGCAGAATGATCATCTTCTGGATTAAAAAGAATTATTATCTATTTACAAAACACACAGGGAGAGACACGCCTATTAACAATAATCTCTCTGGAGAGTGACTTTTGCTGGGTTTAAAACGCAAAACAAATTTTTCTGACGATGTTTTAAAATAATTTTTACGTCAAGACCGCTGTGTTAAACTAATTTACAAATAATGTAATTTTATTCTTCTTCTGCCAGTGTTCTTTCCACAAACTCAAAAACAAGATATTTTGTGACAAAATTTGAAATGTAGATGCTTGAATGCTACGGAAGGTATATACAGGGTGACAATTTGAAAACGAACAGCATTTAATATTGCCTCTACCAATGATAGTATGAAAATTTGGGGAAACACGTCAATTGATATATCGAGGGGGACATTTTTTAAGACATTTGTTGTCGTGTTACTTTCAACACCCTAACCCCCAGGGCACCTACCCCTAAAATTTTAAATGGCCACCCCTATTTATTTTGGCATTTTTGTGTTCCTTATAAAATTCTACATAAACTGTATCATTTTTTTTTTCAAAAAATGTAATTATTTTATTTTTTCTAGTGGCGATATCGAAGACAAAATGTAGAAATACATTCCAAATTCCTTTATTTATTTACATTTCGTCTTCGATATCGCGACTAGAAAAAATAAAATAATTACATTTTTTGAAAAAAAATGATACAGTTTATGTAGAATTTTATAAGGAACACAAAAATGGCAAAATAAATAGGGGTTGCCATTTAAAATTTTAGGGGTAGGTGCTCTGGGGGTTAGGGGGTTGAAAGTAACACGACAACAAATGTCTTAAAAAATGTCCCCCTCGATATATCAATTGACGTGTTTCGCCAAATTTTCATACTATCATTGGTAGAGGCAATATTAAATGCTGCTCGTTTTCAAATTGTCACCCTGTATATTTTTGTCTTAAATGCAATTTTTACCTACCCTGGATAAAACCGCATTGCAAGCCACTGACTATTTGCTCTGAAGGATAAGGTTTTTTTTTATCGTGTAAGCCAACCTTTTTTATATTTGGATCTTTATAGGCTTGTTTAACTCTAGCAAATAAGTGTTTTGTGCTTTACTCTAACTAATTAATAACGAACTTTATATAGTCTAAGAAAACAATGATAGTATCTTGTAGCGTCTAACCAAGTTCCCCATCTTATGATAACAGATTCTTAATTAAATTCTTACACTTTATGCCAAATTTCTAGTGAATATTAATTTACGTACATATTTTAAAGTTTCCCACTAAAAAAGTGACCTAATTAATTTGATTAACCTTTTTTACTGTTCTTTGACCGTCCTTGCTAAAGCCGAACAAGAACAAACTTTTAGAAGTTTTTCGTTTCTTTAAAATAATTAGGGACAAGTTTTCTCATTCTGATATTTTATTTTAATTAAAATAAGAAATGAAATATAGCGTTGTTTCGAAGAAAAATTTGATTAAAACCTAGTTGAACTATTAAAATTAACTTTTATGCTATGTTATTTAGATTTATAAGAACATTTCTGTTTGTTATTTCATTTTTGGAATGTTTTTCATAATTTTTTAGATCGTTTTAAGGGGGTTGCTAAAATTTTTCTGTATGTCGTCAAATTTAAGTTTGTCATGCTGTTATAGTGAATATTTTAGAAAACTGGCTTCTACCAAACGTAAGTTAGATTAGGTTCTACCAAGCGTAGCTTTATGATTTTATTTAGAAGAAATTATTCAATTTCTATTAATTGAGTAATAACTTAAAATTTTCTAAAGAAGCGACAACTATAAAAAAATAATTCATTAATTAATTCACTTAGGGTATTTAATTTTAATTTTTCTTACCTATAGTATATTTCAGAAAAGAGTGACCCAGCGAATATTTAAGCCACTTTCATAATTTGGCATTGATTTCAATGCAAAATTCCTTCTTTTCATCAAGTACAGGTAGTAGTACAATCCGGGTTTGATTCAATTTATGGGTTTTGCCTATTGTTAACCATTCACAAACACTGAAAATACAGTGCATGCACAAAGGCGTGCATTATGTACGTACATAGTATTAGGTACTATTATTTTTATTAAACATTATAAAAAAAATACATTATACAGAAATTAATTTATAAAAAATCATAATATTATTCGTCATCTGCGAAACTGTCATCTCTTCTTGACGTTATAATTAACGGGTCGACGGTCCGATCGTCAGGTGGTCAAAATCCCTCATTTTCTCCTCTTCTTTAATGAATGACATGATGGACTGCTTCTTGCCAGTTCTCTGGTGTCACTTATTAATAGCTTGATCAAACAGTAGCTTTCATTTTGAATGTCGTGTTGTGTCTTGCTACAAATTCTTTTACTTGCGCCTCTATAAGTTCTATAGGATCTAGTTCACAACGATATGGCGGTGTGCGCAGCACAGTTACACTATGTTTTCAGCTATATGTTTCACGGCATATTTCATAAAACGATGTTTGTCTAAATTTTCTATAGCTAATAGTTCCTTCTTTATCAAATTATCTTCAAATTTAATACTTTTGGTGGTTCACCAGTCAATAATTTCTTGTTTTCTCCAAGATACCTGGTAAACGCAAAACGCAGTCTTATAATCTACTACCTAACTAATCCCTACACAATATTTCTATTTTGACACCTCAGACCAGAAAACATACCTTTCCTAATCCTCCTATGCAATTACTTGAAATTTTAATATTACAAACAATACTATTTTAATTGGAAGAAGTAGTCCATACTTAAGGTGGAGTGGAAATTTAGAAGGAAAGGAATAAGAACACAAAGTCTTTCTCCACTTTTATATTAAAGAAAAAAATTTTTAAGGGTTGAAAAATTCTCTACATGTTTCGAATGCAGAAGCATTCATCTTCAGGAGAATAAATAAAAAGAAAAATTATTAGATATTACCTTAACGGAGCATCCAAATTTGCAGGTACGTTCTATTCATTGAACCGGTTCTTTGTACCTGCAAATTTGGATGCTCCGTTAAGGTGATATTTAATAATTTTTCTTTTTATTTATTTTCCTGAAGATGAATGCTTCTGCATTCGAAACATGTAGAGAATTTTTCAACCCTTAAAATTTTTTTTTTAATATAAAAGTGGAGGAAGACTTTGTGTTCTTATTCCTTTCCTTCTAATACTATTTTATGTTAATACTGGTTAACCTAATTTTCTAAAACTTTAGTTAGGTAACATAAATAATTTAAATCACAAAATTTACCTGCGCCTATGCCCGACACCTAAATTGGGCCGACCTGGACGGAATTTCCCATTTTATTACTCTACACCTTTCTGAAATAGACTTTAATTGAGCTAACTAGAAATTTTCTAAAGAAGCGACAACTTTAAAAAATAATAAATGGAATTCAGGATGTTTAATTTTAATTTTTCTTACCTACCCAGTATTTAATAGAATGATAAATAATTTAATTGGATTAACTTCTATTCACTCTTCTTTGGCTTTTTTATTAAAGGTAAATATAAAGATAAGTTCACAAACTTTTTGTTTTGTACCGTAATTAGAGTCAAATAAATTTTGTGATCCTTGTTTTATTTTTAATGAAAATATAAAGAAAATGTTTGTCAGAAAAGTTAAACGAAATTAAATAAAGTGAAATTTAAGTCTGTTTTATCCGTTTTTTAAACTTTTTTAAAGAACAATATTTTCTTTAGTTTAATTTGTGGAAGTGTAAGTAACAAAAACGCAAGGTGTTGTTATCATAAATGTCGAATTTAATATTTTATCGTATCATTGAAGATTAAGTCATTTTTATATGATATCTTTATTAATAATTATTAACATCATAAACGTACTAAAACCTACATAATACCTTAGTTACTCATAATACATTAGTTACCATAATTTAATAAGTTAGATACGAAAGCATAATACGTTAAATACCAAATAATATTAGAACTATTTTTCATGAACATGTAAAACAATATTTTGACAGTTTTCAAATTTGATGGATACACCTTTGTCTTTAACGTCCACGATCTCTTGAAGACTGATTAATGACCGAGCAAGTGAGAGATACTTAGCTATTTTTTAAGGTATTTTAGAGAATAAGTGAATGCCGCAGGGCTGTACCGTACATTTCCCTTTTCTATATGATACAAACAATCTTTGGTAAGTGACATGGTCTGGCCTTAACATTGCGTACTTTTTAAATAAAAGCACAGGATTGACTTCGCCGTCAAATATCACAGCGAAAATACGTTTCTTGTGGGTTTTTGAGTCGGGAATAGTAACAATCAGCTTGTCCTCTAAAACGTCAACATCTTTCGTGGTCATCTTCGCTAAGTCATTAGTTCGACAGGCTCCTCCAATTCCAATTAAAAAAGCCACTTTCATCATTAAAAACTTCGTCTGAGGCAGAACACACAAATTCGTTGACTTCTCTTGTAAATACTTTTGATTTTTTTGCTCTATATCCAACATTTTTCTTCTTGATGAAACGTATTAAGGCGCCGTATTTGTCGATTTCCACTCTTTCCTTTAGTTCTAAAGTCGCTCGTAACATGGAATATTTCGGCCATAAGGATGAAGCAGAGTATTAATCAGAAAGTTTTGCGAAATACGCCAGCAATACCGTTTCTTCTGCACCTTAAACATGTACTTTGTTTCGCCACTCACAAAACTGCCGATATTCTTTTTCATAATGGATTTTAGATTTGTCCGGAAGCAAGTTCAACCTTATAATGTTGGCTGCAGCTAATATATCGTCAGGAATATCAAAATCTTGCATGATTTTAATGATGACTTTTTGAAATGCCAAAATGAAATGACATAAAACCTTGTTTTTATTTTCGCATCGCCGTTGTCAATGATACGATAAAGCTTTGAATACAACTCGATTATTAGCGATTTAACACCATCTCGGACATTGCGGGTGACTCGGCTGTTGTCTCGTCATCTCGTAATGTCCTCGACTATTATAAATCGCATAATAATCTCGTTATATTAATAGCTATAATGTACAAAACAGTAATTAAATGAATATGCTGTAAATTTCGAGAACGATATACATGCAATAGAAAACCTACGCATTTACAATCAGTGTTGCCTTCCTATTAATGAATACAAATTCCTGGCATAGCTTCAATGTATTTCTTGCAATTCCTGGAAAAGGTTAAATATTGCATTTCTGCAGTGGCGAAGCCAAAAACTTGGTTTTGTGCTTGTTGATAAAATATTCACTTCAGATGGCATTTTTTAAAGAAATATTACATTTTTAACATAAGGTTATTCACATGGTGAGGCTTTGGATTCGTTTAAATAATTTTTTATTTTCATAGCATTGCATGTTTTCTAGTGGAAAAACTTACGGATAATTCCTTTAAAAATGCGCGAATGGCAAGAAACATAAAGAGAAAGCTACTCCAAAGTTGTCAGGAAAAGAGGCAAGTAGGTTCAAGAGAATTGTCTACCAAAGATTTAATAACAATAATGCAAAGCTACAATGAAGAGAACCCCGATGAAGCACAAAAAAAGGTTTTCCATATCTGCACCTTTAAAGCTTGGAAAGACAATGAGGCCGTAAATTGCCAAATTCAATATTTTCAAAAGGAGTTTGAAACCATGGGAGAATTTACCGGACGAATTAAATATAACAGCATATTTTCCAAGAATGCTCAAGGTTGCTCAAAAGGATTGGCAAACAGCAAATGGTTGGTAAGAAATTCATCAAACAAAGACTTATGCCTGGTAAAAATATTTTTAAATTTATGGAAAAAATGAGGATCAAACCTTTCCACAGACAGACCATTTCTCTCCATTCATCCAAACTGGCAGAAGGGATATTACTTTATATAAATACAGTATCTAAGTGTGGACCGAAACTTCAGCGGAAAGAATTGGAATTGATACGAAAAAGCATAAAATAACAAATCATTTTTATCGATCTTCCGCTGTGTCTGCCCAATTTAAACAAGGTGTTGAGGAACAAGAATTGATTAAGTTAACAGGCCACTCAACGCAAATTCCCTGAAACCATATCTACAGCTAGATCCTAGTCATCATCTGAAGCTCATCGAAAATCTCAGAACAACAAATAAAGTATGTTCTGGACCTTCGACTTCTCAAATGCAAATCAATCATACTCAAAATCATGCATTGATAGAAAAGAATGGACTCTTTACAATATATATCAGATTCTCACAGATGTTCGATATTGTAAAGATACTGTAAATTACAAATATAAGCTATTGTACTCGGATCGTAAGAAAGCTTAAAATTAGTAATTTCACAGTAAATGAACTAGGAGGAGAGCTGCAGTTACTGCCTCCCGGCACACTAGAAATATGTCTTTCTAAAATTTTTGCTTGCTTCCAAAAACAACGATCAAATTCATGAATGGGGGCGAGGCACTTCCACTAGTGCACAAAACTTAAACAACTTAATTCTTAGAATAATTGTGTTGTGTTTTATAACGCCTTTAAACACTAATTGACTAATTTGTCTGATTGATTGTAACGCCAATGACAGCAGCAAAAATGATATATTTACAATTAAAGTTGCCTGGATAATGAATAAAGAATTAAGGTAACCGGACCTTGTGCTTCAATATCATTGATGTCATAATCAAAGTGCCTGGTTAGTTAATTTTTGTTAAAATCATAAAAACAGTATTTGATCAATCCCCGTACATTTCCGAACTTACGCTATACGATTTCGGTTTGTTCTCACGCTTTAAAGGATATATTGCAAAACGTTTCCACTGACTTATTAACCGAAAATTAACCGTGTAATAAATTTCACCAACCGCCACTCATATAACATAATTTACAAAACGCAGGTGAACCTTTCCATACAAATTTCATCTCCCAGTTACAAAAACGCCTTTTATTGCTCTTAACTTGTCTATTAATTAACGCAAAAACCGATGTGGAAAAGCTGTTTTCTACACGATATGAAATCCCGGTTTGGTTTTGTACCGCAATCAAAAAGTCATTAGGGATATTAATATAAAAGACATGTTTGACCAGCTTTAAGCGCTCTGCTGTTGGTTTAACCACAATGCGAAAATGTAATAAGGGTAAGGATAAAGCAAGAAGAAATAAGTGGAGATAAAAATTTGAATTTTAAGAAGTTACGATCATTAAATAGTAAGTTTGTTCGTCCTGCCCTGGCATGTCAGGACTGTTCTTAGGTTTCGTCGTATCGTGGCCACGTCACTTGTCATTTATGGCACTCTGCGTGGCGTGTGTTCTATTTTATACGTTAAGGGGTTAAAGAGACAGGACCTGACCTGATTTTTTTTACCTTCACCTTGTTTTAATCTATGTAAGGGATCTTTATATTTTATTAAAGTATTAACAGCAATATGACGTGTGAAGATATTGCGTATTAATTTTATAATTAATAAGGTAAATAGTTGATCCATATCAGAAGATACTAAGAGATAAGAGGGTTTATTTTTTTACAATAATCGAACGTATTTTGTACGAATTATTGTGACACTTCGTTGCCATGCAGTATGGAAAATGATTGAATAATTTTTGGACCTACATTTTAGTTTATTTGTTTTAAATCATAACGTTTTAACTGGTAAGTATCTGCAGTCAGGTGACTCATGGACGACTGGAGATCCTTTTCATCATCACTCACCTGAAGACGACCGGAGATACTTATCAGTTGAAATATTGTGATTTAAAATAAGTAATCTTTAGTAACGTTTAGGATAATTTAATAATTGGGTTAATATATTCATTAAGACTGCACGGAAGTATTTTTTTATTCGTCAAGTTCTTTTTCTGTTGAAACGAACTCTTCTATCATTTAAGAAACATCATTGTCTCCAACTTTCAAAGAGACAGAATGTAGTTTTGCCCAGAACGAATATTATACCAGCAAATTATTTAACTTAAAATATTTGAAGACATTTTTTGTACAAAGCTTCTGGGATAAAATATGGATAATTAAACATTTCTTTACTTTCCAGGTATACCTTTGATCTTTTTTAAACTGCATAGGTACCGCCTAATATTTAACAAAGAATACGAGTATTGATCATTTCATAACACAACCCTATCTTAAATATATCTCGCAAACGTCAACAGCGTAGATAAATACTACTCAAGCTTTTTTTAAAAAAGGGACCAATGTTTTCGTCAGAGAGGGCGCAGCCATGACATCCTATTTAGTAGAAAATGCTATTGTAAATAACTTAGTTTGATCAAAGAGGAGATGGTATAACCAAACAACTGGACAGATCTAACAACTTATAACAACTCCAAGCCATTCCATAGGGAAAACTACAGGCGAAAAGACTCAAGAAACATCATTACCGTAGTTGACTGACGTTGCCTTTTCGGTAGACATGCAGAACGAATACTAATACCAATTAATGATTCCTGCAGAAATTACCGAGATGATAAAGAGATAGAAGAATGCATTTAACACTATTTCTTGTGTAAGTCTTCGCCAGCAAGAAGACGGTTTACTACCCTAGGTTCTTTAATGAAGTTGAAGGAATAAGCAACTACAATTGGGTCAACTCCAAACAAAAGGTCTTTCTGTGATATATGGCGTCATCATCATCATTATCAGAGACCTAATGAAAAGATGGGTTGAACGTGTGGTATCAAAACGGATCTAATAGGACTAGGAGGTTCTTTAAGCGGTGTTAAACGTCTGCCCTTCTAACTTACTCTACTTAAACTAAATAGAACCAAAATATTGATCAAAAAGTGAAATGGTGAATGCGTCCCTATCACTAGCGCTTAAAATGCAAATTAAAAAGAAAGAAACGACCAGAATTTACTTCATAAAAACGATAAGAATACAAAATAATTGACTTGTTGCTTTGTAATTATTCCGGAAAAGTTTTTTAATTCGAAATGCCCTTTTCGTGATAGCGGCAATAATATTACTGCTAATGGCTTTAAAATTACCGAGTAGAAAAGAGTAATGGGGCTCTGTTTTCTCTTGCATTTTATTGTTTAACCGATTTTTTTTTAAAGGTATTTATTGTACCGAACTAAATTTTAAAGAAAAATACGTAAGATGTAGAGATGGTATTGTCACGATAGGGAACCATAACATTTCATAAATCAATATTTTCCATTTTAATATTTTAATCATTATTCGCGTTTAACACAGGCCATTCAACGCAACATAAAACCGGCGCCAAGTTTATTAAACAAATCTTAAAAAGTTGCAATTATGAAATGTTATGCGCTCATCCCGATCTAACAATTATTGTGGTGTCATCAAGTCGGCAGAAATAAGGTATACGACCTAAGTCCGCTGTCTCCCTAAAGTGGGAAAAATCGCTGACTTGATGGAACTACACATCGTTGGTAGAAAAAATATCGGTGGGCACTAGTGCTCCGGTCCGCGACACATTCAGTTCGAAAAATTGTGAAATTTTGTTGGTCCTCAAGACGCCAGCGATGAGTCAAAAATGTATGTAAGTATAATTTTATTTTCCATCTGTTGACAAAGGTTTAAATCCAGGTTTTTATTAATTTTGATTCTCTTTTGTAAACCCTTCAGGTAATAATTATCTTTATCTTTTTAATAAATTTGTTTTTAAAATCGCTTTGTTTTACTAATAGTCGCCAAGGTGGAGTGCTACCTATACGTCCCTCGTCACACCCTAAAATCTGGGCGTGACAGTATCAAAAGTTCTAGGGTAACCATTGGGATTTGAAGATACAAACAACTAAAAATTGTGGTTTGGTTTCCTTGTTAGTTAATTGTTAAAAATCTTTATGCAACCAGTCAATAAAAAGCAGGATAAGAAATATGGGCAAATTTGATAAACACTTTTCAATTTAAGAGCATCCGACCATGATTGATATGAAAATTTATATTAGACCAAAAACGTTGTGTTCTCTTGGCCCAAATCCTGACTAACTTTATAAATTTGAACTCTACAGATATTAAAGAGTATCAGAAAAATATTGTCGGATATGGATTGGTATCCTTAAGGATGGATTGCTAATCTAATACTTCGCTGTGAAGTTAAGACTCTTAATGGGTGATAAATAGGTGTAGTGGAAAGATATTGCATATAACAAGGACAAAAACATTTCTAGTTTCGTAGGAGGAGTCAATAGACAAATGTTTATAAAAATAACTGTTGTTAATTGGTTGAAGAAAGGGTTACATGTTAAATAGTGCATTTAGGAAGCTTTTTTCCTAATGTTAATAATTTCTGATACAGTAAAAAGAAACCCCTTCTCTATTTTGGTAGGGGTTACAAAACATTATAAAAACTCAAAGAAACACTTACTCAGTGGAGTTTAACGTATTCAAGTGTAAGGGTAACCTCTGCCCGTTTAGTCACTCAAATCTCTCTAAATGATGTAAAAACTATATCTCAGAATCAGAGTCGTTTCCAGCCAGTGAGTAAGTGATCTTTGTGATGTTGATTTAAGTGTAAATTGTTTATTTCTTTTTTGGCCTGAGTTCACTGTAAAGCAGAAATGGTTTCTCTTGAACTTACTTAAAATAGCGTCGTAGGTGAGTTTTAAGGGAGCAACTCTTCTGTAGAGAAATTTGTCTAACTTTACTGATGTAATAACTTTATTTTTATTTCTTAAGACTTGTATGTTATTCACCACAATGTAATCGTAAATTGGTTTGCTTTGCTTTACTTCGCTTTTATGAAACTATTAAAAATCTTTGCTGCTTGAGTAAATGATTAGCGCACAACAAATTAAATAGATTAAAACGAAATTTCAAATCATCTAAGCTACACGTTCCACCACATATCGGGTGTCCCATTAATGGCCACCGGCCGTATCTCGGAAGCTACTGGGCATAGAAACTCGGGGAAAAAAATAAGAAATAAAGTGGCTATGAGAAAATCCTGGAAATAATTTTTAAGTTCCGCATTTTGCCGCAAGAGGGCGTAATTGAAAAGTTTACATATCTCTGAAAATTAAGGTATAACTTTGGTAACACCATTAAAAAGCTTGGACAATTATGCATCATTTTGGTCTTGCTCATTGACGCACCGACTTTAATAAGAGGGGTTGAAAGTGTAATCATTTAAATCGCTGTCACTTATAAACGACTTATCCTATTTTAGCAAACTAAAGACTGTTTGAAAGAGATATGTATGCACTTTCACCAATCGTATTTAGTTGTCCATAATAGTTTTAAAAAATGCTAGAGGGCGCAATTTGCAATAGTAACACAATTTTACTCCGAAAAAATAAATCATACGGTATAATTATGATACCATAATCGAAAAGTAGATGAAATTTGCTAGAAAAAATATTTAAACCGCAGCTCGATATCTCCGTTCGTTTCAGCGTTATCGCCAATAGAATAGTTTTTTAAACTTTAAATGAAGAAGCGATTATATATTTTTTAGAAAAAAAGTTAAATACTCCTGATGGGATTTGAACCTGTGACCTTGTGATCTGTAAGCTAGAGCTCCAATCTCTACGCTATCGATATCGATAATTAAACTTACTTGAAATAGCTTCGTAGGTGAGTTTTAAGGGAGCAAGAGAAAACTCTCTAAATTTACTGATTTAATACCTTTATTTTAATTTCTTAAGACTTGTATGTTATTCACCATAATTTAATCGTAAATTGTTTTGCTTTGCTTTGTTTTGCTTTAATAAAACTATTAAAAATCTTTGGTGTTTCAACAAATAAATAGCGCACAACAAATTAAATAGATTAAAACGAATTTTCAAATCCTCTAAGCGACACGTTCCAGTCCCCCACCACTTTGATACGCGACAATATTTTTATTAAAAAAAAAATTCAATACTTTTCATGACAACAATGAACTTTAGTAATTATTTTTCATTGGCCTATATCTTTTCCTTCGATTTCTTTGCATAAAAATAACCTTCCCCATAGATACCACCTCTCTATTGGTGACAAAGAAACTCGATACATTGATTAATTTTTTTTTTGTAATTCGGGCTAAGAAAAACTGCAATTTAATATAGCAAATTTTAGCGAGGTTAGATTCACTTAAAGATTTTTATCTTTTCCATTTAAATTCCTACTTCACTTGAAGTATGGGCAATTTCTTCACTTTAAGACATATATCTTTAGATTCCCTCATTTAGATTTTATGTTTTTTCATACAACGTGTTTTTTAATATTGTGTCACTCTGGCCATTTAGATAAATGTGCAATTTTTCCTGTGTTTTATCTATACTAACTATTTGTCCTAATAACTAATGTGTCAAGTACGCCAGTATTTACCTGAAGACGAGTGGAGATGCTTACCAGTTGAAACGTAGCGATTCTAAACAAATAAAGACAATGCAAGTCCAAAACCCTACTGCCGTTCAAGAAACGTCAATGTATCCAACCTTTAAACCGAAACTAACGTGTAGATAATCAAATTTAGTATCTAAATGTCTAATAAGTCTCTATCAATATTTTAAGTCGTTTTGGAATTATAAGCCAATTAAATAAATCCTAAAATTCATTGTGATAAAGTGCTTCACGCACAAAAGTGCTCGAGCACAGTGCTTGCATGCACTTTTAAAATACAGTGCTCTATAGTTGGTAATTGAAGCCCTTAATAAATGTGCTTGGTAATTGAAATAACTCAAAATTACTTTCCTCGGTAATTGATTGTTGCAAGCACGTAGAATTTCTAAAGTACTTGGTGTTTGATGCTGGCAAATACTTTGCCACTTGGTGCTCGAAACACTTTTTCGGATTCAGAGAATTGTCTTTTAAATACCTACTTATTATACTTAAAAATAACTCTCAAATAATGTGGATACATTTAATTTAATTAAAATCTCTTTTAATTCCACATCGTTCGATTTGTTCAAAATAACATAATGATACATTCCGTTTGATAACTATCCATTCCAATATACCATGTAACATAATTTCGGTCTTGTAATGTCATTATTTTGTTGTTTTAGAGGCAAAACGTACTTTGTTCACATAATATCGAATTATAAAGATAGGCCAGCGCTTTTACAAATTAGTCTAAATGAATTGCTTTTCCAAAATTTCGGAGTTTTAATAGGAGTATAACTAATTTTCTAACCAGGCGTGCGGAAAGTGGAACTTTCGTCGCGCATTTAATATACGGATGCATGCAGTTGAGTATAAACTCCTGGACAAAATTAGCGCCGCATAATTAATGGCATATTTTTTTTTAACCTATTATCTGATTTGTATAATCACTCCACAAATAAAAGTCTAAAGGATTGAGGTCTGGGGATTAGCCGGCCGCTAAATTTCTCCTCTCTCCCCTATCCACTAATTGTGGAATAATCTGTAATCAATTTTCAAAATTATACCCAAATGCCCCAGGAGACTATAACCATTTAAAGATAATATTGATGAGTATTTTACAGATGAACAGAATTTATATTGAAGACGGACACAGTAGTGCATTAAAGTACACAGGGACGCCAAAGGTAATGGGTTCCCTGGGGCACAGGTAGATAATTACAGGCTGTTTTGTCTTTGTTTGGACTCATCAGAAAGCCATAACCTGTAAGAAATTCCCAATACAGCGAAAATATGCTTTTAAGATATTTTTAGGAATAAATATATGATAAAACCTAGTATCGCCATTTGTAGTAATCAACTCCATGCAAAAGACCAACAATGACCCAAGTACGGTGGCCAACACTTTCAGTATAGGAAACGTTTTTGCGCATCCCTACACTATTTCTACTGGTTTGTAGATTCAAATATAGATCGCGCTGCAGTAGCCCACTGGGTATCGCGTTAAAAAGACGCGGAAATTTGGACGCGCGATAAAAGGACGCGGACATTTGGACGCGAGGCAAAAGGACGCATCAACAAATGGATGCGGGGTCAATTGGACGCAAGTCTTTAGGACGTGGTCATAAGGACGCATATAATAAATATATATACAGGGTGTCCGGTAACTTATGGGCCGTAGAGTAACTGAAGACATCAAACTAAGCCGATTATGTCATATAAGTTTTTCGGATTGTTACTCGTTCTAGAGATACAGGGTGTTGAAAAAAAAAGTTTATTCTCGAAAATAAGCCATAATTTTAAAACGGTTTAATGAATCGAATTGAAAGTTGGCAATATTATGTTTTTATGAGCAAGAAATAAGAATTTGTAGAAATTTTTAAGTTTGAAACTAGAGGGCGCTAGTTGCATACACTGGGCTTCATTAATCTATGATTTTTTTTCTTACCTGTGATATTAGGTGTTTTTCAATTATCGTTTCTTAAAGAAGGGCATTTTCTGAGTCAAAAAGGTGTACTTGATTGATCTTAATATCTTTAACGGTTTTCGAGATATTTCCCTTTAAACATCTCAAAGCATAAAAAAACATAGTACATAATTAAATTAATAATACATAAATTATATACACCCTGTATCTCTAGAATAAGTAACAATCGGAAAAAATTTAAATGACTTAATCGGCTTAGTTTGATGTCTAGTATCTAGTATAGGTTTTTTTTTGATAATTAAAATAATAATTTAATTATGTACTAAGTATATTTTTTTATGCTTTGGGATGTATAAAGGGAAATATCTCGAAAACCGTTAAAGATATTAAGATCAATCAAGTACACCTTTTTGACTCAGAAAATGCCCTTCTTTAAGAAACTATAATTGAAAAACACCTAATATCATATGTAAGAAATAAAATCATAGATTTATGAAGCCCAGTGTATGCAACTAGCGCCCTCTAGTTTCAAACTTAAAAATTTCTACAAATTCTTAATTCTTGCTCACAAAAACATAACATTGCCAACCTTAAATTCGATTCATTAAACCGTTTTAAAATTATGGCTTAATTTCGAGAATAAACTTTTACTTTCAACACCCTGTATCTCTAGAACGAGTAACAATCCGAAAAAACTTATATGACTTAATCGGCTTAGTTTGATATCTAGTATCTCCAGTTACTCTACGGCCCATAAGTTACCGGACACCCTGTATATTTATTTTAAAATTTTTATTAAAAATGATACAATTAAATAGAGCTAACCTTATTTATTACAATATATTATATTTGCAACTGAAAATTGGGCGCGATTCCACGCAAGTATTCCAAAAGTGGTCGATTTGCATAGTTTGAAGCGATTACTTTTATTCTCTTTGCCGTGTCTTAATACATTTTTTTAGAAGGTACCGAGGTACCGTACAACCGGCTATTAATTGCTCAACCTTTAAGCGATTTAGGCTTTCTTCCTTATAAGGTTAGCACTATTTAATTGCATCTTTTTTAATAAAAATTTTAAAATAAATATATATATTTATTATAATATGCGTCCTTATGATCACGTCCTAAAGACTTGCGTCCAATTGACCCCGCGTTCATTTGTTGATGCGTCCTTTTGTTTCGCGTCCAAATGTCCGCGTCCTTTTGTCGCGCGTCCAAATTTCCGCGTCTTATTGTCGTAGATTCAGCACACTGGAACGCCGCATCATTGAGGAACCCATTACCTTTGGCGTCCCTGTGTACTTTAATGCAAAAGATAGATGCACTACTTTGTTCGCCTTCCGCTTAAACGTTCTTTACTTATTCGGACACTAAACTCTACTACTTTAGAATCTATATTATTCTGGTAAAATAAAGTCTTTACAACATAGGAGGCGCAAGGGTACGTTGAAGATATGTTGATAACCAGTAAAATCGCAAATACGTTTTTTTATTATTAGGATTATCTAGTGCTTTTCATATCAATTTTAGTGTAAGCCATTAACAATTATTTAAACTAATTTTACCTATTACACCATCCCTCTTTCATTTTTTTTACTTTGTTTGCAGACAAGCAGACTGATATTTAAAACGTTTTAATTAATGTAAACACAAGGCATAATTCGACGCTTAAAAATCGTTTGTATTTAATTTAAAATTTTCATTTTGGTTTTTCCGAAATTTAAAACCCATTTGTAGGAATGACAGAGAAGGCATTTTTAAATTACAAAAGTTTTTAAAAGTAATTAAAGGGCAAGTTCAGTTTTGTCAGCCAATTTTTTTTTAGATTAATTATTAATTTTTCTGTTTTTAATTGTCTTAATCGCAGACGCGCAACATTCATTATTAAGGGATTTGACCACGTTTTTACTTGTATTTTATGTATATATTTTATTATTTTAACGTGTAGGGTGGCTCCCTCTTAACTAGGGTTGCCACCTGACCGTTTTTCACTTAATACGACCGGTTGCTGACTATTATACGCTAAAGGCCGGTTTTTTATCAACACGATAAAAAGCCTTGAAGCCCAAGGTAAACGAGTGCGTCAAAAACTACAACAGGGTTTAACCAATAGGTAACTAATGTAACGTAAATTAATCGAAATCGTCTAAAAGCATTTGATATATCTTGGTGGTATATGGTCGGTACTCTCCAATAGATGGCGGGTACCGCATACAGGACGTAAAAATGTTGGTAATTCTCCGAAATTCACATTGCTTAATTATTTAGCAGGTTAGGTATACTCAACGACGAAAAAGCAAGGAGTCTACCATTTACTGCTTATAAGAGGGCGATAGCAAGTAGAGACTACTATGAAATCCAGGCATTGAATCGGTTATTTTGCAAAACCTGACACTGTCTCACTATATTGTTTTTTTTTATAATTAACTCGCAACTTTTTCAAACACGAAACTCTCACCACTTTTTATAATAATAATAGATAATAATAAACCTGGAAATAAATAATGTATTGTTCTTTATGTCAAAATTGTCATATTTCATTTAAGTATTTTCACTACTGTTAGGAAGCAATCGTTGCCAAGTTTTGCACGCTCGATCCGAAAAATAAATTTATTAAGACTGTTCGTTGACTGAATTATAAGATGTCATCGTAATACTGATTCACAGTTTTTAAAATATATATTTACTTCTCGAATTCATGAAGAATAGATGACTATAATATAGTATACTCAAATCGTTTTGACAAGATACCTATTTTATAATTAATTTCTACAGAAGTTCAGCTCAAAAGTTACGTTAAGTAATGTCAAACTGACAATCACGTTCATTGTTCGATTCTGTTGCGGTTTTCATTTAAATCTCGATACGGATACAATTACAAAATATGCCAACTCGACCTTAAACAATCGAATTCGAATATCTGTGTTGGTTAAATTTTTAATTCGCTACGTGGATTCGGGTCAATTTATGTAAACAGGTACTTCATGAAAATGTGGTAAATTATTAGGAATACGAGAATACTGCCTTTGGTGACAGTCACAGACGCTGTCTCCGCTGTTATTCTATGAGAAATTTTCTCGAAATGTTTGTCTATGTAGTTTGAAGTTAGAATATGTTTTAAGCAAGCCAACGATGTGTTTAATTAGATTTTTTTTCGCCGGCAAGTTCACCGGTGGCACCGGTTGAGCCGACATCGGTGAGTCCACCGGTGGCGCCGAATCGCGTTCTTAAAGTGCCTACTATATTACCGGTTGGACATAAATCATGTTCTTTTATTTATGGTGGATTTCTGGTGATGTCTATCGATGTCAACGAGATAAAGATCGTAAAATAACTCATCAACTGGTTGATGATATCATTCCAGCAGCTGTCAATTATAAGTTCATCAAGTCCACCACTGGTTGAATTTACCGACGAAAAAAGAATATACCCAAATAAAAAACCCTTAATAGGAGAACCTTTTAATCATTTGGCAACAGCGTATTATACGCTCGTAAAAATTTCCTACTATTTCCATATAGTTTCATTCATGGAACTCGTCAGGAACTAAGTGGTAGCATAAATTTTATTTCTTGTCGGTTTGTTTTAATAAAGGGAAATGCGGGGTCTATCTTTGCTTTCTCGTCGTTGGGTATTCTGATATAGCTTGTGGTAAAATTTCATTCAAAGCGATATATATTGCTACAATTAATTACTGTATATAGTGATTAAAATGAGTGACGGTAATGCAGAAAACACAACCAACGAAAAAAACTAAATTGAAAAATGTTTTTGCCGGCATACAGACACGATTAGAATTGGAAAAGTTTTATGCCTCCACTGGGAATCGAACCCAGAACCTCTCGATTACATGTCAATAATTAAATTAATAATACACAAATTATATACGCCCTGTATCTCTAGAACAAGTAACAATCCGAAAAAACTTATATAACTTAATCGGCTTAGTTTGATGTTTAGTATCTAGTATAAGTTTTTCTTATAATTGAAATAATAATTTAATTATGTACTATATTTTTTTATGCTTTGGGATGTTTAAAGGGAAATATCTCGAAAACCGTTAAAGATATTAAGATCAATCAAGTACACTTTTTGACTCAGAAAATGCCCTTCTTTAAGAAACTATAATTAAAAAAGACCTAATATCACAGGTAAGAAAAGAAATTATAGATTTATGAAGCCCAGTGTATGCAACTAGCGCCCTCTAGTTTCAAACTTAAAAATTTCTACAAATTCCTATTTCTTGCTCATAAAAACATAACATTGCCAACTATCAATTCGATTCATTAAACCGTTTTAAAATCATGGCTTATTTTCTAGAATAAACTTTTACTTTCAACACCATGTATCTCTAGAACGAGTAATAATAATCCGACAAAACTTATATATATAACAAGTGATGAAAGTGACACTATTCAATCGAGGAGATATTTAGGACGAGGCGTCAGCCGAGTGCGGAAATTCTCCGAGTTTTAGAATAATCACTTTCACACGAGTAATGTACATTATTTTTCCTACGACCACAAAGAATTATTCAAAAAACCTTTGATTTGTGAAAAAAATATTTCAACTCTAGAGTGGAAATACAAGGCACACTATTAATTTAAACGTATGATGCCAATTTGACGAACTACCCCTATTTATTAAAAAGAACAAATTTTAGAAAGTAGTTTAGTGTTTAACTTATTTATCATGTATTTTTCGAATGATTTAGAATTAGAGTGTGAAAATACGCCATCTGAAATTATAAAAAATATTAATAATATACTGAAAAATATATTACCATTCAAAACAAGCCGCGCTGAAGAAAATGTCATATATTATATTAACAAAGAATTTTTACTGGTAACCATAGCGTAGTGACTAGGGCTATGGTCTACAGATCGAAAGGTCACAGGTTCAAATCCCATCAGGAGTATTTGACTTTTTTTATAAAAACATTAAATAATTTATAGAATTAAGTATTTTGAATTAAAATCTTCCTTGTTGGATGAATTTTTTAAATTTATATTTAATGCATCTTTCCTTGATTAAATTTTAAAAATTCATCCAACAAGGAAGATTTCAATTCAAAATACCTAATTCTATAAATTGTTTAATATTTTTATAAAAAAAAGTCAAATACTCCTGATGGGATTTGATCCTGTGACCTTTCGATCTGTAGGCCATAGCTCTAGTCTCTACGCTATGGCAAACATAAAAATTTTATGTTTAATATATGACATTTTCTTCAGCGCTTGTTTTGACTGGTAATAGATTTTCTAGTATATTCTTAACTTTTTTATAATTTCAGATATCGTATTTTCACACTCTAATTCGAAATCAATCGACAAATACATGATAAGTAAGTTAAACACTAAACTGCTTTCTAAAATTTATTCTTTTTAATAAATAGGTGTGGTCTGTCAAATTGGCACCATAATGTTTAAATTAAATAGTGTGCCTTGTATTTCCACTCTAGAGTTGAAATATTTTTTTTCAACACGCGTGTGATATTCGGCGCTTTCGAGCCAAGTTAACCGTGTTTTTTTTCTCATTTTCATAGGTGGTCGTAGGAAAATGTTATATGCCTGAATTGAATTATCGTTTTTGAGATATTTGATTTCTAAGGTTAATAATCGGTCAATAATAACCGTTTTACAGGCTAGTACCTAGTATAAAAAATAATTCTTAACACAAAGGTGAACGTTTTTCGTCTTGGCAGTTTGATGCTGCGGAACACACAGGACCCGTGCTGGTTATACATTAAATTGGTACTTTAACCTACATTATTTTTCTTATAAAAAATCTTTAAATTAAAATTATCTTACTTGCCTTACAATCGCCTAGTCATCCCAACGCAATTAATTTTCAATTGGGATTTGACGTTCCGAAACGTCATCGTCATGATTTATTTTCAATGTGCCCTTCGAACTTACTGAAAAAAAAACGTTCCGGAATTTTCTGTAATGCTCGGCACAAAAACTCATTATCGTCTAACGCAAGGTAGTCATAAATGCTACTGCCATGTTAAAAGGCACGCTATGTTGCCACATCCGCTACTTTAGCGTTTGTCTTTGGAGCCTCGAGTCAAGTAATTAAGCGAGTAAATTTTTTTATTTTTACAAATTTTTCTCAAATTACGGATACCGAACATTTGTTTTTTTATTAATTAAAAAAAAATTAAGTAGAAGGATGTAATTGCATATTAAAATATAGTTTTACATTCCGAAGAACTTTTCATAATTATAGTTTTCGATATTGTCAAAAATAAAGGTACTTTACTGTTGGGAAAAATTTATATTTTTTTGACAAATCTCGTATACGACTGAAAAAATTTAAAATCTGATGGTTGCATTTTAGGTTTTTGACAATGACAGAACTTTTTATGAAAAATATCTTTTTCCTACGAGCGTGCGCAAAGTAGTACTTTGCGCACGCATTTTTGTGTGCAAAGTTACACTTTTCCGCACTAGTGCGGATAAGACTTTTATCCGCACTGGGTGCGGAAAAGTAAAACTATTCAAAAATCTCCTTGGTAGGGAATATTTATATTTATTTTAGTAGCTGTAAACTATTTTATGGCAATGTAAGAAGCCGTTGCAAGAGTATTCTCTTTTATCTTTTAATCGTAATTCCCGATATTTGTATTTCAGCTTAAAACGAAAAAAATTTAGTTTCCTATTATTTTTTTTATTGTTATGTAATTTTTTAATTTTCTATTATTTTTTTTTGTTATGTAATTTTTAGTTGTAAGTATATTATAGTTCTTTCTTTAAAGTCGAATTAAAAATTATTAAATAAATTATCATATTTTTATTTTTGTTGTTATCTGATATGAAGCTCGTAGGAAAAATGTTGTTCCTAACAAGTGCGCAAAGTGCTTTTCCGCACGCAAGAACTTATCCGAACTCCGCTTCGCGTCGTTCGTCCAACTGTACTTGCGTGCGGAAAAGTATCACTTTGCGCACTTGTTAGGAAAATAACTATTTTTCGTACAGTTAATAATAAAAAAGTTTTCCATTAGTTGCCAACTTAAGTAGACACACATGCAGGTATCCAAAAATGATAAAAAATAGAGGGTATTATATTTTTTTTATTTACTCGTTCTCAAGATCTTCTCATAGGCGACTTAATGCGAATCATCCTGTAGAAGAATGTAAAGAATCATTTTATATCCGGTTTTCGTTTCTGTATTGCAGGATGTATATTTGCATCTTCTGTTTAGTTTGTACCAAGAGCTGTGAAAGTTACTTCAGAAAAGTAACTAGTTACTTTTTCGATACTTTTGCCCAAATGTATCTAGATACTTATAAGAAATAGTTACTTTTACCTAAAAGTAACTTAGTTCTTAGTTACTTAGTAAAAGTAACTAGTTACTTTTTCGATACTTTTGCCCAAATGTATCTAGATACTTGTAAGGAATAGTTACTTTTACCTAAAAGTAACTTAGTTCTTAGTTACTTAGTAAAAGTAACTAGTTATAGTGACTAAGATTTACAGTAACTAGTTACATTCTTCATTCATTCTACATAACTTCGTGTGTACCGGTGACTTTAATATTAATTTAATGGATATTAACTGTAAATACGTTGATCGTTTTTTATCAATTCTATCTGCATATGATTTAAAACAGCTGGTGGACGAGCCTACTAGGCATGGATTAGGCGATTCAACACTTCTAGACCTCATTCTATGCTCCAACAATAATTATATAACTTCTTCCAGTGTTGATCATACCTTAAATGTATCCGATCACTCTCTTGTAAGGTGCGACCTTAAATTAAATATTAATAAACCTAGACCTTTTTATCATACGTACAGGGACTTTCGAGATTTTGACAAGGATATCTTTAATGCAGATCTTAGAAATGTTCCATTTTATAGAATTTATCGATTGCATGATATTAATGAAAAGGTAAAGCTTTTTAATGATCTCATTCTAGATATTTTTAATGTTCATGCTCCCATACGAACTGCGCGCATTACCAAAAGAAAAACACCTTGGATTACACAAAATGTAAAATACCTTATATCCCTTAGAAATAAAGCTCTCTCAAAGTATAAAAAAAATAAAAATAATCAAAATTGGGAATCTTACAGACAGTTGCGTAATTTTGTTACTGCGTCGGTGGACAGAGAAAAGAAGGCATTTCTGGAAAACAGGATTCGTCAAAACGACTCCAGAGATAACTGGAAACTACTAAAAGAGCTTAAAGTGTGCGGTAAGGAAAGGTCAGCGGTTCCTGACACTTTGGGGACTGCTGAAGAAATTAATGATTATTTCGTCAACATTCCACAGAGTGACCCCGACCCGGACGTGTTGAATTTTTACTTAAATGGTCATTTAGAAAATGTTGTGGGATTTGACTTTAAGATGGCAACTATTCAGGAAATAAATGAGGCATTATTTTCAATTAAATCTAGGGCTGTGGGTCCGGATGGGATAGGTATTAAAATGTTATTGTACTGTTGTCCACTTGTTGTACCAGTCATAACACATCTTGTAAATTATTGTATAGAGACATCAACCTTTCCAGATGCCTGGAGAGAGTCTTATGTAATTCCTTATCCAAAAGTTAATGCACCTAGTGAGTTGAAGGATTTGCGGCCAGTTAGCATTTTACCAGCGTTGTCTAAGGTAATTGAAAAGATACTAAATGGACAAATTAAAAATTACGTAGACCAGTGCAATATTTTGCCGACGGTGCAATCTGGCTTTCGGAAGAATTTTAGTTGTGCTACAGCTTTATTAAAGGTTACAGACGATATTTTCGAGGCCACGGAACGCGGGGAGCTAACCATACTAGTCCTTTTAGATTACTCAAAGGCTTTCGATAAACTAAATCATACGCTTTTATTGTCTATTCTGGGATATCTTGGTTTTCGGGAAAATTCGTGCACGCTTCTTAAGGAATATCTGAGTAATAGAAGTCAGAGTGTGAAAATAAATGAAAAGTTGTCAAAGTCAAGGGAAGTGCATTATGGTGTCCCTCAAGGTTCAATCCTGGGACCGCTACTCTTTTCTCTGTACACGTCGCAGTTGATAACCTATATAAAACACTGTAATGCCCATTATTATGCCGACGATACTCAAATTTATCTTTCGTTTAAATTCAATGAAATTTTAACTAGTAATGATAAGATTAATGCCGATTTAAATGCTGTTCTAAAAGCCTCGGAGGCTCACTGTCTCAGTATCAACCCCAGCAAGTCTCAGGTTCTTCTGTTTGGAAAACCTCAAACACGAAACCTTTATTCCGGTAATATTTCTGTCAAGATTAATGATGTAACACTAGAACTTGTTAATAAAGCAAAGAATTTGGGACTTGTGATTGACACAGAACTGAGATTCACCGAACATGTCAACATCTGCATTAAAAAAGCATTTGCTAACCTTAAATTAATTTACGGGCAAAAAAGTATATTAAATGAGAGTCTTAGAAAAAAACTTTGCGATTCTATTGTGCTGTCACATTTTAATTTTGCTGATTCAGTCTATGGGCCTTGTCTAACGGCTGCCGATTCATATCGAATTCAGCTCATCCAAAATTGTTGTGTTCGTCTGATTGGAGGCATAAGGGGAAGAGAGAGAGGTGTGTCTGCTAAACTTCGTGAGATTGGATGGCTTAGAATGGAAGAAAGGCGAATATTGCACTCACTTGTTTTATTTAATAAAATTCTACTTAACCAACGCCCACAATACTTATATAACAAAATTAAATTTCGGAATGAGGCGCATAGTCTGGATATTCGATATAAATATACTATTACTACGCCCATACATTCTACAGCCCATTACGAACGTTCCTTCAGTTTTAGTCTTGCGAAATATTATAATAAGGTTCCTGACAGCATAAAATTTTTAACAGGTACAAGGTTTAAAGGGGCAATTAAGAAAATTATCGGCAACTTTTTATAGTTCTGTCCAAAGACCATAATACATACTGTGTATCTATATATGCATATATCAAGCTGATTATTATTGTGTTTGACATGTATTTGTTTTATTCTGAAATATGTTTAATTATGTTCTTAATCCCTTGTAGAGGGTATAATTTGATAATTTAATAAAATTTTGTTTATATACTTAGTGGTTAAGTGAGGAAGCTTGCGTCAACTTCGCCTTTTGTAAATTATTTACAATAAAGTCATTTATTATTATTATTATTATTATTATTGATTGTAACTACGATAATTTTAAAGTAACTAAGATACTTTTGACTAACTAGTTATTTTAATTGTAACTACGAAACTCTAAAAGTTATTAAGATGCTTTTGAACTAGATACCATAAATTTACCAGGTAGTGATAATTCATTTTCCTGTACACACTACCACTATTACCATCAGAAAACTAAACTAAGAAGTGTTAATTCGAACAACGAACAAGTAGAATAAAATGCTTTCCAAGAAATTTCGCGTTCCAACCAGTTTGCTGTTTAACGCTCGCGACTCGCCGCTCGTCCCTTCGTGAAAATCTGATTAACGACCGCCGATCGTCCCTTGGTCATTATCTGATGGTGTGCATTAATTGTTACTTTTGAAAAGTAACTTGTATCTAGTTACTTTTTAGGAGTAACTATACACTTAAAAAGTAACTAGTTACTTTAAAAGTAACTTAGTTACTCCTAAAAAGTAACTAGATACAAGATACTTTTGGCATGATTCAAAAAAGAACTAAGTTACTAAGTATCTAGTTACTTTAAGTAACTAGTTACTAAAAAGTAACTAGTTACTTAAGTTACTCACAGCTCTGTATTGTACCTAACTTCATGTGATCCGATTCAACCTTGTGATGAAATGATGACAATGATGTGACGTACATAATTCGATTATTTTAACACAAATCGGCAACGCGCCACGTTATGACAGTCATGACGCAGATGTAAAAACCTCGCTTTCAGCTTTCAACATTGTAATAAAATTGTAAAATTGGGGAAAGTTTTTTTTTGAGAAGGGTACAGGAAACTGTAATAGGATAAACCAATTTTTTTTGTGGGCTTTAATTGGATTTAAAAAAAATTGGAGTTTGGTGCAACAATAACAATAAAATAATACAGGCTTACAACAGTTTTTCGTAAAAACTTATGCTTTGTTAAAAAAAAGTCCATATTCATATTTAAAATTTTGAAATAACAAGAGATTGTAAATTTTGGTTATGATAATTAAAATATGGATTTAATTTCGAAACAGAAGGACTTCTCAAGATTGAACATTTTCGAAATTAAACGAAACGGACGTTCTATCCCAAACTTAAATAATAAAGTGTCTTCCACAAGCAGCGGAAAAAGTTATGAGTATCAGAAAATTTAATAAAATAAATATGAAAAATACGGGTGGATCTGTGCCTGTAAGATAAAAAACAGGCTAAATTGCATGGAAATACCAAACAGCATCTTACAAATCAAATGCGTTATTAGAGAAATAGTATATTAGTGACCAAGGTTTAGACAGATACTATTATTGACCGAGCGTCGATTTTAAATCCCGAGGAGCGCAGCGACAAGGGATTTAAGACGTGAAGGCAATTAATTGTTGTCTAAACCATGGTACATATATATTTTTTTTTAAATATATTTGGTATTTCTTGGGTATATTAGGTTATTGATAAACAACTCATTGTAAGTCACGACGTTTCGTACGCTCCTATCGTACTTTATCAAGTTTATTTAAACATCTAAAAATATAAAAGTTATAAATATAAAATACAAGCACACTTTTCAACAGTAATATACCGATAGAGAAGGCGTCTTATCGGTAATACCGCTGTTTTTTACAAGAAATGGATTTTCTGATCATTTTCACGAAATGTAATTTTTACTTATAATCTGATAAGATCCCGAGAGCTTTAGCTCGAGGGTCTTATCTTTGATTATAAGTAAAAATTATATTGAGTGAAAATTTTCTTAGAAAATCTAGTTTCAAGTGAAAAACAACGGTATGAAGATAAGACGCCGCTTCTAGAGGTGTATTTTATTGGATAATTTACTGAACCCGAAATAAAAGCCGTTTGTGATAAAGGAAAATATGCAAACACATAATTATGATTTACTTTTAAGTTTATAAAGGTGCCACAACTAACAATTAATTAAAAATCCAAAACTAAATCAAACGCGTGGAACTTCAAAAATCAAATTCGTTCATCAATAATTGTCATCACGCTTGCCATGAAAACGCCAAGATTTCTTAAGGTCACGTCAAAGCAAAGCACACTGGGTTTAATATTGCAGACATTTTGTCAAAACATTTCTTTGAAAATGTGAATAATTAAGTTAAGTTTATACCCTAAAATCACCTTAAATACTGTTGTGTGTCACTTTTATTTTGTAGGTGTTATAATATTTATTTATTAAACTTGATTTCGTGAAATAAATTACTGTTTGTTTGACAAAAAGCTACTGTGGTCTTACCGAGCTAGTCGTGGGTCTTATCGGAAAAGACCACGTTACCAAGGTGGTTGCTATGAAAATTTGCGTTCTGATTGGTTCTATATATGTGAGGTAAATTATCTAACAGTGTTAGACAAAATACAACCTTATAGTATAAGGCACTTTCAGGTGGTTTGAAAATTTATTTTTCATGCTTTCTTAAATGATTGCTTAAACCTGACTAGTAAAAAATTCTGTGTTTTTACGAAAGCTGGAATACCTGGTTGTCTTGTGTCAGTATTTGTGTTTTATGTTGTACACCGTGAACTTTTCGCAAAATTTTAAAATTAGGTAGATAACACAATTATAAAGGCAGTTTTTATGTTTTTACATTTTTATTGTTGATACCTACGCTCTGCAGCACTGTTTAGAGATATAACAATAAAGTGGTTTAAGTCATATTTGTTTGATAATCTTAGATAATAAATTGTTTTTTATTACTTCTTGCTCTTTCTCAACGAAAAATCTCTAGAATCGCGTTTGGTTCTACTTTTATTTTATTGGCATATACACATAAATATGCCAATAAAATAAAACTAGAACCAAACGCGATTCTAGAGATTCTTCGTTGAGAAAGATATTGATTATGATAAAACTTATGATTATCATTTTTCTACTAATATTCTTTAAAATATATCACAAACTGACAATGCCCTCTGTGGCTTATCGAATTACAGCTCCCCCAGCTTGTGCAAAGAAACTTTCTTTCCTTTTTTCACAATTTTATTACCTTACACAAAAGGGGGGAGTTTTTGTGTCTCGGTTTAAGCAAATTTGAGGATTTCGAGTTTTTTCCGTAATTTCGGCAAGCATATTGACAATAAATCAAATCGATGAAGGTTGGGGAATATTAGGGTCTTGTAACGCATAAATTATTACTAAATAGCTCTTTTATTTGCGTCCGGCAGTATTGGTTTCTTGGCGATAACACCAGCTATATTTGTCGGATAAGTATGGAAATGTGAATTTTATCAGTGTGGACTCTAATAAATGAACAATAGAATCGCAAGACATAAAAATATTGGGCTTTGTTCTGATAAAAACATAATAAAATCCATTACATTATAAAGATAGGGGTTTGGAACGTTAGGTTTGTACAGGGTGTCGCAAATTCGAGCCTCATCATGGGGATCTCGGAAACTATAAGAGATACAGCATCGGAGAAATGGTGGCAAAGTTGCGGAATTTTGTTTCCAGTAATATCGTAAAAAAATATTTTAGCTATCTTCTTTAGTTTTAGAAATATATGAAAAAAACTAAAATATTGAGATTTTGTTTTTTTTAAATTGGCCGACTTATTTTATCCGCTATAAAAAAACAAACGCAACATTGTTAAGGCAACTTTTCTTGCTCCATATCTTGGTGTTTTTAGAATTTCGTTGCAACGTTTCGTTTTTGTGGAACCATGATCGACTTAAATTTTTTAAATACGGACCTGTATTTTTTATTTTATTTTTTGAAATCTTTTTAAGCCCTGAATTCAACCATGTATCACACTTAATTATATCAAGACGTTTTGTCGTCTTCATCTGCAATGTGATAATTGTTTTTAAATAAATACGGCCCTGGTGTATTAATTAATTAATTAATTATGTTTATCAAATACAACATGTAAATAGATCCGAAATGTATTAGTTATAGAATTTATTTACTTACTATATAACATAATATTTAAATTTTTATATAACAAACTATAAAATAAAACTAAACAAAACAAAGGTGGCTAAGACGCGAACTTTATGAAATCAAATATTTTACTGAAGTAGCCGATACTTGATGGAAATTCATTATATAATATTAATGAGCAACAAAACTGTTATAATTTCCACTATTTATTTTAAATTGCCATAACAATTGTTTCGACACACATTGGTACAGGTACGTTGACGATATATTAGCTTGTTTTATTGGCACTGACCGTCAATTAAAAAGTTTTCTAAACCATATAAATAGTTTACACCCCAATATAAATTTTACATTAGAAATCGAACAAGAAAATGCCATTAATTTTTTAGATCCCACAATCACTAAAGTAAATAATAAACACAAATTTTCTATTTTCCACAAACCGTCCCACACTGATACCACTATACATAGTACTTCTAGTCACCCGTACTCACATAAAGTATCGGCATATAATTCTTTTATTCACAGACTTATGAATATTCCATTATCAAAAGAAAACTACGATAAGGAACTTAACATTATTAAACAAATTGCTTTAAATAATGGTTACCAACCCAAGATAATAGATGATATTATTACCAAGAAACATTACAACAAAGCAATTAGATTAGCATACCCTGGTTCAGAACACACCAATATTACATACAAATCTTTAACATACAACGGTAGGATTACTAAACATATTGCAGAACACTTATCAAAGCGTAATATAAGAATTGCATATAAAACAAATAATAAGTTAGGGAAATTCATAAAAAATAATAAAAGTAAAGATGCTTAATGTGGAGTATATAAACTAAAATGTGAAAGATGTCCTAAAATTTACATAGGACAAACAGGTAGATGTTTTATTAAACGCATTAAAGAACATAAATATAGTTATAACAATAATAATACAGATTCTCATTATGCATTACACTTAAATACAGAAAAACATAATTTTGACGATAATTTCCAAATATTACACCAAGAAAATAAATCTATGAAGTTAAATCTACTTGAGTTAATGGAAATAAACAAATATAAAAAATTGAATGTTTTATTAAATGATCAATTGGACTTGAATAGTTCCCCATTATTAAACTTATTGGTTATACCCTGTATTCGTTTTGGTAATTACTCCATATATTGTTAACCTATGTTGGGTTTTTCCTTCTTAGTGTTCATTAAATAATAAAATTATGATTTAATTAGATATTTGATTTGTTTACGGGCTAAAGTTATTATTTTATTACATTTTAATAATTTTGAAAATGTTGAAAAATCTGTTAATTTTAGTTAGATTAGACCATCTGACGAAGACACTGTGTGTCAAAACAATTGTTATGTCAATTTAAAATAAATAGTGCAAATTATAACAGTTTTGTTGCTCATTAATTTTATGAAATCATGTGGCCACCAAATGAAATATTTTGTTTAGTTTTATTTTATAGTTTGTTATATAAAAATTGAAATATTATGTTATATAGTAAGTAAATTATTTCTATAAATAATAAATTCCTGATCTATTTACATGTTGTATTTGGTAAAAATAATTAAGTAACTAACACCAGGGCCGTATTTATTTCAAAACAATTATCACATTGCAGATGAGGACGACACAACGTCTTGATATAATTAAGTGTGATACATGGTTGAATTCAGGGCTTAAAAAAATTTCAAAAAATAAAATAAAAAATACAGGTCCGTATTTAAAATATTAAAGTTGATCATGGTTCTACAAAAACGAAACGTTGCAACGAAATTCTAAAAACACCACGATATGGAGCAAGAAAAGTGGCCTTAACACTGTTGCGTTTGTTTTTTTATAGCGGATAAAATAAGTCGGCCAATTAAAAAAAAAAACAAAATCTCAATATTCTAGTTTTTTTCAAATATTTCTAAAACTAAAAAAGATAGCTAAAATATTTTTTTACGATATTATTGGGCACATAATTCCTCAACTTTGCCACCATTTGACCGATGCTGAACACACCCTGTATAGGAACCAGTGGCGCAGCATTAGTTAACCAAAAAAATCATATTTTTCGAATCGATTTTTGTCTACTCCCACATCGATATGCTTCCTTTAAAACCAAGTAATTGGATAAAGGGGCTATACCAGAAAACTGAATGGGTATAATTGCATATCCATCCTTGTTAGGATATGAAACTGACCAATCATAGTGGTCAGATCGTTATAACTTGAGATACATACCAAAGAAACTAAATTGATTGTGATATTAAAAATATATTTTAAAAAAATGCAATTCTGTCAGATCAACTTTTATTATTTGAATTAAAACATTTATCCCAGATCCATTCCGTACCCCAGTTTTTATCCATTTTTTCTTAAGCGTGCATGAAGTGTTACCAAAACTTAAAAAACGAGCCTTAAAATATACAGGGTGGGGATTTTAAATGGAACCCTGCTTATAGCGGGTATGAAAATAAGATTTTTCTAAAATCCCATAATACATCCTCAAGAGTTTGCGGTAAGCCCGACACCCGCCTTAAATCAACCAACCAACCAACACTGTATATTGGAAATGCTAGTTTTTATAACTCAATATGGGGCTACATAAGAACATTAATATACTTATTATGCTATGAAATGTAAAAGCCAGATTTTTGACTTAGGAGGTCACTAAACTGGTTAATAAATAAGTCTCTTCTTCTAAAAATATTCTGGATTAAGTAATTAAGTAAGTACCTTACTGGTGTGTCCCACCAAGTGCTGTCTTAAGTAGCTTCGAGATCCCTTTTCTTTTCGTCGGATCCTAGCTCTACTGATGAGTCATGATATGACGAAACGCGTCTAGAGATGGATCTGGCGAAATGAAAAGGAAAATCTTCTTCTTTATTCTGGATTAGTTTTTTTTTCAATAAACCATTTAACAGCATACCTTAAAACTCACTGGTACAGGCTGCTTGCCTATAACTGCAAAAATGAATGTGATATAATATTTTAAATAATAGTTACAGCCAAGTAGTAGCAATGTCAGTCGGGGACGTAATAAATGAATACAATTAATATTTTTAAGAAAAAGCATCGCAATGGAGAAATACATTTTGATGATTAATGAGTTGAGATATTACTGCAGTTGCAACTTTTCTTAATGATAAATAAGATGAAGGAAACTTTTATATTAAAATTATAATTCTAATAGCTATCTTTTGTCTGAATAATATAAGATGAATAACAGAAGATGTGAGAAATGCCATTTAAAAAATTTCGTTACATAACTTATGTATTTTTGGGTTAACACTTATGGTGGCATAATTAAGCACGATATTGTTAAAAAAGGGAATAAGTCAAAGCTAAAAAATGTGCTTTAACTTCAGAATGAAACATCTTTGTCAATAAAGCTTTTATAAACTTTAACTTACAATATAATGTAATGTAGTAGAGGGTACCAAAGAGGGATACACGGAGTAAGACCGCAGAAAACCGCATTTTTCCCTCTGGGAAAGTCTCCCATAGTGTTCCAAGCCTAAAATATACGGCATATAACAGTGTGTTTATGAAAACACCTCAAATACCTCAATAAGAGGATCTATATACCGGGTGTTGCATCGTCGAGCGGGACATAGGAAATCCCATGTAATTTTAAATGGGGTCAATTATTGGCTTCCCTAATTATTTTGGAGAAAAATTCTATTTAGGTTTATTAAAGAGCACTAAAACCCACATTCAAAAGAATAACTTTAGATATTTTTGATAAGCCCGTTTACGGGTAATCGCCGATTTCTTTTTAACTATTTATCCTTTTTATGGCCCCGTATTTGCGGGCACCAGTCAAGGTAAAAGATGACTGTCAAATAAAGTTGTCAGTTTGAAATGTGTGCTTTATTGTTATAAAACTCGTACATCGAAGCAAGGACGCAATATCTACAAAAAGTTAATGTTTGGGCTGGGATTTTCGGAGAAAATATTATCGGGCCATTATTTCTTACACGAAATTTAAATGCAGAATATTTTTTGGAACTACTTGAAGATCATATTTTACCTACTTTACATGATGCCGCCAGGAAAAATCAAGAAGTTTGGTACCAAATGGATGGCTGCCCGGCACATAGTACCCTGGCTGTCCGGGAATATTTAAACCGTGCTTTTAATGGAAATGTTATTGGCTTAAATCATACAGTAAATTGGCCAGCCAGGTCTCCTGATTTATCGCCAAATGATTTCTTTCTCTGGGGCCAGGATATACGAAGATAATAAATACCCAAATCTAGACGAGTTAAAAAATGCTATTTCTGCCGAATGCAAGAGAATTTTATGATCGCCTCGGTTATTGTCTAGCAGTCAATGGAGGAATATTTGAACATCTTCTTAAATCCTAAAGTTCTAACAATTTAATAGTACCTACCTATTAATTAGTAAAATATTGAAACATGTAAAATGTCATAATTAACCTTGTAATTGGATACTTTATTTTAGTTTTATTCAGATTAATTTGTACTCATAAATAAACCTTTAATATTTTCGATGTACGAGTTTTTATAACAATAAAGCACATATTTCAAAATGACAACCTTATTTGAGAGTCATCTTTTACCTTGACTGGTGCCCGCAAATACGGGGCCATAAAAAGGAGAAATAGTTAAAAAGAAATCGGCGATAACCCGTAAACAGGCTCATCAAAAATATCTAAAGTTATTCTCTTGAATGTGGGTTTTAGTGCTCTTTAATAAACCTAAATAGAATTTTTCCCTAAAATAATTAGGGAAGTCAATAATTGACCCCATTTTAAAATTACATGGGATTTCCTATGTCCCGATCGACGAAGCAACACCCGGTATACAATACAACCCTAGAAGATTAATAATATTGTAGTTTTTAGTATCAAGACTATCGCTTGGAAGGTATAGACACATAACCTGTACTGACGAGAATGAAAGAGTTGACCCCATTTAAAATTACATGGGATTTCCTATGTCCCGCTAGACGATGCAACACCCGGTATACTCTGACACTGATAATATAATCGCTAATAGGCAACAAGGTAACCTCAAGACTGGTATGGGAATGGAGACTCTGGCAAAAGTAAAGAAAGTAACACTATTAACATTAGTATTATTATTATGTTAGTTATGATGTTATACTTAATTAGGGTTATTTTCAAATTTACCGAAATTCAACAAAATATTTAATAATATATAATTTAACCCAATTTCCTGCTTTCATGTTTAACACGCACGTTATTATTTATTTTGTCCATTAAATTATCAAGACTTTCTAATTCGGGCCAAGCACAATCTATTCGTGCCCAAAATTGACGGGATTGAGGTTATGGCGATGGTCATTACCGGCAGTAATTTTTTACCCTCAACATTACTATTATAAATAGCAGAATAAGGGGAGAAATAGATAATTTTCTCTTATTTTTATAAATGAACTTTTTTCGTGACTTTATTTACGGCACGTTTAAAAATTATTTTGACGTTTTTAATGTTTAGGTTTTATTGATTTGAAAGGCCGCATATTCCTAATCGGCACCGGCAGACGGACAGTTCATGGACTGACGTCCGCCGGTCGGCCGACTGAACTTTAGTAGACTCCTTAAGATGTTCAGTTCCAAATGCTCCAGCCTGTCAAAGTCTGAAAATGCAAAATTTTAAATGTCAAATCTTAAAAATAATTAAATGTATACATTTTCAAATATTTAATATTTTATCGGAACAAAAATAACCCACAGCTAGATAGATACCAGTGAAAAAAAAACTCAATAATGAGTTTGGTTCTAAGATTTTAAATGATTTTGGTTTGTGCAGAATGGCTTAAAAAAGTGTAGAGATACAAAGCTGTAGCATTGAGACGGCGCATCTCAGAGAAAAATGGTTTTCACCCCCTTTCTTAGTATTTTATTCTCTAGCTAAAAGTGACAACTTCTGGTTTACATGTTAAACTCACAAACCGGTTTTACGGTTTATCATGTTAAATTAAACTTTTTTGAGACACCCTGAATAAACCAAAATAATTTTAAATTGTAGAACTAAGCTATATCTCCAAGTTTTATATAAAACACTTTCTATTTGCTATCGCTTTGAAGCTACAGTTCTGAAATATTAGCAATGAAAATGCAGGGGAAAGAGTTCGCTAATTTTTTAGAAATAAATTGATTTATTTAAATGCAAAAATAATAACAAAAACATTTTTGCAATAAGAATTTATATTGTAAAGCAATTTAGAGCAATAAAGATTAAATAAATAAAGTACGAATATGCTTAAAATACCGTCGAAGCTTAAATACGTTTAAATAAATATTTAGTTACATTTTTTAAGCATATGCGTTTAAATAAATATTATGAAATATGATTGAAATTTTATATCAATTTTAATATTTATTATCAACATATTTGTAATTTAAATATTTCATGTGGTATTAAAAGCTTAATAAAATTTATATTTAAATATTATATATCCATGTAGAAATACAGAAAATAACATTTCATTTTATTTAATACAAGGGACAATTCAAAGAAAGTAGAATATTACAATATCTCAGAAACTAGTTTAATAAAATTTTGGCACTACGAAAAACTCTTATTTAACTTCCAGTTATACCGAAAGTTTATATTTTCAAAATTCGTTTTCCAAATATTTTACTTGCGAGGTTCTAATTCGATAAGAGTGCAGAGATTCGTTGTAACAAGTTGTACAATTATTACGGTTTAAGCTTAGTTTAGCATTAAACGAAGCTTAAACTACAGTTGTACAACCTCAGCAGAATTTTAAAGCTTTGTCAACGCTGACCTAAGCTTGTATAACCGGATCTAAGTGTTACAACGAATCTATGCAATTTTATCAAATTTAGAAACTCAGGTTGGTCAGATTTTGATAATTTTATATTAGCGTCACGAAGATGTAGTTGCACTACAATACATTCATTGATCGAGAACCGAAATTTGAAGTCTTAAGATGCACAGTAGGAGGTGCTAAAAAGGGATGTATCAGAAGTAAACTTAAAGTCTACTGGAACAATACACCACAGCAAATGTTTCATTGGACATCAAGACTCTAGACAAATGTCTGTTTGAAGGTTGGAGACAATGATGTTTCTTGAAGGATAGAAAAGTTTTAGACTTGCATTGTCTCTATTTGTTTTACATCACAACGTTTCAACTGGTAAGTGTCTCCAGTCGTCTTTATCAATACGGTATTCAGCTCGAAAGATGCTTTAAGAAGCCACCTGATGAAGACCAAACCAACAAGTCAAAAAGACAGGAAAACCTGTGTCTACCAGATCCCCTGCAAATGTAGCCGATCTTACATTGGTGAGACTCTAAGATCACTTGAAACCAGGGTCAAGGAACACAGAAACAACACGCTTAAAGGAGAAACCAGAAAATCAGGTGCAACTAACCATGCCTGAACACACGGTCATCACATCAAGTGGACAGAAGGTCAAATCCTGCATAAAGAACCACATTAGAGAAAAAGGAAGTTCAAGGAAGCTGCTACCATATACCAAAACCCAGATTGTTTTAGTAAGCCATCATTAGATATAAGAAATATCTGGAAACCTTCGTTAAGTAGATGTAAACTTAAAATACCGCACACGAACTAAACGCATGACTGTACCCATCTCGGTCATGCTCCAGTGCATTTAGCTAGTATAAATAGAGCTGTAGTTACTTTACTTATTTAGTATTCACCTGATGACGACTGGAGATACTTACCAGTTGAAACGTTGTGATGTAAAACAACTAAAGACAATGCAAGTCCAAAACTCTTCTATCGTTCGCCCTAGACTAACTTGACAGTTACTTCAAATGAATATACAGGGTGCGCCAAACTCAGTGGCCTATTAGAAATATTTAGAAAACGACAAAAGATATGTTTTTGAAAATTTGAGTGTATTCATTAGAGCTAGTGTTCTAGCGTTTAAAAATATTTTGAAAGGGGCGGTGTTGCCAGATCATCTTGAAACTCCTAGCAACTTTGGAATTTTAAATGAGACATCCTGTATATTATTTTACTTTTTGTTTCTGCTTAATAACACAAACATTTTTTGTATATAATAATCTATGCCTATCTCTTATGGTTTATGAGGTATTAATTAATTAGTCATTTTTTGGGGCCAAAACATGCTAACCAGAAAATTAAATATTTTTGTGATTAAGGCACCTAGAAAGTTAAAATTTTTACAGACGGTTCTTATAGCATGGCCATTGAGGAATTTTGATGATATATGAAAATATTTTTACACAGAGCTTCACAAAAAAACGTAATCTTCGTAATATAAATAAATGCAAAATTCTCAACTTTTTTAAATGGAACACCCTGTATTTTATTTTTTTAACAAAATCTAGTTTATATTTCCTACCAATAAGTATAACATATTCCTATACCTATCTCTAACCAATTCGAACTTACAAGGGGTTTAAAAAAATTAATAACTTAATAAAAAGGTTTAAACACATTTAATAGTAGGCTTTGGCAGAATTTGTTCGGAAACAAATGAAAAAGAAAAAATGTCAACTTAATTGGTTTTGTCTATAATCTGTGTTTTTAAATTATTGACTAAAAAGGCCAATATTTCTTACTCAAACGCAGAAATTTTGAATTTACTTTTTATACATGGAGAGTGTAATAAAATTGTATCAAGAACATGTATACGATTTAATGAATGGTATCCCAATTCATCTCCAATGACAGCAAAAAAAGTTTAGAAAAATAGAACGAAATATGTTGCAGTATAATAATGTGAATGTGTGACTTATAAATCCATAGAACCGAGATGTCGGTTGACATTTTTTCTCTTTCATTTGTTTCCGAACAAATTCTGCCAAAGCCTACTATTAAATGTGTTTAAACCTTTTTATTAAGTTATTAATTTTTTTAAACCCCTTGTAAGTTCGAATTGGTTAGAGATAGGTATAGGAACATGTTATACTTATTGGTAGGAAATATAAACTAGATTTTGTTAAAAAAATAAAATACAGGGTGTTCCATTTAAAAAAGTTGAGAATTTTGCATTTATTTATATTACGAATTGTGACGCTTTGTGTAAAAATATTTTCATATATCATCAAAATTCCTAGATGGCCAAGCTATAAGAACCGTCTGTAAAAATTTTAACTTTTTAGGTGCCTTAATCACAAAAATATTTGATTTTCTGGTTAGCATGTTTTGGCCCCAAAAAATGACTAATTAATTAATATCTCAAAAACTATAAGAGATAGGCATAGATTATTATATACAAAAAATGTTTGTGTTATTAAGCAGAAACAAAAAGTAAAATAATATACAGGGTGTCTCATTTAAAATTCCAAAGTTGCTAGGAGTTTCAAGATGATCTGGCAACACCGCCCCTTTCAAAATATTTTTAAACGCTAGAACACTAGCTTTTAGGAACACACTCAAATTTTCAAAAACATATCTTTTGTCGTTTTCTAAATATTTCTAATAGGCCACTGAGGTTGGCGCACCCTGTAGAAATCAGCTAATAATCACTACAGAAATTCTGTCGGGATACATGGCTGTCAAGAATCATAAACTGTACAATGGAGACCTTAACTGCAGATAATACGGACAAGTCAGGGAACAGTACAGCACATTTAAAGGTTGGAGACAATGACGTTTCTTGAACGGCAGTAGAGTTTTGGACTTGCACTGTCTTTATTTGTTTTGAATCACTACGTTTCAACTGTCTTCAGGTGAATACTGCAGTATTCACCTGAAGCATTGCGAGTCACTAGATCATAAGAGATAACCAAAACTGGAACCAGAAGATATATGGACCCTCTTTCCAGTTGACCTACATAAACTATAAGTATTACGACTAATAAAATTATCACATTGGATCGTTTCCCTTCCTTTAATTTCTCCACTATATACCTTAAATAATATATTATAAAAACTTATATTCAAAATGTATTTGCTCCTAATATGGTACGTGAAATTTAAATAGTAGACTGTAACAAGTAATCATTTTTTTTTAAATTCAACCCACTAAAGGCACCGGGTATGAGTTAATTTAAAGAAAAATTATTAAATTATGTTGATCAACGAAGTATAAAAGTCTTACAGGACTTAACAACTGTTCATTGTGCTCACCCTGTTTGGTCGTTATACCCACTCCGTGATCCCAGTTCCTTGCACACTTGTGTAGGTCAACTGGGGAGAGGGTAAGGATGTCCTCTGGTTCCAGTTTTGGTTGCCCGAGTATTTGTTGCCTCTTCCGATCTAGTGACTCGCAATGGCAAACCATGTGCTGTACAGGGTACAAATATATTGTGTTTTATGGGATATGCCCCAAGCTACTATGGTGCTCAGGGAAAAATTCTGTCAGTAAATATTATTAACTTTACAGCAATTGGGTCTCACTTGCCCCACCTTACCTTACCTATTTTAAAAGTAAAAATCTAATTAATCTCTTTACCATGTCATATTAAAAACATAAAGCAGAACTTCGTCATTTTAAAAATCTCGAATGCGTTTTCATGAATATTCAGTACGTTCATTATCCTTAAAATAAGTCTAAAAAGAAAAACATTACGGCTTTTTATTGCAGCATGGCGGTCTCTTTAAAAATAAAAAGACTGTGCGAAAAATCTCGCTAAAGCTATTAGTAAACGGATTAGTGCAGCGCGACGTTATGGGACAGGGTTCCCAAAATTTGGCCAAACATTTAAAAAGCAAAAAAATGTTTTTTGCTTAAAAATGAAAAGCCGAAAGGCTCAGAAAATACATTCATTCAGAACCGGCACTCGGAGTACAAAGATGCACAGTACGAGATGCCATAAAGCGATGGATCAGGAGTGAACACATAATCCACTGGAGCAATAGACAGGAATTATACCACAGCAAAAGTTTGATTGGGGATCCAGACCCAAGACTTACGAAACAGTGGCTTCAAATAAAGAGAAACCAGCTGAGATCCATTACAGGAATTCTGACAGGACACATGGCTGTCAAGAACCATCTGCACAGAATGCAACTGTACAATGGAGACCTTGGCTGCGGAGGACAGGAAAACTGTACAGCAAATAGTTTACTATTGCGAGTCACTATATCAAAAGAGGAAACAAATATTCGGGCAACCAAAACTGGAACCAGAGGACATCCTTACCCTCTCCCCAGTTGACCTACACAAACTAGTGCAAGGAACTTTGATCAAGGAGTGCATGGGTGTAAGAGCCAAACAGTATGAGCACAATGGGCCACACCTGGCCTAAGTGCATCCGGCGCACGGACGGGCCCTCGAAAAAAAAATAGTAATCTCATTAGTAATTAGAAGCATAAGGTAGGTGAGGATAAGTCCCACCGGGCTCAAAAAACAAATTAGGTAATTTTGAGCTGTTCTTTCGTTGCAGGAAAATTAATTTTTTTTTGTTTCTCAAGGTGAATATCAGTACGATTATTATTCTTAAAATAAGTCCAAGAAGAACAACATTACGGCTTTTTATTGCAACATGGCGGTATCTTCAAAATAAAACGACTGTGCGAAAAATCTGGTTTTAATAAACGGATTAGTGCAACGCGCCATTATGGGACATTGTTCCCAAACTTTAGACAAACATTTAAAAAACATCGAAAATGGTAATTTCAGTAGCGATGACAAGTCAGGCGGTGCCACCAAGCTCAAAAACAAATTAGTTACTTTTGAGTTGTTCTTTCGTTATAGGAAACATATTTTTTTACTTTCTAAAAGTCAACATTCTTAACAAAAGTCTAAAAAAAACAAATAAACTATAAACGAATTCAATTTTTTAACATTGTCGGAAAGTTCTGAGTAGTGTACTCTTGTTATAATTTACTGTTTGTTTAGCAAAGTGCCTTTAGCTGTTTTAGTTTCATCATTCTCTCGCTTAGTTTAAAATTCAGTGGCGCTCTAATCAATATTGTTTATGACTGACTTCCTTAACCGTTTTTTGATGAACAAGGTGTTATGGAATTGACGCATTTGATCTAAACCCGTAAATACTGATATGAAAATACGATGCAGAAATAGTAGTTTGTACAACAAGAGTGGATATGATGTCCATATCGTACGAGGAAGTAAATTGAGCACGACGCCGTAGGCGGAGTGCTCAAACTTCCGAGCTCAATATGGACAATCCACTTGAGTTGTACACAATATAAAAAGTTAATCACTTTTTTGAAACGTCAAAACGACAAATATGGACCTAAAAAATCAAAAGTTTTGATCATGGAAAACGTCACGAAGTTTTTGAAGTAAGCTCCAGACGACACGTTTCTGTTAATGAAAGTGGTATTAATTTTTGGGCTGAATGGCGCATGTCGGCGTGCAGAACTATACAGTTTAACATCTGAAGATATAGAGGAATCAGGAATAATGCTAATAGTAACGTTACATGATACCAAAACAAAGAAAATACGTGTATTCACCGTAGCATCAGACGACAATGGGTATAAAATTTACCACAAGTACTTACTGTTAAGTTCCAAAACAGTAAGGCGCAATCGATTTTTCCTGTTTTATCGTCATGGCAAATGTACAGTACAGCAACACTTTCGCAAAAATCCCGCAAAAAATTGCGAAATATCTAAAACTTCCTGATGCTTCAAGCTACACCGGTCATTATTTGAGAAGAACATCTGCGACTCTTCTTGCTGACAATTCAGGATCTCAAACGGCATGGGGATGGCGGTCCACAAGCATAGCTGAAGGATCCGTAGAAGAAAGCATTGAAAATAAAATGAAAAATTCTCAATGGGTATTCAAAAATGTCCAACTGGGACTTAGAAGTCCCCATAGTAATAATTGTAGTGAATGAAAAAAATGTTCAGCAACAATATTTTAATACGGCGAGGTCAGCAGTTGCAACATTTTCTAACTTAAATAATTGTTTTTTTAATATTTATTGTAATAAGATTTAAAATAAACGAATTTCTTTCTTGTTTTGAATGACATTGACGTTTAATGCAGTAATGGTTGCTATGCTGTAAAGTGACCCATAACTGTACGATTTTGAGGTCATTTATCTAGTGCATTACTGCGAAAAAATATTTTAGTAGTAGTACTTTGCGCACGCATTTTTGTGTGCAAAGTTACACTTTTCCGCACTAGTGCGGATAAGACTTTTATCCGCACTGGGTGCGGAAAAGTAAAACTATTCAAAAATCTCCTTGGTAGGGAATATTTATATTTATTTTAGTAGCTGTAAACTATTTTATGGCAATGTGAGAAGCCGTTGCAAGAGTATTCTCTTTTATCTTTTAATCGTAATTCCCGATATTTGTATTTCAGCTTAAAACGAAAAAAACTGTATTTTTTAAGTACCTCGTATAGTGATAAATGATTATAATATTGCCAAGCAACAATAAATGTACATGTCGATTTTGACACATGATGTCAGATTTTTCCTCAGTTTCTATGTCCACAAGAATCTACAAACACCGACACTTTTATTTTTATCAAATCATAAAAAGGCTTAAACACTGTTATAGTTATTTTCCTAACAAGTGCGCAAAGTGATACTTTTCCGCACGCAAGTACAGTTGGACGAACGACGCGAAGCGGAGTTCGGATAAGTTCTTGCGTGCGGAAAAGCACTTTGCGCACTTGTTAGGAACAACATTTTTCCTACGAGCTTCATATCAGATAACAACAAAAATAAAAATATGATAATTTATTTAACAGTGTTTAAGCCTTTTTATGATTTGATAAAAATAAAAGTGTCGGTGTTTGTAGATTCTTGTGGACATAGAAACTGAGGAAAAATCTGACATCATGTGTCAAAATCGACATGTACATTTATTGTTGCTTGGCAATATTATAATCATTTATCACTATACGAGGTACTTAAAAAATACAGTTTTTTTCGTTTTAAGCTGAAATACAAATATCGGGAATTACGATTAAAAGATAAAAGAGAATACTCTTGCAACGGCTTCTCACATTGCCATAAAATAGTTTACAGCTACTAAAATAAATATAAATATTCCCTACCAAGGAGATTTTTGAATAGTTTTACTTTTCCGCACCCAGTGCGGATAAAAGTCTTATCCGCACTAGTGCGGAAAAGTGTAACTTTGCACACAAAAATGCGTGCGCAAAGTACTACTTTGCGCACGCTCGTAGGAAAAATAAATTATCATATTTTTATTTTTGTTGTTATCTGATATGAAGCTCGTAGGAAAAATGTTGTTCCTAACAAGTGCGCAAAGTGCTTTTCCGCACGCAAGAACTTATCCGAACTCCGCTTCGCGTCGTTCGTCCAACTGTACTTGCGTGCGGAAAAGTATCACTTTGCGCACTTGTTAGGAAAATAACTATTTCGTGAAAGCGTTTCGAAATAGACATATTTCGATATTGATTAGAATTTCGAAATGACACTCTTTTAGGCACTAGTGTCTAAATGTGGCAGTTTTAGGCACTAGTGCCTAAAAGTAAAAATAAAATATTAAAATCAATGAAAATTATCTATTTATTATATATTATGTTAAATGTACAATTATGTAAACTGTTAAACTGAATTCTAGAGGCATCTAGCTTCTCTTCTGTAAGAGCAATGCAATTATTAGTAGTCGGAATGCATAAACTGCTAGTACTGACAATGCTAACTTCTGCTTCTGAGTGAACTTCTTTTATTTTTTGTATTTGGCGTATCTTTCTGCCCTATGATTCTTTTTGCTATTTCGTTTTTCTGTTCAATGGAATTTTCTATATAACCCTCGGCAACTGAGCTTGATCGCCAACCTCCAAGACGCTTTCAAAGTGTTATGTCCGCTCCAGAATCTGCCAATATTGTTGCAGAGCTGCGCCGGAAGCAATGGCCAGTGTATTCATTGGTGTTGGGGAGTCCAAGGAATTCTGCTATTTTTTTGGCATACCTCCAATTGTATTAATTCCAACTGGCAGAGTACAGCATTTACCACTTCGATATGTCAAGAAAAATCGCTGATGTGTCGTATTCAGTGGACGAAGTTTTGCGTACTTACGAAATAGATCTAAAAAATTGATGCCATCTACAGGGTGGCCCATTTGTCTGACAAAGTAATATACCGTCTCCACTATTAAAGATATCAAAAAAAAGTTTTTATAAAAGTTGTGAGGTATGAAAAAATATATGTTCTAAAATTATTTTTGAACATACAGGATGGTCCAAAAAAGTAGGACAATAAAAAGATACATTTTTTAAAATGGAACACCCTATATATTTTAGCATTTTTTGTTTCCTTATAAAATTGTCCATATGACGCCATATTTAGTTTTTTAATTTTTTGCAACGTTGCCAAACAAAATGCAAAATTCTCAAAATTTTGGAAAAAACATGATAGTAAAAAATTACCTGTATTTCTCACTAAGAGTATCGAAAATCGAAAATTTCTTGTAAGCTCTTAAGTTTAGGGATAGATAAACTGTCTTAAATCTTTAAGTACCAAAAATTTTGTACAGGGTGTTTTCTGTTGACATTCAAATATACAAAATTTTAAAATACAATAACTCTGTTTTTTCAAATGAAACACCCTATTTTTATTAGGCTCGTCTGATAGATATTGTAAGTATCTTTTATTATTGTTAGGTCATACCTATACTTAAATTTACTAGTTTTGGCAATATTTCGATTTTTATTTAAATTTTGGTGAAAAAAACTATAGTTTTTATTTTTCTAGTAAGCCATGGCTAGCAAAGTCAAAACAAATGTAATTGAATATAATGTTATATTTATAATTATTATATTTATATTTATAATGTTTGTAAACTTATTTTCAATATCCAGTTGCGTAATGAAAACAAAATTTTATTAAATTAAATAAATACGTAACTAACTATGGTTATCAATTTATTTTAATATGGGATAATATTTAATTACATTTGTTTTTAGTTTGCTGGTCATGGCTTACTAGAAAAATAAAAATTATAGTTTTTTTCACCAAAATTTAAATAAAAATCGAAATATTGCCAAAACTAGTAAATTTAGGTATAGGTATGACTTAACAATAATAAAATATACTTACAATATCTATCAGACGAGCCTAATAAAAATAGGGTGTTTCATTTGAAAAAACAGAGTTATTGTATTTTAAAATTTTGTATATTTGAATGTCAACAGAAAACACCCTGTACAAAATTTTCGGTACTTAAAGATTTAAGACAGTTTATCTATCCCTAAACTTAAGAGCTTATAAGAAATTTTCGATTTTCGATACTCTTAGTGAGAAATACAGGTAATTTTTTACTATCATGTTTTTTCCAAAATTTTAAGAATTTTGCACTTTGTTTGGCAACGTTGCAAAAAATTAAAAAACTAAATATGGCGTCATATGGACAATTTTGTAAGGAAACAAAAAATGCTAAAATATATAGGGTGTTCCATTTTAAAAAATGTATCTTTTTATTGTCCTACTTTTTTGGACCATCCTGTATGTTCAAAAATAATTTTAGAACATATATTTTTTTATACCTCACAACTTTTATAAAAACTTTTTTTTGATATCTTTAATAGTAGAGACGGTATATTACTTTGTCAGACAAATGGGCCACCCTGTATTGATCTATCAGTAATCGTAAACATTCTTGGAACATGAGTTTTTGTGTTCGGAATTTTGACACTGATAAACGACTGACAATTTTTGACAAAAATGTGATTTCTTGCCTCCTACATGCTCCAAATACTCCAACGACTAAAACAACTTTGGCTAACAGGAATTCTTTATCTTTAGCTTGTTTTATGAAGCGTTCTATTTTCAGTTTTGTAAATGTTTTTGATTTCTTTGGCTGATATCCGGTAGCTTTCCTAATGCAATAAGGTTTGTAAATTTGCAAATATCTACGTTTTTGTTCAGGTAAATTATGGTGCGGAGCATCGAATATTTGCTCCACAAAGTTGATGGCCTTAAGGTGGTGGATAGCTTGAGGAAATAGGCTAGTAATACCTTTTCTGTAAAGTTCTCAATATGTTTTTCTTTGGCCCAGGTTTCAAAGTTGTCGTAGGTTTTTTCGTATAAATGTTTCAATTTTTTTTGGTACTAATGTGGATAGCGCAGCTTCAGCAGCTTGTTCAATTTCCAAAGACTCGTCAATATAACTCATTTGAAGTAATTTTTTTCGAAAAACTTTGCGGGAAAAAAAGCAAAACGCGACGTTCGAATTTGACAACACACTTGACATTAAATAATGCATAAACAATGCCATAGAAACAGATTGCCTGCCTACTTTTCAAAATGTTTAAAAATACTAATAAAAGCTTAAATTATCAAACTCTCCGCTTTCACAAAAAATCTTGTATATAATTCGTTTAGAAACGATGTCTTTTAGCCACTAGACGTGTTGTCCAACTTGGCTTTGCCATGTTGGACAATTTTCACGTCGCGTGCCTAAAAGACAGTCAATTCATAAGCGAAAAAATTCTCCATTTGTCTTTTTGCCGCCTCTACTAGAAAAGTTCATTGCACTGACTGATTTAATGCAATTTAAACTAGAATATTGAAATCTGATAAGTCGAATTTCGCTGTATTTTTATATTATGTTTTTACCACCTGAAAAGCAAGACGCAAGTAGATATTTTGTGTTCATACAAAAAAATCTGCAGCTAAAAAAAATATTCCTTACAGACGTTAAGTCTAAAACCACTGTTCACTACTAAATAGGATTAAGCTGTAAAAAGGCCTCGTCCAGAGATTAAATGAATTAAGCCATTGTATATTTTTATTTCAGCCCCTTCTTCATTTTACTTTGCACTGAATACTGCTGTAATAAATTTTTAAATTAAATCTGGCCATTCCGTATTTATGGTGGCATGGATGGTAACAATTTTATTTGCCTTTCTTTAGTCAGTTTGGACATTTTAAAAAATAAATTATTTGTTAATAGACAAACTTATATAATCTATTTCAGAAAGGTGTAGAGTAATAAGAGCTCATTAGGTATGCAAACTGACTACAGAGTGACCCAACTAATATTAAAGCCACTTTCATAATTTGGCATTGATTTCATTGCAAAATTCTTTATTTTCATCAAGTGCAGGTGGTACCACCCGGGTTTGGATCAATTTATGGGTTTTGCCTATTGTTATCCATTCACAAACATTGAAAATGGTGTGACAAAGGCGTGCATTATGTCCATAGTATTAGTTAGACTTATTTTTTATTAAACATAAAAAAAATAAAAAATACAATATACAGAAATTAAATTACAAAAAATCACAATATTCTTCGTTATCTCAGGAACTATCATCTCGTCTTGACGTTATAATTAACGGGTCGACGGTCCGATCAATCAGGTGGTCAAGATACCACATTTTCTCCTCTTTTTCAAGGACATGATGGACTGCTTTTCGCCAGTTCTTTGGTGTCACTTCCTTAATGGCTTGATCAAATAGTAGCTTAACGTCTTTCATTTTGAATGTCGTGTTGTATCTTGCTACAAATCCTTTTACTTGCGCCCATGTAAGTTCTATAGGATTTAGTTTGCAATGACATGGTTGTGTGCGCAGCACAGTTACACTATGTTTTTCAGCTATATCTTCCACGACATATTTCATAAAACGATGTTTGTGTAAATTTGCTATAGCGAATAGTTCCTTGTTTATCAAATTATCTTTTTTTTCTTTGGTTAGTTATCATAAATAATTTAAAGCACACAATTTACCTGCGCCTATGGCCGACACAGAAATTAAGTCGAACTGGACGGAATTTTCCATTTTATTACTTAAAATCTGAAATAGACTATAGAAAAGTAGAAAATAATCTACAGACATGAAAATTTACATCCTTATTATAATACAATATACACAAAAATGTAAGCGTTACCCCTAATATAATACGGAATGCAATCAGGCAGAGCGGTCATTTTTCTAGAACTTGATTATTCCTCATCAGGGCCGTGTATACAATATAAACAAAGAACCAAACGGCACAGGCGATATTGATACACGATCATGAGAGAGAAAGATAGCACAAGGTGCGAGAGTGCGGTGCTTCATTACGATGGTCGATGGTTGATGAAATTGATATTCCTCCAGATTTAATATTTCAGGTAAAGGTTTTCATTTTAATTAAAGTACACAGGGACGCCAGAATAATGAGTTCCCTTTTTAGGATTTTAGCCATAACCTTAAAGCAAAAAGTATTTTAATATTAACTTGAAGAAGTAGTCCAAACTAAAACTAAAGACTAAAATGTTATTCAAGCCCAAAATGTTCCATTACTTTGGCTACACTTACTCTTAACTTCATTATGAGGTAAGGTTTTTCTATTTTTGTTCAATAAATGTGACCTAAAAGTTATCTCTTTTTCAGGCTTACATTTTTATTTAAGAACTTTTTCAAATATAGTTTTTCTTCCTCAAACTTCTTTTCCAAAGTTTTCATAATGATTTTTCTTAAAAATTGTCCAATTTTACATCCTGTTCTATATAATCGAACTTTAACTTTTTCTGCTGAACCCTTCGTTCTACATTTGAACTCTTATGTGCCCTAAGCCATAAACCCATAATTTTTTCTCTCTTTTTCATAATGCAAGTCACATTATAATTTTTCTTTTTATTTGTTCTCCTGAAGATGAATGCTTCTGCATTCGAAACATGTAAAGAATTTTTCAACCCATAAAATTTTTTTTTCTTTAATATAAAAGTGGAGGAAGACTTTGTGTTCTTATTCCTTTCCTTCTATTTTAATATTGTTATATTATTTTGCCAACTCAGATTTAATTGACACTGCACGTCTCTGTCCCGAATACATAACAAACTCCCAATATTTAAAAAAATCAATCACTTCGAACTTTTTCAAAGTGTTTCGGAACTAGTCCGATAAATTTATGGCTTCTCCGTAAAACTTTGTCCTATGCGTTTCGGCACTTTTTAAAAGATTTATTGGTCGGATGGCCGCACATTTTGTATTTGTCCAGTCTATCCATGAAAAATCAACGATAGAAACGAGAGTGTCGTTTGTCAGCGGGGCTTTTAGAAAATTACGTAGTTTGTGTTTGTCCAATAAAATAAATATCAGCACCTGGCTGCGAGGTCCATATTGTGGGCCGTGGGTTTTGTAAAAGGAGGCGAATTTTAACAATAAAATACAGGGGTTCCAATTTGAAATAAGAAAAATAAATTGCTTTAAAGTTTGCAAAGTTTGACACTAAACTTTGGACACCCTTTACAATTCGTATTAATCAAACTTGGTTAACGAGGCTGTTCGACTTTATTTATTAATTACCTTTGTATAATTTTAATATCAAGGTATTATTTTTATTCTTTAATAAATTTTTAAAACCAGTGGTGCAAAACTGATTTTTATTTTTTTTTTCGCCTATAATACTGAACCGATTTCATTAAAATTTTAGGGGTATAAAAGCAACTATAAGAGGCATCCAAATAAGTAGGAATATATATATCTATATATACACACAGTGGATGGAAAGTTCTTGTGTATAAACACCTAATTTGAAATTCAGAAAAAAGTATTTCCTCGAGCCGGATTCGAACCGACAACCTCCGTATATCCGGTACAGAGCGCTAACCAATTGCGCCATCAAGGAAGTAGGTTCACAACGGCAAATCGGGAAACACTTTCGTCCGAAAATTTCAAATGTTTACTGAGATACGCACAGTGATAGATATTGTAAATCATTTTTACCCTTTTTAAACAACAACATTACCGTTTCGGCAACCAGATGCATGCTTTTCAGGCGGCTGATTAATACCTATCGGTTCTTTTTCGTAAGAAAATCAAGTATGTATATATCTTAAGATGGAAAGTTCTTGTGTATAAACACCTAATTTGAAATTCAGAAAAAAGTATTTCCTCGATTCGGATTCTGAATTTCAAATTAGGTGTTTATACACAAGAACTTTCCGTCTTAAGATATATATATAGCATGTAATCTAAAAAATAGATCCTTTTGACGTCACACTTTTTTGGAAAATTTTCCTGAAATGCGCCTTAGGATACAGGTAAAGTTTGCAAAATATCAAAATATTAACTTAATTAATAAGTGAGCTACAGAAGGTGAGGTGCAGGACCCTGTATATACAGGGTGATTCCTAAGTTGATACTTCTTTTTTAGCTGTGTATAGAAGGCATTAAAATAAACAACTTTTTCAAACACCCTTTTTCAAAAAACAATAGCCGAGTTACAGAAGTAAAAAATCTAAGTGCGGGCCTTTTAATCAAAACGTAGCCCTTTACTTTATATTGTTTTTCTCCGTATTTTGTATTGTTAGTCATACATTTTACGGATCGGTCGTCAGCTATTTATTTCGGCAATTCGCTGCGCGTGTATTTTTCTAAAGCTAATTAATTTTAATAAATTGGTGAAAATGGTAAAATTTGAAAACAATGAACTTATTATGGTGCTAATTTATTGTGAGTGTCGTAAAAGTGCGGATGTTTCGTCTCTTCATCCAGAAGTTTTCTTAATGTTATTCAACTGGCAAGTTAGGCGGGACCGTATTTGATTTGTAGTGTAATAAATGACATTCATTTATTACACTACAGTACTTTATTTTTGAGTTTTTTGAAAAAAGGTATTAAAAAATGTTGTTTATTTTAATGCTTTCTATACGCAGTTAAAAAAGAAGTATCAACTTAGGAATCACCCTGTATATTAGCGACCTGAGGGCGTGCGACCCTCCCCTTCTCCTTTATGGCCATCATTTCTTGATATAATACCTCTTTTTTAAATTCCTTATAAGATGGCTAATAGTATTGTTAATGGATCTCTATAATTTCAAACTTTGCTAATTTAAAACACTAATGTTGATCATTTTATATTAATCGCACTTGTACTATTCACCACATAAGTATTTTTTTGTGTTACCTACTTATTAATATTATGTAAGTATTTTTTTATTTTACGTCGAACTATATATCATTCACAAGATCCCATCTCCGCCGTCGTTTGTTTTACGTTACATCAGCACCTACGAAATAGATTTTCTCATTTTATTGAATAAAATTGCTATCGTGGAGTATATTGACTGGGAGGGTATTTCCGAACCCAAACTCAAAATTTAATATTCATGAATCATATTTTTCGTGCGTTATCTTAATAAAGGCTTGTCATACACTTAAATATAATGACTAGTCCAAATAAAAGTATATCATGCACCTAAATATGATTAACCTGCTAAGTGAAGGTGTATCATACACCTAAATATAAAGATGAGGTTAAATAGAAGTATATCATATGCTTAAATGTAATGTCGCTGTTAAATAAAGGTGTATCATACACTTAAATATAATGATACTGTTAAATAAAGATATATTATATACCTAAATATAATAACGCTGTTAAATAAAGGTATGTTCTTAGCTTAGGGTCAATGGTAACGGTCATGGCGAAATAACGATGAAATAACATAATTCCAGATATTATAGAAACTGATCATTGCTGAACCTTTCTATAAAATGATTTATATATTAAAATATTCCTTACTCTACGACCGCTAAAAAATAGCGTAATCATATTACTGCAGATGATAAAGGGATATACAGGGTGTCCCATAACTTATGGGCCATAGAGTAACTGGAGATACTAGACATCAAACTAAGCCGATTAAGTCATATAAGTTTTGTCGGATTGTTACTCGTTCTAGAGATACAGGGTGTTGAAAGTAAAAGTTTATTCTATAAAATAAGCCATAATTTTAAAACGGTCTAATGAATCGAATTGAAAGTTGGCAATATTATATTTTTATGAGCAAGAAATAAGAATTTGTAGAATTTTTAAGTTTGAAACTAGAGGGCGCTAGTTGCTTACACTGGGCTTCATAAATCTAATATTTTTTTTCTTACCTGTGATATTAGGTGTTTTTCAATTATAGATTCTTAAAGAAGGGCATTTTCTGAGTCAAAAAGGTGTACTTGATTGATCTTAATATCTTTAACGGTTTTCGAGATATTTCCCTTTAAACATCCCAAAGCACAAAAAAACATAGTACATAATTAAATTAATATTTTAATTATCAAAAAAAAACATATATGACATAATCGGCTTAGTTTGATGTCTAGTATCTCCAGTTACTGTATGGCCCATAAGTTATGGGACACCCTGTATAATATATTTTTTCAAGCATTATACAGAGTGCTTAATTAAGGATGGGTATCTAGTTCTTCTCGTAATTTAAGATACGATGTGATGAGTGTTTACAGAAATAATATTAAATTTTATCAACATGGCAAATTGCAAATAGAAATACAAAACTCGATTTTACAAGTACTAAATAAAACATTCGCAAAAATAATTAAATTGATAGGCGATATATTAATTACTATTAATCTAAAATGGTCCAAGAATAAACTCCCTGTTTTACTGAAGATTACTATCTTCCCTTCGCACCCATAACCGTAGATTTATATTCCTAGTTATTTTAAATTTTACATATCTGGTGTTGTTGGAAGAGAGTATCATAAATATAAAGGGTAGAAAAACATTACGGATGCGTACACGTTGGAAAATTTAAATCTATTGCCAGTTTGCTAGTGTATTCTTATTTTTATATTATGCGGTAGGTGAAAATGGGGCAAGAATATAGGGAAAAATATGAGGGAATAACATTCTCTACAACTATAATTTTAAAGTTATTTTTATCGAACAAAGCGTCTACAAGCTAAAAAAAGTTAAAGTTCACTGCGCTTCATCTTCAACCAATAAACCGAACACATTGCTCTTGATACTGAACTAAATAAAAATTATTAATGTATATTCTCTTTAAAGAGGCTTGTTTCTTTTTTTTTTTCTTGTAAAGTAAAAAAAATTGGTTGATTAGATTTGTGGTCAACCTATAAGGATGTTTTTCTCCCCCTTGCAAATATATTTGAGCACAAGGAAGGCTATATCTATACAGGGTATTAACACTCATATAATTAATAAAATGCCTAAACGTTTGTGTAATTTTTGTAAAAAAAATTATCCGCCTTGCCTTTAAATTACTTGATTACACGTCTTGGCACTCTATTTCAAAATATTACTGATTTACCAAGTTTACCCTTATGGTTTCAACAGGATGATACTCCCCCGCATTATGCTAAGGGACTACTCTGAAACAAATTTTTCGGGCCGTTGGGTGCCCACTCTATTGACCAATTGGTTGGCCACCCAGCCATATTTTTTTTTTAATTGATTGATCTACTGCAGAATAGTTGGTGGAGGACATTTTCAACATCTTATATAATAGTTTCTTTTCACACTTCGTGGTTTGTTTATTTTATTTTAACAGTTAATATTTCGTAAAACAATTTATAAAATTTTAAATATTTTTGTTATCATAGCCTAGTTCATTTATCAAGTTCAAAAAATTATATTTTTATTAATTTTCGGAAAAATTTGCTAGATTCCAGATTTTTTTTGCTCCTTGAATGATCGAAATTTCTGCTGTACTTGTACGGTTGTTTTGTTGGGTTAACTAAGTAATGCGAATACCAGTCATATTATTCGTTGTAACCATTCCGCTAGTTTCTTGCTATTATACTGCCAAATAAAAAGTACATTCAGATTTGGTTGTATAATAAGAGCTTAAATACGAGTTTTGTAAAGCTCAACCTAAAGTTGAACTTAATTCAAAAAGGCAATTCTGTTTTATAATCAATTTCTAATCACAGGTCTGCACAGGTGGGATTAATAATTAAATTACCATGCTGGAAATGGCTGTCAAAAAAACATCAAACTTTATTTGTTGTTAAAGTTTGGGGTATTTACAATTTGCAGTTAAGGTGGATTTATGGTCGCCGTAACGTAAGACGTAAGACGTAAGCAGTAGTCCGTAAGACGTAAGAATTAAGCCGCAACAAGAAACCCATTTATAGATCAAATTAGTTAAGAAGTAACAGAACACATAGTTAGGTTATAATTTAATGTTTTGCTTTTGGTTAAAAACTCTTGTTTCAAAATAGGAGCTGTTGTGTCTCAAAGTCGGTCTCTTTTACAAAGTTTCGTACGAGAAAATTAAATTTTAAAACTCAAAACAACTGTAAATCAAAAGAAAATGCCTGACAGTTCATTGCGGTTATGTTCGAGTATGACCGATCCCGGCCGAAGCCGTAAGACGTAATGTAAGGAATAAAAATAAACCATTTCCTTACTGCTTACGGTTTGGTCTTAATTCTTACTGCTTAAGTTTTTTGAACTATAAATGAATGTGTTACTAATCATATGTTTATTTTTCTTGCGGCATACGTTACTTCTTACGGCTTACGTTACGGCGACTATAAATCCACCTTTACTTTTTTCATGTATTTTAATACAAAATTATCTGCAAATTTTACTTTCATAGAAGAATATATTATGATATTAGCTTTTGTCAAGGAGTTTAATGGTATTTTGGAAAATCAAAAACAGATAATATTATTAATTAATTAAAGTAGAGAGTTTAGCGTCCGTTAGGTCAATAGAAAGAAAGCTTTTTAGCGGCAGGAGTACAAAGTGGTGCATCTTTCTTTTGCATTAAAATACACAGGGACGCCAAAGGTAATGGGTTCCCTGGGGTACAGGTAGACAATGACAGGCTGTTTCACCCTTATTATTAATCATCAGAAAGCCAAATGTTGGCCACCGTACTTAGTTTATTTATTTCTATATTTACTGATGGCTATCTTTTGCATTGAGTTGATTCCTTCTGATGGCGTTACTGGGTTTTCATCGTATTTTTATTTCTTAAAAACGCCTTGAAAGAACAGGTTCGCTGTACTGTGGGTCGCTTACGGGTTATGACTTTCTGATGAGTTCTAACAAGAACGAAACAGCCTGTCATTGTCTACTTGTGTCCCAGGGAACCCATTACCTTTGGCGTCCCTGTGTATTTTAATGCAAAAGATAGATGCCTGCCGCTAAAAAACTTTCTTTCTGTTATTAATAAAGAAAAAAATAGAACGTTGGAAAAAGATTAATAAAATAAAATTTGAATATGATCAGGTCTTGGTCTGTAGTTTTGGGGCCGTCTTCGAGTATTTTCCATAGCTCCTAATACATCCATAAAATCTTCACTATCATATTGTTCTGTTAAATTCAGAAAGTGTTTAACCTCATCATTCGCATTCATAACTTTAAAATATTATAACCACAAATTTTGAAGTCAGAATATTAAAAACTTACCTGAATAATAAAAGCTCAGTAGAACCGAGTTCAACTTTAGGTCGCACTTTACAAAACTCGTACTTAAGCTCTTATTGTACAACCGGATCTTAATAAAAAATCTTACTATTTCCACATCAACATGAATTCTTGCAGTTCTATTTTGATTTTGTAGTAATAAAGAAAAGGCGACAGAAAAAATTAGTGATATTTATCACTCTCTAAGGAATCTGATAAAGTTCCAGGATAATTTATTGATTTAACTAACCACAATTTATCAGAGATTTTATCTATGCGGGCATTTATTTTAGCCGTTACGTCAGTAAATCTGAGAAACATGGCTTTCTCTTCTGTGTTCTGTCGATGAAAGAAATTATTTCTAAGATTACCGTTACAGTAAACAGTCATAGTTTTTTGTTTACAAAGTAGGCGTTGAAAGAAAAATATAAAAAGTGGTCACTGAGGAAACTATTTAAATTATAATTTACTTTTAATATCTACTTCCCACAATGTGATAAACTTTCTGTAGCTTCCAAAATTTCATTGATAAAACTCGAACTTGGGATACACAAAAATACATATACATAACTTATTCGGCTACCTAGAGCTAATATTAACTTAAAATAAACCAATATACAAAACTTAAATTAAGTTTCAACGGACACATTCGTCGTCTCCTTCGGGTAAACGCTTCACCGCCAGAGCTTATTTCCTTGATTGACAATTTCTCCGACGGTCAATCTCAGTTTGCTCTATCAGACGGTCTCCCGACGATACAGTTTACAAATAGAGCCGGAGGCAAGGTATTGTCGCAATAGAGTAATTGACGTATTGTGGTCAGTGCTTAATACGTTTATATCGTGAATAGAGTGACGTCTTTAGTATTAGAGGCTGGACGTGCAAAATGTACAGGCATACTTAAATCGGAATTTCGAATTGAATATTTACAATTGCCCTGCAAAATTACAAATAGACCGTGGAGTATCACGTATTCCTACTGAAAACACAGGGCCAGCTTCGTAATCTGCAACAAGCCTTAGTACGAACGTTTATATTAGGCGTAAAATAACTTACTTGTGGTCTCATTTTTACATCTTATTGTCATTTTATTTATTTGTTTGCGTATTTACTTACTTACTGTTATAGTTGGTCTACTAACAGGCTACTTAAGAAAACACCTAGGTATGTCGAATATGAATTTACAATGGATACATTGAAAGCAGACATTGCGGCGAAGAGGATGAAACCCGCGAAGAAAATTCAAATTTTCGGTAGCCAATATTTCAGCATATTTCAAAAGTATATTCTAGATGTTCAGAATTTAAACCACGACAAAGTGCCTAAACGACCTAGCAGCAAAAAACAACAGGGTAGAATTCCTATGGGTTCCTGGTCACTCAGAGATAACGGGCAACGAAAAAGCAGATAAATTGGATAGAGCCAGATCTGCTCAAAAACTCAGGGGCCCTTTGCATATAAAAACAGATAACCAAAGTAACATCAGACACAACAACAACACCTATCCCGATAACACAGAAAATACCTGGCCAAACCCAGATGAGGGCCACAATTGGGAAACCCTCAAAAAAACAATCAACTTGAATGTTGCTTTTAACGCGTACCCAGTTAAAAAAGTGGTTTTACCTACTAACAGGCCACTGACACTTAAAAAAACACCTACGTCGAATATGAGTTAACAATTAAATGCAGACTTTGCGGGAGGAGGACGAAACTGACTCACATATTATATACAACTGCGAAAAAACGAAATTTTGCTTTTATTTAGATATCTCCAGAAATACTAGGAATTTCCTTAATTTGTACCAAACATTTGATTGATTGAATACCAAATTGTGCAAGATTGCCACAATTTAAAGATGTTGGTATCTCTTATAGTTTCCAAGATCCCAATGGTCACCCTCGAATTTGAGACATCCTGTACACAATCAACATATCTATGACTCTAAACTTTAATATGTCGCATCGTATTGCGACGGTAGAGTTGTTCGAGCTCCATGTCGGCATATCGCCAGAGAGCCTCTGATTGAACGCATTGAGACCAGAGAAATTGTCAATCAAGAGAATAAGCAGTGATTTACCCTGGAGGCAGGATAGAGTGATATGAGTCCAGATAAAACTGTTAGGGATGTGTATCAGAGTTTATTAGATTTTCAGTGTGCTATTTAAGAAAAGGGCGGTATAGAATTTGGGGAAATTGACCCAATATAATTACGGAATGGGCTTGTGAAATTGTGAATAATTAAATCCTTAATAGGACCACTTACTCCTTTAGGTATAAAATTGCCATGGGCTTTTTCACCAAATTTTCTATGGTTTTAGTTCTTATATTTTTCAATTATTTACTGAGAAATTGAACAAAATACGGCCTCTAATAAAAACACGCGAAACTACTTAGCGACGTCACTACAATTCTAAGCAATGACAGCAGACGATTGCTCAGACATTGGCTGAAATAACTTTCTGACAATCATACTTGCCCGGTTATCTTAATTTTTAATTTACTAATCAGGCACCTTTGATTGTGAGTGCATCATGCCTGTCAATATCATGGATGTCATAGTCAAACTTGATGATGTTTTACTAATTGACTTGTTGACTAGGGCGCGTCCTACTTGTAATCTTTATGTGGTGACCTTATTACCTGTAAGTTTTGACATTTTTTATTATTTTAATTTTATACAACTATTTTTTTATTTCCTACAGTACGCCCTGATGATGGCCGTTTAGGCCGAAACGCGTAGGTGGTAATTTAATATATTTATTTGTAAGAAGGAAAATAGGGCTTTTTGTTCCTAACCCCACTTTATAGTCAAACTTGCTGGTTAGTTAATTCCGGTTAAAATCTTTGTGCAATCCAACAGAAATGACCTGAGAAATCATATATATAAATTGCACCGATTTATTTAATACTGCTTTAAAACTTACCTAGATAAAAATCGTGCGTTTAATTGCTTCAGCTTACCTGAAAAAAGAAAAATTAACATATTAATAAAGATTATAACTTTAAAACATGACTAAAATACCCATTTCATTGGCCTATTAACCCACCAGTAATAGAAATGCTCTTACTAAGTTGTATCATGCGGAAAAATATTTATTTCCCAGTAAAACTTATTATTAGGAGCCACTTTTATAAAATCGATTTGTTCAGTTTAATTCGAAGAAAAAATGTCAAAAATTGTTCTTTTATAATGTGGCATTGGAAGCAAATAACTTGTAATGCTATTACAATATTATTAAGACCAAGTAAATCGCAATTAATTCGAATTTTGCTGTTATTCCCACATTCCAATATGACCATTTTGGACATTTCTTCGATTTAAACTGGACCTCGGTTTAAATCGATGTTATAAAATTGGACCTTAAGCAGTTTATGTTGTTCATACATCAGGTAATTCTTCGTAAAATGGTTACTAACTTCGTTGTACAATATAGTTTTGACAATTGCACCGTTGCACGCACACATCATAGATTATGTGGTAATTGCGGTTTTCTGGTTTGCATCCCAAATACATTCTACTTTGCTATAATATTTTCATCCAGTTAATTGTAAAATCAACAGATTGCGTGTGTTCAATCGCATGTAAAATAAATACAGTATTGACTTCTCATTGGAGAAGACTGAAAAGAGTTAGTGATCTAGGGGGGGGGGGGGGCTGTTGAGCTATCGATGCTGCAACAATAATTTTATAATGGGTAATAATAAATTTAAAATAACACCAATAGGTGGGGGAGCTAATTTAGTATCAGGGGGATCTGACAACCCCCCCCCTCCTCCTAGACTAGGGTCCTACTCGGTCTTTATGTATTGACCTAATTACCTGTAAGTTTTATTATTTTTTATTATTTTTATTTAATACAACTCGTTATTTATTTTTTACAGTATGCCCTGATGATGGCCTTGTAGATCGAATCGCGAAGGTTCTAATTTTAATAAATATATTTTTAAGAAGAAAGATATGACTTTCTGTTTCTAACCCTACATTAAGAATAGTACATTATATACCTAGTAGGAAAAGCTGAAAATTCCCTCACAATCGTAAAGATTGTATGTTGAAGCGAAGCCAAGACTGGCAATACGGAGTCCGGAAACCTGGCTTTTTCTGCAAGCTATACATACCTACTATTTTTTCGAAAATTGAAAATTATTAAAAGGACGTACATTCTTACAACCAACTTGTTCAAATTTTGAAATAAACATTATTAATTTTGTTCACAAATGAAGGATGCCATAAAATATTTGTATTGTAACTATGCATGGAGATAAAGTAATATTGAATTATCAAACTTGACGCATGTTAGTTTACAAGTAGTTGTACCGGGTGATTCAATAAGGAAGATAGCCGGCTATATCTCGGAAACTACTGCGCATAGAAACTCGGGGGAAAAAATGATAACTAAAGTGGCCATGAGAAAATCCTGGAAATAATTTTTAAGTTTCGCATTTTGCCGCAAGAGGGCGTAATTGAAAAGTAAATTTTAAAAAAATTTTTATCTCCGAAAATTCCACATTAAGGTATATCTTTGATAACACCATTAAAAAGCTTGGACAATTATGCATCATTTTGGTCCTATGCTCATTGGCGTACCGACTTTAATAAGAGGGGTGGGAAGCTGTTGAAAGTGTGATCATTTAAATCGCTGTAACTTATAAACGACTTATCCGATTGTGGCAAACTAAAGACTGCTTGGAAGATAAATGTATGCACTTTCACCAATCATATTTAGTTGTCCATAATAGTTCTCAAAAAAAATGCTAAAGGGCGCAATTTGTAATAATAACACATTTTGTGATTTTACTCCGAAAAAATAAATCATACGGTATAATTATGATACCATAATCGAAAAGAAGATTAAATTTGCTAAAAAAAATATTTAAACCGCAGCTCGATATGTCCGTTGGTTTCAGCGTTATCGCCAATAGAATAGTTTTTAAAACTTTAAATGAAGAAGCGGTTATATATTTTTTAGAAAAAAAGTGGGACGCCACTGATATTTTTCCATGTGGATATTATTTCGGATTAGCCTGGTCAATTCTGCATAAAAATGGTCTCTTGCGTTTTTCTCCTCAGGCACACCATTATTAATTAAAATAATTAAATTAAATTAGCTCGACTATTTATTATTATTATTAATATTGATAATGAAAAACTTTGTTTTATAAAAATTGTTGAAAATGACCACCTTCACTTAATAGGAAATATAGACAATCCACTCGAGTTGTACAGTATATTTTTTCTTAGACTCAACTTCCGAAGTTCATACCAAAATTAAAAAAAAAATATTTTAATCAGACATAATAACTTTTCTTTTTAGTTGGCCGTAAACTTGTGAGAAATGGCAATATTTCGGATCGGTTTTCGGATAAGTACATTGTATACCTAGTAGGAAAAGCTAAATATTCTCGGACGACCGTAAAGAGTGCGGTAATGAACTATTAAGGTAGACACGTGTTTCCATTTTCAAGAAGCAGGAAACGAGAAAAGCCATTAATTTTTTGATAGCGCTAAGTAATCTGGTAAAAATCCAGATGTTCATGTTATTTTAAATCTTTATTGCCACTTTAGAAGTGCACATATGGGTTTTTCGGTTTTCCTAGTAATATTTTCTATGCGAAACTTTCTAAAATTATTGTAAGTGAATGGCAAAAATACACAGAAATTATTGCGATGATCATGTTATAAATATTTCATCAATTGAATATGGGGAATACAGAAAATATCTTTGATCTAGCAAGAAAATCGGTGTTTTCGTGTAAATAATAATTTATGATTCTCATTTAAAGTTAAATCAATTTATTGAAATAAATCTACTATAGTCTATTTTAGAAAGATGTAGAGTAATAAAATGAAAAATTCGGCTAAATTTCGGTGTCGGCTATAGGCGCAGGTAAATTTTGTGCATTAAACTATTTATGATAACTAATCAAAGAAAATAAAAAGAAGATGATTTGATAAAGAAGGAACTATTAGCTATAGCAAATTTACACAAACATCGTTTCATGAAATATGCAGTGGAAGATATAGCTGAAAATCATAGTGTAACTGTGCTGCGCACGCAGCCATGTCATTGCGAACTAAATCCTATAGAACTTACATGGGCGCAAGTAAAAGGATTTGTAGCAAGACACAACACGACATTCAATAAAAAGACATTAAGCTACAGTTTGATCAGGCCATTAAGGAAGTGACATCAGGGAACTGGCGAAAAGCAGTCAATCATGTCATTAAACAAGTGGAGAACATGTGGGTTCTTGACCACCTGATCGATCGGACTGGCGACCCGTTAATTATAACGTCAAGAGAAGATAACAGTTTCTCAGATGACGTAGAATATTACGATTTTTTTATAATTTAATTTCTGTATAAAGTATTTTTTGTATTTTGTATTTTTTTATAATTTTTATAATAAAAAATAGGTGTACCTAGTACTATGTACACACTGCACGCCTTTGTCCCGCAATTTTCAGTGTTTGTGAATGGAAAAACAATAGGCAATATCCATAAATTGACCGAAATCCGGTTGGTACTACCTGCACTTGATAAAAATAAAGAATTTTGCAATGATATCAATGAAAAATTATGGGAGTGGCTTAAATATTCGTTGGGTCACTATGTAGTCCGTTTGTATATGTAATGAGCTTTTATTACTCTACACCTTTGTGAAATAGACTATAGTTATAATAATTCTAGAATTTTGAGAAAGTAGTTAAACAGAAATGTAGGTAATAAAAAAATCCAGAGGAAATTGAACAGTCTGACCCTGAATCTACTTTCATTTAGTAATATGAATTTTACAGTTCTGTAAATTGTTTTGTAAGAGCATTAATTACAGCACTAGTGCTGTAATAGATGCCTTTACAGCACTAGTGCTGTAATGGAAAAACCCCGTTTTATTAAAATTTTGCTGTTAAATAAAACCACACTTTTTAGAAGAATGATTTATTATTAACAATTATATCTTGATTTTTCTTGAGTGAGATCATAGTTCTCAACATTAAAGTGAGTCCATAGTGTAGATGTTTTCTGGGAGCGTTGCTTTATGGAAAAATAACCCAAAAGGATTTTCTCAGACCCTCCTTTATTTTGTTAGCTTTGCACCAATCTTCAAACTTCTGATACTCCAACTCATACCGCGCCTTGGATTTTGTCGGAACTAAACTTGAGATCGCTTCGTTTGCCGCTGTTTCTATATCAGAGGGTAAACTTCCATCAGAATCGCTCATTTTGAAAAACGCTTTTTATATTTTTGAATTTGTTTGACAAAGTTTCGACAGTAACCATGCGAAACAGTAACTATGCGAAAGGTAACATAAAAAACTTGATTAGTAAACTTAATAGCAGGGGCATTTTTACAGGTGCATTATTATTTTTAAAAATGCCTTTTGCCAAATATTTTTATTCATAGATGAAAGTAGATAAAACTTTGTACAATATTCTTGTTGTAAATTCATATTACTACACTCGATGTTTTATTAAACTCAACTGACGCCTCGTTTGACAACTTTAACATCTCGTGTTGTAATATGAATCTTTACAACACTTATATCGTAAATAACTATTATTACCTTTCTGAAATAGATTATAAACCTTATTGAAATATAAATATGGATTACACTGGAGCACACTGTTTCGGCGGAACAGCTTTTTTACTTTTTATTTAAGTGAAGGTTTGCTGGCGCAGGAAAACCAGTTTTTTTTTTTTTTTAATTTTTCACTACATAGTCAGTTTAACTTTTGGCGGATTCCAGCGGTTTTAATTATAAAACACTGAGCGCGAAACAGTTAATACCTGAAGCAGGTTTCTTAGAGCAGGTATTTGGTGAAACTAAAACAGGTTTAACATGTTTTAAAAAAAACTGTTCCCGCCATTGCTACTCATTTTTCAGCAAGAGTAGACATTTTTTTAATAAGAAAAGCATACAAGATTAAAACTGTCTAAAAACAAAGAGAAAGCTTGTCTTTTGTTCTCAATAAAAACGCCGAAAGAAAACGACAAGTCTTCTTCGGTTTTACAATCTTAATTGGCAAATATTTATGAAAATTGGACTGAAAGGGGACTTGAATTAAAAAAGAGTGCCCTTGGGGATAATTAATTAAATCCTGTTGTTTTTTATTAAAAGTTTTGAAAAAAAGGTTTTTGTTCTTTCGGGCAAGAAAATATGTAAAATAATAAAGATATTGCTCTTATTTCATTGGATCCATCTCTAGACACGTTTTTCCATATCATGGCTTATTAGAAGAGCTAGGATGCGACGAAAAAAAGAAATAGTTCTCGACGGCTTTTGTAAAATTAATTAGCAAGATGTTGTATGTATTTACTATTGCCTTGCATACTATTTAATTGCATGTATTTATTATTACTCCCTACTGTCATTGTTAAACATTCTTAAACCATAACACAGCACCTCTAACAAACTTATAGAAATATTTAAAAATGTTAAAAGGAAATCACATGTAAAGATATTTATCACATTTAGTTCCAACCCGCAGGTATCGATTTAATGCAGTGGCGGCTCATCAGGTGAAGTAGGTGAAGGGGCTCTTCACCAAAAAAATAAATAAAACCAGGAGGAAATTTTTCGACAATATTAAATATTATTGTATTACAACAGCTACCATTTTAGCCCTTAAAAAATAATTATGTTCGAATTAATAATATTAATTTAATCCGAATGTAGCTATGCATAATATACACGACAATAATTAGGCCAGTACTGACATACGCCGCCCTAGTTTGGTGCAGTATGGCGGACTGGCAATACAACAGACTACAAAAACTACAAAACATAATAATCAGACAAATACTATCAGAAAGAAGACAAACACCACTGAGACACCTACACCAAGCGACGAACATGCAATACATTAAAGACTACGTATTCGACATTTCCCAACATTTTTACGAAACGCAACCACAGAACACATTACTAACAAGGGACCTAATGAGAATAAGACTCCAGGACGACCCTCTTCATAGACCTATTTTATTACAGACTTCCAATTTATTTGCAAAATAGGCCAAATTAAACACTAAAACAAGTTATGTAACAAATTAAAATAAAGCATAATTTTAACAAGTACAAGGTCATAATGATACCAAATCCATAGATAAAACCTAAAACTTAACATAAACGTAACATAGATACTAATAAGGGCAACGCCCATTTTTAAACGAAATGCAAATAATTTGGAACACGAACTGACGGACAAGACAGTAGCCCCATTTTCTATACCACGGGGATAAGTCTCTCCCACTCCCAACCTCGATAATTTCTAACTTTTAGTTCAAGTCATAAGACAAAAACTTCGTTACGCACGTTTTTTCGAACCGTTTTTCCAGTGAAACAAGCTTAAAATTTTTACCATAAAAGTAACCATTAAATACCAAATAAATTTAAGCATAAGCAAAATTGAATTCTTTCATGGCGGTAAAAGATTGCTGGAACTGGCCAAATAAAATGCGATTAAAAACAGGACCATCTTTTACCAGGGTTAAGACAAACCCAAGCCTCGTTGCTGTGTCCTGGTTAGTGCGACTAACCAGCAGTACTTAGTTTTAGATATTATGTTATGTAATTACAATGATATTAGTTAGTAAGGAAACCTGAAATGTAAAATACTATTAAGACAATAAAGAATATTAAATATTCTTAACTTAACTTTTAAAATTTTAAAATTTTTAAAAGTAAGTAAAAGTATGCATAATAGGGCCACGGTTAACTCCGATGGACAATAATTATAAACACTCGTGCATTTTGGCGCGCCCCAGCCGACCGTGTCCGTTAGCTTAAAGCAAGTGAAAGTGAAGACCCGACGCCCAACATGGCTTTGATATTCACTGTTGCTATGGTTAGGTGACGTCAGTCACGCAAACAGCATGGAACTATTTGCATTATGATGAAGGGATCAGTCGTATGCACCATTGTTTTAGCATTGGTTCGCCTTACCTTAAGATATTTATTTTGAGGCTTCGCGAAACTTACGGTTATAGATATCGTTTTTACGTGATTTACTGTGTGATTAAAAAGTTTGGTTTTTATTTTTCAGTTAATTAAGTAGTGCAAGTACGTACCTACTGAGTTGTGTGTTTTAAAAATGAACCCAATTAATGACATAGTTTATAATTTGTTGGAAACTCCATCCAGTCGTTGGACAGATGAGGATAAGAAAGACGTTTTGTTACACGGGTTTTAAGTCAATATTTGTTTAAGTACCCACACTATTCCTAAGCTCTTCGCCACTTTTTAAGACCACAAGCCGCCACTGATTTAATGTTTTTTTATTTTGTTATCGTCAGTTTTAGCTGGTACGCCTGTGTCTAACAACAGCAATAGATATCGCTCAATGCAACATCTTGCTTTGATTTCACAAATGAGTAAATATTTTATTGATTTGTTATTTCTGATTGAATACTCTTTTCCGTTTCATCTAAAATATTACTTCGGTGTAACGTTTATTTACATTTATTTTGCTAGAACTAAGTTAATTAAATACTTTTAATTCGAAAACCGTTTATATAACTTATTTGCCATTTTACACCTTAATAATCACTGACGTGAAGTTAGCGACCAAAACTTGGCGGCCGAACTCCCGAAAATTGCCGAATGGACAGTGGTGTCAGAATATTTTCCAGAGAAAAAATTTAAATGTCTACAAAATTCTTACAAGGTCTTTAGACCTACAGTGACCGTCTTAAATCATTTTAGTTACTTTAACAAACAATTTACCTCCAGTGGCGTGTCTTTAGTTCAAATTCCACTTCAAATTCCACCATATTTTGGCTGCTAAGTCATTTTCGTCAATTTCTCGAAAACCAAAAGCGATAATAGGATACTTAAGGGTCAACTAGTACTACAGTTAACACTATCAAACTTTTCTCGCAAGACCGTTTCAAATGTGTACCTGTTATCATTCATAGCAAAGAAAGTAATTTGTCAAATTTTTGATATCTGCTATATTTTAAGAAATACCGATTTTTTTGGAAAACCTTGCTTTATTTCAACTTATTGGTAGCTAGATCTCACTGTGCGTTGTATCGTGCAAACTTTGCGAGTGATTATTATACCTTATGAAAAGCTTGATTATGTTCATAACAATAGTTGTACCTAAATGTTATGATGTACAGTGGCGTACTTATAAACACCTATATGTCTATGGTTTATGAGATCTCACAATTTTTCACAATTGTTTTATATTGAAAAGTAGTCGCCCCTAGATTAGGTGAATTTTTTCTTATTTTTTAGTGTTTCATATCGCACTACAGGTATATTATACACTGTGTTTACAAAATTTTAACAAAGATAATTTTTTTAATTTAATTTTTGGAAATTTATTAATTTCTAACTTTCTAGCACTATACCTACTCATAAACCATAGAGATAGCGTTGCCAGGCATCCGGATAAAGCCGGATATAGTTAGGTTTTTTAATTGCGTGTCCGGCCAAAATAAACGGTGTCCGGCTTTTGTTAGGCTTTTTCCTTGATAGGTCAGCAATGGACAAAAGAACGCAACAGATTACATGTTGACACTGTTGCCAAAATGTTGGTTGTAGAATTTAATTTAAAACATTTGACATGTAAGGATTTTTACAACTACATTTTGAAAGAAACTGAGCTTTTAAAGCAGGTTTCGGCAAACCAAAAATATGAATAATTATTTTTATTGTATAACCCAAAAAGAAGAATTTTTGTTTTGTTTTATTGTTTAACTTAAAAGAAGAAGTTTTGTTTTATTGTTTAACTTTAAGAAAAGAATTTTTGTTTTGTTTCATTAACTTAAAGAAAAGAAGTTTTTTATTATTATTTTTAGGTAAAAAAGTCTTATTTGTGCCTTTCATTAGTAGATATTTAAGAAAAATTTAAATATTTTGATAAATGTTTAAGTATCTAGAATTTAATTTTGACTGATTAATAATAAAGTTCCTACCTAAGATTGATTTGGCATTGGATTTTATTTATTATTTAACAATATTTATGATAATAATCAAAAAAGCTTGATTTTACATACAATTTTTTTGTCGTACCTATTAATAATGAGACAAAATCCTCAATAATGTAGGATGTCCGGCCTTTCTACCCAAATGTCCGGCCAAACTGGCTGGTCTGTCCTGCTATTAGGTTTGGTGACCTGGCAACCCTACATAGACATATAAGTGTTTATAAGTACGCCACTGTACATCATAACATTTAGGTACAACTATTATTACTGAACATAATCAAGCTTTTCATAAGGTATAATAATCACTCATAAAGTTTGCACGATACAACGCACAGTGTGATCTAGCTACCAATAAGTTAACATAAAGCAAGGTTTTCCAAAAAAATCGGTATCCCTTAAAACATAGCAGATATCAAAAATTTGACAAATTACTTTCTTTGCTATGAACCAGTGATTCAATTGACGTAGAGTGATAAAATTTAAAAATATTCTTGTGAAAGTTACACGCCATTAAAATTGGAGCAAAAATCATCGTCGTCTTTAACATCCTGTATATAAAATTTTCTGACAGTTAAAGAAAATCCAACATTGGCAATTGTTTCCCAAGGGATGAATCTGTGAACCATTCAAAACCGTGGGTCGATATCATCTCGGGTTCAGAAAATATTAACGGTTAAATTTGGGCGAAATTTTTCTTGCTCGAAAACAATTGTCCAGCAGTTTATATAGGGACATGTTTTATATCGAGAACGTTTAGTATTTTTTGAAACTACGACAAAATTGGAAGATTGGCACCAATGCATTTTAAAAGCGCGGACGGATGGCTGACAAAGGCTCAGGTTGCAAGTCACGTGTATTTGTTCTCTTTCTAGCTTACTGCCTACCGGCTCTCTCGCTCGCTTCCACTCGTATAAAAGCAGTGCTTTTGCGTTTCCATAAGCGGTAAATATAATGTAAAATATCTGCTTTTCAAATTGTTATACGGGATGCTTATACGCCGATCGAATTTACGATTAATTGGCAAACGAATGCGTTCGTAAAAATGACCGTCAATGTTATACGATTAACTTTTCAGTTTCGGTCCTCTGCATACACAGAAGTATTGCCACACGGATAAAAATTTAAATTTAAAGAAATAATTTTGGTTGGCATATGTTTCATTGTTCGCAGGGTAGGCAATGCTTTTTTGCCTATATTCTATGCACGCCACTGTTCTCATCCCCATCCTAATTTATTATAATAATAAAGGTGAATAAAAACATAACCCAACGTCGTCCGGGCACTATTCTATTTTTACTTGAATCTCTAAACTTCATTGCTCATTTTATGAAATTTAATAATCTACATGTTTCTTCGTTCTACGAACATTTCGAGCAATTTATTAATTTTTAATAAACTCCCAAGTTACTTGACAAATATTCAGAATTTCATACCACTTTAGGACTTTATTGAACTTTCAAAAGTGCATACGAGTGTTCTCATTTTCATATTGCTGGTTTTCCGTGAAACTTATCGAAATTGAACGAAAGAAAGTCAATAAGTGGAGTTTTAGAAATGGAACTACTTATATTTTATAAAAACATCTGGAATCAGTAATTTTTAGATATCATTTTTCTACGACTTCTGCATTATGGTATGTACCGGGTGGTCAACTAAAAATGAGCGCCGGCCATATCTTAGAAACTAGTAATCGTACAGCATCCGGGTAAATTTTTTTATGACAAAAGTGCTCAAGAGAAAATGCTGGAAATTATTTTTAAGTTCCGCATTTTGCCGCAAGAGGGCGTAATTGAAAAGTAAATTTTAAAATTTTACATATCTCCGAAAATTCCACATTAAGGTATATCTTTGATAACACCATTAAAAAGCTTGGACAATTATGCATAATTTTGGTCTTTTGATCATTGGCGTACCAAGTTTAATAAGAGGGGGGAAGCTGTTGAAAGTGTAATCAGTAAAATCGCTGTAACTTTTAAACGACTTATCCGATTTTAGCAAACTAAAGACTGTTTGGAAGAAAAATGTATGCACTTTCACTAATCGTATTTAGTTGTCCATAATAGTTTTTAAAAAAATGCTAGAGGGCGCAATTTGCAATAATAACACATAATTTGATTTTACTCCGAAAAAATAAATCATACGATATAATTATGAATTATGATACCATAATCGAAAAGTAAATGAAATTTGCTAGAAAAAATATAAAAACCGCAGCTCGATATCTCCGTTCGTTTCAGCGTTCTCGCGAATAGAATAATTTTTAAAATTTTAAATAAAGAATATTTTTTAGAAAAAAAGTGGTACGCCTTTGATATTTTTCCATGTGTATATTATTTCTGATTAGCATGGTCAATTCTGCATAAAAATGGTCTCTTGCGTTTTTCTCCTCAGGCACACCGTTCTTAATTAAAATAATTAAATTAAATTAGCTTCATGCATGCCTATTAAGTGAAGGTGATCATTTCCACCAATTTTTATAAAACAAAATTTTGCATTATCAATGGTAATAATTATAGTAGTTAGTTAGTTGAACACCCGGTACAATTGAAATACTACACTATGCTAAAAAAAAACAACTTTTTTTGGTCTGCAACACATTTTTCAAATTAAAAAATACTTATATAATGGGTTATGTACCTCACCTCCCGTCTTCTATAGATCACTTATTAATTAAGTTAGGATTTTGATATTTTGCAGACTTTACCTGTATTCTAGGGCGCATTTCAGGAAAATATTTTTGTTTTTACAGGGTGTTCCAAAAAAGTGTGACGTCTTAAGGGTTTATTTTTTAGATTACATGCTATATATATTTTTACTTTTATAGTTGCGTTATACCCCTAAAATTTTAATGAAATCGGTTCAGTATTATAGGCAAAAAAAAAATACAAACTAAGAAAAATCAGTTTTGCACCACTGGTTTTAAAAATTAATAAAAAATAAAAATAATGCCTTGTTAATAAAATTATACAACGATGCTTAATAAATACGGTCGAACAGTCTTGTCAATCAAGTTTGATTAGTACCAATTGTACAGGGTATCCAAAGCTTAGTGTTAAACTTTGCAAACTTTAAAGCAATTTATTTTTATTATTTTAAATTGGAACCTCTGTAATTATGTCAATCAAATGAGTTTTCTGCAAATACGTTCTAATGCGTTAGAATGACATAATAAAATACAGGGGTTCTAATTTGAAATAAGAAAAATAAATTGATTTAAAGTTTGACATTAAACTTTGGAGACCCTGTTCAATTCGTATTAATTAAACTTGGTTAACGAGACTATTTAACCTTATTTATTAAGTTCCTTTGTATAATTTTAATAACGAGTCATTATTTTTATTTTTCTTAGTGTTTATTTGTATTTGCCTATAATACTGAACCAATTTCATTTAAACTTTGGGGTTATCTAGGCAACTATAAGAGGGATCCAAATAAGTAAAAATATTTGTGACATGTAATCTAAAAAAATGGATCCTTCTGACGTAACACTTTTTTTGAACACCCTGTATAAACAAAAATATTTCCTGAAATGCCCTAGGATACAGGTAAAATTTGCAATTAATAAGTGAGCTATAGAAGACGGGAGGTGAGGTGCAGGACCCTATTATATACCAATTTAATTAAAAGAAGTTTTAAAAAGCATGGTAAATAAAAACTTTTTCGCAAAATAAATATGATAGATAATTTGGTTGGCTGTTGCGACTGGGTTTAAATATTATTCCTTTCTTATACTATGCAGATATTTATCATTAAATGAAATTTAAAATTGTAACACGGCAGTAGCTCAGTGGTAAGTTACCTTCATTTGACGAAAGTGAGTAAGCGTGAAAAATGTATCATTTTCCCAACGTCCCTCCCCCCTTCCATTTACGCCAATAACCACCAGAGCGGATGAATCTGATATTTCATAGGGTGCGGCAGAGAATACACACTCCCCAATCGGTAAGACATTCAATGACGCAAGAAGCCAATGGTTAATAGCGCTGGTATTACTGAGGATCGTCGTTTGGAACCCACGTTAAGCTGTAGAGCCCCTCGGGAATAGCCCTGGCAGCGAACGAAGAGGAAAATAGAAAAATTTGTGAATGAAATATTATCTGGGTACTTACGGCCCCCTTGCGGACTCCGATATTCACAAGTTCAGACAATTTTTTTGAAACGCATTTATGGCCTTTTCCTCTCCGCCTAAAAATAAAACGAGACTAAGGAGTTTCACCATATTGATAAATGACGCTTAAGTTGGCCAAAGTCGGCCAAAGGCTCATATGTTCTCTATGATATTATCGTTTAAACTCGCCAAGTTAGATGATAATGACTGTTTAAAGGTCGGAGACAATGATGTTTCTTGACTGATAGAAGAGTTTTGGACTTGCATTGTCTTTATTTGTTTTATTTCACAACGTTTCAACTGTTAAGTATCTCCAGCCGTCTTCATAAAAAAGCCAAATACACAAAAGAAGCAATAGTTTCAATCAACACTCAACATTCCGTATGTCAAAGGAGTATCTGAGAGAATTAGAAGACTAGGACAACCATACAACATCAATACGGTATTCAGCTCGAAAGACACTTTAAGAAGCCACCAGACGAAGACGAAACCAACAAGTCAAAAAGACAGGAAGAACTGTGTCTACCACTTTTCCCTGCGAATGTGGCCGATCTTACATTGGTAAGACTCTAAGGCTACTTGAAACTAGGGTTAAGGAACATAGAAACAACACGCTTAAAGGAGAAACCGACTATGCTTGGACACACGGTCATCACATCAAGTGGAAAGAAGCTCAAATCCTGCATAAAGAACCACATTAGAGGAAGAGAAAGTTCAAGGAAGCTGCTACCATATACCAGAACCCAGATTGTTTTAGTAAGACATCATTAGATATAAGAAATATCTGGAAACCTTTGTTAGGTAGATGTAAACTTAAAATACCGCACAGGAACTAAACGCATGACTGCACCCATCTCAGTCATGCTTCAGTGCATCTAGCTAGTATAAATAGAGCTGTAGTTACTTTACTTATTTAGTATTCACCTGAAGACGGCTGGAGATACTTACCAGTTGAAACGTTGTGATATAAAACAAATAAAGACAATGCAAGTCCAAAACTTTTAGTTTAGATGATAATATTATAAGTAAGGCAGAGCCCTAAAGAGGTCTGCGAGTAATGTCTAGTGATACGTCTGCCATTTTGTTTTTTAATCAACATTGCGTTATTTATTTCAATTCAAAAATGAGTCAAGCGACATTTTATTAGTTTTGAGAAAAACGCAAAAAGCTGGTCTACAACTATCTCATATAATTTTTGTATATATAAGCTTGGACAATCATGCATCATTTTGGTCTTATGCTCATTGGCGTATCGACTTTAATAAGAGGGGGGAAGCTGTTTAAAGTGTAATTAGTAAAATCGCTGTAACTTTTAAACGACTTATCCGATTTTAGCAAACTAAAGACTGTTTAAAAGAGAAATGTATGCACTTTCACCAATCGTATTTAGTTGTTCATAATAGTTCTCAAAAAAAAAATGCTAGAGGGCGCAATTTGCGAAAATAACACATTTTTTTATTTTACTCCGAAAAAATAAATCATACGGTATAATTATGATACCATAATCGAAAAGTAGATGAAATTTGCTAAAAAAAAATATTTAAACCGCAGCTCGATATCTCCGTTCGTTTCAGCGTTATCGCCAATAGAATAATTTTTTAAACTAAGCGATTATATATTTTTTAGAAAAAAAGTGGTACGCCACTGATATTTTTCCATGTGGATATTATTTCTGATTAGCATGGTCAATTCTGCATAAAAATGGTCTCCTGCGTTTTTCTCCTCAGGCACACCATTCTTAATTAAAATAATTAAATTAAATTAGCTTCATGCATGCCTATTAAGTGAAGGTGGTCATTTCCACCAATTTTTATAAAACAAAGTTTTGCATTATCAATGTTAATAATAATAGTATTTAATTTAATTTAATTATTTTAATTAAGAACGGTATGCCTGAGGAGAAAAACGCAAGATACCATTTTTATGCAGAATTGACCAGGCTAATCAGAAATGATATCCATGCACATGGAAAAATATATAATTTTTTTATAAGTATTTTTGCTAATACTTAAAGAAAGCCTCATTTCTAAACTATTTCTATGCAAAATAGTAACACTTCTTAAAACTTTGCATCTATTCCAGAACACTAAACCATTGTTTTTTGTTTCCAGCCGGTCCTGTCTGTGGAAAACTCCATGGATCTTTAAATGGAGCGGAACTGAATAAAGGGCCGATGCGACCCTGAGTTTTCACAGATGGTGGCCATGCCGCCAACAACGCCAGGGCCGGAGCCACGCCACTACTTAGACCTATTCATCAGGCCTGGGTGGGTGGATAACGACGTTACATTAGCAAAATTAGATCAGGTAAATAAAAAACTTATATCTTGTAAATTGTCAAATATGATCTTCACCAACAAGAAAAAATTAAACAAAAAATTCATTAAAAACGTATTTATTAAGTACAATAATCCTCAAAAATATAGTTAATATGAAGGGTTTTGGACATTCGAAGAATTTGGGAGAAAAGAGACGTTTTTGTTAGAAAACACCTTGCTTGGAGCGGCATTAGAAACATGTTTTTTTTAGAAAGAAAAATATCTATTTAAGGTCCACCTAAAACAATGCGGGACTGCGGAAGCAGGAACGAAACAATTGCAGGACATTATTCTACAGCAGGATTGGAAACTGCACATACCAATGCGGTGGTTCGTATGCATATCCCACTGTAGAATAATGTTCAGCAATCGTTTCGTTCGCATTCCCGCAGTCCCGCGTCGTTTTGAGTAAACCTTTGACATACATCATTGGTATTGAATGCGATAAATGTTCACTCTTAAAAATGACTTGGTATTTGGTACTAATTTTTATTTGATCTCGTGTTTACGTTACCAAAAATAACTATTTTTAGTTAGGAAAACAAAAAAGATTTTTTTCTTGGTTATATTTACCAAAAAATGATGCCATCCAAACAAAGAAAATATCTTGTTTTCATATTAGTTGGCAGAAATAAAATATTTTGTCTAGCTGAATTTTACTCTGTATATATCTTATTTAAATGTTACATCAAGGTTCCTACAAACTTGTATTTATCAATAAGGCTTGTTGTAATAACACATTATGAATTTGTAGTCCCTATCATTTTGTTAATTTTGATTAAGATACATTCTTAGTTACCAGAACTTACTTTTCTTTTTAAGTAATATTATTCTTCATATTTATAACTAACGGCATCAACAGAGACTTGACGCCCTTGCCCGGTGGGTGACATGTGACATCATTCTAGCCAGGACTGTCAGGAGTTTATGTTTATGTTAGGGTGCTTTTGCGGTTCCGTGCCATTTTTTCGCGTTTTTAAGGCAATAATTGGCCATTTTCATGGCCGTGCCCGTGTGGAAAATGGATGTGACAATATTTGGTATAATTTATTTGTGTTTATTGTCGTTCTTGTGTACGTTCTTATTGGCAGAAAGAAGTTAAATCATAAGTAAGTAAACATTTTATTTTTTATTATTGCAGTTGTACATTAGAAAGTTTAAATGAGATTTTTATAAAGCATGGCAAGGTGACCCGATGAAAAATAACTTAGAAATATTTTTTTTTTGTTTTGTTTTTGTTCCATTTCTATAAAAGAACGTCATATTGATGACTTTTTAATCTGACCAAGTACAATAAATTTCATATAGCTGTATATTTTAAATAGAAAGTCCAGGGGATATTTTTTGTTTTTTAATAATCGCAGTTGCAGAAAAGAAAATTTAAATAAGGACAATTCAGTTTTATAAGCAATTGAATAACCCAAAAGGTTGAGTAAAATAAGTTAAAAATCTAGTGTTTCTGTTTTGTATTGCATAAGTATGTATTATAAAGAACATGAGAGAACAAGGACATTGGAAATATTTTTTTTAAAGAAACCATAATATCCCTGATAATTTATTCCAATTAGTTTACGCATACCTAATAGAGTAGTAATACCAAGGCATTTTTTATTTAATTGGGGACCTAGGAAGGAATATTTTTCGTTACTAAGTATAAATTACATATGATATTTTTTTTAGAAATAAAAGAGACTTTTTTTAAAGTTATTTCTATTAAATCAACTTGCTAATTTTGCCATGCGTTATAAGCAGTTCTTTCAAACTTTCTAATGTGCAACTGCAATGTTGGAAAAAGTAATACACTGTTTGGTTAACTGGTGGCAAAACCGCAGAGTTATTTAAAACAATAATTGTATCGTATCGTCCGATTGAATCAAAATATTTTTAGTGATTTTGCCAAAAGTTCCAACGAACGCTCGTCTGGGATCATCCTATATATTTAAACTTTCCCTTCAACTTAATAATTTGTGTTAACCAATCTGGCAAATATCCAAAGGTTCCCGCCACTTGAGGTCTTTATTACAGTTTCACGATTGCATGTGGAATTTCTCAGTTTCCTTATTTCTTCGTGCAAAGATTTTTGAGATTGGATTTTAAATAGAAATTGTTTTTTTAAACTTGTTTTTAGTTTGATTATAAAATGTAATAGACTATATATGGGATCAACAATGCATATAACTTTAAGTTATTTTTGACTTCCGGTATTACAGAACTGGTAGTAATTGGTTTGCTAGTAAATCTACATAAAAGTTTTAAATTTATAATATGCCTAACTAAATATTACCTAACCATGGGAAAAAGCTTATAAAGGGGAAAATAGTATATTATGTATTAAGTGTGGTGAAATAGTACATTATGATATTAGGAGAATAAGAGTTACTTTATGTGCTGAGCGTGGAAATACAATCCATGCGAGGCACAGAAAGTATCTTATTCTCCGAATATCATATACTATTTTTTCTTCAAACGTGCATCATATTATAAATTAAATAAAAGAAAAATTTTTTTTAATGAAGATAGAAGATTGAATTTTTAACTTATTTTAAGGTATATTCCCTTTTTGGTATCATTATCATGGATACGTACTTATTTGGCATCTATTAAAACAAATATTTCAATATAATGTATTTATACACCCAGGAGTATAAGTACTTATACTCCTAGTCATATAAATGTAATTTAATGTCATTGAGATACGTCACATAAGTTATCACTTATATAACGTTTGAAGAAAAAGCATATTACGAACGAATAAACAAAGTGCGAACGAGCCGCCTAGCGGCTAGTGCAGTAATTACATGAGTGCGTAATTGCTTTACAACACGCAATACGTGCTATACTTTTTCTACGACTCTTACTAATAAATTAAAGATCTCACTCACTCACGACCATTGGTTCCATAGTAAAACGCTCTACCTCTCGACTATCGAAACGTTAAACTAATTATGGGAAACTAGCTGATAAATGATGCTACATGAAATTAATTTTCTATGCACATTTAGCAGGTTGCATTATTGATAAATCTATTAAATGCGTCTAGATTTTATTATATTGAACAAATTAATAACAAATTATACCATATGCAAATTATATAATTTAGTGTCTTGAAAAAGAAGGCGAAGACTCAGTAAAAATAATATACCATGATTGGTCAGTACTTTTAAAATCAACAATGGCTTCTCTGTAATTGACAACTGTGATTGGTCAGTTTCATTACCTATCTAGGATTGTTATAAAATTTTGCCGCACAGTTAACTGGAATAGCCTACTTTACTTGCCACTTAAGTGTAAAAGAAACGGCAAATTTCCATGTGGGAGTAGAAAAACAATGTTTAGGTACTAATGTGGGAGTAGAAAAAAATGATTTCTAGTTATATAGCGTAAAAACTGCAGTAAAAATTTTGAAATTTTACCATTATTTTTACAGTAAAAGGTGGGTATTTATATTTTCCCAAAAGAAAACAAATCTGATGTCATTCACCGCCGGACTTATAGCTAATTATTTCACAACACCCAAATCTAATCGTCGCCTTTATCGAAAACAAAAGATTAAACGACTTTCGGTCTTTATGACGCTGCGCGTGCTTTTTGTTTTCATAATTTCTTCAGTCCGGATTTTCCGATTTGGCCCGTTTTAATTTCCGTTTATTTATCTCCCAAAAAGACTGTCTGGGCCGATGTTCGTGTGTTCTCATCCAGAAAAGGCTGGCTTTGTGTTTTTATTAAAATTGTTATTTCGTCGGCGTAGATAATGCTGATAACGAAGGGGTAATTATTGTCTCTTCCAAGCTTTAACCAGAGAAAAGTTCTTTGACAACAAGCTGTCAAAAACCAGCTGGTCTTGAGCCAAAAACGATAAAATTAACTTATTACTCTTGATCTGGAGCTCATCAGAGGTCATCATATTCTTTTCAATACAGGATGTTTCACTTAAAATTTGAATGCTTTACATACAGGGTGATTCCTGAGTTGATACTTCTTTTTTAGCTGTGTATAGATGCCATTAAAATAAACAACATTTTCAAATACCTTTTTTCAAAAAACCTAAAAATAGGCAAGATACAGAAGTAAAAAATCTAATTGCGGGCTTGGTCATTAAAACTTAGACCGGTATCCTTTATGTTGTTTGTCTTATCTCTTATTAGTCATGCAATTTACGGGTCGGTGGTGAGTTATGTGGCAATATGCTGCGGTGTGTTTTTCTGAAGCAAGTTAATATTAAATTGGTGACACGTGAAAATGGTAAAATTTGAAAACAATGAACTGGTAGATATCTAAGTCAAAGTGCGGCTGCTGTTTCGAGATTATACGCAGAACGCTTTCCCTTTCGGGCTTATCCTACACCCAGAAGTTTTCTTGATGTTATTCAACTCTAAGTTAGGCAGAGCCGTATTTGATCCATAGTGTAATAAATGAATGAAAGTACCTTATTTTTGAGTTTTTTGAAAAAAATATTTGAAAATGTTGTTTATTTTAATGCCTTCTATACACAGCTTAAAAAAGAAGTATTAAAGTAGGATTCACCCTGTATACAGGGTGTCCCGAAGTTAGTGTGCAATATTTATAGGGCGTAAAATATATGACAAAAGTGTCGTATATACATACCCCCAGAAATACTTTTTATTGAGCTAAAGCCCCTCAAATAGGGTCGGGGGGAACTAACCCTCTTATTGGAGTTGGAGACTTACTGACTCTTTCTTCGCGTGGACTTTCAAAGCAACAGTGTTGGCGATGTTGCTATTCTTACTACAGTTAGTATTGTACAACTGTGCATTTTATTCAATTACTTATACTAGAATATTATTAACTAACCGACGATCTTTCTTCCATTCACGAAAAATGGACATCAAACATTCAATGAAAATAATGCGACATTATGAAACAATATTTGCGATGTGGCAAGATCCTGTTCTTCAAATCTTTCACACTACCACATCGTTGTCATTGCAACCAACTATTTTTAACGATATTTTCGTGATCTTGGACGACTTCTGCATCGTTGCACGCAATCTCCTCGGCTATAGATCGACACATATGATGCTATTGCTAGATTTCAGTAAAAAGTGTGTTGAGCTTTTCCCTAAGACTAAGTATCTGTTAAGGTCGAGGTTCGGTATTATTACGTAACGAATATGAATTAGTATTACACTAAGTAAATTGAGTTATTGAAGTTTAGAACGTATTAATGAAAAAATAATATTATTTTTACTATTTTTTTTTTTGCATTTCTCTTACTTTCTCTGACTAGCTGGCCGCTGCTGGCGCAAATCTAACAATAACACTTAGTTTAATTTATGCGAATAAACTGCACCCCAAAAGGCAATTTGCGATGCATAATACACGACAAACTGGGCAAAGAGAAAACGAAAACATCAAATAAAGTCTGTATCATCTCTTTGATCCTACTTACCTTTAGGAAACGTCTTTTTTATGGTCCAACTTTGACATCGAAAGGGCCGAACTGCGACGACCGGAAGGGACGTTTTCATTTCTCTTAGTTTTAATGTACCTTTCGCGTTGAAACGGAGATATGGATAAGGCTAGTTGGGTCGGTTAACTTTTGGCTTTTTGTAGTTTACACGGATGATCAAAAAGGTCATTATTTTGGGGTTAAAATGTTTATATACGTTTTAAGTAGGAACTCTTTTCGCGAAGTTTTGACTAGATCTGTGTATTTGTTTAGAGAAACAAGTGTAAATAAAAAGAAATGTAGTGGACGACCATAAGTTTATATTGCATAGAAGTAAAAGAACTAAAATTTATTTGAACACCCATAAACCTTAATTCTTTTTAATCCAGCACGTCACTGTGAACAATATTTAATTTCAGTAATTCACACATGTTTTGTGCAATTAAATAATTTAATTTATAACAAGCAACTAAATCTATATTTTAGCGAATTTAATAATTTTATTGAAATATGACCTACGGAAAGATTTGAGGAATTAAATAGGTAAAACCTAATATATGTATAAAAATAATTGTGCAAATTTCATAATAAATGAATGAAATAACATTTTGTTTAGTATTTGCAGCTATTTAATTGGGGAATCCAAACCACGTGATCCAATATGACGGCTGTGGGCAAGAAGCATTGAGTCACTCCGTAAATGCCACTTGTACATACATTATAAAGCCGTATTTGCCCACATCCGCCATTGTTGACACATTGTGGATTGCCTAATAAAACGATAAATGTCAACTGTCTAAAATAATAGTAATTTAACCAACAACTACATTAATAATGGCGATTAATGATCGAAATATTTTAACGCGTGAGCGTAGCGAACGCGTTAATGTTCGAGATCATTAATCGCATTTTAATGTAAGAGTTGGTTACAATGTTTTTTCGTCGACCGTATTTTTTACTAAAGTGAAGAATAACAGTTAACAACTTTTATTTTACAATCCAGATTTCACAATTCTACAAATACTAATGACAGTGGACGACGTTTTGGATTGACGTTTTATTATTTTGTTGATTTGTTTGCATAGCTGCCTTTAATTTTAATTACCAAAATCGTGCATTTACAGAAAATCATGCATTAATAAGGGTCATTAATGAATGATTTTGAGAAATCGTGCATTTACAGAAAATCATGCATTAATAGGGGTCATTAATGAATGATTTTGGGAACGTTAATATCGGATGTAAATACACGGTCGACGGAAAAAGTAATTTATTTTGTGGGATTTTATTAAATAACATTAAATTAATATTTGATGTTGTTCTTTACTTCAATGACAATATGTACAAACCCACTTATTCTTAACAAATAGCCGTTTTGGTTCTCATATCAAAAAGATATATTATCTTACTTCGGTCATCTTAAAATCTGCGCCTAAAGTCTGGCTAGTACATTTTTAATAAATTAAATATATTGAAAAAAAAAGAAATCATCGGCGATAGAGTACGACCCGCTTCGTGTACCTCACAAGTCCGCTCAATTCAACTCATTCCAATTTAATCTTACAACAGTAAAAGCAATTTAAACTCTACCTTCGCGTACCCACAATTCTAATATCTTTTGTTTATCGATAGTCATTTGTTCTTGACCAAATTGTAATTAAAAGTTTTCTATTTCGGTCGAGATAGTTCTAAAAGGTCCGGTGCAGTAACAGCAATTTCGTCTGTATTGTTTCGAGTTTAGTGAGTCCCAAGAATGGCGGAACATTCGGGCAATTACTAGAAAACAATTAAACATAAATCCGGGGGCCATTGTTTGGAAGTTTATGAAGAATTTTGCTTTTATTGTTGGGAGGATCAATTTATAGCTCGCGGGGAAATAATTGAAAAGTTTTTGACAAAATACTTTTCTATAAAATAATGTATTTTACCTGGTCTTATGTAATTTTTTATTTACTAAAGATAACTTCAATTAAACGAACTTTTAACTATTTTTTAAAATCTTATATAACTTTACTGCAGCAGGAAAGCTGGCAGGTTATTTTCCCGAAACACTTGTGTAGTTCCATAGTTTATATCCACAATTCAGTGGCGGCTTGCGGTCTTAAAAAATGGTGAAGAGCTTAGGTGTAGTGCGGGTACTTAAATAAACATTGACTAAAAACCCTTTTAACAAAACGTATCTTTTATCCTAATCTGTCCAACGATTGAATGGATTTTCCAGCAAACTACAAACTATGTCATTAATTCGGTTCATTTTTAAAACATACAACTAAGTAGGTACGTACACTACTGAATTAACTGAAAAATAGAAACAAAACTTTTTAATTACTCAGTAAATCACGTTAAAACGATATCTATAACCATAAGTTTCGCAAAGTCTCAAAATAAATACCTTAAAGTTAGGCTAACCAATGCTAAGACAATGGTCAATACGACTGATCTATTTTTAAATTGTCCTTCATCATAATGCAAATTGTTACATGCTGTTTGCGTGACTGACGTCACGTAACCATAGCGACGGTGAATATCAAAGCCATGTTGGGCGTTGGGTCTTCACTTGCTTTGAGCTAACTTACACGGCCGGCTGGGGCGCGTAAAAATGCACGAATGTTTATAATTATTGTCTATCGGAGTTAACCGTGGCCCTATTATGCAAAGCTACATTCGGATTAAATTATTAATAATAATTCGGACATAATTATTTCTTAAAGGCTAAAATGGTAGCTGTATTGGTACATTAATATTAAATATTGTCGAAAAACTTTCCACCTGGTTTTATTTTTATTTTTTTTACTTCGCCCCCACTGCCACAATCCAGTTTATATGGTTTTAACGAAAATGTTATTTATCTTCATGTTTCTATAACATATAATTTACCTTGCCTTGCAGTTGCCTTTGTGATTCCGCCGCTTAGCATCTACAGGGTGATTTCTAAGTTGATACTTCTTTTTTAGCTGCGTATAGAAGGCATTAAAATAAACAACATTTTCAAATCCTTTTTTCAAAAAATCCAAAAATAAAGTACTTACATTAATTTATTACACTACAAATCAAATACGGTTCTGCCTAACTTGCCAGTTGAATAACATTAGGAAAACTTCTGTGTGTAGAGAAGAAACTTCCGCACTTTTACGACATTCGCAATAAATTAGCACCATAATAGTTCATTGTTTTCAAATTTTACCATTTTCACCAATTTATTAAAATTAAGTTGCTTCAAAAAATCACACCGCGCCGCGAATTGCCTAAATAAATAACTGACGACCGATCTGTAAAATGCATTACTAACATACAAAAAACGAAGAAAAACAATATAAAGTAAAGGGCTACGTTTTGATTACCAGGCCCGCACTGAGAATTTTTACTGCTGTAACTCGGCTATTTTTAAGTTTTTTAAAAAAAGGTATTTGAAAAAGTTGTTTATTTTAATGGCTTCTATACACAGCTTAAAAAGAAGTATCAACTTAGGAATCACCCTGTATTTGGTTTTTTTCTTCATCACTATAGAGTATCCATGTACATTTCTTTTCATGGCAAGCTTGAAAAAATCGTATTTAAAAAGAAAACTTGATTTTCTAAGAAAACGCGTTGATATAGGTATAGGAAAGGTTATAGCAATTTTAAGGAGCAGTTAATTTATCATCATAAAGAATAAAAATATACAGGGTGTTCTGTTTAAAATAAGAAAGTTTTTAATGTTTAAAATGTTCTACAATGAGCCCTTAATTGTGACCTCCCTGTATATTTTATGCCAAGTTTAATTATTTCTTGAGATTTGTTGATTCTTTAACTATACAATAACAAAAAAATTTTAGTCCAGGAGCTAAGGAAAAAAATATATACGGATAATTTCATCGCTATGCATTTACGAAACAATTACAAAATATGCAGATATCTCAGAAACTAGTAGACTTTGGTAAAAAACGTATTCCATAAAATTTAATTAAAATTTAATGCAAAAACCAAAAATATAATAAAAAATGCTATATTGCATTTAAAAAATGAAAGTTGAAGCTACTTCCGGTATAACCGGAAGTGAGAGAAGCATGTTAATATTTTAGTTTAAGAGAGCATATCGATAAACTTAAACCTACAGATTTTCAAAAAAATATTTTCAGTAGTTTCCTCAAAAGTTCTAATGCAAGCTTGTCGTGAATAACCCGGTATACAGTGTGCTACAAACTCGTGTGTGTATAAGGGGATCTCGAAAACGGTACGAGATATCAATATGGTTGATTTGAGGCAAAGTTGCGTACTTTGGGGCTTAATAACTTTTTAAGGTTAGGTTAGGTAAGAGTGGCAGACCCTTGGTTCTGACCAAACGGTCTCACGTAGTCCTGAATAGGTCCGTTGTGATACCACACGTGTTCCGTAGAACCCACCTTCATCAGATCACTGATGGTTTATGCGACGTAACCGCGGAAGGATTTTAACAACTCATTCAAACCAGCCACTACTGTTCAGAAATCTGCTCAGCCGTCCAAGTTGTAAGTTGTTTAGTTCCTCCAGGCTATCGAAAGATGATTCACCCAGAGTAGTGAACCTCCTTCTTGCGAGGCCAGGGCATTCACACAGAAAATGTTGAATACTTTCTTCCTCTTCCTCATCTCTGCAGCTTCTGCAGAAGTCGTTAGTGGGTATTTGCATACGTTCGGCATGTCTACCGAAGAGGCAATGTCCGGTAACAACCGCAGTAATATTTCTCACGTCTTTTCGACTGTGTCTCAATAGCTCTGCGGTTCTCTTTTTATCGAATGTGGGCCACAGTTGCCTGGATGTACTACAGGTTATCAACCCTGTCCATCTGTTCTGTGCAAGCTGCTTGGCCGTGTAGTCAATCTCCTCTTTGACCAATCCCAGTGGTTTGTTCACTGTATTGTCTGCTAACTTGTTAAAAGAATATTATAAATATTCTGGATACCTTCGGAGATATCCGAAAAAAGTCGAAATTTTTAGTTTTGGTTTTGAATTTTTTGCGCCTTTAATTTTGACTTGGCAGAAAAAACACTTTCTCATAGGCGTTTTTTATGTTCTACAATATGACGTTATTAGTGTTTAAATTCGACGTTTCGCACTTTAAATACCAACCTCAACTCGATTTTTTAAAATACGGATCTGGAATTTAAATAAAGTTTTATGGACTTCTTAGCTCTGTAAATTTAATACATACATTGTATTTTACCTTACATTATTTTATAATTAACCGATAACAATACAATTTTAAGAGTGTTAAGGGTAAAAGAAAATTTGTAAATTGCATATAAAGTTACTTCTTATTTTAATAAAGTCGACGGAATTTTTTTTTAATCAATCTGAGTACTATGAGAAAAATGGCATATAATAGCATAGACGTCTTTGAAAAACTCTAAGCGGGAAAGTTGATTATTAAAAAGAAAAACCTTTTATCGAAAACAATTACAGTTTTTAAAACAATAAGGAAAGTTTAAAAAGTAAACTTCGTTCGATTGAAAATAAATTGAAAATAAACCGTTCAATTCTCCGTTCTTTAAAGGCTTACCAAAATTAAAGTTTTTCGTTGGTTCAAATGAAAACAATACTTTATTTCCCGCAGAAGTTTTCATTAACAAAAGGACTATTGCCAAGTTTAATGCAAGCTTTTTAAAATGGCAGTTTTATGTAAAGCCAAACCCGATACTATGCTATGAAACAGTAGAAAATTTTTAAAAGGAAAGAAAAATTTACATACAAATTTTGCATTAATATAATCGAATCGAAAAATGATTTTAGGCTGAAAGGGGGCCGTAGCCCAGTACCCCTCTCTCTTTAAGTGCAATACACCTAATGTGCGTCCAAGAAGGGGGTTAAAAAAATATAATCTATTATAAAAATAAATAAACAATACAGGGTGTTCCTTAATGACGTGCTAATATTTTAGGGTGTGGTTCTTCAAGTCATTTTATAAAGAAAAGTTTATATAAACACAATATGTCCTAAACGGCTTAAATTTTTTGCTACAGGGTGTTATATTATTTAATGATTGTTTTGTAATATCTCCAAAAGTACTTTAGATATTATTTTCAATTTTGGCATGTGCTAATAGGACATAAAACCACATCTTTTAGTAATAAGAGTTTTTTTTGTCCCACCAGCGTCGTCCCTGCAAACATTCCCTCTGATATTTTTTAGAAAAAAAGTAGTACGCCACTGACATTTTTCCATGTGTATATTATTTCTAATTAGCCTGGTCAATTCTGCATAAAAATGGTATCTTGCGTTTTTCTCCTCAGGCACACCGTTCTTAAATAAATTAATTAAATTAGCTTCACAATTTATTATTATGAACGTTAATAATACAAAATTTTGTTTCATAAAAATTGTTGGAAATGATCACCTTCATTATTTAATAGGTATGCTTCCGCCCATCTAATTTAATTTAATTATTTTAGTTAAGAACGGTGTGCCTGAGGAGAAAAACGTAAGCGACCATTTTTATGCAGAATTGATCAAGCTAATCAGAAATAATATCCACATGGACAAATGTCAGTGGGGTACCACTTCTTTTCTACAAAATATCAGAGGAAATGTTTTCAGGGACGCCACTGGTGAGACAAAAAAATAATTTTTATAACTAAAACATGTGGTTTTATGTCCTGTTAACACATGCCAAAATTCAAAATATTATCTAAAGTACTTTTGGAGATATTACAAAAAACGCATTAAAAAAAAATAATTCAACACCCTGTAGCAAAAAATTTAAGCCATTTTAGCACTTTTCTTCGTAAAATGACTTTAGGAATCACACCCTAAAATATTAGCACATCATTAAGGAACACCCTGTATAAAAAAAAGTCACATTATTTACATATAAATAGTTTAAAATAAATACAGTACTTTTGTGTTGGCCCCTCCCCTTCCCACCTCACCCTTAAGCAATTATTTTCCGACGAAAAAATGTTTGCTTCCCTTAACATGTTTCTTTGCACACCCATTATACCCTGTATATTAATTAAATGGCTCATTAAATATTTAAGAAAATTAATTTGCAAAAGATTAGTCTTTCTCAAAGAAAACTTCATTGTTGTTTACAATTTGACAAAGCATTTATCTTAATTAATTCGAATATTGTCTCAAATATAATAATTTAAGAAAGATTTAGAAGACGGAATATCGAAAATTGGAAAAAGTTTGTCTCGAATTTTACTACCCACAATAATTAAATAAAAAAAAGAAACAAAAGCAGTGACGTCAACTCCGTTAAGCATTGCTTACGTTCTTTTATTTAGGTTAAGGGTGTGGTCAAGTGACGCATTCGCCATTTCGTTTTATAATAAATAAAGTAGCACCATTCATTGTTTCATTGTTTTCAAATTTTATCATTTTCACCAATTTATTAAAATTAATTTGCTTCAGAAAACCACACCGCGCAGCGACTTGCCAAAATAAATAACGGACGATAAAATGCATGACTCACAATACAAAAAACGAAGAAAAACAATATAAAGTAAAGGGGTACGTTTTGATTACCAGGCCCGCACTTAGATTTTTTACTTTTGTTACTCGGCTATTTTTAAGTTTTTTGAAAAATTTGTTTATTTTAATGCCTTCTATACACAGCTAAAAAAAGACGTATCAACTTAGGAATCACCCTGTATAGTTTTCCTTTTATCCAAAAATCCGCCAAATACCGACATTTGAAACATAATAACCTACAATTTAAAGTTTTTACTTATACAGCGTGATTCCTAAGTTGATACTTCTTTTTTAGCTGTGTATAGAAGGCATTAAAATAAACAACAACATTATCAAATACCTTTTTTCAGAAAACTTAAAAATAGGCGTCGAGATACTGAAGTAAAAATTCGAAGTGCGGGCCTGGTCATCAAAACGTAGCCTGTTATACTTTATGTTGTTTGTCTTATCTCTTATTAGTCATTATGCAATTTACGGGTCGGTGTGAGTTATTTGGCAATGCGCTGCGGTGTGTTTTTCTGAACACGTGACACGTGAAAATGGTAAAATTTGAAAACAATGAACTAGTAGATATGGTGCTAATTTACGGTAAGTTTTTTGAAAAAAGGTATTTGAAAATGTTGTTTATTTTAATGCCTTCTATAAACAGCTAAAACAGTAAAAAAGTATCAACTTAGGAATCACCCTGTATAATGAAATTTTGAAAAATATTATTTTTGTTTTATAGTAGGTAATAAACGTCAAATTCAATTCTTTAAATCCCATTGTAACATATTAACACTTGACCCATATTTTCGCAATATAGCCTTTTTCCTAAAAAAAATACTGAAACTCTTTAAAGGCAACAAAAATCACTTTGTATTTTATTAGGTTTCTATAAGAAACAACCGTTCCCGTAATAGGCTGTCCATTTCCGTTTCTTTCCAAATATTTATGAACTTATTCTTTATAAATCTCAAAGCCTAATAAACAATCTCTATTTTGGGCAAGGGCGTTAACGACATTTAGTCCCTCCGACGCCAACGTCGGATTTGTTTTTGAAATTCCTTAGATCATGATTCGGATTTTTTTTTATTGATTGAGATTGCTTTGACCACAGAATATATAGCTACGCGTAGCTATATATTCTGTGCTTTGACCCAGGACCGCAGCCAAATTTTTTTCGGTTGGGGGTCAAGGAAGAGTGTAAAACATACACAGAGAAAAATTTAAGGTGGGAATGCAATGGCGAGTTGCGTCAAGTGAGAGAGCCAAGCAGACATTAAGACAAAGGCACAACTTATCCAGAACCACGATCAAAGGACCTCGCACAAAGCTTATGGGAAATGACTTTCGGCTAATTTTTCTTAATTTTTAGTATTTTCTAGTTCTTGATGTCCTGATTAAAAGTGTCCATGGCCGTAATCCAATCCTATGACTAGTTTTTTAGTTATGGCCTTTTATAATTGGCAACTTCTTACCTTGAGATTTTATGCATTGTCTGGAGTTTTCACTTGTTTCTTAAAAACTATCAATTTTTTAATTTTTTTTTATTGGTGGAAAAGTCGGCCTAAAGTTTTCCTTCACTTATATAGAAAAAAAATATATACAGGATGTTGAATAATTTATAGGCAAATCAAATAATTAATAATATTAAAAAATTATAAAAATCCAAAAAAAATTTTTACTCATTTTTTGAATTTTGAAAACAAACGGCTAGATTGTGTTTATATTTCAATATCTTGTAGTACCAAGTTGTGTGTGGATGAAAAAAAATGGGTAGAGGTTGACATAGAATTTATTGCCTGGTATTTTATTTTTCAAAAAAAAAATGAAAGTTTATCTGAAAACGTAATAAACGACTTTTAATTGATTCATTTAATTATTATGCCAATTGGTAACAATTTTCTTTTACAATAATTATTTTTTACCACATTCTTATCTTCGATATACAGGGTGATTCACGTTGAGTGGTCTATTAGAAGATCTGGGATACAAGTAACCCTGTCTTTCTAAAAATTGTATAGCAGGCATAATTGGTTTTGGGCTATTGAAATATTATATTTTGACGTTTTTATTACTTCCGGTTATACCGGAAGTTAATGCCAACTTTGCTATTTCAAATGGAATACCCTGTATATTTTAGCATTTTTGATTACCTCCTTAAAATCTAAATAACTTTTGTTAATAATAATCTATTCCTATCTCTAACCGTTTTTGAGATATGAATTATAAAAGGATTTTTTTGTGTAAAAACGCTCCAAGAAGAAAGTTTAGTAACTCTGAAACTAATAAAGGTAAACATTTAAAATTGTCTAAGCTTTTAAGTAATACATAGATCTTTAGTTTAAATTACTTAAGTTTCACGTTTTTTATACAGGGAGTTCTTAAAATTATGCCAATGTTTCCATATAAATAAATGTGCATAAGTCAATTTTTGCAAATGGAACACCCTATTTTTTAGCTTACCAACGTGTAGAGAATTAAGTTTCCTATCTAAATGCTTAATGTGTTACAATCCACATTTTTAGTAGTTTTGGAATTATGAGCAATTTAAATAAAAAATCTTAAAATTTCTGCGACATTATTTTTGAAAAGAAGGCTTCGACTGGGATTTTCGTTTGACTTTGAGCTTTGTTACCATTTGTTATTAACTGCCTATGTTCGTTGCTTAGCTATTTCTGACCTAAATGATCTTGACCGGAATGGTGTCTTTTGCATAGTACCGGCCTGCTATTTATACCCATCAATATCAATAAACTAACCCAGTTATTGATTGGTAACAAAATGCAAGCTCGGCAATATGCTAAGATAGCATCCTTGTAGTTTGTATGTTTTAATAATAAATAAATGGGCCAGTAGGTATATTTAATATTAACTTTTTAGATAATAAAATGGAATTTTGGATAAAATAGGATATTCATTTAATTCTATATATGACAATATATTTTACGTCAACCTATACCCATATTTTTCATCCACAGCTTGGTATTACATGATGTTAAAATATGAACATAATCTGTTGCCGTTTGTTTTCAAAATTCAAAAAAAAGTAAATTTTTTTGTATTTTCATAATTTTTTAATATTATTAATTATTTAATCCGCCTATAAATTATTCAGCATCCTGTACATATTTTATTTTTATATAAGTGAAACAAAACTTAAGGCCTACTTTTCCACCAATAAAAAAACTAAAAAAGTTGATCGTTTTTAAGAAACAAGTGAAAACTCTAGACAATGCATAAAATCCCAAAGTAAGAAGTTGCCAACTTTAAAAGATCATAACTCAAAAACTAGTCATAGGATTGGATTACGGCCATGGACACTTTTAATCAGAACTTCAAGATCTAAAAAATACTAAAAATTCAAAAAAATTAGTCTAAAGTCATTTCCCATAAGCTTTGTGCGGGGTCCTTTCGTTGGGACTTTACACAAAAAAATTGTTATTATTAATCAAGCATTGTTACATTATTATTCGACCTTTTCATGAAATTGCAAAAACAAATAATAAAAACATATCTAATTATACCTCTTGACTAAAATAAACATCAGTCGATAATCAAAACTTATTAACTTGTTTTGGCGGTAATTGGCATGGGTTAATTAATTTTGTTCACGAAAATAGGGGGAAAATACTCTCGTTTATTTGAGAAATACGAGGATTACCGGAAATGTTTTTTGCCTAACCGCAGAACCAGTGGCGGCTGCTCCTTAAAGTCGCGCGGCCGTGCGTCCCTAGCCGCCTGTCAAAAATACGATAATTTTATTTCATCATGTTTATTGTTTAATTTATCAGGAAATAATGAATAACTTTGGTAGATCTAACGATAATTCAGGAAAATTAGCAACACTGCTTACAATTTACTACCGTCGTTCTCTACTTATCCACGCGCCCTCATGTAATGCGCTCAGTTGTGGCTCGGTACCGAGTTCTCTGCGGCAGCTCCTTTCTGACGAACGCGTAAAATCAGCGACCTCGGACGGCCCTATTCCACCCTCCTTGTAACTGAAAATAGGTTGAAATCTCGTTGCTTTATCCGCGAAGTGAGAGAAGAGGCAAGTGCATTCGACCGCCTTAAAATTTGCCATGTAAAATAGCGACTTTTTTTTACCCGAATTACAAAAAATTAAGCAAGATATTGAATTTCTGTTTTTACCAATGGAAAGGTGGTTTCTATGTTGGATGAAAAAGTTATTTTTATGCAAAACAAATTCAATAATTTCATTATGTTTAATATGTTAATTCAAAACAAAAATTTTTTTATTCCCCACCCTCTGTGAGTTCAAATTTATAATGTTTTTGAAAATCCGTTGAACATTAGCCAGGATTCGGTTTAAGAGAACGTAATGTATTTAATATATATAGATATAATTTCGCATTGAGCTGGTAACTTTGGAGAAGAATTTAGAAATATTGTTTGGATGCTCTTAAAAAATAAAGAAACGTGAATCATATCTTGGCCAATTTTCCTAAAAATTATATCTAAAAATGGTTCATCTTAGAGAAAAATGGTTTTCACCTCCCTATCTTAGTTTTTTATTCTCTATCCAAAGAAACCAACTTCCGATTTATTATGTTAAACCAAAAACCGGTTTTAACGATTTAACATGGTAAATAGGAGGTTGGCGTCTTTGGATAGAGAATAAAAAACTAAGATAGGGAGGTGAAAACCATTTCCCTCTAAGATAAACCGTTCCAATGTTACGGCCTATCAAATTCAAAGAATGCCATATTTTAAACGTCAATAGGTATCTCAAAAACTATTAAATTTAGATACATGACATTTACAACATAAGCGTAGAATTTTGTGGGGTAAATTATACAATATATAGGGTGTTTCATTAAAAAAAATGTCAAAGACGTGACGACAATTCTATGAGACACACTGTATAATGTTTTTTTATATCAAAAAATGCATAAAATTTACGGTTCCGAGCGTTTTTCCTAGATCTTTTTCCTTTAATTGATTGATTAATTTTATGCGGGACTTTTGGGAGACCCAGTATATTAAACCAAAGAAAAAGGTTTTACAGTTTAATATGTTAAACCGTTAAGTTGTACAAATTTAAATTATTGAGGCGATGTCTCGTTGTGACGATGACTAGATATTATAAATGAGACTGCGGTTCTATACTTCCATATATTATGTGCATAAAAGCAGGAAATATTCCTAAATAAGTAATAAGTTTGTTTCAGCGATGCATTTCAGATAAACCAGTTGAAACTTCTGGACGAAAATAGTTAACGGGTTTATTAATAATGAAGTTTATGGAAGATGGTAGCGTGAGCTGAATATATACACAACCAATTTATTTAAAATCATTTATTTAAAAAGATTAGCTTAAGCTTTAAATTTCAATATTTAAAGAACGACGGATCAGTGAAAAATTGTGTCAACCGTTTTTGGAGACGAATGAATGTTTGTCTCCATTTTCGATCGATTTCAGACACAAGATATTGTATAATTTTATGCAATAAAAGAAGGCGCGCTCCGAAGTCACGTCGGTTCTTAAGTACCAAATGAATCATAGTGCGCCTATCTATTCGGTTTTCTTTAAATGTTGAAATTCAAAGGCTTAAGCCAGTAACCGTAAAAATTATACATTTAAGTAGTGATTGTATTCGGCATTTACTAGATAGAGTTCCATAGTTTAATATTCCAAATTAAAAAGTTTTTATAAATCTATTTATAAACATGGACAGGATTCGCTTCGAGAGAACGCAATGTTTTTAATATACCGGGTGATGATATTACTGCTCAGCTTGTCACATCCTTATAAAATAAGACATTGTTATAATAAGTTGTTTTGTTTTTAGATGTGTATAGAAGACATTAAACAACATTTTCAAATACCTTTTTTCAAAAAACTCAAATATAAGGTACTTACATTCATTTATTAAACTACGAATCAAATATGGTCCTGCTTAACTTGCCCGTTGAATAACATTAAGAAAACTTCTGGGTGTAGGATGAGCCCGCAAGGGAAAGCGTTCTGGGTGTAATTTCGAAGCAGCAGTCGCACTTTTTCGACACTTACCGTAAATTAGTACCATATCAACTAGTTCATTGTTTTCAAATTTTTCCTACGACCACCTATGAAAATGAGAAAAAAAAACATGGTTAACTTGGCTCGAAAGCGCCGAATATCAAACGCGTGTTGAAAGAAAATATTTCAACTCTAGAGTGGAAATACAAGGCACACTATTTAATTTAAACATTATGGTGACAATTTGACAGACCATACCTATTTATTAAAAAGAATACATTTTAGAAAGCAGTTTATTGTCTAACTTATTTATCATGTATTTGTCGATTGATTTCGAATTAGAGTGTGAAAATACGCGATCTGAAATTATAAAAAAGTTAAGAATATACTAGAAAATCTATTACCAGTCAAAACAAGCCCCGCTGAAGAAAATGTCATGTATTAAACATACAATTTTTATGTGTTGCCATAGCGTAGAGACTAGAGCTATGGTCTACAGATCGAAAGGTCACAGGTTCAAATCCCATCAGGAGTATTTGATTTTTTTTTATTAAAACATTAAACAATTTATAGAATTTTGAATTGAAATCTTCCTTGTTGGATGAATTTTTTAAATTTATATTTAATGCATCTTTCCTTGATTAAATTTTAAAAATTCATCCAACAAGGAAGATTTCAATTCAAAATACCTAACTCTATAAATTATTTAATGTTTTTATAAAAAAAAAAGTCAAATACTCCTGATGGGATTTGAACCTGTGACCTTTCGATTTGTAGGCCATACCTCTAGTCACTATGCTATGGTTACCAATAAAAATTCTTTGTTAATATAATATATGATATTTTCTTCAGAGCGGCTTGTTTTGAATGGTAATAGATTTTTCAGTATATTATTAATATTTTTTATAATTTCAGATGGCGTATTTTCATACTCTTATTCGAAGTCACTTGACAAATATATGATAAATAAGTTAAACACTAAACTACTTTCTAAAATTTGTTATTTTTAATAAATAGGGGTGGTCCGTCAAATTGGCATCATTATGTTTAAATTAATAGTGTGCCTTGTATTTTCACTCTCTTGTAATATTGTTTTCCTACGACCACCTATGAAAATGAGAAAAAAAGCACGGTTAACTTGGCTCGAAAGCGCCGAATATCACACGCGTGTTGAAAGAAAATATTTCAACTCTAGAGTGGAAATACCAAGGCACACTATTTAATTTAAGCATAGGGATGCCAATTTGACAGACCACACCTATTTATTAAAAAGAACAAATTTTAGAAAGTAGTTTAGTTTATTTATCACGTATTTGTCGAGTGATTCAGAATTAGAGTGTGAAAATACGCCATCTGAAATTATAAAAAAGTTAAGAATATACTGGAAAATTTATTACCAGTCAAAACAAGCCCCGCTGAAGAAAATGTCACATATTAAACTTAAGCAGAAAATGTTTATGGGTCGCCATAGCCTAGAGACTAGAGCCATGACCTACGAATCGAAAGATCACAGGTTCAAATCCCATCAGGAGCACTTGACTTTTTTTTATGAAAGCATTAAATAATTTATAGAATTATTTTGAATTGAAATCTTCCTTGTTGGGTGATTTTTTTAAATTTATTTTTAATGTATCTTTCCTTGATTAAATAAAAAAAATCATTCAAGAAGGAAGATTTCAATTCAAAATAATTTTATAATTTATTTAATGTTTTTATAAAAAAAAGTCAAGTACTCCTGATGGAATTTGAACCTGTGACCTTTCGATCTATAAAATTGGCATCATATGTTTAAATTAAATAGTGTGCCTTGTATTTCCACTCTAGAGTTGAAATATTTTTTTCAACTCTAGAGTTGAAATATTTTTTTTACAAATCAAAGGTTTTTTTTTAATAATTCTTTGTGGTCGTACGAAAAATAGTGTACATTACTCGTGTGAAAGTTATTATTCTAAAACTCGAAGAATTTCCGCACTCGGCTGACGTCTCGTGCTAAATATTTCCTCGTTTGAAAAGTATCACTTTCATCACTTGTTATGTAATATACTATTTCAACTCTAGAGTTGAAATATTTTTTTCACAAATCAAAGGTTTTTTTTAATAATTCCTTGTGGTCGTAGGAAAAATAGTGTACATTACTCGTGTGAAAGTGATTATTCTAAAACTCGGAGAATTTCCGCACTCGGCTCACGCCTCGTGCTAAATATCTCCTCGTTTGAAAAGTATCACTTTCATCACTTGTTATGTAATATATGTACTATTACCAGTTTCACGTGTAACCAATTTAGAATTAACTTGCTTCAGAAAAACACACCGCAGCAGATTGCCAAATAAATAACTGACCACCCGTAAATTGCATGACTAATAAGACAAAAACAACATAAAGTATAGCAGGCTACGTTTACATGGCCCGCACTTAGATTTTTTACTTCTGTATCTCGCCTATTTTTAAGTTTTTTGAAAAAAGGTATTAAAAATTGTTGTTTATTTTAATGCGTTCTGTACACAGCTAAAAAAGAAGTATCAACTTAAGAATCACCCTGTATACACGAATTTCACGAGAATTAAGCGGCGCAGAGTCAGTGGGAATTTTCAAAATAATATCGAGGCATCGTTTGCAATTTTAAAGGAAAATACGAAATTAACATGAAGAGCCGTAATATTTCTATTTTTATGTTCTGCATGGCGGATGATATAATTTGAACCTAAATAATTGAAACTTTAAAAGAAATTTTCAAATTTTATTTTTTTGAATAAAATATAAGGTATCATCCGCCGAACTAGAAGTTCTTGTGAACCCCTTAGTAAACTTTTTGTAATAAATTGTCAACTAGATAAGCCTGGAATCGATGTCACGTTTCACGCTGGTATGGAAACCTCTTAAACATCTAAAGCCGAGTTCTCAGAGCTTCGTTCTGTCACTGGCGACACGTGTTGTGACTAATAGAAAATGAGTATTTTGACATGTGACTCCAATACTCATTTTCTATTGGTTACATCACGTATCGCCAGCGACAGAACGAAGCTCTGAGAACTCGGCTTAATATGCGATGTGGTATATTAACAGTATGTAATATAACTTTTAACCGTCGGCGTCGCGTCGGTCCCGTCGATTTCGAAACATTATTTCAAATCAAAGCGAAGAGTCCGTCATGCCTACATATTAAATGAGACGTCGCGTCGTTCATTTCCATTATATGTCTCGCAAAGCCGGACATATTTCTAAATAGCTTATATGTCCGTTCTTGCGATGCATATTAGATGAGCCACTACCAACTTTAGAATGAAAATAGCCAGAGGGAGTCATTAGTTATACTAGCATAGAACATTCTGACAACGTTCAGTGAATGGTCCGCGTTTGTTTAGGTTTGCTAAGGTGTTGAGGAATTAGTTTTGTGATTACTGTAGTGTGTAACAGACGATTTATCATTCTGGGGAATAATTTCCTGGAGAAACTTTATATGGATGGTCAGGCCTCTAAAAGGAAGATAAGGATTCTTGCGGGTATTTTTGTAAAAATTATTCTTATAGAATAAAGTTTATACGTTGAATAATGTATGAGAACTTTGTATGTAATTTCTAAGTTGATTATTTATAAGAATATTACGTGGTTCGTGGTTTTTAAACTTTTGACTTTAATTTCGACTTTATTTAAACACTTTGTAACACTTATATTTTACAATGTACAGATTGTCACAATTGGTGCTTAGCTTTTGTAACAATGAATATTTTTACTTTAGGAAACTTTATTTTGCAAACGATTAAGGCCTTTTTACATTAGATGCAAGTTGCAAGTGCAAGTGGTCGTTTTCAATGGGAAAACTGGCATCAGCTGATTAAAATGACATATTAATTTAAGCTGAATATAGGTACATGACATTTTAATCAGCTGATGAAAGTTTTCCCATTTAAAACTACCATTGACTTGCACTTACACTTGCAACTTGCATCTAATGTATAAGGGCCTTAAGAAATGGAAAGGGGATATTGATGCTTGTTTTAAAGTTGATCAGGAATTATTATTTTAATACGAAATAAATTCTTTACTGCACTTTTAAAAATTGTATTTTATGTTCGATTCGTTTGAAAATTTCATCACAAATTATAAAATACGACTCCCGGCGCACTTATCTCACAATTAGATATAAATAAAACATAGCTCGTCCTTTTTTTTATCGAAAACCCCCTAAAAGGAATAAAACCAAAAATAAGTGATCTACTTATCCACTCATAAAAACAAACGAACGAATCAAAGAGACATAAATCCAAGTGGCTTTATTGTTATTCCACTTTCGCCTCCCCGAATATTTTTTCTTTTTACTATTCATAATGGCACTTTGATTTCTTTCAAAATATTTATTTTTTCTTCGCGGAGGTTGTTTTTTAAGTGGGTCAATAAAATGTTATTGTTTTGTAATAAAATAAAAAAGAAACAAATAAAAATAATTTTTCGATGAATTCATTCAGTGGATTGACATGCTTTATAAAAAATTATTTACAAAATTATTATTAAAAATTAATTAAAACAGTACAGGGTGTTTCACTTAAAACACAACAACAGTTTTAATGGTGAACGCAACCTTTAAAACGAACTGGAATAATTAATTTAGGTTGATGCAATCAGTGTTTAAACAAAAAAAAGTCTTTAAATCTGAGGTAATTTCATTAAGACAAACATCTTAAAGCTTTTTTTTAAGGAATAAAGTTTCACAAAGTATTTCATTAAATCTAAGAACGATACTTAAACTAAAAACAAAAGGTTCTTAATTTGATTAATTCGTTATCTTACAACAAAAATTGTTATTGAATGATAGAATAGTTTTGGACTTGCATTGTCTTTAATTTGTTTTACATCACAACGTTTCAACTGGTAAGTATCTCCAGTCGTCTTCAGGTGAATACTGAAACTATTCTATCATTCAAGAAACATCATTGTCTCCAACCTTCAAACAAAAATTGTTATGATTTGAAATAAATTATTTAAATAAGGCATCATAACTTGTCTTTTAAGTTGGCCATGAACTTGTGAGAACGATAATAAGAAACAATTGAATAAAAATTAATTTTGATTGCAAACCCATGGACCAAATTACACTGTAACATATTTATCGATTTGGGTAAGTTCTTATATTTATACAAACTCACTTTTGAATATATCTATCATTCTCACATTCGGCTTTTTGCAGAATAACAGACAAAAAACGATATATGTATTAATAAACACGAACAATTTATTTTCTCAACCGTAGGTTTTTTGATTAATCGTTTTACTGAATTGCACAGAAGAAAAAAAGGTTTGTTGGGTTTATTTCTGCTTGTGTAAGAATTATAACTCCAAAAGTACAACAAAATAGCTGTAGAATTCGTTTTAAATAGTTAAAAATGGATTTTCTGCATTAATATGAATTTTTAACGTTCGCTAAGGTCAAAGTTTTCAAAATAATCGCCAATTTACAAACTTGCAACACTGTTAACGTGGAAAGAGAAGTGGCAATAGTGTAAGTAGAAATAATATAACCTTAAAATTTTAGTAAAAAATGGATTTTTTTCTAGAAATCTTATAATTTCGTCTGTTTTATGGTGTTATCTTTATGTTCCACCATTTAAGGAAGAATTACCAGTTAAATTTCTATGTTAGGCGTATAATAAGAGTTTTAATGTCAATTGGGGTTGGATCCTCGTTCAAAATATATCGAAAAATATCCCCGTGCACAATTATTTATAATAATATATATTATTTATATGGAAAAAAATAACCAAGGTTAGTAAGAAAACGTTCATTTGGTGGGTATATAGTACATTTTATGCAAAGTTTGTAGTAATTGTCTAGAAATGAGTGGAAATAGAGATATTTTTGAAATAAGATAGTGGGTCTGTGTGCAAATCTTTAGTTCGGTCAGACAATAATTCGGTAGAAATATATTTTGGTATTAATTCTGTTATTATACCTTCAATTTTTTGCACCATTTCGTGTACTCTTTAGGAAAATATTGTGTATAAGTACATAGACTCTAGGATAAATGTTTTGATTTAAATTCAAAAAGAACAAATTTCATCTGACAGATTTGGATATTTTTGAAGCATATTGTTAACCTAACTTCTCTCAACTGTCAGAAAACGAATTTAAAATATGTAAATTTGGCTTCTCTGTAATTGACTACTGTGATTGGTCAGTTTCATAACCTAACTAGGATGGATATTAAATTTTCCTGCACAGTTAACTGGAATAGCCTACTTTACTCGCCACTTAAGTGTAAAGGAAACAGCAAATTTCCATGTGGGAGTGAAAAAAGGTTATATACAACAACAGAAGGTTGATATATTAATTATTAATATAAGTGGTTTTGATTGGTTTGTAAGATATGAACCTGCCTGTAATGACAAGAGCGATAGAGTTCTATGCAATTTAAATATTATTTTGATCTATTATTGATAATAATTAATATTTTAGTACCTTGGGGGAGGGGGGGGGGGGGGGATCCAGATTAATTAACTTGTACAAATACGAAGCTGGCCTTGCCAGCGCCTGATTAAATGTTGTCTTTTTAATACGCGGTTAAGCTAATCGAGAACTATATTTCTTTACGCAATCCGCTGTTAGACGACACATAATTTTTTTTTGTAATAGCATGGAAACCGTTTAGGATAATGGCATGAAAATTGGTTACCAACCAATAAGATGTAAATTACAGTGAATTTAAAATAAAAATACTCCTCCCAGTGGTGTCACACGGAGTGGGTCTTACGGTAAATATTATCCTATATTTTTATTTCCAAGATTTTTTAATTTTAAATGCAATTTTTTGAAAGTTTAGAGTTTGTTCTTAGCTTGTTTTATTTCCATAAGAACCACAGTTTTCGAGTAAATTAATTTTAAAAATAAGGCATTTTTCAAAAGCAGTTTCAAAATATAACTTTTTTTGTAACAATACTTTCGAAATTTAAGAAAGCATGAAAAATAAATTTTCAAACCACCTAAAAGTGCCTTATACTATAAGGTTGTATTTTGTCTAACATTGTTAGATAATAAAATACAAATCGGATTGCATGGTTCTACCAAGAAATGAAAACTTTACATGCAGACCGGTCTGCAGGTGGTGACATCCTAGTATAAGGCACTTTCAGGTGGTTTGAAAATTTATTTTTCATGCTTTCTTAAATGTTTGCTTCTACCTGACTAGTAAGAGATTCTGTGTTTTTACAATTCTTGTTAATCCCTTGATGGGTATACTCAGATAGATTGCATGGGACTACCAAGAGATGGCGCTAACGTATATATACGACCAAAGAAGGTTGATATTATATGCATTAGGTTTTAAAACTTTCATTTGGTATGGTATGAACACCTACCCTGTACTGACGAGAACAAAAGAGTTCGAAACCGGTCTGCAGGTGGTGACATCCTACCAATGTAAAGTTTTCATTTCTTGGTAGAACCATGCAATCCGATTTGTATTTTATTATCTAACAATGTTAGACAAAATACAACCTTATAGTATAAGACACTTTCAGGTGGTTTGAAAATTTATTTTTCATGCTTTCTTAAATGTTTGCTTCTACCTGACTAGTAAGAGATTCTGTGTTTTTACAACTTTCGAAATAACCTGATCTTATAATGGATTATCCCTAAATAAGTTATTTCCTTTGATGCTCTTAACACCCTCTGTAAGCAGTTGCTTAAACTAAAATAAATAAATTCACCTTTAAAATAAAAATTAGCTCGCATTATTTTTGCCCGATAAACCGCAAACACAAATAAAAAGAAAGGAGGCAAACATCAAATAAAAACCGTGTCATCCCTTTGAAGCCACTTACCTTCAGGCTACGGTTTTTTTATGGTCAAACTTTGACGTCAAAAAGGACGGACGACGAAGACCGGAAGGGACGTTATCATGCCTCTTAGTTTTAATGGCTAGCATCTGCGTCGTAACAGTCACAATGTCCTAGGTTGCCAACTTGTGTTGAAAAGTACAATAACAGGGATAATTTATATCTTTTTCCGTCGACCGTGTATTTACATCCGATATTAACGTTCCCAAAATCATTCATTAATGACCCCTATTAATACATGATTTTCTGTAAATGCACGATTTCCCAAAATCATTCATTAATGACCCCTATTAATGCATGATTTTCTGTAAATGCACGATTTTGGTAATTAAAATTAAAGGCAGCCATGCAAACAAATCAACAAAATAATAAAACGTCAATCCAAAATGTCGTCCGCTGTCATTAGTATTTGTAGAATTGTGAAATCTGGATTGTAAAAAAAAAGTTGTTAACTGCTTTTCTTCACTTAAGTAAAAAATACGGTCGACGAAAAAACATTATAACCAACTCTTACATTAAAATGAGATTAATGATCTCGAACATTAACGCGTGAGCGTAGCGAACGCGTTAAAATATTTCGATCATTAATCGCCATTATTAATGTACTTGTTGGTTAAATTACTATTAATTATCAAAAAAAATATTATTTTTTTAAATCAATTAATCATTAGGAGTAATTAGACATTTCTTTTGTCGATGGTCAGACTGTCCAATTTCCTATGGATTTTTCTATTACATTGTTGTTTAACTACTTTCTCTCAATTCTAGAATTATTATAATTATAGTCTATTTTAGAAAGGTGTAGAGTAATAAAAGCTTATTAGGTATGCAAAGGGACTACAAAGTGACCCAACGAATATTTAAGCCACTTTCATAATTTGGCATTGATTTCATTGCAAAATTCTTTATTTTCATCAAGTGCAGGTTTGGGTCAATTTATGGGTTTTTCCTATTGTTATCCATTCACAAACACTGAAAATGGCGTGACAAAGGCGTCCATTATGTATATAGTATTAGGTACACTTATTTTTTATTAAACATTATAAAAAAATAAAAAATACAAAAAATTCATTATACAGAAAATAAATTATAAAAATTCATAAAATTCTTCGTCATCTGAGGAACTGTCATCTCCCCTTGACGTTATAATTAACGGGTCGACCATCCGACCGATCATGACATGATGGACATCTTTTCGCTAGTTTTCTGGTGTCACTTCCTTAATGGCTTGATCAAACAGTAGCTTAACGTCTTTCATTTTGAATGTCGTGTTGTGTTTTGCTACAAATCCTTTCACTTGCACCCGTATAAGTTCTATAGTTCGCAACGATATGGCGGTGTGCGCAGCACAGTTACACTATTTTTTTCAGTTATATCTTCCACGGCATATTTCATAAAACGATGTTTGTGTAAATTTGCTATAGCTAATAATTCCTTCTTTATCAAAGTATCTTGTTTTTTTTTGGTTAGTTACTTACTACACCTTTCTGAAATAGACCATAAAATAGTTCTGTTCTGACCTTTTTAATAAATTTAATGTTTTTCACTAGAGTTTTCCCTGATAAACTTAAGTTAGGATGTATAATACCTGTTTACAAGAAGGGGGACTCTAATGACTATGGTAACTACAGGCCTATTAGTCTTTTATCTAGTATTTCTAAAGTTTTTGAGGTTACAATACTTAAACAGCTGACAGATTTTTTTAATAGACACAAGCTGCTGTCACCATGTCAGCATGGATTTACTAAGGGTCTCAGTACCGAGACAGCCCTCTGCTCCTTTGTTAAGTCCATCGTGGATAATCTAGATCAGAGCTTGTTTGTGTCAGGTTTATTGATAGATTTTTCGCGGGCTTTTGATTGTGTTAACCATGTCCTATTATTGGAGAAATTGCATCGTTATGGTATTAGGGGCGTTCCGCTTAATCTAATAAAATCTCACTTAGAAAACCGGTACCAATTTGTGAAAGTTAACGGGGTTAGAGGAAATACTAAACAGATCTCACAGGGTGTTCCCCAAGGATCAAACTTGGGCCCTTTTCTTTACATTGCTTATGCGAATGACCTAAGTCCATATATCACTACAGAAAAAGTATTTGATGTCTGCTATGCAGATGATACTAACATCCTAATAACTGCTGATGATCGGTCGATACTAAATGATGAATGTGAGAGTGTTTATAATAAAGTAGAACTGTGGGCGGATAAGAACTTTCTAAAACTAAATAACGAAAAAACAGTATTGCTTTCCTTCACATTATCAAGACGAAATAACGAAAGTACCTTTAAATTGTTCGAAGGATCTTCAGAAGAACTAAACTGTCAGGAAAATACAAAGATGTTGGGGGTGGGGATTGATTGTAAACTTAAATGGGGATTTCATGTCGATAACCTATGCTCCAGATTGCGGAGCACTTGCTATGGACTACACTTTTTGTCTGGGCAATGTGGCTTGCCTACACTTATGTCATTATATTTTGCAAATTTTCATAGCCACCTTAGATATGGTATATTGTGCTGGGGTAACAGCTGTCAAATAAATAGGGATTTTCTACTTCAAAAGTTTGCAATTACAATACTATTCAAGCTTCAACGATGGGAAACCTGTAAACAAGCCTTTAGAAGGAATAAAATTCTTACAGTTTTTGACATATACATACTTAAAGTTTGTTCATATGTTTATAGAGAGAGGCATCTGTTTGAGGGTTTCCAACTTAATCATAAATATAATACTAGAGGACATTTAAGATTGTTGCCGCCGCCTCATCGAACAGCTACCTACCAAAAGAGTTTTTATTTTAATTGTTTTAAATTTTATAATGCCCTAGATAGTAGCATAAAAGTGGCGCCTGACATTGGTACTTTTAAGAATAGACTTAAAAAGTTGTTATTCCAAAAGAATTGTTATAGCCTTGGTGAGTTTTTCCTGTAGTGCAATGCTTTTCCTTACATGACGTTTTTTCCAATTATTGTAGTACTTTGTATTGCTATTCAATTGGGAAAATAAATGATATTATTATTATTATTATTATTATTATTATTATAATTATTTTTTCTCTGACTTTTCTTTAGATAAACACTATAAAGATAATTTCTAGCTGATAATGACGTTCCCCAAGGGCAAAACATTTTTTCGTATTGATTTGATTTACATAATGTTATTCCGGTTTAATCTTTATCCGCCTTCTATTAATAAATTTAGTGGTTTAGACAGATCTTTTCTTTCAATATGTAAAAGGTTAAAAAATTAACTTACTCTGGAATTAATATTAATAATAAAGATATTCATTTGTTAATGGTAACAATAAATTGTATGTAATAAAATTAATTTGTGAAAATTTCGCGTGTAAATTCAAGTTTTATAATATTATGTTGGAGTTACATGGTCATATTTTTTAAAGCTTGTGGAAAATCCTATGCAATTATTTTCTAATATTTGTAACTTTTGTTTGTCTTAATAATTAATAAAGTAGTAGACTGGTTAGGACTCTTTAGAAAGCCATAACCTGTAAACAATTCCCAATACAGGGAAAATATGCTTTTAAAATATTTTTAAGAATAAATATATGATGAAAACCCATCAGTATCGCCATCTGTAGCAATCAACTCAATGCAAAAGATAGCCATCAGATGTGAAAACGTAGAACTAAGCAATAAACCAAGTATGGTAGGCCAACACGTCCAGTACTTTTAGGAAACGTTTTTGCGCATCTCTACGCTTTTCTATGGGTTTGTAGATTCAAATATAGATAGCGCTGGAGAAACCCATTGGGGTGCCGCACTAATCCTTAATACAATGCCGTTTAAAAAAATAAGGTAGTAGAGTTTAGTTTCCGTATAAAAATCATAAAAAGAAAGTTTTAACGGCAGGCGGTCAAAGATAGGTTTACTACTTTGTTTATTACTATACGTTGTTTATTAGAATTTTAAATGTCAAGTATTGATAAAAAATTATACCAATATTTCTAGCTAAAGGAATCTCATAATCATTAATAATAACTTTGAAATAAGTATTCTTAATTATTGAATACTCAACGAACTGTAAAACATCTTCCCGAAATAATACCTGAGCTGACAACGTCACGTTTCTCATAATGCAGCAGGAAAATTTGTGACCATCATCACCTAGACTCCAATGTTTTAATATACCTTTTTCGTGGCTAACGTGGAGAAGTCAGATGACTCAGGTAAATTTACTTTTTGCAGGAAAATTTTCTGCTGGTTTTTAGAAACGTTGGAAAGGACATTTGGGACAATTTAAAAGTCAAATTATATTTTATTGTCAATCAGTTTTATCGAAATAGTAGTTTGTACAACAAGAATGAATATGATGTCCATATCGCACGAGGAAGTAAAATTTCCGAGCACAATATGGACAATCCACTTGAGTTGTACAGTATATTTTTTCTACGACTTAACTTCCGAACTTCGTGCTAAGAATTTAAAAAAATTATTTAAATTAGGCATCATAACTTGTCTTTTAAGTTGGCCATGAACTTGTGAGAACGGTAATAAGAAACAATTGAACAAAAATTCATTTTGATGGCAAATCCATGGACCAAATTACACTGTAACATATTTATCGATTTGGGTAAGTTCTTATATTTATACAAACTCACTTTTGAATATATCTATCTTTCTTACATTTGGATTTTTGCAGAATAACAAACAAAAAGCAATATATGTATTAATAAAAACGAACAATTTATTTTCTCAACCAGGTTATTTGATCAATAATTGTTTTACTGCAATGCACAGAAGAAAAATAGGTTTTTAGGGTTTATTTCTGCTTGCGTAAAGAATTATAACTCCGAAAGTACAACAAAATAGCTGTAGAATTCGTTTCAAACAGTTAAAAGTGGATTTTGTGCATTAATATGAATTTTTAACGTTCGCTATGGTCAAATTTTTCAAAATAATCGCCAATTTACAAACTAGCAACACTGTTAACGTGGAAAGAGAAGACGAGAAGTGGCAATTGTGTAAGTAGAAATAACATAACCTTACAAATGTTAGAAAAAAATGTTTTTTTTTCTAGAAATCTTATAATTTCGTCTGTTTTATCGGGTTATCTTTATGTTCCACCATTTAAGGAAGAATTATCAGTTAATTTTCTATGTTGGTTGCGTATAATAAAAGTTTTAAGATCAATTGGGGTTGGATCCCCGTTTAAAATATATCCCCGTGCACAAATATTTATAATAATATATATTATTTAAATGGAACAAAATAACTAAGGTTAGTAAGAAAACGTTCATTTGGTAGGTATATAGTAAATTTTATGCAAAGTTTGTAGTAATTATCTAGAAATAAGTGGAAATAGGAATATTTTTTGAAATAAGAAAGTGGGTCTGTGTGCAAATCTTTAGTTCGGTCCGACAATGACAATAATTTGGTAGAAATATATTTTGGTATTAATTTTGTTATTATACCTTCAATTTTTGCACCATTTCGTGTACTCTTTAGGAAAATATTGTGTATACATAGACTCTGGGATAAATGTTTTGATTTTAATTTAAAAAAAAACAAATTTCATCTGACAGATTTACATATTTTTGAAGCATATTGTTAACCTAACTTCTCTCAACTGTCAACGAATTTACAATATGTAAATTTGGCTTCTCTGTAATTGACTACTGTGATTAGTCAGTTTTATAACCTAACTAGGATGGATATAAAATTTTGCCGCACAGTTAACTGGAATAGCCTACTTTACCCGCCACTAAAGTGTAAAAGAAATAGCAAATTTCCATGTGGGAGTAGAAAAAAGCTTTTAAAAATTTTAACGAACAATAAAACAAAATACACTCTAAAACATCAGTTGATCGCTCAAGCTTATTTTTTCTTGCTAAACTTTTAAATCTAACAATTAAAACATCAGTTGATCGCTCAAGCTTATTTTTTCTTGCTAAACTTTTAGATCTAACAATTAAAACATCAGTTGATCGCTCAAGCTTATTTTTTCTTGCTAAACTTTTAGATCTAACAATTAAAACATCAGTTGATCGCTCAAGCTTATTTTTTCTTGCTAAACTTTTAGATCTAACAATTAAAACATCAGTTGATCGCTCAAGCTTATTTTTTCTTGCTAAACTTTTAGATCTAACAATTAAAACATCAGTTGATCGCTCAAGCTTATTTTTTCTTGCTAAACTTTTAGATCTAACAATTAAAACATCAGTTGATCGCTCAAGCTTATTTTTTCTTGCTAAACTTTTAGATCTAACAATTAAAACATCAGTTGATCGCTCAAGCTTATTTTTTCTTGCTAAACTTTTAGATCTAACAATTAAAACATCAGTTGATCGCTCAAGCTTATTTTTTCTTGCTAAACTTTTAGATCTAACAATTAAAACATCAGTTGATCGCTCAAGCTTATTTTTTCTTGCTAAACTTTTAGATCTAACAATTAAAACATCAGTTGATCGCTCAAGCTTATTTTTTCTTGCTAAACTTTTAGATCTAACAATTAAAACATCAGTTGATCGCTCAAGCTTATTTTTTCTTGCTAAACTTTTAGATCTAACAATTAAAACATCAGTTGATCGCTCAAGCTTATTTTTTCTTGCTAAACTTTTAGATCTAACAATTAAAACATCAGTTGATCGCTCAAGCTTATTTTTTCTTGCTAAACTTTTAGATCTAACAATTAAAACATCAGTTGATCGCTCAAGCTTATTTTTTCTTGCTAAACTTTTAGATCTAACAATTAAAACATCAGTTGATCGCTCAAGCTTATTTTTTCTTGCTAAACTTTTAGATCTAACAATTAAAACATCAGTTGATCGCTCAAGCTTATTTTTTCTTGCTAAACTTTTAGATCTAACAATAATCTTAATATAAAGTAGTAGAGGTTAGTGTCCGTATATTACGGGTTGGCAGCGCACAGTGGGTATACTGCAGCGCGAACTTATTTGAATCTACAAATCCGTAGAAAAATTGGGGGATGCGATAAATGTTGCCTATACTGGTGTGTTGGCCTAACGTATATGGTTTATTGTTGCTTCGTCACGACTATGTTTTATATTGGGTTGATTCCTATAGATGGCGTTACTGGGTTTTCATCGCGTTTTTAGTTCTTAAAAATGCCTTGAAAGCATAGTCTCGCTGTACTGAGGGTCGCTTACAGGTTATGGCTTTCTGATGAGTTCTAATAAGAACGAAACAGCCTGTCATTGTCTACCTGTGCCCCAGGGAACCCATTACCTTTGGCGTCCCTGTGTACTCAATGCAAAAGATAGATGCACTACATTGTCCGCCTGCCGCTAAAAAACATTCTTTTCTAAATAATCTTAATGGTCCCAGCCGAATTTCAGCTATTACTTGGTTGATTCCAAAAAAACAATATTCTTTAGTTTTGGACACTAAATATTATTCTTATCTATATTATAGTATTGGCAACAAAGTCGGCATGTTGCAACTAACAGATTAGCTTACCTAGTTCCCACAACAAGTTTAAATATTTATCTTAACCAAACACATCAGGACTGCCCAGAGACGGCGCTAAAAGTTATATACAACCCTATAGTAGATTTCAGAAAAGTGTAAAGTAATAAAAGCTCATTAGGTATGCAAAGGGACTACAGAGTGACCCAACGAATATTTAAGCCACTATCATAATTTGGCATTGATTTCATTGCAAAATTCTTTATTTTCATTAATGCAGTAGTAGGGTTTGGGTCAATTTATGGGTTTTGCCTATTGTTATCCATTCATAAATACTGAAAATGGTGTGAGAAAGGCGTGCAATATGTACAGTACATAGTATTAGGTATTTTTTTTTAAACATTATAAAAAATAAGAAATACATTGTACAGAAATTAAATAAGAAAAAATCATAATATTCTTCGTCATCTGAGGAATTATTATCTTCTCTTGACGTTATAATTAATGGGTCGACGGTCCGATCGATCAGGTGGTCAAGAACCCACATGTTCTCCACTTCTTTAATGACATGATCGACTGCTTTTCGCCAGTTCTCTGGTGTCACTTCCTTAATGGCTTGATCAAACAGTAGCTTAACGTTCTCCATTTTGAATGTAGTATTGTGTCTTGCTCTACAAATCCTTTCACTCGCCCCATACAAGTTCTATAAGATTCAGCTCTCAATAATATGGCGGTGTGCGCAGCACAGTTACACTATGTTTTTCAGCTATATCTTCTACGGCATATTTCATAAAACGATGTTTGTGTAAATTTACTGTAGTAATTAGTTCCTGCTTTATCAAATTATCTTATTTTTTTTCTTTGGTTGGTTATCATAAATATTATAATGCACAAAATTTATCTCCGCCTATGGCCGACACCAAAATTGAACCGAGCTGGACGGAATTTCTCATTTTATTACTCTACACCTTTTTGAGATAGATTATCGAAAGTTGATAATATTGTAATTTTAAATATCAAGACTATCGTTTGGAAGGTGTAGACACCTACCCTGTACCGATGACAATGAAAGAGTTCGAAAACGGTCTGCAGGTAGTTGCATCCTACTAGTGATATCTTTACTTCTTGGTGTTAAAATCTGATTGGTATTTTGACATAATGTTAACAAAACCTTGTATTATTTTTTATGTATTTTTTAAACAAATTAGAACTGGCAACAAACATACAATAAAATGTAGTCCTCTTTACTAAGTTTCCTCTTGATGCTATTTAAACTAACTTTCCTTGTCATGGAATCTAAGATGCTGGTATGGTATACTAGGCCAGTTTTAAGAGTGTAGTAAAAATTTAAATATATCCTTATTGCAACACTCCATATATAAATATAAAGAGCACAATGAAAACAATTATAGGACTGTGAACTCAATTATTGCCATTACAATCGATAACGAAAAGTTCTCCATTAGGTATAAACCCTTTCAGCCAAAGTACATAAAGCAAAACTGCGGTTAAAACTTTGCTCGCTTTATCATTGTAAATACAACTGTTAGACCGTGTTCTGCGTAAATAAGTAAAATTAATTAGCACATTTTATGCCACCGCATATTATAAATAATAATTTATTAAATAAAACAGTGAGTCAAAACCGTGTTAGCTAATTAGCATAATATAATTTAGTGATTTAGTGATATATTTAATTTAGAATGCGGAATTTTAAAATGATATACTGAGAAATATAGTTCCACATAGCACGTGGTATTAGTAATAGTCAGATTGATTTCCAATTTTAGGCACGAATAGTTTGAATTGGTATAATTAGTGACCATACTGACTAATATCTAGGGGTAGAAATAGTTGGGAAATGGTCAGTAAAAACAGCTGCAGAATTGTTTTATTTAGCCAACGTTTCGACCTCTATGAGGTCATCCTCAGGGCGATACAGTTATAAACTACTTTGTTATAAATGCAAATGTGACATTCGCAAGACATCATTTTATGGTGGCTACTGCTATATAACAACAGTTTAACAAAGAAGCAGTCCATGGTTATACAAAAATGTACCGTAAAATTTTATTGATAAAAAAGAAGTTCATAACTATATCGCCCTGAGGATGACCTCATAGAGGTCGAGACGTTGGCTAATCACAATTATGAAATTCTGCAGCTGTTTTTACTGACCATTTCCCAACTATTTCTACCCCTAGATACGAATAGTTTGGTTAGGATCAGTTCTTGAGATTACGTCATCTGAAGTACCACTGTGAGCCATAGATAATAGACGAGAAACTGACAACATTTACACTTAACTATATTGCCTTATCAACCTTTATACCCTTAACTCGGTTATATCGACTTGATGCAGTGGTGCAGCCAAGGGGAACTGCCGGGCTGCGCCTATGCAACCCATGTTTTCGTCCCAGGTTAGGTTAGAGTGGCAGACCTTTGGTTCTCCAAACAGTCTCACGTAGTCCTATTAGGTCCCTTGTAATACCACACGTGTTCCGTAGAACCTACCTTCATCAGATCTCTGATGTTAGTGCGGAGTACACCGCAGAAGGATTTTAACAACTCATTCAAACCAGCCACTACTATTCTGAAATTTGCTTAGTTGACCAAGTTGTAAGTTGCTTATTTCCTCCCGACAATTGAAAAACGGTTTACCTAGGGTAGTGAACCTTCTCCTTGCGAGGCCAGGGCATTCGCACAGAAAATGTTGAATGCTTTCTTCGTCATCCTCATCTCTGCAACTTCTGCAGAAGTCGTGGGTATTTGCATAAATTCGGCATATCTACCGAAGAGGCAATATACTGGTGACAACCGCAATAATATTTCTCACGTCTTTCTGACTGTGCTTCAATAACACTGTGGTTCTCTTTTTATCCAATATGGGCCACAGTTGCCTGGATGTTCTACATCTTAACTATATCCATCTGTTTTGTGCAAGATGCTTGGCCGATATGACATACCATATGAGGTCGTAATTGATAAAAGAAACGTATAGATAAACAAAACACCAGACACTACTCCTGGGGCAATAATCTGGTACACAGACGGCACCAAAACCAAAGAGGGTACCGGAGTGGGGATACATGGAGTAAGACCGGAGAAAAATACGTTTTTCAACAGATCCAAGACTTACGAAACAGTTGCTTCAAATTAACAGGAATAGCTGAGAACCATTACCCGGAATTCTGACAGGACACATGGCTGTCAAGAACCATCTGCACAAAATACAATGGAGACCTTGAATGCAGATTATGCGGATAAGACAAGGAAACTGTACAGCACATAGTTTGCCATTGCGAGTCACTAGATCGGAAAAGGCAGTAAATACTCGGGCGACCAAAACTGAAACCAGAGGACATCCTTACCCTCTGCCCAGTTGACCTACTACACAAACAAGTGGAAGGAACTGGGCGTAACAACCAAAAAGGGTGAGCACAATGGGCCACATCTAGCTTAAGTGCATTTGGCGCACGGACGGGCCCTCAGAAAAAAAATACCATATAATAATTTAATTAATAACCACTATAAGAATATCTTATATTTTATTTTATATTTCTTACAATAAAGTAGAGCAAATCTTACAAAAAAATCTCGTAACTCTTACAATAAAATCTAGTAAAAGCAATTAAAAAACTAATATTTCTTATTAGAAAATATCGTATTTAATAAAAATTTTCATAAATTTTAATAGAAACTATTATATATAAAAATTATAGTAAAATAATATAATAATTTTTTTCTTCAAACGTCATATAAGTGATAACTTTAGTGACGTATCTCATTGACATTAAATTTCATTTATATGACTAGGAGTACTTATACTCCTAGGCGTATAAATACATTTTATTGAAATATTAGTTTTGATATACCGTGAAATAAGTTAAAAATTCAATTTTGTTATCTTCATTAAAAATTCGTTTTCTTTTATTTAATTAATAATATGATGCACGTTTGAAGAAAAAATAGTATATGATATTCGGAGAATAAGATACTTTCTGTGCCTCGCATGGATTGTCTGACTCACTACGTTCATCAGACAAGCTTTCCACGCTCAGCACATAAAGTAACTCTTATTCTCTTAATATCATAATGTACTTATATTACCAAAAGTATAATACCCGTCACTAAATGAAATATAATGATATTATTGTAAACGGTATTACACTATATTATGGTCCTATACAGGGTAATTCACGTTGAGTGGTATTAGAAGATGTCAGAAACGAGTAAGCCTATCTTTCTAAAAATTTGATAGCAGGCATAATTGGCTTTGAGCTTTTAAAACATAATATTTTGACGTTTTTATCACTTCCGGTTATACCGGAAGTTAATGCCAACTTTGCTATTTTAAATGGAATACCCTGTATATTTTAGCATTTTTGATTACCTTATTGAAATCTAAATACCCTTTGTTAATAATAATCTATTCCTATCTCTAACCGGTTTTGAGATATGAATTATAAAAGGATTTTTTTGTATAAAAACGCTCCGAGAAGAAAGTTTAGTAACTCTGAAACTAATAAAGGTAAACATTTAAAATTTTCTAAGCATTCAAGTAATACATAGATCTTTAGTTTAAATTACTTGGGTTTCACGTTTTTTATACAGGGAGTTCTTAAAATTGTGCCAATGTTTCCATTTAAATAAAAGTCGATTTTTGCAAATGGAACACACTACTTTTTAGCTTATTAACGTGTAGAGAATAAAATGTCCTATCTAAATGCCTAATATATTACAATACACATTTTTAGTCGTTTTGGAATTATGAGCAATTTAAATAAAAAATCTTAAAATTTCTGTTTGTGTTACAGGGCTAAGATAAGTGTCAACTTTAAAATCATTTTGGTCAAAGCCTACTTTACAAATTGGTAACAAAGCTCAAAGTTAAATCACCAAATCTAGGAAACCGCTACCCAGGCAAATCATATTTAATAACACCCAACTGACATGGTCCAAAAAAGCCAAATATCTCGGTTTACACTTCGACTCCAAGCTTATCTAAAGGAACACCTGGCTCAAACATTAACCAAAGTAAACAGGCTCCTACACCAGTACTATCCACTAATACATAGAAATATCAAGCTAAACACCCGCAACAAAGTTACCATCTACAAACTATGCCTAAGACCAGCACTACTCTATGCCGCCCCATCATGGTCAACACTCTGCATGACGGGGAAAAGCAAAATACAAACATATCAAAACAAATTGCTACGAATAATAACTAACGCACCATGGTTTGTACGTAATACCACATTACACAGAAACCTCAAAATGGAAACGATCCAAGACTACATCACGAACACCAGCAACAATTACTTCAACATAGCAGAACAAAGCCAGCACCCGTTAATCCGCCATTCCCACCAACCACAACACCAGGCAGGTTCATACAGGCTACCACGACAATGAGGGACCCAGGTTCAAACCCCTCACACAACACGAACTTAATGTACTAGTTTTTAGCTAATGTTTTATCAATAATTAAGAGGAGTTATAGGCCTAGCCTAGCTTAAAATTTTAATCAATGAAGATCCTAGTCAAAGTTTAACGAAAATACCAGTCGAAGCCTTCTTTTCAAAAATAATGTCGCATTAACACAGAAATTTTAAGATTTTTTATTTAAATTGCTCATAATTACAAAACGACTAAAAATGTGAATTGTTCCATTTGAAATAGCAAAGTTGACATTAACTTCCGGTATAACCGGAAGTGATAAAAACGTCAAAATATTATGTTTTAAAAGCTCAAAGCCAATTATGCCTGGTATCAAATTTTTAGAAAGATTAGTTTACTCGTTTCCGAGATCTTCTAATAGGCCACTCAACGTGAATCACCCTGTATACCTATTAGAAATTATAATAAATATTATTATATTCCTTATAATTTATATTATAAAATCCCTCCGTGTAAAGAATTACAATCAGTAAACCATAACTAGAAACCATATAGTATTGATTTCTGTTAGATTTTCGACCATTCCGATAATTTCCAAGTCAAATAAAATAGCTTTAAGTTCTTAAGGTAAATTCAAATGTTTGTCTATTAAATATTCGTTTCGTAAAACACCTCAAGTGTCATTTGCATATCTATTTTTGGTTTTGGCACCGAAAGTTTTATTATTAATTGTTTCTAGTTGTTTTCTAAATGCTTTTGTGGAATAATTATTGCTGTTATATAAATCAAAATGTTTTGTTTGATGATTTATTCATGCCTAATTTAATAATAAGTCCCGAAATAAAATATGGAAATTAGATACTGCTGCCTGCCCGTGTTCTCTGTTTGCTGATTTATGTACAGAAGCACAATTTAATTCTGCCAAGAAAAAGTTAGTGTTATGTTTTGGTGAAATTTACAGATTTTCTAGTTTAATTTCAAAAATTCAACGAGCTTATTTTTACTTGAAAGAAATTAACTTTTAATCTGATTCAAAAAAAAAATGTTGACAAAACATTTTGGGAAATTAAACCTACCGAACGTGGCAGACCTGATAAGCTCTATTATCAAAGTCTCGAGTCTCTCTTCGTTTGTTCTTGTTTGAATTCGGTTCCGGTAACGCGATCTAGCAGTGACGCAATCTAGCAAGAGAAGTTTGCAACCCAAAAGACAAGAGGGTAGATTTAAGGAAAGGACTGATTTTCCCATGGGAGTTCAGCAATTCAAGTTCTTACGCAACTTGTTAGATCAGTGGTTCCCAAACTTTTTTCTATGGCGCTCCCTTTTGGGAATCAAGAAATGGTCGCGCCTCCCTCTCCTCCATTCTACAGATACATTTCTTTTACTTCATTTATTTATTTAAAAACGTGACATTTGAACTCTAATCTAATGAGAAGTGTGGTGCTGCATTTCTTTAACAATGTCGAAAATTCTTGGTGCTCTCTTTGAAAGGGCGCAACGGAGTCACTAGCAACATCAAGCCGATTCCGTTGTTTTGTTTGAATTCCCATTAACACAGAAAATCCTTTTTCACATAAGTAGGTCGTCGAGAATGGTATATAGAATTTCAAAGCCATTTCAGCGATTGATGGATAAATGGGAAGATATTTTATCCAAAAAGTACTAATCGCCAAATTTTCAAAGTTAATTTTCGCCACTGAATCGTGTTTTAAGTCGATAACTTGTTCTTACAGGTGCTTTGGAAGAATATTTATATCAAAATTAAAAGGATTTTGTACAAATTTATGATTGTCATTGTCATATAAATTAGAAAAATATCGTTGAAATTCAACGAAAGACTTTCTAGATGAAAAATAATATCTGTTGTAATCTCTTCGTTTTTATTATTGATAGTATTCTCCATTAATGAAGCCAATTTCGAAAATAAGAAAAAACTTGGCGTTGGGGCTTGCAGACGAAATTACGATAAAATCAGTTTTTCTCAAAACGCTTGGATAGCATCCTAATGGGTTATTATATTTGCTGAAATATTGCCTTGTAACTTTTTCAGAGCTCTTGCCCCCCCCCCCCCCCCCTCCTTCCCTAAGGGGGCGCGCCCCCCCAGTTTGGGAACCACTGTGTTAGATGGTCGAGATTTTAAAAAGAGTATGGGTTGTTTCTCTTAGACACCTAAAAATAAATACAGGGTTATTCCTAAGTTAATACTTCTGTTTTAGCTGTTTAGAAGGCATTAAAATAAACAACATTTTCAAATACCTTTTTTCAAAAAACTCAAAAATAAGGTACTTACATTAATTTATTACACAATGGATCAAATACGGTTCTGCCTAACTTGCCCGTGGAATAACATTAAGAAAACTTCTCGGTGTAGGATGAGCACGCAAGGAAAAGCGTTCTGCGTATAATCTCGAAGCAGCAGCCACACTTTGACGACATTCACCGTAAATTAGCACCATATCTACTAGTTCATTGCTTTCAAATAATACCATTTTCACGTGTCACCAATTTAAAATTAACTTGCTTCAGAAAAACACACCGCAGCGGATTTTCAAATAAATAACTGATCACCAACCGTAAATGCATGACTATTAAGGCAAAAACAACATATCAGGCTACGTTTCGGTGACCACGTCCGTACTTAGATTTTTACTTCCGTATCTCGCCTATTTTTAGGTTTTTTGAAAAAGGTATTTGAAAATGTTGTTTATTTTAATGCCTTCTATACACAGCTAAAAAAGAAGTATCAACTTAGGAATCACCCTGTATAAAGCGTTTATTCTCTAACACCCTGGATTTAAAAATTTGAGTCTATTTAATACAGGGCGAACATGAAATATATATAAGCGAGAAAAGTGACTGGCAAAGGTATTTGCCAATTTTTTGTTATACCGAACCGTATAATACGAACAAGCAAATGTAATTAATTTTCTAAAATGGAACGTGTTTTATCAAATATGTAAAACCATGAACTTAAACAAAATTTTCATATTCAAACTGAAATAATTGTTCGTTTTAATTTGCCAGCGTTCCGCTTTTACATAAATTTCAGTTTAAAATTATTCTACAATTAGAATATTTTACAATTAGTCAATATATAAAAGCAGTAGTTTTGTTATATTTATTTTAGTTACAATTTGGCCAAACTCACTAAATAAAAATTTTTAAAAAAATTTCAATTAAAGTTCTATCCGCTGGGATTTGTACCCAAAACCTGCCGATTGCTCTATGGAGGGAACTGGTCTTGGTTATTCAATTTAATTGTATACATTGACTTTTATCTAACTTAATCTGGATCAGTGGTAGCCTCCCCCCCCCCTCCAGCCTAGGAGCTTGGTTCTAAAAGTCTAATTGCAACCTATGTTTTCCTTCCACGCTTCTACTCTTATTTTAAATTTAAATATTTATTTAATAAAATGTAAAACCAACACAGCACACTATCAATATATTAGTTTGACTTTTGGTACATACGTATCTATTACACGCTCACCACATTAAAATTAATGATTTTATAAGGAACGCTTTATTATTTTTAATTTAGATTACGAAGCAGTTTTCAAAAAATGTCTTTCTAGAAGTCCTGTTATGTATAAAGATTAAGGTTTCAGACGCATAACGACTAAGTTATTGATTTGTGATGCTATTTTAAAGAAAAACGAGTAAAAATAATACTATATTATAGTATTTTTCTATTATATACTTTTCTGTCCCGTTTTCCCAGTTCGATTTTAAATCGACAAAAATATTACCAAATCCAATAAAATATTTTTACAACAAAACCAAATGGCAACCATCAGTATCCTTTATTTATTTTTTAAGACAAAAATTAAAGCAAATAATTTAATTGAAAAACCATAAAAAATAGCGTTTATATTGAATATATGGGATAATTTATCATAAAAAATAGTTCGGCAAGAAACGAGAAAGCTTCATTATGAATCCAAAACCTAACATTTATACAAAACGGCACTTTAAGATGGAATATTTTAGTTGGTTGGTTGGTTTAAGGCGGGGGTCGGACGTTCGGCCCAAGCTTCTTGCACTGCAGTTTAGTGGCTTATTGTGCTAGAAAAGGTTTGTTCCTTTTATAAGGTCCAGCAAGTTCCTACCAAGTTTGTCATGTGGAAGGTTATCCCCATATTGGATATCTCCGAAGATTTTGAGTCTTCCTCGGGTCAGTGCTTCAAAGTTATATATGATATGTGAGGCGGTGAACCTGCATTCAATGGAACCATTGTAAATTCCTACTCGGCGTAGGTGTTTTCTTAAGCAGTGGCCTGTTAGTAGGCCGACCACTTGTTTTAGCTGGGTGCGCGTTAGAGGCATCATTCCAGTTGATAACTTTTTGGAGGGTTTCCCAATTGTGGCCCTCCCTTGGGTATGACCAGGTATCCTGTTCCATCGGGATAGCTGTTGTTGTTGTGCCCACCTGTCTGATGTTGCTCTGGTTGCCTGTTTTGATATGCCAAGGGCGGGTTCAGGGCCCCTGAGTTTTTGAGATAATCCGGCTCTAGCCAGTTCATCGGCCTTTTCGTTGCCAGCTATCCCCGAGTGGCCAGGAACCCATAGGAGTTCTACCTTGTTGTTCCTTGCGGCCAGGTCTTTTAGGTCGTTTAGGCACCCCAGTGTGATCCTCGATTTGAGTCAATTGGAGTTCAGGGCCGTGAGGGCAGCTTGGCTGTCTGACAGAATGTCAGAATGATTTTTTCTGTACACATCCTTGTATAGCACGTATATAGTATATATGGAATATTTTAATACCTAAGCATTTGCAAACAAAAACTGCTCTCAGATTAGTAATCGAAGCTCCGTAAATTCATAATTTCTGAAAAAATCATCAATTTTGGCATGGTGAGCCTATAAAAGATATTTACTTTATTTTTAAACAAGAAAACCCGAGCCCGAAAAACCCTGGTTAGAGTCATAATACATACGTCTTATGTGAAAATTTTGGAATAAAAGATATTCATATTTTTCGCAAATTTAAGAAATGTTTTTCTCTCTAAAAATTAAAGAACCAGTAAAAAAAACATTTACCATGGGTGAGTTAGAGGGGGTAGAGGAAAAAAAATAATTTTCGTAATTTGATAGTAGTTAGGTGAATTTTTAACAAATTTTGGGCGTGGCCCCCCAAAGATTTTTGCCTGTGGCACTTTTCAGCCTTCCTAAGTAAGTGCAAAATCATGAAATATAAGTAGTCTCAACTGCCCCGTCCTCCATAAAAAAGAATGTCCTAGTTACCCCCCCGAACATATTTTCTGATTGCGCCACGAACTGAATCCCCAAACAATAATAGCAAATTACGATTATGCTCAAAATCCTTCGGATTTGGACATGCGCTTTGTAATACCGTTATGTTCTATTTTCAAAAATTTGCATTTAAAAACAATCGATTGGCTTAGTTGCTCAGTACGTAATGGCGGAGAAAGAACAATTTTCTATTATTATTCTATTTCCTAATCGATAATAATAGGTCGCCGAATAAATATTCATATTTATTAGTGTTTTTGTGAATATTCCCTTAGATTTAATAGTTTTGCAGGTTTGATAAAACACTTCCTGCTTCATGCAGCTCCGCATTTGCATATCTGTGTTTCCGCTGCCAAAAAACTTTCGCTATTTATGGGTTTCGTTGTTCTAAAATTGTTTTCGCAGTTGGGACAGTTATTACGGCAATATTATAAAAACTATATTTCGTTGTTGATTTACATTAACTTACTATGACATTATCGGGTTGCTCGAAGATTTTTAGTAATAATTAACTAATCAGATACTTTAATTGTGACATAAATGATATTGGCAGGCAATATTTTTTCACAATCGAAGCTATAGTCAAATTTTTTTAAGAAAACGCCCAGTCACTTGTCATTTATGGCACCCTGTTGATGTCTGGTCTATTTTACGTTTAGAGGTTGGCTAAAAAGACAGGACCGGACTATTTTTATGTTCCATTAACAAACTAAAAAATATTTAAATATTAAGTTCCTTATCTCCCATTTTAATTTATCAAAGAAGACTTTACACATTTTTCTATTTAAATCATCGTTCTTAACTAAAGTTGTCAAGAAACTTTTGGAGATGTTATCCAAATTGGAACAAAAGTCAAGAACCTATTAGGTATCCACTGAATACTACCTAGATACTAGATATTGTGATAGGAATTACTTACAATAAAGTAATGTACTAATAACATAAATATTATCGACAAAGCTTTTAAAAAATTTAACTTATCGACACACTCCTCTCCTTTGCTCGTGAATATTAAAGAATGTAATAAAAGCCGGTAATACTGCACCAGCTAGGTAGAATACGTAAAACATGGTATATATGGTTAAAATATTGGTATACAAAACAATCACTACGCTTCATTTTAGTTATGACTCTAATTCAATCAGAAAACTCTATATACACTATATAAAAAACAGCCACAAAAATACTAAAAAACAACGAAAATAATAGGACGCGAACTGACATGTGAACTTGTTACGGTCCACACAAAATCTAGTAACTTTTCTGCGGAACTAGAATCAGCTGTGAATGTCATCTGTGGCTTTCAACTGTCGAAACGCCGTTTTCTATCGCGATATGATCTCTACCTGATTAGTAAATTAATAATTAAGATAACCGCGTGGCTTTGATTATTAGAAGAGTATTTCTTCCAGCGTCATGTAGGTGAGTCACCGTTAAAGTTGCTGGTTAGTTATATTATTCAAAAATCTCGTCGTGAGTTCTAGCCCGGCAGCAAAAACTTTTAAAATAAGGTTCGTAAGTTTGGTCGTAAAAAAAATACTGTTTAAGTCAAGTGGATTGTCCATATTACACCCGAAAGATTCAGCACTTCGCCTACGGCGTCGTGCTCAATATTCTTCCTCATGAGATAAAGACATCATATCCACACTTAATGTAGAAACTATTATTTTAGCACGCCGGGAAGAGTCCATCCCAACACACATAACAAATTAAAATAACAATTGAATAAAATATTAAAAATTCACATAGTATTCAAAGATTTTACATAAATATTTATTTGACGGCGGCAAATGATGATGATGTTAATGATGAAGACGATGTTGATAATGATGGTAGATTTGATGAGGAACTCATGCATGCACTCCACTAAATCTATAGAAAATAGGTTTTCTCTTATTTTGTCAGAGCCATTCCTAGACGCATTTCTCCATAATGTGGCTCATTAGTAAGGCTATAGGATCTGTCGAAAGAAAGAAAAGTGCACGTAACTATTTCAACAGGCCAAGGTGTATAACTATACGCCAAGGTTATCTGTGTTTCAATAACCTAAATAGAGTAGCATAGCTCAGAAATAGGAGGCAAAATAGGGGCCGAGGAATGAATAGATAGATCTTTCATGTTAAGATTAAATTTAAAAAAAAAACGAAAAATAATTTTAACTCAATGAATCTTTTTAAATTTCTAATTATATGACACTCAATTTCTTGTGGAAATTGTGAAATTTATGAAAATACGACACTCATATCCTTATATCTGCTCATTATTTCATAAACTATGATACTCACGTCGTGCTCAGTTTACTTCCCCGTGCGATATGGTTATGGTATCCACTCCTAAAGGTGTGTAGTTCATGAACTGACTAGTTTAAATGAACTATTTCTCTATAGTAAATGAAATTAACTAGTTCACGATTTAGCAAAAGACTAGTTCACGAATGAACTAGAACTATTCTGACCTGATAACGCGCTGCACTACACCGATCGGCGACGGCAAAACGGAAGTGAAGATAATTGGGAGTCCGAGACCGAGATCGATCAGGACAATTGGGTAACCGAGAACCAAATACCGACCGATCGGTGACCAATTCGTGTCGTGTTTCTTTAGTTTTTTCCTTTTTAGTTCACAATTCATGTTTACAAGTTCAAATCTCACCATCGTGGAATTATGATAGATATTTGACAAAGAAAAATGTTGTGACAGAGTGAACTATGAACTAGTTCGACGAACTAGTGTTTTTGGTAAACTAGTTCACGTAAATGAACTAGAATTTCCATTACTATTCACTTATATTAAATGTTTTCCAATATTTAATCTGAGATCCCCGCTTGTTGTAGATACAAACTACAATAGTATTTCTTAATAAACAAATAAATGTTGAAGTTAATTATGCAGAGTGTGAAAGTGCTCCCCAATTTTGTCCGTAATTTTAAAAGTTAGAATTTAAAAATTTGAGAAGTTATAAGTGTGTAATTTACCATTTATAGGCCTATTCAAACCTTTAAATCCACTTCCGGTTTAACCGGAAGTGAAGTCAACTTTTATATTTTCAATGGAAACCCCTCTTTTTTATTCTATATGTATTCTCTATATTAAATTCTCTTTTTAATGACATATCACACTTTATAATTTGTTTTAAAAATGGCCGCCTAGATCAATTTTCCTTTGTTTTCTAAATAGTCCATAAATTTAATAAGACAAGGTAAGTGACAGGCCATGGAAACGTTAAAATGGTTCATTTCAACCTGCTTTATAATATACAATTTACTTGCTCGAGAAATATGTGTCAGTTAGGACTATTTTATTTACAACCTGGTTTAAAAAACAAAACAGAATTGCTCAAATTTTTTAAATGGCAAGCCATCTTTGTTTTATTATAATAAAATTCTTCATTTAATTTCCTTTCTAACGGTGTATCACAAGTTAATAATTATTTTTCAAGTAAGAGTCGAAATTAATAAAAATATCATAAATGTTTTTTCTAGACCTGTATAAGAAGTTATGTCAAGTATGCCGTGGAAAACAATTCATTCATTTCAATCTTTGTTATTATTATTAAATACCATTTGACATTTTGTTCTAATAAATGCAGAAATAATGTTTTTGTTTTTCACGGCATACTAGACTGGTCTTGACTAAAATTCTTATAGCTTATTCGAGTCTAGAAATTACATTTATGATGTTTCTTGTTAATTTCTACTATTACCAAATTAACAATTTTAACCTATGTTACATCGTTAGAAAGACAATTAAATGAACAATATTACCATAATAAACCAAAGATGGGTTGCCATTTGAAAAAATGGATAAAATTCGCTTTGTTCTTTTTTTAGAAAACGCTTTGTAAATAAAATAGCACTAACGGATACATTTTTGTAAAGCAAGTCAGTTTTATACTATTTAGAAGGTTAAAATAAGCCATTTTAACGTTTCTATGGCCTACTCTTTCTTACTGACCGATGATCTACGCGGCCATTAAAAAAAAATGATAAAGTGTGATATGTCATTGATAATTTACCTCACATATATAGCACCAATCAGAACGCAAATTTTCATAGCGACCACCTAAGTAACGTGGTCTTATCCGATAAGACCTATTGCTAGCTCGGTAAGACCACTGTAGCTTTTTGTCAAACAAACAGTAATTTATTTCAAGAAATCAAGTTTAATAAATAAATATTATAACCCCTACAAAATAAAAGTGACACACAACAGTATTTGAGATGATTTTAGGGCATAAACTTAACTTAATTTTGACATTTTTATTGAAATGTTTTATGACAAAATATATGCAAGATTAAACTCAGTGTGCTTTGCTTTGACGTGAGCTTAAGAAATCTTGGCGATTTCATGGCAACCGTGATGACAACAAGCGGATTTGATTTTTGACTTTCAACGCGTCTGATTTAGTCTTGGATTTTTAATCAATTGTTAGTTGTGGCGCGTTTATAAACTTAAAAGTAAATCATAATGATGTGTTTGTATATTTCCTTTATCACAAACGGCTTTTATTTCGGTTTCAGTAAATTATCCAATAAAATACACCTCTAGAAGCGGCGTCTTATCTTCATACCGTTGTTTTTCACTCGAAACTAGATTTTCTAAGGAAATTTTCACTCAATATAATTTTTACTTGTAATCAAAGATAAGACTCTCGAGCTAAAGCTCTCGGGATCATATCAAATTATAAGTAAAAATTACATATCGTGAAAATGATCAGAAAATCGATTTCTTGTAAAAAACAACGGTATTACCAATAAGACGCCTCCTCTATTGATATATTACTGTTGAAAAGAGAATTTTCGATATAATTTAAATATAGAATAAAAATACGGGGTTTTCATTTGAAATTTAAAAGTTGACATCACTTCCGTTTAAACCGAAAGCGGTTTCGAAGGTCGAAAAATAACAATTTACAAACTTATTAACATCTCTCTCTAAATTTTTACTGCTAAAATTACGTTACAAATTGTTTCACCCGGTATAGCTTCATTCATTTTTGCGTAAGTTGAAAATTTCAAAGCAACGTTTTACCCTTAAAACATTATATGAAAATGAGAAAAAGAGCACGGTTACTATGGCTAGAAAGCGCCGTATATCACACGCGTGTTAAAAATAAATATTTCAACACTAGTGTTGAAATACCAGGAACACTATTTAATTTAAGCATATGATGCCAATTTGACAGACCACCTCTATTTATTAAAAAGAACAAATTTTAAAAAGCAGTAATTGTTTAACTTATTTATCATGTATTTGTCGAGTGATTCAGAATAAGAGTGGGAAAATATTCCATCTAAAATTATAAAAAATGTTAATAATATACTGAATCATCTATTACCAGAAAAAACAAATCGCGCTGAAGATAGTGTCATGTATTAAACAAAAAATGTTTATCGGTAGTAATAACATAGAGAATAGAGCTCTTTCCTACAGATCGCCTGTGACGGGTTCAAATCCCACCAGGAGTATTTTTTTTTTATAAAAACATTTAATTTATAGAATTATTTTGATTGAAGTCTTCCTTGTTGGGTGGATTTTTTTAAATTTATGTTTAATGCATCTTTCCTTGATTAAATGTAAAATTTTTAATTCTGGTTATTTTAGAAGTTAATCCAGGATTAGTTCTTTCTATGATGTATAAAATATGAAAAAATTAAACTACAAAGAAAGGAAAAGCCTATTGACAAGCAATTAAACCAGATATTAAGTGGAACATAATCCTAAGTATGCTAATTTCAACACTAGTCTTCATATTGTCGCATATGGATTGGTACCCTTAAGGATGAATTAATCGGTTCATACTTCACTATAGTGCTAAGACTAATCGGTGTTGAGTCTGCTGATAAGAATAGGTGTAGTAAAAAGATAGTGTGTAGAACAAGGACAAGGACATTCCTAGTTTTGTAGGAGGAGTTTGTAGACGAAAGTTGATAAACATAATTGTTTGAATTGGTTGGGATAAAGTGTTCCATTTTAAATAGTCCATCCAGGGAAATCCCCTCTTTTAATACCTTGCTGACATAACAAAAAGGAACCCCTTCTCCCATCTGGTAACGGTTACAAAACATTATAAAAACTCAAACAGACACTTACTCAGTAGAGTTGTTTCACATTTTCAAGTGTAAGGGTAACCTTTGTCCATTTGGTCATTCAAGTAAAGATGAAGAAACATAATCTCAAATCAGAGCAGTTTCCAGCCAGTGAGTAAGTGATCTTGATAATGTTTATTTAAATTGTTGAATTGTTTATTTCTCTTTTGGCCTGTGTTGATTGTAAAGCGGACATTTTTTCTCTTGAACTTAGACTAAATAGCCTCGTATGTGAGGTTTAAGGAAACAACTCTTCTTTAGAGGAAACTCTCAAAATTTACTAATTTAAGTACCGTAGTTCCGTCTTACTTTGCCCACCGCAGGGTAACTTTGCCCAGCGACATGTCATAAGTAATTATTTGTTGAGGTAAAACTGGCAACAGTGGAAAGTGTGGCAACATTCAAAACTGACGGTTAACATTAGTCGGCCATCGTTTATTCTTGTTTGCAAGCTCTAACCGGCATGAAAAGTGTTTTATGAAGGTAAGTACTTTTCTGCATTTTTGATCGGTTTTTTTACCTTTTAGAGTAAGGTCTGTCCACATGTTGTTACTAAAGGATATATTTTGGAAAATTATTTGTGTATACTTTGGAATCTTGGGAAAATACTGATATTATTGGTTAAGTAAAATTCTACACCTCAGTATTTTTTAAAAGAGGCACAATAAGTGGGCAAAGTTACCTTCTAAAATTTTATCAAATTATTTTTTAAGTTTTGGTAAAGAAAACATTTATTGATTGTTTTTAATATGTTGTAGGTTAAGTAATGGTTAAGTACAAAAGAAAGTTGGGTGCTAGGCACTATAAAAACTATACAGAGGAAACGTTAAATCAAGCGGTTGCTGCCATGAAAAAGGGGCTTAGTAGTAGAAAGGCAGAAAAACAATTTAAGATCCCTAGAAAAACTTTGTTGTGTAAGATTAATAAAAAACACACAAACCCAGTAGAACATCCAACTGCCCTTAGCGAAGTAGAGGAACGACATGTGGTCGATGTTCTAATTGCAAGTTCAGAGTATGGTTGCCCCATGACTCAAATAGAGCTTCAAATGGTTCTTCAATCATACCTGAATAATAAGGGAATAAAACATCCAACTTTTAAAAACAACTTACCTGGAAAACAATGGGTTGAAAATTTTATCCAGCGTCACAAGAATTTGTTAACTAAACGTCAGTGCCAGAATATAAAAAGGAAAAGAGCAGAAAAAAGTGAAGGAGAAATTGTTATATATTTTGAAAACCTTAAAAATAGTATTAAAAATATTAAGCCGGAATTTATCCTGAATTATGACGAGTAAAATAATTATATACAAGTTTTTTAAAACACATTTTACTGAGCAATGTTACCCATATAATCTCCAAACTTTGCTTTTAAAGGTCTTTTTCAGGCGTGGGCAATGTTACCAAAAATTCAGGGTAACTTTGCCCACCAACTTTTTTATTTTTTTTTAATGAAGTTCTGATCTCATTGCCTTACCCTTAAAAGACATGAATTGAAAAGGTATATATGTTCAGTTGCTATTTTTTGTCTGTTAAAGAACATCCAGGTAAAAAGATATTTTTAAAAAACCTAAAAAAAATGGGCAAAGTAAGACGGAACTACGGTACTTTATATTTCTAAAGACTTCTATTTTATTCATTATTATGTAATCGTCAATTGTTTTGCTTCGCTTAAATAAAACTATTAAAAATCTTTGGTGTTTTAGTAACTAAATAGGACACAACAAATTAAATAAATTAAAACGTAATTTCAAATCATCTAAGCTACACGTTCCCGTCGCCTATCATTTTGATACGCGACAATATTTTTTTTTCAACACTAGTGTTGAAATATTTTTTTCAGAAATCAAAGGCTTTTTTAATAATTCTTTGTGGTCGTAGAAAAAATAGTGTACATTACTCGTGTAAAAGTGATTATTCCAAAACTCTCGTCATTTGAAAAGTATCACTTTAATCACTTGTTATGTAATATACTATAACACATTAAAGTAACTTATTTTCGATTTAATTACTATTAATAGCCGCCTCGCAAAACACAGCTTATTCTAGAACAACCAGAAACGATAAATAACAAAACTTTTTTAACGCAGGAAACTAAAACACAGATATGCAAATGGCGTAGGTGAAACCGGAAGTGTTTTATCAAATGCGCTAAACTATTAACTCAAACAGAATTTTAATGGGAGAAATAAAGTAATTATTTATTTTAATTTACGACTGGTTTTGTTACACCATAAATTTGTATTAAAGTAAACCTTGAAATTTTTTATTATCCTTTTTTTTTATACCCACGACAAGTCTATTATTTTATCTGAACCATCAGAAACCCCATTTTACACTGGATAAATAATTATTGTATGCATCATTTCATGATATTAGCAAAAGTAGGGTTAGAACTAAATTTCAAAAAATGACGATCTGTCAGGTTTGTTTATTTCCATTTCCTGATAATTAGAACGTTTTATTTTGTAGAATATGAAGTTAAAATGGTATATAACATAACAAGTGATGAAAGTGATACTTTTCAAACGAGGAGATATTTAGCACGAGGCGTCAGCCGAGTACGGAAATTCTGCTAGTTTTAAAGTAATTACTTTCACACAAGTAATGTACACTATTTTTCCTACGACCACAAAGAATTATTAAAAAAGCCTTTGATTTGTGAAAAAAACACTAGTGTTGAAATTAGCATACTTAGGATTATGATCCACTTAATATCTGGTTTCACAGTTTACCATTAGGCTTTTCCTTTATTGTAGTTTAACTTTTTCATTTTTTCATGTTTTATAAATCATAGGAAGAACTAATCCTGAATTGACTTCTAGATTAACTAGAATGAAAAATTTTAAATTTAATCAAGGAAAGATGCATTAAACATAAATTTTAAAAATCCACCCAACAAAGAAATTCGAAATAATTCTATAAATTGTTTAATGTTTTTATAAAAAAAAAGTCAAATACTCCTGACGGGATTTGAACCTGTGACCTTGCGATCTGTATGCTAGAGCTCTATTCTCTACGCTATTGCTACCGATAAAGATTGGTTGTTTAATACATGACACTCTCTTCAGCGCGATTTGTTTTTTCTGGTATTAGATTTTCCAATATATTATTAATATTTTTTATAATTTTAGATGGCGTATTTTCACACTCTAATTCTAAATCACTCGACAAATACATGATAAATAAGTTAAACACTTTAAAATTACTGCCAATTCTAAAATTTGTTCTTTTTAATAAATAGGGGTTGTCTGTCAAATTTGCACCATATGTTTAAATTAAATAGTGTGCCTTGATCTTTCAACACTAGTGATGAAATGTTTTGTTTCAACACGCGTGTGATATACGGCGCTTTCTAGCCAAATTAACCGTGCTTTTTTTCTCATTTTCATAGGGGGTCGTAGGAAAATTATAAAAAACGCTTACAGTTTAAAATTATCATAACCATGTCCTTTTATTTAGGACCAATTTTATAAAGTCCTCTTACACCATAGGTTAGACCTAGGTTTAAACAAAAGAATAATTCTAAAATCGCAGAAATGTCATGAAATTGTCGATTTATAATAATATGAGATTGACAGCAAAGTTCAATTTAAGAGTAATAAACCTGGTCGTAACCTGTTATGTCATATGTTATGTTACATTATATTAAGTTAGGACCAGGTAAATCACTTTTAACTCCTTTAACATCCCACAAAATGACTATTTTTGACATTTCTTAGATTTAAATTGGTCCTCGATTTAAATCATGGATGTTTTTTGCCCTATTTTATAAAGTCAATTTAAACCGAAGTCGAGGTTCAGTTTAAATCAAAGATATGTCAAAAATGGTCTTTTATAATGTAATAATTAACAATAAAGTTCAAGTTAATTGGTCATAACTTAATATAATGTAACATAACATAACAAGTTATGACCAGGTTGATTACTCTAAAATTGCACTTTGCTGTCAACCCCAATTTATAAATCGACCATTTCTGACATTTTTACAATTTTAGAATTATTCTTTGGTTTAAAGCTACGTTTAAACTTAGGTATAAGATGACTTTATAAAATTGAGCCTTATAATTAGTTAGCTTTTTGAATTTAGCTAAAAATGCACATGTTTGTCAGGTTATTCCTGTTCCTTTTATGGATGAAAGTCATTTAGGGCAATAAAATAAGTGGAATGGTTTTTATTTTAAATCTGACAGTAAATTAAGGACCATTATACAGCGGACCGCTGCCATTTTGAAATGCACAAGGAAAATTTTTAGTCTATATTTGAAATTAAATATCCCAGAAATGTTAAAGATATTTGAATGTTGTTTAAAGCGTAATAGAGCTTAAGCACAGCTGGGCAAAGCTTCAAGCACTTTGGGAATGTGCTTGCAATCAATTTAAGAATTACCCATTACAAAGAACTTACTCTTTTGTGACAACGTTAAATGTTTTATATAAATTTCCTTGAAAAACTGTTTATACATGGTGTTCGGAAAATGTACTTGGAAACTTGGGTAGGTCATTCTACGTCACAAAATTAATATAGTAAGTTATATAACAAAAAATCGAAATATCAATATTTTCCTAGTTACAGCCCATGAAAGTTTATTTTCTTCTTTTTTACATACAGCAATTATTTCTTTGCCAATCATTTTAATGTTTGACATAGAGATTTAACTTGCTGATTTTTATCATTTTGTTATAAGAATGTTACTCTACTATGACATCAGAGGGCGCTGTATCTAAAAAACACTATATCGCCTATCTTTTAGATTTTTTGTTAAATGACTTATTACCTTTATTTTGCTACATTTTTTATTTCGATTTAACAGCGGTTTTCCTAACCTTCTTCTGTGACTTTTAAACGACGTAATTTTATTAAATTTTTTCCTTTACTTCCAAAAAAGAGGCGACAAAGGCTTAAAGAATTATAAATGAAATTTCACTACCCCAAAAATGACTAATGTTAGATTTATGTTAAATACATAAATTGCATGACTCTACCTATTAAATTTTCTTAAGAAAGGCGTTGAAATGGCTGTAGAAATAAAAATATTAAATGAGAAAAGTGTTCTGGCTACAATATGATGTATGGCTAGATGAATAATTATTTTTCATGATATCATAATAAGATAATCGCAATTATTCCATATTTAAAAAACAATAATAATTACTATTCACCAGGGTAGGGTAACGAATAATTTAAGTTTCTGATTTAAATTTTTAAACCACACCGTAAACTTGTAAGTATGTAATTTTGGCATTGTGTATAGAAAATAAAGACCTGCGACATAGTAATACAGAATGTCTCGGGAAAGACAGTAATGGTCTAGCGATTAAAATATTTTTGACAGATCTTATGATAGTGGAGTGCCTCAGGAAGGCGTTCTCGCTTTTTGCTCTCTTTATCAACACTGACATTTGGCAGGTTGTTCTGAGTAAAATACTGTTATATGCAGACGACGCAAAAATATATAGTAAAATTACAACTATTAATGATTCCTGCACACTGCAGGGCGACATTGACAAAATATTGGAGTGGTGCATAAAAAACCATCTGCAACTTAGCATGGGTAAATGTAAAGCAATGATTTTTAGTAAAAAACACTTTAAAATTAAATATCAATATAATATAAACGGAAATACAGTGGAACGCTGCAATAGCTATAAAGACTTGGGAGTGATGTTTAATATATTTACACAACATATTGAAAATATTTGTAACTCTGCCATAAGGGGCTAGGATTTATATTTTGTGTTTGCAAATATTTCACCAATGTTAAAACCATTAAAACTCTATATTTTCCTTTTCCCTCTTAAAAACCCTTCCAGTGGCGGCGCCCGCCGTCGAGTCATATTACCGAAAAAAATAAATGGATTTATTATAATGAGTCAAATCCATAACAAACCGTGTATAACGTATAAACTTATTTCTGTAGATACTAACTAAACTTATTTTTATAAAAAGCCCGTACTCACCTGAATGTCAAGACTGTCAATGGTCTGTAACTCTTGTGGCTATCTTCATCCGCCATAGGCGTACCCCAAAAGTCATTCTGGAACACACTCACTAACGAATTTAATGCTAGTACGTCTCTGTTTAACGACACAGCTGGTATATCATCGTGCACAAAGTCTCCATCAATGCCGTTCAAGTAGCAGGCTACTGCCAAAGTTCCGACAACACTGTAAATGGGCCATGTAGCAGGAGTTTTTTTGACAAAATCTGGCGGTGAATTGTGATGATGGTGGAAATGTTTTCGTTTCATGCTGGCTTAGAATTTAAACACTTTGGTTCACTAAGTTATTAGTTTTATTTATGATGTTTTCTGTTAAAAAGAATGGATTTTATTAGTAAGGAATATGAATTACTATAGAAGAGGTAGAGTTATGTTATCACATTCTGAGTTGAAAAAAATTAATAGTATGACCTTATTATTGATGAAAATCACTTAGGCAATGACGAGAAAACAAAGATAGACCCCGCATTCCCCTTTATCAAAACAAACCGACAAGAACTAAAATTCACTTAGTTCCTGACGAGTTCCATGAATGAAATCATATGGAAATAGTAAGAAATTTTTACGATCTTAAAATATTCTCATATTGTGAGTTTTATTTGAGCTCAAATAGGTATATTCTTTTTTCACCGGTGGATTCGACCAGTGGTGAAACTGATGAACTTATGATTGATAGCTGGTGAAATGACGTTATTAACTGGTTGGTGAATTATTTTACGATATCTCTCTCTCGTTGACGTTGATAGAAATCACCAGAAATTTACCATGAATAAAAGAACATGATTTATGTTAAATGGGTAATACAACAGGTAATTTAAGAACGCGATTCGGCTCAACTGGTGCCACCGGTGGACTAGCAGGTGAAAAAAAGAGTATATTTAATCAAACACTGTTGAATGGCCTAAAACATATTCTAACCTCAAACTAGTCAGAAACTAATAACCACAAACATTCCGAGAAAATTTCTCATTAAGAGAGCTTCTGTGACTGCCACCAGAGGTGGTATATTCCAGTATTCCTAATAATTTACCACATTTTAATGAAGTACCTTTTTACATAAATCGATCTGAATCCACGTAGCGAATTAAAAATTACATCAACACAGGTATTGAGTTCGATTATTCATCATTTTAAGCTGAACTACTGTAGAAATTAATTATAAAATAGTTATCTTGTCAAAACGATTTGAGTATACTACATAGTCACCTATTGTTCATGAATTCGAGAAGTAAATATATATTTTAAAACACTGTGTATCTGCCTTACAATGACATTTTATAGTTGCCTTTAACATACAGTCAATGAGCATTCATAATAAATTTATTTCTCGGATCGATCGTGCAAAACTTGGCAACGTTTGCCTCCTAGCGGTAGCAAGTGAAAATATGAAAATAAAAAATAACAATTTTGACATAAGGAACAATAAATTATTTATTTCCAGCTTTATTAAATAAAAAGTGGTGATACTTTAGTGTTTAAAAGTTTTGTGGGTTAATTATAAAAAACAATATGGTTAGACAGTGTCAAGTTTGCAAAATAACCTATTCAGTGCATGGATTTTATAGTAATCTACACATGCTATCGCCCTCTTATAAACAGTGAGTTGTAGGCTCGGCGCAAATTATGAATGATATGCGGGTTCTATCTTTGCTTTCTCGTCGTTAAACAATACCAACTCTATCAATTTTGACAATAGTTCCGTTGGCATCAATGTTTATAACTTATTTTTACGAAAAATTAATTCCGAATTGATTGGCTTTTATTATAAAGTGAAAGTTTGCCATACGTACGCTATATTTTTATAGCCATGTTGTTAAAAAAGTCGAAGAGAAAATATTGTGAAAATAGGCGGAAAGATTTCTTTCGAGTCTCATAGACACAAAAAATATGTATTTTTGTTTTATGCGTATCAAAACTCAATGGACAGTAAGAAATGTCCGAGAAAGTTAGGTGTTGAAGCTGATAAGAAAACGCAGTGGATTCTATATGGTTTCTATAGGGCAGGCCTAAAAAATATGTTTAAAAAAATTTAAAATAATTATTTAGGCCCGTCTCCTAATAACTTTATCAGCAAGATAATTTTCAAAGAAAACTATTGTTGAGACAATTGTTTTCATAGAAATGATCTGGTCGGTAAACTTACCAGGGGATAAATAATACGGGCTTTAAGCCCATAATAATCAAATTTTTGTACCCCCTCCAACCCCTCTCAACCATAATTCCGTGTTAATTTGAGGTCTTTTGGGCCCCAAATTTCAAAAAAACCAAGCAGATAATTGATTTTTTTTCACTAATGGAAAGGTGGTATCTATATGGGTGTGGAAACGTTAGTTTCATGCCGAACTAAAACATATAAGCCAATGAAAACTCTAAATATAATTACTAAAGTTGATTGCATAAAAAAATATAAAGAATATTGAAAATTATTGTTTTAAATAAAGACACCTTTTTGACACTTTCCAATATCGGTTGAGTCCAAATTTTAAAAGTATTAAAAAACCCTTTAATAAACATAGGGTTCGGGTAGGGTTATCATCCGTCCTCTTTTCCCCGGACACTGTTTTTTTTTTTTAGCAGCCAAGGGAAGTCCGGGGAAATTTTTACAAGCGTCCGGGATTAATAAAATTTATAAAATTTCCACACAATTCATGGTAACCAAAAATCATCGAAATAAAACCACCTCGATCACTGTGAAACATTATTAATAAACATTTTACCAAAATGATAAATTAGACGGGCGAAAGCTTTCCTATTAAGTGAAGGTGGTCATTTCCAACAATTTTTATAAAACAAAATTTTTCATTATCAATGTATAATAATGATAATAATAAGTAGTCGAGCTAATTTAATTTAAGAACGGTGTGCCTGAGGAGAAAAACGCAAGATATCATTTTTATGCAGAATTGACCAGGCTAATCCGAAATAATATCCACATAGAAAAATATCAGTGGCGTCCCACTTTTTTTCTAAAAAATATATAATCGCTTCTTCATTTAAAGTTTTAAAAATTATTCCATTGGCGATAACGCTGAAACGAACGGAGATATCGAGCTGCGGTTTAAATATTTTTCCTAGCAAATTATTTCATCTACTTTTCGATTATGGTATCATAATTATACAAAATCAAAAAATGTGTTATTATTACAAATTGCATAGCATTTTTTTTGAGAACTATTATGGACAACTAAATACGATTGGTGAAAGTGCATACATTTCTCTTCCAAACAGTCTTTAGTTTGCTAAAATCGGATAAGTCGTTTATAAGTTACAGCGATTTAAATGATTACACTTTCAACAGCTTCCCCCCCTCTTATTAAAGTCGGTACACCAATGAGCATAGGACCAAAATGATGCATAATTGTCCAAGCTTTTTAACGATGTTACCAAAGATATACCTTAATATGGAATTTTCGAAGATATGTAAAGTTTTAAAATTTACTTTTCAATTACGCCCTCGTGCGGCAAAATGCCACTTTGGTTATCATTTTTTTCCCCCGAGTTTCTATGCCCAATAGTTTCCGAGATATAGCCGGCTACCTTTCTTATTGAATCTCCCGGTACATATACAAAATACAAGCATTTTGTTTTTTTAAAATATATATTTTGTGAGTGCAGTTGTTTGCTCGGTTGTTTGTTAATTTTATTTATAATTTACTGTATGTTTTTGAGTTGTGTTTTTATGCATATTTTTCACAAAAACTTTTAAAATTTACTAAAAAAATATGTTTGAAAAATATTTTGTATCTATATTTTACTTTATTTTACGAGCCTCACGGTGAGTCCGGGGCTTCAGACGAAATGTCCGGGGATTTAGCGATTCAGGTTATAGTTTTGTAAATTCTAAGATGGCAACCCTAGGTTCGGGTCAAATAACGCAATGTTATTGGTCTAATTTAATATACCGGGTGGCCCGCTCTCAACGCAGGATTCCATAGCATCTAATCTACTTCACTTTTTAATATTTTTAAAAAACAGAATTATAAGGAGGCATTAGATCTATAATTTAAAATTATCTAAAAACTCTATACAGGGTGTTCCTTAATGATGTGCTAATATTTTATGGTGTGATTCCTAAAGTCATTTTATGAAGAAAAGTTCATATAAACATAAATGTCCTAAACGGCTTAAATTATTTGCCGCAGGGTGTTGAATTATTTTTTTTTAATGCGTTTTTTATAATATCTCCGAAAGTACTTTAGATAATATTTTCAATTCTGACATATGCTTATAGGACATAAAACCACATGTTATAGTTGTAAAAGTTATTTTTTATCCCACCAGTGGCGTCTCTGCAAACATTTCCTCTGATATTTTTTAGAAAAAAAGTGATACGCCACTGACATTTTTCCATGTGGATATGATTTCTGATTAGCCTGGTCAATTCTGCATAAAAATGGTCTCCTACTTTTTTCTCCTCAGGTACACCGTTCTTAACTCAAATAATTAAATTAAATTAGACGGGCGGAAGCATGCCTATTAAATAATGATGGTGGTCATTTCCAACAATTATTATTTTAAAACAAAGTTTTGTATTATTAATGTTAATAATAATAAATAGTGGAGCTTATTTAATTATTTTAATTAAGAACGGTGTGCCTGAGGAGAAAAACACAAGATACCATTTTTATGCAGAATTGACTGGTGGGACTAAAAATAACTTTTATTACTAAACGATGTGATTTTATGTCCTGTTAGCACATGCCAAAATTGAAAATATTATCTAAAGTACTTTCGGAGATATTACAAAAAAAGCATTAAAAAAATAATAATTCAGCACCCTGTAGCAAAAAATTTAAGCCCTTTAGGATGTTTATATAAACTTTTCTTCATAAAATGACTCTAGGAATCACACCCTAAAATATTAGCACGTCATTAAGGAACACCCTGTATATTATATTATTTTCTAATTCCCTATTATATTCCACGTATATTCTGTATAAAATGTCACATGTCTAAGATCAATTGTTTTTAGGATATGGACGTTTAAAATAAAATATGGCATTTTTAGACTTTGACAGGCTGTAGCATAAGAGGTTTTACCTCCCTATCTTAGTGTTTATTCTCTCTAACTCGGTTTTATATGCTGAATAGGGCTTAAAGACGAATTTAGAAATATTGGTGGGATGCTGTTAATAACAACCTTAAATTAAAACTATTTTATATAACAAAAACTGCTTGAACATTTAACTATCCATTTTTGTCATATTTACACATTTTACTGGTGATATTTAGTGACAGACGAACAGACACAAAAATTTCGGATATATTTATCTTATTTTTTGTAAAATTATATTTTTTTTACAATACAATGAGCTTTGGTAATAATTTTAGGGCCCCATTGGCTTATATATTTTACTTCGCATTTTTATTGTGTATCAACTCAATATAAAAAACTAAAAAACGATATTGTGAAAATAAGCGAGAAGGTTTTTGAGCATCTTTAATAACCTAAAAATGGACGAATATTGGTTTTCCTTTTGTGCATAGACCTAGAAAATGGCTCAACTAAACCTAACGGACAGTAACAAAGCGCTAAGCATTAAATTAGGTGTTGAAACTGATAAGAAAATAAAGGGATGAAAGGATGAAATGCTTTACTTGCATTTTTCTTTTCTCTATAGAGTTGCAGAAGAAAACCAGATTTATTAATAATATTATATTTTTTAGAGTAGTAAGCTTATGTACTTACGTTTGTGTTACTTAGTATAGTTTTGTTGATGGGCCGTGATGTACTTATGTTTGTTTTAAAAACAAATTTTACATTTTTTAACTGTTTATAAGATCTCATGATGCCAGTTTGAGGCGAAACATGTCACAACAAAAATAAACAGACCGTAAAAATTTTGAGGCAGAGACTTTCCGTCTTTTTTTTTTTTTTTTGATAAAACACCTGCACTGTAGGAAAAATCCTTTAAGGCGCTCTGGGAGCGGTGCGAGTGCGAAAAAAGCGATTAACGTTGGTCTTGAAACGTTGAAGATTGTATTCATTGGGAAACACGACCTCAGGAAGATCATTCCACAAAGATGACGCTCTCCAGATAAAAGAATTCTTGAACAATGAAGTTCGAGGAGTACTAAGCTGAACAACATATGGATGAGCGGCAGTGGTTTGCCGTGTATTTCTGTTTTGAATTGCTCTAGTTGGAATCAAGTGGTCAATGTCAGTCGAACACCTGCCATGGAAATATCTGTAAAAGAGAGCCAAATCACCAACCTGTCTTCGATGCTCCAGGCTATCGAGGGTCTTGGTCAGCTCGGGGTCGCCGATCAGACGAACGGCTCTCCTTTGAATGGAATCCAGTAGCCGAAAGGTGTGCTTGGGTGCAGAGCTCTAGACATGAGAGCAATATTCTAATGATGGTCGAATCTGGGCTTTGTAGAGTGTCAAAAGTTGATGAGGTGTGTACAACCTTTTGGTGCGGAAAAGTACACCAAGTTTCTGTGCAGCTGCCTTGGCAATTGCGGCAACGTGATCATGCCAAGACATATTACCTCCCAGATTGACCCCCAGCAAATTAATAGACGGTGCCAGGGGAATTGCGTGTCCTGCCATGACTATATCCGGTTCTGCAATGTTAACCTTTTTGGAGAAGACTGCTGCCTGGGTTTTCTTAGCATTAAATTCGACTTGGTTACTGTCACCCCAAGCCAAAATTTCTTCCAGGTCATTGTTGAGGCGCAATACTTCATGCTGCCTGCGAAGATGTGCGTCGGCAGCGGATGTTTGGGGAGTCAAGGTAAAAGATTTCTTCCAAAATATCAAATATCAGGTCTCTTTGAGTAAAAAACAGACGAATTTTTCATATAATAAATTAGCCCACATTCCATGGCCATGTTTATTATTGGATTTTTAAAACCTTTTTAAGTTTGAAGTCTTCAGATATGGGAGAGTCAGTGGCGGCTTGTCAGGTGAAGGGGCTCTTCACCAAAAAAAAAAACAAGAAGAAAATTTTTTTTCAACAATATTAAATATTATTGTACCAATACAGCTATCATTTTTAGCCCTTAAAATATAATTATGTTCGAATTAATAATATTAATAAGACGGTAGGTTCATATGGGTTAACATTACTAAAATTTCGGAAAAAAAATAATTACTTGGCAACGTTGCATTTCACTTCAAAAACTTTAAAAGGGTTGCAAAGTCCTTATTCCATTGAATCATATTCTAGAAAATTATACTGGGTGTTCCATTTAATTTTCTTTTTTATTATTCAGTACCACTTTTTAGGACCACCCTGTAGATTAGAAAATATTTTTAGATTATGCATCCTAAAAAAAACTTTTAACTTTTATATGACACTTTTTTCCCTATCTTTGATAGTTTAGGTGTTATCTAAGATAGACACCTTACTGACACACCCTGTATATGGTATATATATTTAATTATAATTGCCAAAATTTTAGATATTCGTATTTATCTATATATCTAAGTCAAAATCGATAGCTTTAATACAAGTTTTCAACGATTTTCTTCAAAATTTTGGAAAAAAACTTTGTCCAACAAAAAGTTTAATTAGTTTATTAAAGTTTAGTAAAGTTTAATAAAGTTTAGCAAAGATAAATTTTAATAAAGTTTACTAAAGTTTAATAAATAAAGTTTAGTAAAGTTCAATAAAGTCCAAAAATGTCGCTGCCTCACTACTTCGAGTATAAAATGAACGAGAAATACCTCCATTTCGATGAAAGTCTTCGGGAAATATTTTTTTTGAGATTTTTTTTAAACATTGAACAACGCACTTTGTGAGCTCGAGAGATCTGCCGTAAAAAAACAACATCGCCGGTTCTAGTTTGCGCTAAAATTATAGTGTTTACCCGGTATTTCTAACGTATCAATAGAAGCTGAGTGTGCATAAATGAGGATCTCAAAAACGATAAGAGATATGACGATGGTTAAGTTGAGGCAAAGTTGCTTAGTCTATAGTCTATTTCAAAAAGGTGTAGAGTAATAAAATGGGAAATTCCGTCCAGTTCGGTGTCGGCCATAGGCGCACGTAAATTTTGTGCATTAAATTATTTATGATAACTAACAAAAGAAAAAAAATAATTTGATAAAGAAGGAATTATTAGCTATAGCAAATTTACACAAACATCGTCTTATGAAATATGCCGTGAAAGATACAGCTGAAAAACATAGTATAACTGTGCTGCGCACATCGCCATATCAATGCGAACTAAATCCTATAGAACTTACATGGGCGCAAGTGAAAGGATTTGTAGCAAGACACGACACGACATTCTAAATGAAAGACTTTAAGCTACTGTTTGATCAAGCCATTAAGGAGGTGACACCTGCAAACTGGTGAAAAGCAGTCCATCATGTCATTAAAGAAGAGGAGAAAATGTGGGATCTTGACCACCTGATCGATCGGACCGTCGACCCGTTAATTATAACGTCAAGAGAAGATGACAGTTCCTCAGATGACAAAGAATATTATAATTTCATAATTTAATTTCTGTATAATTTATTTTTTGTATTTTATTTTTTTTTAAAATGTTTAATAAAAAATAAGTGTACCTAATAATGCACCCCTTTGTCACACCATTTTGTTCGTGAATAGTAACAATAGACAAAACTCATAAATTGACCCAAACCCTGGTGGTACTACCGGCACTTGATAAAAATAAAGAATTTTGCAATGAAATCAATGCAAATTATGAAAGTGGCTTAAATATTCATTGAGTCACTCTGTAGTCCCTTTGCATACCTAATGAGATTTTATTACTCTACACCTTTCTATAATAGACTATACCTTTTGAAAAATAATACCCATAGTAATTTTATAAAATATCGATTTGGGCAGGTAAATAAAATTCCGACAATAACTACTCAATCGGAGGTAATTCTGAGCCGATATAAAAAAATTACATCAATCCACTCGAACGTGGGTTTTTACCCAGATTGGCGATATATCCCTTAATTCCTCTAACAGATTTATTAACCAAATCCACTTTAGATTTTCAAAAGTGATATTTTTATATAAATGCGTCTGCTTCCTCTCACCCCAGGGCGTTTCAGACCGAAGAATCCCTTCGAATAAAATCCATCCTCGGGGGTGAACATCAAACGGAGACCGAAACCTGCAAAAAAAGAAATAAAATGAGTGAAATGATTTTTCTGGTGAATATTTATGTTAGGCCGGACGAAAAGGGACGTGGATAATATGTCTATCTAAGAATATAACCGAAAAATATATAACATTATAAGCTTACAATGTTAGGTGGTATGCGGAAGACGCTTGTATATTGATTTGTCAGTAAATTTTATATCAGAAAATTTAAAAAAAAATCCCTTAAGGGTTCAGGAGTCAGTGGTGGCCAGTTCGTTTTTTCATTGTGAAAGTTTTGTTGTAATGATTTTTTTTTATATTGACCTCTAATTAAAAAATTTATCAAGACATACACACGGTGTAGCGGGTGTCCCATTATGGATGGCCACCGGCCGTATCTCGGAAACTACTGGGCATAGAAACTCGGGGGAAAAAAATGATAACTAAAGTGGCCATGAGAAAATCTTGGAAATAATTTTTAAGTTCCGCATTTTGCCGCAAGAGGGCGTAATTGAAAAGTAAATTTTAATTAAAATAATTAAAATAAATTAGACGGGCGGAAGCTTGCCTAATAAGTAAAGGTGGTCATTTCCAACAATTTTTATAAAACAAAATTTTTCATTATCAACGTTAATAATAATAAATAGTAGAGCTAATTTAATTTAATTATTTTAATTAAGAACGGTGTGCCCGAGGAGAAAAACGCAAGAGACCATTTTTATGTAGAATTGACCAGGCTAATCCGAAATAATATCCACATGGAAAAATATCAGTGGCGTCCCACTTTTTTTCTAAAAAATATATAACCGCTTCTTCATTTAAAGTTTTAAAAATTATTCTATTGGGGATAAATATTTTTTCTAAAAAATTTCATCTACTTTTCGATTATGGTATCATACTTATAGCGTATGATTTATTTTTTCGGAGTAAAATTAAAAATGTGTTATTACAAATTGCGCCCTCTAGCATTTTCTTTTTGAGAACTATTATGGACAACTAAATACGAATGGTGAAAGTGCATACATTTCTCTTTCAAACAGTCTTGAGTTTGCTAAAATCGGATAAGTCGTTTATAAGTTACAGCGATTTAAATGATTACACTTTCAACAGCTCCCTCCCCCCCCCCCCTCTTTTATTAAAGTCGGTACGCCAATGAGCATAAGACCAAAATAATGCATAATTGTCCAAGCTTTTGAATGGTGTTACCAAAGATATACCTTAATGTGGAATTGTCGGAGATATGTAAAATTTTAAAATTTACTTTTCAATTACGCCCTCTTGCGGCAAAATTCGGAACTTAAAAATTATTTTCAGGATTTTCTCATTACCACTTTAGTTGAAAAAAAAAAATTCTGAATTTCTATGCCCAGTAGTTTCACCCCTAATGAATCACCTGGTTTAAACTTTACTTTTCAATTACGCCCTTTTGCGATTCACTTTCACACGAGTAATGTACACTATTTTTCCTACGACCAGAAACAATTATTATTAAAAAAGCCTTTGATTTGTAAAAAAAAAATTTCAACATCAGTGTTGAAAAAAAATATTAACACTAGTGTTTAAATTAACATACTTAGGATTATGTTCCACTTAATTTCTGGTTTCCTAGTTTGTCAATAGGCTTTTCCTTTATTTCCTTTTTCATTTTTTTTAAATTTTATATATCATAGGAAGAACTAATCCTGAATTGACTTCTAGATTAACCAGAATGAAAAATTTTAAATATAATTTAGGAAACATGCATTAAACATAAATTTAAAAAATCCACCCAACAAGGCAGATTTTAATTCAAAATAATTTTATAAATTATTTAATATTTTTATAAAAAAAGTCAAATACACCTGATGGGATTTGAACCTGTGACCTTGCGATCTGTAGGCTTGACCACTATTCTCTACGCTATCGCTACCGATAAATATTTGTTGTTGAATACATGATACTCTCTTCAGCGCGTTTTGTTTTTTCTAGTAATAGATTTTTCAGTATTATTATTATCATTTTTATAATTTTAGATGGCGTATTTTCACACTCTTATTTTGAATCACTCGACAAATACATGATAAATAAGTTAAACACTTTACAATTACTGCTTTCTAAAATTTGTTCTTTTTAATAAATAGGGGTGGTCTGTCAAATTGGCACCATATGTTTAAATTTAATAGTGTTCCTTGATATTTCAATGCTTGTGTTGAAATATATTTTTTTCAACACGCGTCGCGTGTGATATACAGCGCTTTCTAGCCAAATTAACCGTGTTTTTTTCTCATTTTCATAGGTGGTCGTAGGAAAAAGTTATTAAGAAGATATCTAATTAGTTTATAAAAATGTCCAACAAAAACTGTTTATAAACTATACAAGGAAATTCACCTAAACAATGGATAAATCGACCTGTTGGCAATGATGTTTATTCCAAACGACTTCGTTCAATACATGTACCGCTTGTTACATTTTTTTAGCATACGCTACACAGCATAATCCACTTTAACCACTGCAATTTTAAACAGTTTTAAAACAAGAAAAAAATAAATGCAAAAACTGGAATTTGCATTATTTCTCACCGGTTAAAATTAACCGAGCGAGACGGTTTGGTTATTAGAGTTCGGTCGAAATTTAAATTTACCTCGTAATGCCCGTGACTGATTGTTGGGTTAGGTTACCCAGTGGCGTACATTCAAGAAGTAAAAGTTTATTAAAGGCAGGCGCCAGATAGGTCAGTCGATACGATTCTTGGTCAAAAATGAAATCCCATGTTGGGATAAATAATGATTTTTAACCACAATTAACTAACCAGCAAGTTTTACTGTGACATAACTGACATTGACATCAAAGGTGCCTGATTAGTAAATTAAAATTTACGGTAACTATTTATTTATTTAAGGTTGCTTAAAATTCCACGTTATAAAACTACCATTTGTGACATTTCTTCGAATTAAACTGAACCTCGGTTTAAATAGACTTTATAAAAGAGGCTCTTAATAATAAGTTTTACTTGGGAATAATAGTATATTACGTATGAAGTTTAGAAAAGTGGAACTTTACTTGACGAGTATGGTTAGTTTCTAATCCGAGCGAAGCGAGGATTTAATGTCTATACAAGTCAAGTAAAATCACTTTTCTGACGAGGTGCGTATACTATTTCTTCGCATTTTGTAAGTAATTATTTTGCATTTCATAATAAAATCTAAAAGGAATAGTTACTGAAGAAAATCTACAAAAACTTAGTAGTATGACTTCTCGGTAACTTAGCAATATAAACAAGATGGTTTTTTGTGTTTGACGACTATTGACAGCATCCAAATAAAATCATATTGGAAGAGTGAATTTCACAAGTATTATGGAAATGGCTAATAAAAACGACTTGGAAGATATCCTGAATGCGGCCTGCGAAGCCTTTTCAAGTTTGCTTCCAGTAAAATCCAAGGAAAGATACGAGAAAGCATATGTTCTGCAAATGGAGAAACACAAGAATTTTAAAGGCATTGACGAAAATTTGAAGCTGGCATACTTTATGAGAAGGTATACTATTTTATATGGTTAAATTGTGGTTATAGGTACTAATTTTGTTATTTGTTTTAGGCAAAAGTCCTCAAAGCTTCCAGTTTATGGTCTACGTACTCTATGATCAAAAGCACAATAAGTTAATCACTTTTTTGAAACGTCAAAACGACAAATATGAACCTAAAAAATCAAAAGTTTTGAAAATGGAAAACGTCACGAAGTTCTTGAAGTAAGCTCCAGACGACACGTTTCTGTTAAAGAAAGTGGTATTAATTTTTGGGCTAAATGGCGCATGTCAGCGTGCAGAACTATGCAGTTTAACATCTGAAGAAATAGAGGATTCAGGACCATCCACAGCACGACTCGACGGAGTCAGTTGGCATCAACACTTTCGCAAAAATCCCGCAAAAAATTGCGAAATATCTAAAACTTCCTGATGCTTCAAGCTACACCGGTCATTGTTTGAGAAGACCATCTGCAACTTTTTTTGCTGACAATGGCGCTGATATTCAGGATCTCAAAACGGCATGCGGGATGGCGGTCCACAAGCGTAGCTAAAGGATACGTAGAAGAAAACATTGAAAATAAAATGAAAAATTCTGAAATGGTATTCAAAACTATCCAACTGGGACTACCCCAAGAAGTCCCTATAGGAATTGTGGTGAATGAAAAAAATGTTCAGCAACAACTACTTAATACGGCGAGGTCAGGAGTTGCATCATTTTTTAACTTAAATAATTGTTCTTTTAATATTTATTGTAATACGATTTAAAATAAACGAATTTCTTTCTTGTAAAATTGTGTTTTGAATGACATTGACGTTTTATGCAGTAATAGTTTCTATGCTGTAAAGTGACCCATTATTGTACGATTTTGAGGTCATTAATCTAATGCATTACTGTATAAAATGCGAAAAATATTTTTTTCGCATGATACAACTTAGTAAAAGCATTCCTATTACTTGTGGGTTAATAGGCCAATGAAATTGGTATTTTAGTTATGTTTTTAAGTTATAATCTTTATTAATATGTTAATTTTTCTTTTTTCAGGTAAGTTGAAGCAATTAAACGCACGATTTTTATCGAGGTAAGTAGTGGAGTATTAATTAAATGGATCGATGCTATTTATAGATATGATTTCTCAGGTCATTTATGTTGTGTTGCATAAAGATTTTTAACCAGAATTAACTAACCAACAAGTATGACTATGACATCCATGACATTGATAAAGCATAAGCTAACCGGGCCAGTATGATTGTGAGAAAATTATATCTGCCAATGTTATCTATGTCACAGTCAAACTTCCTGGTTAAATAATTTTTATTAAAATTCTTTATGCAACCTGACGTTAGGGTATAAAACCTTGGAGCTAGATTTTAAGTAATGTAGAGTCACAAAAATTTGATAAATTTGGGGTTCCCAATTATTTGATTGTCAAAAATAACATTAAAGGTTTAGTAATAATAAAAGGATGTATGTTATAATCACACTAATCTTTAATTTTTATTAAATCTTCATTATGTAATTATTTTAATTAATACAACAATAAATTTACTATTTTGTTTTTATGTTTACAATGTTACCTGGAATCCAAACCAGGAACCCTAAAAATTGTTTATTAGAATTTTTTTTTTTTCCTTTAGTATGTTGCCAGAGTAGCAGGATTCTTAGTTGGTAGTGATTGTAAGAGAACCATAGTTTTTTTTTGCATACGTCTAAATATAAAGTTATATCTGCGTATAATTTCTGCTGTCATTTTGACTTCAATGTACTAGATACACTCATAGGCCTCGTGCAAATTGAAATAAAACATATTACTATCATTTATTATAGCACATAATATGCAAAGTCATCATTATAATAGAATCCCCTATTGTTAATTGGATTTATTCAACAAGGACAACCAAAGGCCCTGCATGTCTAAAACTCTTCTTTCTTTCAGTTTTTTTTATATTAAAAGTGACGATAATTATTTTCAATAACCAGCAACTTTGACTGTAACATAATATACATTGACAGGCATTATTTCATTCAGATCAAAGTTGCCTTATTTAAGTATTCAGTTAGACAGAAGTCAATGACTTGGACACATGCTATCCAGTTTATTTATAGTGTTCCGCCAGTATAACTACTAGTACTTCTGGAGAGTTTTACAACATGAGATGAAGGCATTTTTCACCATTAATACCATTAATAAAAAGAATAAAGATACTGTGTGCACTTTTTTTTACAATCTAACTAAGCAGTAACTTTAACTGTGACATAAATAGCATTGAAAATTAGTTATGGCTGTGTACACGTTGAGTAGGATTGAAGAAAAGAGAATTTGTATTAATGTTGTAGCAGAGCGCTTTCGGCTTTCGCCATCATCAGTGCTATTCGTCAATAAAATTACACAATAATATCCTCATTTAGGTGGAATGGCATTTCGTCCATTTAGTATTTTAAAAATAATCTTAAAATGTTAAAAAAGACAATACGAAACAAAACATAAAACTTCTTGAATGATAGTATTCACCTGAAGACGACTGGAGATACTTACCAGTTGAAACGTTGTGATGTAAAACAAATTAAAGACAATGCAAGTCCAAAACTATTCTATCATTCAAGAAACATCATTGTCTCCAACCTTCAAACAGACATAAAACTTCTTGTTTAAAAAAAAAACATGTTAGGAACAAGTGAGTGTTCTTGTTCCTTGCTTTTACCACTGTTAACATGTTTTTTAAATCAAGGATGTTTTATGTTTTGTTTCGTATTGTCTTATTTGCCATTTTAAGATTTTTTTTTAAATACTAAGTGGACGAGATGCCATTCTACCTAAATGAGGATATCATTGTGTAATTTTATTGACGAATAGCACTGATAATGGCGAAAGCCGAGAGCGCTTTGTTATAATATTAATGAAAGAAGTATTTACACGCAATAAAAATTCTATTTTCTTCAATAAATAACATTGGCATGCATTATTTCCTCAAATTCAAAGTTGCCTGATTAGTAAATTAAAAATTAAAGTAACTGGGCCACTATGATTGTAAGACAATTATTTCTACCAATGTGCTGTTCGTCACCGTTAAAGTTGCTGGTTAGTTAATTAATTATTGTTTAAAATTTATATGCAAACCGACAAAAGTATTATACAGGGTGTCCGATAACTTATTGGCCGTAGAGTAACTGGAGATACTAGACATCAAACTAAGCCGATTAAGTCATATACGTTTTTTCGGATTGTTACTCGTTCTAGAGATACAGGGTGTTGAAAGTAAAAGTTTATTCTCGAAAAAAAGCCATAATTTTAAAACGGTTTAATGAATCGAATTGAAAGTTGGCAATATTATGTTTTTATGAGCAAGAAATGAGAATTTGTAGACATTGAAGTTTGAAACTAGAGGGCGCTAGTTGCATACACTGGGCTTCATTATTCTATGATTTTTTTTCTTACCTGTGATATTACGTGTTTTTCAATTATAGTCTCTTAAAGAAGGGCATTTTCTGAGTCAAAAAGGTGTACTAGATTGATCTTAATATCTTTAACGGTTTTCGAGATATTTCCCTTTAAACATCTCAAAGCATAAAAAAACATAGTACATAATTCAATTAATAATACATAAATTATATACACCCTGTATCTCTAGAATAAGTAACAATCGGAAAAAATGTATATGACTTAATCGGCTTAGTTTGATGTCTAGTATCTAGTATAAGTTTTTTTTTTGATAATTAAAATAATAATTTAAATTTTTAATATTTAAATTTAAAATAATTATGTACTATGTTTTTTTATGCTTTGAGATGTTTAAAGGGAAATATCTCGAAAACCGTTAAAGATATTAAGATCAATCAAGTACACCTTTTGACTCAGAAAATGCCCTTCTTTAAGAAACTATAATTGAAAAACACCTAATATCACAGGTAAGAAATAACATCATAGATTTATGAAGCCCAGTGTATGCAACTAGCGCCCTCTATAGTTGCAAACTTAAAAATTTCTACAAATTCTTATTTCTTGCTCACAAAAACATAACATTGCCAACTTTCAATTCGATTCATTAAACCGTTTTAAAATTATGGCTTAATTTCGAGAATAAACTTTTACTTTCAACACCCTGTATCTCTAGAACGAGTAACAATCCGAAAAAACTTATATGACTTAATCGGCTTAGTTTGATGTCTAGTATCTCCAGTTACTCTACGGCCCATAAGTTACCGGACATCCTGTATAAAATATATTACCCATTTTATATATAGTACTGCAGCCTAGTGACTCGCCTCTGTCTTGCCAGAAAAGATTTGTTTCTTTTATAAGATCGAGTAGATTTCTACCAGGTTTGTCATACGGGAGGTTGTCAACGAGTTCAATTCCTCCGAAGATTTTAAATCTTTTGCAGGTAATGCTTCGCAGCTATAAATGTTATGTGAGGCGGTTTCGTCCTCTTCGCCGCAAAGTCTACATTCAATGGGTCCTTTGTAAATTCACATACGTCGTAGGTGTTTTCTTAAGTGGCAGTGACATGATCAGTGGCGTATTTAGGGAGGGGGCTGCAGCCTAGGAGCTCTTGTATAAAAGTCTAATTGCAATCCTAATTTTTCGCCACACGCTTGGACTCTTAATTTAAATTTGTTAAGTGTTCTTGGCTTGGATTACAAAGGTCTTGTAGAAAACGTTTAGTTTTTAAACTTTTTCTTCTAAAAGTACTTTTATATAGAGATTAAGGGTTTCAGAAGCATATCATTTTGGTTTTTGATTTATGATGCAATTTTAAAGGAAAACGAGTAAAAAGAATAATATTTTATAATATTTTTCAATTATATACTTGTCTGTCTGTTCCGTTTCCCCTTTTTAGAGCTATTTTAAATCATTAAAAATATAACCCAATGCAATAAAATATTTTTACAACAAAAACAAAAAACAATTAGGTATTTATTTTTAAGGGCAAAAATTAAAGTAAAAAATTTTAATTGAAAATTTTTTTATGAAAGAAATGTGATAATTTATAATAAAAAAAAACAGTGCGGGAAGAAACAAGAATGCTTTATTATGAATATACAAAATGGCACTTAAGAAGAAGTATTTTAAAACCTAAGCATTTTCACCAAAAACTGCTCCTAGATCTACGCTCCTAAAATACATGATTTCTAAAAAAATCATCAATTTTGGCGTGGTGAGCGATTATTCGTTCATTTTTAATCAAAAAAAAAACAAGCCCGCAAAATGCTGGTTAGAGTCATACATAAGTCTAATGTTAAAATTTTGGATTGACACCAATATTCATATTTTTCACGAATATAAAAAATGTTTTTTTTTTAATAAACAGCCAGCTAGGATATCAAAAGAAAAAAAAAACATTTACAAAAACTAATTTAATTCAACCATGCAGAGGGGAAGAGATAATAATTTAATTTTCGAAATTTGATAGTAGTTAGGTGAATTTTAAACGAACTTTGGGCGTGGGTCAGAAAATTTTTCGCCCACGGCGCTTTTCCGCCTTCTTCGCTAGGTACAATTTCATCAAATATATTTAGTCCCGACTGTCCCTTTCTCCAGAAAACAAAATATCCTACTTACGCCCATTGAGCCCCCCCCCTCCGAGCATATTTTCTCGCTACGCCCCTGGGCGTAATATTAGAAAACTCTTACTTTATCGCCGGATATATTCCAAAGGTTTAAAAGTTTGTTTGTAATCTAACAGATTTTTAATTTTCTGCATATTGATATTTAAACGACAACATATTATTTTTAAAATACTGAAAAGCGTTGGTGACCCTTATCGTTACCTCCGGTTAAATAATTATTCTACGCCACTGAACGACCCCATTTATTCGCGGAGCTCGAACCAATCGGGACAAATTATTTTAAAAACCTCAAATTATTCATTCGGCGGGCTCTTGTCAATATCGCTTTTCCCAATTGGGCAATTCACATTTCTGGGTAATGATTTTTTTGAAATGACACTGTTGTAATTGACGAGAGATATTAAATGGAGACGGGAATTAAATTTCATTATGTAGTTCTGTAAATAAATACTTTATTTTGTGGTTAAAGTAAAAATTGTTAGAAAATATCGGCCAACATCTTTCGTTGCAAGACTCTTTCCTTGCTATACCTTAGATACTATATTCCAAATATTCTTTGCGATTAACCGGGTATCTAATATAGTCTATTAGGTGCACCCGGGGGAGAATGGGGGGTTGCAGCCTGAAGCCTAAAGAGAGACCACTTGTGACATGACAAAGACAAGAATGATCGAGGGTATGGAATAAACTTTAACCCTTTAAAAAAATCGAGAAACGTATTAATGTTGCATATTAGCATTAAAGCGTTAATATTTCGTAAACGGTTAAAGATAGTTATAGGGAGTGATTTATGAAATGTCTATGTCTATGGTCTATTTCTTTTCGATTGCGAACAATGACAGAAAAAAAAATTGAACAAAAATTCACCTAATTGGTTAAATCATGGACCAATTTACACTACATAAATGCATATCCAACTTATTAAAGGTCTTTTTTTTAAATCACAGAAGAAGAATAAGAAATTTCTGTTCGATTGATGTCTAGCAAATATATGCTAATTATAAACCTTTTAGCAATTAAAAATAACTTTTAGATCTAGTTATATTACGAAACAAACAATCTATTAACTTACTGTACATAAAATCGGTTAATTTCACGTTTTCTGCAACATAAAATAGTAAACCTATCCCTAATTTGTGTTGAAGCAAAAAGGATGACTAGGATCTTCATTGATTAAAATTTTAAGCGAGGCTAGGCCTATAACTCCTCTTAATTATTGATAAAACATTAGCTAAAAACTAATACATTAAGTTCGTGTTGTGTGAGCTTATCTGGAAGGAACACCTGGCCCAAACATTAACCAAAGCAAACAAGCTCCTACAACAGTACTATCCATTAATACATAGAAATAGCAAGCTAAACACCCGCAACAAAGTTACCATCTACAAACTATGCATAAGACCAGCACTACTGTATGCCGCCCCATCATGGTCAACACTCTGCATGACGGGGAAAAGCAAAATACAAACATATCAAAATAAATTGTTACGGATAATAACTAACGCACAATGGTTTGTACGTAATACCACATTACACAGAGACCTTAAAATGGAAACGATCCAAGACTACATCACGAACACCAGCAACAATTCCTTCAACATAGCAGAACAAAGCCAGAACCCGTTAATCCGCCATTCCCACCAACCACAACACCAGGCAGGTCCATACAGGCTATCGCGACAATGAGGGACCCAGGTTCAAACCCCACACACAAAAAGGATGCCCGATTTATCGACAAAATATAAAAGGCCATGCCAAACGCCAAACATTGTGACATAACCTAAAAATTCATCTTCTTAAAGGCCGCTTTACAGTTTGCAATTTTTCTTTCACACAAGTTGTCTTGCAGCAATTAATATTGCGGCAATAAAAATTTCACTTCGTTTTACAGCGTGCAATGACTTGCCAAGATCGTAGGTGATGTACCACTTGCCAACCATTAAAATAAAAATACATTTGGTTAGGACTTACCGGCGCTTTTTGTGCATTCATTTTAACAAAACATCATTACAGGACATGAAAGCAAACCAACAAAAACAAAACGTACCCGCTATAGGTTAGAAAAAACATAAATAAATGTCAGGGATTTTTATATTTATTTTGGTGTCTCATAAATCACCAGAAAATCCTCAGAATTGCGCTTGCAATAGCAATAAAAATACGGTCCAAGTTATATTTCTTGCAAGCAATACAAATTGCGCCAGCTGATCATTAGCCTCGTTCTGCGCATACTCCCGGGCAATCTTTTCTTGCGTGAAAGAAAAATTGCAAACTGTAAAGCGGCCTTAACAAGTGTTAATTTAAAATTCTAACCGCTAAAAACAGTAAACAACAAAATGTCAGTTATGATGTAAATCCCTAACCTTACTTTTTCAACTTGTCAAAAATGAAAATTCTTGCATTTTTTTATTGTAAAACGGGTTTCTGTCATCGTTCGCAATCGAAAAGAAATAGACCATAGACTTAATTGTAGAATGTAAAAATGTAATAATATTTATGATCCACCCTGTAAAATACTTTTTTCTAAAAAAAAATGCATTTCAAAAAAACAAAGTCGACAAGTCCGTGTTTGATTAAGTAGGCGGTATTTTATATAAAATGATGATGCGTTTCTTTATCATAACTCGAATCATCCTCTTTATAATAAGCAGGACATTAAATAATACCCTGTATAAAACTCAATATAACTATGTTTGTCCGGATAAGAAAACCTACTTCAAGCTGAAGTAGGAAAAATAAATTCTACCGTATTGGCAATCTCGAATCTGGGGTGCCGATATAAACGCATCAGACAGAGATTATTGGTAGCGTTTAACACGTTAAACAGGGAACACGCTATCCCCTACCTCCCACCTTCCATTCTTTAGAACACGCGGTCGAAGCAGCCACGGAAGCGATCGATACGTCGACTCCGCCACATCATACACATATCCCCCCCTTTCAGAAATGTAGGAGAGTGGTTAGGTGTCTCTTTTTAACTGATGGTTTTGCCCATATGTGCCTTTTCTCTTGGTTGCATTAGAGATTTCGCACCCTAGATTCGAATTTGCCAATACGGTATATATCTCTAGATAATACTACCATCTAGCAGAAAACCTCGGCTACAATATCGTTTTTTAATTTGATATATATTTTTTTGGCATTTGGCCTTTAATATTTTGAAATATTGATTTTATGTTAATTATTAAAGACCAAAAAAAAATTATTACTAAACCTCATTTTTATCAGAAATATTTTTCCAAGTACGGAATTGTTTATTTTGAAGCCGTGACTTAAATTTAAAACCTGAGATTATGCTGAGCTCCTTCAAATCTTAAGCCGAATATAATGATTATTTTTTTAAATCCCATTTTGGAGTAAATTAAAGGTCGTGCCTCAAAATAACAAAGAAAAAATAAATGATAAAATGCTCTAGAACAGCAATTTTTTTTTCGTCAACATAAATAGACTTATTTTTATTTATAAGAAACCAGTGGCGGCTCGTTTTAAGGAACTATGACACTACCACAATAAAAAGCCATTAACTCTTAAGATATTTTATCTACTTTCATTTAGTAATATGAATTTTACAGTTCTGTAAATCGTTTTGTAAGGGCATCTATTACAGCACCAGTGCTGTAATAGATGCCTTTACAGCACTAGTGCTGTAATAGATGCCTTTACAGCACTAGTGCTGTAATAGATGCCTTTACAGCACTAGTGCTGTAATGAAAAAAAAACGGGTTAATTAAAATTTTGCTGTTAAATAAAACCACACTTTTTAGAAGAATGATTTATTATTAACAATTATAAAATAAATTATCAATTATTAATTAAAATATAACACTTAAGGTTTATTATAAACATTAATAATACACTTTTCACAGTTAGAAATTTGTATACCAGAAGTGGATGTGATGGAGCCCTTTACGTTCGAATTTCCAATCATTAAATCCGTGTCTGACCCCATGATCTTCTTTGCTATTTGTTTCTTATTTTCTAAAGAAATTCTCAACGTAGCCTTCTGCCGTAGAAAAGGATTTCCAGCCCCCGTGACGCTTTAACATCTGCATATCTGCACCACCATCAACTAGAATGGTGGCTGAGGACCTCCTAAAACAATGTACACTGTATCCTTCGGGATTATTCAATCCAAGTTTTGTTGCATTCTTTTTTGGTATACTTCCAAAACTATTAATTCCGACAGGCTGGGAGGTGCATTTTCCTTCTCCATAGAATACAAAAAACCGCCTGTGAGTTGCATTAAGAGGACGAAGTTTAGCTTACATTTTCTTCTGTTATAACAAATACTCGCATAATTTTGGTTTTCGAGAATGGAATCACAATTTTTTATATACAAATCATTGTGTTCAATAGGATCCAACAGTAACTTAGCTAGTTCTTCGCGCCGACAAGCCCCAAAAATGCCTATTATCATAACAACCTTCATAAGTAAATATGTTTCATCATCTGTAGTACTAAGAAACTTACATACGTCTTCCTTTGTGAAAACTTTGGACTTTTTGGCCTTGTAACCCTCTGAACTTCTTTTCAAAAATGCGATTAGTTGAGAAAATCTGCTTATATCTTGATTTTTCTTGACTGACATCATAGTTCTCAACATTGAGTAGTGAGTCCATAGTGTAGATGGTTTCTGGGAGCGTCGCTTTACGGAAAAATAACCCAAAAGGATTTTCTCAGACACCTCCTTTATTTTGTTAGCTTTACACCAGTCTTCAAACTTCTGATACTCCAACTCATACCGCGCCTTGGATTTTGTCGGAACTAAACTTGAGATCGCTTCGTTTGCCGCTGCTTCTATATCAGCGGGTAAACTTCCATCAGACTCGCTCATTTTGAAAAACGCTTTTTATTTTTTTGAATTTGTTTGACAAAATTTCAACAGTAACCATGCGAAAGGTAACATAAAAAACTTGATTAGTAAACCTAATAGCAAATGCCTTTTGCCAAATATTTTTATTCATAGATGAAAGTATTCGATGTTTTATTAAACTTGGCTGACGCCTCGTTTGACAACTTTAACATCTCGTGTTGTAATATGAATCTTTACAACACTTATATCGTAAATAACTATTATTATTGATTAAAAATACTCAAATATTCTAGTGATGTGTCATGTATTAATATAACTTAGCTCATTCACCTTCCAATAGGAAATTTAATACGTTGATTATTATAATTTTCTGGTCATCGGACCCCAGACTATAATCCAAGCCGCATCGGTCCGTGGTTAGTCACTATAATATTACAGAAAGGTCAAATGACGTCAGTAGATATAATTTAATGCCGATTGGCTCGCGGGGTATTTATTAATTTAATTGTTTATTTGCAGCGCCTTAGAGAGGGCAGGTAGCCTATGAGTGGTGTGCGTATATACGGATAATACGTTTTATTGTCGAAAAGGAAAATTAGAGAATGTCCCCGTCAGTGCGCCGGATGCACTTAGGTCAGGTTTGGCCCATTGTGCTCACCCTGTTTGGTTCTTACACCCACTCCGTAATCCCAGTTCCTTGCACTAGTTTGTGTAGGTCAACTGGAGAGAGGGTAAGGATGTCTTCTGGTTCCAGTTTTGGTTGCCGGAGTATTTGTTGCCTCTTCCTATCTAGTGACTCGCAATGGCAAACTATGTGCTGTACAGTTTCCCTGTCTTGTCCGCATAATCTGCAGACAAGATCTCCATTGTACATTTGAATTCTGGGCAGATGGTTCTTGACAGCCATGTGTCCTGTCAGAATTCCTGTAATGGTCTCAGCTGGTTTCTGTTCATTTGTTCATTTGAAGTAACTGTTTCGTAAGTCCGACACCCGTATACAGCGAACGCGAGTTTTGTCAAAAAAGCTAACGGATAGCTTTGTTGAGACCACTGTTGGTCACAGAGATAGCACAGACTACTTAAATTTTTACAGTGAATATGTTGCTGTTGTCGATCGTTTTCTATTAGAATTTGGACAGAGACTCTCAGAAAATAATGCCCTTATTCTTTCGGCCTTTTAATTTGTTAAAAAAGAAGACACGTCTTGCTTTTTAGAAGCAAAAGAACTTTCGCCATTTTTACAAATTTACGTTCATTTAATCGACAAGTCGTTGCTAAATACTCAATTACCACTAGCAAAGACACACTTGTTAAATACATTGGAGATTGGACAGTCGATACAGACTAACACTGCACTTTAAATCTTAACATGTTGGACCATCTCAAACAACTTCTAGTAGCATACTCGGAGGTAATTAAAGTGTTTAAAGTAATCTGTACACTTCCAGTAACCACGGCTAGTGATGAGAAAGACTATTTACGCACAACTATGGGAGACGAAAGACTTTGTTCATTAATGCTGACGACATCTGAACCAAATATGGTTAAAGAGTTTGACCTAGACAAATTAGTTGACGAATTTTTTGCAATAAGGCATCGCCGTTACCCACTAAATCATTAATTTATGTTTAAGCTTCTTTGTTGTTTTTTTAAATAAGGATGTTGTTAAATTAATAAAGTGTTTTGTTTTTCGTCCAATTTTTTTTTTAATTAGGTATGCCCCCTCCCCCCCCCCCCCCCAATAGAAATGTGAAATGACGCCCCTGCTGTTGCTCCAGTGGCTATGTTTATTTCATCGCATTATGACATCTGGTACTGAATGTATTTTCTGAGTATTTCCTTGTTATACTTTGTTTGTATTAAAAGTAAACCACTTTTAACACTTGTGTCGTAAAATTATATTTTAGACACTAAAAGTCTTCTTTAATAGAATTTGTAGATAAAATAAATTATTATAAACTGTATTCAATTTTACGTTGCGTGAGAGTTGATTTTAAGTCAACAGCCGTCAATGCAACATCATTGAAATAATAAGCAGATTATATAAAGAGCATTTCAATTTTTGCACCTAAACCAACACATACAGTCGACAGTTAATGTACCATTCATCGAACATTTTTTTACAAAATATGCTTTTATCTATCAAACTTCGTTAAACCTACATTTCCAATATGTGTGTGTGTGCTTTATTTTCAATGACTTTTTCCAAATGAAAATGGATTTACGTTTTTTCTAACAACTTTCAAATATATGCAAATTAAAAAATTGTTTAAAAATATGCCGCTATAAAAGTGGGTAGGGCTGAATTTTCTTATTTTAGGACCTTGGTAGATCAAAAGTTAGAATAGTTTATTTGAGAAGCTGGAGAAATAAGCACTTAAATAAGGCTCATGAGGTTTTGAAAGTTAAAATACATACGTTCATTTTCACTAGACTTAACTGGCACACACATCAAGGAGAAACGTTCGTTTTCTTAATTATGCATTAGTACTACGCCCTCTAGCGCCCATCTCAGCAACTTAAAAATAGTTTTTAGCTATTTCTCATAGCAATTATCCTTATAAGAATATTTTTCGAAAGCTGTACGATCAATGGATACCAGAATACAGCCGACGTTTTTAGTTGTACACCCGGTATAAAAACGACTTTAGTATTTCTTTTTAAAACCAATATATCTTTAAATAAAAATATTTTAGAGGATTTTGAGTAATTGGATACATTTCCAATATTAATGGTAGGGTCTGCCAGAAAAGAAAGAGAATATTATTTTTTCTACTCCCACATGTAAATTTGCTGTTTCCTTTACACTAAAGTGATCGAAAAAGTGAGCTATCCGATTAACTGAATGTGAATATAGTGCGAAAATGGAAGGTAAGAAATATATTTCTACCAAATTATTGTTATTTTCTAACCGAACTCTTTAGTTCGGCACGCAAATCTTTATTTGCGCACAGACGCACTTTCAATTTCAAAAATATCTTTATTTTCACTTAATTCTAGATAATTACTACAAGCTTTAATTCATAATATGTACTATATACCTACCAAATGAACGTTTTTTTAATAACTTTGGTTATTTTTTTCCATATAAATAGTATATTATTATTATAAATATGTCGTACATCGGGATATTTTCTGATATATTTAGAACGGGGATCCAACCCCAATTGACATTAAAACTTTTATTATACGCAACAAGTATAAAAAATTAACTGGTAATTCTTCCTTAAATGGTGGAACATAAAGGTGAGTACAGAAAACCCGATAAAACAGACGAAATTATAAGATTTATAGAAAAAAATTCATTATTTACTAAAGGTTTTAAGGTTATGTTATTTCTACTTACAGTATTGCCACTTCTCTATGCACGTTAACAGTGTTGCTAGTTTGTATATTGGCGATTAACCTGAAAAAAATGTACCATAGCGAATGTTAAAAATTCATATTAATGCACAGAATCCATTTTTAACTGTTTCAAACGAATTCTACAGCTATTTTGTTGTAGTGAACGGCAGTAGAGTTTTGGACTTGCATTGTCTTTAGAATGTCTTAGAATCACTACGTTTCAACTGGTAAGCATCTCCAGTCGTCTTTAGGTGAATACAAATAAAGACAATGCAAGTCCAAAACTCTACTGCCGTTCAAGACACGTCATTATCTTCAACCTTTAAACAGACACTATTTTGTTGTACTTTTGGAGTTATAATTCTTACGCAAGCAGAAATAAGCCCGGACAAACCTTTTTTTCTTCTGTGCATTTCAGTAACACAATTAATCAAAATACCTATGGTTGAGAAAATAAATTGTTCATTTTTATTAATACATATATCGCTTTTTGTCTGCTATTCCGCAAAAAGCCAAATGTGAGAAAGATAGATATATGTAGGTAGAGTGATATTGTTTAAATATAAGAAATTACCCAAATCGATAAATATGTTACAGTGTAATTTGGTCCATGAGTTTTCCATCAAAATTAATTTTTGTTCAATGGTTTTTTATTATCGTTCTCAAAAGTTCACGGCTAACTAAAAAGACAAGTTATGATGCCTAATTTAAATAATTTTTAAAATTCTTAGTATGAAGTTTGGAAGTTAAGTCGTAAAAAAAATATACTGTACAACTCGAACGGATTGTCCATATTGCGCTCGGAAATTTGATCACTTCGCCTACGGCGTCGTGTCGTACTCAATTTACTTCCTCGTGCGATATGGATATCATATCCACTCTTGTTGTACAAACTACTATTATTATCGACCAAAAGCGCCTTAATAATAATTTCGAGCGTAGAAAGTCTCTTAAGAACATAAATAAGACTTTACTTTTACTTTTAAAGTTGATTTTTCTTTACCAAAAAACAATCTTTTACGTTTTAAACGGGCATTTACAAGCCTATAAATCACCGTAATCCCTAAAACAACGTTGCCAACTTTTGTTGACAATAGTTTAAAGAATGGCTCTTATAAAACGTATGAGATTCGTGACGGCATTTTCCAGTTAGGAATAATCGACATTTTATAGTGTAGGGAAAGGATTTTTGGGGTATAATAGCATGTTTTCTAAGCTTGTAAATTATAACAGGCGACCAGAGCATGAAGTCATAAGTTTGTAATGGTATTTTCCTACGACCACCTATGAAAATGGGTAAAAAAACTCCACGTATGTCATATATCTAAATTCAATCGTTTTTGAGATATTGACATTTAAAATATGCTATTTTCAGACTTTGACAGGCTGAAGGCTCCCTATATCAGTTTTTTTCTCTTTCTAAAAGTTACAACTTCCGGTTTAACATGTTAAACCGTATAACCCAGGGTAAAACCGACTTTTTGGTTTAACATAACGTGTTTAAATAGAGAATAAAAAGCTAAAAAAGGAAGGTAAAAATCATTTTTCTCCACGACCATTACTGAATGCAATAATTCCAAAATCATTTTTGATAATAGAATGTAAAAATTCTCGCTCTTGAGTTGGAATATTTATTCTGAAACACTTGCTTCTTACGCGTTTTGCGTGTATTTTCATTCCATAACAAGATACGGAATGAATATTCTGTAATTGATCTAAACGACATAGGTTGCCATGAATTTCGAAACTGTCAATGTCAGTAGACAAATTTTAGTGCAAGTCAAAATATGAGTGAAAAATCGGATGAATCAGATATGGAACTGGATAATACTCCACCTGAAATAACAAATATTGCGAATAGTATTTTTGGTCATGAAGAAAATATAGTCTGCTACTCGGTTAGAATGAAAATTCGATACTCGTGGTTCCTCACGCTCGCTACGCTCGCGTTCGGAATCTTCCACTTGGATCAAATTTTCATTTCAACCTCGTTACAGAATCTACTATTCTCTAAGCTGAACCGTTCCAATGTTACCGCCTGTCTAAGTCTGAAAATGCCATATTTTAAACGTCAAAATCTCAAAAACTATTGATTTTAGATATATGACATTTTCGCAGAATTTTGTGGGGAATCAGAAAATATTACAATATGTGTTCTATTATAAAGTTTTTTCCGTTTTTTGGGCCACCTCGTATACTCCAGCATAATTTGGAAATATGCACCTCTCTATTGGTCTACGACCTTTGTATTTCGAATTTTGATCTAATTCTCAAGATAAAGGAGAAAATAAACTTTACTCTATCGTTGACTCACCTTGTACAACAACAAAATACAGTACAAAGCATTACGGGGCGAGCTAAACCGATCTGCATACAACAGATAACGATCTTCTAGAATATTGCCACAGAAAATTTATACTGCTGTAAAAACAATAAACAATTCAGTATTTTTTTGCCTAAGCGCCATAACAAAATGTTCGAGGTTCGATCGGCCGGCCTTGCAATTTAGTGCACAACGTGTCCTTGCCAGCGCAGCGGTCGCAATCGGCGCGTGGGTTTATCTATCTCAGTCTATACTTAGTATTAGTAATTTTTTATGTGATTTTCGCGTCAACTCGCCATTTTCGTTTTATGTTTGTTTATTTATACCGCCGGTCGGTTCGGTTTTGCAAGCTCTAACGAAGAAACTGTTTGTAGTGCGGGTGTGATTGGTTTTGGCCTTTTAAGCAGCCCGGTGTGATACTTTTTATGGAAGATATGGAAATATGCGGCATGAAGCTCCGGACTATTTACTTAAGTTAGGCCCTACGAACAAAACGATAGTTTTTTTAACCATTAATTGTTTATGGACAAGAGCATTGTCATTTTGCTAAAGGTATGAATTCAAATATATTTTCTTTAATTTTGATTTGATCTTATATTTATATTAAAAAATTATCAAGACAACATTACGAGGAGCAGCGTATGGTGCAAATGCTTAGGATTTGAAATACCTACTCCTTTTAAGTGCCGTTTTTTCTATTCATATTAAAGTATTCTCGTTTCTTCCCGCACTATTTTTTTAATCACAAATTATCAGTTCTTCCATAAAAAATGTTTCAATTTAAATTTTTACTTTAATTTTTCTCTTTAAATATAAATACTTTGTTTTTGTTGCCCGGCAGCCCCCATAGATACATAGATCTTTAGTTTAAATTACTTATGTTTTACGTTTTTTATACAGGGAGCTCTTAAAATTGTACCAATGTTTCCAATTAAATAAATGAGCATAAGTCAATTTTTGCAAATGGAACACCCTATTTTTTAGCTTACTAACGTGTAGAGAATTAAATTTCCTATCTAAATGCATAATATGTTACAATCCACATTTTTAGTCGTTTTGGAATTATGAGCAATTTAAATAAAAAAATTTAAAACTTCTGTTTGTGTTAATGCAACATTATTTTTGAAAAGAAGGCTTCGACTGGAATTTTTATTTAAATTGCTCATAATTCCAAAACGACTAAAAATGTGGATTGTAACATATTAGGCATTTAGATAGGAAATTTAATTCTCTACGCTAGTAAGCTAAAAAATAGAGTGTTCCATTTGCAAAAATTGACTTATGCACATTTATTTAAATGGAAATATTGGCACAATTTTAAGAACTCCCTGTATAAAAAACGTGAAACTTAAGTAATTTAAACTAAAGATCTATGTTTGACTTGAAAGCTTACAAAATTTTAAATGTTTACCTTTATTAGGTTCAGAGTTACTAATCTTTCTTCTCGCAGCGTTTTTACACAAAAAAATCCTTTTATAATTCATATCTCAAAAACGGTTAGAGATACGAATAGATTAATGTTAACAAAAGTTATTTAGATTTTAATAAGGTAATCAAAAATGCTAAAATATACAGGGTGTTCCATTTAAAATAGCAAAGTTGGCATTAACTTCCGGTATAACCGGAAGTAATAAAAACGTCACAATATAATGCTTTAAACGCTCAAAGCCAATTATGCCTGCTCTCAAATTTTTAGAAAGATAAGTTTACTCGTTTCCGAGATCTTCTAATAGGCCACTCAACGTGAATCACCCTGTAGTGTCCTATACCAAACTTCCTCTTGAGGCTATTTTAACTAACTTTTCTTGTCACCGAAACTAAGATTTTGGTATGAGTATACTAGAGCAGTTTTCAGAGTGAATTTTAATATATTAGTGACATTTTGCCAAACAACAAAATCCCGCTAAATGATATTTCAAAAGTGATTTTCTCTGAATTTACACAAGCAATTTTGTAAAAACTTATTTTATATTCAGAGGCAAATATAATCCTTTCTAGCCAATCAAAAATCCGGTTTCATGCATCAGCCAGTGCGGAGATTTTAGCGCTTGAAAAGTCGATTAGCGGGATTTTGTTCGTGGGCAAAATGTCACCAATAATTAGTTTTCCTAATTCCCTGTATGATGTATATAAATAGCAGATAATTATCCCAAATAACAGTTTTAAGATATTTATAAAACTACCACAGAAATAAACCTGATGCCTTGCATAGGATATTGATAGTAAACTGCTGGACAATTCAAGCGGACCGAGCTAATAATTGTTAGGTGAACTTTGGAGTAAAATATTTTACGAACGAATAAAGCTATCGATGCGCGGTTTGCAAAAGTTAAAAGAGAATTTAATTCTTAATATGCACATTTTTCCCGATTTTTTTTTACTTCTAACCTTTAACTGTCTACAGGGTTCAAAGAGAAGTATGTTTTTTTTACCAAAGTTTCTAAGTACCGGATTTCCACAAAAACAATTTTAAATTATTTTGGATGGCATTTTCTTTATCTCCTATTTATAGAGAACAAAATAAATTCTCAAATTTTTGATATCCCTCTTTGTTCATGAAATTTCGATTTTTTTCTCAACCCCTGTAAATTTCAGGTATTTTTGTCATTAGGCCTTACAATGTTTTGTAAGAACGGGTTTTGGTAAGTGATTATAATTTCTTGGGACCACCTCTTTTGCAACGAGTACATTTTAATTTCTTGTGTTTCGTCGTGACCAGTGGCGTACCCATAATCGGTTTTATTTTTATTTTTTTCATTTTATATGCCTCCATTTCCACACATCGTGTGTTTCGTGCCAGGATAACTGCTCACGACGAAACGCAAGAAATTAAAATGTACTCGTTGCAAAAGAGGTGGTCCTAAGAAGTTATAATCACTTACCAAAACCCGTTCTTACAAAACATTGTAAGGCCTAATGACAAAAATACCTGAAATTTACAGGGGTTGAGAAAAAAATCGAAATTTCATGAACAAAGAGGGATATCAAAAATTTGAGAATTTACTTTGTTCTCTATAAATAGGAGATAAAGAAACTGCCATCCAAAATAGTTTGAAATTATTTTTGTGGAAATCCGGTACTTAGAAACTTTGGTAAAAAAAACATACTTCTCTTTGAACCCTATAGACAGTTAAAGGTTAGAAGTAAAAAAAAATCGGAAAAAATGTGCATATTAAGAATTAAATTCTCTTTTAAATTTTGCAAACCGCACATCGATAGCTTTATTCGTTCGTAAAATATTTTACTCCAAAGTTCACCTAACAATTAGCTCGGTCCGCTTGAATTGTCCAGCAGTTTATGTAAATACATAAAAAAAAATTTCGAAATTTACATTTATCACATTGCATATTTGAATTAACGCCAGGTTTGACAAACAAAATAAAAAAAAACACAAAAAAACTATAATTTTTATTTGTGATATTCAATAACACAAAGGGATGTTGTTATAATATTTCCCGAATAAAATCGTCATACAAAACAATAAATTTACCACTTCATGTGTAAATAGACTGCATGGAGAATAGAAAATTAATTTTACTAAAATTTTGCTGTTAAATAAAACCACACTTTTTAGAAGAATGATTTATTATTAACAATTATAAAATTAATTACCAATTATTAATTAAAATACAACACTTAAGGTTTATTATAAACATTAATAATACACTCTTAACAGTTGGAAATTTGTATACCAGAAGTGGATGTGATGGAGCTCTTTACGTTCGAATTTCCAATCATTAAATCCGTGTCTGACCCCATGATCTTCTTTGCTATTTGTTTCTTATTTTCCTAAGAATTCTCAACGTAGCCTTCTGCCGTAAAAGAGGATTTTAAGCCCCCATGACGCTTGAACATATGCATATCTGCACCACCATCAACTAGAATGGTGGTTGAGGACCTCCTAAAACAACGTCCACTGTATCCTTCGGGATTATTCAATCCAAGTTTTGTTGCAATCTTTTTTGGTATACTTCCAAAACTATTAATTCCGACAGGCTGGGAGGTGCATTTTCCTTTTCCATAGAATACAAAAAACCGCCTGTGAGTTGCATTAAGAGGACGAAGTTTAGCATACTTTCGAAAAATACTTAAACAGTTGACACCTGTCATATTTCCTTCTGTTATAACAAATTCTCGCATAATTTTGGGTTTCGAGAATGGAATCACAATTTTTATATACAAATCATTGTGTTCAATATGATCCAACATTAACTTAGCTAGTTCTTCGCGCCGACAAACCCCAAAAATGCCGATTATCATAGCAACCTTCATAAGTAAATATGTTTCATCATCTGCAATACTAAGAAACTTACATACGTCTTCCTTTGTGAAAACTTTGGACTTTTTGGCCTTGTAACCCCCTGAACTTTTTTTCAAAAATGCGATTAGTTGAGAAAATCTGCTTATATCTTAATTTTTCTTGACTGAAATCGTAGTTCTCAACATTGAGTAGTGAGTCCATCGTGTAGATGGTTTCTGGGAGCGTTGCTTTACGGAAAAATAACCCAAAAGGATTGTCTCAGACACCTCCTTTATTTTGTTAGGTTTGCACCAATCTTCAAACTTCTGATACTCCAACTCATATCGCGCCTTGGATTCTGTCGGAACTAAACTTGAGATCGCTTCGTTTGCCGCTGCTTCTATATCAGAGGGTAAACTTCCATCAGAATCGCTCATCTTGAAAAACGCTTTTTATATTTTTGAATTTGTTTGACAAAGTTTCGACAGTAACCATGCGAAACAGTAACTATGCGAAAGGTAACATAAAAAACTTGATTAGTAAACTTAATAGCAGGTGCATTTTTACAGGTGCATTTTTATTTTTTAAAATGCCTTTTGCCAAATATTTTTAATCATAGATGAAAGTAGATAAAATTTTGTACAATATTCTTGTTGTAAATTCATATTACTACACTCGATGTTTTATTAAACTCGGCTGACGCCTCGTTTGACAACTTTAACATCTCGTGTTGTAATATGAATCTTTATAACACTGACATCGTAAATAACTAATACAAAATGTGCGCTGAATTTAGTGGAAAATTAGAAAATAATACAATGGATGACTTGAATGTGTTCCATTTAAAAAAACCTAAGTTATATTTGCCACATTTTTGGGCCACCCCGTATACTTTAATATAATTTTAAAATGTGCATCTCAATGATCTCTACAACTTTTGGTTTTCAAATTTTGATAACTTAAAAATAATTTCCAGGGATTTTTTTTTAATTTTAAAACGGGTTTTGATAAACAGTTCCTAATGTATGGCCACCCGGTACGATAGAATATCCTTTATAAACATTGAGTTGTAAACTTAGTGCAAAAGTACATCCGAAACTTTTTCCTTTTGCTGAAACTCCAATACTGTCAGATGCTTACATCACATTCAAATTTCTCTCTCCCTATAATAAAAAAAAAAGGTTTCCAAGCTTCCCTTTTATTTTACATGATATCGATTCAGCCATTTTTATACTGTTTTCTTTCAAAACGTGAAACCTAAATACTCGCCTTTACCTGAGACGGAGCACAATAAAATTCAGGACGTTAAATAAATGTTTTGAAACGTTTACATGCTCAATTTAGTTTTAAGGTTTGTATAAGACCGGGAGAATTTACATTTCGTCGTATTATTGTAAATGCAACAATTTATTTCGAATATTTTCAATTTTTAACCAGTGACGACTCATCAGGTGAAGTAGGTGAAGAGGGGCTCTTCACCAAAAAAAAAATAAAATAAAACCAGGAGGACAGTTTTTCGACAATATTAAATTTTAATGTACCAATACAGCTATTATTTTAGCCCTTAAAAAATAATTATGTTCGAATTGATAATATTAATTTATTCCGAATGTAGCTATGCATAATCGGGCCACGGTTAACTTCGAGGGACAATCATTATCAACACTAGTGCATTTTGGCGCGCCCCAGCCGACCGTGTCCGTTAGCTCAAAGCTAGTGAAGACCAAACGTCCAACATGGCTTTAATCATCACCGTTGCATGTAACAATTTGCATTATGATGAAGGGAAATTTGAAAATAGATCAGTCGTATGCACCATTGTTTTAGCATTGGTTCGCCTAACCTTAAGGTATTTATTTTGAGGCTTCGCGAAACTAACGGTTATAGATATCGTTTTAACGTGATTTACTGTGTGATTAAGAAGTTTTATTTTTATTTTTCATTTAATTCAGTAGTGTACGTACTTACTTAGTTTTGTGTTTTAAAAATTAACCCAATTAATGACATAGTTTGTAATTTATTGGAAACTCCATTCAATCGTTGGACAGATGAGGATAAGACAGACGTTGTGTTACACGGGTTTTTAGTCAATGTTTGTTTAAGTACCCGCACTATACCTAGCTCTTCACCATTTTTTAAGACCGCGAGCCGCCACTGTTTTTAACAAATTTATTTACAGGGAAAACGAATATTAATTTGTAGTCGTTTATGTAAGATCAGTCGTATTGCAGTGGGCCATGATTTTTGTTTCCGTTAAAAAGAGAGAAGAGAAAAAAGAGATTGTTTGACCTGATGGGGATTCCAATATATATTCTCCATAGATTTTGGACCGCTGAATGCGAATCCATTGCCACTATTTTTTTTTAGAAATCGCAATTTTTTTTAACTAAGGACGCCTACCATAATTTTACAATGAAAAGAAACTTAGCGGCAAGAGGACAGAGTAGTGCGTCTATCTTTTGCATTAAAGTACACAGGGACGCCAAAGGTAATGGGTTCCCTGGGGCACAGGTAGACAATGACAGGCTGTTTCGTTCTTGTTAGAACTCATCAGAAAGTCATAACCGGTAAGCAACTCCCAATACAGCGAGACTGTTCTTTTCAAGGCGTTTTTAAGAAATAAAAACGCGATGAAAACCCAGTAACGCCATCAGTAGGAATCAACTCAATGCAAAAGATAGCCATCTAACGTGAAAACGTAGAAATAAATAAATCAAAGATTTACAGACCCGAATAGTCTCGCTGTATTGGGAGTTGCTTACAGGTTATGACTTTCTGATGAGTTCTAACAAGAACGAAATAGCCTGTCATTGTCTACTGTGCCCCAAAGAACCCATTACCTTTGGCGTCCCTGTATACTTTAATGCAAAAGATATACGCACTACTCTGTCCGCTTGCCGCTAAGCTTCTTTTCTTTATATATTTTAACGGACACTCACTATTTTATAATTTTACAATTTTCATGCATACATTTTTACGATTTTAGAATTATTCTTCGCTTTAAACTGAGGTTTAAGACAACTTTATAATATTGGGCCTTAAGACATAACAACCTGTAGCTAATCTCCTCCATACCCTTAGGTACACTACAGAATGTATTGTTTGATTTAAAATCATCAAGTCACTATGAAAATTTAACTTTTTTAATAATAATATTAGTAATAACAATAATATAAAAAATATATAAAGAATATAACTAAAACCAACGAGGGAGGAAGCGGTCTCATTAATACAGGGTGCCCCATAACTTATGGGCCGTAGTGTAACTGGAGATACTAGACATCAAACTAAGCCGATTATGTCATGTAAGTTTTTTCGAATTGCTACTCGTTCTAGAGATACAGGGTGTTGAAAGTAAAAGTTTATTCTCGAAAATAAGCCATAATTTTAAAACGGTTTAATGAATCGAATTGAAAGTTGGCAATATTTTTTTATGAGCAAGAAATAAGAATTTGTAGATATTTTTAAGTTTCAAACTAGAGGGCGCTAGTTGCACACACTGGGCTTCATAAATCTATGACTTCTTCTTACCTGTGATATTAGGTGTTTTTAATTATAGTTTCTTAAAAAGGGCATTTTCTGAGTCAAAAAGGTGTACTTGATTGATCTTAATATCTTTAACGGTTTTCGAGATATTTCCCTTTAAACATCCCAAAGCATAAAAAAACATAGTTACTCTACGGCCCATAAGTTATTGGACTCTTTGTATATATAAGATTCTAATGAACTTGGCCAAGATGACAGAGTATTCCGTTGATAACTAGAAAACTTTTATTGACCACTTTAAAAGTATAGATTTTATGTAGAAAAAGCATAACTAAACGTACATTACTTTTACTGGAAAGCTCTTAAGGGAATGGTACCTATACAGGGTGTCCCATAACTTATAGGCCGTAGAGTAACTGGAGATACTAGACATCAAACTAAGCCGATTATGTCATATACGTTCTTTTTTGATAATTAAAATATTAATTTAATTATGTAGGTACTGTGTTTTATTATGCTTTGGGATGTTTAAACGAAAATATCTCAAAAACCGTTAAAGATATTAAGATCAATCAAGTACAACTTTTTGACTCAGAAAATGTCCTTCTTTAAGAAACTATAATTGAAAATCACCTAATATCACAGGTAAGAAAAAAAATCATAGATTAATGAAGCCCAGTGTATGCAACTAGCGCCCTCTAGTTTCAAACTTCAATGTCTACAAATTCTCATTTCTTGCTCATAAAACATAATATTGCCAACTTTCAATTCCATTCATTTAACCGTTTTAAAATTATGGCTTATTTCCGAGAATAAACTTTTACTTTCAACACCCTGTATCCCTAGAACGAGTAACAATCCAAAAAACGTATATGACATAATCGGCTTAGTTTGATGTCTAGTATCTCCAGTTACTCTACGGCCCATAAGTTATGGGACATCCTATATATTTAACTTATGCAAGTCACAAGAGACTTCTATAAAAAAATACTTCCACGAGTGGAATGGGAAAATTTCACAAAAAGTGATAGCAGCAGACGCTGGATATACAGCCCTTAACTAATAGCAAAACGAATTATCAACAGCTTGTAAAAGAAAGCTCTACATGGAAATTACCCTACTGCACTTTAAAATCCACTCATGGATAGAGAAATGTCACTGAACTGGTTAGAAAAAAGGCAACTACATGCTGAAACAGAAAGTTTTATAATTTCCGTCCAAGACAGTGTCATTTGAACTAGAAACTATGAAAAGGTCAATATTAGTCAACCTTTTGAACTTTCTATTTATCCCCACAAAAAAGAATGTACATTTTACTAAAACACTTCCTTAAAAAAATTATATATGGTTTTACTTTCCCCGGAAATTACCAGCCTGTAAATGAGTTCGTAAATAAATATTTGCTTTACTAAATACTGTCCTACGTAATCAACCATTTAACAGCCGCAATAAAAAGGTCACTTGTGTCGGAAATAAAAAAAAACTAATTATAGCGGTGCATCAGGCCATAAACTCTGTGAATAATCAAATTTTGAGCCAACACAATATTTTTTACGTTTGAAAAAATTTAGTAACGTGTATGAAAAATGTTTGTATGTATTAGTGGTTAATAAATAAAAAAAAATTAAAACGAAAAATGCAATTAACTTTTCTAATATTAAAATTTAATGGACACATAATACAAAACTTAAAGATAATTTTTAAAAATTTTAGGAACAAACTATAGATTTTTTTACAAGATTTAATTAAGAAATAGGTAAACATACATTAAAATAATGTCTTGTATTATTAGTAGATAAAACAACATTATTTATTTATATAGACCTTTTAAAGCTAAGTTTAAACTTAGATTTAACCCGAAGAATAATTCTTAAATCGTTGAAATGTCAGAAATGGTTAATTTATAATGTAGGATTGACAGAAAAGCAGGGGCGACGCCAGGGGGGGGGGGTAGGGTGGGCGCCGGCCCACCCTAGAAACATAAGTGCCCACCCTAGTGCCGACCCAAAATTGATGGTTTCGGTGTTTCGGTTTAGTAATTGAAGACCTTGGTGCAAAAACCGGGCAAGTCCATTTTCCACAAGAAATGAGTTAAATATGGTGTCTCCTAGAAATCTAGGTTGGCCATCTTTTGGTGCAAGAATCGGGCAAGTCCGTGGCATATAAGTGAAGATACAGTGGCAAAGGACTTACTTGTTTGACCAATTTGGCGCAAGAAACAAGCAAGTCCTGGACTTGCCCGTTTCTTGCGCGTCACACTAGACGGACGGCGGCTTGTAGCTAATCGTCCACTATTCGTTAGTTGCATTGTTTGAATAAGCGAGGCTTGTTAGTTAACCTAATAGCTGCGGAAACGGATGTTGAAAGCAAAGTAGCTCTTCAAACTGAGAAGGCTGTCCATATTCGTAAAGCAGAGATATTGTATAGAAACCTCAAAGAAAAATCTGCACTTGCCAAGGAGAATCCCAATGTGGAGACGTTATGCTTCGACTACCAACAAAATTTGCCACTTCCGCATATACCGGCGGGGGATGTTTTCTATAAAAGACAACTGTGGGAGTACAACTTTTGTATATTTTAAGCAAAAAGTGGTATTTCTACATTCTATATGTATGACGAAGCAACAGGAAAAAAAAGTTCCAATGAAGTAATCAGCTTTATAGAACATTATATCCAAACATTCCTTCCCCCCGACGTTACAGATCTATACATTTTCTCTGACAATGCTTTCGCTCAAAATAAAAACTAAACTCTAGTTAAATATCTCTACACCCTAATCAACATTGAGTCAAACAATATAACACAAGTGATCCATCAGTATCCTGAATCAGGGCACAGCTTTCTACCCTGTGATCGTTCTTTTGGGCTCATAGAGAAAAATAAACGAAGAAAAAAGAGGGTATATGCTCCAGAAGAATGGATAAATCTTGTGCAAAAAACATCTAAACATTTTACAGTGATAAACGTCCAACAAGGAATGATCCGTAACCATACGGAACATTTAAAAAAAATATTTAAATTATTTAAGCGGACTGGTAAACAGAAGTTTGCAATCTCAACTTACAGAATTTTTAAATATACAAGAAATAGGGCATTTATTGAGTGCTCTATCACTGCTGGGATCACGGTTTTCTCAAGTTTTTCCCTTATCAAAACAAACTCACAAAGTCAGTTGTCACTGCTGAGTGAATTAGCATACAAAAATCGTTTATTAATAAATGACAAAAAAATAATAGATTGCAAAAGTTTGGTGCAAAAATACGTCCCACTGGCTGATCAGGCGTATTATAACACTATTTTTGGGGATTTGTCTACAGAAGATTATCCTGAAGAAGACCCACCTGGAATGTCTAATGAGGGCTATGAAACCGATTCATCTTTACTTTACGAAAAATGTAACTAATGTAATAAATTGTTATAATTAATTATTCAAATATAAACCGTGTTTTATTATCTTGGTGCAAGACACAGACAAGTCCGAATTTTCAAAATTTTTTGAAAATATGTTGTTGACTGAAATGTTTTATTTTTCTTTTGATACTCAGGCCCATTAAGTCTATATTTCATCAAATATACCAAATATTTCATTTTTTTAAACTTGTTTCTAAATGGAAAGGTTTTTTTCATTTTCCCAACATTTTGGAAAAGTGGACTTGCCCGGTTCTTGCACCAAGGTCTTCAATTATGGAGTTTTCAGGGGGAAGGAGGATTTGGCTGTGAAAGTTTTGATGAGAAAAGAGTGGGATTGTATGTTATTTTGAAGAGAACGATGACTTTTTTTTAGACGTCACTTGGACAAGAGGTCAGTTTTGTTTGCCCCTGCTTATGGCGTTATAGAGTGTGGGGGAGGCAACGACCTTTTTTTTAGAAGTCTTTTTGTTTATTTTAGTGCCCACTCAAAAATTATCGGGCCCACTGGTGCCTATACCCATACCAAAAATCCTGGAGCCGCTACTGCAGCAAAGTTTAATTTAAGAATAATCAACCTGGTCATAACTTATTATGTTATGTCACATTATATTAAGTTATGACCAAGTAAATCACTTTTAACTCGAACTTTGCTGTCAATCAAGTATATAATAAAAAAATACCATAAACTATTATTATTTTTAATCGTTTTCTTTTAAAAGTACATCATTAATCAATAACTACGTTAATCTCTATACAGGGTGTTACAAATTCGACATACCAGCATTGGAATCTCGGAAACCATAAGAGTTAGAGAAACGGTTAAATGGGGGCAAAGTTGTGCAATTCGGTGCTAATTATAATGCCGCTTTAAAAGTTTTCAAATTCCGAATACTTCCGATTTTATTCGAAAAAAAACAGAAATTTTGCAAAATCGTTTTTATTTTTTACTGAGCTCATTTGACTAGCTATTTAAAAATAAATGACACTTTGTCATTGCCACTTTTTCTCCTCTACAAAATGATGTTACTAATAAAAATCCACCGTTTCGTCTCCGAGCGTGTATAAAAAAGGTATTTTAGAAGAAAAAGTTTAAAAACTAAACGTTTCCTACAAGACCTTTATAATGTAAGCCAAGAATACATTTAAAAAAAATTTAAAGTAAGAGTCCAAGCTTGAGACAAAAAATTAAGTTGCAATTAGACTTTTAGAGACTGCTAATATGGTACAAAACTAATATTTTTTCCTTATTGCAAACTTCACCTAAGTGAATACGTTTAATTGATTGAAAGCAGACATTGTCGTGTCTTTAATAGATTCATATCTAAATATAGGGATAAATCGATATTTAATTGTACATTAACCTAAAAGCCAATACATTATACTTTATCTTTTCCTACATCTCTAATATCTCAATAAAACGTAAATTTCTCCAATACATTATCTTCATCATAGTAGACGTCTATTTACGTCTTTCGATTAACTAAATAAGCAGAATTACCTGGGCTTTTACACGAACTAATTAAACTCATTAAACATCCTAATATCCTGATTATTAATTAAAGTAAAGTATGCGAATTAAGTGAACTGATTTGGGCGGGGTATTCGATAAATCAATAATTTGTTTTATATGATTTATGTTCAATTATTTTATTAATGATATATTTACTTCATTTTTAATTTTACACTGGTAGATTTCGATAGTTTTTGCTTATTTTGTTAAAAAAAATTCGCATGCAGTGCGTAATAATAATATCGGATTATAATAATTATCAAAAAATCTAAATGTTGTTTGGATTAGACAAGTGCGTAATCTTGAATGTCGTACGGGGAAAAACTGAAGAAAATCATGGACTGCTTTAAGGCATAGATATACTAGATAAGGACAAAACATATAAATACCTAGGCTTCTCCCAAAACCAACAAAATAAGTCATATTAGCCTAAAAAAACTAAGAATAAATATAAAAGCAGACTTACAAAGCTTTTTAATACTTATCTGAATGCTGGTAACCTTATTACTGCCATCAATACATGGGCAATACCAATATTTACCTACTTATTCGGAATCCTTAAGGACTCAAACATGGATTTGCAAAAACTAGATAGACTTGTGCGCAGGCTACTGACAAAATTCAGATTCTACCACCTACTCTCTGCACTTGAAAGAATCTACCTAAAACGATAGGAGATAGGAAGAGGATTAATATATATAACTTATGCAAGTCATAACAGACTTCTATGAGAAAATACTTCCAAGAGTCGAATGATGAAATTCTACAAAAAGTGGTAGCAGCAGACTCTAGATATATAGGTCTTAAGTTACAGCAAAATGGATTATCCAACATCATCCGCTCGCTGCTAAGTCAACAGCTTGTATCTTGGCAAGATAAAGCTCTACATGGCAAATACCCTACAGCACCTCAAAATCCACTTATAGATAGAGGAAAGTCACTGAATTGGTTAGAAAAAGGCAGCTACATACTGAAACAGAAGGTTTTACAATTTCTATCCAAGATCGTGTCATTCGAACTCGAGACTATGAAAATGTCATATTAAAAAGAAATATGGAAGATGTGTGAAATGCAATTGCCTTTGAGAAACGATAGAACATATTACGGTAGGTTGTAATGCTATGACACCCAACGTTTATCTCGGAAAATATAATCATGTGGTAAAGAACTGGCTCTAGGCCTAAAAGAAAATCTTCCACCATACCGTCAATACTCATCCGAGCCAGTCCTTGAATCTCCTGAATATCACTTATGCTGGGACAGGCCACTAATAACGGATACAACAGTAGACAACAACCGCCTGGATATTCTTCTTATCGAAAAGAATATCAAAAAAGCTTTCATAATCGATATAAGTTGCCCACTAACACACAACCTCTCTAAAACCGAATCGGAGAAGTACTCGAATTTGGCGATAGAGATCAAAATTTTATGGAAGCTAGAAAAATAGATATCATTCTGATCGGGGGAGGGAGCTATGACGAAAAACTTGGATGTTATAGAGGAGAGGCGGCGTACTTTTTTTTTAGAAGTCAATTTTTAAATGGGGTAGTGCCCATCCAATTATCGCGCCCGCTTGTGCTCTCCCATCCCAAAAATTCGGGCGCCACCATTGACTGCAATACCCATATAGTACATTTCATCAAACGCCAATTATTAATCTCATGAATATTTAGTAACACACTTTAAAAATTGTATTGTTATCGGTTTAGAAGAAAGTATTGTAAAGCAAAATATAATTATATCTACAATTTTTATTGTCATATCTATCAAATTTCAGAAGATCAAATTGTTATTCCAGTATGATATCGTCATAGTATAAAATATAATTTACTATAGAAAAGAAGGTTTTTTAGCGGCAGGCGGACAAAGTAGTGCATCTATATTTTGCATTGAGTACACAGGGAAGCCAAATGCAATGGGTTTCCCGAGGCACAGGTAGACAATGACAGGCTGTTTCGTTCTTATTAGAACTCATCAGAAAGCCATAACCTGTAAACGACCCCGAATACAGCGAGACTCTGTTTTCAAGATATTTTTAAGAAATAAAAATGCGATGAAAACCCAGTAACGCCATCTATAGGAATCAACTCAATGCAAAAGATAGTCGTCGACGAAAGCAACAATAAACCAAATACGTTAGGCCAACACACCAGTATAGGCAACATTTATCGCATCCCCACAATTTTTCTACGGATTTGTAGATTCAAATAAGTTCGCGCTGCAGTATACCCACTGTGCGCTGCCAACCCGTAATACAATGCCGTGTTTTTAAAATAAAGTAGTAGAATTTAGTGTCCGTTTAAGTAAATAGAAAAGAAGGTTTTTTAGCGGCAGGCGGACAAAGTAGTGCATCTATGTTTTGCATTGAGTACACAGGGACGCCAAATGCAATGGGTTCCCTGGGGCACAGGTAAACAATGCCAGGCTGTTTCGTTTTTATTAGAACTTATCAAAAAGCCATAACCTGTAAGCGACCCCTATAGATGACGTTACTGGGTTTTCATCGCATTTTTATTTCTTAAAAATATCTTGAAAACAGTCTCGCTGTACTGGGGGTCGCTTACAGGTTATGGCTTTCTGATGAGTTCTAATAAGAACGAAACAGCCTGTCATTGTCTACCTGTGTCTCAGGGAATCCATTGCATTTGGCGTCCCTGTGTACTCAATGCAAAAGATAGACGCACTACTTTGTCCACCTGCCGCTAAAAAACCTTCTTTTCTATTTACTTATACGGACACTAAACTCTACTACTTTATAATTTACTATTTTTCGATATTACTTGCAACACAGTATACGCTAGATCTTGTTTACCTGATCTACCAGCTCCAATCCGATCCAATTACATAATTGTATGGCCAGTGGCGGCATTTTACAGGAAGAAGAGGAAATACCCCTTTCCCATGAAAAAAAGTAAATACAATAAATTTATTTTTTTTCATTAATAAAATTTTTTATACTGTAGATTTTAGATCATCATTATTATCTAGAGGTATATTAGTCTTTGAAGTAAACACACCAAAAATATGTTAGTAAGTATTTAGTTTTGGCTTTAAGTACAAATCAAAATTAATCTTATTCTCATTTGTATAGACCTATAGCGGCAGAGGTTGCATGCAGCTTGCCAATATGTGGCTAATACATGCACCCAACTTTTTACCAGTTTGAGCTTCTACGTATATCGTATAGGGAAGTAGATGCATGCGCAATATATAGTATAAACACGAAATCTTGACCAGCTGATGCCATGACGTATCTCGCTGTGAGCAGGGCCGGGTCCACAAAAGAGCCCCTGGGTATAGCGACAACGACGACCTATCATTCCTCTCTTTTACTCATTTGTCACACTCCACTATTGATTTGTTGACTAGGGTGCGTCCTACTTGGTCTTTATGTGTTGACCTTATTACCTTATACCCTGATGATGACCTTGTAGGTCGAAACGCAGAGGTTCTAATTGTAATAAATATTTTTGTAAGAAGGAAGATAGGGCTTTATGTTTCTAATAATACATTAACATGTCCCTTCTGGAGAGTAGATACGACTATACGACGATATGACGGTGACAGAAGTCGTCCAAGATTATGAAAACGTCGTTTTAAAATGGTTGTTATGACAATAATGACGTTATGTGTGTGACATTGTGGAAGGGTTGAGGTTCCGGTATACTTGTCTCTTTGAGAATATTTGTATGTAAGTCTATATATATGTTAGTGGTTAATTTGCCTTTTACATGAATTCTTTCAGAATAGATTATACATATTGATCTGAAGACCATAAACTGTTTATTTATTCTTGACACTTATTAATTGTAATAAACAAAATGAAAAATTATTTGGGCCAGATTTTTTACTCGTACTCTTTAGTTCCGCCAACGATCTGCCACTGCTGTTTATATTAGCCATTCGATAATATATGCCATTATACAGTAAACGGCATTATCTTGGCCCTTCGTAGGCTATAATTAATAATTATTTTACCTATTGCGAACAATAATTCAATTTCTATGATTCAATGGAATTAATCAGCAAAACATAATCCATAGTGTAAGCTATTTTAGTGCAACAAAGGATTATACATTGTAATTATAAATATTATATGGATGGCAGGTTTAATACTTAGGGTTGGTGACGCATTCGCCATTTCATTTTTGCCGAATAGGTACCCGTTTTGTATGGTAAAAATAAGGACATTATGGTAGAATTACCATATCCTTTATTTTACCTTTATTATTAAATTGTTTAATATTGTTGTTATAAGTTACTGCTTAACATTGAACGCCATAACAAGGTTAAGTCAGGGGTTATAGTAATTGTCAGACGTGATGTGGTAATCACTCTTAAATACTTATAACAATAATATTCCTTCTAACCAAAGGTTATTATCATAGTTTAAGGTTAGTACGTGGTATAAATAAGACTGATTGTAATACAGTAGAAAAAGTTAGATTAGCTTCTATTAGGTTAGATAAGGTTCAATTATAGTCAGATATAATGTAACTACAAGTAACAAATATACCCTTTTTATACCTAACCAGTAAAACAAGTATTTTACTTCATCGAACCAAGTAGATACCTTACAGTTTTAAAGAAATATGGACAAATTTCGTTTTCTGCGTGTATTTATTTATTGAATTTTTTTTATATTTTTAAGCCAGCACAGAGAAAATAAATAAATAATATTGAAACAAACACACACAGAAAGAAATCTATCGTAACGTTGTAGTCTATTTCAGAAAGGTGTAGAATAATAAAAGGTCATTAGGTTTGCAAAGGGATTACAGAGGGACCCAACGAATATTTGAGCCACTTTCATAATTTGGCATTGATTTTATTGCAAAATTCTTTATTTTCATCAAGTGTAGGTAGTACCACCCTGGTTTGGGTCATTTTATGGGTTTTGCCTATTGTTATACATTCACAAACACTAAAAATGGTGTGACAAAGGCGTGCATTATGTACATACTATTAGGTACACCTATTTTTTATTAAACATTATAAAAAAATACAAAATACAAAAAATACATTATACAGAAATTAAATTATAAAAAATCATCTCCTCTTGACGTTATAATTAACGGGTCGACGGTCCGATCTATCAGGTGGTCAATATCCCACATTTTCTCCTCATTTTAAATGACATGATGGACTGCTTTTCGCCAGTTCTCTGGTGTCACTTCCTTAATGGCTTGATCAAACACTAGCTTAATGTTTTTCATTTTGAACGTCGTGTTGTGTCTTGCTACAAATACTTTCACTTGCGCTCATATAAGTTCTATAGGATTTAGTTCGAAATGATATGGCGGTGTGCGCAGCACAGTTACACTATGTTTTTCAGCTACATCTTCCATGGCATATTTCATAAAACGATGTTTGTGTAAATTTACTATAGCTAATAGTTCCTTCTTTATCAAATTATCTTTATTTTTCTTTAATTAGCTATCATAAATAATTCATTGCACAAAATTTACCTGCGCCTATGGCCGACACCGAAATTGAAAATTGCTTTTTTCAAACTAAGATTAATTGTGACTTTACATACGATATTTACTCTGACTTTGAATAAACAAAAAAAACAACAAAATATTAGTAAAATTGATATGGAAAACTTGTTTCTCTGAATAACGTGGGCTTAACAAAAAAAAGTATATGATTTATATTTTATCAAGTATAAACAGTTGTATATATTTATAAATAAAGTATTAGAGTTTAGTGTTCGTATAAGTGAAATAGAGAGAAAGTTTGTAGCAGCAGACGGATAAACTAGTGCATCTATCTTTTGAATTAAAGTACGCAGGGACGCCAAAGGTAATGGGTTCCCTGAGGCACAGGTAGACCATGAGAGGCTGTTTCGTCCTTGTTGGGACTCATCAGAAAGTCAAAACCCGTAAGCAATTCCCAGTGCAGCGAAAATATTATGATATCAAGATATTTTTAAGAATCAATATATGATGAAAACCTAGTATCGCCATCTGTAGGAATCAACTCAATGCAAAAGATAGCCATCAGACGTGAAAACATGAAACTAACAATAAGCCAAGTACGTTGGCCCAGCACATGCCGTATGGGAAACGTTTTTGCGCATTCCCACACTTTTTCTACGAGTTTGTAGATTAACTTATATAGACACTAAACTCTACTACTTTATTTTTTAAACACGGCATTGTATTACGGATAGTGCGGCACCTCAGTAGGCTACTGTAGCGCGATCTATATTTGAATTTAAAAAATAAAGTAGTAGAAATTTTACCGCCAATATTTTCTCTCTTATGATATTATACATGGTGATTCCTAAGTTGATACTTCTTTTCTAGCTGCGTATAGAAGGCATTAAAATAAACAAAATTTTCAAATATCTTTTTTCAAAAAACCCAAAAATAAAGTACTTACATTCATTTATTACAGTACAAATCAAATACGGTTTTGCCTAACTTGCCGGTTGAATCACATTAGGAAAACTTCTGGGTGTAGAAAAGAAACATCCGCACTTTTACGACACTCACAATAAAGTAGCACCATAATTATTAATTCATTGTTTTCAAATTTTACCATTTTGACCAATTTATTACAGTTAATTTGCTTCAGAAAACCACACTGCGCCGCGAATTGCCAAAGTAAATAACTGACGACCAATCCGTACAATGCATGCCTCACATACAAAAAACTGAGAAAAACAATATAAAGTAAAGGGCTACGTTTTGATTACCAGGCCCGCACTTAGAATTTTTACTTCTGTAACTCGACTATTTTTAAGTTTTTTGAAAAAAGGTATTTGAAAAAGTTGTTTATTTTAATGCCTTCTATACACAGCTAACAAAGAAGCATCAACTTAGGAATCACCCTGTATACGATAATTTGTCGTACTTCTTTACATTTTTAAATTTTTTCTATATTATAATATTGTCGATTATAGTTATTTACTATATAAATGTTGTTAAGATTTATATTACAACACGAGATGTTAAAGTTGTCAAACGAGGCGTCAGCCGAGTTTAATAAAACATCAAGTGTAGTAATATGAATTTACCACAAGAATATTGTACAAAATTTTATCTACTTTTATCTATGAATAAAAATATTTCCCAAAAGGCATTTTTAAGTTTACTAATCAAGTTTTTTATGTTACCTTTCGCATAGTTACTGTTTCGCATGGTTACTGTCGAAACTTTGTCAAACAAATTCAAAAATATAAAAAGCGTTTTTCAAAATGAGCGATTCTGATGGAAGTTTACCCTCTGATATAGAAGCAGCGGCAAACGAAGCGTTCTCAAGTTTAGTTCCGACAAAATCCTAGGCGCGGTATGAGTTGGAGTATCAGAAGTTTGAAGATTGGTGTAAAGCTAACAAAATAAAGGAGGTGTCTGAGGAAATCCTTTTGGGTAATTTTTCCGTAAAGCAACGCTCCCAGAAACCATTTACACTATGGACTCATTACTCAATGTTGAAAACTATGATTTCAGTCAAAAAAAATCAAGATATACACAGATTTTCTCAACTAATCGCATTTTTGAAAAGAAGTTCAGAGGGTTACAAGGCCAAAAAGTCCAAAGTTTTCACAAAGGAAGACGTATGTAAGTTTCTTAGTACTGCAGATGATGAAACATATTTACTTATGAAGGTTGTTATGATAATCGGCATTTTTGGGGCTTGTCGGTGCGAACAACTAGCTAAGTTAATGTTGGATCATATTGAACACAGTGATTTGTATATAAAAATTGTGATTCCATTCTCGAAAACCAAAATTATGCGAGAATTTGTTATAACAGAAGGAAATGTGACAGGTGTCAACTGTTTAAGTATTTTTCGAAAGTATGCTAAATTTCGTCCTCTTAATGCAACTCACAGGCGGTTTTTTGTATTTTATGGAAAAGGAAAATGCACCTCCCAGCCTGTCGGAATTAATAGTTTTGGAAGTATACCAAAAAAGATTGCAACAAAACTTGGATTGAATAATCCCGAAGGATACAGTGCACATTGTTTTAGGAGATCCTCAGCCACCATTTTAGTTGATGGTGGTGCAGATATGCAGATGTTAAAGCGTCATGGGGGCTGGAAATCCTCTTTTACGGCAGAAGACTACGTTGAGAATTCTGTAGAAAATAAGAAACAAATAGCAAAGAAGATCATGGGGTCAGACACGGATTTAATGATTCGAAATTCGAACGTAAAGGGCTCCATTACATCCACTTCTGGTATATAATTTTCTAATTGTAAAAATTGTATTATTATTGTTTATAATAAACCTTAAGTGTTATATTGGTAATTAATTTATAATTGTTAATAAATCATTCTTCAAAAAAGTATGGTTTTATTTAACAGCAAAATTTTAATAAAACCATTATTTTTTCATTACAACACTAGTGCTGTAAAGGTATCTATTACAGCACTAGTGCTGTAATAGACGCCCTTATAAAACGATTTACATAACTGTAAAATTCATATTATTAAATAAAAGTAGATAAACATGTTTTTCTGGCATTAAAGCATTATTGGACCTTGATCTTACCTAAACCAAGTTCTTGAATTGAATTATTTCTATTTTTAATTTCGACTCAAAACTTTCCAGCAAACTTCTAATTATTAAAATTTCGTCGCATTGCGATGTCTTCCCTCTATTTAATTAAACCATGAACATTTACTTCGCTATCTCCACATCAATCTAGCCGAGTTATTGTTCGGCGTATTAACCATTTTAACCGTTTTAACCGTTGTATTTGTTTGAGATATACGTGCAATTATGGAGATGGGTAATAAAGATTAGGATTATTATCCATTAGGGGTCATTAGTGGAAGCAAAAAATTGAAACAACTCTGGAAAATTAACTATGTACAACATTGTTAAATGGGTTTGATACTGTCTATGGGGTCTATTTGTGTTAAATGGAAATGACCATGCAGGTTTAGTTTTTTTTATTTCCAGTTAATTTTCAGATATCTAGTAGATACTATCGGAAAATTATAAGGTTATTTCAAAACAAAATAAAAAAATTTTAAATTAAAAATTCCGTTATTATACTTTTTTATTATATTTAGAAAAACGCTTAGTAGGGAAACTATTGCCCAAATCTTTTAAAAAAGCCATTTTTTTTAAATTGTGTGTTTATGCGGAACCCCATATTTTTGTCATTCCCTGAAACTGAAAAGAAATTGGAATATACAATTTACAACGATTTAAAGATACATTAAACTGTATTTTTCATGTAACAAATTTTAAGATTTTCAGACTTTCAAATTTTCAAAAATTTCAGATTTTCAGAAATTTTAGATTTTCAGAAAGTTCAGATTTTCAGAAATTTCAGATTTTCAAAAATTTCTGATTTTCACAATTTCATATTTTCATACTTTCATATTTCCATATTTTTGTATATTCCTATGTTCATATTGAAATTTCATTTTTATACCAAGAATGGCGGCTCGCGGTCCTAAAAAATGGTGAAGAGCTAGGTATAGTACGGGTACTCTTAAACAAACATTGACTAATTCATATTTTTATTACGTACAAATACACAATAAAAATTAAACTAACTAGGTACGTACACTACTGAATTAACAGAAAAATAAAAACAAAACTTTTTAATCACACAGTAAATCACGTAAAAACGATATCTATAACCGTAAGTTTCGCGAAGTCTTAAAATAAATACCTTAAATTTAGGCGAACCAATGCTTCAACAATTGTGCATACGACTGATCTATTTCTAAATTTCCCTTCATCATAATGCAAATTGTTACATACAAGTCAAAGTCACTTGACTGTATGTTGGTCTTCACTAGCTGGGGCGCGCCAAAATGCACGAGTGTTTATAATTATTTTCCATCGGAGTTAACGGTGGCCCTATTATGCATAGCTACATTCGGATTAAATTATTATTAATAATTCGGACATAATTATTTTTTAAGGGCTAAAATGGTAGCTTTATTGGTACATTAATATTTAATATTGTCAAATTTTTTTTATTTTTTTTGGTGAGAGAGATGAGACCCTTCACCTACTTTACCTGACGAGCCGCCACTGTATAACAATTATTTCGAATATTTCAATATAGGATAGAAGGCATTTTACCTAAAATTTGGAATCTTTAAGAATTAGGATAAATAGTTCCTGTTTTAATAAAAATGTGATACTACTTTTGTAAATTTATTTGTTTAAAACGGTAATTAAAGCCAGGGCGGCTCTTGCGAGATGAGGCGCCTGAAACTTTCAGTTTGACGATTCAACCTATTTCCCACCAGCACACTGAACGGCAGTAGAATTGTGGACTTTCATTGTCTTTATTTGTTTTAAATTACTACGTTTCAACTGTTAAGTATCTCCAGGCATAGGCGCCGATATTTCTTTGGGGGCGTAGCCCCCATAGCCCAACCCTTACAGTACGTTTACATAATAATGATACTAATAGCAATTCGTTTGCGAACGTGCGTTACTTGAGATTTGATAATTTAATTTTTTTCTATTTAAATTTATCTACAGTTGTCGTTTCCTTTTTTAATTTTGCAGGTTATCATATTTAGGAAAAAATTATTTTGGCTTTGAAAATTAAATTATGCTAGATCTAGCAACCATGGTCTGCCACTTTGCTTAGAGCACGTAGAGAATTTGGAAAGTCCCTGGTCTCAAAGTCTCAAGGTTGCCAGGTTTGGTGAAATTTCACTAGATTTAATGATTTCGAAACCAATCCAAAGTAATTTAGTGAAAACTTTCGTTAAATACCCCAGTTTTAGTGATTTTTCGGATTTTGTAGCAAATAAGACAAAGTCGTCTAAAATACAATACAAAAATGCAATATTTTAAAAATATTTTTTTCAAAAACACGGCTATTTTTAATTATCCGCTCGATCTATATTTTCTACACGTTGGCAGCCGTGATGTCAGATCTGCGCATCATGCAGATCTGACATCACGGCCTAGTCAGCGAGGTCAAGCATCGGCGCGGTCAAGTTGGTGCCAGTGTTACCAGATTTTAACAGAAGATCTACTGTTTTTACTCTTAAACTACTGTTCTACGGTTTTCACCCTCAAATCTCCTGTTGAAAATTTGTTAATACCAAAGAGGTAATTAAGCTACATAATTCACAAATGTACACAAAAACATTGGATCATTCGGAACTAACTGGCCAGAGCCGTCTTTCTGTACGGGCCCAGTACATTTTTTTTAGAAGTCACTTTGGATGGAGGAATGGCACCGCGCGTCTTGGGGCCCACAATTTGAATCGATGACCTTTTTTTAGAAGTTACTGTGGAGGGGGGCCCCAAAATTTGGACCGATGACCTTTATTTTTAGAAGTTACTGTTAAGGGAGCCTTATTATATTTAAAATTTATTAAGTATTACATTATATTATGTATATATTTAATACAGGAATTTTTTTTTATTCGTTGAGATCCGGGCTCCAAGCCCCCAGAGCAATTCTGAAGTTCCAGCGCCTATGTCTCCAGGTGTTTTCACCTAAAGACGACTGAAGATACATAACAGTTAAAAAGTAGGTATTTAAAACAAATAAAGACAATGCAAGTCCAAATCTCTACTGCTGTTCAAGAAACATCATTGTCTCCAACCTTTAAATAAGACACATCTAAAATGTTATACAGCTGCCGCCAAGCTCTCTACCAAACAATATTAATATCAGTAGAGCTTACGTTTTACGTTTTAATGCATGTATTTTCTTTTTGTGCAGGTGCGGGTTTTTGTGCATAAAATTAAATAGACTAATTGGTTGTGTACCGGGTGGTCAATGACCGCCGGTCATATCTCAGAAACAAGTAATCGTACAGCATCCGGATAAATTTTTTTATGCTAAAAGTACCCAAGAGAAAATGCTGGAAATTGTTTTTGAGTTTGTAAAATACCCGCAAGGGAGCGCACATAATCTAGGTTAAAATTGGGATTTTCTTCGTGTTTTGACTAATTGAGACGTATAAAAAATATCTGTACATTAATACTTATATATTTCCTAATTTTAAAAATTTTGTAATTTAAGGATTCTCATCGGCTTTTATAACTTTTTATTTTTAATGTGTGGTAAAATTATTCTATAGATAAAATTGAAACGTCCATAAAAAGAAAAAAATCGTATATACCTAATGTAATTAATTTTCTTAACAACTCCGGTTGTAAAAAAGTTAAAAATTTGTGTTTTTTACCGAAATGTTAAGAATTTATTTCTCTATTATACCATGATAAAACAAACTTATCATTGCGTTTAACTTTTTCAAAAAAAAGCTTAATAATAAGTTTGATCAAATCGGTTATCGAAGAAATCGTCCATATTTCTCAAAGAAACCGGATATAGATTTAAAGGAAAAAAGGAAAGACAACAAAGTCTCGGTCTCAGCAAATATAATTGTGTGGTTACACGTGTTTCACCCTTTCGGGCATCATCAGACCTAAAACAAGAGAGACCTAACTAACAGATACACGAATAATTAAAAACCACTAATTACCCAGAATTTAAAACAGAAAAGAAACAGTTATAACATATTAAAATTTAAAAATGTAAATAACAAAAACAAAAAATCAAATGTCAGAGAGCAGTCGGGTCAATTGGATCAATAAATCCAGTGAAACGAATGCGACGGGATCTAACTATGTTCAAATGCCTGAAAATATGAAAGAAGATGAGAGCGTAGCCAATCTGTTCTGTGCATTAAAAATTAGCGAAAGGTGACCGTCCCGATATCAACATCGGGTTATAAACAAAACAAATCATAACCAATTCATTTACTAATATTGTTAAAAATCAAATTAGGTTCAAAATTAAACACGTCGTTGACACAAGTAAGTATGGGACTTTTTTTGGCCTTAGTAATCTCCATTTTCTCCAACAGATCCAACTTCACACCCTTAGAACATTCGTGTAAAACCTTGATATTTGTAGGGGAAGAGAACTGGTGTCCAGAAGTTAACAGGTGATTAGCGAATGCAGACTTAGTCTCGGTGAAATGCGAATATTTATAAGTTGATTGATAAGTTGGTGAAGTTGGATCTGTTGAAGAAAATGAAGATTACTAAGGCCAAAAAAAGTCCCATATTTACTTGTGTCAACGACGTGTTTAATTTTGAACCTAATTTGATTTTTAACAATATTAGTAAATGAATTGGTTTTGATTTGTTTTGTTTATAACCCGATGTTGATATCGGGACGGTCACCTTTCGCTAATTTTTAATGCACAGAACAGATTGGCTACGCTCTCATCTTCTTTCATATTTTCAGGCATTTGAACATAGTTAGATCCCGTCGCATTCGTTTCACTGGATTTATTGATCCAATTGACCCGACTGCTCTCTGACATTTGATTTTTTGTTTTTGTTATTTACCTTTTTAAATTTTAATATGTTATAACTGTTTCTTTTCTGTTTTAAATTCTGGGTAATTAGTGGTTTTTAATTATTCGTGTATCTGTTAGTTAGGTCTCTTGTTTTAGGTCTGATGATGCCCGAAAGGGTGAAACACGTGTAACCACACAATTATATTTGCTGAGACCGAGACTTTGTTGTCTTTCCTTTTTTCCTTCAATGCGGTTATGCCAAACCGGAGTAACCATGGCGTATTTTTAGAAAAAAAAAATGAACCACGTTATTTTACTAGATCGGAAAATTTGTGTAGGAAAAAAAGTATTAGGAAATATGCAAGGATAAATATACAAATATTTTGTATATCTCTCAATTAGTCAAAACACGAAGAAAATCCTAATTTTAACCTTGGTCATGGCTGGTACGCCCCCTTGTGGGAATTTTACAAACTCGAAAATAATAATTAAATTTCTATCAGTTTCTGTTGGGCACCTTTATAATAAAAAATGTACTCGGATGCTGTACGATTACTAGTTTCTGAGATATGACAGGCGGCCATTCTTAGATGACCACCCGGTACAGGTAGAGAAATTTTACTTCTCATTAGAGAAGTGGAATAAATACACTCTTAAAAATGACTTGGTATTTGTTACTAATTTTTATTTGTTCTCGTGTTTACGTTACCAAAAATAACTATTTTTAATTAGGAAAACAAAAAAGATTTTTTTCTTGGTTATTTACCAAAAAATGATGCACAGAATGATGATCAGTGCTTTTGCGGTTCCGTGTCCATTTTTTCGTGTTTTGAAGGCAATAATTGGCCATTTTCATGGCCGTGCCCGTGTGGAAAATGGATGTGACAATATTTGGTGTAATTTATTTGTGTTTATTGTCTTTCTTGTGTACGTTCTTATTGGCAGAAGAAAGTTAAATCATAAGTAAGTAAATATTTTATTTTTTATCATTGCAGTTTTATATTAGAAAGTTTAAATGAGCTTTTTATAAAGCATGGCAAGGTGACCCGATGAGAAATACCTTAAAAATTTTTTTTTGTTTTGTTTTTGTTCTATGTTCCATTTCTATAAATTTCATATGGCTGTATATTTTAAATAGAAAGTCAAGGAAATATTTTTTGTTTTTTAATAATCGCAGTTGCAGATAAGAAAATTTAAATAAGAACAATTCAGTTCTATAAGCAATTGAACAACCCAAAAGGTTGATTAAAATAAATTAAAAATTTATTGTTTCTGTTTTGTATTGCATAAGTATGTATTATAAAAAACATGAGAGAACAAGGATATTGGAAATAATTTTTTTTTAAAGAGACCATAATATCCCTGATAATTTATTCCAATTAGTTTACGCATACCTAATAGAGTACTAATACCAAGGCATTTTTTTTTATTTGAATGGAGACTCTAGGAAGGAGTATTTTTCGTTACTAAGTATAAATAATTACATATGACTTTTTTTTTAAGAAATGAAACAGACTTTTTTTAAAGTAATTTCTATCAAATCAACTTGCTAATTTTGCCATGCGTTATAAGCAGTTCATTCGAACTTTCTAATATGCAACTGCAATGACAAAAATATAAAATTTTTACTTATTTATGATTTAACTTCTTTCTTACAATTAGAAAGTACAGAAAAAGATAATAAACACAATGTTGTGACTACATACGTAATTGTTACTCTATGAAATTTTCAAGTTTGGCCCAAATAAATTATTGCTTCGGCAATATTTCTAGATTGCATCATTAACAAAAACAATTTTTGCTTAAAAAAAATATTGCAATTTTCCATATTTACACATTAGTTACGACAATTAATTTTAAAAGCGGGAGTACCATATAAATTTAGTTCTCCGTATATAAAATTTCGTTGTGACAACTAAAATTTGTAGGTTGGGTTGGTTAATGGTATTAATTAGTTCAACAGTTCAATAACGACAATTTTTTTTGGTTGTACAGACCACTTTTTGGGTTGAGTCCGATTACACAAAAATAAATAGTTGTCAGAACCACATTTTAGTAATCCATACCATGTTATTTTTAAGACTGTAATGGCGATTTATTAAGTTAGTAGTAGAAAAACAAATATATCTTGAAATTAACGGTATTGCGCTAAACCCTTCTGGTTTAATATTTTTTGAGTAAAAGCTTTAAATGCAAGACGGGAATAGAAAATTTTCCGTAGCAATGGTAAACAATTAAGAAATTCAATTTCGAATAGAAACATTTTCCAAATGCAAAGAAAGTATTAGCCGGGCGTTATCGTTTAAATGAAAGTCTCTAATAGTTTCCGTTTAACAAGTCGATTACGCCGACAACAGTTTGTGTTTATGTTCGTTCGGATTTAGATATTGTGCACGAAACGCCAGATAACGTCGACAGTTCGTATTCGGTCTTTGTTTCCGATAAAAAGAACAAAACCAGTTAAAAGATTAGCAGATTTTTTTATATAAAAAAAGGAAGGAATTGACTTCAAGAATATCTACTTTTCCTACGACCACCTATAAAAATGAGAAAAAAAACACGGTTAACTTGGCTCGAAAGCGCCGAATATCACACGCGTGTTGAAAGAAAATATTTCAACTCTAGAGTGAAAATACAAGGCACACTATTTAATTTAAACATTATGGTGCCAATTTGACAGATCACACCTATTTATTAAAAAGAATAAATTTTAGAAAGCAGTTTATTGTCTAACTTATTTATCATGTATTTGTCGATTGATTTCGAATTAGAGTGTGAAAATACACCATCTGAAATTATAAAAAAGTTAAGAATATACTAGAAAATCTATTACCAGTCAAAACAAGCCCCGCTAAAGAAAATGTCATATATTAAACATAAAATTTGTATGTGTTGCCATAGCGTAGAGACTAGAACTATGGCCTACAGATCGAAAGGTCACAGGTTCAAATCCCATCAGGAGTATTTGACTTTTTTTTATTAAAACATTAAACAGTTTATAGAATTAGGTATTTTGAATTGAAATCTTCCATGTTGGATGAATTTTTTAAATTTATATTTAATGCATCTTTCCTTGATTAAATTTTAAAAATTCATCCAACAAGGAAGATTTCAATTCAAAATACCTAATTCTATAAATTATTTAATGTTTTTATAAAAAAAAGTCAAATACTTCTGATGGGATTTGAACCCGTGACCGTTTGTTCTGTAGACCATAGCTCTAGTCTCTACGCTATGCCTACCAATAAATATTTTTTGTTTAATATAATATATGACATTTTCTTCAGCGCGGCTTGATTTGAATGGTAATAGATTATTCAGTATATAATTAATATTTTTCATAATTTCAGATGGCGTATTTTCACACTCTAATTCGAAATCACTCGACAAATACATAATAAATCAGTTAAACACTAAACTGCTTTCTTAAATTTGTTCTTTATAATAAATAGGGGATAATCTGACAAATTAGCATCATATGTTTAAATTAATAGTGTGCCTTGTATTTCCACTCTAGAGTTGAAATATTTTTTCAACTCTAGAGTTGAAATATTTTTTTCACAAATCAAAGGTTTTTTTAATAATTCTTTGTGGTCGTAGGAAAGATAGTGTACATTACTCGTGTGAAAGTGATTATTCTAAAACTCGGAGAATTTCCGCACTCGGCTGACGCCTCGTGCTAAATATCTCCTTGTCAAATAACTTGCAGACATTTTTGATTTTTCTATTTCAAAATATTTTTTACCAGGGTTCAATATTTTTTAACAGGGCTTCGCCCTGGCCAACCCCCCTCTAGCTACGGCCCTGGAAGAAACCCCCTTGTGCCTCCACGTGCAATGTACTTAAGCGAAAACCATCCTTTATCACAAAAGGTAACCGTGTAAGGTCGAATGGTGTAGAGCTGTATTTCGGGACATAATAAAGAGCGTAATATTTCATATACATAATTAAAATTAGCTTTCATGCATTGTACTTTTAGGATAAGTAGTCTGGGCGGGCGCACGTGAAATCATGATTTTTTATTTTTTTAACACTGCGGCAAACGTGAACAAGGTTTGGCTTTTAATATTTGTTAGAAGAAATTTATTTTAAAATATACGTAGAGTAGCCGCCTAAAATATAACTTTGTTATTTACATTTCCGTCTTCGCTACACAAGCTACACAAAGTACGAACCCGAACAAGCCCAAACTACCCCTACACAAGCTACGCAAAGGGCGAACCCGAACAAATCTAAACTACCCCTACACAAGCTACGCAAAGGGCGATCTAAGCGACAATATCACCGGTACCGGTTGTTGATATTACACAGAGACGTATTCAGAAAAATTTATTTTATTATATAATTATATATAAATATTTGTTATTGGTTCATATTATATCCTACCTTTTATAATAAAATAGATTACTTTAACACTCCTCCATTTCTTCCTCTCCTACAGAAATGAGCAAATCACCACTTTTATCAAAACAATAAAACTAACCCTATAAATCTCAAATGATCCAGTAAGAATCTAAAAAATAAGTTCCTATTTCGCAGAAATAACGCACAATCAAAAATTATGTTTAATTTCAAAGTTAATTTTTTCGTGAACCGATAAATCGATTTCGATAATTTTTTTGCTGAACTGTAGCTTTTTTCTTTGGTAATTGCACTGCATTTGCATTGCACTGAATTTTTTTATTCAAATTTTAGTTTTAGGCTTATACAGGGTACAAAAAAGGGAATAGTTTTTTTACGTTAAATTTGAGACACCCTGTAGGGAGCATTAGCAATAACAGCGGATGCATGATGAAATTATACTTAAGCCTCATATTTTCTAAACATTTTGTGTTTTTCATATCTCTGATATCTGGAATATTAAAGAAAATCCACAGTTTTACACCAGAACAATTTTTTTTTTAATTAAAATAACATTTTGACAACATTAACCTAAGAATAACACTAACAATAATTAACTATAAATAACAAAAAAAGTACGTTAGTAGTGCGTGTATGTGTATATTTGATTTTGGTCAAGTCCATTCCAAATATCAGTAACCATTATTTGGCCATCTTACTGGTTGGCAGGAGGCGGTTGATGCTGTCTTAGCGCCCTACCAATAATATCATATAAGTGCTCTATAGGATTCAAATCGGGACTGCATGGTGACCAAATTAGAGTTCCAATATTTACTTACTATAAAACTGTGTACTTTCTTTGATATTACAGATATCAGAGAAATTAAGACAACAAAATGTTTAGAAAACATAAATCTAATGTTTAAAAAAATTATCGAAAATTAACTTTGAAATTGAGCGTTATTTTTTTCGACTTAGTTTATTAAGAGTCAACGTGGACTAAAAGACCATTTTCTGTTGTTCATTGGCATCAGTTAAAAATTAATATTACACCATGCAGAACTCGACCAATCGACAGTATTTCTGATCGCTTTGCTCTGCTCTGAGAAGACAAAAAGTAAACAACAATGTTATATTTGTGTCGCTTACTCTACATACTGCATTGTTGATGAAAGTACACTCTTAGAAATAACATGGTATGGATTACTAAAATTTGGTTCTGACAACTATTTATTTTCGTGAAATCGGACTCAACCCAAAAATTAGTTCGTACAACCAAAAAAAAATGTCGTTATTGAACTGTTTCACTAATTAATAACATTAACCAACCCAACCTACAAATTTTAGTTGTCACAACGAAATTTTATATACGGAGAACTAAATTTATATGGTACTCCCGCTTTTAAAATTAGTTGTCATAACTAATGTGTAAATATGGAAAAAATGCAATTTTTTTTTAAGCAAAAATTGTTTTTGTTAATGATGCAATCTACAAATATTGCCAAAGCAATCATTTATTTGGGCCAAACTTAAAATTTTCATAGAGTGACAATTACGTATGTAGTCACAACATTGTGTTTATCATCTTTTTTCTGTACTTTCAAATTGTAAGAAAGAAGTTGAATCATAAATAGGTAAATATTTTATATTTTTGTCATTGCAGTTGCACATTAGAAAGTTTGAATGAACTGCTTATAACGCATGGCAAAATTAGCAAGTTGATTTGATAGAAATAACTTTAAAAAAAGTATCTTTTATTTCTAAAAAAAATTACATATGTAATTTATACTTAGTAACGAAAAATATTCCTTCCTAGGTCCCCATTTAAATAAAAAAATGCCTTGGTTTTACTACTCAATTAGGTATGCGTAAACTAATTGGAATAAATTATCAGGGATATTATGGTTTCTTTAAAAAAAAATGATTTCCAATGTCCTTGTTCTCTCATGTTTTTTATAATACATACTTATGCAATACAAAACAGAAACACTAGATTTTTAACTTATTTTACTCAACCTTTTGGGTTGTTCAATTGCTTATAGAACTGAATTGTTCTTATTTAAATTTTCTTATCTGCAACTGCGATTATTAAAAACCAAAAAATATCCCCTGGACTTGTTATTTAAAATATACAGCTATATGAAATTTGTTGTACTTGGTCAGATTAAAAAGTCATTAATATGACGTTCTTTTATAGAAATGGAACATAGAACAAAAACAAAACAAAAAAAAAATTTTAAGGTATTTCTCATCGGGTCACCTTGCCCTGCTTTATAAAAAGCTCATTTAAACTGTTAAGCTCAAATAAAATGATTACTTACCTATAATTTAACTTCCTTCTGCCAATAAGAACGTACACAAGAAAGACAATAAACACAAATAAATAACACCAAAAAATATTATCACATTCATTGTCCACATTGCGTTAAAAACACGAAAAAATGGACATGGAACCGCAAAAGCACCCTAACATAAACATAACCTCCTGACAGTCCTGGCTAGATGATGTCATATGTCACCCACCGGGCAAGGGCGTCAAGTCTCTGTTTATGCCGTAATGCTGTTAGTTATAAATATGAAGAATAATATTACTTGAAAAGAAAAGTTAGTTCTGGTAACTAAGAATGTATCTTAATCAAAATTAACGAAATGATAGGGACTACAAATTCATAATGTATTATTACAACAAGCTTAATTGATAAATACAAGTTTGTAGGAACCTTGATGTAACATTTAAATAAGATACAGAGTAAAATTTAGCTAAACCAAATATTTTATTTCTGCCAACTAATATAAAAACAAGATATTTTATTTGTTCTGATGGCATCATTTTTTGGTAAATATAACCAAGAAAAAAATCTTTTTTGTTTTCCTAACTAAAAATAGTTATTTTTGGTAACGTAAACACGAGAATAAATAAAAATTAGTACCAAATACCAAGTCATTTTTAAGAGTGTATGTTTGTTTTTAAATTGTGTCTTGACTGCCAACTATAAACTTTCTAATACCAGAACTTTAAAAAATATTCCCTAATTATGGAAATCTAGACTACCAAAGGATATTTTTCCAGCAGGATGGGGCCCCTCCTTACTTTGCAATAAATGTAAGAGAATTATTAAAATTTCCAAACACGTGGATAGGACTGCAAGGATTTATAGAGTGGCCGCCCAAATTTTCGGACATTACACTCTTAGATTTTTATTTATGAAGCGATTTAAACAGAAGCACCCTTAAAAAACTATTATAATATCTTGAAAATATAACTTTTTAATTAAGTATCATAATTTTATTAATTATTTTTAAAAACGCCAGTGTTATATAATTTATTTGTAAATTAATGATTTTAATATAAATTTGTAATTATTATCAAAAACCGTGCTCTCATTGTTTATGTACAACACATTTATTTTATATGAGCAAATTACCTTTTTTGGTTGGATAATACATAAAATTTAAATTTAAAATGAGGTCGACCTTTATGCCTTGTAGAACCCGAATAATTTTATTTACTAGGTTGAAATTTTGTATATTTTAATTTAATTTCTGCTTTAGACAAGTTACAACAAAATAAACTGCGTAAATGTTTTGACATGTATCAAGTTAATTTGGTACGTGGAGGCCTGGAAACGTTTCCTCCCTTACAATTAAACAAAATATTATTTTGATAATTAAATTTTTTTTCTATAATCTTTTTTAACCCAGGTAAATTATCTGTAGTAATATATTAAGGGATGGGGAAATTATCGAAAATCATTCCGAAGATTTTTCGCGGTAATGGCAAAAAATCTGAGAATGATTTTTTGATTATTTCCCAATTCCGAAATGTATTTTGAAGATTATTTACCAAATAAAAAACTAACGATTTAATGTATTGCAATTAAACACACAATTAGTATACTGTATAACAGAATGCTGAGGGGGAAGTTTGAAGAAACAGAGCCAATTTTCGCTGCTGTGGTCTCTTCACAAATATCCATTCTGGGATGAATAGGTTGAGTACTGATGGGTGCAGCAGGGACCATGTTCTTGTCGTCGTTTCCTCTCATCTTATAAATGATATTCTCATGGTGCTCTTGATCGATTTGCAAGTACGGCCTGATTGATGCAGTCGATGAATGGCCTGTGATTTTTATCAGCTGCTCTTCCTGGATGCTGCTTTTCGCAAGAGCAGACACATCAAAAGCTCGCAGCGAATGGTTTGTCACTTTTTTCCCCGTAAGTAGGCCAGCTTCCTGTGCGCAAGTTTTTGTCCATTTTGACAGTGTGTTCTTTCCAACGGGAACATTTTTGTACCATGTCTTTTTGGTCGGATTGACACTGACGAAGAACTTTGGATTATCAATATCCTGCCTTTTCGACATATATTTATGATACAGGCGTACAGGACACATATCTGGAGAACCGTTATTTGAAACAAGCCATTTTGATTCGGCACATTTTCTGTCTCCCCTTTGAGTGGTTTTTGTAAAAATTGGGTTGTATTGGATTATATTGGTTACGTTCCCACAAAAGTCCTTTTCTACCCTGAAATGACTAACCAGACTTGTGCATGCCTCTCCTCCTCTCCAAGCAAGTTCAAATGAAAAAATGGAAAATAATTTCTTGATCAGACCATCTGGAGTGTTTTCATCAAGAACAGCGATGATTTTTTTGATTTCATTACCAGTCAAAGCATTGGCACTACATTTTCTTTTTTCTGGAATTTTTTTGAAGCTCCTTTCTTTTTGCATTTCTGGCATCTCTGGCAGATTTGAAGACTATGTCTTCGAAAGGGTTGATTTTTCGTTGATATTGGTTGAAATATTTTTCTATGAGTAATTTCGCAGTGACATTCCATATAGTTTTCACTGTACCTGAAATCAAGAAATATGCATTAAGCATTAGCACGAGAGATTGACGGACGTACAGGCAGAGAGACAATTGCGCGGACACCATACAGGCAGAATTAGAAATTGAAAATGAGCAGCTTACCTTCTTTGTAGTCTGTTCCATTTATTTTCCTCATATTGTATGCCCAGTCCTTCAAAATTTTCGCCAACATAGCATCAGGCGTCACTGATGTAAAATGGTAATCTCGTGTCTCACAAAAATTCTGGAATTGCTCCCATATGAAGTCTCTTGATCGCTTTGTATTTTCAGATCCATTTTTATTGACATTTTTGGTGATTTCTTCGAAAGAAAAATCTCCAAAACGTTCCATTTTTGTAAAATGTTTAAATGATATCTCAAAATGACACTTTGGCGTTTGTTTGTACTTTATTTGTTGTCCATAGTAACAACCAAAAACGCCATTGTTCGTTATCTAGATAATCATCAAACATCACCACGACAATAAAAAACCTGTTGTTACAGACGTGTGATTTTAACTGTTGACAAGTGCGATTTTCAGTTTTGACGGGTGAGATTTTCACTTTTGTAAAGGGTGATTTTTACCGGAGAGCGGGAGATTATCGCTGAATAATCAGGTGAAAATCAACCCGCTTTTATAATGGATGAGGTAAAGACTCACTAGAACATTTCACCTTTCACATTTGTGGGCGCACGTAAAAGCTAGGATTTACGGATCAAAATACTAGTTTGTACAATAAGAGTGGATACCATGATGCAACTACAAGAAGATATGATACCGCGCAGGTGAGCGTGACTCTCGTGACGTCACCTTGTAATAATAAAATATTTTTAATTTGCTTGCAAAATAAGTAACATGCTGTTTCTATGTAAAATTTTGGCTTAAATGAATTTCTACGTACTTTAAAGAAGTTTTCTTTTAAGCATAATTACATCTTAAAGTTTGAGTTAAGAATAAATTGTATGTTTCAAGATTTAAGTCACAGTAGAAATTCTATTCTAAAATTCTAGGCTAATATGATTTGAAATAAATTTATTAAGAATTTCATATAAAATTGCCTTTTAATAACGTAAACTACGCTTTGCAGTATAATAATTAATAATACGCGTTCAATTCAAAAATTCCTCACAATGTGACGTCACGATCCACTACGCATCCTCTTAATGATATCATACTTTGTATAGCTGTATCATGAGTGGATACGATGTCCGTATCGCACGAGGACATCGTAGGCGAAGTGCTCCCGAGCGCGATATCAGTCACTCGAGTTGTACAGTATATGATTTTTTCTAAGACTCACAGTATACGATTTGACCAATCTAGCGGGACAAAATATATAATTGCAAAATTCAGAAAGTTCCCTCCTCTCTCCCCTCCCCCCTCCCGAGGGCCTGTAAAGTACGTAAATATGATGAAAAATGTTTTTTAAATAATTAAATTGTCATTTAATCGGATCACTTTTTTTTAGCAGTCACTTTTAATTGGAATGAAGAATGGTGGCGCCAGAAAAGCTTTTTTTAGAAGTCACTCGAATTTGGGTTTGTGCATGAATTAAGAAAAAACGCCTTTTAGAGGAAACTTGTCGGTGCGTCACTGGTTGGCTGGTGGGTGCTGATTTTTACATTTTGCTGGGCTTGCAAGTATAGGTAAGACATAGTGCATTGCTGGTTTATTTGAATTATATTGAGGGGTTTTGCAATGGAAGTCAAGTCAAATAGTTGTTTATACTACAAGGAATGTAAGTAACATTTACTAGTCGAGAACGATTTTGCGCCCGAACAATAGCGAGGGCTGGCAAGTTCGAGACTAGTAAATATACTTACATCCCTTGTATTATAAATAACTATTTTAAAGACGTTAAAAATATGGTATTTTCAGACTTTGACAGGCTGTAAAACGGAACGGTTCATCTTAGAGAAAAATGGTTTTCATCTCCCTATTCTAATTTTTTATTTTCTATCTACAAGTTACACCTTTCAGTTTAACAGTTAAAACCGGTTTTTTGGTTTAACATGGTAAATCGGCAGTTGGTTTCCTTGAATAGAAAATATAGAACTAATATGGGGAGGTGAAAACCATTTTTCTCTAAGACGAACCGTTCCAATAATACAGCCTGTCAAAGACTGAAAATGCATTATTTTAAACTTCAATATCTCAAAAACTATTGAATTTAGACATATGACATATACAAAATAAGCGTATAATTTTATGGGGAATCAGAAAATAATACAATATATAGGTTGGTGTTCCATTAAAACAATATCTCAAAAACTATTGAATTTAGACATATGACATTTACAAAATAAGCGTATAGAATTTTATGGGGAATCACAAAATAATACAGTATATAGGTTGGTGTTCCATCAAAAAAAAAAAAGTTATATTCGCCATGTTTTTTTGGGCCACCCCGTATACTTCCGCATAATTTTAAAATGTGCACCTCAATGGTCTCTATAACTTTTGTATTTCGAATTTTCATCTAATTCTTAAGATAAAGGCGTAATAGTAGTTTGTGCAACAAGAGTGGATATGATGTCCATATCGCACGAGGAAGTAAATTGAGCACGACGCCGTAGGCGGAGTGCTCAAACTTCCGAGCGCAATATGAACAATCCACTCGAGTTGTACAGTATATTTTTTCTACGACTTATCTTCCGAACTTCATGGTAAGAATTTTAAAAAATTATTTAAATTAGGCATCGTAACTTGTCTTTTAAGTTGGCCATGAACTTGTGAGAACGATAATAAGAAACAATTGAACAAAAATTCATTTTGATGGCAAACCCATGGACCAAATTACACTGTAACATATTTATCGATTTGGGTAAGTTCTTGTATTTATACAAAGTCACTTTTAAATATAGCTATCTTTCTCACATTCGGCTTTTTGCAGAATAACAGACAAGAAGCGATATATGTATTAATAAACACGAACAATTTATTTTCTCAATCGTAGGTATTTTGATTTTACTGAATTGCACAGAAGATAAAAAGGTTTGCCGGGTTTATTTTGGCTTACGTATAAATTATAACTCCGAAAGTACAACAAAATAGCTGTAGAATTCGTTTTAAACAGTTAAAAATGGATTTTGTGCATTAATATGAATTTTTAACGTTCGCTATGGTCAATTTTTTTTAAATAATTGCCAATTTACCAACTAGAAATAACATAACCTTAAAAATTTTAAGTAAATAATGGATTTTTTTTCTAGAAATCTTATAATTACGTCTGTTTTATCGGGTTATCTTTATGTTCCACCATTTAAGGAAAAATTACCAGTTAATTTTCTATGTTTGTTGCGTATAATAAAAGTTTTAAGATCAATTGGGGTTCGATCCCCGTTCAAAATATATCGGAAAATATCCCCGTGCACAAATATTTAGAATAATATATTATTTATATGGAAAAAATAACCAAGGTTAGTAAGAAAACGTTCACTTGGTAGGTATATAGTACATTGTATGCTAAGCTTGTAGTAATTGTCTAGAAATGAGTGGAAATAATGATATTTTTGAAATAAGAAAGTATAGGTCTGTGTGCAAATCTTTAGTTCGGTCAGAAAATAACAATAATTTAGTAGAAATATATTTTGGTATTAATTTTGTTATTATTCCTTCAATTTTTTGCACCATTTCGTGTACTCCTTAGGAAAATATCGTGTATACATAGACTCTGGGATAAATGTTTTGATTTAAATTAAAAAAGAACAAATATTATGTGACAGATTTGCATATTTTTGAAGCATATTGTTAACCTAACTTCTCTCAACTGTCAGAAAACGAATTTACAACATGTACATTTGGCTCTATAATTGACTACTGTGATTGGTCAGTGTCATAACCTAACTAGGATGGATATAAAATTTTGCCGCACAGTTAACTGGAATAGCCTACTTTACTCGCCACTTAAGTGTAAAGGAAACAGCAAATTTCCATGTGGGAGTAGAAAAATGAACTTTACTCTATCGTTCACTCACCCTGTATGCACAGTTACTAGTCTTATCTTAAAGAGTCCCCTAAAAACGGGCACAAGTACTCTGCAATAATCTGTTCCTTCTTTAAAAAGCGGCATCGGCGCCATCGTTAATATATCAATGTTTACGTACACTGTAATTATTTCTTTCATTATTATCTATCTAGGAATATTCTGTTCCTTTGTTAAAAATTACCGTAGTGCCTATTATTTCAAAAAATTAACCTTTTGTTGCAAAACAGCATTAAATACTATTTAAAAAAAAGTTTTTCTTTATGTTACTGCATTAAAAAATTCGCAACTTTATAGGCCGAATTGAAATTGCATGTATTTTAATCCAATTTCTGCATTAGACAAAGCCAAAACGAAATAAAACTCTATGACATATAAATGGCTAATTATGTAACTGTGTTCTATGCAGTGGAAAATGCTGCGTGGTTTATTTTTATTATTATCCAAATTGCATTTTAATTTAAATTTACCATACTCTGGTTTGGGGCAATTAACTGTGCTATTTTTGAGGTTCCATAACATGATTTTCATATCAAAATAAAATTTTTAATATGGTCATTATTGATCTTTTGTTATAAGAAAGGTTTTTTTAAGCCACCAAGAGAAATAGTACATTGGTAATTATAATTAGTTCTTAAAATAAATTATTTAATTCGTCCAAGAAAGGACAACTAGGGGTGGATAAAATAGTCGATTAATCGATTCTAACATGTATAAAAATCGATTAACTAATTTTTCTATTTTTTTATTCATCCATTGTTCGATTGTTAATTGATCAATCAATTAATGGTTTATTCGATTCTAACGTATATAAATATAGATTTTTCCACTAATTTATTTTTAATTAATCGATTTTTTGATGGGTTAACATAATCGATTAATAATCGATTAATTAATTAATTAATCGCTTTTTTGGTTCTAACGTGTATAAAAATCGATTTGATGAATGATTAATCGATTTTTTCGATTTATCGATTTTTTTGATTACTTAATTAATTTTTTGATAAACTAAAATAATCGTACATCAATCGATTAATCAATTAACCAATTAATCGTTTATTCGATTCTACCATGTTTAAAAATCGACTATTCCGAACGACAGAGAACGAAAATATTATTTTCTTTTTGTTTCAGTTCAGCTTGATTTACTTACTGAGAAATTAGGTAAGCTAAATATTTTCTTTAATGATAACATGCAAAACCATAACATTATAAACGACAAGCAAGACAATAATCATCGACACAGCTTTTAGAAATTTTAACTTACAATAAAATATAATATAATAAAAATTTAAATATTAAAATAATAAAGAGATTATTATCATCCAGATTAATGATGATAAGAATAGTATATTATTAACCATGGTTGAAACAGTTACCAATATTACCTGAGCATCGAGTTTAGTAATGGGTTCTCTGGGGCCAGATAGACAATGATGGTCGTTTCATCCTTATTAGAACTAATCGGAAAGATATGAAATGAAGCAACTCCACAGACTACAAAAACGCGTTTTTAATATTTATTTGGGAATAAATAAAATGTGAATATGCAGCACCGCCATCTAGTAGTAAGCTACGCAAAACATAAATCCACTAGAAATGTGAACTAAAGAAAAAGTAACACAAAGAAAAAATTTTTTTCCTTGATTATTTATATTTTTTACTTGTCAGTTTTTAATATAAAAATTAAAGTTCATGTTAATTTTTTTTAATAATAATTATAATTAATTGTAAAATTATGTAGATGATCCCTTCGTAATTTTATATAACAAATTAAAATGATTGCTTATATTTTAATGTAATTTCTGCGAAACACAAAATAAAAACAAAATATAATTGTAAAATCCGCTGACACGTAAACGGGTAATTATGCAACGGGGTACTCATTGGTGTGGAAAACGGCGGTTGTGGTTTATTTTTATTTTGAAGTAAATTATATTTAATTTTAATTTACCACCCAGCGGTTTTTAGCAATTAACTATATGTGCTATTTTTATGGTTACAAAATTCACATTGACCATTTATTTTAGGCTAAAATTGTTTTTAAAATTTATGCAGGGTCCTGCACCTCACCTCCCGTGTACTATAGCTTACTTATTAATTACATTAATATTTTGATATTTTACAGACTTACTTGTATCCTAGGGCGCATTTCAGGAAAATATTTTTGTTTATACAGGGTGTTCCAAAAAAGTGTGACGTCATAAGAATCTATTTTTTAGATTACATGCCATAAATATCCTTACTTTATTATACTTTTTTGAATGCCTCTTATTTAAATTATAATAGATATTTATGCTATAAGGATCATAATACCGATCATTATGGTACTAGCCGTGAGTATTATTGGACGAGGCGTCAGCCAAGTCTAATAACACGGCGTGTACCATACAATATTTTATATTCCGACGATTTTTGTATTTTTTTTTAATGAATTTTAAGTTTTCGTCAGTAAACTAATAGCTTGATTTTAATAAAACCAGGTAACTATAGAAATATTTGTTTGTATTGTCATTGTCAGAATTGAATTTTTAATTTTAACGTTTATATAATATAATATGGATAATTTGCCATCAGAAATCGAAGAATTGGCCAATTAGGCAGTTGTTGGTTTGTTGCCCTAAAAGTTTACAGGCATATATAAAAAAACTTATGCCAGTTACAAGATTTGGTGTTCCCAGAGAAAGGTTGTCAATATCGTACACGAAAAGGTACTTTTGGCATATTTTAAGGAAGAATCAATGAAGAAAAAGTCTTCGAGTTTATGGAGTTATTACTCTATGTTAAGGAGTACACTATGACTTAAGAAAAACGTCGACATAAGTAAATTCAATCAATTGATAGCTTTTTTAAAACGAAAATCTGATTCTTATACACCCAAAAAATCCAGGATTTTGACTAAAGAAAATCTTGCAAAGTTTTTACAAGAGGCAGACAGCGAAACATACTTGCTATTAATAGTGTCAATGATAATAGGTATAAGTGGAGCATGTCGAAGAGTTGAGTTAAAAAACTTATGGCCAGGTTATACCTCAACTAAACTAAACTTAACTTAACTAAGCTAAGATAATTAAGAAATTAAAATACTACATTTATATGGAACCATTTATACATACAAATAAGGAATTAAACTAAACTAAGAAGTTGGTCAACTTTTAACTTTCAGTTAAGTTTAGTTGATTCGGCAATTTTCGTGCGACGATCGGCATAATCCGTGATTTCTGTCATTCAATAAGTGAAGGATTGAAGCATAAAGAAGAATTTTTAATTTCTGCACGTAACCCTAAATTTGTGAATTTGTGTTGACATTTGATTTTTCTTTTCAATTACTGTACCTTATAAAAGAAACAAATCTTTTCTAGCAAGATAGGGGAGCACAATAAGCCACTAGGCTGCAGTGCAGGAAGCTTGGGCCGAACGCCCGACCCCCACCTTTGCCAACCAACCAAACATTTTTTAAAAAGCTTACTGCAGGGTACATATCAGACGTTCCGCTGCTTTTATTGGATTCCTTGTTGTGGGTAACTTTTTAAACTTACTTTCAACCAACTTTAGTAGGTGATAAAACATAGTTAGGGTCATTCTGGTGTATTTAAAGAAGTATTCTTGGTCATGGTCTACCATCGCCTTAATCAAATTATGGAACATTCCGGATTCTCTTCGGAATTAATTGGTCTTACTCCATACCGTCTAATCCGCTGTGTAGAATTTTTTTTAAATAGGTAGGCTGTCATCAGCATGCACAATAAAAGAATAAATTTTTTTTTTCGTTCATCTTTGAGAGACTACAAATCAAATGTCAAAACAAAGCAAACCGATAATAAGAAAGGTTAGGTTAGGTGCACTTTCTGCTTCTCTTATTGTGGATATCATTAGGTGGTCGAGTTGAAGTATAAACACTGCTCTTTTTTTCTTAATTTAATTTATCTAGTTTAGTTCTAATTTAGTTTAGTTTAATTGAGGTATAACCTGGCCATTAAGGATAGAAGATGTACACGATGAGAAAGTTGTTTTTCGAATTTTCATACCTGGTACAAAAACCAACGTTCCCCGAGAATTTTCGTAACGCCTGGCGATGTCGAAGGAATAAATATGGTGCAGCTTATTCGGACCTATGTAGCAATGAGACCCCCGATGCCAAAGTTTTTCGTTTTTTTATCATTTAGAAACAACAAATGTACAAAGCAACCAGTGGGTATACATACTTTCGGAAATATGTGCAAAACGATCGCTGCTTTTTTAAAGTTACCCCATTCCGCCGAATACACAGGTCACTGTTTCCGGAGGTCTTCAGCTTCACTGCTGGCTGATTCAGAAGTCGATCTTCACACTATTAAACGCCATGGTGGCTGGGAAAGTGACACGAAGGATATATAGAGAACTCTTGCGTAAACAAGAAAAAAATTTCATCAGCCATTCTCGGGAATAAATCATTATCGAGTATTTCATCGACTGTCGTTCCCTCAGAAGAAACAGAAATCATAGAAATTAAAAATCACAACAATGCAACAATTTCAACTCCTATGTCCCACATCAATTTACCGGATTGTGATAATGTTACTTTTAATTTTAATCATTAAATTTTGTTTCATTTTGTTTTAAATAATTTTTTTCAGTTTTGCGTCTATTTTTCATTATAGTACTTAGTCCTATAAAGTATGTCATTTTGACACTGAAAATGAAATCCATAATAATGTCATTATGACACGTCAGAATATAAAAATGTTAATGAAATCAATTCAGTATTATAGGCCAAAAAAAATAAAAACTAAGGAAAATCAGTTTTTCACCACTGGTTTTAAAAATTAATAAAAAATAAAATGCCTTGTTAATAAAATTATACAAAGATACTTAATAAATGAGGTCGAATCTCGTTTACCAAGTTTAATTAAAACTAATTGTACAGGGAATCTAAAGTTTAGTGTCAAACCTTGCAAACTTTAAAGCAATTTATTTTTCCTATTTCAAATTGGATTGGATTATATATTATTATGTCATTCGATGCAGAATTAAAAATCAAAGATTTATTTTAATTATAACCCTCTCGCAATTTCTAACGCATCAAGACTTATTTGCAGAAAACTCATTTTATCAACTATTTCACCAGTCATTATTATAAATAAATATCAAAGGTGACTTTGCAAAACAATTTATTGGTATTAAAGTTTATTATTAAAGTGACAAAAGCCCATTTTTACTATAGTTATAATATAGTTTTAAATATTGTTAGATTATTATTAATTATTTAAGCCATACTATTTTTTGTGATGGAATACAACCAAATCGTAGATATGATTTTCATATTAGGAGCATGCGAGAAGAATTCTTTTTTGTCACTTTAGTAAACGTTAATACCAATAAATTGTTTTCCAAAGCCACCTTTGATATTTATTCATAATAATGACTGTTGACATAGTTAATAAAATGAGTTTTCTGCAAATAAGTTTTGAAGCGTTAGAAATTGCGAAAGGGTTGTAATTAGGACAAATGTTTGATTTGTAATTTGGCATCGAATGACATAATAATATACAGAGCTTCCAATTTGAAATAGGAAAAATAATTTTTCTTTATAGCTTACAAAGTTTGACACTAAACTTTAGACACTCTGTACAATTCGTATTAATCAAACTTAGTTAACGAAACTGTTCGAGCTCATTTATTAAGTACCTTTGTATAATTTTATTAACAAGGCATTTTATTTTTTAATAATTTTTAAAACCATAAAACTGATTTTTCTTAGTGTTTATTTTTTTACTGACTGAACCGATATCTTAAAAATTTTAATAAAAAATAACTGTACCTAATACTATGTACATAATGCACGCCTTTGTCACACCATTTTCAGTATTTGTGAATGGATAACAACAGGCAAAACCCATAAATTGACCCAAACCCGGGTCGTACTATCTATACTTAATGACCATAAAGAATTTTGCAATGAAATCAATGCCAAATTATGAAAGTGACTTAAATATTCGTTGGGTCACTCTGTGGTCCCTTTGTATATCTAATGAGTAATGAGGTTTATTACTCTACACTCTCCACCTTTCTAAAATAGACTATAATTTTAAAGAAATTTGTAATTTCTTTTACAAGTTTCTATAAAAAAATGTTGAATTAATACGTTTTTCTGAGTATAAAGATAATTTCGTAAATGCTGGGTGTACTTTTTTTATTAAGCGAAAAGGAACCCGGATTGCCTCGGCCAAATGCAACAGCTCTAACACTGAGCTGCTTTATGATTATAGTCCAAAGGATCGTGTAGGGTCCACAAACGATGTTATTTTGCATAAAACCGAAATATATGTAAAAAAATTGAAATATAAAATATGAACACGGAAAATAACTTTATGCATTGCAGTCCAAAACGAAAGTGCCACTTTATCACACCGAGAAAGCCCTTTTAAGCCCAAATTAGTTGTGTAGCTTTTAGGCCGGATTTTAGAGCATAATATTTTTAATGTTTAATTAAAACAAATGATCGTGCATTGTTGGTTTTAAGCAACGAGTATGGAATGTCTGGATTAAAAATAAAATATCTCTGTTTAAATAGCAGCAAATTTGGTATTGTACAGGGTGTTATGGAATTGACGCATTATATTTAAACCAGTGAATCTTTATATGACAACATTCGAGGGCAAAATATTTTTAATAGTCGCATCACTATCATAAGCGAGAAAATTAAAAATTTGTTTTTTTGGTACTATAGCTCCGCCACTGGAGGAGTTCTAAAGAAAAAGTGCAAAGACAAAAGTGACACGTGTTTGTTTTTATTTGAAAAGCCAATTAATTGAGGTCAGTGCTCCAAAACCCTAATAAAAACAATAGCTATAAATCTTATCTACGATTAAAACTTTTGCAGGTATTAACTACATCACAACAATTAGTACAACTGTGCCAAAAAACTTTATAATTACATGTCGCCTATATCTATTATTTTAGTAATAAAACTTTATTTTTAAACATAATTTATGAAATTTACAATTTTTCCGAAAACGGTTGGAAATAACTTATATGCCTGTAGTGAAAAAAAAAATTGGCTAAGAATTTTACATTAAAATGGTCAAATAATATACAGGGTTTTCTATTTGAAAAACTTGAAAGAAATTAATTTAAAATGTGTCGTTTTTGAAACCTTTTTATGAACACCCTGTATAAAATAGATAAACACAATTATATTCATATTATTTATAGACATTTAAAGCTCACCCAATCTCACAGTTTAAAAAATTAATTTAGATGGGTTTTTTTGATTTTTTCTTCCAGGACCGTAAAACCTTATTTTTTTAGTTTTTAATTTATTACTCTTAAATTACCAAAACAAAATAAATACAATTTCGGATAATTATAAATTACTCTAATACAAACCTAAATATGCAATTAAATACTGGGTGTTCCATTAAAAAAAATACTTTTTTATATCACACTTTTTTGGGCCACCCTGTATATGGAAATATATTTTCCCGAAATGCACCCTATAATACAGTATAAGTCTGCATATGAATGCAATTTCTAACTTAATTCGTATATGAGCTATAAAAGCCTGACGCACTATTGTAGGACCCTGTATACAGTGTGTTTTTTTTTTCCCGTGTAAACAAGGTCAATTATTTCTGGCCCAAAAAATTATTGGCAACAATTTTTTTAAGCCTGACATAACTTACCATGTTAACAGATCAGACAGACTGTTTTTAACTTAATTCAGTATAAAACCATTTTCATTGGACCTTTGAAAAGTAAGCTAGTTTTTCGACAGTCTTCCCTTGGTCCTTGAACCATTTTTTCCCTTTTAATTAAATTTCCATAATCATTTTAAAAATAAATTTCCTTATATAAAATACATTTTTTGCCAGGAAAAACCTTTGGAATGTAAATTTTAAGTGGATAAAAATAGCGTGTGTGGGACTGCCATGTTGTTAATTGTGCCCCATTGCATTGTCAACAAATAACAATGGACTTTAATATGTGTAGGCTAACTTCATTCTCTGTTTTAACATCGAATCGCTTGGCATGATACAACGATTACATCGTTTGGGTGTGTTAATAGTAGTTTGTACAACAAGAGTGGATATGATTTCTATATCTTACGAGGAAGTAAATTGAGTATGACGCTGTAGACTGAGTGCTCAAACTTCCGAGCGCAATTTGGACAATCCACTCGAGTTGTACAGTATATTTTTTCTATGACCAAACTTACTAACCTTATGTTAAAAATTTTTTTAAAAGTTTGCAGGCTGCCGCGCTCACGACCATTGGATCCAAAGTTCGCCGTTTGCCGTTTCGGACAGATGCTCATGTTAGAAATTATTGTAAAACAAACTCAATAATAATTCTACATGAAATTCATATATTCAGCAGGTTGCGTTATGAATAAAACTATTATAGATTTGTATATGTTTTGTCGTATTAAACTTAAGTAGAAAATTTTTATGGGTCGCCCTAGCCTAGAGACTAGAGCCATGACCTACTAATCGAAAGATCGCAGGTTCAAATCCCATCAGGAGCAATTGACTTTTTTTCATGAAAACATTAAATAATTTATAGAATTATTTTAAATTGAAATCTTCCTTGTTGGGTGAATTTTTTAAATTTATTTTTAATGCATCTTTCCTTGATTAAATAAGGAAAATCATTCAAAAAGGAAGATTTTAATTAAAAATAATTTTATAATTTATTTATTGTTTTTATAAAAAAGAAGTCAAGTACTCCTGATGGAATTTGAACCTGTAACCTTTCGATCTATTAAATTGGCATCATATGTTTAAATTAAATAGTGTACCTTGTATTTCCACTCTAGGGTTGAAATATTTTTTTTCAACTCTAGAGTTGAAATATTTTTTTCACAAATTAAAGGTTTTTTTAATAATTCTTTGTGGTCGTAGGAAAAATAGTGTACATTACTCGTGTGAAAGTGATTATTCTAAAACTCGGAGAATTTCCGCACTCGGCTGACGCCTCGTGCTAAATATCTCCTCGTTTGAAAAGTATCACTTTCATCACTTGTTATGTAATATACTATATTGTACTGTAAGGAAATATTATTTCTGTACGGCTACTTGTAAACTAAAATGTGTTAAGCTTGACAATTCAATATTACTGTGTTTCCATAGTTACAACACAAATATTTAATGGCATCCTTTATTTGTAAACAAAGTTAATAATAGTTATTTTAAAATTTTAACAAGTTGCTTGTAATAAGTTATGTCCTTTTAATAATTTTCGATTTACGGAAAAATAGTATGTATACCTCGTAGAAAAAGCCACATTCCCGGACTCCGTATGGTCAGTCTCGGCTTGCACCTCGACATACAATCTTTACGGTCGTCCGGGAATGTTCAGCTTTTCCTACCAGGTATACAATGTACTATTTTCGTATTATATGCATCCGTTGAAATTTTCTTTAAAAATAGCAAATTTTATTTTTAAACTGTGCAGCACCGATAGTAATGAATATAAAATTTTGCCGAGTTAACTGAAATTGGCTACTTAAGTGTAAAGGAGACAGCATATCCATGCGGGAGTAGAAAAACATATCGAGTGAAAGCACACTACTTTAAAAATCGTTTCTCCACTAGTTTCTGTAAACAAAAATAACCCAAATTGTAAAGTTCCACTACTAAATGCGATAAATAACTAATTAATATTCCTTTAACAAAACTCGGGAATGTATCCGATCATGCAAACCTACAAAGGACGCGATAAAATTAAAAATAAATAAACCATTTTCACACTTTACGCGTCTAATGATGTGCCTAGATTAAATAAAATTTCGAACCTAAATTTACATCGTGAAAATTGAAACAATGAATTCTTGTTTTTAAACGCTTAAATTCATTTTAAATCGAAAATATTGTAAATTAAAACGTACAATTTTATATGCAAAGAGTCGAAATTAAACGGGGTTTTTATTATTTGTCGGTTTAATGAGTTGAATGCAATTCTTCTATTTTTCAATTTTTGTCACGCTACGGGGCGGTTTTCAAATTTGCCCACCCCCTAAAAAATACAACAAAAATGAAATAAAAATATTAAATTTAGGTTGGTATTTCATTTTATTTCTTAATAATTCAATAAAATTCTAACTATACGGTATACTCAAGGCGAATGATTTAAATCCATCAGCGGTCACCGCACCAGTAGTGGCGCCAGTTGATTGAAATTTTTCAAAATAATCGCCAATTTACAAACTAGCAACACTGTTAACGTGAAAAGAGAAGACGAGAAGTGGCAATAGTGTAAGTAGAAATAACATAACCTTAAAAATGTTAGTAAAAAATGTTGTTTTTTTTTAGAAATATTATAATTTCGTCTGTTTTATCGGGTTATCTTTATGTTCCACCATTTAAGGAAGAATTACTAGTTAATTTTCTATGTTTGTTGCCTATAATAAAAGTTTTAAGATCAATTGGGGTTCGATCCCCGTTCAAAATATATCGGAAAATATCCCCGTGCACAAATATTTATAATAATATATATTATTTATATGGAAAAAAATTACCAAGGTTAATAAGAAAACGTTGATTTGGTTGGTATATAGTACATTTTATGTAAAGCTTGTAGTAGTTGTCTAGAAATGAGTGGAAATAAAGATATTTTTGGAATAAGAAAGTGCGTCTGTGCGCAATTCTTTAGTTCGGTCAGAAAATAACAATAATTTGGTAGAAATATATTTTGGTATTAATTTTGTTATTATACCTTCAATTTTTGCACCATTTCGTGTACTCTTTAGGAAAATATTGTGTATACAAATAGACTCTGGGATAAATGTTTTGATTTAAATTTAAATAGAACAAATTTCATCTGACAGATTTATATATTTTTGAAGCATATTGTTAACCTAACTTCTCTCAACTGTCAGAAAACGAATTTACAACATGTAAATTTGGCTTCTCTGTAATTGACTACTGTGATTGGTCAGTTTCATAACCTAACTAGGATGGATATAAAATTTTGCCGCACAGTTAACTGGAATAGGCTACTTTACTCGCCACTTAAGTGTAAAGGAAATAGCAAATTTCCATGTGGGAGTAGAAAAAAGCATTTTTCGATTTTAATTTTTGAAATAAAATACCTGTTATAATATAATACATTTTTTAATTCAAAGTGCTGATTTAAATTACCAATTTATAATAAAAATTGTAACCATTACAATGAGCGCAAATTGAAAAACCTAATTTACCGAGTGTTAATATTGAATATTATCCATGCGTTTTTAAATTGTCTATAATAAAATTGTTTAACTATGAATACACTCATCCATGCAAAAAAACAATACACGCGGAAAAAATTAGAAATGTATTGAAATTTTTTTCGCTCCCCGAATGCGATGGAAAATATAATAAAATTGGGGAAATATATTTTCATCTCATCGGATGTTTTTAGCATTTTAGTGTTACATGTATGAATATTATTCTGTAAATTTGTTCTAACGGCTACTATACAAATTAGTCCGCTTGGTTACACGCGAAATGAATAAAATTTCTATATTTTTTGTTATTGGCCGCTTTGTGGAGTTTAAAATGAAGAATCATGCCGACAAAACAAAATAAATATAACTGATAGAATTTAGCTTAACGTGCAAAAAATGATTTTTAATTAAGAATATTCATGTCTGTGCTGAGGATTGAACTTAATAGTATATTACATAACAAGTGATGAAAGTGATACTTTTCAAACGAGGAGATATTTAGCACGAGGCGTCAGCCGAATGCGGAAATTCTCCGAGTTTTAAAATAATCACTTTCATACGAGTAATGTACCTACACTATTTTTCCTACAACCACAAAAAATTATTAAAAAAGCCTTTGATTTGTAAAAAGATATTTCAATACTAGTGTTAAAAAAACTATATCAAAACTAGTGTTGAAATTAGAATACTTAGGATTATGTTCCATTTAATATCTGGTTTCATACGTTGTCAATAGGTTTTGCCTTTATTTGTAGTTTAACTTTTTCATATTTTACCTATATATTATAGGTAGAACTAATCTTGGATTGACTTCTAGATTAACCAGAATAAAAAATTTTTAATTTAATCAAGATGAGATGCATTAAACATAAATTTATAAAATCCACCCAACAAGGAAGATTGCAATTCAAAATAATTCTATAAATTATTTAATGTTTTTATAAAAAAAAAGTCAATTACTCCTCATGAGGTTTGAATCTGTAATCTTCTCGCGATCTGTAGGCTAGAGCTCTATTCTCTACACTATCGCTACCGATAAAGATTTGTTGTTTAATATATGACACTCTCTTTAGCGCAATTTTTTATAATTTCAATGGAGAGTTTTTACACTCTAATTCTAAATCACTCGACAAATACATGATAAATAAGTTAAAAACTTTACAATTACTGCTTTCTAAAATTTGTTCTTTTAAATAGGGGCTGTCTATCAAATTGACACCATATGTTTAAATTAAATAGTGTGCCTTGATATTTCAACACTAGTGTTAAAATATTTTTTTTTACTCCCACATGGAAATTTGCTGTTTCCTTTACACTTTAGTGGCGGGTAAAGTAGACTATTCCAGATAACTGCGCGGCAAAATTTCATATCCATCCTAGTTAGGTTATGAAACGGACCAATCACAGTAGTCAATTACAGAGAAGCCAAATTTACATGTAGTAAATTCGTTTTCTGACAGTTGAGAGAAGTTAGGTTAACAATATGCTTCAAAAATATGCAAATCTGTCAGATGAAATTTGTTCTTTTTAGAATTAAATCAAAACATTTATCCCAGAGTCTATGTATACACAATATTTTCCTAAAAAATACACGAAATGGTGCAAAAATTGAAGGTATAATAACAAAATTAATACCAAAATATATTTCTACCAAATTATTGTTATTTTCTGACCAAACCAAAAATTTGCGCACATTCTTATTTCAAAAATAACTTTATTTCCACTCATTTCTGGACAATTACTACAAGCTTTGCATAAAATGTACTATATACCAAATGAACGTTTTCTTACTAACCTTGGTAACTTGTCTTTTAAGTTGGCCATGAACTTGTGAGAACGGTAATAAGAAACAATTGAACAAAAATTCATTTTGATGGCAAACCCATGGACCAAATTACACTGTAACATATTTATCGATTTGGGTAAGTTCTTATATTTATACAAACTCACTTTTCAATATATCTATCTTTCTCACATTCGGCTTTTTGCAGAATAACAGACAAAAAGCAATATATGTATGTATTAATAAAAACGAACAATTTATTTTCTCAACCAGGTAATTTGTTCAGTTTTACTGCAATGCACAGAAGAAAAATAGGTTTTCGGGGTTATTTCTGCTTGCGTAAAGAATTATAACTCCGAAAGTACAACAAAATAGCTGTAGAATTCGTTTCAAACAGTTAAAAATGTATTTTGTGCATTAATATGAATTTTTAACGTTCGCTATGGTCAAATTTTTCAAAATAATCGCCAATTTACAAACTAGCAACACTGTTAACGTGAAAAGAGAAGACGAGAAGTGGCAATAGTGTAAGTAGAAATAACATAACCTAAAAAATGTTAGTAAAAAATGTTTTTTTTCTAGAAATCTTATAATTTCGTAGGTTTTATCGGGTTATCTTTATGTTCCACCATTTAAGGAAGAATTACCAGTGAATTTTCTATGTTTGTTGCGTATAATAAAAGTTTTAAGATCAATTGGGGTTCGATCCCCGTTCAAAATATAGCGAAAAATATCCCCGTGCACAAATATTTATAATAATATATATTATTATATGGAAAAAAATAACCAAGGTTAGTAAGAAAACGTTCATTTGGTAGATATATAGTACATTTTATGCAAAGCTTGTAGTAATTGTCTAGAAATGAGTAGAAATAATGATATTTTTGAAATAAGAAAATGCGTCTGTGTGCAAATCTTTAGTTCGGCAGAAAATAAGAATAATTTGGTAGAAATATATTTTGGTATTAATTTTGTTATTATACCTTTAATTTTTGCACCATTTCTTGTACTCTTTAGGAAAATATTTTGTATACATAGACTCTGGGATAAATGTTTTGATTTAAATTCAAAAAGAACAAATTTCATCTGACAGATTTACATATTTTTTAAGCATATTGTTAACCAAACTTCTCTCAACTGTCAAAAAAAAAATTCTTATAGTGCCCAAAGCTACAAACCTACATAATATGTTTCTTTTTCACAATGTAACGTGCGTATTGATTTTCTCAGTGTTGTACTCATTTAACCGTTTTTACATCTAATTTAACAATCTTAATACTCCGTTAAGATGATATCTACTAGTTTCTTCTTTCTTCATTTGTTTTCCTGAAGATGAATGCTTCTACATTCGAAACATAAAGAAAATTTCTATTTTAAATCAAAAATATTTGATTAATATAAGAGTGGAGGAAGACTTTTAGTTCTTACTTCTTTCCTTCCAAATATCCACTCGACTTTAAGTATGGATTATTTCTTAAACTTTAAATTAAAATATGTCTGTATGTTTATACGTGACAAACCTAATATGCTAATCCGCAATATTTTTCATTTCTAACCCACTTAATTGTCACCGCAATACACAAAACACAGTTATAAATAGAAAATAACAACAGTCTTTTTAAAACACAACCGTTTGTTTTTTTGTAATGCAATTTTCATTAAATGCATCTCCTTTGTGGCCGCCTACGATAATATAATGAGTTTTTGTTTTTAAGCGCCGAACTGGGAATATTTTTTATTTGTGTCGTAAAATTATAAAATTATTAAGATAAAATGGGAATTTTTCTATTTCGTGTAAAATGTCATACAACTAATTGAAATTGTTTGGTGAGTCGTTGTTTGTTTTTGACGAAAATGGTTCTAATTAATCCAGGGTGTCAAAAATATTCAAAAACAACTGAATATTTTTATTTTTTTTTATTTTTTTTTTGTTACGGTTCGCCGACTACGTAGGCCATCTTGAACCGGTCATCGACCACAAATGTGATCTACCGACTGGGGAGTGTGAAACGGCACCTTCGTCCTACGAGATATCCGATCTCATCCGGCCTGTCCGGCGTGAATAGGATGGCTAGGTGTCGATTCATTTTACACTCTTTCCTGAGGCAAGAGCACGCCGTGTTCCCAAGCGGTCACCCGCCCAAGTACTAACCGCGCTCGACACAGCTTAACTTCGGTAATCTGCGGGAACCGGTGCTTAATATGTCGACAGGCCCTTGCCCCAACTGAATGAAAATATGATTTTTTGAAAATCAACACTTTCATAGGGTTAAAAAATTGCATCTAGGAAGAACGAAATCGTTTTTGTAACTGTATACGAAGGTAGTCAAAAAAAATACTAACTTCTATATTATAGATAGAACGTTATATATTTTTTGAAGGGACTATTTTGTTTCGCAGAATTGTTAAACAATTGAGCAGTTTTTCTAGCTAACCCTGTACAGGGTGGGTCAACGATAGAGTAAAGTTCAATTTCGCCTTTATCTTAAAAAGTAGATAAAAATTCGAAATACAAAAATTGTAGAGACTATTGAGGTGCACATTTTAAAATTATGCTGGAGTATACGAGGTGGCCCAAAAAACGTGGCGAGTTATTTTTAATGGAACACCCTATATATTGTATTATTTTCTGATTCCCCATAAAATTATACGCTTATTTTATAAATTTTATATGTCTAAATTCAATAGTTTTTGAGATATTGACGTTTAAAATATTGCATTTTCAGACTTTGAGAGGCTGTAACATTGGAACGGTTTATCTTGGAAAAAAATGGTTTTCACTTCTTAGTTTTTTATTTTTTATCCAAAGAAACCAACTTCCGATTTAACATGTTAAACCAGAAAACCGGTTTTAACGGTTTAGCATGTTAAACCGGAAGTTGTAACTTTTACATAGAGAATAAAATATTAAGATAGGGAGGTAAAAGAATTTTTCTAAAAGATGAACCGATTTTAAAATATTCTAGTCGTTTTGAGACTCTATATTCGTGATATTAAAAATTCCCACTTGCATTTATCTGAATTCATTTTATATTTTTACCCTATCAACGTGTGCGTATTTTTTTCTGTATTTAAACCCCTAAAATTGCTCGCTTGCTCCCTTTTATACCTGAACGACCTACAATGAAATTCAAAACGTCAAATAAAGGCTGGAACATATTTTTCCACAAGATTAGCTCTAAGGTTTCCTTAGGGTCAATTTAAATTTTTCGTAAAAAGTTGTAAAAAAAGTTGTTTTTTGTATAAATTAACTTGCTCTGATCGGGTCGTTATTACACGGGTAAAATTTACTTTTACCTACTTCTTATCCACAGTAATACAGGGACGTACAAAATTTAAAAAGTACCCTAAAAAAATATATAGGGTGATTCCTAAGTTAATACTTCTTTTTAAGCCGTGTATAGAAGACATTATAATAAACAAAATTTTCAATACCTTTTTCAAAAAAAACTCAAAAAAAGGTATTTATATTCATTTATTACACTATGGATCGAATACGGTTCGGCCTAACTTGCCCGTTGAAAAACATAAAGAAAACTTCTGGGTGTAGGATAAGCCCGCAAAGAAAAGCGTTCTGCGTATAATCTCGAAGCAGCAGCCGCACTTTGACGACACTCACCCTAAATTAACACCATATCTACTAGTTAATTGTTTTAAAATATTACCATTTTCACGTGTTATTTTTAAAATTAACTGCTTCAGAAAAACAAACCGCAGCGGATTGCTCAACACCACCCGTAAATTGCATGACTCATAAGAGATAAGAAAAACAACACAAAGTATAGCAAGCTGATGACCAGGCCCGCACTTAGACTTTTTACTTCTGTACCTCGCCTATTTTTAAGTTTTTTAAAAAAGGGTATTTGAAAATTTTGTTTATTTTAATGCCTTCTATACACAGCTAAAAAAGAAGTATCAACTTAGGAATCACCCTGTCTATTTCCTTAAACACTACTACATTCTAAAACCAAATAAATCTGGCTTTAATATGGTTTTAAAGATATCATTATTAAAGTTAAAAAAATTCGATACATTTTTGATGCGTTTCTACAACTTACCTACTTATACATTGCTCTCTAGGTTCCCAATGTTATTTTAATATATTTCTGAACGGTGGGAACTTCCCATTTTGTTCTGTTTTATTTTAAAATTCTGAAAAAAAGTGATATGCCTTTTAAATTTTGTAACTATCCTTACCAATTGAGCCCTGAAGAAAGTAGAAACAAAACTACCGAAACGTCGGCAAAACATAAAATACATTAGTAATAAATAGATAGTCTAATCTGCTAAAAAAAAAAGATCTTTCCCAAAATATTATAAGTAAACTACAGCAACCAAATGCACAACAAACTAGTGATGGGTCGCTCATGAGCGAGTCGTTCAAAATGAACGACTCTTTTAAGTGAGCGGTGAGCGTACGACTCCGTGCTGCTGAATGAGTCGTTCAAATCGCCATTATAATAAATAGTATTGCTCATCACAAACACACCTAACTTTAAACTGGAAAAAATATACAATACAAACTCAATAAAAAGCCCTGACTACGGCGCTGTCGCCTCCTGGAATGCAACAAACGACTAAAAAATTCAAATTCAACTCCGAACTCCGGCACGCGCTTACGTGCATTGCAGCTCATTGGCTCCTATCGTATCATTCGTATCGTATGCGCCGTTGCCGTTATTCAGCGAGTCAAAGAGCGCTCTCGATTCCGCCTGTATGTATGCATTGTCGCCATCGTTCAAATGAACGACTCAGTGTGTACGACTCACCTAAGTGAGCTGAATGAAATGAGCGCGCTCACTAAAAAGAGTCGTATGACCCAACGCTACAACAAACACATTGCAATTGTGATTGGTTAAAACACACACATTTAAGCAATAATAAGTCTCTCTGTAACAGGTTAGCAGGTAAACAACCCGTTAGGTTAGCTGAGCCTAATTTAAAAAAATGCTTAACAGAACATTTTAAATTAACCGAAAACCTAAAAGAAAACGCGAAAGGTAATCTTTTGTGAAAATATTTCCTACCGCTTATTCGACGTTTTCAATCTCATTGTGTTGCCGCTCAGGTACCAAAAGAAACAATTCAAGGGAAAGTCATAGGGGAGAACGGAGCAATATGAAGCGAATCGATTGGTAGAATACAAATGAAAAATACCTACAGTTTATCCTTCACCAAAATTAAAAAAGTTTAAATAAACGAAACTGTTTAACATCGAGAAACTAAAGCAATTCTGGTTGAACGTTCAAAAAATATAAAAACATTATTAGACACCGCTACAACGTAAATAAATTAGTTATTTTCCTATAATTTGGTAATACGGTGAAACCTCTCAACGAACACCTCTGATGAGCGGACATCTCTTTTAAGTGGACATTTTTTCATAGTCCGGAATAAGGTATATGAAATTCCATGAAAATCAACCTCTCTTGGGCAAACGCGGACAGGCTGTTTTCATACAAAGAGTGCGAAAACTCCCCTTTAAACGGACAAAATTTTTTAAAAGAATTTGGGTGACGAATAGGTACGGTGCAAAAACTCTCTGGAGACAGACCGGCAACCAATGGCGTATGCGTAGCAGCGCGAAAGGACTTCGCCAAATGAAAGTAGTGTGCTTCCCCGAAATCAGTCCGTCGTTTATTTGTGTGTTGTAAGGTTAAAATCGTAAAAAATGACAAAGAGACGTTGCTTTTTTTAGTACTACATCCTAACTAAAACTAATGTATTTTTGTTATGTTTATGTTTATTTGTACATACATACCGAGTGACAACGAATGTTGTTACCCCCCCTATTTTTTCCGTAGTTTTAATAATACAAATTTTAAAATTTTAGGAGATTCTAAGTGTATATTTTGTTAGTTTTTAGTAAAGTCAAACTTTTAAAATCACATCCGGTTTGACCGGAAGTGGTATCAACTCTTTTATTTTAAATAGAAACCTATTATTTTTTTTCGATATTTGAATTAAACGGCAAATTTCCTTTCAAATGACATATCACACATTATCACTTGTTTTTAAAATGGCTTCCAGGAAAAATTTTCAAGGAAATACTTAGATGGCCATGGACTCGCTAATATAACATGACTTTTTGAGAGTGGGCCATGGAAGTTTTAAAGTGGTCTATTTTAACCAGTTTTATGTTAAACAATAACATTGTTTGCGAAAGATGGTTCTGTCAAAAATATTTTGTCATATTTTTTCAAACAATGAGAAAGAATTACTCAATATTTTTAAATGGCAACAAGCCATTCATTTAGGGCCAAAAAATAGCTAATTAAATTATCTTTTTAAAAATGTTTTATAAGCATGGTATTATACTTAAAGGAGTGGCTAAAATTGAAAAAAAATCGAGAAATGTCATATTTCAAAAAAAAAATTGAGTTCTTCAATTTTTGTTACGAACACTTCTGTCATTTCACAGAATATTTCATAGCCTACTTGTTTAACATAAAACAGGTTAAAATAAACCACTTTAAAACTTCCATGGCCCACTCTCAAAAAGTCATGTTATATTAGCGAGTTCATGGCCATCTAAGGATTTCCTTAAAATTTTTTCCTGGAAGCTATTTTAAAACCAAATAATCTGTGTGATATGTCATTTTAAAGGAAATTTGCCGTAGAATTCAATTATCGAATAAAAATAATAGGTTTCTATTTAAAATAAAAGAGTTGATACCACTTCCGGTAAAACCGGAAGTGATTTTAAAAGCATGACTTTACTAAAAACTACACTTAGAATCTCTTGAAATTTTAAATATTGTATTAATAAAACTACGGAAAAAATAGAGGGGGTAACAACATTCGTTGTCACCCGGTATATGTAGTAATAATTTTGCATTTATATATTACCTATTAACAAATTTCCCATGGGCAGACACCTCTATTAGGCGGTTACATTTAGACAGTCCCCCCAGAGATGTTTCATTGTATCTTATTTTGTATCTGACGAAATATTGTCAATCTTTGGTGCGTAGATAGATTTATGCATCATAGCTTAAAGAGTCCCCAAGAATTAGGCCTGTGAACAAGCCCTCTGCAATCATTTGTTTATTTTTTAGAAGGCGTCCTCTGTCAGCGTTGAAAAGCGTACCACCGCCCTGTTTTTTTTTCTGCATTCACGTTGTTTATTGTTGTTTATTTGCGCTGGTAATTCTATTTTGTGTTTTTAATATCACATATTTATTCTTATTTGACTATTAAGTTTAAAGTGTGTAAGTTTAGTGATTGAGTTGTGCTATGTGTTCTTGCAGCGATGATTGGTTTATTTTAACTGTATTTTTATTGTGATTAGTTAACAGAAACTATTTAAACAACAGTTAAATCCGGTCCTGTGTCTTTTTAAATCGGAAAATAAACAGTGCCCATCTTCAGTTCCGGGGGCCTTTGTTTACAAAGCTATAAATTTGCCAGTTTTGCAATTATTGCTTAGGTATGGGGCAAAGCGTAGATATTTCGGTACAAGGCCAACATTCGATGTCAAACTGCATTAATGAAATTTCTTCCATCATAACAAATAATTTGGGTCAGAGATTTATTCATCATACCAATATTTCTACTTACCGTGTGTGAAAAAATGGCAAATAATTTAAAAAAAAATTTGCCGAAAAAACAAACATAAACAAACCCAAACAAAACTAATTTTGAGGTTAGATTACTTATCGACAAGCTTTAGCGGGATTCACTTGTCAGTCGCTTTGTGGTGATTCGATTAAATCGATATATTTCCGTAAAACGATTGTCGGTGGTAGCGATTTTGTAGATTAACCTTAAGTCAGGGTGAGACGAAGAGAGACGTAAGGGGAAATTGTCTACAAACTGTCGATTATCAGGCCCGCGCCTAGCACTTTTGGCGCCCTTGTGCAAATTTAAAATAACGCCCCAAATTCGTTCAACGTTCATATGTGAGTACAGATACAGGTTAAGTTAGGTATTATTATCCACTATTGAATTGAACAATAATAAAAAAGTATATTCATAAATTTATTTTTATATTTTACAAGTACAAGCCATACAAGTATTTTCTCATTGAGATACATAACATAATTATAAACTTATAGAAAACAGAAATATATTCTAACAGTATTACAACTCAAAATTTTTGTATTTTAGTTTCAAATGTAATATATGATACAAAAGCACAAGAAATAAAAAAAATATTTAAAACATAAAAAATAATCGTTTATATATCACAGGACGAAACTGATCGACAAATAAAAACAAAACAATATATTATTTTAATAATGCAACATGTCACCTTTTTAAGGTTAATATCGAGGTATTAGGTATTGTTATTAATATTTTAGCTAAGTGAATTGAGCTTTTCGTGCTTTAATTTTTGCAAATTGTTTAATTAAATCTTCGGTGTCTAATTCTTTTAGCTGGTCCGATTCTATTAAAATGATAGCAAGATTACTTAGTCGATTTTGCCCCATGGTCGATCTTAAATAATTTTTTATTATTTTGAGTTTTGAAAAAGATCGTTCTGCGGTAGCAACCGAAACCGGCATTGTTAATAAAATACGAAGTATTATGCTCGTATTAGGAAAAGAATCCGCTAAGTTGTTAATTGTTATATAATTTAAAGTTTCTTCTGGAGACGTAATAACTTTTTCATCAAAATTTTGTAAATATTGCAATTCTTTAACAAGTTCCACGGCAGTTATGTCTCGTTCATTGCGAGTTTCAAAAACATATATCTTTTACCCCATGCACCTTTTCACTTCGCTAAGTTAATTATCGATCGAGCATCTGGCAACAAATGAAATCGCGACCGATGCAGCGCTTAATATATAAAGTTTCGTACATTGCAAGCTCAGACAGGAAAAAAACGCTTGTCCGCTCGTTGGCTCGTTGCAAGCCAAATTTCAAGCTCAAACATGAATAAAATCAGATTTGTTTGAGTTTACACAATTCATGTTATCATGCTACGTATTCGATCGAATAAATGCTATTATTGCGTACTCTCATTTGGAAAATATATTATTTTCGAGAAATTCGGTTCCCTCGTCTCAAAGAGAAAAAATAAAATAATAAACAAATAAAAAACAATGTAATAACTAGCAATTCCTTACTGTTTTTTTTTATCATTATAAATTTTGTTTTGACAATGTTGTTTGTTGCTTTATCTTTTTTTTTACTTTTGAGTTTTAAGGCTTTTCGGCGCCTTCGGCGCCTCGGCGCCGTCGTGCACCACACGACTTTGCCCTTATGTACGGCGCGGGCCTGATTACGATTATCTGTGGTTCCACTGCTGCAATAAAACGATTTTATTGAGGTTTGGTTAAAATCGAATAAAACAAAAACATTACAGGTTAGAAAGTTAAAATTTTCCAAAATTCATTAATAAAAGAAATATCCATATGATGGTTAACATTACTGGTAATAACTAATGTACCTTCTAGAATAATAGAATCATTGTTTTGTCTGAAACACATTGAAAAACTAGATTTTTCTTTTTCCAAATTTATTTTAAAGTTATTTCGATTAATATTGTAAATTGGCTGTAGCACAAACAAATCGTAGTTTTATTTAATATCGTTTAATTTCATCGTTTCTTTATTCCAATACAAAAGAAGTATTCGAGGGCAAAGGTTTTTCAAGGGAATGGAAAAGGGCCTAATCAATCGATAAGATGTAAATAGAAAGGAAAGCTTGGAGTATTTGCTTCCTTGAACAAAATAGCTACAGGTTAAGGAAGTTAAGGAATAAAATGTTTTATATAAAAAAAATATAAATTCTGCAAAAACAACTAAAAAAATTGTATTAGTATATTACATAACAAGTAATGAAAGTGATACTTTTCAAACGAGGAGATCTTTAGCACAAGGCGTCAGCCGAGTGCGGAAAATCTCCGAGTTTTAGAATAATCAGTTTCACACGAGTAATGTACACTATTTTTTCTGCGACCACAAAGAATTATTAAAAAAGCCTTTTATTTGTGAAAAAAATATTTCAACACTAGTGTTGAAATTAGCATACTTAGGATTATGTTCCACTTAATATCTGGTTTCATAATTTGTCAATAGACTTTTACTTTATTTGTAGTTTAACGTTTTCGTTTTTTCATATTTTCATATTTTATATATATTAGAAAGAACTATTCCTGGGTTGACTTCTAGATTAACCAGACTAAAAATTTTTAAATTTAATCAAGGACAGATGCATTTAACATAAATTTAAAAAATCCATCCTACAAGGAAGATTTCAATTCAAAATAATTCTATAAATTATTTAATTTTTTTATAAAAAAAAAGTAAAATATTCCTAATGGGATTTGAACCTGTGACTTTGCGATCTGTAGGCTAAAGCTCTATTCTCTACGCTATCGCTACCGATAAAGATTTGTTGTTTAATGACAATCTCTTCAGCGCGATTTGTTTTTTCTGGTAATAGATATTCCAGTATATTATTAACATTTTTTATAATTTCAGATGGCGTACTTTTACACTCCAATTCTGAATCACTCGACAAATATATGATAAATAAGTTAAACACTTTACAATTACTTCTAAAATTTGTTTTTTTTTAATAATTATTAGGGGTTGTTTCTAAATTGGACTAAGATCTTCTTTGATTAAAATTTTAAGCGAGGCTAGGCCTATAACTCATCTTAATTATTGACAAAACATTAGCTTAAAAATAGTACATTATGTTCGTGTTGTGTAAGGGGTTTAAACCTGGGTCCCTCATTGTCGTGGTAGCCTGTATTGACCTGCCTGGTGTTGTTGGGAATGACGGATTAGCGGGTTTTGGCTTTGTTCTGCTGTGTTGAAGTAATTGTTGCTGGTGTTCGTGATGTAGTCTTGGATCGTTTCTATTTTAAGGTCTCTGTGTAATGTGACATTACGTACGAACCATGGTGCGTTAGTTATTATTCGTAGCAATTTGTTTTTATATGTTTGTATTTTGCTTTTCCCCGTCATGCAGAGTGTTGACCATGATGGGGCTGCATACAGTAGTGCTGGTCTTATGCATAATTTGTAGATGGTAACTTTATTGCGGGTGTTTAGCTTGCTATTTCTATGTATTAGTGGCTAGTACTGGTGTAGAAGCCTGTTTGCTTTGGTTAATGTTTGGGCCAGGTGTTCCTTCCAGATAAGCTTGGAGTCGAAGTGTAAACCCAGATATTTGGTTTTTTTGGACCATGTCAGTTAGGTGTTATTTAGTATGATTTGCCTGGGTAGCGGTTTCCTAGATTTGGTGAATATAATGGCCTGTGTTTTTGTGGGTTTAGGGTGATTTTTCATTTGGTCATTCATTTGGCTATTTCGTTTATGTGTCTTTGGAGTCTTACTGCAATGGTATTCATATATATTGCTGTTGTAACCATGGCACCATATGTTTAAATTAAATAGTGTGCCTTGATATTTCAACAATAGTGTTTTTTTTTCTACACGCGTGTAATATACGGTGCTTTTTAGCCAAATTAACTAGAAAAATAATGCTTCACGCGTACAAAATTGAAAGTTAAGTATTATTATTGCACATAGCCTTCTCTCACGGATCCAGGGGGGGAGCCTACAGGGGCCAATTGATTTGTATCTTTGGGAGCCGAGCTCAGTAGTTTATTTTATGAACAAATACTATAAGTATCTCTCTCACTTCTCATCAAATCCTACTGTTCCGTAATATTCCGAATCCATTCTAATATCTTTAAAATCGTTGTTATTTTTACTGTAATGGTCTTTTTCCACTATTTATCTCCCTGGTAACTAACAGCACATGAAAAAACTATTACACCTCCAAAATAAAAATAAAATTATGATTCACTAACTATTATTATGCCATCACCATTAAAAGTCCAATATTTCGTTACATAAATATCCATCAACAACAATAACAATTTTCATTCCGAAACAAAACTCATTTCATTAATGCATCTGGCCATAAAAAGTTGCATTTAATGAAAATGACCCGAACAGCTCTTTGTTCGTTTTTTTAAAAGATTACCATTTTGTATAAACGGTTTAGCCAGGGCGTGATAAATTATATCGACTAAGTTTTAAATTGTTAGCTAGCATGATAGACTAGATAAAATGTTAAGTTTAACTGGCTGTATTTTCGCGTCGGTTTATTTTGTGTTAAGTTGTTTGCGTTCTTTCATAAACAGGGTATACCTTAATGACGTGCTAACAATGGCGGATTTAGCTTTTTGTCAGGAGCGAGAAGGTACTGCACTCATACATTTTTTTGTCTATTCCCACATGGAAATTTGCTGTTTCCGTTGTGAGTAAAGTAGGCTATTCCAGTTAACTGTGCGGGAAAATCTCATATCCATCCTAGATAGGTAATGAAACCGACCAAGCACAGTAGTCAATTACAGAGAAGCCATTCTTGTTCATAAAAATTCGATGACATCTATTTTTATTTGATCGATAGATTGTGAATATGCTAGTATTTTGTTAATAACGAAATAATATATAGGTTTTAATAAAATAATAATATATTTTTTTCCACTCCCACATGGAAATTAGCTGTTTCCTTTACACTTAAGTGGCAAGTAAAGTAGGCTATTCCAGTTAACTGTGCGGCAAAATTTTATAACAATCCTAGATAGGTAATGAAACTGACCAATCACAATAGTCAATTACAGAGAAGCCATTGTTGTTCTTAAAAGTATTGACCAATCACAGTATATTATTTTTGCTGAGGCTCCGCCTTCTTTTTCAAGACACTAAATTATATAATTTAAATGCATATGGTACAATTTGTTATTAATTTGTTCAATAAAATAAAATCTAGACGCATTTATAATAGATTTATCAATAATGCAACCTGCTGAATGTGCATAGAAAATTAATTTCATGTAGCAACATTTATCAGTTGGTTTTCCCATAATTAACTAAACGCTTCAATAGTACAGACGTTAGAGCGTTGTACTATGGAACCAATGGTCGTGAGTTCGAGTCCGGCCACCTACAAACTTTTTTTTACATTTTTTAGCATAAGGTTGTAGAAAAAATATACTGTTCAACTCGAGTGGATTGTCCATATTGTCCTCGGAAGTTTACTTCCTCGTGCAATGTGGATATCATATCCTCTCTTGTTGTACAAACTACTATTTTCAGAGGGTCGTTTTCAGATGAATACGACTATAGTTTATTTCAGAAAGGTGTAGAGCAATAAAAGCTCATTAGGTATGCAAAAGTACTACAGAGTGACCCAACGAATATTTAAGCCACTTTCATAATTTGGCATTGATTTCATTGCAAAATTCTTTATTTTCATCAAGTGCAGGTAGTATCACCCGGGTTTGGGTCATTTTATGGGTTTTGTCTATTGTTATCCATTCACAAACACTTAAAATGGTGTGACAAAAGCGTGCATTATGTACATAGTATTAGGTACACTTATTTTTTATTAAACATTATAAAAAAAATACAAAATACAAAAAATATATTATACAGAAATTAAATTATAAAAAATCATAATAGTCTTCGTCATCTGAGGAACTGTCATCTCCTCTTGGCGTTATAATTAACGGGTCGACGGTTCGATCGATCAGGTGGTCAAGATCCCACATTTTCTAATCTTCTTTAACGGCATGATGGACTGCTTTTTGCCAGTTCTCTCATGTCACTTCCTTAATGGCTTAATCAAACAGTGGCCTTACGTCTTTTATTTTGAATATCGTGTTGTTTCTTGCTACAAATTCTTTCACTTGCGCCCATATAAGTTCTATAGGATTTAGTTCGTAATGATATGACGGTGTGCACAGCACAGTTACTATATCTTCCACGGCATATTTTATTAGACGATGTTTGTGTAAATTTACTATAGCTAATAGTTCTTTCTTTATCAATTTTTTTTTTTGGTTATAAATATTGTAATGCACAAAATTTACCTACGGCTATGGCCGACACCGAAATTGAACAGAACTAGACGGAATTTCTCATTTTATTACTCTACACCTTTCTGAAATAGACTATAGAGATAGTTACCAGTTGAAACGTTGGGATTTAAAAACAAATATCAAATAGTTTCTAATATAAAATTGAATTTTGGTTCGCAATAATCTGTGAATCTTGCTTCTCTGTTCTTTCGGATTTATTCAAAAATGAAAATAAACTCATGCATTAACTCACTTGTGGTACTAGCCATGATAATTTTTAAAAGTGGACCTGATTAATGAAACAAGCAATGAAATACCAGTGAGTAATTGTTAAAATAATTATTTATTTTATTTAATAAATGAAACTCTAAATAAAATATGGTTCACTATTTATATTAAAAAAAAAACAAATATAAAACAATTATTTATCTACTTTCATTTGAGAATATGAGTTTTAGAGTTCTGTAAATCGTTTTGTACAGTACTAGTGCAGTAATGGAAAAAAAATGGTTTTATTAAAATTTTGCTGTTAAATAAAACCACACTTTTTAGAAGACTGATTTAGTATTAACAATATATATAACACTTAAGGTTTATTATAAACATTAATAATACACTTTTTACAGTTAGAAATTTGTATGCCAGAAGTGGATATGATGGAGCCCTTTACGTTCGAATTTCCAATCATTAAATCCGTGTATGACCAATGTCTGACCCCATGATCTTCTTTGCTAGTTGTTTCTTATTTTCTAAAGAATTCTCAACGTAGCCTTCTGCCGTAGAAGAGGATTTCTAGCCCCCATGACGCTTTAACATCTGCATATCTGCACCAACATCAACTAGAATGGTGGCTGAGGACCTCTTAAGACAATGTCCACTGTATCCTTCGGGATTATTCAATCCAAGTTTTGTTGTTTTTTGGTATACTTCCAAACCTATTAATTCCGACAGGCTGGAAGGTGCATTTTCCTTTTCCATAGAATACAAAAAACCGCCTGAGTTGCATTAAGACTACGAAGTTTAGCATACTTTCGAAAAATACTTAAACAGTTGACACATGTCACATTTCCTTCTGTTATAACAAAGTCTCGCATCGAGAATGGAATCACAATTTTTATATACAAATCATTGTGTTCAATATGATCCAACATTAACTTAGCTAGTTCTTCGCGCTGACAAGCCCCAAAAATGCCGATTATCATAACAACCTTTATAAGTAAACATGTTTCATCATCTGCAGTCCTAAGAAACTTACCTACGTCTTCCTTTGTGAAAACTTTGGACTTTTTGGCCTTGTAACCCTCTGAACTTCTTTTCAAAAATGCGATTAGTTGAGAAAATCTGCTTATATCTTGATTTTTCTTGACTGAAATCATAGTTCTTAATATCGAGTAGTGAGTCCATAGTGTAGATGGTTTCTGGGAGCGTTGCTTTACGGAAAAATAACCCAAAAGGATTTTCTCAGACACCTCCTTTATTTTGTTAGCTTTGCACTTTGTCGGAACTAAACTTGCGATCGCTTCGTTTGCCGCTGCTTCTATATCAGAGGGTAAACTTCCATCAGAATCGCTCATTTTGAAAAACGCTTTTTATATTTTTGAATTTGTTTGACAAAGTTTCGACAGTAACCATGCGAAACAGTAACTATGCGAAAGGTAACATAAAAAACTTGATTAGTAAACTTAATAGCAGGTGCATTTTCACAGGTGCATTTTTATTTTTAAAAATGCCTTTTGCCAAATATTTTTATTCATAGATGAAAGTACATAAAATTGTGTACAATATTCTTGTTGTAAATTCATATTACTACACTCGATGTTTTATTAAACTCAGCTGACGCCTCGTTTGACAACTTTAACATCTAGTGCTGTAATATGAATCTTTACAACACTTATATCGTATAACTATTCTATGAAACCTGTAAAGTTGTAATATGTAATTTGAGGTCTAGACTTGGGCGTCAAAAACGAAACTTTCAAATCCCGTAATAACGAAAATAAAACAACAAATCAACAGTCTGTCTATATGCAGGAAACATGCAACACGAACGCAAATACATCAAGAGCAGCGCTTTTCATTGAATAAAAAGTCATTTTCGCAGGGACTGCAGATAACACTGCAGCATAGAATAATATAGACATAAAAAAAGCATAATTTAAGATTTTTAATGGAACTCTTCAATTACTTATTTTCATATAAATCAAGGTTTACACGCGCATTTAAAACAGCAGTTTAGATGTTTTATGACGAGGATTTCAATCAAAGCCGATAGCAAGTTTCCTGTGGGAGGTTTTCAGTTTCAGTTATAAAATACAAAGAAGATCTGCATTGTATATTACTTCAAACTTAATATTACTAATTAAAAAATAAATTGATAACCATAGTTAGTTACGTATTTATTTAATTTAATAAAATTTTGTTTTTATTACGCAACTGGATATTAAAAATAAGTTTACCAACATTATAAATATAAATATAATAATTATAAATATGACATTATATTCAATTACTTTTGTTTTGACTTTGCTGGTCATGACTTACTAGAAAAATAAAAACTAGTTTTTTTTACCAAAATTTATATAAAAATCAAAATATTGCCAAAACTAGTAAATTTAGGTGTAGGTATGACTAAACAATAATAAAAGATACTTTCAATATCTATCAGACGAGCCTAATAAATATAGGGTGTTTCATTTAAAAAAACAGAGTTATTGTATTTTAAAATTTTGTATATTTGGATGTCAACAGAAAACACCCTGTACAAAATGTTCGGTACTTAAAGATTTAAGACAGTTTATCTATCCCTAAACTTAAGAGCTTACAAGAAATTTTCGATTTTCGAAACTCTTATTGAGAAATACAGGTATCTTTTTACTATCATGTTTTTTCCAAAATTTTAAGAATTTTGCATTTGGTTGGCAACGTTGCAAAAAATTAAAAAACTAAATATGTCGTCATATGGACAATTTTGTAAGGAAACAAAAAATGCTAAAATATATAGGGTGTTCCATTTAAAAAAATGTATCTTTTTATTGTCCTACTTTTTTGGACCATCCGGTATGTTTAAAAATTATTTTAGAACATATATTTTTTTATACCTCACAACTTTTATAAAAACTTTTTTTTGATATCTTTAATAGTAGAGACGGTATATTACTTTGTCAGACAAATAGGTCACCCTGTATACAGTCGTGGTCATATAAATATCACACTTTGAATTTTAAATAATTGGACCTAAACTAAAATAAAAAATTGTACGGTAAATTATGTATATGTTTAAAGGTTGGAGACAATGACGTTTCTTGAACGGCAGTAGAGTTTTGGACTTGCATTGTCTTTATTTGTTTAGAATCACTACGTTTCAACTGGTAAGCATCTCCAGTCGTCTTCAGGTTAATACTGAATAAGTACGGTAACTACAGCTCTATTTATACTAGGCAGGTGCTGTGACGCATGATTAGTGGGTGGAGTCATGCGTGTTGCTAGGTGATGACGCATAACTGGATGAGTCATGCTTGATGAGTCATGCTTGATGAGTCATGCTCGATGACGTCATGCTCGATGACGTCATGCGTCTAACTCTTGGGTGGTCTTATTCTAAGATTACATTTACTTAACAAGGGTTTCCAGACGTTTCTCATATTTAATGAAGGCTTACTAAAGCAACCTGGATTTTGGTGTATGGTCGCAGCTTCCTTAAACTTTCTCTTCCTCCAGTGCGGTTCTTTTTGCAGAATTTCCGCTTTTGTCCACATGATATGATGGCCGTGCGTCCAGGCGTGGTCAGCTGCACCTGATTTTTCGGTCTCTCCTTTTTGGGTGTTATTTCTATGTTCTTTAATCCTTACTTCTAGTGGTCTTAGTGTCTCACCAATGTAAGATTGGCCGCATTCGCAGGGAATCTGGTAGACACAATTTTTCTTGTCTTTCTGGCTTGCTGGTTTCGTCTTCGTTAGGTGGCTTCTTAAAGTGTCTCTAGAGCTGAATACTGTGTTGATGTTGTATCGTTGTCCTAGTCTTCTTATTTTCTCGGATACTCCTTTGACATACGGAATATTGAGTATTGGTTGTATCTCTTTCTCTGCTTTACGTGTGTTTGGCCGATTCTTGCGATTTTCCAATATTGTGTCAATCAATTTCATGGGGTAGCCATTCTTGTTGAGGTCGGTCTTGATGTGGTTAGTTTCTCTTTTGAGAGCTTCGTTTGAGTTGCAGAGAGTAATTGCTCTATCCACCAGGTTTCTTACTATGCCATGTTTTGTGTGCCTTGTTAAGTAAATGTAATCTTAGAATAAGACCACCCAAGAGTTAGACGCATGACGTCATCGAGCATGACGTCATCGAGCATGACGTCATCGAGCATGACGTCATCGAGCATGACTCATCAAGCATGACTCATCCAGTTATGCGTCATCACCTAGCAACACGCATGACTTCACCCACTAATCATGCGTCACAGCACCTGCCTAGTATAAATAGAGCTGTAGTTACCGTACTTATTCAGTATTCACCTGAAGACGACTGGAGATGCTTACCAGTTGAAACGTAGTGATTCTAAACAAATAAAGACAATGCAAGTCCAAAACTCTACTGCCGTTCAAATTATGTATATGTTATATTTGTACCCCTTGTTAATAACGTGACGAAAAAAAATTGTTTTATTCCAACCAATAACAAAACAAAAAATAAATTCTAAAAAAATTGTGACATATAAATAGCACACTCTTAAAAAAAATTGCTTTTGTCTATTAAAATAGGGAACAACGTTATTATTTTGTTGGATATCCCTTAATTTGAATAACAGCTCTATGTTTTGATGGAATTGACTCCAATAAAGTTTTACAATATGCAGCTGAAATCTTCCAAAGGATGTTTGTATACAAGGTTTCGTTTCGCATAGTGCCACAAATTCTCTATAGGATTGATGTCTGGATTTTGGGCTGGCCAATCCAAAACATCAATCACATTGTCCAGAAGCCACTTTTTGACAAGTCTTGCAGAATGTTTGGGATCATTGTCATGCATAAAAATAAACGTAACGGGCATAACTTCCTCTGCATAGGGTTCCATGACATTCTGTAGGATGTCTCTGTATCTAAAATGATCCAAAATACCATTAATTCTGTAAAGTGGTCCAATTCCATGCCATAATATCGGTCCCCATGCCATAACATCGCTGCCCATGCCATAACATCGCTCCCCATGCCATACTCGCTTATCCATCATGTTTCACGGTTTCAATGACATATTTAGAATCTACACATTTATTTGGAAGACGTCGAATATATAATTTGCCATCATTTCCGAACCAGTTGAATTTAGATTCATCGCTTCAAAGATTTTTTTTCTAGAAATTTACATCCCTATCCAAGTACTTCTTGGTAAATTGTAATCTTTTAAATCGATTCTTTTTTGACACAAGTGTTTTTTTTCTGGAAAGGTTTACTTTAATTAACCTTCTCCTTACAGTTCTAGCCGATAGCTGGATACCATATTCGGTCACTATCTTTTGTCTAACTTGCCTGGAATTTAGAAAAGGGTTGCTGTGCTAATTATTTTTTTTTTATTATTTAATCTGCCCTTTTGGTGATTTTACGTCTTCTCGGAGCCCTAATCTTATTTATTGTGCTGTTTGTGGTTGCGTTAGGTGCAAGAGCATTGTACACAAGTTTTCTGGAACACTAAAGATTTTTGGAATCTGGGAATCCGATAGAAATATAAGAAATGGTGGATTATTTCTTAACTGAACATGCACGATTTTCTGGTCCACAGTGTTTTTTTCTACCCACTAAAATGATTTTAAATTGTTACAAGAATCAAAATTCATCAAAAGAAAGAAAATTACTTACTTACTCCTGCAGAAATATCAAAATTTCAAATATTTTTACTGAATATCGGAATGTGTGCTATTTATTTGTCCACTGCTCCTCAACAAGTAAAATTACATTAAATATATTAAATCCATATTTCTGTAAATTTATTTTGGAAAAATAGTCGTCATATGCAAGTCCAAACTTGCTGATAATTAAATTCCCGAATATCACAGTTTTTGTTAGTTTTTTCTAAAATATTACAAGTGTGCTATTTATATGACCACGACTGTATACCGGGTGTTGCATCGTCGAGCGGGACATAGGAAATCCCATGTAATTTTAAATAGGGTCAATTATTGGCTTCCCTAATTATTTTAGAGAAAAATTCTATTTAGGTTTATTAAAAAGCACTAAACCCACATTCTATCGGATACAGAGCATCAAACATGTCTGACACATTTTGATAACTATTTCCTTGATAATACCATTTAATCATCAATATTTTTTCTTCAGAAGTGTAATGCATGGCTAATATTTTCGATGTACTAGTTTTTATAACAATAAAGCACACATTTCAAAATGACAACTTTATTTGAGTCATGTTTTACCTTGACTGGTGCCCGCAAATACGGGGCCATAAAAAGGAGAAATAGTTAAAAAGAAATCGGCGATAACCCGTAAACGGGCTCATCAAAAATATCTAAAGTTATTCTTTTGAATGTGGTTTTAGTGCTCTTTAATAAACCTAAATAGAATTTTTCTCCAAGCCAATAATTGACCCCATTTAAAATTACATGGGAATTCGTATGTCCCGCTCGACGATGCAACACCCGGTATACATTGCATAGTAGCAGTTGATTGGATGAAAACAACAGCTGTTTTGGTGTTTAATAAAGCCGCATACTTAAAATATGTGACAGCTTTATATAGGGTATATTAAATTATGAATACAATAAGACCTCATATTTTAGTTAAACCGAGGGCCGTCATTGTTAACTATACTTATATAAACAATAGATTGATGTTCAATTCTTATCATTACTCATGGTAAATCTGGTCTTCGGCCAGATAAATCTCAATTTACGTCTGTTAATGATTTTTTTTCCTTCTGGACGCCCGTCCATGTGCAGAATGCACTTACGCCAGATTTGGCTCATTATGTTCACCATGTTTAATTCTTACATCCATTCAGTGATCCCAGTTCATTGCACTAGTTTGTGTGGGTCATCTGGGTAGAGTATCAGAACGTCCTCTGGTTACCCGAGTATTTGTAGTCACGTCCGTTCTAGTGATTCGCAATGGCCAACTATGTGCTGTACTGTTTCCCAAAACTTGTTCGCGTAATCTGCAGTTAAGATCTCCAGTGTACAGTTACATTCTGTGCAGATGATTCTTGACAGCCATAACTCCTGTTAGGATTACTGTGGTAGTTTCAGCTTATTTCTATTTATCTGAAGCAGCTGTTTCGTTGGTTCGTTGAAAGATTTTCTGTGAAGTAATCCCTGCCTGTTGTTGCAGTAGATTTTGTAATCAGTCTTGATACATCGCCTCTCGAACGAACTGTGCATGTTGGGATCCCGAGTGACGGTTCTGGACCAATGAATTTGTTTATACTTTGTTAATTTTTGCCAGGGCGTAATCGCCATATTCATTTTCTGGTAACATCCTTTGAACCACTAGGTAGGTATATAAGCTAATTTTATGTAATGCAAAAACTCTGTAAAAAATATCGCGTGGTATCTTCATAAATTCGATAAAACTAACGGGATTGTAAGTGGTAAAACAAAGGCCCCTTTTTAAGCAAAACTGATTACTTTAAAACAGATAAAGAATGGGAATATGAAAATCAGCATAAAGTTGGCTTTTTATTCAATTTTTAAATATCAAATTTTCCATGTCAGTAATTTTCTTCTTTTTTATTTAAAACGAACCATACCTTAACTAAATGTAAGGAAAAAGAAAACTTATAGAATCTCTTTGTTTAAGACCTTATAAAGTCATACGAAATTACCATTATGTTTTAATATGTCACTTCATTTATCCAAATCGGTATACAATGACCGCCATGAATTCTACAGCCTACACAAAAATATTACCTATGTCAAATATACAGTGGCGTGCAATCAACATAGGCAAAAAAGCATTGCCCACACTGGGAACAATAAAACAAACAATTTTTTTTGTATTTTGGTTTTTATCCGTGTCATCCAACTTTGGCAATTTATCTCTACATTAATACAATAAATAATAATATAGGACCGAAAACTTAATCCTGTATCATTTCCACGAACGTATTCTTTGCTTATTATATCGTTAACTAGATCCCTGTATAAGCATTCCGTATGACCGTTCCATAAGTAAGGATCTCGTTGTACATTAGCGTCTTATGCAAAAGTACTGCTTTTGTACGAGTGGAAACAAGCCGGTAGACAGTAGGGTAGAAAGAGATGTAAAAAACCCGTGGCAACCTTCAACCTTCCTTCATCTATCAGCCCGCGCCAAGAAAGCCCGCGGTTGGTGTGTGCATTGGTGACAATCTTCAAATTTTACCGCAGTTTGGAAAATACTTCGCTTTCTCAATGTAAAATATGAGACACGCCTCTATAAGTTTTATTATTAATTAATTTAGTTAAGATATAACGGATAAGGTATTCTTAAAATAAGAAATACTTTTGTGTCAATTAAAATAATTTTTAATGATAGGTTTATAATATTTAATAATCAGTAAGCTTTTTATCATATTTTACATAATAATTGACTTCGTTTTTGGCAACATTGGTTCAATCAGGTGAATAATAGATTTTTAATTTATAATTAGTGTTTTCGCCCTTTTACTAGACTTCGCACCGTCCAGTGGCGGCTCGTCAGGTGAAGTTGGTGAAGGGGATCTTCACCAAAAAAAAAATAAAACCAGGAGGAAATTTTTTCGACAATATTAATGTACCAATACAGCTACCATTTTAGCCCTTAAAAAATAATAATGTTCGAATTAATAATAATAATTTAATAGGGATACGGTTAACACCGATGGACAATAATTATAAACACTCGTGTATTTTGGCGCGCCCCAGCCCACCGTGTCCGTTAGCTTAATGCAAGTGAAGACCAAACGCCCAACATGGCTTTAATATTCACCATTGCTATGGTTACGTGACGTCAATCACGCAAACAGCATGTAACAATTTGCATTACGATGAAGGGCAATTTAAAAATATATTAGTCGTATACACCATTGTCTTAGCATTGGTTCGCCTAACCTTAAGGTATTTATTTTGAGGGTTCGCGAAACTTAGGTACGGTTATAGATATCGTTTTTACGTGAGTGTGATTAAAAAGTTTTGTTTTTATTTTTCAGTTTATTCAGTAGTGTAAGTATCTACTTAGTTGTGTGTTTTTAAAATGAAGCCAATTAATGACAGTTTGTAATTTGAACGGCAGTAGAGTTTTGGACTTGCATTGTCTTTATTTGTTTAGAATCACTACGTTTCAACTGGTAAGTATCTCCAGTCGTCTTCAGGTGAATACTGAATAAGTACGGTAACTACAGCTCTATTTATACTAGGCAGGTGCTGTGACGCATGACTAGTGGGCGGAGTCATGCGTGTTGCTAGGTGATGACGCATAACTGGATGAGTCATGCTTGATGAGTCATGCTCGATGACGTCATGCAAATAAAGACAATGCAAGTCCAAAACTCTACTGCCGTTCAAGAAACGTCATTGTCTCCAACCTTTAAACAGACACTAGTTTGTAATTTGTTGAAAACTCCATTCAGTCGTTGGACAGATGAGGATAAAAGAGACGTTTTGTTACACGGGTTTTTAGTCAATGTTTGTTTAAGTACCCGCACCTAGCTCTTCACCATTTTTTAAGACCGCGAGCCGCCACTGGCACCGTCTCGTCGCGTCTTCGGATTTCGGAAAAAAAAAGATATATGGAAGCTTTAATTGTTACTATTCCGGCTAGCAGCGCGTCTGCAGAACGATTCATTTTTTGGATTAAATAGAATTCATACCTATTTATGAAACGCACAGGGAGAGACACGCTTAAGTAAATTAACAATAATCTCTCTGGAGAGCGACCTTTTGCAGGATTTAATAAGCAGAACCAATTTTTATGACGATGTTTTAAAAGAATTTTTACGTAAAGACCGCCGCGCCGTATTGAACTTATTTACAAATAATGTCGTTTTATTCTTTTTCTACCACAGTGTTCTTTCCACAAACTCGAAAACAAGACATCTTGTGACAAAATTTGAAATTTACATATTTATCTAAATAAAGCGGCTCCTAAAACTGTATTTATTCCAGGTAAAAATTCCACCCTGTATAATAATATGTTCACCTATTCTTTCTTTAAGTCTAGAATTCTATAGTTTATTAATTTAAAGAAATATTTAATAAAATACTATCAAGTTTAAAAAAAATTATACCATAATAGAATATTTTGTTCATATCGATATATGTTATACTTATTCGCATTTTTTAATCCAATATTGAAATGTTTACTATATTACACTTTATTGTAAGTTAAAAGTTCTAAAGAATTTGTCGATAAAGGTGTTCCTTTCCGACTTAAATCATATTCTGGCTTGGAAGAAAAATAACCTATTTTTGTACCGGGTGATTCATTAAGGGTGACGAGCGGCCATATCTCGGGAACTACTGGGCATAGAAATTCAGGAAAAAAATATTATAACTAAAGTGACCATGAGAAAATGCTGGAAATGATTTTTAAGTTCCGCATTTTGCCGCAAGAGGGCGTAATTGAAAAGTAATTTTTAAAATTTTACATATCTCTGAAAATTCCACATTAAGGTATATTTTTGATAACACCATTAAAAAGCTTGGACAATTATGCATCATTTTGGTCTTATGCTCATTGGCGTATCGACTTTAATAAGAGGGGGGAAGCTGTTGAAAGTGTAATCAGTTAAATCGCTGTAACTTATAAACGACTTATCCGATTTTAGTAAACTAAAGACTATTTGGAAGAGAAATGTATGCATTTTAACAAATCGTATTTACTTGTCCATAATAGTTCTCCAAAAAAAAGCTAGAGGGAGCAATTTGTAATAATAACACATTTTTTGATTTTACTCAGAAAAAATAAATCATACGGTATAATTATGATACCATTATCAAATAGAAGATGAAATTTGCTAGAAAAAATATCAAAACCGCAGCTCGATATTTCCGTTCGTTTCAGCGTTATCGCGAATAGAATAATTTTCAAAATTTTAAATAAAGAAATTTTTTTAGAAAAAAAGTGGGACGCCACTGATATTTTTCCATGTAGATATTATTTCTGATTAGCCTGGTCAATTCTGCATAAAAATGGTCTCTTGCGTTTTTCTCCTCAGGCACACCGTTCTTAATTAAAATAATTAAATTAAATTAGACGGGCGGGGTGGTCATTTCCAACAATTTTTATAAAACAAAATTTTTCATTATCAATGTTATTAAAAATAATAAATAATAGAGCTAATTTAATTTTATTATTTTAATTAAGAACGGTGTACCTGAGGAGAAAAACGCAAGAGACCATTTTTATGCAGAATTTACCAGGCTAATCCGAAATAATATCCACATGGAAAAAAATCAGTGTGGTCCCACTTTTTTTCTAAGAAATATTCATTATTTAAAATTTTAAAAATTATTCTATTCGCGATAACGCTGAAACGAAAGGAGATATCGAGCTGCGGTTTTAATTATTTTTCTAGCAAATTTCATCTACTTTTCGATAATGGTATCATAATTATACCGTATAATTTATTTTTTCAGAGTAAAATCAAAAAATTTGTTATTAAAACAAATTGCGCCCTCTAACATTTTTTTTTAGAACTATTATGGACAACTAAATACGATTGGTGAAAGTGCATATATTTTTTTCTTCCAAACAGTCTTTAGTTTGCTAAAATCGGATAAGTCGTTTATAAGTTACAGCGATTTAACTGATTACACTTTTAACAGCTTCCCCCCTCTTATTAAAGTCGGTACGCCAATGAGCATAGGACCAAAATGATGCATAATTGTACAAGCTTTTTAATGGTGTTATCAAAGATATACCTTAATGTGGAATTTTCGGAGTTATGTAAAAATTTTTAATTTACTTTTCAATTACGCCCTCTTGCGGCAAAATGCGGAACTTAAAAATTATTTCCAGGATTTTCTCATGGCCACTTTAGCTTTAAATTTTTTTTTCCTGAATTTCTATGTCCAATAATTTCCGAGATATGGCCGCTCGTCACCCTTAATGAATCACCCGGTACATACAGTATCTGCTCAAAAATTATTGGAAGGGAAAACAATATTGCGCTGTATCAGTTTTAACCATGAAAAAATTATATTTTTGTACTTTTTTTATTTTACCACTCTAGATATTTACTCTTCGTTTGCATTAGTTTATTTTACTTGTACAAAACCAAAGTTGTAAACACGTTGAACTACAAAAGTTCTATAAAGTACCCGAGGGCAACTCCAAACTAACGTCGTTTCTACTAACTTAAAACTTAATTAAACATTTACAGTTATACAACGGTCTTTAAAATATTATATGCATTAGGTATCACAACAAAGGACTTGTTGTTGCGAAAATATTAAACAACAACAGGAAAACGTATTTGATATTTATAATAAAGCCCTTCTTGTTTCGGAAAAAAATTGGGTTATAGTCTGTTTCAGAAAGGTTTTGAGTAATAAAAGCTCATTAGGTATGCAAAGGGACTACATAGTGACCCAAGAAGTCACTTTAATAATTTGGCATTGATTTCATTGCAAAATTCTTTATTTTCATTAAGTGCAGGTAGTACCAACCGGATTTGAGTCAATTTATGGGTTTTGCCTATTGTTACCTATTTACAAACACTGAAAATAGTGTGCCAAAGTCGTGCGTTATGTACATAGTATTAGGTACACTTATTATTTAATAAACATTATTTAAAAAATTAAAAATACAATAATTATACAGAAATTAAATTATAAAAAATCATAATATTCTTGACCGTCTGAGGAACTGTGATCTCCTCTTGACGTTATAATTAACGGGTCGACGGTCCGATCGATCAGGTGGTCAAGATCCCTACATTTTCTTCACTTCTTTAATGACATGATGGACTGCTTTTCGCCAGTTCTCTCGTGTCACTTCCTTAATGGCTTGATCAAACAATAGCTTAACGTCTTTCATTTTGAATGTCGTGTGATGTCTTGCTACAAATCCTTTCACTTGCGCCCATATAAGTTCTATAGGATTTAGTTCGCAATGATATGGCGGTGTGCGCAGCAGTTACACTATGTTTTTTCAGATATATCTTCCACGGCATATTTCATAAAACGATGTTTGTGTAAATTTTCTATAGCTAAAAGTTTCTTCTTTAATAAATTATCTTCTTTAATATACGTTAATGGCGTGCTAACATTTTAGGGTGTGATTCCTCAAGTCATTTTATGAAGAAAAGTTCATATAAACATATGTCCTAAACGGCTTAAATTTTTTGCTACAGGGTGTTGAATTATTTTTTTTAATGCTTTTTTGTAATATCTCCGAAAGTACTTTAAATAATATTATCAATTTTGGCATGTGCTAATAGGACGTAACACCACATCATTTAGTAATAAAAGTTATTTTTTGGCCCCATCAGTGGCGTTCCTGCCAAATTTTCTATGATATTTAAAAAAAAAAAAAAGTGGTACCCCACTGACATTTTTCCATATGGATATCATTTCTAATTAGCCTGTTCAATTCTGCATAAAAATGGCCTCTTGCATTTTTCTCCTCAGGCACACCGTTCTTAATTAAAATAATTAAATTAGCTCTATATTTTATTTTGATTAACATTGATAATACAAAATTTGGTTTTATAAAAATTGTTGGAAATGACCACCTTCATTATTTAATAGGCATGCTTCCGCCCATTTAATTTAATTATTTTAGTTAAGAACGGTGTGCCTGAGGGGAAAAACGCAAGATATCATTTTTATGTAGAATTGACCAGGCTAATCAGAAATAATATCCACATGGAAAAATGTCAGTGTCGTACCACTTCTTTTTTAAATATCAGAGGAAATGTTTGCAGGGACGCCGCTGGTGGGACAAAAAAATAACTTTTATAACTAAAGATGTGGTTTAATGTCCTATTAGCACATGCCAAAATTGCAAATATTATCTAAAGTACTTTCGGAGATATTACAAAAAACGCATTAAAAAAAAAATTCAACACCCTGTAGCAAAAAATTTAAGCCGTTTAGGACATATGTTTATATGAACTTTTCTTCATAAAATGACTTAAGGAATCACACCCTAAAATATTAGCACATCATTAAGGAACACCCTGTATACTGTAATTGGAGAAACACAATTTTTAATTGATTAAATATTATTTTCTTAAACAGGTCTATATAAATGTATAATTGATCAAAATATTTTAATTTTATTGATTTAAATATAATTTATTGTTTTAAGATTATATTTTCTTGAACCAATTTAAAGGCAGTCAATAAAAATACTATAATTGGTATTAACACATTTTTGTACTAGAAATTATAATAAATATTATTATATTTTTCTACTCCCATATGGAAATTTGCTGTTTCGTTTACACTTCAGTGGCGAGAAAAGTAGGCTATTCCGGTTAACTGTGCGGGAATATTTCATTTTCATCCTAGATAGGTAATGAAACTGACCAATCACAGTGGTTAATTACAAGGAAACCAAATTTATATGTTACAATAGGATGTACAGTGTTGCAACCTTTAAAAATAAAATTTCCCACTTTTATAGAAAACTTTCACGAATGCAAACAATACTGAAAAAGTCTTTTATTAGAAGATTACAACCACAAGTGATCCTAGAGAATATTCTACAAATATAACACTGTGCGTAAAAATTTCCCTTTTCCCTTTGGAGACAGCGCCGACCTATCATTCCTCTGTGCTATATTCTCACGAACCCGGAAATTTTCCATTAGTTGACAACACTCTTATGAAAATTACTTTTTTTATTTTCTTTGTGGTATATTTAAAAGCACTGACCAATCACAGTATATTATATTTACTGAGGCTCCGCCTTCTTTTTCAAGACACTAAATTATATAATTTAAATGCATATGGTACAATTTGTTAATAATAATTTGTTCAATATAATAAAATCTAGACGCATTTATAATAGATTTATTATTAATGCAACCGGCAGCATGAGCATAAAAAATTAATTTCATGTAGCATCATTTTTATCAGTTGGCTTTCCCACAATTAGCTTAAGGTCTCGATAGTCGATAGAGTTAGGGCGTTGTACTATGGATCCAATGGTCGTGAGTCTCGTGAGTTCGAGCCCGGCAACCGGAAAACTTTTTTTGATATTTTTTAGCATAAGGTTTGTAAGTTTGGTCGTAGAAAAAATATACTGTTCAACTCGAGTAGATTGTCCATATTGCCCTTGGAAGTTTGAGCATTCCGCCTACGGCGTCGCGCTCAATTTACTTCTTCGTGCGATATGGATATCATATCCACTCTTGTTGTACAAACTACTATTCTAATACATTTTATTATAAATTTCCTCCATATATAAGGAGAACCCAACAGGTAACAATCTGATACATATAAAACCGTGGCATAATCCCTTAAGTTGAGTTTAAATAATTAATATTAAATGAAATTCTCATTAGTTAAAATTATATACATTTAACAACCCAATTAAAACGACATTTTAAAAAACAGAAGAGCCGACCACAAAATAAATTAAAAACTAACCCCTTATGACGTTGCTTGTAAAGAGGGTACGTCATTAAAATACCCGTACGTAGTTTTCATATTAAACTTTTCCTAATGAGCGGCCTAACGACCTAAACTTATGTTTTAACTTTTCAAATAAAAAAATTCTACGATTACCACTCACTGGAATAATTAGGGGATATGTAATACTTCTACCACTTATATGTAAGTTAAAAACATGCCTATGGCAAAAAATTAATGAAGGTAAAAATAAGAACACAAAGTCTTCCTCCACTGATATATTATAGAAATATTTTAGTAAACTTCTCTACATGTTTCGAATGCAGAAGGATTCATCTTCAGGAGAAAAATTAAAAGAAGAAAGGACCAGTAGATATCACCCTAACTGAGCAACATAAATATAGGTTCGGTATAAAATGAGTGGAACAATGAAGTAATCGATACACATTGCATTGTGAATAAGAAAAGTATATTGGTTAAGACTTAAGGCACTGTGAAAAAAAAAAGGTTTTTCTTCTTTTAATTTTTCTCCTGAAGATGAATGCTTCTGCATTCGAAACATGTAGAGAAGTTTACTAAAATATTTCTATAATATATCAGTGGAGGAAGACTTTGTGTTCTTATTTTTACCTTCTATATTCCCACTCTACTTTAAGTATGGACTATTTCTTCAAGTTAAAAAATTAATGGTCTTTTAACGTTTATGTTGTTATGAAATGAGAAAAAAACGTTTAAGCTGATCCCTGCCGAGTTACCTTCGTTACTGCTGAGTAGCAAGGAACAACAGGGTAGAACTCCTATGGGTTTCTGGTCACTCGGGGATGGCGGGCAACGAAAAAGCCAATGAACTGGCTAGAGCTGGATCATCTCAAAAACTCAAGGGCCCTTAAGTCGCCCTTGGCATCAGATAGGTAGGTGCAACAACAACACCTATCCCGATGGAACAGGATACCTGGTCAAACCCAAGCGAGGGCACAATTGAGAAACCCTCAAGTAGCAATCAACTGGAATGTTGCTCCTAACGTGCACCTTGCTAAAACAAGTGGTTGAGTTACTAACAGGCCATTGCCATTTAAGAAAACACCTACGTCGAATAGGAATCTACAATGGTCCCGTGGAATGCAAACTTTGCGGCGAAGAGGACGAAACCGCCTCACATATATAACTGCGGAGCACTGACCCGAAGAAGATTCAAAATCTTCGGAGGAATCCAATGTTGTGATAACTTCTCACATCACAAACTTGGTAGGAATTCGCTGGACCTTATAAAAGGAACAAATCTTTTTTAACAAGATAAGTGCGCCTTACTAAAAAAATATATGTTAAGGACCTCCGTTCGATGGCACCATGATAAAACAAAAATCCGTTATCACCGGTTTAGAATAGAAGCTGAAGCTCGTAAAAATAAACAACTAAAAATAAATATAAAATGCATAAACGCGCCCGCTTCAATGTTGACGATTCACTATACATCCTACCAACCAATGGCTCGCCGCTTGTTTAGTAAGCCCTCATTAGATATAAGGAATATATGGAACCCTTTGTTAAGTAGATGCAAACTTAAAATACCGCACACAAACTGAACGCATAGCTGCACCCATCTCAGTTATGCTCTAATGCATCTATCTAGTATAAATACTAGTACTAATAAATGTACTTTACTTATTTAGTTATCACCTGAAGACGACTGGAGATAGTATTTACCAGTTGAAATGTTGTGAAGTAACACAGATAAAGAAATACAAGTCCAAAACTCTTCTATCATTTAGGACACATCATTGTATCCAACCAGGTTGATTACTCTTAAATTGAAGTTTGCTGTCAATCCCACATTATAAATCGACCATTTCTACGATTTTAGATCATGTAGGGTTGGGAACAGAAAGCCCTATCTTCCTTCTTACAAAAAATATTTTCTTAATTACAACCTACGCGTTTCGGCCTACAAGGCTATCATCAGGGCGTAAAGTAATAAGGTCAACACATATAGACCACAAGCAGGACGCACCCTAGTCATCAAATCAACTAATAAAAATAAACACTAGGCACGTTGTTTTACATGAAAAACACATTTGCACTTGTTAAAAAAAAAATTAAAATTTGGAAGACAACGACAATCAACAGATAAAAAATTAAAAATTTGTATGCATTTTAGCAGTAGGTACATATATTTGACTGTCAGATATATGTACTGCTAAAATGCATACAAATTTTTAATTTGTTGATTGTCGTTGTTTTCCAAATTTTAATTTTTTTTTTAACCAGTGTAAATGTGTTTTTCATGTAAAACAATGTGCCAACTGTTTATTTTTATTAATTGATTTGTTGACTAGGGTGCGTCCTGCTTGTGGTCTTTATGTGGTGACCTTATTACCTTACGCCCTGATGATGGCCTTGTAGGCCGAAACGCGTAGGTTATAATTTAATATATTTATTTGTAAGAAGGAAGATAGGGCTTTCTTTTCCCAACGCTACATTACTTTAAATTTCTGTTGAGGTTGTACAAATGAAGTTTAAGCTTGGTTTAACGCTAAACTTAAGATTAAGCTGTAATTGTGCAACCGGTTCACAGTATTTGTATTCCAAGGTCCTATTTATAATAATACTTAACGGAAGTTTAAAATTTGTATTTTCTGATTTTTTTACGAATTTTTATCAAAGGTTTCTATAAATGGCTGACATCTTTAATCTTCCGTTCTTGTTTATCAAATTTTTAGTCCCTTATCCAAGAAATTAAAATCCTTTATTAATATAGCGCCTCTTCGCGACCGAATTTTTTCTAACCCTCAATAAAAGCGCTAAAATTACTGAAAATTAATTTAAAGTAAATATTTAATTTGGGCGTAAAACAAATTTACGTTTAAGTTGGACGAGCGAGAAAAAAGCGATTTATTTTGTAATTTCGATGGTAATTTTTTTCGGTTGTCTGTTTTTAATTAACGTTGATTAAATGTTTGGAAAAATTTGTAGCGAACGTCTAAATAAATACACATTTTTTGACAAAAATTACAAATGTTCCAATGGTTTCAGCCCGTAGGCAGTTTGTAGAAGGGGCTAGTATGCTCTGGAGGTGGCCAACATCGACACTAGATGTCGCCGCGTGCCGTAGTTTAGGTGGATCTGATCGTGCTAAAATTTGCATTGTTAAATTGCAATTCTTCTTCGTCCGGAGGAGTCTGATAATGGTTTTCACTAAATATTTTCGAAACCGTTAAAGATAAAAATACGAGGTTTTAAAGTTTTAATAAACTTTGTGCGCTGAGTCCATCTGTTTTCTTGGAATACGTCGGAATTTTAAAAATGGCGTCAACAGGAGGGAGAGTAGATTAAAAATAGACATAACTTTTTTTGCGTTGAGTATTGTATTTTTTTATGTTGGACTAAAGAAATCTAAGATTTTCGAATGATGAACCAAAATACGGCGCAACGCGTCTGGGGATGGATCTGGCGAAATTCAAGAAATTTCGAGGAAGTCCAGTTCATCCTAATAATAGTAAAGTCTTCACGTCTTGGTAGTACTATGCAATCGGATTTGTACTTTGTCACGCCATTTTCTGTGTTTGTGCATGGATAATAATAGGCAAAACCCATAAATTGACCCAAATCCGGGTGGTACTACCTGCACTTAATGAAAATAAAGAATTTTGCAATGAAATATCAATGCCAAATTATGAAAGTGGCTTAAATATTCGTTGGGTCATTCTATAGCCACTTTGCATACCTAATGAGCTTTTATTACTCTACACCTTTCTGAAATAAACTATAACAGTGTTAAGTAGCCTACTCACGTTCAGTCCGCGACCGAAAAGATAATGGTCGCCGGTCGATTTTACTACACACACAGTTGAATGACGGGCCGGCGGCCGGCCGGCAATTGTCGGTTATTAAAACTGAACGTGTGAAAAATTAATCCTATATGATTTCAACGAATGCATTCTTTGCTTATTTATATATTTTATTATTTTAATTAAGAACGGTGTGCCTGAAGAGAAAAACGCAAGAGATCATTTTCATGCAAAATTGACCAGGCTAATCTGAAATTATATCCACATGGAAAAATATTAGTGGCGTCCTACTTTTTTTCTGAAAAATATATAACCCCTTCTTCATTTAAAGTTTTAAAAATTATTCTATTTGCGATAACGCTGAAACCAATGGAGATATTGAGCTGCGGTTTTAATATTTTTTCTAGCAAATTTCATCTACTTTTCAATTATGGTATCATAATTATACCGTATGACTTATTTTTTCGGAGTAAAATAAAAAAATGTGTTATTATTACAAATTGCGCCCTCTAGCATTTTTTTTGAGAACTATTATGGATAACTAAATACGATTGGTGAAAGTGCATACATTTCTCTTCCAAACAGTCTTTAATTTGCTAAAATCGTCGTTTAAAAATTACATCGGTTTAACTGATTACACTTTCAACAGCTTCCTCCCCTCTTATTAAAGTCGGTACGCCAATGAGCATAAGACCAAAATGATGCATAATTGTCCAAGCTTTTTAACGGTGTTATCAAAGATATACCTTAATGTGGAATTTTCGGAGATATGTAAAATTTTAAAATTTACTTTTCAATTACGCCCTCTTGCGGCAAAATGCGGAACTTAAAAATAATTTCCAGCATTTTCTCTTGGGCACTTTTATCATAAACAAATTTACCCGGATGCGGTACGATTACTAGTTTCTGAGATATGGTTGGCGGTCATTCTTAGTTGACCACCCGGTACATTTGTTTTCATGGCACGCTTGAAAAAATCTTATTTAAAAATAAACCTTGATATTCTAAGAAAACGCGTTGATATAGGTATAGAAAAGGTTATAACAATTTTAAGGAGCAGTTAATTTGCCATCATATAAAATAAAAATATACAGGGTGTTCCATTTAAAATAAGAAAGTTTTTAATGTTTAAAGTTTTTTACAATGAGTCCTTAATCGTGACCTCCCTGTATATTTTATGTCAAGTTTAATTATTTTTTGAGATTTGTTGATTCTTTAACTATACAATAACAAAAGAGCTTTAGTCCAGGAGCTAAGGTAAAAAATATATACGGATAATTTCATCGCTATGCATTTACGAAATAATTACAAAATATGCAGATATCTCAGAAATTAGTAGACTTAGGTAAAAAACCTGTTCCATAAAATGTAATTATAATTTAATGCAAAATATAATAAAAAATGCTATATTGTGTTTAAAAAATGAAAGTTGAAGCTACTTCCGGTATAACCGGAAAGACAGAAACATGTTAATATTTTAGTTTAAGAGAGCATATCGATAAACTTAAACCTACAGATTTTCAAAAAAATATTTTCAGTAGTTTCCTCAAAAGTTTTAATGAAAGCTCGTCGTGAATCACCCGGTATAGATCTAATTTCGAGTGGGGCTGGTAACCTTGGGCTAAAATTTAGAAATATTGGTAGGATCATCTTAATACAAGTTAACGACTTCATCCTTTCTAACTAGATGCAAATTTCTCGGTGTATAAGTTAGGCAAAATAGAGGTGAACGAGCTCAGTAGAAAATGTTACCGTAGCTGCATTAAAGTTGGAATATAATATTACTGGAAAAGCATCGTTTCAACTCTGTTATTGCTGAATATAAAGTAGACGCTATTTTAAGTGTAAATACAAATGCCGACTAGAAAATCTGCAACTTCCCTCTAAATGTAATTTTTTTATGTTTTCCACCTTGAATCGACTGCAATGACTATCGTTTTTCACTAGTATGAAAGTTTGAGCATGACCTAACGGCGAATGCTGTAAACATAAATGTAAGAAATAGTCATTTTATGCAAGATATACTATTTCATCTTTAAAAAAGAATATTCATAGTGCCACCGCTAAATACAGGGTGTTATGAATGTGATACGTTATATTTATATGACATTATCAGACTTTATAAAGAGTTAAATAAATTTAAAACATAACACATAAGCACGTCATAGTAACATATACTAGATTAACATTCTTCTACCTTTCAGTAATAATTTTTTTATGTCTTGCAGTATTTCGAGGTATAAGAAATAAAAACACTAATAATAGCTATTAATATAACGAGATTATTATGCGATTTATAATAGTCGAGGACATTACTAGGTGACGAGGCAACAGCCGAGTCACCCGCAATGTCCGAGACGGTGTTAAATCGCTAATAATCGAGTTATATTCAAAGCTTTATCGTATCATTGACAACGGCGATGCGAAAATTAAAACAAGGTTTTATGTCATTTCATTGTGGCATTTCAAAAAGTCATCATTAAAATCATGCAAGATTTTGATATTCCTGACGATATATTAGCTGCAGCCTACATTATAAGGTTGAACTTGCTTCCGGACAAATCTAAAATCCATTATAAAAAAAGAATATCGGCAGTTTTGTGAGTGGCGACACAAAGTACATGTTTAAGGTGCAGAAGAAACGGTACTGCTGGCGTATTTCGCAAAACTCTCTGAGGAATACTCTGCTTCATCCTTATGGCCGAAATATTCCATGTTACGAGCGACTTCAGAACTGAAGGAAAGAGTGGAAATCGACAAATACGGCGCCTTAATACGTTTCATCAAGAAGAAAAATGTTGGATTCAAATCGGCGATGTTTCCGGCAGTGGATTAAGCACTGGGGAACCGCACGAAATCGAAAGGAGTGCTTGCTCGGTCATTAATCAGTCTTCAGAGGGCATACCTAAGATCGTGGACGTTAAAGACAAAGGTGTATCCATCAAATTTGAAAACTGTCAAAATATTGTTTTACATGTTCATGAAAAATAGTTCTAATATTATTTGGTATCTAACGTGTTATGCTTTCGTAACTAACGTATTAAATTATGGTAACTAATGTATGATGAGTAACTATGGTGTTATGTAGGTTTTAGTACATTTATGATGTTAATAATTATTAATAAAGATATCATATAAACTAATCTTCAATGATACGATAAAAAATAGAATTACTTCTCATGCCTTAAAAACTTACCTACTCACTTCCTAGAGTATTATTACGGTAAATCTTATTAAAATAATTAACGGCCTCAATACTATAGCTTGTTGTACTATAGTTTTAATATTTAAGTAATCCAAAAATAATTGCCAGGGCCGTAATAGTAAAGAACAGATAATTTGCAATACTGATAATGTAATATTTGATAACAAAACATGAACATTTTAAAATTCTATTAAATAGTTAATGCTAAGATCCGGTTGTACAATAAGAGCTTAAGTACGAGTTTTGTAAAGCTCTACTTAAAGTTGAACGTGGTTCAAAAAGATATTTTTGCTGTATAATTAATTCCTAACCTGCACAGGTGGGATCAATAACTAAATTACCATGCTGGCAATAGTTACGCTGTCAAAAAAACATCAAACTTTATTTTAAGTTTGTGGTATTTACAATTTGCAGCTACTTATTCCATGTATTCTAACACAAAACTATATGCAAATGTTTCTTCCAAAAAACAATATCTGCTATTAACTTTTGTTAAAGAGTTTAAAGGTACTTTCGAAAAAAAAACAGATAATATTACTAATAAAGAAACAATAAAATGTTAGAAATATATTGAAACTAAATTTAATTATGAAAATTTAAATATGATCAGATCCCGGTCTGTAGTTTTGGGACCATCAACGAACGTTTTCTATAGCTCCTCCATAAAATCTTCATCATCTGATTCGTCTGATAAATGCAGAACATGTTCAACTCCATCCTTCACATTCATAACTTTAAAGTATTATTACCACAAATTTTAAAGTTAAAAATAATATTTTATAAGGCTTATTGGGTTATATCTCATCAGTCATTAATAAGTTGGTTTAAGCCTAAAAAATTGACAACTTACCTGAAAAATGAGAGCTTAGCAGAACCGAGTTTAACTTTAAGTAGAGCTTTGCAAAACTCGTACTTAAGTTGAATGATACAAGAGTTTTGGACTTGCATTGTCTTTATTTGTTTTACATCAAAACGTTTCAACTGGTAAGTATCTCCAGTCGTCTTCAGGTGAATACGACCAGTACCTTTGTACTACCTTTTTTTACCAATAAAATATATTTTTTAATAAGACTCACAAATATAAACGATCTAAAAAATATTAAAATAGACTGCCTGTCCGTATTAGTACAATAAAAATTGGTAGTTCCCTTTAAAAAAAAGTAATTAGGGAAAATCAAAACTGTGAACAGGTATCACTAAATATACATTTACCAGATTATAACCAAAATTTAATCATACTAATAGTAAGACAGAAGAAGGAGGGTATTGCTGTACCAAATTTAAATTATATTATATACCTAGCCTTATCGACTAGTACACTTTTAGTATTACAAATACTACGCACGATTGAGTTTAAATTATTAAATAAGGAATAATGATTTTACGATTACTGATTCCGGTTAACGTTACTAATAAGGGAAGTCAAAATCTCTAAACCCGGACGGTTATCCGGTTACAGGATACGAGAAGAAAAATTATAAAAAACTAAGGGGTGATTAACTTAGTACTGTTAATACACAGGAAGGTAAGGGATCGCTAAGCGGATCGACTTACTAGAAGGGGAAAATAAATGGAGCGTAGGTGTTGTCCTTTCGGGTTCTTGAAGAACTAACACCCAGAAGGTAGAGTTAACTGCGGTAGCTAACTCCCACCAAAGATAAGCGGACCACTAAGATCGGCCGGCTTAAGGCGAAGGAAGAAAAAGAAAGAGCAAGGAAAATATAGATTAAGTAGGATAAATAGGTAGTGCAAAACTAATAATATTTTAAATATTATTAAACATAAATACCAATTGATCGGTATTTAAAGCCCAATACTTTTACAAGTAAGGGTTTAATAGGGAATAACAGCCCCTAAATAAATAAATAGCTTAAACTATAAGCCGGGGACATTCCAGAGAAATAAAATTTAATATTTCATGTTATACTACTTCGATGAGTGATAACATTGATCATTGACAAAGTTACATGACATCATTAAATAATTAATTATTGACAAATTGGCGAAGGCCGTGATAAAAAATGAAAATTAGTTATTAATCAAAATGTGACATTTTACTTAACCCAAAATATCTAAACGGAGAGAAAGAATACTCATCTTTTCAGGTATAGGTATAGATGTAGGTCCACGTCACATCAAGGGCTACCAAGGCGTGGTTAGCTTAGGGCCACCAGGCAAAAACTGTACAAAGGGCATAACCACACATGTATGTCAGCGGGACTATCAGCAACACTGCCACGGCAACACTGCCAAGGGGACCTGGAGTAGTGACGTCTCACCAAAGTTCCAGCTTAAATCCCCATAAACTATATACAAAACGTCCAGGCCGACACGGTAGGTAGGTCTTGATTAACTTCTTCACATCCATTCCAATATCATCCAAGTAGAAATTCAGTAGAAAGCATCTCGAGGTTGCCAAGGTTTTATTATGATCTAATCGGTTTATATATTAACAGAATGGCAGAGTAAAATTCTAAACTTCATAAGTGAGGTTATGGATCCCACATGTGGCGTGGAAAATCCAGAAGAACTACAGTATCTTCATACTAGGAAGCAGATTCTTGCTCGGGAAACCGAGTTTACCTCTGTGATGTTAAGAACGTAATGAGTTCGTGACTCACCGTCTATGTAAAATATGAAGTTTAGTTCAAAATTGGGTGTACCCCAGTAACATGAAGTTAAAATAGAAAATTTAACTCTCCAACATAGAGATAGGACTAAATACTCACGAGTAGTTCGTAGTATTCAAGAAACAGGACCAGCATGGAAGGGTCAATAAACCTTTTACAAGTCCCTACAGATGTAGTAACCTTCTATATAAGTATTAAGGGACCTTTGGGAGTAAAATTCAGGAAAAAACTGAAGGTGGACTATATCCTACAGACTAAGTGTAGAGATCCTACTAAGGGCAAAGTGAGGATATAATTAAGATAACTTGAAATTCATAAGTAAAAGAATCATTAAAAGAGTCCAAAAGGGAAATAAAGATTATAAGAATCCATAGGTTAACAATCCATTACTAAAAGTGAAAGTAAAAGTAAATTGAAAGTAGAAGACCTGAAACAAAATGGCGGGCGTTACACGCATTCCTTGCGTAAAATGTATTAATTCATTAATTTACCTGATCTGAGGGTCTCTTCAGGCTCAGACATAACTTCAAATCCAATTAAGCTTCATTATTACGGTAATAATTGTTCTATCCGAAATTAATCGCTACATTAAAATGTATTAATCACCACCGAAACTGAAAGCGTGCCCTCTGAGCGCTGGCAAATGAGGAAAAGGGACGCGTGATTCCACGTCAATCACTTTTATGGTTCTTAGCCCATAAAAAAATGACAAGACAGGAGCCAATAAAACTTAATACAACGAAATCACATGATCCAGGTTAAAATCACCATTCAATCTGTCAAATTCAAAAAAACTTCAACACTTTATTTCAAAAACAGGAGCCATCATTCGAATTTCACAATAAGAAAGGAGTTTGGCCCTTTCTCAATCACGTAGCCGGTTAAACTAAAGAAATATAGGTCAAGTTCATCAGCTGGGTCTTGTCCTAAATGCAAAAATCGATATTCATACAGGTAGTGTATTTTGGGTTGCCTACGTAACACGGGGAAAATCAATACTTCAAACGACAGCAGATGCGCTGGTCGCTTCAATCCAATACATTCATTATTCCAAGGGCAAATGACATGGGCGTAGTGAATTAGCTTTACGGATTAATATTAAATTAAATTAGAAATTTTTAGAAAATAATAAATACTTCAGCAACGGCTGATTTAAGTTGTAACAAACGGCAAAAAGTTTGTTACAGTATATTGAATGGGATAACTTTAAAAAAGCAGCGATCATTTTGCACATATTTCCCAAAGTATGTATACCCACTGGTTGCTTTGTACATTTTTGTTGTTTCTAAATGATAGAAAAAAACAAGAAACTGCGGCATCGGGGGTCTTATAGCTACATAGGTCCGAACAAGCTGCACCATATTTATTCCTTCCTCATCGCCAGGCGTTACGTAAAATTCTCGGGGAACGTTGGTTTTTGTACGTAGGTATAAAAATTTAAAAAACAACCCCGTCATCGTGTACATCTTTTATCCTTAAGTTTTTTAACTCAACTCTTTGACATGCTCCATTTATACCTATTATCATTGACACGGTTAATAGCAAGTATGTTCTAGTTAGTCTGCCTCTTGTAAAAACTTTGCAACATTTTCTTTAGTCAAAATCCTGGATTTTTGGGTGTGTAAGAATCAGATTTTCGTTTTAAAAAAGCTATCAATTGATTGAACTTACTTATGTCGACGTTTTTCTTAAGTAATAGTGTACTCCTTAACATAGAGTAATAACTCCATAAACTCGAAGACTTTTCTTCATTGATTCTTCCTTGAGATATGCCAAAAGTACCTTTTCGTGTACGATATTGACAACCTTTTTCTGGGAACACCAAGTTTTGTAATTGACATAAGTTTTTTCATATATGCCTTTAGACTTTTCGGGCAACAAACCAACAACTGCTTTATTGGCCAATTCTTCGATTTCTGATGGCAAATTATCCATATTATATTATATAAACGTTAAAATTAAAAATTCAATTCTGACAATGACAATACAAACAAATATTTCTATAGTTACCTGGTTTTATTAAAATCAAGCTATTAGTTTACTGACGAAATCTTAAAATTCATTAAAAAAAAACACTAAAATCGTCGGAATATAAAATATTGTATGAAATTCGGATCATAATAACGATCATTATGGTACATACGTTTAATAATACTCACGGCTAGTACCATAATGGTCGTTATTATAATCCTTATAACATAAATATCTATTATATGTCCACAGAGCTTTTGCGAATGAAGGCTAATGAAAAATTACGTTTACTGTATAAAACAGTAGATGATGAAGTTACTGTCTGTGGATCCTAAGAGAGATACATACTATGAGAATTGCAGAAAGGAACTTAAAAAGGTTAAAACACAAAAAAAAAGCAGAATTTATTAAATACTCAAAACAATTATCATTCGTCCTATAAAGATTTTAAAATTACTTGTACTCGATTGTCTGAGGTCTCGTATAGGCTCGATGTAGGAGAAAGTCTTTTTAATGCTCTTTCATCCAAATTATTTCGTCTTTCCTTTTTCTCTGCTCGTGCAATATAATAACAATTGCCGCCGCGCTCACTTCTTGTGACATATTTGAACTGACGATTAAAAACTGTTGGTGTATAGTGAAATGGAGGCCGCAATCGAATCCGGCCCAGAACTGCCGCCAATTTTCGGTGAACAAAACTGAAGTTGTAGTGTGACTACGGATAATTGCCAAAAAACAGTGTTAAATGATCTTATAGATCTTTGAAGTGTTTCGAAATTTTTTTCTAAATGTTTATTACCGACTAGTAAGAGATTTTGTGTTATATAAATTACCCATATTAATAAAGCTAGTTATTTTTATTTTCTAAGCATTGTCTAAACAAATTCCCAACAAAAACTTACACAAAAGACAATTTTATACTCGGTAAAGACCTAAACAATTTATCTGAAAATCCATTCTTTCTCTTGCAAAAGTTCTAAAGAATTAAACAAAACATTTAGGTCCTTTGTTTGTGAAATATTCAGTTAAAGCAAAACAAAAAATAGACAAGAGAATATCTGTTCTTAAAATAAGAAAAATGTTACTCTGTCTCTTTGTCCATCATATGCTCGAGTTAAGACATCTGGAGCATAGACAATCTGATTTTCGTAAAACATAAGTACGAAGATTTCGGGATTTGAATTACTGAAGCTTTATGGTTCATCGGGGCATGTTAAAAGAATGTGCATTTTACTTAAAATATACATGGTATTAAAAAATCTGCAATATTACAAACAATTTTAAAAGCTACTGAATAAAGACAGGGATAGGGATGCGTGAAAAACAAACATAGGTCTAGCAGACCAAAAACAGCTACTGGTTGCAGTAGCGTGGATACAGTATAATCAAACAGGCGTTATAGTCAAGCATCAGGTAGCCAACATGTGACTTAAACCTTTCCTAATTCCGAAAACGGCTTTTCCTCACAAATATTGGCTAGATTCATAAAAGATGAATATATAACTTACTGTATATTTACATGTGTACGACAAAGAAACACACTGAATACTTTAATATGTTGCCCGTTACGACCTCTGGGGGGAGCGTAGCCCTTACCAACTTTTTTCAAGTTAGACGATACCATTTGTGGCACCTTTTTGGAAAGTTTATTGAAAAAGGAATTTGTCCATATTTTTTTTACATCTGTTAAATCATGTGTCAAAAATTTAATAAAAACTAATTTGTAACGAATAATTACATTAAAATAACTTTAAAACTGTAATGCTTATTCAAAATTTTTAACGATATGATTTAAAAACTTTAAAAATGTATTTAACACAAACGCTAAAAATTTAAATATTGATGATGGTCGGGTTTGGAGAGCATAATAATGCACAGGAATTTTGAACGGTAGAGGCCTGGTGATTCTTGATAGTCATGTGTCCTGTCAAAATTTCTGTAGTACTTAGCTGCTTCCCATTCATCTGCAGCAACTGTTTCGCTAGTCTTGAGTCTGGATCCTCAATAGGCCATTGTAATATTAGACTTTTTTAATAACGGAATTAAACAACTACTTTACTTAAGGTTATTACATGAAATAATTTACCACAATTAGAAATTATGTGGGGAGTGATTTAATAAATAAAGGTTATAAAAATAGACCGGTTAATATTGAAGATGTATCGCCCTGTATTAGAAATGAAATACGTAAAATTAAATGGAATAGTTTTGACGACTTCTGATTTAGGGATAGGCTTGGCTATTGCCTATACTCCGTATGTGAAAAGAGTATCTGCGAGAATAAGAAGACTATGACAACGATACAACATCAATACCGTATTCAGCTCGAGAGACACTTTAGGAAGCCACCTGAAGAAGACGAAACCAACAAGTCAAAAAGACAGGAAAAACGGTGTCTGCCAGATCTCCTGCAATTGTGGCGGATCTTACATTGGTGAGACACTAAGGTTACTCAAAATAAGGATCAAGGAACACAAAAAAAATACACTATAAGGATAGGCCGAAGAATCAGGTGCAGGTGACAATGCCTCGACATATGTAGACAGAAACTAAAATCCTGCATAAAGAACCAAATTGAAGGAAGAGAAAATGCAAGGAAGTTGCTACCGTATAACAGACCCCAAGTTGTTTTAGTAAGCCTAAGACACATCTAAAAACCTTTGTTAAGAAGATGTAATCCTAGAATAATTCCTCCTATGCACGACTACGCCCAGTTATGCTTTAGTTCACCTAGTCAAAATAAATAGGGCTGCAGTTACTCAACTTATGTAGTATTTACTTAAAAATAACTGGAAATACTCACTAGTTGAAACGTTGTGATTTAAAACAAATAAAGGGGAGGGTTCTGGAGTATGGTAGCAGCTTCATTGAACTTCCTCCAGTTTGGTTATTTATGCAGGATTTGAACTACTGCCACTTGATATGATGGCCGTGTGTCCAGGCATGGTCAGCTGCAACTGATTTTTAAAACAAGGATTAAGGAACACAGAAACAACACGCTAAAAAGAGGGACCGGAAAATCATGTGCAGCTGACTATGCCTGGATACGCGACCATCTAATCAAGTCGACAGAAGCTCTAATCCTGCGTAAAGAACCACACTGAAGAAAGTTCTAAAAAGCTGCTACCTTGCACCAGAACCCAGATTGTTTTATTAAGCCCTCATTAGATATAAGAAATATCTGGAAACCTTTGTTAAGTAAACTAATACTTAGAATACCCGAGTGCACGAACTGAACGCATCCACCTCAGTTATGCTCCAGTGCATCTAGCTAGTATAAATAGAGCTGTAGTTACTGTATGTATTTAGTATTCGCCTGAAGACGATTGGAGATACTTACCGGTTGAAACGTTGTGATGTAAAACAAATAAAGCCTAAAACTAAAACTCTTCTATCATTCCAGACTATGTTAGCACCATGTATAAAAATATACTCTCTTGGATAAAATGCTAATGCGCAAATCAAAGAAAAATTTGAATTTTTAAGTAAACCTAAATAAACTAAATTCAAAAAAGGAGTAGACAATGTTCCCATCGAAGATTAATCCTAAACTTCTAATTTTTAAATAAAGTCCAATAAAATATTAATGGAGTCAAAGGGCTGCCTATTATCTAGCAAACTACCAATTGGAGTTTTATTTGTTTGTATGTAGTTTTATGTTTCCGCATTTTCTTGGATCTTATTATTTTTATAAGAAAGTTTCAAGGGACATAAGGAAACTTTAATGTTCGGTCTTGTTTTGGAAAACTAAAAGTTTTTAGCTATGTGGGTAATTTGATATTTTTATGTTAGTAATGATGATGGGTTTAACATAGGTGTAGTTTGTGTTTCTTGGAAAATAACATTTTTATAAAAGTTAGTATTAGTGTTAGTATGTACGTTTATTTTATGGAAAAGATTTTACTTCTGAATATAACAAATTCGATTTTAGTAAAAATTCTTTAATATTTTGAAAGGACATTCTATGAATATCAAGTCCTATAATTTATTGTTGTATAAAAAAAAACTGGTAAAAAAGGGTTGCCAGGCAAATAATTTATTATCAGGCGTTTTTGTTATTTAGGAAGTAAGTTATTAGCCATATCTAGCACAAAAATCGGTAATTTACAAAAAAAAATCGGTTTGTATGGAAACATTTTAATCCCTAAGTAGAGCGGAAGAGAGAGAGAAAAAGAAAGAGAGAGACAACAAAAAAGGTCAGCAGAATAGTTATCCGGTAAAGCTAAAAACTAATACCGTGAAATTTCCCCACCGTCCCCCTAGTATAAAGTAGAATCTGAAAAATGCACTAAAATATAAAAAAAACATTATTAGATTATTGTTTTTCCTACGACCATCTATTAAAATGACAAAAAGCATGGTTTATTTTGCTAGAAAGCGCCGTATATCACACGCGTGTTAAAAAAAAATATTTCAACACTAGTGTTAAAAAAATACAAGGCACACTATTTAATTTAAACATATGGTGTCAATTTGTCAGACAATCCTTATTTATTTAAAAGAACAAATTTTAGAAATCAGTAATTGTAAAGTGTTTAACTTATTTATCATGTATTTGTCGAGTGATTCAGAATTAGAGTGTGAAAATACGCCATCTGAAATTATAAAAAATGTTAATATTATACTGGAAAATCTATTACCAGAAAAAACAAATCGCTCTGAAGAAAGTGTCATATATTAAACAACAAATCCTTATTGGTACTGATGGCGTAGAAAATAGAGCTCCAGCCTACAGATCGCAAGGTTACAGGTTCAAATCCTATTAGGAGTATTTGACTTTTTTTTTATTAAAACATTAAATAATTTATTGAATTATTTTGAATTGAAATCTTCTTTGTTGCGTGGATTTTTTAAATTTATGTTTATTGCATCTTTCCTTGATTAAATTTAAAAATTTTCATTCTGGTTAATCTAGAAGTCAATATCCAATTAGTTCTTCCTATGATATATAAAATATAAAAAAATAAAAAAGTTAAACTACAAATAAAGGAAAAACCTATTGACAAATTATGAAACCAGATATTAAGTGGAACATAATCCTAAGTATGCTAATTTCAACACTAGTGTTGATATTTTTCTTTTAACACTAGTGTTGAAATATTTTTTTCACAAATCAAACGCTTTTTTAATAATTCTTTGTGGTCGTAAAAAAAATAGTGTACATTACTCGTGTGAAAGTGATTATTCTAAAACTCGGCTGACGCCTCGTGCTAAATATTTCCTAGTTTGAAAAGTATCACTTTCATCACTTGTTATGTAATATACTATTACCACATCATAAGAAAAGAAAAATAAATTAGTAAGGGACGAGCGGTATAGCCACTGATCGCACCAGGGCGCCATCCACCGTAGGGACGGCCGTGAAGCATATTATAAATCTTTATCAAATAACGGCGTCTACAATTCAAAATTTAAAATATTTAATAATTTTTCAAATTAAATTTTCAGCGGCCAAGAATCCTAAGAAGCAAAATGCCACGCTCATTAGTATTTCCAAAACGCAATACTAAAACTGACGTTTATGGACGCAGCCTACATTCCGGAAGATAAATGAGGGTTACGCCGTACGCATGATACGAAATAATTGGGTGCGATTTGTTAAAAATGGGTCCGAGCGAGACCGCAGGGTATCTTGAAATTTTTAGAGGACGATGGGATGTACTGTGTAGTAGGTAAGAATAGGGTTTTTTATTAGTTCGGAGGTCAAACATGCATGTGAAGATCGGACATTTAAATGTACATTTCTTTTTTCTGTTATGAAAACCAACAGATAAACTGACTGGACAAAAAAACTATACTAGTTACTTAAACAAATATATTTTTATAACCATCCTTGGTAAGGGATGAACAGTGTTACCAACCTGTAAAAATAAGATTTTCCTGCGAGAACGATAACGATCGCCCAGAACAACGGGGTGCTGTGCTGACGGTAGCGGTAAAGGTTTCGCCGCGGTGCCACCGAACACAGCGCTAAATGGGGCTACTCACACCGCTGCGGTGTTAATTTCACACCTCAACCAAATATGTTGTGTTGCCTGTTCGATTGTTGTGCTAACTTCGCTTGTCCTTTTGATATATTTTGCAGGTTTTATTTACAGATTAATATAAATCGCACTGCGCCGGTGTGAATAGGCAAAAAATAAGGAACGCGGTATACCAACGCGGTGACGGTAGCGGTGAAGGTTTCGCCGCGGTGCCACAGAACACAACGGTAAATGGCGCTACCCACACCGAACTCACACGTCAGCCAAGTGTTTTGTGTTGCCTGTTTGATTGTTTTGCTAACTACGAGTGTTGTTTTGACATATTTTTGCAGGTTTTATTTACAGATTAATATAAATCGCACTGCGCCGGTGTGAATAGGCAAAAAATAAGGAACCCGGTATATCGCGCGGTGTTACCGGCACCGTCACCGCTACCGCTGCACCGCGGAGGTCTGAGGAACTCTTTATTTAAAGAAAATCCCGACGGATGCACAAAATAATGAAATATTCTTATATTTAGCAGTTCACAACCTGGTCAGTCGATAGTTAGAACGGTCTCCGGGATAAACCGGCTTGTGGGTTTTTCTAAAAATTGTATTGTTATCGATTAACAATAAAATATTGTAAAGCAAAATATAGTTATATCTACAATTTGTATTACCATATTTATCAAATTTCAGAAAATCAAATTGTTATCATAATCAAAAACATATATCGTCATATTATAATAACATAATATGGTACACTATAATAATATTTTATGGCAACAGCATGGAAGTAACTGTATATTAAATTTACTTTAACAAATCTAGTTAGTTAGTGTGGTAAAGTCGAGTATCCAATGAAGCACAAGTTATTGGCAACACAATACACTAATTTTATTAACCACTAATTGTCGTAACACGTAAAACAATTACAACTATGATTGTGTTACCATGTTATAACAGCTTAATAAGCATGTTACACTGGACATCTCTAAGGCTTTTGATCGTGTTTGGCACGATGGGCTTCTAAGTAAATTGCGATCCTACGGTATGCCTAATGGATTTTGTTTATGGTTAACCAGCTTCCTTAAGAACGGTTCTCTGCAAGTGGCGATTGACGGGTTTCTCTCAGACACCTTCACCATCAAGGCCGGTGTTCCTCAAGGGTCCATATTGTCGCCTACCCTCTTTTTACTGTATATTAACGACCTTCTAGTGAAAACCCAAAATCCAATTTATAGCTTTGCTGATGACAGCACACTTGTCTCATCTTTTACCTTGACTCCCCAAACATCCGCTGCCGACGCACATCTTCGCAGGCAGCATGAAGTATTGCGCCTCAACAATGACCTGGAAGAAATTTTGGCTTGGGGTGACAGTAACCAAGTCGAATTTAATGCTAAGAAAACCCAGGCAGCAGTCGTCTCCAAAAAGGTTAACATTGCAGAACCGGATATAGTCATGGCAGGACACGCAATTCCCCTGGCACCGTCTATTAATTTGCTGGGGGTCAATCTGGGAGGTTATATGTCACGTTGCCGCAATTGCCAAGGCAGCTGCACAGAAACTTGGTGTACTTTTCCGCACCAAAAGGTTGTACAAAGCCCAGATTCGACCATCATTAGAATATTGCTCTCATGTCTGGAGCTCTGCACCCAAGCACACCCTTCGGCTACTGGATTCCATTCAAAGGAGAGCCGTTCGTCTGATCGGCGACCCCGAGCTAACCAAGACCCTCGATAGCCTGGAGCATCGAAGACAGGTTGGTGATTTGGCTTTCTTTTACAGATATTTCCATGGCAGGTGTTCGACTGACATTGCCCACTTGATTCCACCTAGAGCAATGCAAAACAGAAATACACGGCGAACCACTGCCGCTCATCCATATGTTGTTCAGCTTAGTACTCCTCGAACTTCATTGTTCAAGAATTCTTTCATCTGGAGAACGTCATCTTTGTGGAATGATCTTCCTGAGGTCGTGTTTCCCAATAAATACAATCTTCAACGTTTCAAGACCAACGTTAATCACTTTTTTCATTCGCACCGCTCCCAGAGCGCCTTAAAGGATTTTTCCTACAGTGCAGGTGTTTTATCATAAAAAAAAAAAAAAAAAAAAAATGTAATATGTGAAACAAATCGCACCAATTCTAACTATTGTAGAGTTAAAATAACCAATATGACAATGATTATAGGTCGATGACCTGCGACTGACACTGTATATAAAAAACACAAATTAATGAAATTATTGACCCGAACATTTATATTTTAAAGATGAGGGCGTATCATTGTCTTTGAAGTTATGGACTACGGTGTGCGTCATAAATAGTTAAATTGTGTATCTACACGTGAAGGCTGAGTATTTGGCTCGTTAGTATTATTTATTTATCGGCGTATCCATGTAGATATTTATTGTGGTAATCACAATTTATATAATGAAATATAAAAAATAAGTCTAATTTTGAGAATAATAAATTATGTAATTTATAAAATAAAAATTTTAAGAATCGATTTTACAATAATAAGGTTCAATGCTATATTTCAAAACTTGATTTTTATAAAAATGTGCGGTTGCATTTTTTTCTATGACCACTTATGAAAATGAGAAAAAAAAGCACGGATAGTTTGGCTAGAAAGCGCCGTATGTCACACTAATATTGAAAAAAATATTTCAACACTAGTGTTGAAATACAAGGGACACTATTTAATTTATACATATGGTGCCAATTTGACAGACCACCCCTATTTATTACCAAGAACAAATTTTAGAAAGCAGTAATTGTTTAACTTATTTATCATGTATTTGTCGAGTTATTCAGAATTAGAGTGTGAAAATACACATCACGCTGAAGAGAGTGTCAAGTATTAAACAACAAAATTATTATTGGTATCGATAGCGTAGAAAATAGAGATCTAGCTTACAGATCGCAAGGTCACAGGTTCAAATCCCAGCAGGAGTATTTGACCTTTTTTTATAAAAACATTAAATAACTAATAGAATTATTTTTAATTGAAATCTTCCTTGTTCGGTGGATTTTTTAAATTTATGTTTAATGCATCTTTCCTTGATTAAATTTAAAATTTTTCATTCTGGTTATTCTAACAGTCAATCCAGGATTAATTTTTCCTATGATATATAAAATATAAAAAAATTAAATATTTTAATTAAATAATATAATTTATTTAATTTATATATTTTATTAATAATATAATTAAATAATTAAATAAAGTGGAACATAATGCTAATTTCAACACTAGTGTTGAAATATTTTTTTAGAAGTTTTAAATACACTCGCGGCGCGCGACACCCTCTTCGGATTTTATTTATTATTTTAAAAAGTTTTATTGGTACTTGCATGCATAATCTTTACATGACTATGGCTTCTAATAATTATCGATTATAGTTAATATATATTTTTTTGGTTTTCACTAAATAAAAAATAAACCTTATTTTTACTATTTTTTTACTTGTCAGGTGGTAGCAAACATTTTAAGAAAGCATGAAAATTAAAGTTCAAACCACCTGATAGTGCCTTATACTATAAGGTTGTATTTCTTCTAACACAGTTAGATAATAAAATACAAATCAGATTGCATAGTTCTACTAAGAAATAAAAACTTTACATTGGTAGGATGTCATCACCTGCAAACCGGTTTTTATTTCTTGGTAGAACTGTGCAATCTGATTTGTATTTTATTATCTAACTGTGTTAGAAGAAATACAACCTTATAGTATAAGGCACTTTCAGGTGATTTGAAATATAATTTTCATGCTTTCTTAAAAAGTTAACTTTTTGACTATGACATTCTTCCAAAAAAAGTGGACTTGTTGGAATAAATCTTAAATTACTGACCTAACAACTTGGACTGTGAAAAAGCAAAAAGCACTTCAATCAGTGAATTATACAGAAAATTACTTGTAGTATGTATTTTATAGAAAGGTGTATATTGAGATTCAGCTGATAATTTTTAAAGATATATTAGGTTAACTAGCATCCATGTAATATGATCAAAATACACTTAAAATTAAACACAGGCTTTGAAGATATGACAATATTACAAAAAAAAACTGAATATCAAAGCATAAATAGGTAATATATTATTATCAAGATAATTTTTTTACAAAAAAGTTTTTTTTAAAAATTTTACACTTCGATATTCGGCACTAAATTATTTAATTACTCTGAACCCAATGACCAAAATTTACCTTAAAAATTATCTTCTTGCTCCGCCAAAAGTCAAAGACATAACCCCACCTTAACCCAGTTAATACACTCTATTTTACGAAAACCATTTGCAGAATTTACACTTTTTTTTACATAGTAATTTTACATAATTACATAAGTCATATGTATGACGGTAACATTAATCCTATCAGACAGACATATATGTAATCAAATATTTACGCAATCGCGTAAATATTACCGGGCAGGACGTCAACCTTGCCTGCTGTTCCAGCAGGACGATGCGCTCGTTTTGAAAGCCCGCAGCGCACTGACTGGCATTCAACTGAGGATCCTGCTTTCATAGTATGGACCTCTCCCGAATCCTTTCGGAGCAGGGATGATTCGGGACTGTTCGGGATTCCTGGCCTGCTGCGTCTGTTGTAACAATATTACGCCCTTATTTTTTGTTTCTTTGCTGCACTGTTTGATTATTTGGACGGTGCGTGTGCATATCGTGCCGTCTTTAATTTTTCACTCGTTCGCTTCCTGATTTATAGAAAGTTTTGTATTACACAAGAGGAAAACTATCGTTATGTTGAATAGATGCGTAATTCAATGCTACATAGTATTCCATATTCATCAAACATAAATATTCTTCTTTAATTATAGTCCTATTTTGGGTACCATAATTAGGGTAGGCTAGAGTAGCAGACCTTTGGTTCTGACCAAACAGTCTCACGTAGTCCTATTAGGTCCGTTGTGATACCACACGTGTCAGTACTATTCAGAAACCTGCTCAGTGGACCAAGTTGTAAGTTGCTAAGTTCCTCCAGGCTATTGAAAAATGGTTTACCCAGAACAATGAACCTTCTTTTTGCGAGGCCAGGGTATTGACACAGAAAATGTTGAATACTTTCTTCCTCTTCCTCATCTCTGCAACTTCTGCAGAAGTTATTAGTGGGTATTTGCAGATGTTCGGCATGTCTACCGAAGAGGCAATGTCTGAAAATCACTGGTCAACAAAATTTAAGATTTTTTTTGTCCCACGAGCTGAAGTGGGTGTACTTGGTAGTACTTTTTAAACATATTTCATATATGTTTTCAGAATTTTTCCATCACGCAGGGTTTTAAAGTGACAAAGCAATGAATTTTTGTGAACGTATATATTATAATATGGGTATAAGTTATGAAAAAATAAAGTACAAAGTGATATATTTACTTAGAAAATGTGGTCATATATGACTGTCGACTGTACTTTGCATCAGAAACATCTCTCTTCAGCGTCCAGCAATAGTCTGCCAACATAGCGGGGCTCCATTTGCCTTGGTATCTCTTCTCCATGTCCGGAATGTCCTGGTGAAATCGCTCGCCATGTTCGTCACTTACTGCTCCAAGGTTTTTCGGAAAAAAGTCCAAGTGTGAATGAAGAAAGTGTATTTTTAGACTCATGTTGCAACCCATGGCTTTATATGAGACCAATAAATTGTTAACATTCTCTACGTAATTTTCGGATTTACGATTTCCCAAGACGCCGTTGCAAATGTCCTTGAAAGAAAACCATGCTGCTTTTTCGGACAAGGTCGTTAAGTTCTTCTTGACTTAGAAGATGCGGCGCACAAGAAGACGAATCTGGTGTAAATGTTGGATCCAGATCAATATTTTCGGCTAAAAAACTTTCGTTGTTTACTTCGTCATCGGCAGTTTCATCGTCGCTCGGTGTCATATTTTGTGGGGGGTCAGGCACAGGTAATTCCAGACTGTGCGGCACTGGTCTCAGTGCAGATGGAATATGAGGATATTTAACAGTATGTTTGGATTTAGAAGTTATACCACTGATATTTGTAAGACAAAAATAGCAATCGGTAATATGGTCTGATGGTTCCCTCCAAATCATGGGAATAGCAAAAGGCATATGTCGTTTACCTTTTGCCCACGCTGTAAGAAGTCTGACACACGTAACACAGCAAATATGGGGAGCCCAGCTTATGTCTTGATCGCCGACTTTACACTTGAAATACTGTTCATAGCATTTATTAACGAGAGGCGTGAAAGACCGTTTTTGAGATTTAAATGTCAATTCACCGCAGATGTAGCAAAAAGAGTTCGGGTGGTTTACACAATTTCTTGACATTTTTACAGGTGAGTTACACTACAATAGCTTAAAATGCACCACAGCACATTCTTCAAAACGTTAAAAAAGTCTGCGTATATGTTCATTCACCGAGCTCTAGCCGATAACTAAAACAACAATAAATGTTATGTAGGACTCGGAACTGCTTGCAGGTCTCAACAAGCCAAGACATGTTCCGCGTGACACACAGAGCACACTTTGTTATTTCTAGTCACAACAAGTTATTGTTACAATACACAAATAATAAAATAGCAATGCCTGACACAAGTTTTTTGTTAGATGACTCTTATAGTACAGACCTATGCGTGCATTTTATAGGTAAATAATCACATATACTGGAACATAAAAACTAAGGGTGATGGAGAAATTCTGAAAACATGATTGATTTCAGCATGCAAAATTATATTGAAATCAGACATTTTTGCGCTTGGGACAAAAATCTTGTTAACCAGTGAATTAACAACCGCAGTAATATTTCTCACGTCTTTCCGACTGTGTCTCAACAGCTCCGCCGTTATTTTTTTATCGAATGTGCGCCACAGTGGCCTGGATGTACTACAGGTTGTTAACTCTGTCCATCTGTTTTGTGCAAGTTGCTTGGCAGTGTAAACAATTTCCTCTTTGACTAATTCCAATACAATAAATAAGACATGATTGTTTTATTAGAAGAACTCATTGGTTATCAATGATGTATTTAAATATAATAGATATTTACGATACGAATAACACTATTATTTAGTTTTAAAAGACCCCGTTATTACTTTAATGCTTGCTTAGCGTCTAAAAAATTTTAAATATATTTTTGATAAATGTCAAGTATAATATATTCTATCCATTTTAATTTTTACTTTAAATATACTTAAGTTCAGAAAACAATACAACGGTTAAACGGCAGTAGAGTTTTGCACTTGCATTGTCTTTATTTATTTAGAATCACTTCGTTTCAACCGGTAAATATTTCCAGTCGTCTTCAGGTTGTTTCTGAATTAAGAACATATAATATTTTACCGGTTACAGGCCGTATATTATAAATTATATGCCTGAAAGATGAAAATAAATCCGTCAAAAAATACAATAATCGCGTGGCGGTAGCAACGAAAATATTTTTATTACATTTCTTTATAAATAACGAATTTCTTAGGTTTTGTAAAACTTAATAATTCATCTTAAAGCAAGATCATTCATGAAATTAACATGATTAATGAATTAAGACAGTCATTATTTTATCCAGTCCATTGTGGAAGCCCGAGATTTATTTCTTTGAAATGCAAGACTTTTTACACCAAGTTTAAGAGCCGCTCGACATTTTCTGTACACACTAAAAAATGAGGTGATCGCTCAAGCTAGTTTCTTCTTGCTAGATGGACTTTAGTATACCTAACAATAATCTTTAGTTTCCCTAATGAATTCTAATTATTACTTGGTTGGTTTAAACAAAATTCTTTACTTTTTAAAACTAAATATTATTCTTAATTGTATTATAGTACTGGTAACCAAGTCGGCATGTTGTAACCAACAGATTAGCTTACCTAGTTTCCACAACAAGTTTAAGTATTTATCTTAACCAAACACACCAGGACTACCAAGATATGGAGCTAAAAGTTATATACCACCCTTGAAGGTTGATAATATTGTAATATTTAGTATCAGGACTATCGGTAGAAAGGTATAGACTCTTTACGAACGAGAACGAATTAATTCAAAACCGGCCAGCAGATGATTGCATCATACCAACAGTAAAGTCTTCACTTCTTGGTGGTGCAATCTGATTTATATTTCGACAGTGTGCACCAAATATGACCTTATATTATAAGGAAGTTTCAGATTGTTTGAAAATTATTTTTTATGCATTTTTTAAACATATTAGTACTGGCAACAAACATACTCTTTAACACTTACACTTTCTCATAGCCTTTCTTTATGTTCTACAAGATGGCGTTATAAATTTTCAAATTCGACGTTTCATTTTTTAAATACCAACCTCAAGTCAATTTTTTTAAATACGGACCTGGAATTTTAAAAACATTTAAATATTTTTAAAGTTTCAGCATTTTGTCAGCAAATATCACATCATCAGTATTTCAAATTATTCTTTCTTTACTATTACGGCCCTGGCAATTATTTTTAGGATAACTGAAATATTAAAATGACATTACAGGAAGTTATGGCGTTTAGGCCATTTTAATTCAATAAGATTTACCGTAACAATAATCTAGAAAGTGTAAGTAAGTTTCTAAGGGATGAGAAGTAATTCAATTTTATTAGTATATTATTTATTTTATTAATATAACATCTTAAGTCCTATGGTTTTTGCCTTAGACCTAGACCGAAATACTGTAATTCAAAAAAAAATTAATGCTCCCGAGTAAAGAAAAGGTAACTGGAGTGTTAGGCAACTTTATTTGACAGTCATCTTTTACCTTGACTGGTGCCCGCAAATACGGGGCCATAAAAAGGAGAAATAGTTAAAAAGAAATCGGCGATAACCTTTAAACGGGCTCATCAAAAATATCCAAAGTTATTTTTTTGAATGTGGGTTTTAGTGCTCTTTAATAAACCTAAATAGAATTTTTCTCTAAAATAATTAGGGAAGCCAATAATTGACCACATTTAAAATTACATGGGATTTCCTATGTCCCGCTCGACGATGCAACACCCGGTATATATATTTGAGTAAAATGGACGGATTTTTCAAATCATAAATCTTTTTTTTTTTGGTTTGGTTCTAAATGTTCAGGTCCGTAATGACATAAAAAGATAACTTTAAAAAATGTAGTAATAGATGACAAAACGTTAAAATTTTAAAAACTTTATATTGTATTAAATGTGTAAAGCTTAGAAGTCCCTAAGACTGTATTTAAAATTCCAGGTCCGTATTTAAAAAAATTGACTTGAGGTTGGTATTTAAAGAACGAAACGAATTTGAAAACTAATAACGCCATCTTGTAAAACATAAAATACGGCTATGAAAAGTGTTTTTTTCCCAAGTCAAAAATGAAGGCGCAAAAAATTAAAAACCAAAAATAGAAATTTCGGGGTTTTCAGATATCTCCCAAAATCGCTATTTTCACTTAAGGCGAATTCTCACAGGGCGATTTTAGTTGACCGATTTTTGTTGATCAGCTAAAATTGAACCGACTTTTCGGTCACATGTTTCAATATTTATTTATTTATTTATTAACAAGTAGGGATACAATAGACACTAAGTCCAACAAAGCATTCACGTTGTGGTATTAGCTAGTGGGAATTAAATGTTTTAATTATACAAACAAAAATATAAATATAAAACCGTACAAAAATTAAAATTAAAAACAAAAAAAAATCACAACAGTGATCTGACATGTTTTTTAAATAGACATATCGAACATTTCCATACTCAAGGAAAGACCATTACAGATACGTGTCGCTCTATAGATAGGAGAATTTTGACCTGAATTCGTATTTCGAAGTGGAATGTTAAATGTATTTTGAAGCCTTAGGTCCCTAACCGGTACATTAAAGCTTAGCTTTGATCTAAGTTTTGGCGAATCAATAAGGTCCAATTTCACCAAAGCAAGCTTAAACGCCGTTTGATTAAACTCTAGTTAAGTAAATCGTTGTTTTTAATCCCGTTTAATCAACTCCCGATTTTACCATCCCAAAACGAAATTACATTAAACTAGTTTAACTAAACTCGGAAAACAACATGGCAACATTGGTAATATGTCAATTCGTGTTTTAACAAGGATGTTTTGTGGTTCAGGTGTCAAAAATATAACCTCACATTGTGATTGTTTACATTGTCAAAGGTTTGTACTGTTATATTTTGAGAAGATATTTTGGTAGTAAAATTACAAAATGGATGTGGATGCAGAGAGCAATAAGAGAAAAAGAGACCCAGTTTTTCAACTTGCAGAAAAAAGTCATCTGGTCGACTTAGTTGAAAAATATTACCACATTGTTGAGTGCAAAAAAACTGACAAAGTTAGTGTGAAAATTAAGTTAGAAAAATGGAAACGAATTGCTGAGGAGTTCAACTCAACTTCTATATTCATGCAAAGGGACTGGACAGTTCTTAGAAACCTATGGGAAAACTTAAAGAAAAAAGCAAAACAGACCATTACTGTTCAAAATCAGAATCAGTTTGGAACAGGTGTGTTTATTTGAAAAGATTAACCAATTTACAGAGCATGTCTATAATAACACTAATGTTTAATAACATATTGTTTTTAGGAGGGGGCCCACCAAAAGAGATTAAAATTGATATGATTATTGACAGAATCATTCCGTTGCTTCGCCCAAATGTGCATGGATATAACCATACATTTGATAATGACTCAAGTCTTCTTGATCAGACATGTAAGTTCATTCATTATGTGTGAAAGCAACTTCTTGAACGAATGTATTAGCAAAACGACCTTGAAAATGTTGGTTCAAATACTTTATATCTGCTTTTGTTGAATTATGTTTAAAATATTTTATTTTTTAGTACCTGACCCTGACACATCTTATAATGAGACATCTGATCATGGTGAGACACTTGATGATTGGTCAAAGTATCAACCATCTATGTTGCAAAAGCCAACATCTTCACCATTGAGGGCAAACAATGATGAAACTATAATTATTGAATACACTGATGGTGATGATGAAACCTACACAGATAAAAAGTCTATTTCGCAATCCATACCTTCCAGCATCAAAATGCCAAGTAGGCGGAGACCAGTCCTCCAAGAAAAACAAAATGTTCTAGTAAAAAGCAGATTACAAACTCTAGAAATAGCAAATGAGCAGGCTACAGAGGAACATGCAATAAAAATTCGAATATTGTTGCTCCAAGAACAACAAGAAATTGAAAAATTGGAGCAGGAACAATTAAGAACTAAAATTTTGAGGCAGGAATTTGAAAATTTAACAAAATAATTAAATAATTATAATGTATCTTGTTTCTTTTATATAATATGTATATTAAAACACAATGTTCTGATTAAACTTGTTTCATTTTATTTTTATACTTGTAAAAAACATAATATACAAACAGTTTTGTCCACATAATGGTCGAAAACATTTTACTGTGTAGAAAATATTTAGTTTACCGCAATCTAAAAAAAAAGACCAATATTAAAATATATCTCAACTGTATAATAATAAGAATTATATACCTTTCAAAAAAGTTCATCACAATATCATTGCGGGTTCTGTAGTTTGGGTTATTTCTTTGCCTCGGCTCGTTTATTGGATCTTGTATATCACCTTCATTTAATAACACATCCCAAGGAGCATGCAAAATTAGTTGATTATCATCAGGTGGATTATCTTCTCCTGCCCTACGAGCAATATTGTGGAGAACGACTGTGGCAACAATCACAGGGAAACAGTTTTCGACATTAATTCCCAAACCAAGGGCCATAGCTGGAAAACGCCTCTTCCATATACCAAAGAGACGTTCTACAACATTTCTCGTTCTTATCTGTGACTCGTTATATAAGTTCTCAGATGGAGTATTGCACTGAGGAAAGGGAGTCATCATATAATTCTTGCAGGCATACCCCCCATCCCCAACAAGTACGGCATCCCCATATGTTCCTTGTTCAAACATAGCCCTCCGATAGCAATTATTGAAAATGTGCGAATCATGTGTGCTTCCTGGCCATCTCGCAACAATATCCGTGAATTCTAAGTTCGCATTGCATATTGCTTGAATATTTAGTGAGAAATAACCTTTTCGATTCCTATAAATTTCGGCATGCTCACCACCTAAAATCATACAGTGTTTTAATTTAAATTTGATATCTTTCTACATACATACCTGGTGATTTTCTCAATCTCACATGACTGCAATCAATGGCACCTATTACTCGAGGAAACCTTGCTCTGTTGTAAAATTCTAACTGAGTTTTTCGAATTTCATCTCGAGTATCTGGGAAACGAACATGCACAGGTCGAAGTGTTGCTATTGCACAACTAACTCTGTGAATGATTCTGTTTGCTGTAGATATACTGCAACCGCTTAAATCCGCAGCAGTGAGTTGGAAGCAGCCAGTGGCATAAAATCTAAGTGCACACAGTAGTTGGTTCATAGGAGAAACGCTGTAATTTCTGGAAAGAGATTGTTATATTTACTGAAAAGTGTGATATTTTTCTATGTTTACCTATCAGATGTAAATTCCAAACTATTCTCTATTTGGATTAATACCGACAAAACAGTTTGTTTGGTAAGCCGGAATCTGGTAAAAAAATCTACATCATCTAGGTTATTAAAGTGATCCTCTCTTTCACGTATCCATCTTGGTCGACGAATAACAATATCCTCATCATCGCTACTATCTTCAAAAGCCAACATAAGTCTTCTTTGCATTTTAATTTTAATATATCACAAAATTCAGAAAACCAAAACACACTGAATTTAATCAACTAATAATATAGGTTATGTTTGTCTGATTCGAAATCCAGGTTTCAAAGTTTTAACTCGTCTATATTCACTAGTTAAGAATATTAACGCCGTTTAACCTTAAACCGGTATTAAAAATTTCGTGAAATGCATATTTACTTTAATCGAAGTTTAACAACCTTTAATCAAGTTTAACTCGTTGATGAAATCGGCCCTAAGACTATTAACTAGCTTATAAATCATAACAAGATCAGAAATTGTCCGTCTTCCAGCAAGCGTTACTACTGAAAACTTTTCCATAATAGGTTTATAATTGCTATTTACTATAAGTACATCCGTCTTATGTGACAAGAACCGTAAAAATTTATTTTGAATACTTTCCAGCCTCCGCCGGTTGAAATTAAATGGGTCAAATACACCTGTTCGTGCGGTTGTAAGAGTTATTTCTAGTTTAATAATTGAAGAGTTGAGGGAAATAATCGTAGAATTGAAGAGACAGCATAAAAAGCGTCGATTTTGTGTACCAAATTGAATTTTAAGAAGAAATAAGTAATGGTTTTGGGAACCCTCTTAAAAGAACTTGCTTTGGAGGATAAAGAAGGATACAGAAAACACCTGAGAATGTCAAAAGAGCTTCTATCCTTCAACTAGACTGACAAATGTTCAGTTCACACGCTTCAACTACGTTTCAACTCGTTTAAAAAACAAGGATGACTCATTACTTGAACGATAAAGGTTGACTGGATCAATCTTTTGTGGTATCAACTTAACTCGACCGACAAAAATTGAAATATATGTTCTCACCGCAATTTTCGTTCGATTTCAGTTGATCAACAAAAATCGGTCAACTAAAATCGCCTTGTGAGAATGCGCCTTTACCAGATTATTCAATTTTTTTAAAAATTTTAAATAAAACTATAAATATTTAAATCCGCTATTTTTTAAAATTTTTGCAATATTCAAGGCTTTTCAGAGAACCTGTATACGAGAACGTTTCAATATCAACATTGTATTTTTATTATTCTCAAAAAAAAATTTCTCGTGCAAACGCTCCTAAAATAAGTCCATTATGGGAAGCTACTCGATATATTTCAATTAAAATGCAAAAGTTTTGTTCGAAATTTAATTGTCGCTTTTTACCGCCAAGAACGATGATTTCTCCAAAAACCAGGATTTTATTCGGTAAATATTTCCACATTTATCTTTTTTAAATCTTCTTATGTTTATCTCATTCGTAAAGGTTTCGTTTATAGGATAATACATTATTTTCATATTATTATATTTTTATCCGATTTTGGTCTTAACGACATTCTAAAGAAAACTTTTTTAAGAGCAAAAAATATATGTCAGGCCACATTCTAAAGAAAAAAGTTCATTATTTATTGACAGAAGAAGAGCTTCCTTTCATTTCATCAGATACTTTCTTGCCTTAGACGTATGAGTGAAGTGGTGGGCGGATCGGATCTGAGCCGGGTCAAAGAGTCTGATCTTAAGAAAGATTGAGACCGATCTGACTCCCGAAATCAAACCGACTGTTCACGGATCCCATGCGATTTAGTGACTGGCGATGCCGATCTGCCTGCCTGTGTTCAGCGTCGCGTAAATTGGTGAACGCGGCGATTGGCTCTCGATTCAGTCGGTTCAATTAATAGTTGCCAGCCCCGAGATCCGAAATGTGGGAGATCCGATCTTGTCTAAGGATCCAATATGGATCCGATCGACCGGACAGTTACTACGTTTTCATATGGATTCAGTTCGATTTGAATCCGAATTAAACACATGAAAACAGATATTTTTACCGTATTGAGTTCGTTTTTAGTTCAAGGTCGATTCGCCAATTTTTGGGATCGTATCGGAATCGTACCGAAATTTTTAATCATGAAAACGGTGCGAGGTCGGAACGAAATATGATTCTCATAACCAACAAATAGTTCTTATGTTAAGTTTGGTTTTGGCGGTACTTTTATAACCGTTGTAAAAATGACCGACCAAAAAAGCAATACAAACTAGTGAATAACAAAATCTAAAAGTAAAAACATAGACAAGTACGAGAAAAGAGTGGTTATATCCACAGGTTTGACGCATGACAGCATTGACAGCTGACAAATGTCAAAAATTCAAATCCGAATTGAAATCGATTTCAATTCGATTTGAAAACTGCAATAAAAACGCCTTTGAATGTAATAGGGTAAAAAATATTCAAATCGAACTCAGTCCTCATGAAAACGTAGTAAGTGTTACATTAATTGCAGCCTAAAGGGATTTATTAAAATTAATAAGTGTTGCCTACTTGTATTATGTTGTGTGTGTTTGTCTATATTTTTTGTGTTAACTAAGATTAATCGTAATTGTGGTATTATTAATTATATTAAAATCTAAAACAAAAATACTTGACATGTAAAAAAATAATTATATCATTTGAAATATGCATGGATTTGCCATAATTGCACGAATCAGGGATCCTGAGCTAAATTCAACCAAGAAGAAGCGAACCTGAACGACAAGTTTGTGATTTTTGGTTCGACGGGATCCGATTGATCCGAGATCCGGCATAGCGAGCCGGGTTGTTTTATTGATCCAGATTCGGTGATTCAAATATCAAAAAAGATCCGGTTTGCCCACCTCTACATCTGACCATGACGAAAACAAGGAAAACGTGTCGTAATACTTAAATAGTAAGAAGCGTGATCTGCCAGATAAATATAGCCCGGAGCGACATCTAGAGTCGACGTTGGATATTTTATATTATAACACCATCCACTTTTCTTAGAATTGTTGTATTGTCTGTGGTGAAATACGATTTTTTAGGTTCTATTTAGAGAAATATCGAAAAATTAATTACACTTTATTAAGGAAAACAACGTAGATCTAAAACTGATGATAAAACAGCAATAACAAATAATAGCCGGCAAGACCACCGGACTTGACTTTCCACTGGATTTTTTTTTGGCATATTTGAAAAATTTTGTATACGATGAACATATGGCAGATCTTATGCATCTGGGGCTTCCAGAAGAACTCTTTTAAACGATATAACCAGAATTTTTTTTTGTTGAGTGCCGAAGGGAAGCAGTTCGGACAATTTGTATAAACTAGTATTATTAATAATTACTGTGCGATCATTAGTAACCAGTATCCGATTCTATTATGTGTAGAGTAATAATTCAATTAAACAAAATTTACCTGATTATGATATCATACAAATAAGACGTCTAAATGACGTAATATAATAATTTAACAATAATATTTTGTCATTTGTTAAAAAAAACATTTTTTAATTTTCCTATATTTAAAAGTTTTCACTTGTGTAAATCATTGTAACTGGTTTACCCTGTATATCTAAGATAAAAATGTGTTAGAGAATAATTATTGCAAAAGAAAATTGTTACAGATTGGCATAATAATTAATTGAATCAATTAAAAGTCGTTTATTACGTTTTCAGGTGAATTTTCAATTATTTTTTTTTAAATAAAATTCCCGGCAATATATTCTACGTCAACCTATACCCATTTTTTTTCATCCACAGCTCGATGCTACAAGATATTAAAATATGAATACAATCTAGCCGTTTGTTTTCAAAATTCAAAAAATGAGTAAATGTTTTTTTTTTTGAATTTTCATAATTTTTTAAGATTAGTAATTATTTAATCCTGTACATATTTTACTTCTACATAGGTGAAAGAAAACTTAAGGCCTACTTTTCTACCAAAAAAAAAAAATAAAAAAGTTGATAGAGTTTAAGAAACAAAACCACAGACTATGCATAAAATCTCAAAGTAAGAAGTTGCCAACTTTAAAAGGCCATAACTCATTAACTAGTCATATGATTGGATTACGGCCATGGACACTTTTAATCAGGACGTCAAGATCTAGAAAATATTAAAAATTCAGAAAAATTAGCCGAAAGCCATTTCCCATAACCTTTGTGCGGGGTCCTTTTTTTACGAATTTTATCTTCTATTACGTTTACCAGAATTTAAGCCATTGTATTTTCTAGAATTTTATTGTCTATGATCTATACCTATTATTAAGTACTTTAAAATGAAAATTGATTTTAAAAAGACACTAACCTTCTTTTTTCAAAAAAGTACAAACACTCTTAAAAAAATCCATTGGGAAAATCCATAGCATTTGTTTCTTTTGAAACGCATGAATTTAATTGTTGCTTTTTTTCTCCACGAAAGATGATTTCTCACAAAAGAAACGAGATTTCTTTCAGAGAGTTTAGTAAAAAGACAGAAAGCACGGTTTAGCAGGTTTCGTTTTTCAATAGAACATTTTTTTCATTTTGTATTTTTTAAAATTTTTTCGATTTTGGTATCAATGTCATTTTTAAGGAAGCCAACTATTATTTAAAATTAAGGTAGTTAGTTTCATTGAACAATAGTTATTTACAATATAAGTGTTGTAAAGATTCATATTACAACACGAGATGTTAAAGTTGTCAAACGAGGCGTCAGCCGAGTTTAATAAAACATCAAGTGTAGTAATATGAAGTTACAACAAGAATTTTGTACAAAATTTTATCTACTTTCATCTATAAAGAAAAATATTTGGCAAAAGGCATTTTTAAAAATAAAAATGCACCTGTAAAAATGCACCTGCTATTAAGTTCACTAATCAAGTTTTGTATGTTACCTTTCACATAGTTACTGTTTCGCATGGTTACTGTCAAAACTTTGTCAAACAAATTCAAAAATATAAAAAGCGTTTTTCCAAATGAGCGATTCTGATGGAAGTTTACCCTCTGATATAGAAGCAGCGGCAAACGAAGCGATCTCAAGTTTAGTTCCGACAAAATCCAAGGCGCGGTATGAGTTGGAGTTTAAAGATTGGTACAAAGCTAACAAAATAAAGGAGAAAATCCTTTTGGGTTATTTTTCCGTAAAGCAGCGCTCCCAGAAACCATCTACACTATGAACTCACTACTCAATGTTGAGAACTATGACTTCAGTCAAGAAAAATCAAGATATAAGCAGATTTTCTCAACTAATCGCATTTTGAAAAGAAGTTCAGAGAGTTACAAGGCCAAAAAGTCCGAAGTTTTCACAAAGGAAGACGTATGTAAGTTTCTTAGTACTGCAGATGATGAAACATATTTACTTATTATGAAGGTTGTTATGATATGTTGGATCATATTGATCACAATGATTTGTATATAAAAATTGTGATTCCATTCTCGAAAACCAAAATTATGCGAGAATTTGTTATGACAGAAGGAAATGTGACAGGTGTTTAAGTATTTTTCAAAAATATGCTAAACTTTGTCCTCTTAATGCAATTCACAGGCGGTTTTTTGTATTCTATGAAAAAGGAAAATGTACCTCCCAAAATGTCGGAATTAATAGTTTTGGAAGTATACCAAAAAAGATTGCAACAAAACTTGGATTGAATAATCCCGAAGGATACAGTGGACATTGTTTTAGGAGGTCCTCAGCCACCATTCTAGTTGGTGGTGGTGCAGATATGCAGATGTTAAAGCGTCATGGGGGCTGGAAATTCTCTTCTACGGCAGAAGGCTACGTTGAGAATTTTTTAGAAAGTAAAAAACAAATAGCAAAGAAGATCATGAGGTCAGAGAAGGATTTAATGATTGGAAATTCGAACGTAAAGGGCTCCATCACATCCACTTCTGGTATACAAATTTCTAACTTTAAAAAGTGTATTATTAATGTTTATAATAAACCTTAAATGTTATATTTTAATTAATAATTGGCAATTAATTTTATAATTGTTAATAATAAATCATTCTTCTAAAAAGTGTGGTTTTATTTAACAGCAAAATTTTAATAAAACCGTTGTTTTTCTATTACAGCACTAGTTCTGTAAAGGCATCTATTACAGCACTAGTGCTAATCAAAAAACAACAATAACCTAATTTATTCAACGCCATATTGCGCTACGCATCGTGCTCAATTTATTTCCTAGTGCGATAGGGACATTATATCCACTCTTGTTATTCAAATGCGAAAGCTGAATGCAGTTCTGTACCGGTCGGATCAAGCGCTTTGGGATTAGATTACTGGTTACTATCGGTAAAAGTTAAAAATAAATATACTAATAGGTCTTTATTTTAGCATAATATCTATAAAGAAATCACTTTTCACAATTAATTAATGTATATTTCAGAAAGGTGGAGAGTGATAAAAGCTCGTTAGGTATGCTAAGTGACTACAAAGTAACCCAACGAATATTTAAGCCACTTTTATAATTTGTTTTTGATTTCTTTGCAAAATTCTTTATTTTCATCAAGTGCAGGTTGTACCACCCAGGTTTGGGTCAATTTATGGATTTTGCCTATTGTTGTCAATTCACAAACACTAAAAATGGTGTGATATGCGTGCATTATGTACATAGTATTTGGTACACTTTTTATTTAATAAACATTATTAAAAAAATACAAAATACAAAAAATACATTATACAGAAATTAAATTATAAAAAATCATAATATTCTTCAACATCTGAGTAACTGTCATCTCCTCTTGACGTTATAATTAACCGGTCGACGGTCCGATCGATCAGGTGGTCAAGATTCCACATTTTTTCCTCTTCTTTTATTGTGTCTTGCTACAAACTCTTTCACTTGCGCTTATATAAGTTCTATAGGAGTTAGTTTGCAAAGATATGGCGGTGTGCGCAGCACAGTTACACTATGTTTTTCAGCTATATCTTCCACGGCATATTTCATAAAACGATCGTTGTGTAAATTTGCTATAGCTAATAATTTACCTGCGCCTATGGACGACACCGAAATTGAGCCGAACTGGACAAAATTTCCCATTTTATTACTCTATACCTTTCTGAAATAGACTATAATTAATATGTTCTTAATTTCTCTTGGATTTAGGCAATATTCTTTGTATTTAGAGATTATTTCTTTCTCTGTGCAAGGGTGAAATTGTATCGAAATTATTTTTTTTTCCAAAATACTACAAGCTTTCTTATAAATAATCCATTATAGGAACGCTTCAGATTTATTTCCTATGAAACGAAAGAATTTTTGTTCCAAATTTTATTGTTGTGTTTTCCCGCCACACGAGATGATGTTTTGGAATGCAGATATTTCTCTTAGTACATTTTTCCACATTTATCTTTTAAATCCTGCGTTTCTTCGTTTTGTGAAGGAGGTATTAGCTCGCCTTTGCGGATTTCGTTTGTCGGATGATGCTTTATTTTCATATTAAATTTTTATCCGATTTCGGTCTCAACGACATTCTTGAGGATGCTCTTTTACCAGTTACAAAGCAGGCATTATTCTCAAACATAGAAAAATTGTATCAATCCCCTTAGAGTACAAAGTAATTTTTTTTATTTTAAATTAAAATTTTTTGTTTGATTATATTTTGTACAATATTTTCTTGAATTAATATTTTGGGTGCCACTCTCAAAAAAAAAATTATTTTTGCATATCAATAAATTTTTTATACAGGGTCTCCCATAACTTATGAGCCGTAGAGTAACTGGAGATACTAGACATCAAACTAAGCCGATTATGTTATATAAGTTTTTTTTTTGAAAATTAAAATATTAATTTAATTATGTAGGTACTATGTTTTTTTATGCTTTGGGATGTTTAAAGGGAAATATCTCGAAAACCGTTAAAGATATTAAGATCAATCAAGTCCACCTTTTTGACTCAGAAAATGTCATTCTTTAAAAAACTATATTGAAAAACGCCTAATATTACAAGTAAGAAAAAAACTCATAGATTTATGAAACCCAGTGTATGCAACTAGCGCCCTCTAATTTGAAACTTAAAAATTTCTACAAATTCCTATTTCTTGCTCATAAAAACATAATATTGCCAACTTTCAATTCGATTCATTAAAACGTTTTAAAATTATGGCTTATTTTCGAGAATAAACTTTTACTTTCAACACCCTGTATCTCTAGAACGAGTAACAATCCGAAAAAACTTATATGGCTTAATAGGCTTAGTTTGATGTCTAGTATCTCCAGTTACTCTACGGCTCATAAGTTACCGGACACCCTGTATATAAAAAGAATTTTTGAGACCGTGACTTTGTGTGATTTATTGCTTATACTTAAATCAGGTATCTTTGAGAAAATAGACAGCTTTCTTCGAGTTAGAAATTTCATTGTTGTGTTTCCCGCCACAAGAGATGATGCCTTGGAATGCAAATATTTCTCTTAGTACATTTTTCCACATTTATCTTTTAAATCCTGCGTTTCTTCGTTTTGTGAAGGAGGTATTAGCTCGCCTTTGTGGATTTCGTTTGTCGGATGATGCTTTACTTTCATATTAAATTTTTATCCGATTTCGGTCTCAACGACATTCTTGAGGATGCTCTTTTACCAGTTACAAAGCAGGCATTATTCTGAAACAGAAAAATTGCATCAATCTCCTTAGAGTACAAAGTTATTTTTTTTTAATTTAAATTAAAATTTTTTGTTTGATTATATTTTGTACAATATTTTCTTGAATTAATATTTTGGATGCCACTCTCCAAACAAAATTTTTTTTGCATATCAATAAATTTTTTATACAGGGTGTCCCATAACTCATGAGCCGTAGAGTAACTGGAGATACTAGACATCAAACTAAGCCGATTATGTTATATAAGTTTTTTTTTTAAATTAAAATATTAATTTAATTATGTAGGTACTATGTTTTTTTATGCTTTGGGATGTTTAAAAGGAAATATATCGAAACCCGTTAAAGATATTAAGATCAATCAAGTACACCTTTTTGACTCAGAAAATGTCATTCTTTAAAAAACTATATTGAAAAACGCCTAATATTACAAGTAAGAAAAAAACTCATAGATTTATGAAACCCAGTGTATGCAACTAGCGCCCTCTAATTTGAAACTTAAAAATTTCTACAAATTCTTATTTCTTGCTCATAAAAACATAATATTGCCAACTTTCAATTCGATTCATTAAACCGTTTTAAAATTATGGCTTATTTTCGAGAATAAACTTTTACTTTCAACACCCTGTATCCCTAGAACGAGTAACAATCCGAAAAAACTTATATGACTTAATCGGCTTAGTTTGATGTCAAGTATCTCCAGTTACTCTACGGCTCATAAGTTACCGGACACCCTGTATATAAAAAGAATTTTTGAGACCGTGACTTTGTGTGATTTATTGCTTATACTTAAATCAGGTATCTTTGAGAAAATAGACAGCTTCTTCGAGTTAGAAATTTCATTGTTGTGTTTCCCGCCACAAGAGATGATGCCTTGGAATGCAAATATTTCTCTTAGTACATTTTTCCACATTTATCTTTTAAATCCTGTGTTTCTTCGTTTTGTGAAGGATATTAGCCCGCCTTTGCGGATTTTGTTTGTCGGATGATGCTTTATTTTCATATTAAATTTTTATCCGATTTCGGTCTCAACGACATTCTTGAGGAAGCTCTTTTACTGGTAAGAAAGCAGGCATTATTCTGAAACATAGAAAAATTGTATCAATCCTCTTAAAGTACAAAGTAGTTTTTATCATTAAATTAAAATTTTTTGTTTGGTTATATTTTGTACAATATTTTCTTGAATTATTTTTTTGGGTGTCACTCCCAAAAAACATTTTTTTTTGCATATCAATAACTTTTTTTATACAGGGTTGGGCAAATGTTTCGAAACGGCTTAATTACAAGCGAACTAAAAGTGATGTCGAATCGGGGTTTTGGGCAATCTATAGGACTAAAATTTTACTATTTGACTGTTATACCATATGTCAGTAATGTCACCAACTGTCAAGTGTTGACGTTATTTTTTTATTTTCTCAAATGGAACCCCCTATATATTAACAGATATTCTAAATCTTCAATAAATTTCAAATATTTTTCATATAGCAAACCATATGATTAAATTCAACTGTTTCGGAAATACGGGCAAATGAATGTAGTACATTTAAATAGCTATTATTTTATATTATTGTTTTTTTAAAAGTTATTACCTTGGCTTTGTTTAGCTTAATGCATGCCTATTAAGTGAAGGTGGTCATTCCCAACAATTTTTATAAAACAAAATTTTGCATTATCAATGTTAATAATAATAGTAGACCTAATTTAATTTAATTATTTTAATTAAGAACGGTGTGCCTGAGGAGAAAAACGCAAGAGATCATTTTTATGCAGAATTGACCATGCTAATCAGAAATAATATCCACATGGAAAAATATCAGTGCCGTACCATTTTTTTTTCTAAAAAATTTATAATCGCTTAGTTTTAAAAATTATTCTATTGGCGATAACGCTGAAACGAACAAAGATATCGAGCTGCGGTTTTAATATTTTTTCTAGCAAGTTTTATCCACTTTTTGATTATGGTATCATAATTATACCGTATAATTTATTTTTTCGGAGTAAAATCAAAAAATGTGTTATATTGCAAATTGCGCCCTCTAGCATTTTTTTGAGAACTATTATGGACAACTAAATACGATTGGTGAAAGTGCATTCCTGTCTTCTTCCGAACAGTCTTTCGTTTGCTAAAATCGCATAAGTCGTTTAAAAGTTAGAGCGATTTAACTTATTACATTTTCAACAGCCCCCCCCCCCCCCCCCCCTCTTATTAAAGTCGGTACGCCAATGAGCATAAAACCAAAATGATGCATAATTTTCCAAGCTTTTTATTGGTGTTATCAAATATATACCTTAATGTGGAATTTTAGGAGATATGTAAAATTTTAAAATTTACTTTTCAATTACGCCCTCTTGCGGCAAAATACGGAACTTAAAAATAATTTCCAGCATTTTCTCTTGGGCACTTTTGTCATAAAAAAAATGTATCCGGATGCTGTAGGATTACTAGTTTCTGAGATGTGGCCGGCGGTCATTCTTAGTTGACCACCCGGTACATAAGTTTATAATAATAATTAGGTTCTTCGATTTAAATTATAAAAAATGTAATTTACCAAAAAGCAATTAAAAACACTAATTTATTGAATATCCTATATTTTTCGGTCTAATTATATTTCGGGGTTCCAGAAGGACCTAAAAAAACGAATAAAATAAAAATGCCAATTATATACTTTCCGCTAGGGACATTAGTAAATTACTTTTTGGGATATCCTCTTTCCAAAACGACCGGCCTCACTAAGACAACACGTTAAAAAGTTAATTTCTAGTTTACCACACAACCTTTTGTTTCATTAAATAAAGTTTACGGGTTTTAGAAAGTATAAGAAACCACAGTGCTTCAAAGTGTAGAATATATACCAGCGGCGGCTTTACTATACCCACGTTTGAGTTTGGTGGATTTATATCAGGGCTGTAATAAATCACAATTTTTTTGAAAAAATTAATAAATTTCATTTTTTCGATTAAATCGTGATTTTTAAAAAATTTTTTATCAATTTATTCTAGTTTTTTCCTTAAATATGGCAATAATGAACTTTAAAATGACTTATTTTCATTATTTTGTCTCTATTCGCCCAAAAATATTTGTTGTCTAGATTTACAGTTAGAAAATCTCCTCGGTGACATACAAAATAACTTTTTTCCACTACTAACTTTAAAATCACCCATTATTGACCGATTATTACACTTGCTTCTTATGCGTTTGGCGTGTATTTTCATTCCATAACAAGATACGGAATGAATATTCTGTAATTGATCTAAACGACATAGGTTGCCATGAATTTCGAAACTGTCAATGTCAGCAGACAAATTTTAGTGCAAGTCAAAATATGAGTGAAATATCGGATGAATCAGATATGGAACTGGATAATACTCCACCTGAAATTACAAATATTGCGAATAGTATTTTTGGTCGTGGAGAAAATATAGTCTGCTACTCGGTTAGAATAAAAATTCGAAACTCGTGGTTCCTCACGCTCGCTACGCTCGCGTTCGGAATCTTCCACTCGGATCAAATTTTCATTCCAACCTCGTTACAGAATCTACTATTCTTTACCCCTTGTCAAAAGCCTCTATTATTTACCGTCGTTATTGACAACGGTCAATAATAGAGGCTTCTGGCAAAAACAATATAAAACAGGCAACTTGACCTTTTTTTATTTTAAAAATATATGAAAACGTCATGTTTAGACAACCAGGTATTCCAGCATTCTTTGTTTGGCACCAGACCTTAAATACTGAGTAGGTTTTTAAATACAAAATCTTAGATTTTTGGGATAGCAACTCATCATTAATTTATTGTGCTTCCACCCTCATTTCTGGAGGAGTGCACGTATCAGTAATAGTTTATTTACTTATTTTACCAAAAAGACTTGAATTTTTTTATCAATCGACAAATACTGACAACTAAGAATGCCATCGGACAAGATAAAAAAAAATCCCGCAAATTTCAAAGCAAAGGTAACTTGACTGAAAACACAAAATCAACCCTAAGAAGGTATGTTAACTTTAATTAATTATTTAATGTTGTAAATGTGTTAGTAGTGGAAAAAATAATATATTTACCACGGTTTAGACAACTATTATAGGCCTCACGTCTTAAATCCCTCGTCGCTGCGCTCCTCGGGATTTAAAGTCGACGCTCGGTCAATAATAAACTGCTAGACAATTGCTTTCGAGCAAGAAAAAATTCGCCTAAATTTAACAGTTAATATTTTCTGAACCAGATATGATATCTACTTACGGGTTTGAATGGTTGATAGATTCATTCCTTGAGAAACAATTGTTAATATTGGATTTTCTTTAACTGTCAGAAAATTTCATATACAGGGTGTTAAAGAAGACGATGATTTTTGATCCAATTTTAATGGCGTGTAATTTTCACAATATTATTTTGAAATTTTATCACTCTACGTCAATTGAATCACTGGTTCATAGCAAAGAAAGTAATTTGTCAACATTTTGATATCTGCTATATTTTAAGAAATACCGATTTTTTTGGAAAACCTTGCTTTTTTAAAATTTTGTAAACACACTGTAGAATATACCTGTAATGCGATATGAAAAACTAAAAAATAGGTAAAAATTGACCTAATCTAGGGGCGATTACTTTCCAATAGAAAACAATCGTGAAAAATTGTGAGATACTCATAAATCATAGACATATAGGATAAGTACGTCACTGTACATCATAACATTTAGGTACAACTATTGTTACTGAACATAATCAAGCTTTTCATAAGGTATAAGAATCACGCGCAAAGTTTGCACGATACAACGCACAGTAAGATCTAGCTACCAATAAGTTGAAATAAAGCAAGGTTTTCCAAAAAAATCTGTATTTCTTAAAATATAGCAGATATAAAAAATTTTACAAATAACTTTGTTTGCTATGAACCAGTGATTCAATTGACGTAGAGTGATAAAATTTAAAAATATTATGGTGAAAGTTACAGCCATTAAAATTGGAGCAAAAATCATCGTTTTCTTTAATACCCTGTATATAAAATTTTCTGACAGTTAAAGAAAATCCAACATTGACAATTGTTTCCCAAGGGATGAATCTATCAACCATTTAAAACCCTAGGTCGATATCATATCTAGTTCAGAAAATATTAACTGTTAAATTTAAGTGAAATTTTTCTTGCTCGAAAGCAATTGTCCAGCAGTTTAATATCTTTCTAAATCTTGGTCAATAATACACTATTATTGACATGAAAATTTTCGGCAGCGTAATTTATGAACTGATGGACTGATGACGATTAGTTCTAAGTTTTAAATAAACTATCTTCCTTTTCTTTGAATTTTCTGATGAATAATTTGCTTCGGCGACTTATTTTTAAAGCAATTTATAAATTTATTTAAATCGCGATTAAAATTTAAAATTCAGTTGATTTAAATCGTCGCAACCCCAGTTAATTTTGGCACACAACTTAAACAAGTCTACCCGTATCGAAGAGGCGATTTGGATAAATAAAAACGGCTTAAAACTGCTTACAGTTCTTTATTTGGAATATATATTTTCTCTAGGAATAATAGCTGTTATTAAATCCACGATACGATTATTTTTCAGGCCAGTGGCGTATTTAATAATAAATAAAATACTGTAAATATAATACTACTTAAAATCTGAACATGAGTTAAAAAATTTAAAATAATAGCTATTAATATAACGAGATTATTATGCGATTTATAATAGTCGAGGACATTACTAGGTGACGAGGCAACAGCCGAGTCACCCGCAATGTCCGAGACGGTGTTAAATCGCTAATAATCGAGTTGTATTCAAAGCTTTATCGTATCATTGACAACGGCGATGCGAAAATAAAAACAAGGTTTTATGTCATTTCATTTTGGCATTTCAAAAAGTCATCATTAAAATCATGCAAGATTTTAATATTCCTGACGATATATTAGCTACAGCCAACATTATAAGGTTGAACTTGCTTCCGGACAAATCTAAAATCCATTATGAAAAAGAATATCGGCAGTTTTGTGAGTGGCGAAACAAAGTACATGTTCAAGGTGCAGAAGAAACGGTACTGCTGGCGTATTTCGCAAAACTCTCTGAGGAATATTCTGCTTCATCCTTATGGCCGAAATATTCCATGTTACGAGCGCCTTTAGAACTGAAGGAAAGAGTGGAAATCGACAAATACCTTTCATCAAGAAGAAAAATGTTGGATATAGAGCAAAAAAATCAAAAGTATTTGCAAGAGAACAAGTCAACGAATTTGTGTGTTCTGCCTCAGACGAGAAGTTTTTAATGGTGAAAGTCTTCAGAGGGCATACCTAAGATCGTGGACGTTAAAGACAAAGGTGTATCCATCAAATTTGAAAACTGTCAAAATATTGTTTTACATGTTCATGAAAAATAGTTCTAATATTATTTGGTATCTAACGTATTATGCTTTCGTAACTAACGTATTAAATTATGGTAACTAATGTATTATGAGTAACTAAGGTGTTATGTAGGTTTTAGTACGTTTATGATGTTAATAATTATTAATAAAGATATCATATAAAAATTACTTAATCTTCAATGATACGATAAATAAGTTAATTTATGAATTTAGATAATAACTGGGGCGAAATTTGTAAATACGGCACTGTTTCAAGTCATACTTTTTAATAAAACTACTTATAAAAGCATAAATAACCTAAAAACAAAATGTTAAAACCCGCCATTTTACACCAAATGCTTTTGCTTGCATGTTGCTAGCTTCTATAAGAACTTTCGCACTATTTTAGCGTGATTTTTTTAATGGTGGCTTGAGTTTTTACCTGTAATCATATCGCTGCCTAAACTAATTTTGAAAACAATAGGATGGCTCTGACAGTCAATCAGCCCTTAGATCGCTAATATGCAACAAGGTAACCTCAAGACTAGTATGGAAATGTCCAGGGTAACTAGAGGTCCTGGCACAAGTAAACCAGAACACGAAGGTAGTACAGACAATGAAAAAGCCGATGAACTTGCGAGAAAAGGCTCTCAAAACACAATCATTGATCTAAAACCGGCACTCGGAGTACCAAAGTGCACAGTATGCCATAAAGCGATGGATCAAGCCGGAACACAAAACAACATACAGGTATTACATCACAGTAAATAAGTACTTCATTGGGAATCCAGATATTATATAATCAAAACAGCGGCTTTAAATGAATAGGCATCAGCTGAGAACCATTACAGTAATTCTGACAGTACACATGGCTGTCAAGAATCATCTGCACAGGGTGCAACTTTACAATAAAGACCTTAACTGCAGATTGTGCGGATAAATCAGGGAAACTGTACAGCACCTAGTTTGCCATTGCGAGCCACTAAATCGGAACAGGCAACAAATACTCGGGCAATCAAAACTGGAACCAGAGGAGATCCTTACCCTTTCCCCAGTTGACCTACATAAACTAGTGCAAAAAACTGGGATCACTCAGTGGGTGTGACAATCAAATAGGGTGAGCACAATGGGCTAAACCTGGTGTGTGAATCCGGCATATGGATGGGCCCTAGGCAGTGGCGGCTCCTCAGGTGAAGTAGGTGAAGGGGTTCTTCACCAAAAAAAAATAAAACCAGGAGGAAAGTTTTTCGACAATATTAAATATTAATGTGCCAATAGAGCTACCATTTTAGCCCATAAAAAAATATTATGTTCGAATTAATATTATTAATTTAATCCGAATGTAGCTATGCATAATAGGGCCATGGTTAACTCCGATGGACAATAATTATAAACACTTGTGCATTTTGGCGCGCCCCATCCGACCGTGTCCGTTAGCTCAAAGCAAGTGAAGATCCAACGCCCAACATGGCTTTAATTTTTGACTGTTACTCTGGTTACGTGATGTCAGTCACGCAAACAGCAATTAACAATTTGCATTAAGGTGAGGGATAATTTAAAAATAGAACAGTCGTATGCACCATTGTTTTAGCATCGGTTCGCCTAACCTTAAGGTATTAATTTGGAGGCTTCGCTAAACTTACGGTTATAGATATCGTTTTTACGTAATTTACTGTGTGATTAACAAGTTTCGTTTTTATTTCTCAGTTAATTCAGTAGTGGACGTACCTACTTAGTTGTGTGTTTTGAAAATGAACCCAATTAATGATAAAGTTTGTAATTTGTTGGATACTTCATTCAGTCGTTGGACATTATTGAGGATAAGAGAGACGTTTTGTTACACGGGTTTTTAGCAGTGGGTAGCCAGAAAATATGTTCGGGGGGGGGGGGCTCAGTGGGCGTAAGTAGTACATTTTTTTCTAGAGAAAGGGACAGTCGGGACTATATGTATTTTACGATATTGCACCTAGCGAAGAAGGCGGAAATTTTTCGAGACCACGCCCAAAGTTCGATTAACATTTACCTAACTACTATCAAATTTCGAAAATTAAATTATTACCTTTCCCCCTCTGCATGGTTGGAATAAATTTATTATTTTAAATGTTTTTTTTACTTTTTCTTTTATACTGCTTACTGATACTTGAGCTGGCTCTTTAAAAAAAAAACATTTTTTATTTTTGTGAAAAATATGAATATTGATGTCAAACCAAAATTTTAACATAAGACTTATGAATGACTCTAACCAACGTTTTTCGGGCTCGGTTTTTTATGATTAAAAATAAAGTAAATATCGCTCACCATGACAAAATCGATGATTTTTTTAGAAATCATGTATTTTAGGTGCGTAGATCTAAGAGCCGTTTTTGATTCAAATGCTTAGGTTTTGAAATACACCTTCCTAAGAGCTGTTTTATATCATAATAAAGCATTCTCGTTTCTTCCCGCACTATTTTTTTTAAATATAAATTATCACACTTCTTCCATAAAAAATGTTTCAATTAAAATATTTTACTTTAATTTGGGTTATATCTTTGTTGATTTAAAATATCTCTAAAAAAGGAAAAACGGAACAGACAAGTATATAATAGAAAAATACTATAAAATATTATTCTTTTTATTCGTTTTCCTATAAAATTGCATCATAAATCAATAACTAAAACGATATGCGTCCGAAACCTTAATCTTTACATAAGACAGAACTTTTAGAAGGAAAGGTTTAAAAACTTAACGTTTCCTACAAGACCTTTGTAATCTAAGCCAAGAATACGTTATTTAAAAATTTAAATCAAGAGTTCAAGCGTGAGACGAAAAATTAGGTTGCAATTAGACTTTTAGACCCGAGTTCCGAGGTTTGGGGGGGAGGCTGCAGCCCGGCGGTAGCCTCCCCTTAAATACTCCACTGGTTTTTATTTAATGAATATTTAAGTACCCGCACTATACCTAGCTCTTCACCATTTTTTAAGAGCGCGAGCCGCCACTCGCTCTAGGAATAAAATATATATTGCTTATAGGTAAATGGATAAAAAAAAAATCTTATTATTTAACTAAGCTACGCCTCGTCATGATCACCGTTACGCCCAGTTACGGTTTTCGGACGATCGAATAAGTTAATTATAACTTGCTTTGTCTGAGAGTTTAATAACATAAGTTGGAGTCGGATCCATATTGTATTTTCCCCCCTTTTCGGTTATAAAAGCCAATTAGGGCTACTGTTTCGATTTATTAGAAATACGAGCTTGTCGTCGGCATCTTCCCCATTTTCTCCCCCGTTAAAATAAGGAAACGCAACTGTACCCTGAAATAGCTATTAAATTTATATTACTTTGACCAAGTTTGCTTTTATATTATGGTCCATTACGTTTTTAACCGACTTACTCTATAAACGGAGGAAGTAACAATGTTTATTGCGACACGATGAGTGTCTGTCGAGTGTTTTTTAATGCCGAAGCATTAAATATACCCGAGTCAAGCGTTTTATATTGAAAAACTGTACATGAGTAAATTTTTGGCAAGAATTAGGTTCTGAGCAGAGCTATAGTCTATTTCAGAAAGGTGTAGAGTAATAAAAGCTCTTTAGGTATGCAAAGAGGCTACAAAGGATCCAACGAATATTTATGCCACTTTCATAATTTGGCGTTCATTTCATTGCAAATTATTTTATTTTCATCAAGCGTAGGTAGTACTACCCGGGTTTGGATCAATTTATGGGTTTTGACTATTGTTATCCATTCACAAACACTGAAAATGGTGTGACAAAAGCGTGCATTATGTACCTATTATTAGGTACACTTATTTTTTAATAAACATCATAAGAAAAAATACAAAATACAAAAAATTCATTTTACATGAATTAAATTATAAAAAATCATAATATTTTTCGTCATCTGAGAAACTGTCATCTCCTCTTGACGTTATAATTAACCGGTCGACGGTCCGATCGATCAGGTGGTCAAGATTCCACATTTTCTCCTCTTCCTTAATGACATGATGGACTGCTTTTCATCGGTTCTCCTGGTATCACTTTCTTAATGGCTTGATCAAACAGTAGCTTAACGTCTTTCATTTTGAATGTCGTGTTGTGTCTTGCTACAAATCCTTTCACTTGCGCCCATATAAATTCTATAGGATTTAGTTCGCAATGATATGGCGGTGTGCGCAGCACAGTTACTTTATGTTCTTCAGCTATATCTTCAACGGTATATTTATTTTAAAAATGGTTGTGTAAATTTGCTGTAGCTAATAGTTCCTTTGTTATCAAATTATCTTCTTTTTTTTTCTTTGGTTAGTTATCATAAATAAATATATCTGCGCCTATAGCCGATACCGAAATTGAGCCGAACTGGACGGAATTTTCCATTTTATTACTCTACACCTTTCTGAAATAGACTATAGGTACTAACTATGGTGAACTGAAATTAGAATGAAATGGAATACCACGTTTATACATAGCAAACTGGCTTTATTATAATTGATTATAAAAAAATGTTAGTTTTCTGTTTAATAATTATACATATTATTATATTTTTTATACGTTTTATTATAAAGTTCCGTGTGGAGATTTCCCAAGATTTTTCAAAATTGAAAATTTCAATAAAAAGGATGAAGTTTCTCTAGGACACTCAATGAGTCCCCTATTTAAATATAATGCATCAATTACATCACATCCTGTAAGTATTATTAAATTCCCATCTGGAATGATGCTGCAATGAGAACCATTATTGCGCCTTTCCGAATAACTTTCAGGCTTACACCGTGGAGAGTTACATACGGAAAGCCAATTTCAAACCCAACAAACACGGAAAAATATTTTTACTTTAACTGCCATAAAAAAAACGGCCATTGTTCTTTTCGCACGCGAAAGGAGATTTTTATTAAACTTTTATATCCCAATTTGACACGTAAAACAAGAGGAAACGCACAATGGAAAATTCTTTGAAATAGAATGGGAGAGAAAGAGAGAAAAGTATATAGAAGATTGTTTATTAAATTCTTTACTACTACAAAGCTGTTGCGTTACAGCTGTCGAGCGAAACAAACACCTTATGTGAAATATTGTTACTTTCATTTCTTTGTCTTTGCAGATCCGGAACTACATTTTTTTACTTAAAATGCGTGTAGACGAACTTTTTTTTAAATTTTAAAATTTTAATGTCTACGCTGAGATTCGAACAAAATAACCTATTCATTTTTCATGTATACAGGATGATTCCTAAGTTGATACTTCTGTTTTAGCTGGGTATAGAAGGCATTAAAATAAAGTACCACAAGGGGGTATCCTATCCCCATTGTTGTTTCTGATTTTCTGTAACGATCTGGCTGAGAATCTTTCCGTTAATTCAAATCAACATGAATGCCAATTTGCCGACGACACTTCGATCGTAATTGGAAATACTGACTTCTTGAAAATAATAGATGATGCAAACCTGTTATCTAGCCAACTTTTCGAATGGTGTGCCTCAAATGGTATATTGTTAAACCCTTCCAAATCGGTTGCAATTCAATAAGAAAAGCAGATCCACTGACAGCTTTCCACAGAGCATCTTAATAAAATCCGGTAAAACCACAATAAAAAATGAAGATAGCACCAAATTTCTGGGCGTTTATGTGAATAACCAGCTCTCTTGGGAATACCATATAGACCATTTAGCAAAGAGCATTGCAACCTCCTGTTTTGTGGTCCGAAATTTGTGTAGACAGGTAAATACAAGTATGGTTTTACTGTACATTAACGCCTATATACAAAGTAAGAAGTAAGCTTTCGTATGGAATAATAGAGTGGGGATCTAGCTTGGCACTTAATAGGCTACTATTGTTGCAGAAACTTATTGTACGAAGCCTGGAAGGAGCAGGCCATTTAGAACATGAAGCTCCTCTATTCAAAAAATATAGAATCATGACAGTTTATTCTTTGTATTTTTACAAACTTTTAATGTTCGTAAGAAACCATAGCCACTACTTTCCAACAAACTCTAGCTTTAATACGGGGATGCAAACAAGATATGCAAATGGCTTAGACGTAGTAGGTCATAACAGTAAACAGTATGAAAAAAGTTCACATGGGTGTTAAAGCATACAATAAATTGCCTAATCATATAAAAAACATGACAAGCATAAAAAAATTAAAAACAGTAAAAAACATGTTAACGGAAAACCCCCTCTATTGCCACGAACAATATTTCAACTTATTTTAGTATTATATGCAGTTTGTTTTCTGATGAATTGGTGAAAGAGCATGAAAGTCGTGTGATTGCAGTGTGTTTTTTTGGTTTGTTGTTTAATTGCAATTATATATATATATTGTATTTGTTATTTATTTTTAAAAAAATTGACGCATACTATGTTCTCTGTGAACCCATTGTAAAAAGGAATTAATAAATAAATAAATAAATAAATAAATAAATAAATAAACAACATTTTCAAATACCTTTTTTTAAAAAACTTAAACATAGGCGAGATATAGAAGTAAAAAATCTAAGTGCGGGCCTGGTCATCAAAACGTTGCCTGCTATACTTTATGTTATTTGTCTTATCTCTTATTAGTCATGTAATTTACGGGTCGGTGGTGGGTTATTTGGCATTCCGCTGCGGTGTGTTTTTCTGAAATAAGTTAATTTTAAATTGGTGACGCGTGAAAATGGTAAAATTTAAAAACAATGAACTAGTAGATATGGTGCTAATTTACGGTGAGTGTCATCAAAGTGCAGCTGCCGCTTCAAGATTATACGCAGAACGCTTTCCCTTGCGGATTCATCCTACACCCAGAAGTTTTCTTAATGTTATTCAACGGGCAAGTTAGGCAGAACCGTATTTGATCCATAGTGTAATAAATGAAAGTTAGTAGCCAGTTTTTAAAAATTAACACTTTTTGTAAATGGGTATAGAAGTCATTAAAATAGATATCATTTTTAAATTACAAATAATTTAAAAACAAACGAACTGTAAGATCTCACAATAATTAAAAAATCCCAATCCAATCCTGTGCAATGCTGATAGATTATTCTGTAGTTTATTTCTTTCACGCAGTGTACCGATCAGTTAGTTGTAAACCAGTCGCGTGGTGTTTCTATTATGGAAATATTTTGTTACTTTAAATTGTTGAAACGTGGAAATGGAACATTATAAAAGTCATATAAACTAGTTATTGACTTGTTTGTTTACGGGGCGCGTTGACAACATTAGGAATATTACCCACCGTCACGGAACAGTAGTTATGACGTGCAAAAGGTTGTGTCAGTTATCCATTCAGTAGATTGTAAGGGAAACAGAAAATATGTATGTGCAAGTAGAAAAAATATTCAAAAATCTAAACAACTACCTACAATAGAAAGTTGACATAATAAAATTATTTTATTCAAAAAAATGGTTACACTTTAATGTAAATTTTTTCAACCCTGACTTCTCGAAGTAATCGAAGCGAAAACAAGTTATTTTCCCTAGAGCCACCTTTTAGGATAAAAAAAAATGGCAACATAATCAATCCACGAACTGTTTCAATTGACAACCACTTGCCTTGATCGAGCAAACTTCTTTTATCGTTTTACTTGAGTTGTTTTTAACCTCTGGGTTTTCAGAGTTTTTTTTTTAGTTAGGTCTAAAGAAATATAGAGACGAGGGTAAAACCACATTTAAGACATTATTATGGGCGCCGGAAAACTTACATATCTAAATAACCATTGGTGATGTAACATACCAGTTCAAACTACTCAAGACAGGTATGGGAGTGTCAAGGAGAACTGGAGGCCCTGGCAAAAGTAAACGAAGCGATACTGCAGTGTGTACCGGGACGCGAAGGTATTACAGAAAATGAAAAAGTCTTGCGAGAAAAGGCTTCGAAAATACTGGTCCAGAACCGGCACTGGGAGTGCCAAGATGCACGGCACGAGATGCTATAAAGCGATGGATCAGGAATACACAAAATCAACAGACAGAGATTAGCCCATAGCAAAAGCTTCATTGGGGATCCAGACCCAAGACTTGAGAAACAGCTGCTTCAAATGAATAGGAATCAGCTGAGAACCATTAGGGGAATTCTGACAGGACGTATGGCTGTCAAGAAGCATCTGCACAGAATGCAGCTGTACAATGGAGACTTTGACTGCAGATTATGCGGACAAGACAGATAAACTGTACAGCACATAGTTTCCCATTGCCAGTCACTAGATCGGAAAAGGCAACCAATACTTGGGCAACCAACACTGGAACCAGAGGACATCCTAACCCTCTCCCCAGTTGACCTACACAAACTAGTGCAAGGAACTGGGATCACGAAGAGTTTTTATAACAATAAAGCACACATTTCAATATGACAACTTTATTTGACAGTCATCTTTTACCTTGACTGGTGCCCGCAAATACGGGGCCATAAAAAGAAGAAATAGTTAAAAAGAAATCGGCGATAACCCGTAAACGGGCTCATCAAAAATATCTAAAGTTATTCTTTTGAATGTGGGTTTTAGTGCTCTTTAATAAACCTAAATAGAATTTTTCTCTAAAATAATTAGGGAAGCCAATAATTGACCCCATTTAAAATTACATGGGATTTCGTATGTCCCTCTCGACGATGCAACACCCGGTATGTTAAAGCTTAATAAACATATTTAAGAGCCTGGTTGTTTAATTTTTCCTAAAAACATTTAAAAATTTTAAATCATAGGTTAATTCCAAGGCATTGCCTTATGGGTGTCAATAACTGGGTAGTTTACCTTATTATCAGATTGTATATTAGTAGAGGGAGCTGATTCCTTCACCATCAATTCCTGCGGCCCCTTCTGCGCATGCCCCAGCAGTGCGCAGACGTGTGTCATCTGTCATACGTCACCTGTCAGCTGTTTTTAAACAGGGCTGTTTTAGCTGTTTTTAAACAGGGCTGTTTTAGCTGTTTTTAAACAGCCCTGTTTAAAAACAGCTAACAGCCCTGTTTAAAAACAGCCCTGTTTAAAAACAGCTAAAACAGCCCTGTTTGAAAACAGCTGACAGGTGACGTATGACAGATGACGTATGACAGATGACACACGTCTGCGCACTGCTGGGGCATGCGCAGAAGGGGCCGCAGGAATTGATGGTGAAGGAATCAGCTCCCTCTACTTATATTGCTTAAAGGTTGGAGACAATGAGGTTTTTTGAACGGCAGTAGAGTTTTGGACTTGCATTGTCTTATCATCTCCAGTTGTCTGAAGACGACTAAAATACTTACCAGTTGAAACGTACTAATTCAAAATGAATAGAGATAATGCAAGTCCAAAACTCTACTGCCGTTCAAGATTGTATATTATTGAACTATTATATTTAAAAAAAGTTTTATTCTTTTCTGTATGATGATCATTTGTTACTTTAGACACATTAGAAGAATCCTCATTTATTAATGAAACCCAATGCATAAAATTGTCATTTTCTATTTTGTGATTGTTAATTATCGTAAAAAGCTAATACGTTACCATATTTCATTGATAAATAAATATCAAATTTACAAATTATAAATAATTAAGGACCCACTACAGATCCATGAGGACCTCCTTTAATAATTTTCAATGAGCCATTCATGATTTAGAGAGTCGAAGGCTTTTGCCAGATCTTGAAAAACAATACTTGTAACTAAATTTGATTGAATATTATATATACAGGGTGTTACAAATTCGACATACCAGCATTGGAATCTCGGAAACCATAGAGAAACGGTTAAATAGGGGCAATGTTGTGCAACTCGGTGCTGATTATAATGCCGCTTTAAAAGTTTTCAAATTCCGAATACTTCCGATTTTACTCGAAAAAAATAGAAATTTTGCAAAATCGTTTTTATTTTTTCCTGAGCTCATTTGACTAGATATTTAAAAATAATTGCCACTTTTTCTCCTATACAAAATAAAGTTACTAAACTAAAGATCCACCGTTTCGTCTCCGAGCGGCCATCACCAACTTTACGTTTTTAAATACGGACTTGGATTTTTTTAACCGATTTTTAAACCCTCCTACCCTCAAAATGTAATGGCGATATTACTTTCTCATAATGATGAATTGTCCTTGATTATTTTTTTAAATTCATATTTTTTACACTTTTTGTCAGTCCGGTCCTGGTAACCGATCACAATATGAATTAAAAACTATGTTTAATTTAAAGCCAAAATTAAAAGAAAAATCGATCGTTGTATTGAGCAAAACGGCAAGCTCTTTGAACATTTAGAAAATTAGGATTTATAATTAGTAAATTTAGAATTATTAGAAAACTCTGTTTTTAAAAAAATTAAGTTTTAATTAATATTGTGATTCGTTGCCAGGACCGGACTGACAAGGAGTGTAAAAAATATGAATTTAAAAAATAAGCAAGGACAATTTATCATTATGAGAAAGTAATATCGCCATTACATTTTGAGATTTGAAGGGTTTAAAAATCGGTTTAAAAAAATCCAAGTCCGTATTTAAAAAAGTAAAGTTGATGATGGCCGCTCGGAGACGAAACTGCGGATCTTTAGTTTAGTAACGGCATGCTGTGGAGGAGAAAAAGTGGCAATGACAAAGTGTCATTTATTTTTAAATAGCTAGTCAAATGAACTCAGGAAAAAATAAAAACGATTTTGCAAAATTTCGGGATTTTTCGAATAAAATCGAAAGTATTCGGAATTTGAAAACTTTTAAAGCGGCATTATAATCAGCACCGAATTGCACAACTTTGCCCCCATTTAACGGTTTCTCTAACTCTTATGGTTTCCGAGATTCCAATGCTGGTATGTCGAATTTGTAATACCCTGTATAGACGTCCAAAAGGGGCACCCCCTCCCCGTGGTAAATCAAAAAATTATCATATATTATAATAGCATCAATTTTTTTTCTACATGACGAAAAGTGATTGTTTATTAGGGTCAGGTAAGTAATACAAACACCCTTGGTAAGTCAGTAACTACAATAGGCCAATAAATATTTAAATAGAAATAATTTCTTATATGTAATACATAACAAAAACAAATGTTTTTCCTCAAAATACAATCCGGAAAATATTCGTTTAATGCTGTATGTCAGAAACAATGCGTGTTTTTTGTCTAAAGAAACAAGCCGAACAAAACGAGCATCATTAAAAAAGTTAATTCCACATGTCTCAAAGACAGTGACTTCCTGACCGCATTCCATCGTTTCCCTTCCACACGTTTTACCTCAAAATTCACCCCAAAAATAGGGCGAAAGGGTCGTTTAAGGACCGCCACGCAGTTCGAAATATTTCGAGGGTATAAAAGCCCAACTTCCTGTAGAAAATAGTCTTTGTTTATTTAATGCTATTCACGTTCACTTGAGCCGCGGTTAATAACGTTTCTTTTATGTTTCTTTTTCGTTGTTTGAGCAAGATGCTATTTAAAGGAAGGATTTTGTTTCCACCAAAAAAGGGCTGTATAAACAACATTGGGTACTAATGTTTGATAGGACTTAGGCCAATAATTGTAACAAAAAAGTTTTCTCTCGATTACTTGTTTGCTGCTTAAAGAATTGAAAGACAGAAAAGAACAGCCCTATCTTTGCCAATAATTATATAAATCTGTGCCAAATATGTTTGCCCATTTAACTCTATTAAATTTCATTTAAGGAAATAACGTCTTTTTGTGTTTATCTTTCGTTGTTTGAGCAAGATGTTATTTAGCAAGCAGTTGATAAAGGTGACATAGTGGCGGCCGTTATCTTTTTAGATTTTAAACGCGCATTTGAAACAATTGACAAAAAAAAAAGTTATTAGAAAAATTACGAAAGTATGGGATTGGTGGACAGGTAAATAAATGGTTGCATGATTATTTAATAAATAGGTGGCAGGTTGTAAAATGTAATGAGTATGTGTCAAATAAAAAAGTTATAAATGTTAGTGTACCTCAAGGTAGTATACTTGGTCCTTTGCTGTTCATAATCAATTCATTCAAATTCAATTCAAATTGAGTACAAATGGAAGAAATAGTTCATACTTAGAGTGAAGTGGATAATTAGAAGAAAAAAAATAAGAACTCAAAGTCTTACTGTACTGTTATATTAATGAAAACTCTCTACATGTTTCGAATGCAAAAGCATTCATCTTCAGGAGAACAATTAAAATTAAGAAGGAAAGGGTAGACATTTGTTTCCATTTTTACAGTATGACGTGTATTTTGGTGATGATTTTCTCATTCTTCTACTTATTAAACCTTTATTTTATCTAATATTATAATCTTAAGGCACCGTTGAGATGAGATCTACAGCTAAACCTAATACCACCAATATTCATCTGAAGACGACTGAAGATGCTAGCAGTTGAAACGTAGTGATTCTAAAAAAATAAAGACAATGCAAGTCCAAAACTCTACTGCCGTTCAAGAAACGTCATTGTCTACAACCTTTAAACAGACAATATTAAAAACTATTGTTTTGTATGCCTTAGGCCCAGAAAGAAATGAATATCGTATTCAATAGAATTGTGAGCAGATGATGGGCAAACAAGACATAACAGTCATATCTTTGTCGATTATGTGTGAAATCTATTATTGGAAATTCAGGGTGTCTAGCAAAAATCGAAAACAAAATTCTCGACTAATTCCCGGTTTTTCCCGGTCGGTGTTTGAAAATTTCCCGGCTGGGTTTTACTAAATTAACTACACTTTCGTTGTTAAATTTTAAAACATTTATTTGAAAGACACATGGCTTCAACACATGCTTTGGACATCATTTGCAAGGATTTTTTTGGAACTCTGCTAGTTTTATTAGGTTTAAGGAAACTTATAGCTTCAGTTATATGTTAACGGACATTTTTCCAAAAGTTTGGAAGCTGTATACATCAAGCAGTTTCTACAATCCTGGCGAAAGATCATCATTTCTTTATCTTTAACTCCGACGCATTTTTTGATAGCCGCTCTAGTTCCATATCCTAGATCAATCTCGGACTTTTTTAAGGTTGAAATATAAACCATTCTTTTCTTTTTTCGAGTGCAGTTTATAGAAATAAATAGGTACCTACTTCAAATTTTTAAGTTCAAATTATTTGCTCATTCAAAATTCCCGGCTTAAACTTAATTTTCCCGTCGAATCCCCGGTTTTTTGAGGCTTTCTAAAATTCCCGTTTTTTCCCCAGATTTTCCGGTTTTCCCGGCTCCTAGACACCCTGAAATAATATAATTCTGGGCGAGAGATCCAATTGATTGTGACTCGCGAAGCTACTCGCCCGGTTCGGACTCGGTTTTTTCAACAAATTTATTGCGGTCTTCGTTAAAAACTATAATTAAACTGTCGTACTAAGAGCATTCTGTCCAATATAATAAAATTCAGCAAAAAGCAAAGTACTGATCAAAATTTAGTTCCATTGAAACTTTTATTTATTAATTTTCATCACATCCATTCGCTAATGGAAAAGCATTTTCCACGAAGGAAAGTTTTTCTGTCCATGTGGATTTAGGACTCGTCGATAAATTAATTAAAACTTGGCTAGTCCGAGAGTTTAATAACATTCTCTCTCGGACCCATATTGTAGTGCCCTTTTGGCAATAAAAACAGATTAAGCCGTATGTTTCGATTATTCCGAACAAGTCCGTCACAGCAAATTTTTCACGTTTCCGTCCGTTCCAATTGACGTCAACTGAAAATGTATTTCGAAATATGACCTAACAAGATATAGCGTTTATACTGGGAAGCACAGACTTGTTCACAAATTACGTGACGCAATTTAGGAGGAGGGGGAGTCTGGATCACATAAATACATACACTTTATTGCCAATACAAGCAGCCGCTTGTAGGGAATAAATTAGGCAACCGACACGATATTTAACAGAACGTAAACAGAACCGATTCGCCGTTGTTTTTATTCTTATTCGTCGACATCTTTTGTTTCGTTTCTTCGTGTGTGGTTATAATTTCCAAATTTTGGGTGTTAATATTTATAAAACTACTTTAGATATTTTTTTTGTTAGTGTGTAAGTTGTTAGTCGTTTCCATCTTTTTTTACGTTGTATTCGTTTGGATGTTCCGTGTGTGATTGTGGATATTATTTTTAAGTTTTGGGTGCGAATTTAGGTACAAAACTTTACCAGACATTTTGTTATTGTTAGTGACTTGTGTCTCAAGATGGGTAGAAAAAAGTGCATGATCCTTTTTTGCACGAATCGCGGTTCAATACCGGAAATAAGGTATTTCAGGTATGTAAAATATTGGTTACTTAGTTTTATTTGACCATAAACTGTACACACCCGAACTAAACGGGTGAATTTAAATAAGAGCTTGTAAAAATATTTTAAAAGTCGGTCCTGTCAAATGTTTACATCAACAAGCAAATTTCCGAGCTGCGCAAACTCAACGGACCCTGATCATCTGCCTACAGTGGTGTTATCATTGAATTATGGTATTAGCAATATAGTGTATGTATATAATATGTGGTCTGGATAGGCTTTACGATGCTGATACGGAGGGGGAGTTAAGGTTTGCGTTACGGCATAATTTTGGAGCTGCCAGTAATATCATATATTTAAAACTAAAAAAAACTTTCGAAAAAGAATATAGGCTCAAAAATGTCTGGGCCTGTCGAGCTTGCCGGGTCTGTTGGGCTTGTCGGACATAAAGGGCCGGTCGGGCCTGACGGGCATGCCAAACTTTTATGGTTATCCGGTCTTTGGGGTCAACCTTAGTTTGCTTAAGTGCTTTTTTTAAAGAAATATTTGTAAAATAATTTCAAGACCTAATAATTTTTTTCGTGAGTGACGGGCTTACCGGGCAAACCGGGCTTGTCGGGCCTACCGGACTGTTTAGTTTTATTTGACAGGCCGGGCCGCGTTGCTAAATTCTAGCTCGGGACCGGTCGGGTTGTCAAATTCTGGCATTAAAAATTATAATAATATAATATATTTCTTTTGCGTAATATTATAAATTTTCCTTGGTATGAAGGGAGAAGATTAATTAATTTTAAAATAATTTTTTTAATTTTTGGTGGAAGTTAAAATAATAAATGTTTGTAATTCCATTGAACATTGTTTAATCGAGTAAGTTTTTACACTGAACAGTTTGTTTTTAAGCTCATTATTGCCACATAAAAACTACATTCGTTCCTTGTTACATCTTAGTGGAAGAGCCCGTTTAAATAAAAATTACACCAACGCGGTTCATTGCTCAGGCGTCGCGACAACACAAGAATGTTAATCAATGGCAATCACCGTCAAATTATTATGTTTTAAAAGTACGTTAAATTCTAAAAAATTTTCCACTTTGCTCAACGTTGAAATCTGCACTTATTTTTAAGATATTGTACAGGGTGATTAATTAAGGCTGGCCACCGGCCATAACTCGGACACTAGTTGGCATAGAAACTCAGCGAAAAAATCGTAATTAAAGTGGCCCTGAGAAAATCCTGGTTCCTCATTTTGCCACAAGAAAGCACAATTGAGAATTAAATATTAAAATTCTAAATTTCTCCGAACTTGTCCACATTGGAAAAAGCTCAAATATCAGGGACGGATCACGTGGGGAAGAATTAAAGGCGACAAGTCTCCATAACACCTACTTTATTATATAATATAAAACGACAGTTGAACGGTTACATAAAATTAGGTTTTACTTACAACATTATTAACTAGGGACGAGCTCTCTAGGGCAAAGGGCTGATACTTGGAACAGAACTCTGCGCTGCTACTGACCCAATATTACTTATCTGGACAGAGTCGTATCTGCCCAAAATGGTGTCGACCGAGTGGTTTCTAACCAAATGATCGGCTTGAATGGTCTTGACCAAACTGGTCGAGACCCGAATGGTCCCGACCCCGAATGGTCTCTTTTGCATAGTACCGGCCTGCTATTTATACCAATCAGTATTAATAAACTAACCCAGTTATTGATTGGTAACAAAATGCAAGCTCGGCAATATGCTTAGATAGCATTCTTGTAGTGTGCTTGTTTTAATACCAAATAATTGGGTCAGTAGGTATATTTAATATTAACTTTAAATAATAAAATTGAATTTTGGATAAAATAGAATATTCATATATGTCTATATATGACATATTCCCCGGGCCAAAAAAAGCTAGCCCCTAGCTTTAAATCTTTAAACTAAATAGACATATACACTTAACAATACAAAAAAAATATATACACTTTATAATACAAAAAATATGCCCTTAATCATAAAAAAAAAATATATACACACTTTATAATACAAAAAATACGCCCTTTATAATACAAAAAATATATACACTTAATACAATAAAAATATACCCTTTATAATACAAAAAATATATACACTTTATAATACGAACAGAAATATACACTTTATAATACAAAAAAATGTACACTTAGTACCAAAAAAAATATATCCTTTATAATACAAAAAAAAATACACTGCTGGCTTTCTTTTTAGGAAATAGTCTTATCGCTACGATAGAGTTCCAACACGCTACCAGATTCTTCGAGCGCACACCTAACACAGTTTTGTCTTTCACACTCCCGCACACGGTTTCTGGTAATTCGTCCTTCGATTTCTCATGCAGGTTGTTGAAGGAGAATGCGATGCTGAGTCTAACCACATAACAGTTCATTGTTTCCATGATACAGTTGGCTATTTCGTGCTAAGGGTTGGTTCCATGCTCAGGGGATTGTTGGCTTAATCATCCCTGTATTTTAATAACACCAGCACCAAGAAGATTGATATCGGTGGCTGGTTTGTGTAGCTATGGATCTCCCTCCTCTTACGAGTGCGGCCACCGAACTCTTGGATTGGACCCAACTTGTACTGGTTGACTGCAGGGTTAAGCATTAGTACCATCAACGTACCGTACCGTGTGAGGCTTGGTGGGAGCATGTTTGGCATAACATGCTGGCTGCCAATCTGTGGGTGTTTTCCTTGCTCTGGGCTGGAAGGTGGAAGCATGTGGACTCCATTGGTAACATGAAATAAAGAGAATGACCAGCAGTATATTCATAGTCAATGACAAGTAAATAATATAATAAATATTATTACACAAAAATTTTAATTTAAGACAGATTTTAACCTAACTAAGTTTCAGAAATAAAAGAAATTTTATACCAAACGATTTTTTCACCTCCTTTTCGATTATATAACAGATTTGATACATGAACCAGGTCCCCATAAAATTAGTGCTGATGATGACACTCCAATAGTGTCGAAACATGTCCCCAAAAACAAATTATTAAATATATAGTGGTGTGCGACAGACTTTCATTTAATTTAACAAGTGTTTAAAAAGTATCTAATGTTCTCCCAGATTAAAGAAATGTGTTTTACTTTGTTTTAACTTTCACCCTGTTATTACAATCTCCTAATATTTCTTTTACTTTGCTACACAATTATTAAAAACAATCTATTTTTTGTGACTTGTTAATTCTACTCTTTACTCTTCATAACCTCTTTTATATTTCTTTTTTCACTAACAATAGCAAATCCCTATTTTGCTTCGACGAATATTGAACTCAGTAATAAACTCATTTTCCATGTCTCTTATACATAATACCTCATATTTAGTATAATACCTCTGATACATTTTATAGGCGAACATTCAGCTTTTTTAACATCTAGCCATCTTCCATATTCCCCTACTTATTCAAAATATAATTCTTATGGTTAGGCAAGCATTCAACTTTTACGCATTCAAGCATTTGAAAGTCATCTTCCATGCTCCCCTACTCATTTATTTTAAAATATAATTCTTATGTTTAGGCAAGCATTCAACTTTTAAGCATTTAAGCATTTGTAAGTCATCTTCCATGCTCCCCTACACTGTAATTATTTGATTAGTAGAATTACTGCTACATAAGTCACGCTTGACTCGTAGGAACCAAATCAAAATTCCAAAACAACTACTCCCCTGGCTATATGCCTCGTCAGGTATTGGATAATATGGGATTTTGCTTGTCCTATCGCCCTGTATCTGTAATAATTTTATAGTTCAACAAGATAATAGACTAATCGAAATCCTTTATACGTATCGCATATATAAAACAACTAAGTTTAACCTGGGTGAAAGTTTTTTTTTAAATTATTCATCCTTATAGCTTATTATTATAAATCGATTTTGATTTTAACGTTTTAAATGTATATGAAATATTTATTCTTACATATTATAACTTTTTTATTTTTCAAATTTCTTTAGAGAACAGGAGATGCATTATCCGGTATTTGTAATCCGGTAATTTACTTATTATTATACATTTTTAAGATTAATCGGTCATGTTTTTTAAAAAATATTATGTTTATATTATTAGATACAATAACAAATTATTTATTTAATATTTGATATATTTCTATACCAAGTGACCACAAAAATTACAAATTTATATTAAGATAATTTATATTTTTATAATATGATGGTGACCATTTGGTTTTAATCATACCATAAAACAGACATACATACACACACACACACACACACACACCATCACACGTTTTTGAAAATACTTGATAATTATTTTGCTAGTAGTTGTAGCGGGTACTTTTTTGACTGCCCTTAGTACCATTGCACCCTCAGTGCTAGCGAAATTCCTTAGATGAATTGTTTGTTGTAATTGCTATATTTTTGAATTTGAAAACATAAATTATTTGATTAATATTCTCAATTTGTAAAAAATAGTATAGTACTTACACTATATTAGTGTAGTGTTTCAAAAAATTAAATTACTAAGAATTGACTCTTTAATATAGATATCAATTTAAGATAAAATCATATGACTTTGTAAGTAATAGATATTAGGATGAGATAGAATGTATTTTATGATAATAAAGATTTTTGAAATTAAGAAAAAAAACGTCCGGTAATTTTTAGCTTGTAAATAAAATATACTCAATGTCAAGTTAAATTGCTTTCGTAGTGCAACCTAAAAAAATAAACGTAAATAAATAATTGTTTAATTATTTGCTGACTAAGCCAGCAACATTAACATTAAACTTGGTTTTGTTATATCGGCAATTTGTCGAGGACGCGATATATTAAATTTCATCGTCGCCAAATAATTCCAAAAATTTCTTTTTTTGAATAGATTTCGCGATTTTCAAAAGGCCTTTTTTCCTCTGCATTTGGGGTTACTGGCAGACCTGTCTCCCTGTGAATTTTAATTTGTACGGTTTCCCCCGTGATTATTAATTTTAATTTTTCGCACCTTTTTTGTTCTCTTTTACGCCATAAAAATTTAAACAGTAATGCTAATATACGTAATTCCAAAATATTTGTGTCCTTTTTGAATGGTTATTTTTGGGAAATAGTCAGTATAGTTATTCCCGCCAGCGTGAACGGGCACAAGAATAAAAAACTAACTTGTACTGTTGACAACAACTCTAAAGCCCCGCCAGCGTGAACGGGCACAGGGTAGAATTATTATCATCCGTACTGGTTACAGTAATCCTAGCTCGCCAGCGCTAACTGGCACAAGACGGGATTATTTGTATTTTTGGTCTGGATAACCCTAATCTCGCCAGCGTTAACGGGCACAAGACGGGGTTATATCAGAACTCTCAGGGGCTAGAAAATATTGTTAAAGAAAATATATACAAATTAACGAAAATATATCTATTACAATAATACTAGCCTCGCCAGCGTTAACGGGCACAAGGCGGAATTATTAGTAATTTTCGGTTTATATAACGCTAGCCCGCCAGCGCGAACTGGCACAGGACAGAATTATAGTCAACCTCTCGGACACAAAAAGATACTATTATTATAAAAAATAAAATAATGTTATTATAAAAAAATAAAAAATATGGACACAATAAATGGAAAAGCTCAAAAAAAATATGAAATAATATTAAAACACTTGGTAAGTTAGGAAGAACTTACCAACGAGAACAAACACGGCGCCTCCACCAAATGTCACGTGGGGAAGAATTAAAGGCGACAAGTCTCCATAACACCTACTTTATTATATAATATAAAACGACAGTTGAACGGTTACATAAAATTAGGTTTTACTTACAACATTATTAACTAGGGACGAGCTCTCTAGGGCAAAGGGCTGATACTTGGAACAGAACTCTGCGCTGCTACTGACCCAATATTACTTATCTGGACAGAGTCGTATCTGCCCAAAATGGTGTCGACCGAGTGGTTTCTAACCAAATGATCGGCTTGAATGGTCTTGACCAAACTGGTCGAGACCCGAATGGTCCCGACCCCGAATGGTCTCTTTTGCATAGTACCGGCCTGCTATTTATACCAATCAGTATTAATAAACTAACCCAGTTATTGATTGGTAACAAAATGCAAGCTCGGCAATATGCTTAGATAGCATTCTTGTAGTGTGCTTGTTTTAATACCAAATAATTGGGTCAGTAGGTATATTTAATATTAACTTTAAATAATAAAATTGAATTTTGGATAAAATAGAATATTCATATATGTCTATATATGACAATATCAATTTTGTCTTTAGAATTTTATAAATAAATATATTTTTTTTGGAGATTATACAGTTTTTGGCTTGTGTAAATTGTGTCTTTCTTAAATATTCTTTTATTTTTTCAAAAAAAACATAAAATTAAAAGTTGTCGTTTTTTTCCGAAGTTTTCAGCAATGCGAAAACTCGCAGTGATAAGCGAGACTTGTATGCCACAGAGGTCGTATATCGTAGCGAGAATCGCTCTAATCCTCTAATTACGACCGCTAGCATACCAGCAACGAAAATTTCGCCAGCCACAGGGGAGTCTTATACGACCGGAAAGTAGATTACAAGAAAAAATGTAAAAACTCAATATCTTCATTCGCTTTAGAGTTATGACCATAAGAATAATTTTTACGCCTTTCATTAATTAAGTTGCAGAGATGAGGAAGATGAAGAAAGTATTCAACATTTTCTGTGTGAATGCCCTGGCCTCGCAAGAAGAAAGTTCACTGCTCTGGGTGAACCATTTTTCAATCCCTGGAGGAACTAATCAACTTACAAGTTGGACGACTGAGCAGGTTTCTGAATAGTAGTGGCTGGTTTAAATAAGTTGTTAAAATTCTTCTGCGGTGTACGCCGCACTAACCATCAGAGATCTGATGAAGGTGGGTTCTACGGAACACGTGTGGTATCACAACGGACCTAATTAGGACTACGTGAGACTGTTTGGTCAGAACCAAAGGTCTGCTGCCAATCTTATCTAACCTAACCTAACCAACCCCTTTAATTAAACAAGTGATTGTTTTTATAGTTCCGTGGTCAAGCATTCTACGACAAAAAAAATATATTTCCATTTTTTCCAATAGCCCAAAAACTTTGTTAATAACATAAGTATACTTCTATTTTAAACAATTCTTATATGGTGTTTTACAAAAGTAGTTTGTGCAACAAGAGTGGATATGATGTGCATATCGCACGAGGAAGTAAATTGAGCACGACGCCGTAGGCGAAGTGCTCAAAATTTCCAAGCGCAATATGGACAATCCACTCGAGTTATACAGTATATTTTTTTTACGACTTAACTTCCGAACTTCATGCTAATAATTTTTAAAAATTATTTAAATTAGGCATCATAACTTGTCTTTTAAGTTGGCCCTGAACTTGTGAGAACGGTAATAAGAAACATTTGAACAAAAATTCATTTTGATGGCAAACCCATTAACCAAATTACACTGTAACATATTTATCGATTTGGGTAAGTTCTTATATTTATACAAACTCACTTTTGATTATATATATTATATATCTTTCTCCCATTCGGCTTTTTGCAGAATAACAGACAAAAAGCGATATATGTATTAATAAACACGAACAATTTATTTTCTCAACCGTAGGTATTTTGATTTTACTGAATTGCACAGAAGAAAAAAAAGGTTTGTCGAGTTTATTTCTGCTTGCGTATAAATTATAACTCCGAAAGTACAACAAAATAGCTGTAGAATTTGTTTTAAACAGTGAAAAATGGATTTTGTGCATTAATATAAATTTTTAACGTTCGCTATGGTCAAATATTCAATAATAATAATAATCAAAATAATCACCAATTTACAAACTGTCAACACTGTTAACGTGGAAAGAAAAGTGGCAATAGTGTAAATAAAAATAACATAACCTTACAAATTTTAATTAAAATATGTATTTTTTTTCTAGAAATCTTATAATTTCGTCTGTTTTATCGGGTTATTTTTATGTTTCACCATTTAAGAAAGAATTACCAGTTAATTTTCTATGTTTGTTGCGTATAATAAAACTTTTAAGATCAATTGGGGTTCGATCCCCGTTCAAAATATATCGGAAAATATCCCCGTGCACAAATATTTATAATAATATATATTATTTATATGGAAAAAAATAACCAAGGTTATTAAGAAAACGTTCATTTGGTAGGTATATAGTACATTTTATGCAAAGCTTGTAGTAATTGTCTAGAAATAAGTAGAAATAAAGATATTTTTGAAATAAGAAAGTGGGTCTGTGTGCAAATCTTTAGTTCGGTCAGAAAATAACAATAATTTGGTAGAAATATATTTTGGTATTAATTTTGTTATTATACCTTCCATTTTTGTACCATTTCGTGTACTCTTTAGGAAAATATTTTGTATACATAGACTTTGGGATAAATGTTTTGATTTAAATTTAAAAAGAACAAATTTCATCTGGCAGATTTGCATATCTTTAAAGCATATTGTTAACCTAACTTCTCTCAACTGTTAGAAAACGAATTTACGACATGTAAATTTGGCTTCTCTGTAATTGACTGTGATTGGTCAGTTTCATAACCTAACTAGGATGGATATGAAATTTTCCCGCACAGTTAACTGGAATAGCCTACTTTACCCGCCGCTTAAGTGTAAAGGAAATAGCAAATTTCAATGTGGGAGTAGAAAAAATAAATTTAGATAGCTATGAAACAAAATTGGCAGTTTTCCTTGATTATATTATTAATTCTAAAGTAGTTTTCGGGCCATGAAATAATGACCTTAACAAAATTAATTTGTTATTTGATCGATTGTATCTCAAAAATGAGTAAAGATAGCCAATTAGATCAAAGTATAAAAATCTTTTAGAATTAATAGTCGTTTGAATCATATTACTTTTAAGGTTCCTATCATCGTTTGACATTTTTATGGAATCGCGACGCCTGGGCTATCACGGATGACGGTCTAATGTTTGCCAGTTTTATGTAAAATAACCTATAATGCGATAACGAAGTTAAATCTAAAAATCCATTACATAACCATACCTAATATGTATGTACGTCGTTGGTATGTACATGTACAAATCTGAACAAATGTGGTAAAGAAGAAGATTTTCCTTTTCATTTCGCCAGATCCATCTCTAGACGCGTTCGTCATATAGTACATATACTCATCAGTAGAGCTAGGATCCGACGAAAAGGAAAGGGATCTCGAAGCTACTTAAGGCAACACTTGGTGGGATACACCCGTAAGATGTGGCACGGAGCGCCATCTGTGTCGTTGTTAGATACTATTGAGCATACCCGCACCTCTTACAAACTTATAGAAATAAGTAAATGTTAAGAGGAAATCGCCTGTAAAGACATTCGTCACAATTACAGGAGTACCGCTAGGCAGCGCTAACAGCTCAACTCAAATGTGGTAAAGGTGAGGTGAATTTTGCAGGCCGTTATAAACATTATTACTAATAATTTAAAAGAAGTATACCTTAAATCACAGATAATTCTGTACTTATATCAACCCCTAACTTAACCTAACTTTTACATAATTTGTAGGTAACGGTGTAACCAGTTTTTTTTCTTAAAGTGCCGTTATTGTATATCCACCGAAAGTTAAAGGTTTTTTCGTGTCCACATTTTCCAACAACGTTGTAACTTTGTGCCTCCATTGCAAATTATGTATATAATATCGCGAAATGCTGTCAAGCATGATTTATAGGCGTCGAGAGACTGAAATCGTTATTTATGACTTTACAAGTCTATTAGTCTAACCTGGAGGTCTAAGGTAATATTCAAATTTTACTTACAATTTTTTTAGTGTGTGAATATACCGGGTGACTATTTATTTCGTAGTTTTAATAATACAAATTTTAAAATTTTAGGAGATTCTAAGTGTATATTTTGTTAGTTTTTAGTAAAGTCATAATTTTAAAATCACTTCCGGTTTGACCGGAAGTGGTATCAACTCTTTTATTTTAAATAGAAACCTATTATTTTTTTTCGATATATGAATTAAACGGCAAATTTCCTTTAAAATGACATATCACACATTATCATTTGTTTTTAAATGGCTTCCAGTAAAAATTTTCAAGGAAATACTTAGATGGCCATGGACTCGCTAATATAACATGACTTTTTGAGAGTGGGCCATGGAAGTTTTAGAGTGGTCTATTTTAACCAGTTTTATGTTCAACAATAACATTCTTTGCGAAAGATGCTTCTGTCAAAAATATTTTTGATCTGTCACATTTTTTTAAACAATGAGAAAGAATTACTCAATATTTTTAAAAGGCAACAAGCCATTCATTCAGAGCCAAAAAATAGCTTATTAAATTATCTTTTTAAAAATGTTTCATAAGCATGGTATTATACTTAAAGGAGTGGCTAAAATTGAAAAAAAATCGAGAAATGTCATATTTCAAAAAAAAAATTGAGTTCTTCAATTTTTGTTACGAACACTTCTGTCATTTCACAGAATATTTCATAACCTACTTGTTTAACATAAAACAGGTTAAGATAAGCCACTTTAAAACTTCCATGGCCCACTCTCAAAAAGTCATGTTATATTAGCGAGTCGATGGCCATCTAAGGATTTCCTTAAAATTTTTTCCTGGAAGCCATTTTAAAAACAAATGATCTGTGTGATATGTCATTTTAAAGGAAATTTGCCGTAGAATTGAAATATCGAATAAAAATAATAGGTTTCTATTTAAAATAAAAGAGTTGATACCACTTCCGGTCAAACCGGAAGTGATTTTAAAAGTATAACTTTACTAAAAACTAACAAAATATACACTTAGAATCTCCTGAAATTTTAAATATTGTATTAATAAAACTACGGAAAAAATAGGAGGGGTAACAACATTCGTTGTCACCCGGTATGTAGGTACAAGGGGGCGCAGTTAAATAAAAAAAGAAAAACTCGAAAACACTTGCAGGAAAAATTGATTTGATCGACGCTCATTCTCTCTACAAAGCCCCATTGTGAAAAAAAGTTTTTTGCTTGTTGCTAACATAAAAATTAATATAATATAAATTTCCGGACAAAAAAAAAGTACCCTGGATTTTTTGCTAAGTTTGATCCTTTATAGCCTTTTTGTTTTTAATTTTTACAATTCTTTTGCCATTTTGGGTGAATCAATGTGTGTTTTTTCATCCTAAGTTGTAAACGCCGTGTGGAGATATTGGGGTTGTTATTTTTCATACTAACAATTTCCTGATAAAGTTACGTGTATCCTTAACATTTTCTTTTTTGACTTGACCTAATTACATTATCTCTGTTTTTAGAAAAATAAATATAACAAAGAAATATTTACCCCCACTTAAAATATTTCTTTGGACGCCCATGACCATTGTTATTTAGAATTTTACTTTTTTTATATGACTGTCAGTGCCGGCTCGTCGGGTGAAGAAGGTGAAGGTTCTCTTCACCAAAAAAAAATTTAACTAGGAGATAAGTTTTTCGACAATATTAAATATTAATGTACCAATACAGCTACCATTTTAGCCCTTAAAAAATAATTATGTTCGAAGTAATAATATTAATTTTATCCGAATGTAGCTATGCATAATAGGGCCACGGTTAACTCCGATGGACAATAATTATAAACACTCGTGCATTTTGACGTGCCCCAGCCGGCCGTGTCCGTTAGCTCAAAGCAAGTGAAGACCCACATCGCTTTGATATTTACCGTTGCTATGGTTACGTGACGTCAGTCACGTAAACAGTATGTAACAATTTGCATTATGATGAAGGGCAATTTAAAAATAGGTGAGTCGTATACACCATTGTTTTAGCATTGGTTCGCCTAACCTAAAGGTATATACAGGGTCCTGCGCCTCATCTCCGGTCTTCTGTAGCTCACTTATTAATTAAGTTAGGATTATGACGTTTTGCAGGCTTTACCTGTATCCTAGGGCGCATTTCAGGAAAATATTTTTGTTTATACAGGGTGTTTCAAAAAAGTGTGATGTCATAAGGATATGTTTTTTTAGATTACATGCCATATATTTTCCCACTTATTTGGATGCATCTTGTAGTTGCTTACATACCCCTAAAATGTTAATGAAATCGGTTCAGTATTATAGGCGAAAAAAAATAAAAACTAAAAAAAATCAGTTTTGCACCACTGGTTTTAAAAATTAATAAAAATTAAAAACAATGTCTCGTTAATAAAATTATACAAAGGTACTTAATAAATAAGGTCTCACAGTTTCGTTAACCAAGTTTGATTAATACGAATTGTACAGGGTGTCCAAAGTTTAGTGTCAAACTTTGCAAACTTTAAAGCAATTTATTTTTCTTATTTCAAATTATTATTCTAATTCAAACATTTATTCTAATTACAACCCTATCGCAATTTCTAATGCATTTAGACTTATTTGCAGAAAACTCATTTTATCAACTATTCCACCAGTCTTTATTATATAATAAATATCAAAGGTGGCTTTTAAAAACAATTTATTGATATTAAAGTTTACTAAAAGGACAAATAAAAATTCTATTAGCATGCTCCTAATATGAAAATCATATCTAAGAGCTCTTCTTGGTAGTATTCCATTACAAAAAATAATATAGCTTAAATAATTAATACTAATCTAATAATATTTGAAATTATAAAATAACTAAAGTCAAAATGGGCTTTTGTCACTGTAATAAACTTAAATACCAATAAATTGTTTTTCAAAACCACCTTTGATATTTATTATATAATAATGACGGGTGGAAAGGTTGATAAAACGAGTTTTCGGTAAATAAGTCTTAATGCGTTAGAAATTGCGATAGGGTTGTAATTAAAACAAATGTTTGAATTATAATTCTGCATCGAATGACATAATAATATACAGGGGTTCCAATTTGAAATAACAAAAAATAAATTGCTTTAAAGTTTGCAAAGTTTGACACTAAATTTTGCCTGTACAATTCGTATTAATCAAACTGGGTTAACGAGACTTTAGGACCTTATTTATTTAGTTCCTTTGTATAATTTTAATAACAAGGCATTCTTTTATTTTTTATTAATTTTTTAAACCAGTGGTGCAAAACTGATTTTTTTTAGTTTTTATTTTTTTTTTCGCCTATAATACTGAACCGATTTCATTAAAATTTTAGGGTTATGTAGGCAACTACAAGATGCATCCAGATAAGTAAGAAAATATATGGCATGTAACCTAAAAAAACATATCCTTATGACGTCACACTTTTTTGGAACACCCTGTATAAACAAAAATATTTTCCTGAAATGCGCCCTAGGATACAGGTAAAGTCTGCAAAATATCAAAATCCTAACTTAATTAATAAGTGAGCTACAGAAGACGGAAGGTGAGGCGCAGGACCCTGTATTTTGAGGCCTCGCAAAACTTTCAGTTATAGATATCGTTTTTACGTGATTAAAAATGTTTGTTTTCATTTTTCAGTTATTTAAGTAGTGTACGTCCCTACTTAGTTGTGTATTTTAAAAAAGAACCCAATTAATAACATAATTTGTTGGAAACTCCATTTAGTCGTTGGACAGAATATGAGGATAAGAGAGACGTTTTGTTACATACATGGGTTTTTAGTCAATGTGTGTTTAAGTACCCGCACTATACTTAGCTCTTCACCATTTTTTAAGACCGCGAGCCGCCACTGATGATTGTTATAACAACTGTTATTTATTTGGAATTTCCTAGCTTATTGGCTCAACTTCATTTATACTTAGTACTTTTTACGTGATGCACTGCCCATCTTGTATAAAAAGTACCATAATACAACGAATACCAGCGATTTATCACCCAAACTCGACTAGCACTTAACCAGATTTTAATTTAAGGTTCACTTTGCGCACTTAATAACATTTAACTAAAGCTTTTTCCTTAACAAATTGTAATAGATAACGGAGAAAATTAACATCATCAATCAATTTTTAGACAAACGACCTTGTTAAAGTTTAAATCATGATAAAACACATTTTAGGACGGGACATGACAATAAATCTGATAAAACTTTATAGCGAAAGTTAAGATAAATTATTATAAATAACCGTCTAAAAGCTCTGTCTTATTTCTTTTTTGTGTCTTTGTACCTTCGGGGGCAATCAATCAATTTAGAACGCAACCTCTTTATCGAAAAAGGAAAGGAACAATATGTACTATTGTGCCGATAAAAAACTGGGACAAGAGATTTACAAAAACAATGTAAGAAATACATAATATCCCCTAGACTATAAAAGGTGTCTAGAGCTAAAAAGGAAAAACATTCAAAATTTAAAAAGTAACCTAGGTTACATAATGGAATGTTTTGTATTTTTCGATACGGGGTGGTTAAATTTGAGAGACATCATATAATATGGATAAAGTAAATTTATTAGATTTTTTTAAAGTCAAATATTTTATAAATTATTATATTTACCATTACCACAAAATAATAAATAAAGCTAATACAGGTAATAAAATACATTTAATAAAAAGAAAAAAATTGCGAACACAAAGTTTGTCAAAACAACACAAAATTAATATTTGGTCATAGAACCATTTCTGTTTATTACTTTTTGGAGCCTTTGTGGCATACTTAAAACTAAGTTTCTACATAATTCGACAGTTATTTCATCCCAAGCTTGATTTATCCTATGACGTAATTCATCCCTGTTTCTAGGTTGAAAATCATGTTTATACATAGATTTGACCATGGCACCCCAAATGTTTTCTATCGGGTTCAAATCGGGACTCTTCGAAGCCCAGGGAAGAACTGCTATATTATTTTCTTGGAGAAAATTTTGTACAATGCGCGCTGTGTGTATTGGAGCATTATCATGCTGAAATGTGTAATTTTGACCGTATACAGCGTTTACCGATGGTATCATCACTTCGTTTAGTATATTAACGTATACTGCTGCAGTTAGTCTTCCTTCGACGATTTGGCAAAGTCCTGGTCCTATAGCGCTAATCCAGCCCCAAACATTTATGGAGAAACGCCCACTTTGGTTGGTTTTGTGGGTGTATCTCTCATCATACCGCATGCCAGAAGGCCTAAACACCCGAATTCTCCCATTATTGCATGACTGAAAAGTTTTCTCGTCAGAAAATATAACTGTTTCCCATAAATTTATTTGATTAATATATTCATGTGCAAATTCTAACCTGCCCTGTTTATTTATTTCCGTTAAAAAATTTTTATTGGCAGCACAACGGCTTCGTATATCGGAATTTCGAACCCTGTCTCTAGCGGTATTTGCAGAACCTGGAAAATTCGTCTCTTCTTTTGCCTTGATTGCAGTTTCGAAGGGATGATCCCTTAGATAATTAACCAGTCTTCTATCATGATCATCAGTAGAAATTTTAGGGGGGCCAGAACCTGCATTCCTAATAATAGTCCCATGTCTTGCTATTTTTTGTTTTGCCAATAGCACGGTATTCTTGCTTACTCCCAGTTCATCTGCAATATCCCTAATAGCAACACTATCTCGCAACCGACTATAAATAATTGCCTTTTGCTGGGGGGTTAATTGTGGCATATTTACAAATAATATATGATTGTATGTTTGACGAGTCAATCATAAAGTGACAATCTTTACTGACATGGAAACTTTCATGACATTTTATTGGTACCAGGCTTGATGTAAAATTATTCTTAATAGTCTAGGAGAAAATAGAAAAATTTCCTGTCCCAGTTTTTTATCGGCGCGATGGTACGTGGAAACAAAAAAAAAATCTAGTTAGACAGGATAGAAACAACTATTCAATGTGCGTTGCCTAGCAATGTTCAAGAGTAACGACCATTTCTACTTGTGTGTTAAATTGGTTTCAATAGAGCTATGACAGTTGAAGCTACGACCTGGTTGAAAAACAATTGTACCTATACTACTCACTATGTTTCTTTACTCGTGTGTCATTGTTAAACGATTAAGCAACAACGTGATTCACAACTCTCTATCTTTATTTATTATATTATTATTATAATATTATTAAAGGTGAATAAAAACATAACCCAGCGTGGTTAGGAGGCAAGCAAACCGACTGCGCTTTAAACCAATAATATTTTAGGAATTTCGAATTAGGTTCTGTAGTTGGTTATGGTTTTCTAATTTCTTTCATAATTCTTTATTCTTATGATTTTGTGATACGTGAAGATGACACGTGTTATGTTATGTAACTGTGCTGCGCACACCGTCATATCGTTGCGAACTAAATCCTATAAAACTTATATGGGCGCAAGTGAAAGGATTTGTAGCAAGACACAACACGACATTCAAAATTAAAGACGTCAAGTCAACTGTTTGATCAAGCCATTAAGGAAGTGACACCAGAGAACTGGCGAAAAACATTTCATTAAAGAAGAGGAGAAAATGTGGGAACTTGACCACCTGATCGATCGGACCGTCGACCCGTTAATTATAACGTCAAGAGGAGATGACAGTTCCTCAGATGATGAAGAATATTTTTGTATCTTGTATTTTTTTATAATGTTTAATAAAAAATAAGTGTACCTAATACTATGTATATATCTCAAGATGGAAAGTTCTTGTGTATAAACACCTAATTTGAAATTCAGAAAAAAGTATTTCCTCGAGCCGGATTCGAACCGACAACCTCCGTATATCCAGTACAGAGCGCTAACCAATTGCGCCATCAAGGAAGTAGGTTCACAACGGCAAATCGGGAAACACTTTCGTCCGAAAATTTCAAATGTTTACTGAGATACGCACAGTGATAGATATTGTAAATCATTTTTACCCTTTTTAAACAACAACATTACCGTTTCGGCAACCAGATGCATGCTTTTCAGGCGGCTGATTAATACCTATCGGTTCTTTTTGGTAAGAAAATCCATACTTTTTTCTAAATTTCAAATTAGGTGTTTATACACAAGAGCTTTCCATCTTAAGATATATACATATTTAATTTTCTTATGAAAAAGAACCGATAGGTATTAATCAGCAGCCTGAAAAGCATGCATCTGGTTGCCGAAACGGTAATGTTGTTGTTTAAACAGGATAAAAATGATTTACAATATCTATCACTGTGCGTATCTCAGTAAACATTTGAAATTTTCGGACGAAAGTGTTTCCCGATTTGCCGTTGTGAACCTACTTCCTTGATGGCGCAATTGGTTAGCGCTCTGTACTAGAGATACGGAGGTTGTCGGTTCGAATCCGGCACGAGGAAATACTTTTTTCTGAATTTCAAATTAGGTTTATATACACAAGAACTTTCCATCTTAAGATATATACATACTTGATTTTCTTACGAAAAAGAACCGATAGGTATTAATCAGCCGCCTGAAAAGCATGCATCTGATTGCCGAAACGGTAATGTTGTTGTTTAAAAAGGGTAAAAATGATTTACAATATCTATCTCTGTGCGTACCTAATACTATGTACATAATGCACGTCTTTGTCACACCATTTTTAGTATTTGTGAATGAATAACAATAAGCAAAACCCAATAAATTAACCCAAACCCGAGTAGTACTACCGGCACTTGATAAAAATAAAGAATTTTGCAATGAAATCAATGCTAAATTATGAAAGTGGCTTAAATATTCGTTGGGTCACTCTGTAGTCCCTTTGCATACCTAATGAGCTTTTATTACTCTACACCTTTCTGAAATAGACTATAAACTTAAATTTTAGATTCAAAACTTTAAACAACTCTTAGGAACCGCTACATCGAGACATAAGACCGATCTATTATAATATTCATAAAATTATACCTTGTTTTTTGATTTGATTCGTACGATTTTAATGAGGTATAATTTATGACACGCGGGTAATTAATTATTCATTATGAATACTGTATAATAAATTAAAAAATTGCTTTAAATCTGATTTTTTAGTATACCGTTGTTTAAATTTTAAAAAATTCGAAAAAGTATTTTTTTTTAAATCAAATAATAAATAATACTAAATCCGAAAATAATTCGATGATAAAATAAAAGCTAAATATTTCCACTCTCGCTTTCAATAAATCGAATGTAACGAATCCGTATTAGCTTTTAAATTGTTGTTTTTTTCCACATTGCTGTCTTTCTAAAAGAAATTTAATCTTTTCAATCATTTTGACGCGTCGAAAAAAAGATTAAATCGGTGGATCCCCTTTTCTAAATTGGATACATCTCTTTAAGCCTTAAGGGGAACCAATAAGTTACAATGTCTGTGTGTGTTATTGAATGTTGTTTTGGGGGTTTAATTTCGAGTTGAATAAAGTTAAATCGTTATTTTATTACATTTTTTTCACTCTTAGTTATACAATGTGTCCTTGAAATGATTGTACAACATTTCACCACAAATTCTTTAGCCAAAAATAAGGCAATCTAAGCAAACTTATATAATTATGCAATGTTGCTTCGTTTTGCTGCTACAGGGCGATAAAGTTTTCAAATGAATATAGTTTTTCTGGAATAATTTCTCAACGCCTTTATCGATTTCCACTAATTTTGGAACTAAGAATGACCACTATTAATAATAGCGTGTTTTGACGTATGCGCCATCTTTTTTTAATACTTGCAAATTTAAGAATGGCGTGTGATTGGTAATTAAAAGTTCCTCTTTTTGTTACCCCCCGTATAAATGACTTTAATTATTTCTCTGATAGTAGCTGACTTCATGTTGAAACTTTTTTGTCTCTTATATAATTTTAGCCAGACATGCAGTTTCTCAACAAAAAAATTATTTACGGTACCTTGTAATTCATCATTGCTGTATACAGGGTCCTGCGCCTCACCTCCCGTCTTCTGTAGCTCACTTATTAATTAAGTTAGGATTATGACGTTTTGCAAGCTTTACCTGTATCCTAGGGTGCATTTCAGTAAAATATTTATGTTTATACAGGGTGTTCCAAAATATTGTGACGTCATAAGGATATGTTTTTTTAGATTACATGTCATATATTTTTTTACTTATTTGGATGCATCTTGTAGTTGCCTACATACCCCTAAGATTTTAGTGAAATCGGTTCAGTATCATAGGCGAAAAAAAATAAAAACAAAAAAAAATCAGTTTTGCACCACTGGTTTTAAAAATTAATAAAAATTAAAAATAATGTCCCGTTGATAAAATTATACAAAGGTACTTAATAAATAAGGTCTCACAGTTTCGTTAACCAAGTTGGATTAATACGAATTGTACAGGGTGTCCAAAGTTTAGTGTCAAACTTTGCAAACTTTAAAGCAGTTTATTTTTCTTATTTCAAATTGGACCCCTGTATATTATTATATCATTCGATGCAGAATTAAAATTCAAATATTTGTTCTAATTACAACCCTATCGCAATTTCTAGCGCATTAAGACTTATTTACAGAAAACTCGTTTCATCAACCTTTCCACCAGTCATTATTATATAATAAATATCAAAGGTGGTTTTGAAAAACAATTTATTGATATTAAAGTTTACTAAAAGGACAAATAAGAATTCTTTTAGTATGCTCCTAATATGAAAATCATATCTACGAGCTCTTCTTGGTTGTATTCCATCACAAAAAATAATATAGCTTAAATAATTAATACTACTAATCTAACAATATTTGAAACTATAAAATAACTAAAGTCAAAATGGGCTTTTGTCACTTCAATAAACTTTAATATCAATAAATTGTTTTTCAAAGACACCTTTGATATTTATTATATAATAATGACTGGTGAAAAGGTTGATAAAACGAGTTTTCTGTAAATAAGTCTTAATGCGTTAGAAATTGCGATAGGGTTGTAATTAGAATAAATGTTTAAATTTTAATTCTGCATCGAATGAAATAATAATATAGAGGGGTTCCAATTTGAAATAAGAAAAATAAATTGCTTTAAAGTTTGCAAAGTTTGACACTAAATTTTGGACACCCTGTACAATTTGTATTAATCAAACTTGGTTAACAAGATTTTAGGACCTTATTTATTAAGTACCTTTGTAGAATTTTAATAACGAAGCATTATTTTTATTTTTTATTAATTTTTAAAACCGGTGGTGCAAAACTGATTTTTTTTTAGTTTTTATTTTTTTTCGCCTATAATACTGAACCGATTTCATTAAAATTTTAGGGGTATGTAGGCAACTACAAGATGCATCCAAATTAGTAAGAAAATATATGGCATGTCATCTAAAAAAACATATCCTTATGACGTCACACTTTTTTGGAACACCCTGTATAAACAAAAAGATTTTCCTGAAACGTGCCCTAGGATACAGGTAAAGTCTGCAAAATATCAAAATCCTAACTTAATTAATAAGTGAGCTACAGAAGACGGGAGGTGAGGCGCAGGATATGATAGGAAAACGCCAATCTTTTATTTAGTTCAAGAAAGCAAATCTAAATATATAGAATTCCAAAGTTACAAGACAATATTATCAATAGTTCTTTCAAAAGTTCCAACGAAGGTCCATAGTAAATATATTGAAATTAACCGTGCATAAAAAAAGGGGCTCTCACTAAATTTTGTTGTATAAAGGAACAAGAAATAACATTTTCTGTGTTTATACTTTTTGATATTTTTAAGCCATCACTGAGAAAATAAGTAAATTTTAAAAAATGTTTTCTAAAATTTGTATTGTATAATTGAATCAAAGTCTGAAACATAACTAATATAAATAATTGTCCAAAACAGACTTATGCAAAAAAATTTAAAAAAATCATATTACTTCCAAAATGTTATTTATTTTTTTATTTTAAAAAAAGTTATTGAAGTTCCAGGAATAAGATATATTATTTTATCGTATCATTGAAGATTAAGTCATTTTTATATGATATCTTTATTAATAATTATTATTAACATCATAAACGAACTAAAACTACATAACACCTTAGTTACTCATAATACATTAGTTACCATAATTTAATACGTTAGTTACGAAAGCATAATACGTTAGATACCAAATAATATTAGAACTATTTTTCATGAACATGTAAAACAATATTTTGACAGTTTTCAAATTTGATGGATACACCTTTGTCTTTAACGTCCACGATCTTAGGTATGCCCTCTGAAGACTGATTAATGACCGAGCAAGCACTCCTTTCGATTTCGTGCGGTTCCCCAGTGCTTAATCCACTGCCGGAAACATCGCCGATTTGAATTTTGCGAGCAATGGAAACTTTCTTGGTCACACTTTCTTCTAAATACCCTCTAGCAACCTTCGCCGATTCCCATCCACCAAGTTCTTGTAGGTCTAATATATCTCCTCCAGCATTAAAAAGAAAATTTGCCGAAGATCTTCTAACGCACTGACCAGTATACAAATTAGGATTTTCAAGTGAGAGATACTTAGCTATTTTTTGAGGTATTTTAGAGAAGAAGTGAATGCCGCAGGGCTGTACCGTATATTTCTTTTTTCTATATGATACAAACAATCTTTGGTGAGTGACATGGTCTGGCCTTAACATTGCGTACTTTTTAAATAAAAGCACAGGATTGACTTCGCCTTCAAATATCACAGCGAAAATACGTTTCTTGTAGGGTTTTGAGTCCGGAATAGTAACAATCAGCTTGTCCTCTACAACGTCAACATCTTCCGTGGTCATATTCGCTAATTCATTAGTTCGACAGGCTCCTCCAATTCCAAATAAAAAAGCCACGTTCATCATTAAAAACTTCTCGTCTGAGGCAGAACACACAAATTTGTTAACTTGTTCTCTGTAAATACTTTTGATTTTTTTGCTCTATATCCAACATTTTTCTTCTTGATGAAACGTATTAAGGCGCCTTTTTTGTCGATTTCCACTCTTTCCTTCAGTTCTAAAGTCGCTCGTAACATGGAATATTTCGGCCATAAGGATGAAGCAGAGTATTCCTCAGAGAGTTTTGCGAAATACGCCAGCAATGCCGTTTCTTCTGCACCTTGAACATGTACTTTGTTTCGCCACTCACAAAACTGCCGATATTCTTTTTCATAATGGATTTTAGATTTGTCCGGAAGCAAGTTCAACCTTATAATGTTGGCTGCAGCTAATATATCGTCAGGAATATCAAAATCTTGCATGATTTTAATGATGACTTTTTGAAATGCCAAAATGAAATGACATAAAACCTTGTTTTTATTTTCACATCGCCGTTGTCAATGATACGATAAAGCTTTGAATACAACTCGATTATTAGCGATTTAACACCGTCTCGGACATTGTGGGTGACTCGGATGTTGCCTCGTCACCTAGTAATGTCCTCGCCTATTATAAATCGCATAATAATCTGGTTATATTAATAGCTATAACTGGCATGAAAGGTTTGTAACAACGCCGAAATTATTGACAGAAGACAAAGCTAATTTGGATGTAAGTGGGATGTAAACAAAAACACCGGCATGACAAGAGAATGGTCGGTAACGACGGTCACACTAAATTTTTATCGGATCGATATCATCGAGTAATCGCGCCAGTTTTGCGTTTTTAAAATTTGTGGAAATTGTGCGTGTTTTCAATGAGCTGCAAGAAATTCATGGTATGACCTAGCAATAGTTTTATTGGTAAGAAACTCTTATTATAGCACCGATATAACAATTTAGAGGGGGTGCGCAAAAAAAAAACTTTATTTAAAAAAATAAAGAAAAAAAACTTAGCATAATAGTCTAAACCGCAAATAATAACGGAGATATGCCTCTGCAAAAATGTCATATTTCAGCGCGAGACGTCACAAGAGCTTGACCGCTGCATAAATAAGTATAGTGCATGGAATTTACGTAAGTTTTAGCGCTTAGTATTCGTCGGGTTGTTAAAAATAATTTAATGAAAACCTTACTGCCTGATGAAAAAATAGTTTGGAGATTAAAAAAATTGACAAAGCGCCGCTAGCCGAAGCTTTCGTGACGTCACGCAAACTTTAACCATCTATTTCTCAGCAATGGTTAGTCGTAGAATGGCGAGGTTTGAACCGTTATTTTTAGATTTTTTTGTACTAAAACTTTAATTTTTAGCACACACCCCCTTTAAATGCCAAAACTATCAAATATGAGAATAGTACAAGAGCCCACACTCTTAAAAATAACATTGTATGGATTACTAAAATTTGGTTCTGACAACTATTTATTTTCGTCAAACCGGACTCAACCCAAAAATTAGTTTGAACAACCAAAAAAAATTGTCGTTATTGAACTGTTGGGCCAATTAATAACATTAACCAACCCAACCTACAAATTTTAGTTGTCACAACGAATTTTATATACGGATAACTAAATTTATATGGTATTCCCGCTTTTAAAATTAGTTGTCACAACTAATGTGTAAATATGGAAAATTGAAATTTTTTTTTCAAGGAAATATTGTTTTTGTTAATGATGCAATCTACAAATATTGCGAAAGCAATCATTTATTTGGGCCAAACTTGAAATTTTCATAGAGTAACAGTTAGGTATGTAGTCACAACATTGTGTTTATTATCTCTTTTCTGTACTTTCTAACTGTAAGAAAGAAGTTAAATCATAAATAAGTAAAAATTTTATATTTTTGTCATTGCAGTTGCACATTAGAAAGTTTGAATGAACTGCTTATAACGCATGGCAAAATTAGCAAGGTAATTTGATAGAAATAACTTTAAAAAAAGTCTGTTTCATTTCTAAAAAAAATGTCATATGTAATTTATACTTAGTAACGAAAAATATTCCTTCCTAGGTCCCCATTTAAATAAAAAAATGTCTTGGTATTACTACTCTATTAGGTATGCGTAAACTAATTGGAATAAATTATCAGGGATATTATGGTTTCTTTAAAAAAAATTACTTCCAATGTCCTTGTTCTCTTATGTTCTTTATAATACATACTTATGCAATACAAAACAGAAACACTAGATTTTTAACTTACTTTACCCAACCTATTTGGTTGTTCAATTGCTTATAGAACTGAATTGTTCTTATTTAAATTTTCTTATCTGCAATTGCGATTATTGAAAAGCAATAAATATCCCCTGGACTTTCTATTTAGAATATACAGCTATATGAAATTTGTTGTACTTAGTCAGATTAAAAAGTCATTAATATGACGTTCTTTTATAGAAATGGAACATAGAATAAAAACAAAACAAAAAAAATATTTTTAAGTTATTTCTCATCGGATCAACTTGCCATGCTTTATAAAAATCACACTTAAACTTTCCAATGTAGGTACAACTGCAATGATAAAAAATAAAATGTTTACTTACTTATGATTTAACTTCCTTCTGCCAATAAGAACGTACACAAGAAAGACAATAAACACAAATAAATTACACCAAATATTGTCACATCCATTTTCCATACGGGCACGGCCATGAAAATGGCCAATTATTGCCTTAAAAACACGAAAAAATGGACACGGAATCGCAAAAGCACCCTAACATAAACATAACCTCCTGACAGTCCTGGCTAGAATGATGTCACATTTCACCCACCGGGCAAGGGCGTCAAGTCTCTGTTGATGCCATTAGTTATAAATATGAAGAATAATATTACTTGAAAAGAAAAGTTAGTTCTGGTAACTAAGAATGTATCTTAATCAAAATTAACAAAATGATAGGAACTACAAATTCATAATGTGTTATTACAACAAGCTTGATTGATAAATACAAGTTTGTAGGAACCTTGATGTAACATTTAAATAAGATATATACAGAGTAAAATTCAGCTAAACAAAATATTTTATTTCTGCTAACTAATATGAAAACAAGATATTTTCTTTATTCTGATGGCATCATTTTTTGGTAAATATAACCAAGAAAAAAATCTTTTTTGTTTTCCTAACTAAAATTAGTTATTTTTGGTAACGTATACACGAGAACAAATAAAAATTAGTACCAAAAAATACCAGTCAAAGTCATTTTTAAGAGTGCATTTCAAGAAATTAAGTAACAACGGAGGGCATGCCAAACGCCAACACCCTGTATAAGTTCCAAAAAGGCAAACGAAGTTTCCGACTAACTCGTTATCTGGTTGTTTCCACCTAATAACCGTTTATTCTCCAACCACCAGTCATGTCGTTACGTCTCCTCCCGTCGTAAATAACGCAACCCCGTAAATAAAGCGCACCCTATACTACCGTGCGGGACCACAGAGGCGATTTACGGCAAATCCGAGTTTATTTACTGTTAACCGGTACGGGAATAATAAGATGTCGGACGTAGGAAGTCGGTGGGTTGATGTGTGTTCCTTGAGATATGTTTATTATCAATTATAGTAAAGTGCCTGTAGGAATGCAGAAAAAAAGACTAAATTATAAAAACACAGAATTTCTACTAGTCCGGTGGTGTTTTACAAGTCTTGTAAAGCCCTGGACAGGTATACTCAGATAGATTGCATGGGACTACCAAGAGATGGCGCTAACGTCTAAATACAACCGAAGAAGGTTGATATTATATGCATTAGTTTAAAACTTTCATTTTGGTATGGTATGAACACCAGTGGCGTAGCCAGAAAATATGCTCGGGGAGGGGGGGGGGGGTCATTAGGAGTAAGTAGAACATATGTTTTTTGGAGAGAGGGACAGTCGGGACTACATGTATTTCAGGACATGGTGCCTAGTAAAGAAGGCTGAAAAGCGCCGCAGGCTAAAAATTTTCGGGGCCAGGCCCAAAGTTCGTTTAAAATTCACCTAACTACTATCAAAAGAAAATTAAATTATTACCTCTTCCCCTCTGCATGGTTGGATGGTTTTTCTAAATGGTTTTTTTAATTTTTTTTTTGATATTCCTAGCTGGCTAATTTTTTAAAATAAAAACAACATTTTTTATATTTGTGAAAATATGAATATTGGTGTCAATCCAAAATTATAACATAAGACGTATGTATGACTCTCACCAGCGTTTTTCGGGCCCGGTTTTTCATGATTAAAAATAAAGTAAATGTTTGAAGGTTGGAGACAATGATGTTTCTTGAATGATAGAATAGTTTTGGACTTGCATTGTCTTTAATTTGTTTTACATCACAACGTTTCAACTGGTAAGTATCTCCAGTCGTCTTCAGGTGAATACTAAATAAGTAAAGTAACTATAGCTCTATTTATACTAGCTAGATGTACTGGAGCATGACTAAGATGGGTGCAGTCATGCGTTTAATTCTTGTGCGGTATTTTAAGGTTACATCTACTTAACAAAGGTTTCCAGATATTTCTTATATCTAGTGAGGGCTTACTAAAACAATCTGGGTATATGGGGGGTATATGGTAGCAGCTTCCTTGAACTTTCTCTTCCTCCAATGGTGTTCTTTGTGCAGGATTCGAGCTTCTATCCACTTAATGTGATCACCGTGTGTCCAGGCATGGTCAGCTGCCCCTTATTTTTCGGTTCCTCCTTTAAGCGTGTTGTTTCTGTGTTCCTTGACCCTAGTTTCAAGTGGCCTTAGAGTCTCACCAATGTAGGATCTGCCACATTCGCAGGGAATCTGATAGACACAGTTTTTTCTGTCTTTTTGACTTGTTGGTTTCGTCTTCGTCAGGTGGCTTCTTAAAGTGTCTTTTGAGCTGAATACCGTATTAATGTTGTATCGTTGTCCTAGTCTTCTAGTTCTCTCAGATACTCCTTTCACATACGGAATGTTGAGTGTTGATTGTGACTCTACTGGCTTCTTTTGTGTATTTGGCCGATTCTTGCGATTTTCCAATAGTTTATCAACTAGATGCCCGGGGTAGCCATTTTTGTTGAGGTCGGTCCAGTACATCTAGCTAGTATAAATAGAGCTGTAGTTGCTTTACTTCTTTAGTATTCACCTGAAGACGACTGGAGATACTTACCAGTTGAAACGTTGTGATGTAAAACAAATTAAAGACAATGCAAGTCCATCATTCAAAAATAAAGTAAATATCGCTTACCACGCCAAAATTGATGATTTTTTCAGAAATAATATATTTTAGGAGCGCAGATCTAAGAGCAGTTTTTGGTGCAAATGTATTTGAAATACTCCTTCTTAATTGCTGTTTTGTATAATCATAATAAAGCATTCTCGTTTTTTCCCGCACTATTTTCTTTTATTATAAATGATCACACTTCTTCAATAAAAAATGTTTCAATTAAAATTTTTACTTTAATTTTTCTCTTTAAAAATTAATACCTAATTGTTTTTTGTTTTTGTTGTAAAAATATTTTATTGCATTGGGTTATATTTTTGTTGATTTAAAATAGCTCTAAAAAAGGGAAAACGGAACAGACAAGTATATAATAGAAAAATACTATAAAATATTATTATTTTTATTCGTTTTCCTTTAAAATTGCATCAAAAATCAATAATTAAAACGATATGGTGAGCCCAAAAAGTAGGGTGTCAAAAAGGTAAATTTTTTTAAATGAGACACCCTATATATTGTATTATTTTCTGTTTCCTCACAAAATTCTACGCTTATTTTGTAAATGTCATATGTCTCAAATCAATAGTTTTTGAGATATTGACGTTTAAAATACGGCATTTTCAGACTTTGACAGGCTGTAACCTTGGAACGGTTCATCTTAGAGAAAAATGGTTTTCACCTCCCTATCTTAATTTTTTATTCTCTATCTAAAAGTTACAACGTTCAGTTTAACATGTTAAACCAAAAAACCGGTTTTAACGGGGGGGCTGCAAAATACGCCACTGCTATATATAGAAGGTTATAAAAAGATTTTTGACAGTGAACAACATGGAGGTTAACAACCCGACGAATACTAAGCGCTAAAACTTACGTAAATTTCATGCAATATACGGATTTCTGCAGCGGTTAAGCTTTTGTGACGTGACGTGCTGAAATATGACATCTTTGCAGAGGCATATCTCCGTTATTATTAGCGATAGAAGGGTGCGGTTTAGATTATTATTCTTAGTTTTTTTTTTCTTAATTTTTTTAAATAAAGTTGTTATTTTTGCGCACACCCCCTTTAAATTAGGTGTCTAAGCGTGGGACGAAAAATAAGGTTGCAATTAGACTGAGAGGGGGGGGGCTGCAGCCCGGCAGCCCTATAGTACAGATTTCTTTAAAAAAAACACTAACTGGACTTTCAAAGTAATTTATTAAAAATATTTACTTTCAGTAATTGCATAATAGACATTAATTCTATGAATACAAAGAATAAATGTTATTAAAGAGGACTCAATAATTCCTAGATTCATGTTGGACACGTAATCCAAAAATATCCAGATAAAAAGGGAAATGTACGGTACGCTATAGCCTTCGGGGTTTTTCGAGGAGCCTTAGCTCAGAAAGGGGGGAGCTAAGTCCCTCTTCCCTAGTAATTATTTTTGTTCTAAAAATATTTAGCCCCTGCAATCACTATATAACAAATTGCCAATTATTAACTTTGGTATGTAACTCAAGAGAACAATCAAAATACTTCATTACTTTTTATATAACTTCCATTACTCCAAACAGGCTTCGCAACTTTCCAATCAATTTACCATTAATAAAGGACAGTCTAGACATGAATTTAATAACTACTTTTATAATTCCACCCAATAAATTGGGTTTATCAGGCCCTATTTCATCTTTTTGATCGTGTTTATTTTAAACCTTCCTCATCACCCTCTTTCTATCTCAAAAGAAAACAATATCCTCTGGAATTTTGAATACAGGGGCGTCCATCAAAGTGCAAGTAATGAAGTTAAAGCCGTATCTTGAGGGGGCATCCTAACGCAGCAGCAGCGATTTCGCATCTCAAGTGGGAGATACATGATTCCTTCAAAGAAGAAACTAACTACATCAAAACGGACCTCAACAAAAATGGCTACCCCCATGCATTTAGTTGATAAACTATTGGAAAATCGCAAGAATCGGCCAAATATACAAAAGAAGCAAATGGAGTCACAATCAACACTCAACATTCCATATGTCAAAGGAGTATCTGAGAGAATTAGAAAACTAGCACAATGATACAACATCAATACGGTATTCAGCTCAAAAGATACTTTAAGAAGCATCTGGCGAAGACAAAACCAACAAGTCAAAAAGACAGGAAAAACTGTGTCTACCAGATCCCCTGCAAATGTGGTCGATCTTACATTGGTGAGACTCTAAGACCACTTGAAACTAGGGTCAAGGAACACAGCAACAACAGCTTAAAGGAAAAACCGGAAAATCAGGTGCAGCTGACCATGCCTGGACACACGGTCATCACATCAAGTGGACAGAAGCTCAAATCCTGCATAGAAAACCACATTGGAGAAAAAGGAAGTTCAAGAAAGCTGCTACCATATACCAAAACCCAGATTGTTTTAGTAAGCCATCATTAGATATAAGAAATATCTGGAAACCTTTATTAAGTAGATGTAAACTTAAAATATCGCACAAGAATTGAACGCATGACTGCACCCATCTTAGTCATGCTCCAGTACATCTAGCTAGTATAAATAGAGCTATAGTTACTTTACTTATTTAGTATTCACCTGAAGACGACTGGAGATACTTACCAGTTAAAACGTTGTGAAGTAAAACAAATAAAGACAATGCAAGTCCAAAACTCTTCTATCGTTCAATAAACATAATTGTCTCTGACCTTCAAACACATACATGATTCTATCTCGGTTTGACGGACTTATTTAATAAGTTCTTTGGGCCAGGTCACTGTTCTACATAGTATTGTATACGGCAACATACATTGGCATATTCTCACTGGCAAAAATGCAGTGCAAAGACGACCTCGAAACCGTACTGCTGTGGAGTCCTCGGGGTTTACCGGTTTCATTTGGATGTTCCTTCGTCATGTTGTCGGGTGAGCTTCTTGAAGCAAGTGAAGGATTCGATACGGACAGTGCCCAGGATGAAACGCATATGTGATACCGATCCGGATGGATTGAGGATCGTCCTGGACCAAGGGATTCGGTGGTGCGCACAGTGTCCTGTGGAGTCACACTTTCGATAATACTCCCGATTAATTAAGAGGTTCTGCACCGACTTCCTTTAAGTGGCACCATGGAGACGAAATATACTGCTTCCTCGACAAATATTCTCGACTGGCTTGGCACTAAGCCTTTTCTCAGCTACTATTACTAAAGCCGTGCCTTAAGAAAGAAGGACTGCCGAGAGCGGGAGGTGATTTCCAAGTGAGTATTGATGGTTAGAAAGGTTTGTCTTAGAAGAGAGAGGTTTATAATGAACGTTCACTTAATAACATTGAAAAATCCATGTGCCGCCACTGACATTGTGCCTACCTATCTAGATCGCGAGGCCGAACAAAAACAATTTGTCAATAAGAAATTATTCATTCTTTATGGACGAGACGGGTGCAGAAGCACCTTTACAGAAAATTTAACAGGGAGCAGTGATGATTAATGTATTTTGCCATTAGGATCTTTTTCTGAAAAGAATTTAGTCAAATAATTTATTAGGGGCCCGCAAGAGAAACTTATCAATCAGAATTTTGAGACCTGAAAAGATTTTTGACGTGATTTTAATGTATAAATAAATAAAGTAAGATATCCTTTGTGAATGGAGCTCAATTCAAAATTAAAAGGTTAAAGGGATCCCATCCCTTCTCGGTGTTTTTCACTAGCACTTACTCAAAAAATTCTTCAGCTTACAAATTCAGTTTATAGAGTACGACCGTATTTTAAATGATAATCTTCTAGAACGGAAATGTTGAAAAACGTCCATTTCCGAGGGTCTGTCCAAGTACCGAATGCACTTATCACAGGTCTCAACACTCAGTGATCCCAGTTCCTTGCACTGGTTTGAAAAGCTTAACTGGAAAGAGGGTTGGGATGTTCTTTGGTTCCAGTTTTGGTTGCCCGATGATTTGTTGCCTCTTCAAATCTAGTGATTCCAAATTATATGCTAAACTGTTTCCCGGACTCTGCAGCCAGGGTCTTTATTGTATAGTCACTGTGCAGGTAATTATTGATAGCCATGTGTCCTGTTTAACCTAGAAATATTTCTACTATGATGATATTACAATGGCACACCGAGAGGTATGTTCGGAACTTTAGTGGATAAAAGAATACAGTATGCTACTAGCCATTCCGCCATTCCTAATATCTGGTGAGTAAGAAGGATAAACTAGTGTATACACGTGGTTAAGATCCCACGCTAAGTTGTAGATTCCATCTGGCTGATATTACCCAGACGATAGGGCCTCTTAAGCATAAGTATAGTGGCTTTTCCGCAAACTCCTCTACAACTAAAAAATATATAAATAAAATTATTGCTATAAAATATAAATATAAAACTGTTTACCAAACTAATTTATTCGTATTATTTTTTCGTGCATGACAAAATAAAGATAATCGTTTGAAAACATTTATTCTTCTGGGTATTTTTGTCTGAATCGAGTACAAAGGGAATATTTTAAGCACCGAATAATAAAAAAGGAAGTAATCAATGGCAATTTTCACAAAATTACAACGTTGAAATAACGTTATAGAGGCGGAGAAATATAAGATAAATAATGTAAGAATAAGTCTAAGTTTATATTGATGGTATCGCGGTTTAAAAATATGTTAGACACTGGATTGTATTTGACAATTATTTTGTAAAACACAAAATAATGAAAGAATTAAAGTTAAATTTTACACACACGTAGAGAAAAATTGTCTTTGTTGCAGCGACAGCTTGTGCCTTGGCAATGCTAAGATATACCTATTGGTATATGTAACAATAATATTGTCGGATATGGATTGGTATCCTTAAGGATGGGTTGCTCATCTAATACATCGCTGAGAAGTTAAGACTCTTAATGGGTAATAAGTTTGATAAAAATAGATGCAGTGGAATGATAGTGCATGGAACAAAGACAAGAACATTCCTAGTTTCGTAGAAGGAGTCAGTAGACAAACGTTTATAAAAATAGCTGTTTGTTATTGGTTAAAGAAAGGGTCCCATTTTAAATAGTACATTTAACAAGCTTTTCTCCTAATGTTAATAATTCCTGATACAGCAAAAAGGAACCCCTTCTCTATTTTGGTACGGGTTACAAAACTTTATAAAAACTTAAAGAAACACTTACTCAGTGGAGCGGTTTAGCGTATTCAAGTGTAAGGATAACCTCTGGCCGTTTGGTTACTCAAGTCTCTCAAATCCCAGAATTTTTTTTTTTTTTTTTTTTTTTACGGTTTGCCGACTACGTAGGCCATCTTGAATCGGTCATCGACCACAAATGTGATCTACCGACTGGGGAGTGTAAAACGGCACCTTCATCCTACGAGATATCCGATCTCATCCGGCCTGTCCGGCGTGAATAGGATGGCTAGGTGTCGATTCATTTTACACTCTTCCCTGAGGCAAGAGCACGCCGTGTTCCCAAGCGGTCACCCGCCCAAGTACTAACCGCGCTCGACACAGCTTAACTTCGGTGATCTGCGGGAACCGGTGCTTAATATGTCGACAGGCCCTTGCCCGTAATCCCAGCATCAGGGCAGTTTCTAGCCAGTGAGTAAGGGGTTTTTGTAATGTTTATTTAAGTATTAAATTGTTTATTTCCCTTTTGGCCTAAGTTCACTGTAAAACGGAAATTGTGTCTCTTGAACTTACTTAAAATAGCGTCGTATGTGAGTTTCAATAGGACAATTTTTCTTTCCAGAAAACTCTCTAAATGTACTGATTTATTAACTTTATTTTTATTTCTTAAGATTTGTATGTTATTTACCGATAATGTAATCATAAATTGTTTGCTTTGCTTCTCTTTAATAAAACTATTAAAAGTATTTGGTGTTTTAGTAAATAAATAGCACACAACAAATTAAATAAATTAAAATGTAATTTTAAATAATTTAAGCTATACGTTCCAGTCGCCTACCATTTTAATACACTACAATATTATAATAAATAAGTAATTTTTCAATTATTTAAATAAATGCTTATATATGGCATGTTAAGTTATCAATATTAAAAATTACAGTTACCAATTATCTCATTTGATAGCACATTTTTTATTTCGCAACCACAATAAATGTTTATGTTTTGAATGTATAGCCGTAAGATCGACAACAGAATGACTTGGCTGTTAAACTTTCAACAATATTAATTTTTATTAAATTTAAAAACGGCTGAAACGATCACAAAAAAGTTACAAAAACTACCGACTTATCAAAGTAAAATTATATTGCGGTTGGAAAAATAATAATTTGTGTTTTTTATATTTTTTTTTTGTATTTTTAAGGGGTTGTTCAATGAATGTTACCAGACAACGCGCTTTTAATTATTTCCATATCGGCGACGTAGTTCTTTTTTTCAGTCTCCCTCGTGCAAATAGGTTATATTCGTTCAGTGGCGGCTCATACAGTAGGGCTACAGTGCCATCCCCCTACCTACCTGTACAGGGACATTATTTTAAGTGTCTCACCCGATTGGCGACTTTGCTATCGACCACAGTAAAAAAACAATTATGTATTCCCTAATAGCTTTTAGTGAAGAAGCCAAATTTGATGTCAAAAAAATCTATGTTTACAAATTTGACAGATACGACGCCATATTGGATTTTCTTAAATGGCAACTTTACCTTATAGTAAGCCAACTGCATGCGCCTATTTGTTCCAATATTAAAAATGTATAATTGTCAATATTTATTTTCAGCCATTCCGGAGATACGAGGCTTAGAAGTTGGTGATTTTGTTATCATCGAATTAACAGAAGCTTTGAGATTAGAAACTCAATTTTTTTTGGAGATACGTAATTTTTTATAACGGAGCCACCCATGCTATTGTCAAATATGTCAGATGTCAAAAAATGACAGTTAACTCGTCGTAACTGTCATTTTTTGACATCTGACATATATGACAATAGCATGGGTGGCTCCGCCCTAAGAAATTACGTATCTTCAGAAAAAATTGAGTTTCCAATCACAAAGCTTCTATTTTTTAATGGGGTGAGATACTTAAAACACATAATCGTACGATGCAGTTTTTGATACGGTCGTATTTCGGTAAGGGTTAGAAATAAATATCGACAACTATATATTTTTGAAATGCAATACACTGACGTAGTTATAAATGTGGGTTGCCATTTAAAAAAATTCAAAATGGCGTCGTAACTGTCATTTTCTGACATCTGACATATTTGACAATAGCATGGGTGGCTCCGTTATAAAAAATTACGTATCCCAAAAAAAAATTGAGTTTCTAATCTCAAAGCTTCTGTTAATTCGATGATAACAAAATCACCAACTTCTAAGCCTCGTATCTCCGGAACGGCTGAAAATAAATATTGACAATTATATATTTTTAATGTTGGAACAAATAGGTGAATGCAGCTGGCTTACTATAAGGTAGGGTTGCCATTTAAGAAAATCCAATATGGCGTCGTATCTGTCAAATTTGTAAACATAGATTTTTTTTTGACATTAAATTTGGCTTCTTCACTAAAAGCTGTTAGAGAATACATAATTGTTTTTTTATTGTGGTCGATAGCAAAGTCGTCAATCAGGTGAGACACTTAAAATAATGTCCCTGTACATCAAGCTTTTTATTTCCCATTTATAATTATTATTACTTTGTCTCCCTACGCTTCATTCTTTTTGTAAATGTGAATAATTTTTAATTGAAGACGTTGATATCTATTTACTCCTAACTATGCAAAAACTCCCTAATGTGTGGGTGACGCCGTTAAAATTCCCTGCCGCCACGCTGCTCCGGCCAACTCTGTATTTGGTACGATGTTAAACCCGTAAAGAGGGAGACTAACACCAATGAATATATCGCCCTGTCTTACGCCCTTACTGGCGCGTAGACAAATCGACCTGGCCTGCCCAGATACTACTACTAGGCTATATAGTTATGCTTTCGGGTTTGCTACCGCTACTAGCTACTAGATGGCAGCTGTTTTTAAAACGGTTTTGCCTGTAGAAATATTAATTAAAATATTTTTCTTTTAAACAGTTTTTACTATTTAACATAAAATCAGTTTTAAAATGAATAAAATGAAAGACTTTAGGTATGTTGTCTGCCGAAAAAATTTTTGTTACGAATATTGGCAACTTCAAGAACAAAAGTGATTGAATCATTTTCAAATAAAAAAAAATACTTATGGAATTTTCTTATAAGAAAATGTAAGTGTTTTATGAACATTTTTTGTTAGAACAACTGGAATACCTTACTAAATGCTTCATTTAATTAGTCGGGTTTTTTTTTCGATTTTTTAATAAAGGGTTTTACAAATACGATGCATTAGCATTACTAGCTCTGTAACTATATAAGAGATAGAGAGTTGGTTAAATAGAGGCACAGTTGTATATTTTAATCCTGAACAATTTGTTAAAAATTCATAAAATCAAATTTCAATGACTTGCGAAGATACTCGAAAAAGACACAAGAAACTTGTTTTTATTTTTTTATGACAAAATAAATTATTTTAAAAAACCAAGTGCACTTTCTTAAGGCACTTTTCTAGATAATAATTTTAAAAGGTCAAAAACTAATCAAAAATTTTTAAAAAATGCAAGTTTGTATTTAAAAAAATTAAGTTGATATAGGCATCTACAAAACGAACGTCGTATCTGAAAAATAAGATTATTTTCTTGAAGAACATGAAAAATTGTCTTAAGCAAGTGCTCTTGGTGGTTTTTTAAAATAATCAATATTTTGTCATAAAGAAAATAAAAACAAAAATGCATTATTCCGGTTTTTTTTAATGCTCCGGAAGTTATCGAAATTTTTTTTACCACATAATAGCATTAAATTATGTAACTTTACCTCCATTTACACAAATCGTTATCTCTTATAGTTACCGAGATAGCAATGTTGATGCATCAAATTTGCAACACCCTGTATTCTCATTAAAGATTTTTGACTTGATATTTTGGCCCCACCTGTATCGACTATCAGGAGCTCCGACTGTATTCGTTCTCCTTAGTTCTGTAACACATTGTCTGGAAACCCACAACGCTTTAAAATGATTTACTTCTTGCTACCACTTAGTAATGTTTGAAATTAGAAAACAATTGCATCGTATGTCTACACAACGTAAACATATTTGCACTACTTAGTTGGAACAGAAACCCAGCTCGCTGTTCGCGATACTATAATTTCTAAGGTGTAAGCACGAGGTGTTACTAATTTACAACAGTGTAGGTACAGAATATAAGATGTACCTCTTTATTATACAGAGTATTCAGTAGCGGCTCCCAAATAAGAACAAATGAGGGCCGCCTTAAGGAAATCACAAACCAGCGGTGGCGTTAAGGAGTTGTTTCTCGGGTTAAATACTGGGTCTCCCAAAAGTCCCGCATAAAATTAATATCAATTAAAGGAAAAAGATCTAGGAAAAACGCTCGGACCCGTAAATTTTTATTTTTAATTGTGCATTTTTTGACATAAAAAAATATTATACAGGGTGTCTCATAGAATTGTCGTCACTCTTTGACAATTTTTTTTTAATGGAAACCCTATACAGGGTGACAATTTGAAAACGAACAGCATTTAATATTGCCTCTACCAATGATAGTATGAAAATTTGGCGAAACACGTCAATTGATATATCGAGGGGGACATTTTTTAAGACATTTGTTGTCGTGTTACTTTCAACCCCCTGACCCCCATGGCACCTACCCCTAAAATTTTAAATGGCAACCCCTATTTATTTTGCCACTTTTGTGTTCCTTATAAAATTCTACATAAACTGTATCATTTTTTTTTTAAATCACAATTGACGTGTTTCGCCAAATTTTCATACTATCATTGGTAGAGGCAATATTAAATGCTGTTTGTTTTCAAATTGTCACCCTGTATATTGTATTATTTTCCGATTCCCCATAAAATTCTACGTTTATGTTGTAAATATCATGTGTCTAAATTCAATAGTTTTTGAGATATTGACGTTTAAAATATGGCATTTTTTGACTTTGACAGGCTGTAACATTGGACCCGTTCATCTTAGAGAAAAATGGTTTTCACCTCCCTATCTTAGTTTTTTATTCTATATCCAGAGAAACCAACTTTCGATTTACCCATGTTAAACCAAAAAACCGGTTTAAAAAAAAATATCTCAAAAACTATGGAATTTAGACATATGGCATTTACAATATAAGCGTAGAATTTTGTGGGGAATCAGAAAATAATACAATATATAGGGTGTATTCATGATTTAACAATTTATCGGTTGTGCAGTGGCCCGGTGCAAACACCCCCCCCCCCTCTCCCCCCTCACCCCCCGAACAGACTCTGACCGCTGTTTATACAGGGTGATTCCTAAGTTGATACTTCTTTTTTAGCTGTGTATAGAAGACATTAAAATAAACAACTTTTTCAAATACCGTAAAACGGGGTGACTTTGACTTTGCGGGGTGAGTTTGATCAGTCATGTTTATTTTTAAATTTTGCGCCATTTTCAATTCGTGATCAGGTTAAGTTATTATAACGGTTCATAGATGGCTGTACAAGTGGACATGCAATATAATTTACTTGGTTAGCCATGTCTATCCTAACATGTTCTTTCTATGCCAGGGGAAAGGCTAAGTGGTTAAAATATGGTGTTGAAGTGAAGTCACAGGAAATTAAGGTACGTAGCTTGTATGTTTATTTTATATGTAATGTAGCGTTTTGTCGTTAAAAAGCACATGCCTATGGATCACATTTCTGGTAAATAATTCTAGAAATATACTCAGGGGAATGTGAGGTTAAGATTTTGTGTGGCGGGGTGACTTTGATCATAGACAAGGAAACATGATTTCTTAATTACAATGGCCACCTGTCTAGGAATATCATAGTGTTTATAACCTAAGGGAGTGATTAGGATTTGGGGGACGGGTTTATAGAGGTTTTTAAAATATATCGTGGAAATTGTGAATTTTTATTTTTATTTTACAGAAAATGCCAAACATGGAAAGGAAATAAAAAACGAAAGAAACTGAATGTTGAACCTGGCAAAAGTATAACAACTGTGAGCTCTTCTGAAGATGGGGCAGACGTTATTGCAGAAGAAAGTGAACCAGAGTCAGATACGACGGTAGAATCCGAGTTGCCAGAATATATCAGTGTAACTGATGCAGCTATTAAGCCAGGTCAATACGCACTGATTAAATTTGAAGGTGCAGGAAAAAGGTGTCAACATTTTATAGATATGTTTGTCGTATCGAAGAGATTATTTCTTTGCCAGATGAAATAGTTGTAAAGGGGATGAAATCAAATCAAATGAAAATGGAAAACCGAATTTTCCTATTTGTAGAGAATGACAGGTCAGTTGTGAAGAAGGAAGACATTATATGCCTTCTTTCCGAACCTAAGAAAGTGGGAACGGAAAACAGACCTGAATATAAATTTAACACGATAGTAGATATTAAAAAGTATTAGTGCGTGTTACACAATATTTTTTAAATTTCGTATGTTGGTTTTTTGTTAAATCTTATCATTTAATCACTAGAAATAAGTTAAACTTAAATTAGTTTATAAAGATAAATGTTTTGAATTAGTTTTGTAATAAAAAAAAAGTAAAAACAAAATATAAACGTATATTATATCATCCTGATCAATTTCACCCCAGAATGCTAAAAAATATTTAAAAAAAAAACTGCTTGACCGATTTTAACCGGGGTATCTTTGATCACTTATATGTGTATCTACTACTTAATAATGATAACAACTCGATATGGTCAAAGACACCCCGAACAGCGGGGTGACTTTGATCAAACGTTTTTTAATTTTTTTAAAATAAATATTAATTTTGTGACATTTATTGTAAGAAATTTGTAATCTTTTCGTCTTAATACAGTAAGTGTGAATAAAATGAAATTAACTTAAAAAAAATAGAAAAGAAGTTTCAAACTGATCAAAGTCGCCTAGTTTTACGGTACCTTTTTTCAAAAAACTTAAAAATAGCCGAGTTACAGAAGTAAAAATTCTGAGTGCGGGCCTGGTAATCAAAACTTAGCCCTTTATTTTATATTTTTTTTCTCCGTTTTTTGTATTCTTAGTCATGCCTTTTACGGATCGGTCGTCAGTTATTTATTTTGGCTATTCGCTGCGCGGTGTTGTTTTCTGAAGCAAATTAATTTTAATAAATTGATGAAAATGATAAAATTTGAAAACAATGAACTAATTATACTGTTAATTTATTGTGAGTGTCGTAAAAGTGCGGATGTTTCTTCTCTATACCCAGAAGTTTTCTTAATGTTATTCAATGGGCAAGTTAGGCAGAACCGTATTTGATTTGTAGTGTAAAGTACTTTATTTTTGGGTTTTTTGAAAAAAGGTATTTGAAAATGTGGTTTATTTTAATGCCTTCTATACACAGCTAAAAAAGAAGTATCAACTTATGAATCACCCTGTATTTAGTTTTTTTTTATAAATGGTAACAATATGATTTATAGTCTAAAAGTATATATATATAAGTACTCACAGTAAACTAACCATAGTTTTTTTTATATATAGAAAACAGGTTCTATAAATCTCCCAGCTTGCAAAGAATAAATGCTCAACTTAAAAGCGTTGCTCCCTTTTAAAATGTAATTGTATGGAAACCCGATCTTCCTAATCGAATTCTTCAGATCCCGAGATAATTGGATAATAAATAAAAATTCACGGAGTGCCGCGGGGTTTGTTAACAAAAACTTTTTCAATTAAGTGGGAGAAGTGAGGTTAGAAGGTAAATAATATTGTAATAACGTGAAAAATTTGGGATTTATTGTTTTTAAGCAACACAACGTTTACATAAGAAAAAATGGGTCAAGTGTAAATAAGCCGGTATTATGGCTCGCTGAAATTTTTAGAGTTAAATTGCGGTTCTGACCTCGAATAACAAGAACTTTTTTTTTATCAAGAAGAGTTAAAATTCTTTTTAAAAGTTATTTCAAATGTTTGCTTTGAGAATATTGGTCAAACTTTAAATTCCCTGTTATTCCTAAGCAACTTCTAAAAACCTAAATCTCCGGTTTATGCACTATAATTTTTTTCAATTTTAATGAGCGCCTTTTTAGTTTAAGTGGACGCAGAATATTTTATCAAGAATACAATTTTTACTACGACCACCTATGAAAATGAGAAAAAAAGCACTGTTAATTTGGCTAGAAAGCGCCGTATATCACACGCGTGTTAAAAAAAATATTTTTTTTACACTAGCGTTGAAATATCAAGGCACACTATTTAATTTAAACATATGGTGCCAGTTTGACAGACAACCCCTATTTATTAAAAAGAACAAACTTTAAAAAGCAGTAATTGTTAAGTGTTTAACTTATTTATCATGTTTTTGTCGAGTGATTCATAATTAGAGTGTGAAAATCCACAATCTGAAATTATAAAAAATGGTATTAAGATAATACCTACTCGAAAATCTATTACCAGAAAAAACAAATCACGTTAAAGAGAGTGTCATGTATTAAATAACAAATCTTTATCGGCAGCGATAGCGTAGAAAATATAGCTATAGGCTACAGATCGCAAGGTCACAGGTTCAAATCCCACAGGTGTATTTGACTTTTTTTTATAAAAACATTAAATAACTTATAGAATTATTTTAAATTGAAATCTTCCTTGTTGGGTGGATTTTTTAAATTTATGGGCAATACATCTTTCCTTGATTCAATTTAAATTTTTTTTATTATGGGTAATCTAGAAGTCAATCCAGGATTAGTTCTTCCTCTGATATATAAAATATGAAAGAATGAAAAATTTAAACTACAACTAAAAGAAAAGCCTATTGACAAACTATAAAACCAGATATTAAGTGGAACATAATCCTAAGTATGCTAATTTCAACACTAGTGTTGAAATATTTTTTTCACAAATCAAAGGCTTTTTTAATAATTCTTTGTGGTCATAGGAAAAATAGTGTAGGTACTTTCATTGTGGAAGTGATTATTCTAAAACTCGGAGAATTTCCACACTCGGCTGACGCCTCGTACTAAATATCTCCTCATTTGAAAAGTATCACTTTCATCACTTGTTATGTATATACTAATTTGATCACCCGTTACATTCGATTTATTACTCGTATCCTGAGCTATATTTTCACCAAAATTTTTCCCTAATAAATAAATCTTTACTTAAATCAAGACACTTTTTCCAGTAATAAATACTCCCTAATTTAGTTTCAAAATACTTAGTTATAAAACACTTGCTAGCAGATTTCTTCGTTATAACGTTTTAGTGATTTATGACTGGTTCGGCTTACTCGGGTTTAGTAGGGGAGGTTGTGTTTCTTACGAATCTAATTTTACTTAAAAAATATGTATCTTGGTATGGGATTACGGTATAATTGGCTCTGATAACCCATAAATATGTCGAAACGGTTTGGAGAATGTCAGATTAGCGTTGATTTATTTTGGATAAATAATTTACTAAATTGTTATTTGTAACCTGTCAAATTAATTTATAAAAAAATAAAGATACATATCTTTATATTAAAAGCAATATTGTATTGATTTGGTACAAATACACCATTCTATAATTTTTATTAAATGTCCATTAATTTTTTTTTTTCTGTGACGGGAAAAAAGTTTGACATATTATCTCTGTTGACAGGTAAAAAATGTCGCTTTTTGTGAAATTACTTTTTTCCCCAGGAAAAAAGTGATGTGATTACTTTTTTCCCCGGGAAAAAAGTGATTACTTTTTTCCCGGATATAATATACACACATAAGTGAAGGTAGATATTTAATTTTAGAATATTTTATTATACAAAAAGTTACATTTTCTTTAAATCAAAAAGTATAATTATTAAATGTGCATTGCATGCATGACATGTTCATTTTACTATTCGGTACAGTCGAATTTTCTCGTGTTGTAATTATATTTTCTGCCATGGACACAACTGCCGTTGATGTACCTGGTCGCAAATCGGGTGTTCTTTCAGCACTGCCACAGGTTCTAAACACTTTATTAGCTATTTCTGTCCTGTGTGCTACCGATTCATCAACATACCCTTCAGCGACCGTTGATGACTTCCAACCGCCATGTTTCTTGAGTGTCAACAAGTCTCCCCCAGATTCAACCAAAAGTGTAGCAGACGATCTTCGAAATGAATGACCCGTGTATAAGGTAACATTTTCAAGTTGAAGAAAATTAGCTACTGTTTGGGGTACCTTATAAAATTGATTTTTACCCACAATTTAATTGATACATTTTCCATTGTGATATGCATAAAATAGGCGGCGATCCTTTGCTGCTGTTGGACGAAGGGCTATGTACAGTCATGTTCTATGAAGTGTTGTACACCGATTCTAACATCTTGTAAAAATACTTGTTGAAATAGGTTATTAAAATATTTTACTAATGTCAATCAAAGTCATAATAGAAATAAGGATCTACCTATACATTGTACCAGTACTCATTGTTTACGACATTTTTGTACAACACTTTATTGAACTAAATATGATAGGCAGGTTCACAAAGCACAAATGCTGTACAATACTTCATTGAACATGACTGTACATTCGGTAAAATTTAATATATTTTTCAGTAACTACAAATCTCCTGTTGACATCATTCTTTGTTTGCTTAATTTTCTCAATTAATAACGTTCCCGAATCTTCAATATAATCTAATGTTACCTGGCTGATTTCGCAAATTCGACAAGCTCCTGCAATCGCAAGTAAAACAACAACCTTGGCCATTAAATAAACTTCATCGGGAGCATTATTTAAAAAATCACTAATATTTGTACTCGTAAAAATCGCAGATTTCTTGGGTGTGTAACCTTTCCCATTTTGTTTTAGAAATGTAATTAGTTTGAAATATTTTGAAATGTCTACATTATTATTGGATTGTAACATACTTTTAATCATTGAATAATTCGACCACACTGTTGATGGCTTTTGTTGTTGTGTCAGTTCCGAAAAATAGGCCAATAACACCGTCTCCGACAAAGAACTGCATGCCTTTTTCATCTTCCATTCCATAAATCTTGAAAACGCATTTTCGTAAATTTTGCGCGATTTAGCTGGCAATAATTTTTGTGACGCTACTTTCGCTGCTTCTACTAATTCCGGTGGAGTCAGAGAAAACTCAGAATCAGACATTTTAAACTTTATATTATTTAATATAACTACTAATTAACCACTAAAGTTCTTACTTTTTATATTAAATCACGGAATTAAATTGACAGATATTTCATTATTTTAAAGGTTTCCTTAGAAACGCAGGTCCAATTGTCGCTATAAGTAAAACAGCCTACCTACTAGTTTAAAAAATCAAATTTCACATCGATACTTTTCTGACTTTAATATATTGTAATAATATCGTCGTTTTTCCCGTCACAGAAAAAAATAGTGTATTATACACGGGAAAAATATTAGATTTTAGCTCTCGCTTTTTTGAACCTCGAGCTAAAATCTAATGCTTTTTTCCCTTGTATAATAAATAACTATTTCCACTACGAACTTTAAAATTACTCATTGTTGACTGATTATTAACTTTAGAAATCGTTTTTCTTTACCCCTTGCCAGAAGCCTATTATTTACCGTCGTTATTGACCTCTTTTTATTTTAAAAATATATGAAAACGTCATGTTTAGACAACCAGGTATTCCAGCTTTCTTTGTTTGGTACCAGCCCTTAAATACTGAGTAGGTTTTTAAATACAAAACCTTAGATTTTTGGGGTAGCAACTCATCATTAATTTATTGTGCTTCCACCATCATTTCTGGAGGAGTAATAGTTTCTTCGCTCTACTGACAACTAAGAATGCTATCTGACAAGATTAAAAAAAATTCTGCAAATTTCAAAGCAAAGGTAACTTGACTGAAAAAAAAGAAGCAACCCTAAGAACTTATGGTCAAATCACTTTAACTTGAGAAAGATGACACAAAAAACAATTGAAGAAAAATTAATTCCATTGGGTGAATCCATGGCAAAATTAAACGGTAACATATTTGTCGAATTAGCCGTTTTCCTTTTACTCACAGAAGAAAAAAGGGTTTGTTCCTTTTACTTATAGAAAATTTTAAATGCCATTAAAGACATCAGGTTTATATCTATCTTTTTCAAATTTGACATTTTACATAATACGAGACAAAAATGACTATAGTTATTGTAAAAAACGAACAATATGTTGTTTTGTACCAAAGCCATTGTGATCTCTTGGTTTTCAGAAATGTTTTCTTGGTTGCCTACTTTCGCTAACAAAAAAGCCCAGTTTCTCAACAAAATAGCTTTAAATTCATTTAAAAAACTTTTTGGGAATGAATATTAACTTTTGAGTATTCGTGATGGTAAAGTTTTTTAAAATTAATTACATTCTTTTCCAATTTACAGTAATAACATGGCAACATTGTAACCGTTAGAAGTGGCAATACCGTAGGATATTTTTCTGACAAGCCGATATGACATTACCTCAAAAAGTAAAAATATTATTTCTTTAAACCTTATAATTTTATGTGGTTTTATGGACTTGTCTTAATTTTCTAACATTTAAGGACTATTTACCAGTTTAATTTCTATTTCTGTTGCATATAATAAAAGTTTTAAGGTCGATTGGGGCCCTGTTGAATATATCAGAAAATAATGTAAATAAGTGTGTTGGAAAAGGATTTACTTACAACAAAGGTAAATACAGATTTTCATTTTGTTAGATTAACATTATTTTTATGCTTTAAATGTTGTAGAAATTGTACAGAAACAATATTAAATTACTAACTGTTTTACACTACACAACTTTTTTTGATGTTACATTATATCAGCTTAAAAACACATTAATTAATATAATTTTCTGCATAATAGGTATATACCTACTTTACTTTAAGATCGAACCACAAACCCGAAGAAATAATAATTTTTATCTGAAAACCCCCATTTGAAATGGAATTGTGCTCAATATAACCTTTTAGAGTTTATCATGTCAGTACATGTATGTCTGTTATGTCCTGGTATATGTTTGTCAGCAACTGCACTACCAATTTGATTTTTTTTTATTTTATAGAAAAGATTTCATGATGGTTACATACAAGATGACATGTAAAAACTTTAAAATATAGTGTGTCAGATCATGGACAACACATCTTATAGGAAAATTTGTGTAAGTTATTATATATACACCAGGAAATCTATGGAAACCCCTCGGGAAAACCTAAGACAAATTAACTTAAAGCTGACATCTGTGCTTTTCAATAGCTTTGGGAGTCCCATATGAGATAGTAATAGTCCCTATATTTCCTTCCTATCGAACATCAAAAATACTTGCACATGTTCTAATTCTAATTTTTTATCAGCTTTTTAATTAGAATTGCATGTTGGAGTAATAATGTTACAAAAATTTTTTATTTTTATTTTTATTAGCATTTGTTAGCAGGCTCTTAGATGTTTTCTTTACATACATTTGTATCTGACAATTTTTTTTTCTGTTTTAGGAAAACAACTTACAGTTAAAATGATTTATTGATAAAGCCGAGGATAAAACGATATAATTCCAAAAAAATCAATATCATTGCATGTCAATACAATGACATGGTGAAAATAATGGGGAGACTAATGTCAGGTTGCATAAAGAATTTTCATAATAAATAACTAACCAGCCACTTTGACGGTGGCATACATGATATTGGCAGAAAAACTTTTTTCACAATCACATAGATCTGGTTGGCAAGTTTGATTGTGAGTAAATTATGCCTACCAATGTCATTTATGTCAGAGTCAAAGTTGCTGGTTAGTTAATTGTTGTTAAAAATCTTTGTGCAACCAAATATATAAGTTTTAAATACACTAATTTGATTTTCAAAACCCATATAATATCTTCATCAAAATTCAATCCATTCCATTTTCACTTCAATGGGTAGGCTGTCTTTTGGACAACTTAGTACAATGTGTGTTACTTCACTTTATGTCTTTTTTATACAGAGTGATCGTTAATAGTCATAGTCAAAAAAAAAAAATTTGAAATTTGTTTATTAAAAAAAAATAATTTCCAAAAATCGTTATTTTTTTAGAACCATTTATGAAAAGGAAAGACCTATTGTCGTGACAAAAAAAAGGCATTTATGGACTAATAAATTTCTAATTTGGGAAGCACAAGGAAGCATGTTTATAGAATATGTTGTCGACATTCAGAGACGAGCCGCCTTAAGGCGAACGTCTAGGAGTAGGGATACAATTTCCTACTAAAACGATAGTACAGTGCGCACAAGCCCTCTGTCTATTACTCCATTTTAACTTAGTATGTCGATTCTGTGATATTATGTAGTGTGAATAAATTTATATACCGAATAAACTGTGTCTACTTTCAACAATAAACCACCGGTCACATCTAAGACATAACAGAATATATACTGACTTAAACACAGGACTAACGTTCTTGAAGAAGAATAAAACAGAAGGCTTCCTATTAGATAAGGACCCTCTTGTACTTAAGTTCAAAAGTCATAATTGTGAAAGTTCGAGTAATATTTATTTATAAAGATTTTAGTAGTCATCGAACAAATATATTTTTTTAAATAGTACTTAGTTATATACAATTGCAACTCAAGCAAACTTAATTTTAATCCTGATTTCTTCATATATAACAAATATAGGGTGTATTTAACATAAGAAATGTACTGTAAACCTAAAACTGAAATATATTTGATTTGTATACATAGATTAATTATTATTTAATTGTCTAAATAAACTTACCTATTTTGAAAAATGAGAAAAAGTATAATGTAAGAATAAAGTATTGTTTCAGTTTGATTTCTATCAATAAAGAATTTTAATTTTTTTAAAATAACTATGCTAGGGAGACTGCTAAGTGTAAATAAAAACATAGTCTTATAGTTTTAATCATGTTTTAATATATTAGTACACAAACACATTGGATTGTAAGTATTGGCGTTCATACATTTATTAGTTGACTATACTTATAAAGAATATTTTATTTTTCCCATATTTGTTAACCATGCTCCCTAGGAATACTTTTTTCTCAAAAGTATTAAGCCGTAATGCTTATACGTATCTAGATATTTTAAAATAAACCATAGAGTATAAAATATTACTAACCTAATTAATTCCTGTAAAATAGAAAATGGTCTAAAAAAAACTCACAAATTATTATTATTTAGCAATAGTAAGAGGTAGAACCGATGAGACTATTCTGTTATCACATGTAAATATCACAGTGTGTAAAGGACGAATGAGCTGTTCCATTGTTTATTGTCTCTGTCAAGTCTATTCTTAAATTGGTTTATTGGGGTTGCATTGACTGTGTCTTCACTTAGTCGATTCCAGTTGTACACTACACAGTTCGAGAGGAAGTTTCTTTGTAGAAGTTTGGCACATCTCTCCTTTGATAACTTCTTATTAATCCACTATATTTTTGTTAATTCAAGCAACACATAAATACATACTTATGTTAGGGTAAGTGCATTCGATGCATTTTTCTGATATTCTTGACTAAAATATTGTTTTTAACAAACTTAGTTGGGTTTAAACATAACATGGCTGTGAAATTAAAATGGAGTAATCTTTCTCTTATAAAACTGTCCAATTAAGTTGTGTAGTAGAAACAGCTTTTCTTTGGAGTATTACATAGGTATATAAAGGTTTTAATTCTGCTTTCATCATAACATAGAGGTGTCCAATTTATATTAATTCTCGCACTAAAATCACTTCTTCAATGAAATTTAGGTATATATAAAGTTTTCATTCTTCTGCTCTCACCATAAAGGGTAGGTTTCCAGTCTCTTTATCAGCTTATTAAAAACCAAAACATTATTTTGCCACTCAAAGCAAAGAAGTTTTATTTATCCATAACTGGAACATCGCCAACATTTAGGTATTTTCGACTTAAATTTAATAAACTGACCGGTCAAAGGGCATAGATAACTAAACACATAATCCACAAATGTTTTTAACTATAATTTTCACTCAAATGTACGAATACCATCGAAGAAAGGTTTAAATTACAGCAAAATAAAAAATAAACAAATCTGACAGAATTGTCACTTTTTGAAATGTACCCTAACCTCACTTCTCTAAAGTGTCAAGTAAAATTTAACGCGTGTTTAATGGGTTTCTGTCATCTTTCTCAAGTTAAAGTGATATGACCATAACTTTAATTAATAAATAACTTAATGTTGTAAATGTGTTAGTAGTGGAAAAATAATATATTTACCACGGTTTAGACAACTATTATTGCCCTCACGTCTTGCTCGGTCAATAATAGTACCTGTCTAAACTTTGGTCAATAATATACTATTAATTGATTCAATTTTTACCATTAATTTACAGTTAAAAAATGTTAAAATTGTTTTAAAAAAACATAAGTACGTCACAGCACAGCAACATAACTATACTAACACAAACGTAGGACGAAGCCAGTTGGTTGCCTATTCTAACCTAAGATACCCAAAGTCAACATCCGTCTTAAAGTTCCAGTCAAAAAATAAAAACAAACAGCTATTAGGCAATCCAACGATGTGTCAAAAGGGCGGTTGGATGGCAAATACTGCTTTGTGATTGGTACACGTGACCATAAAAATAATGTTGCTGGTGGCATTTAACTGGTGACTCAATGCTTTTTGCCATCCAACCGCCATATTGAATCACGTGGTTTGGATTCCCTAATTCTCTTTTGAGGTTATTAAAAATCGAATGGGGCTCGAAATTGAAAACATCATTTTCCTACGACCACCTATGAAAATGAGAAAAGAGTTAATTTGGCTAAAAAGCGCCGTAGATCACATGCATGTTGAAAAAATATTTCAACACTAGTGTTGAAATGTCAAGGCACACTATTTAATTTAAACATATGGTGCCAATTTGACAGACCACCCAAATTTATTAAAAAGAACAAATTTTAGAAAGCAGTAATTGTAAAACTTATTTATCATGTATTTGTCGAGTGATTCAGAATTAAAGTGTGAAAATACGCCATCTGAAATTATAAAAAATGTTAATAATATACTGGAAAATCATGATGAGTATTTCCGGAAATGATATGACAATGTTTAAAAATAGCGGTCTGATTGGTTACAATTTACACATCACATATTTAAATAATTTTCAAAAATAAAAATAACAATTAACATTAAAAGAAAAGTTCCAAATTTAACCCTTTTCCCTCTAGAATCTAACATAGTGCATTTCCCACCCAATTTCTAACCATTCAGAGAGTATAGTAGTTTGTACAACAAGAGTGGATATGATGTCCATATCGCACGAGGAAGTAAATTGAGCACTCCGCCTACGGCGTCGTGCACATATGGACAATCTACTCAAGTTGTACAGTATATTTTTTCTGCGACTTAACTTCCGAACTTCATGCTAAGAATTTTAAATAATTATTTAAATTAAGCATCATAACTTGTGTTTTAAGTTGACTTTGAACTTGTGAAAACGGTAATAAGAAACAATTGAACAAAAATTCATTTTGATGGCAAACCCATGGACCAAATTACACTGTAACATATTTATCGATTTGGGTAAGTTCTTATATTTATACGAACTCACTTTTGAATATATCTATCTTTCTCACATTCAACTTTTTGCAGAATAACAGACAAAAAGCGATATATGTATTAATAAAAACGAACAATTTATTTTCTCAACCAGGTAATTTGATCAATATTGTTTTACTGAAATGCACAGAAGAAAAATAGGTTTTTCGGGTTTATTTCTGCTTGCGTAAATAATTATAACTCAGAAAGTACAACAAAATAGCTGTAGAATTCTTTTTAAAAATTTAAAAATGGATTTTGTGCATTAATATGAATTTTTAACGTTCGCTATGGTCAAATTTTTCAAAATAATCGCCAATTTACAAACTAGCAACACTGTTAACGTGGAAAGAGAAGACGAGACGTGGCAATAGTGTAAGTAGAAATAACAACTGTTAGTAAAAAATGTTTTTTTTTTCTAGAAATCTTATAATTTCGTCTGTTTTATCGGGTTATCTTTATGTTCCACCATTTAAGGAAGAATTACAAGTTAAATATCTATGTTTGTTGCGTATAATAAAAGTTTTAAGATCAATCGGGGTTAGATCCCCGCTCAAAATATATCGGAAAATATCCCCGTGCACAAATATTTATAATAATATATATTATTTACATGGAAAAAAATTACCAAGGTTAGTAAGAAAACGTTCATTTGGTAGGTATATAGCACATTTTATGCAAAGCTTTTAGTAATTATCTAGAAATGAGTGGAAATAAAGATATTTTTGAAATAAGAAAGTGCGTCTGTATGCAAATCTTTAGTTCGGCAGAAAATAACAATAATTTGGTAGAAATATATTTTGGTATTAATTTTGTTATTATACCTTCAATTTTTGCACCATTTCGTGTACTCTTTAGGAAAATATTGTGTATACATAGACTCTGGGATAAATGTTTTGATTTAAATTTTAAAAAAACAAATTTCATCTGACAAATTTGTATATTTTTGAAGCATATTGTTAACCTAACTTCTCTCAACTATCAGAAAACGAATTTACAACATGTAAATTTGGCTTCTCTGTAATTGACTACTGTGATTGGTCAGTTTCATAACCTGACTAGGATGTATATGATATATTCCCGCACAGTTAACTGGAATAGCCCTTTACCCACCACTAAAGTGTAAAGGAAACAGCACATTTCCATGTGGGAGTAGAAAAAATATGTTTCTTATTTGTGGACTAACTACACTTTTTAGTATGAATACAGTAAAAGTGGCCTTATTTTAAACCCTTTTTCAAACACATAAATTGTTTACCCAAAATCTGCTTTTATAAAATGTCTACGAGGTTCGCTTAACATAAATCAGCGGTAAAACTTCAAAAATCCCTAAAATAACGTCTGGACAAGTTAATGTCCCCATATTTTAAACTCTTGTTACGCGGATTTTTATAATGCCTGGTGACAAAACTTTGCATAAATCGATCCCAAAAGAGATCGGCAATGTACACTTTATACCAATTAAGTATACTCTATTTGCAGTGCCGTTCCTTGATTTTCTGCCGCCCCGTGCAAAAAACTAATTGCCGCCCTAATCTTAAATTAAATTCAAAAATATTGCTCCAACAAAAAATCGCCACTCCAACATTTTATTTTTGATAAAAATAATTTTATTAAATTTCTGACACATGGTTTGACAGATGTAAAAAAAATATATTATGGACAAATTCCGTTTTCGATAAGCTTCCCAAAAAGGTGCCACAAGTGGTATCCTCTAATTTGAAAAAAGTTAGTTAGGGCTGCACAAAAGTTGGTTTAAATTAAATTAGACGGGCGGAAGCTTGCCTATTAACAATTTTTATAAAACAAAATTTTTCATTATCAATGTTAATAATAATAAATAGTATAGCTTATTTAATTTAATTATTTTAATTAAGAACGGTGTGCCTGAGGAGAAAAACGCAAGAGACCATTTTTAAGCAGAATTGACCAGGCTAATCAGAAATAATATCCACATAGAAAAATATCAGTTGGGTCCCACTTTTTTTCTAAAAAATATATAATCGCTTCTTCATTTAAAGTTTTAAAAACTATTCTATTGGCGATAACGCAGAAACGAACGGAGATATCGAGCTGCGGTTTTAATATTTTTTTTAGCAAATTTCATCAACTTTTCGAATATGGTATCATAATTATACCGTATGATTTATTTTTTCGGAGTAAAATCAAAAAATATTTTATTATTACAAATTGCGCCCTCTAGCATTTTTTTTGAGAACTATTATGGACAACTAAATACGATTGGTGATAGTGCATACATTTCTCTTCCAAACAGTCTTTAGCTTGCTAAAATCGGATAAGTCGTTTATAAGTTACAGCGATTTAAATGATTACACTTTCAACAGCTTCCCCCCTCTTATTAAAGTCGGTACGCCAATGAGCATAAAGTCTATATCGCGATAGAAAACGGCGTTTCGACAGTTGAAAGCCACAGATGACATTTACAGCTGATTCTAGTTTCGCCGAAAAGTTACTAGATTTAGTGTGGGCCGTAACAAGTTCACATGTCAGTTCGCGTCCTATTATTTTCGTTGTTTTTTGGTGTTTTTTTTTTTGTATTTTTGTGGCTGTTTTTTATATAGTGTGTGTTTAAAAACATTTGAGATATTTTTAGACTTTTACATTACTTTATTGTAAGTAATTCCTATCACAATATCTAGATAGTATTCAGTGGATACCTAATAGGTTCTTGACTTTTGTTCCAATTTGGATAACATCTCCAAAAGTTTCTTGACAACTTTAGATAAGAACGATGATTTAAATAGAAAATTTTTTAAAGTCTTCTTTGATAAATTAAAATGGGAGATAAGAAACTTAATATTTAAATATTTTTTTAGTTTGTTAATGGAACATAAAAATAGTCCGGTCCTGTCTTTTTAGCCAACCTCTAAACGTAAAATAGACCAGACGTCAACAGGGTGCCATAAATGACAAGTGACTTGGCGTTTTCTTAAAAAAATTTGACTATAGCAACAAAATGATGCATAATTGTCCAAGCTTTTTAATGGTGTTACCAAAGATATACCTTAATGTGGAATTTTCGGAGATATGTGAAATTTTAAAATTTACTTTTCAATTTCGCCCTCTTGCGGCAAAATGCGAAACTTAAAAATTATTTCCAGGGTTTTCTCATGGCCACTGTAGTTATCATTTTTTTCCCCGAGTTTTTATGCCCAGTAGTTTCTGAGATACCTACGGCCGGTGGCCATTCATAATGGGACACCCGGTGTACAGCTGTTTTACACGTCATCAAAAATTAAACAAATTTGCTTCCAAATTTTTAATTCGCTTACATACAAAGGTTTGGCAACAGTGTAAAACTGCGATCAGCGGTAATTTACGTTCTTGTATTTTAAAAAAGCAAGATTTAAAATTAATTTGTTGAGAAAGTCTGCAATTTGTTTTGAAAAGTCTCGGCTTCGATTTTAACCCTGTTTTCAGGATTTCAAGACGAATGAGACACATTTTCTTCTGCGGGGAAATAAAAAGGATTTTATTAGTAGAAATGGAGCGGAAAAGTATTAGTGAATGTTTAAAAGTGATTTTTTAAACAGACAATTCTGTAAAATGACAATAAATTGAAAAAGGATAAATCAATGGTCACTGACCTTCCAAATAAATTATCTTCTTATGTAACTCAATATTTGAATGATAGAGGAGTTTTTTTTATACTGTTACCTGTAAAATATTCTTCGTATTGTCATATTAACGCACACTGGTAAACAAACCAGACGTAACGCTATATTTTCTCAGCTAATTTTCGGGCCAAGAACATTGTGACCGCAGCTCTCTAATCTATATTCACATATGCTGTGAGCAAGAGAGAGACACTTGCACGAAAGACCAAGAAAAAGATAGTAATCGGGCTAGTGCCGAAGAATTGCTGTGTTGCCGATTGGCGCATAGTCCAAACTCCCCATCTTTATTTATTATAATATTAAAGGTGAATAAAAACATAATACAACATCTTCCGGGCACAACTCTTAGGCGCAATACGTCGTTGCCAATAAAACGTGCTAGACAGAGAAAAATTCTTAAGAAAAGTTGCAGACTGAATACAGTATTCACCTCAAGACCACTGGAGATACCGACCAGTTGAAACGTTGTGATGTAATAGTATATTACATAACAAGTGATGAAAGTGATACATTTAAAACGAGGAGATATTTAGCACGAGTCGTTAGCTGATTGCGGAAATTCTCCTAGTTTTAGAATAATCACTTTCACACGAGTAATGTACACTATTTTTCCTATGACCACAAAGCATTATTAAAAAGGCCTTTGATTTGTGAAATAGTTATTTTTCTCCAAATGACATTAAATATAGCTTTTTAATGATACTGAATAGGCCTAAAAGGGACACTTTTACTGCCTAGACAGAAAAAGTCCACTTTTTCTGCCTAGGCAGTAAAAGTCGTTGCTATGCAACGTTCCCGGTAATAATTTAAATCAAACTTGTAATTAAAATTGACAATGACGCTAACGTCGTAAACACAAAATTATTGACTTTTTAATGAAAAAATGACACAAAACTGATTTAATTACACTACAACTATAAACTACAACAGAATATTTCTACTTATTACAAATATTTATCGTGACTTGAACAATGATTTAATACAATTGAACTTTCTCCTCTTTTTTCGAAAAATTAACAATATTTTTATCCACACTAGTTGATACTACGGAAATGCCTGAAAATATTTTATTGCCGATGTTTGACTTATTGGCTAGTGAATCCTCGATATAGCTCTCCGCGACCGCGGAGGACTTCCATCCCCCATGTTGCTTCAACATTGTTATATACCCACCAGAGTGCACCAGCAACGTGGCCGAAGTTCTGCGAAAGCAGTGCCCAGTATACTCTCTCGCATTGGCTGGTCCCAGAAAATTAGCAATTTCTTTTGGTATTTTACCAAACTTGTGAATTCCAATGAATTGTTGATGTGCTTTACCGTTCGCATACTTATAAAAGAAACGCCGATTATTCAAGTTCGAAGGTCTGGAGGCTGCATATTTTCTGTAAATATTTCTTCTGTTACCACAAAATATCTTGATCTTTTCGTCTTCGTATTTGGTAGCTTAATTAGCAATTTGTCTCCCATATTTATATCATCCGTTTTCATTTGCAAAAGCTCATCACATCTACAAGCTCCAGCGACTCCAATAATAAGTACAACCTAAAAGTAAATATGAATTGAAAAATAGTTATTTAATTCATAATAAATAATGTTCACTTTACCTTCGTGCTCAAATACAGTTCATCTGGGGCCTCTGATAAAAATTTCTCAACTTCTTCTCTTTTAAAAACTTGGGATTTTCTTGCATGGAAACCATCTGACTGCCGTTTCAAAAAAGCTCGTAACTTTAGATATTTTGACAAATCAACGTTGTTTTTTATGTTTAGAGTAGCTTTCAACATCGAATAGGTAGACCATAATGTTGAGGGCTTCATTTGCTTCGAAAGATCGGAAAAATAGGCAATCAGCACATTTTCAGAGAAAGATCCTACATTGTTCTTCTGCCTATATTCCATGAATCTGCGGTATGTGAGTTCATATACAGTTCTCAACTTCTCTGGTAGTAGATTCAATTTCACGTCTCGCGCTTGGTCTCTTATCTCAGGTGGTGTTAGTGGCAATAACTCATCTTCACTTTCAATTTGGTCCATTTCGAACAAATTTAAACTTTTAAAATGACAATGACACTGAAGTAAACAAAACAATCCACCAAACGTTATCAGCGGTAAACATAGTAACGAAAAGCCAGTTACCTGTAATGAAACGCAATAATTATTAAAATAAATATAAAAAAGACGATTTTTCGTGAAATTGGAGCAAATTTGGAGAAAAAATTATATGTTTCACACGGCACAAAAGCAGATTTAATGCCGCGGCGGGTGTTCCCTATGAAACACCAACCGCGGCATTAAATCTCGTGCTTTTGTGCCTAGTAAAACAAATAACTATTTTGTATTAAGTGCGCAAAATAGGTGTTTTTTTTTAATGGCACATGAGATTGTAAATTTTACCGAGACCGTCAGGTCGAGGTTAAAAATGCAATCAAATGTGCCATAAAAACAACTATTGCGCGCGAAATACAAAGAACATTTTTTGTACAGCTGTTTGTTGTTAACTATTTTTTGTCGTGTTTAGAAAAAAAATCTAAAATCATAATAATTCATAGCTTTTAAGGTATTATTTCTTACACCTGTTCCCATTACCATGAAAACTCGCGATAGTTTAAATTTTATTGATTGCCAAATCTATCGTTTTTCGTGTTAAAAGTCTATAGTTGTTTGCTCAAGTTTGGTACCATTTAAATGTCTGAAAGTGATAGTGAGACACCTCACGAAATTAAGGATGCGGCAAAAATCGTTATATCAAATCTTTTGCCCGCGAAATCAAGAATCAAATATGAGAAAGTGTACACTCAGTTTCGCGAATGGTGCAACATAAAGAAAGTAAAAACCGTATCAGAAAATGTTTAGCTCTGTTATTTGGAGAAAAAATCGAAAATATTAAAGCCACCTACACTATGGAGTACCTATTCGATGCTTAAAAGTACGCTAAACATAAAGGAATTACTATTCTAATAATAATTGTTAATTTAATTCACTTTAATAATAAATCTTTTTATAAAAAATGTTTTGGAAATTAATTTTTGCATGCAAAAAATTTTTTCACGGCAAGCTCAGCTGATTGATGTTTTCGTATAAAAATGCAAAAATTAATTTCCAAAACATTTTTTAAAAGAAAAAAGTAAATTAACTTAACAATTATTATTAGAATAGTAATTCCTTTATGTTTAGCGTACTTTTAGGCATCGAATAGGTACTCCATAGTGTAGGTGGCTTTAATATTTTCGATTTTTCTTCCAAATAACAGAGCAAAACATTTTCTGATACGGTTTTTACTTTCTTTATAATGCACCATTCGCGAAATTGAGTGTACACTTTCTCATATTTGATTCTTGATTTTGGGGGCAAAAGATTTGATATAACGATTTCTGCCGCATCCGTAATTTCGTGAGGTGTCTCACTATCACTTTCAGACATTTAAATGGTACCAAACTTGAGCAAACAACTATAAACTTTTGACACGAAAAACGATAGATTTGACAATCAATAAAATTTAAACTATCGCAGGTTTTCATGGTAATGGAAACAGGTGTAAGAAATAATACCTTAAAAGCTATGAATTATGATTTTAGACTTTTTTTCTAAACACGACAAAAAATAGTTAACAACAAACAGTTGTACAAAAAATGTTGTTTGTATTTCGCGCGCAATAGTTGTTTTTATAGCACATTTGATTGCATTTTTAACCTCGACCTAACGGTCTCGGTAAAAATTTACAATCTCATGTGCCATTAAAAAAACACCTATTTTGCGTACTTAATACAAAAATAACTATTTCAGTATATTATTAGCACTTTTTATAATTTCAGATGGCGTATTTTTACACTCTAATTCTGATCACTCGGCAAATAAATGATAAATAAGTTAAACACTTTACAATTACTGCTTTCTAAAATATATTTTTATTAACACGCGTGTGATATTCGGCGCTTTCGAGCAAAGTTAACAGTGCTTTTTTTCTCATTTTCATATGTGGTCATAGGAAAACGAACATGTTTCGCGAAAGTTGCTTGTAGCCTGTAGGTATACTAAATTTTCAATGTGAGCCTATTGCAATTGACCTCGAGCCGCAACTGGAATAAATTATATTATTTTATACGTTTCATGTCATTTTTAAAAATGTGTTTTTATTTTTACGTAAAAAATTATATGAGTCTGAAACACGACACAAGAAAAAAAGAGTAGAAAAAAGACCAGATACAGTTGCGAGGCCATCAACAAATCTCTTTGCATTTTAATATAAATACCTAAATGAAATTCATGGCCTGTTCCCTGGACCAGACGAAAAGAATTTTTATTAAAATGTAGAACAAAAAAAATTGGAAACGTTGCGTTTCGGTGCTGGTAATACAGGACAGTATTTAAATTTTGTAGGTTAAAAAAAATTAGACATCAGTTAAAAATTTATGATTCTGTACAGTCACATGAGTGGACGCTATAGTCAGTGGTCAGTGGCGACTCGTGGATATTGAGTATGGGGGGGGGGGGGGGGCGCAAATCAAGGTACGCAAAATTAAGAGCCTGCAGATTTTTTCTTATTTTTGAAGAAATGTCTAAAATGCAAGACTTACAAATTCATATCGAAAACATTAGCTATGAAATTTGGCCACGATATGATTCACGGTTCTTTATTTTTTTAGGAGTAATCGGCAATATTTCTGAACCTTCTTCTAAGTTACCAGATCTATGCTTATTAGAAACATTGTGTCCTCTTGCCCGAATCCGGGCTAATGTTTATTAATTGGTTTTGAAAACTTTTTAAATTAAATTATATTATTAATTAATTAAAACTCGCAGATATTGAGGAGTATGAGAAAGTTTTTTTACTTAAAAAAATTATATTATTAGTATTATTATTTTATAAAAAAAAATTAAAAAAGTAGTTCTAACGATACAATGAAATTAAACAATAATTGTAATGGTTTTCATTGGCTTTAACTTTTTCCTGGATGTTTTTTCATGAAAATAAATTTTTGTTGCCGTTTACCGCGATACCTTTGCGGATAAATCAATGAGATTTCAGGCCGTTTTCAGTTACACGGCGGGTGGAATAGGGCTGTCTGAGGGCGCTGATCTTAGGCATTCGTCAGAAAAAAGCTACTCCGGAGAATTCAGTACCGAGCCAAAATCGAGCGCATTACCAGGTGGTCGGGTGAATTAGTAGAACCAGGGCGGTAAGAGAGATTCAGGATCTACCAAAGTTATTTATTGTTTTCTGATGAATTAAACAATAAACATGATGAAATGAAATTATCGTATTTTTGACAGGCGGCAAGGGGAGCACGCGGGTTCAAAGAGGAACCGCCACTGACTATAGTAAATATTTTTAACCATCATGCAAAGTTCACAATGAGCTTTCTCAGGAACCAAAACAATTGCAATTGCAATGGCGGTTTTCACATTCCTATCTTGCAGAAGAAGATTTCCTTTCATTTCGTCAGATCCATCCCCAGACGGGTTTCGCCATATGATGGCTCATCAGTAGAGCTAGGATCCGACAAAGAAAGGGAGTAACTTAAAACTGGTTTAAGCAGTATTTGGTGGAGCATACCAGCAAGATGTTATACAGAGCGACATCTGTGTCGTTGTTAGACACTCTTGTGCATACTAACATGAACGAAAACTCTTCTTCTGTACTTATTGTTTTCGGTTTAATAAACCGATGCGAGTTAGCGCTGCCTAGCGGGACTCCTGTAATTGCGACGAATGTCTTTACAGGTGATTTCCTCTTAACATTTTTACTTATTTCTATAAGTTTGTTAGAGGTGCTGGTATGCTCAAGAGTGTCTAACAATGACACAGATGTCGCTCTGTGCAATATCTTTCTGGTATATTCTTATCTTGGTTGTTAATTCTCTATCCAAAGATAAAGAAGACAAGACGAGATTTTTTAGAAACAGTGAAATACTAATCGCAACTTTGTAACTATGTTTTAGCTAAATAAGGTAACGGTAATGATTTTGTAAGCGATTCACGTTCACAGTAAGCAGGTTTTATGACTTTTTTAATGTTTCCGTGCAATTATCCGGAATGAAAAGTCGAGATAAACAGCCACTTCTGTGTTTAGCAAATTAAATCGTACCTACGTTTGTAAACGAAAAATATCAGATTAAGGGTTGGATTACGCAATAATAAATTTTAACGTAAATATATTTTTGGAAACTAAATATTATTTTTAAGAGCAAACAGTAGTCACATCGAGTATACTGTACCTGCGTCTGGCGATGGCAGTAAAATTTCTTTTTTATATACAAAATATTAAACAACTAATTTTACGAGAATTGAGTGGCGCGGCGTCAGGGGAGATTTTTAAGATAATATCGGGCCAATTTTTTTATTGTATGTCCTGCATGGCGGATGATATAATTTGAACCTATACAGGGTGATTCCTAAGTTGATACTTCTTTTTTAGCTGTGTATAGAAGGCATTAAAATAAACAACTTTTTCAAACACCTTTTTTCAAAAAACTTTAAAATAGCCGAGTTACAGAAGTAAAAAATCTAAGTGCGGGCCTGGTAATCAAAACGTAGCCCTTTACTTTATATTGTTTTTCTCTGTTTTTTGTATGTTAGTCATGAATTTTACGGATCGGTCGTCATTATTTATTTTGGCAATTCGCGGCGCGGTGTGGTTTTCTGAAGCAAATTAATTTTAATACATTGGTGAAAATGGTTAAATTTGAAAGCATCATCATCATCAATCAGCCCTTTGCATCCACTGCTGGATATAGGCCTCCCCCATTTCTGCCCAAAGTCCTCTATTTTGAGCGCTCTGCATCCAGTTTGTAGTTATCCTTTTAATATCGTCCGTCCATCGCGTGGGAGGTCTTCCCCTGTTTCTCTTGTCAGCCCTTGGTCTCCACTCGAGCAGCCTTTTTGTCCATCGTCCATCTGTCATGCGGGCCACATGTCCAGCCCAGTTTCACTTGAGCTTTGCCACCTGGCAGATAACATCCGTGACTCCTGTTCTCGCCCGTAGGTCCTCATTTCTGACGTGGTCGCGAAGTGACACACCGAGCATCGATCTTTCCATCTTGCGTTGTGTTATTATAAGCTTCTTTGCAGATGTGACCGTCAGAGTTAAAGTTTCAGTGCCGTAAGTCATAGAATGCACTGATTAAAAACCTTTTGCTTCAGGCAAATTATGAGATTATTCCTAAACACGCCCCCAAGTTTGCCGTATGCAGCCCAAGAGACCGTAATTCTTCTTTTTAATTCGCATGTTTGATTGTCTCTCGAGATTCTTATTTCATGACCAAGATATGTGTACCTATCCACCAGCTCCACCTCACAGTCACCGATAGCAATATTTTTACTAGGGACCAAATTCGTCATAAATTTCGTTTTTGATATATTAATTTTTAGCCCGACCTGAGCACATACTTCCTGAAGATATTCCAGCATTTTTCTAATATCTTGTAGGTTGTCAGACATCAAAGCTATGTCATCCGCGAAGCGCAGATCTGTTAGATTTAAGCCATCTATATTCAAATCCTTTTCGCTCCATTCAAGCATTCCGAAGGCGTATTGCAGAACGGTGATAAACAGTTTGGGTGACATAGTATCACCCTGGCGTACTCGTCTACCTATTCTTTTTGAAAATTTGAAAGCAATGAACTAATTATGGTGCTAATTTACTGTGAGTATCATAAAAGTGCGGATGTTTCTTCTCTACACTCAGAAGTTTTCCTAATGTTATTCAACGGGCAAGTTAGGCAGAACCGTATTTGATTCATAGTGTAATAAATGAATGTAAGTACTTTATTTATGGGTTTTTTGAAAAAAGGTATTTGAAAATGTTGTTTATTTTAATGCCTTCTATACGCAGCTAAAAAAGAAGTATCAACTTAGGAATCACCCTGTATACTTGAGAGCCCCAAGAAACCTTTATGGGTGCTTTATTATTTTCTTGCGATCGTCCGGAATAAAAATCAAGATAAAAAGCTACTTTTGTGTTAGTAAATTAAATTGTACACGAAAAAAGGGAGATTAGAGGTTGATTGACAAGTGCTATAATTTGTTTAGATTTATTTTCATTGTCAAGAAAATTGAGTCTATTTTCTTTTACTTTCTCTTACCAAATGACTTCCATTATTCATTATCGACTAGAATCGAGTCTAAAATAATAAAATTATTATGGCTTAAGTTGCGTAGTTTTGTCGGTCGTTAAACTTTGTACAGGGTGTCTAAAATTCGAGCCTTGTTATTAATATCGCAAAAAAATCATCTGAAAAAACATTGCGTTCTTTTGTCCCGAATCCTGGATGTTTATTAATGGAATATTGGAGAGTGTCAGAAGGTTATTTTTATTAAAAAATAATATGTATCAATTTCTTTTACAATACAATAAGCTATAGTAATTATTTTATCTACTTTCATTTGGTAATATGAGTTTTACAGTTCTGTAAATAGTTTTGTAAGGGCATATATTACAGCACTAGTGCTGTAATGAAAAAAAAAAACGGTTTTATTAAAATTTTGCTGTTAAATAAAACCACACTTTTTAGAAGATATAATATAACACTTAAGGTTTATATAAACATTAATAATACACTTTTTACAGTTAGAAATTTGTATACCAGAAGTGGATGTAATGGAGCCCTTTACGTTCGTTTTTCCAATCATTAAATCCGTGTCTGACCCCATGATCTTCTTTGATATTTGTTTCTTATTTTCTAAAGAATTCTCAACGTAGCCTTCTGCCGTAGAAGAAGATTTCCAGCCCCCATGACGCTTTAACATCTGCATATTTGCACCACCATCAACTAGAATGGTGGCTCAGCATCTCCTAAAACAATGTCCACTGTATCCTTCGGGATTATTCAATCAAAGTTTTGTTGCAATCTTTTTTGGTATACTTCCAAAACTATTAATTCAGACCGCCTATGAGTTGCATTAAGAGGACGAAGTTTAGCATACTTTGGAAAAATACTTAAACAGTTGACATCTGTCACATTTATTTCTGTTATAACAAATTCTCGCATAATCTTGGTTTTCGAGAATGGAATCACAATTTTTATATACAAATCATTGTGTTCAATATGATCCAACATTAACTTAGCTAGTTCTTCGCACCGACAAGCCCCAAAAATGCCGATTATCATAACAACCTTCATAAGTAAATATGTTTCATCATCTGCTGTACTAAGAAACTTACATACGTCTTCCTTTGTGAAAACTTTGGACTTTTTGGCCTTGTAACCCTCTGATCTTCTTTTCAAAAATGCGATTAGTTGAGAAAATCTGCTTATATCTTGATTTTTCTTGACTGAAATCATAGTTCTCAACATTGAGTAGTGAGTCCATAGTGTAGATGGTTTCTGGGAGCGTTGCTTTACGGAAAAATAACCCAAAAGGATTTCTCAGACACCTCCTTTATTTTGTTAGCTTTGCACCAATCTTCAAACTTCTGATACTAAACTAACTCATACCGCGCCTTGGATTTTGTCGGAACTAAACTTGAGATCGCTTCGTTTGCCGCTGCTTCTATATCAGAGAGTAAACTTCCATCAGAATCGCTCATTTTGAAAAACGCTTTTTATATTTTTGAATTTGTTTGACAAAGTTTCGATAGTAACCATGCGAAACAGTAACTATGCGAAAGGTAACATAAAAAACTTGATTAGTAAACTTAATAGCAGGTGCATTTTTACAGGTGCATTTTTATTTTTAAAAATGCATTTTGCCAAATATTTTTATTCATAGATGAAAGTAAATAATAGATGTACAATATTCTTGTTGTAAATTCATATTACTACACTCGATGTTTTATTAAACTCGGCTGACGCCTCGTTTGACAACTTCAATATCTCGTGTTGTAATATGAATCTTTACAACACTTATCGTAAATAACTATTTTGCGCTTATATCTTTTTCTTCAATTTTTTTTTCTACTTGAAAAAAACCACCAAGATCCGGTTGTATAATAAGAACTTAAGAATAAGTTTGGTAAAGCTCAACTTAAAGTTGAACTCGGTTCTACTGAGCTATCATTTTTCAGATAAGTTGTCAATTTTCTAAGCTTAAACCAAGTTCTTAATGACTGATGACATATAACCCCATAAACCTTAAATAAAATTATTTTTTACTTTAAATTTTGTGGTAATAATATTTTAAAGTTATGAATGCGAATGATGAGGTTGAACACTTTCTGGCATATAAATATATTTAAAAACTGCACACCTAGAAAGGAGACAACCATTTCTGTAATGGGCTTTTTCACTAAATTTTAATGTTGACTCTATCATATAGAGCACGAAAAAATAAATGTTTCTGTTCTAAAATTAAAATTTGACAACCATCAATTTCTCTCTTTTTTGACACCTCCTGAAAAAGTTAGTATAGTTTAATTAATAAACATGATTAAGAACATGTATCCTATTTTCGGCAGGCGGCAGGAGTGCATGTGGGGAAGCGCAAGGAAGAGCTACCACTATAAAATACTCTTATAAGACAAATTCAACGATAGAGGGGGTTGACGGATTTATACTTCAAAATGACATTGGAAAACGAAATATAACTACATAATAACACTATACAGGGTGGGAATTTTAAATGGAACGCTGCTTAAAGCGATTCGGGAACAAAATTCCTCTAAAATCCAGAAATACTTCTTCAAAGATTTTTTTATGGGCCTCGCCTTTGTCATGTAATTTTTTTTTTAAATAAGGGATACCTCTTATAGCACCTTTTTGAAAAGTTTATGGAAAAGGGAATTTGTCCATCTATTTTATCAGTCAAACCATGTGTTAGAAATTTAATAAAAACTAATTTAAGTAACAATAACTTTAAAACTGTAATGTAACTATATTAACATAGCTATTGCTTAAAATGTGCCCTTGAATCTGTGTAAGCACCGACTAATCCAATGGTTAAACTCTTTCCTTACTCTTTCCAAAACTTCTGGTATGATTAAACGTTGACTGATAGAAGAGTTTTGGACTTGCATTGTCTTTATTTGTTTTATATCACAACGTTTCAACTGGTAAGCTATCATCTGTAATTCAAATAAAGCCCTCAAAACTAACTACATCAAGACCGACCTAAACAAAAGTGGCTACCCCAGGCATTTAGTTGATAAACTATTGGAAAATCGCAAGAATCGGCCAAATACACAAAAGAAGCAAGAGTTTCAATCAACACTCAACATTCGTATGTCAAAGAAGTATCTGAGAGAATTAGAAGACTAGGACAACGATACAACATCAATACGGTATTCAGCTCGAAAGACACTTTAAGAAGCCACCTGACGAAGACGAAACCAACAAGTCAAAAAGACAGGAAGAACTGTGTCTGCAAATGTGGCCGATCTTACATTGCTGAGACTCTAAGGCCACTTGAAACTAAGGTCAAGGAACATAGAAACAACACGCTTAAAGAAGAAACCGAAAAATCAGGTGCAGCTGACCATGCCTGGACACACGGTCATCACATCAAGTGGAAAGAAGCTCAAATCCTGCATAAAGAATCATATTGGAGAAAGAGGAAGTTCAAGGAAGCTGCTACCATATACCAGAACCCAGATTGTTTTAGTAAGCCATCATTAGATATAAGAAATATCTGGAAACCTTTGTTGGGTAGATGTAAACTTAAAATACCGCACACGAACTAAACGCATGACTGCACCCATCTCAGTCAAGCTTCAGTGTATCTAGCTAGTATAAATAGAGCTGTAGTTACTTTACTTATTTAGTATTCACCTGAAGACGGCTGGAGATACTTACCAGTTAAAACGTTGTGATATAAAACAAATAAAGACAATGCAAGTCCAAAACTCTTCTATCAGTCAAGAAACATCATTATCTCCGACCTTCAAACAGACACATGATTAAACGTATCTCTGCTCGAATCCTTGCCTTCAACTCTTCCAGATTTCTAGGTCTGATGACATATATCTTTCTTTTTACATCGTCTTATAAATAAAAATCTAAGGGTGTAATATCCAGAGGTTTGGGCGGCCACTTTATAAATCCTCGTAGTCCTATCCACCTACTTGAACATTTATAAATCTCTTACATTTGTTGCAAAGTAAGGAGGGGCTCTATCCTGCTGGAAAAATATCCTTTGGTCTAGATTTCCATAATTAGGGAGTATTCTTTAAAGTTCTGATAGTAAAAACTTTGCAAGAAATGTAAGAGAATTATTAAATGTTACATTTTCAAATGGGTAGATCGGACCGCGAGGATTTATAGAGTGGCCGCCCAAATCGCCGGATAATACACCCTTAGATTTTTATTTATGAGGCGATTTAAAAAGAAGGGTATATTCACTGTGAATACTGTACATCTGGCACTAACCACATAATATAATATGCAACAAATGCAATGAATATTTTTTAACAAAATTTCGTTGGACAGTGTATTTAAATCGTATAAAACCACCATTTGTTAACGTAGACAACCAACATTACCGAACAATAACAGAACACATTGTATTTATGTATGTATGTTCGATGTCGATGATCGTACATAGCAAACCACTTTGTTCTTTTAAAAGCCACATCAAAACGCTCATTTTACGTATCATTATAAGCGTTTTTGGCCATTTGTTATAAACGGAGTTTTTGCAGCAGACTATTGCATAGAAAAAGTAGTGTATAGTCTATTTTAGAAAGGTGTAGAGTAATAAAAGCTCATTAGGTATGCAAAGGGACTGCAGAGTGACATAACTAATATTTAAGCCACTTTCATAATTTTGCATTGCTTTCATTGCAATATTTTTTTTTTCATCAAGTGCAGGTATTACCACCCGGGCTTGGGTCCATTTATAGGTTTTGCCTATTGTTATCCATTCACAAACACTGAAAGTGGTATGACAAAGGCCTGAATTATGTACATAGTATTAGGTATACTTATTTTTTATTAAACATTATAAAAAAATACATTATACAGAAATTAAATTATAAAAAATCATAATATTCTTCGTCATCTGAGGAACTGCCATCTCCTCTTGACGTTCTAACTAACGGGTCGACGGTCCGATCGATCAGGTGGTCAAGATCCCATATTTTCTTCCCTTCATTAATGACTTGATGGACTGCTTTTCGCCAATTCTCTGGTGTCACTTCCTTGACTTGATTAAACATTAGCTTGACGTCTTTCATTTTGAATGTCATGTTGTGTCTGGCTACAAATCCTTTCACTTGCGCCCATAAAAGTTCTATAGGATTTACTTGGCAACGATATGGCGGTGTGCGCAGCACGGTTACACTATGTTTCTCAGCTATATCTTCCACGGGATATTTCATATTACGATGTTTGTGTAAATTTGCTATAGCTAACAATTCCTTCTTTATGAAATTATCTTCTTTTTTTTCTTTGGTTAGTTATAATAAATAATTGAATGCACAAAATTCACCTGCGCCTATGGCCGACACCGAAATTAAACCTAACTGGATAGAATTTCCCATTTTATTACTCTACACCTTTCTGAAATAGACTATAGTATGCCCAAGCGGTAATAATGACAATTTTACAAGAGGGTCATATTGAATATTAGGAGCCCTCGAAAGTTGAAAACAGATAAATCCGGTCGTCGACTTGGTGTTCAATTGGTCAGTGGTTCAGCCACGTTCAATAGGCATTTATGGAAACACAGTCGAACAACTTTGCGTTAGACAAAGAAACCTATTACAAAATATGCGGATTGTACTTGCAAAAACCTTTTGTTTCATTAGGAATGTCGAATCGCCCGTAGTATCAACCATTATTTAGTTCGTTTATGTGTGTTTTTGACGTGTACTTATGTGCGTTGTGACTTGTATCAAAGAACAATGACTTCAACAGTTTAATAGTTATTTACGATATAAGTGTTGTAAAGATTCATATTACAACACGAGATGTTAAAGTTGTCAAACGAGGCGTCAGCCGAGTTTAATAAAACATCAAGTATAGTAATATGAATTTACAACAAGAATATTGTACAAAATTTTATCTATTTTCATCTATGAATAAAAATTATTGGCAAAAGGCATTTTTAAAAATAAAAATGCACCTGCTATTAAGTTTACTAATCAAGTTTTTTATGTTACCTTTCGCATAGTTACTGTTTCGCATGGTTACTGTCGAAACTTTGTCAAACAAATTCAAAAAAATAAAAAGCGTTTTCGAAAATGAGCGATTCTGTTGGAAGTTTACCCGCTGATATAGAAGCAGCGGCAAACGAAGCGATCTCAAGTTTAGTTCCGACAAAATCCAAGGCGCGGTATGAGTTGGAGTATCAGAAGTTTGAAGATTGGTGCAAAGCTAACAAAATAAAGGTGTCTGAGAAAATCCTTTTGGATTATTTTTCCGTAAAGCAACGCTCCCAGAAACCATCTACACTATGGACTCACTACTCAACGTTGAGAACTATGATTTCAGTCAAGAAAAATCAAGATATAAGCAGATTTTCTCAACTAATCGCATTTTTGAAAAGAAGTTTAGAGGGTTACAAGGCCAAAAAGTTCAAAGTTTTCACAAAGGAAGACTTATGTAAGTTTCTTAGTACGGCAGATGATGAAACATATTTACTTATGAAGGTTGTTACGATAATCGGCATTTTTGGGGCTTGTCGGCGCGAAGAACTAGCTAAGTTAATGTTGAATCATATTGAACACAATGATTTGTATATAAAAATTGTGATTCCATTCTCGAAAACCAAGATTATGCGAGAATTTGTTATAACAGAAGGAAATGTGACAGGTGCAACTGTTTAAGTATTTTTCGAAAGTATGCTAAACTTTGTCCTCTTAATACAACTCACAGGCGGTTTTTTGTATTCTATGGAAAAGGAAAATGCACCTCCTAGCTTGTCGGAATTAATAGTTTTGGAAGTATACCAAAAAAGATTGCAACAAAACTTGGATTGAATAATCCCGAAGGATACAGTGGACATTGTTTTAGGAGTCCTCAGCCACCATTCTAGTTGATGGTGGTGCAGATATGCAGATGTTAAAGCGTCATGGAAGATGGAAATCTTCTTTTACGGCAGAAAGGCTACGTTAAGAATTCTTTAGAAAATAAGAAACAAATAGCAAAGAAGATCATGGGGTCAGACACGGATTTAATGATTGGAAATTCGAACGTAAAGGGCTCCATCACATCCACGTCTGGTATACAAATTTCTAACTGTTAAAAGTGTATTATTAATGTTTATAATAAACCTTAAGTATTATATTTTAATTATTAATTGGTAATTAATTTTATAATTGTTAATAATAAATCATTCTTTTAAAAAGTGTGGTTTTATTTAACAGCAAAATTTTAATAAAACCGTTTTTTTTATAACAGCACTAGTGCTGTAAAGGCATCTATTACAGCACTACTGCTGTAATAAATGCCCTTACAAAACGATCTACAGAACTATAAAATTCATATTACTTAATGAAAGTAGATAAAAAATATTACAGTTTAAAACAAGTGGTGCGTTAACATTTGAAAAACCTTTTATTAAAAATATTTATAATTGTAATGACCTAGTGAACATTTTTGCAAACAACAGGATAGAAGGATCGATTTGATATACAAACACATGACTACATAAAGGTAAGATAATTATATTAAAAAATATATTAATTAAATAAAGCTGTTTGATGTAATTAAAAAAAAATCAGTAAAACTGCAATTTTAGTATTTTATGTTTTTGCGGTGTTTATTAGTGGGTAAATAACTATTCCTTGACAATACTGTCACGTGGGGAAGAATTAAAGGCGACAAGTCACCATAACGCCTATTTTATTATGCAATATAAAACGGCAGTTTAATGGTTACACAAAATCAAACTTTACTTACAATAGCATATTTGGCTAGGGACAAGCTCTCTGGGCAAGAGGCTGACAATTGGAACAGGACTCTATGCTGCTACTGACCCAATGTTTCTGCTCTGGACCGAATCTTGTATCGATCGGGTATCGACCTGAAGGGTTTCTAACCAAATGGTCGTGGCTTGATTGGTCTTGACCGAACTGGTTCCGACCGGAATGGTGTCGACCGGAATGGTCGAGACCCGAATGGTCCCGACCCGATGGTGGTGACCTGAATGGTCTTGACCGAGTGGTGTCGACTGAGCGGTGTTGACCGAGTGGTGTCGACCGAGTGGTATCTTTTGCATAGTACCGGCCTGCTATTTATACCAATCAGTATCAATAAACTTAACCCAGTTATTGATTGGTAACAATATGCAAGCAGTAGCAGTAGGTATATTTAATATTAACTTTTTAAATAATAAAATTGAATTTTGGATAAAATAGAATATTCATATATGTCTATATATGACAATACTATGCACTAAGCTGCCTTTTACTTTTCAGGTTACTGCCCTCAAAATTTGCCCCACCTGTAAAAAAACGAAAGAGTTGATTATATTAAAATATCATACAAATCACGTTTTCTCTCTGTGCACCACTTTAAAAAATGTCTGCGCAATTTCAGCAATGTCTACGTTAAACGAAATAACCAACGGTCATCTGCAAAAAGTCCCTGATCGACGTCATTGGCAATCGCGCCGATAATAGTCGCCATTAACAAAGACATTACCTACAATGCTCAGTGGCCACATTATGACGTCATAAACATGAAAAAGTGCTTTTTTTAACAAAACTCGGTAGTTTACGTGATCGCTAAAAGGTTTTAGTTCGTTATTTATATCTGGATTTTGGGATTTATTTTGGATATCTAGGAATAGTCGTTTAAATGATAGTAGGTGGAAAATGGATATTTCTATTCGAAATACGTAATAGGAGCATAGGAGAAAAAGTAAAAGAATCCGTATATCGAGTCATCAGTGACTGCTATTTCATAAGAATGCCAAAAAATGCACTGAAAACTAGTACATTACGTACATGGTACACTTCCTGCTTTTTAATCTGAAACGCCCGTCGTGTATTCCGGATTAAGCTCTATAGATTTTTTTTTACATTTAAAAAGCACTTAGAAGAACGCCATTTTGCAGACAATCACAAATGGAAAAATAACTTGATCCCTATGTTGTAGGCCAACAAGAATTAGGTAGTTTTTCTGAAAGAATAATATCATAGTGTGTCAGTGGCGGCTCGTCAGGTAAAGTAGGTGATGGGGCTCTTTACCAAAAAAAAATAAAACCACTAGAAAAGTTTTTCGACAATATTAAATATTAATGTACCACTGCTACCATTTTAGCCTTTTAAAAATAATTATGTTCGAATTAATAATATTAATTTAATTCGAATGTAGCTATGCATAATGGGACCACGGTTGACTCCGATGGACAATAATTATAAACTCTCGTGCGTTTTGGCGCGCCCCAGCCGACCGTGTCCGTTAGGTCAAAGCAAGTGAAGACCCAACGCCCAACATGGCATTGATATTCACCATTCCTATGGTTACGTGACGTCAGTCACGCAAACAGCATGTAAGAATTGGCATTATGATGAAGGGCAATTTAGAAATAGATCAGTCGCATGCACCATTGTTTCGCCTAACCTTAAGGTATTTATTTTAAAGCTTCGCGAAACTTTAGGTTAAAGATCGTTTTTACGTTATTTACTTATTAAAAAGTTTATTTTTTATTTTTCAGTCAATTCAGTAGTGTACGTGCATACCTACTTAGTTGTGTTTTAAAAATGAACACAATTAATGACATAGTTTGTAATTTGTTGGAAACTCCATTCAGTCGTTGGACAAATAAGGATAAGCGAGACGTTTTGTTACACGGGTTTTTAGTCAATGTTTGTTAAAGTACCCTCACTATACCGAGCTCTTCACCATTTTTGAAGACCGCGAGCCGCCACTGCGATGCGTTGAAGTTAAGAAACACTTTCTAGTTTTAAGTTGAGAATTTCCTAAACTTCCCTTCCACAGAATCAAATTTTAAAAAATCGGACATATACGTAACAAAGCAATCTCATGCAGGTCCCCCAACCTCATTTAATTTACATCGTTTTGTTTGTATGTCGGTGCGTGTAGCCACTCAATCACCTTTTCACCCTTTACCCAATTTTCCCGAATGTACATTTTTAAAGGTAATAAATATTAGACTCGTATCCGTCATTTCATAACCTCCATCAAGGTGGATATGTTTGGGAAAATAATCGTACCATGAGCGTAGCAAGAAATTTAAAATAAGTTCGGTGGATAGCACATATAACCTTGTCGAATCGAACTTATAATATTTATATTCAGGATTCACATTCTAAATTGGAACCGAATAAAAATATGTCCCAATAATAAATCTTAAGGCCAATACAGAAAGTTTGAAGACGCAAGATGAGTAGAGATGTAGAGTAAGCACCGCAAATATAACATTGTTGTTTACATTGTTTCTTCTGTATAAAAACTCCAACAAAAATTGAGGCCTCGTTGCGAATGTGGCCGATCTTACATTGGTGAGACACTGGGGCCACTCGAAACAAGGATCAAGGAACGCAAAAACAATATGCTGAAAGGAGAGACCGAAAAAACAGGTGCAACTGATCATGCCTGGACACACGGTCATCATATCAAGTGGATAGAAGCTCAAATCCCGCATAAAAAAACACACTGGAAGAAGAAGTTCAAGGAAGCTGCAACCATAAACCAGAAATCCGGATTGTTTTAGTAAGCCCTCATTAGAGATAAGAAATATTTGGAAACCAATATTAAGTAAATGTATACTTCGAATACCCGAATGCCCGAACTGAACGCATGATTGCACCCAATTCAGTTATGTCCAGTTCATCCAGCTAGCATAAATAAAGCTATAGTTATTGTACTTATTTAGTATTCACCTGAAGACGACTGGAGATAGTTACCAGTTAAAACGTTGTTATTTAAAACACATACAGTATCTCTAGGATACCCAAATAATCTCCCACTTAAATATAATACGGAACAGCAAAAATATATCTGATTTTGTTTTTGTCTTAAAATCGACCCGCTACGCCATTGAACACACGTTATAAATGTAAATAAAAGAATCGAGTGGGCCAAGGGAGATTTCAACCTCCAATCCTCCCCCAAAACAGCCCCCAATCGTTGTAACATTAATTTGTAATCCATCAAGTTGAATGACGTCCAGTTCGGCCGATTCGCAGAGAAAATTGGTTTCATTTAAAAGACTCACGTAAATGTATTGTATGCAAAAAGCTTTGGCTTCGATGCAGCTTTTTAGTTTTGGGAACGGTTTTGCTTAAAATTTGTCTATGCAGATATTGAAAATTGATTTTAATTACATACAAGTAGTCAGTGACGGGTCTAAAAAATTATCCATCTATAATAATATATCACAATAATAATATACTAATAAGTCACAAATATACTGTTTTTAGCCTCTAGCACCAGCATATTCTTCATGGGCCTTATACATCGAGAGCACTGGATTCATCGCTAGCCAGATTGGTCCGAAAAAAATGATTGTAAACAAAATAAATAATCCACGTCTTCTTCCTCAGGATCCATATTGTCATCTGAGTTAGCATATGGAACGTCCTCTCGAATGATGAATCCGAAGAAATTGTCATTTTTCTTCTTTAATTTAATTTTTCCTTTGATTTGTAGTTCGGAATCAGAACCAAGGTTTAGATTCTTCATAAATTTTTAAAATTTTCTTTGCATTAAATTTGTTTTGAACTTCCTATACACTCTAAAGGATCCTTATATGGAGAACCACTGACTAACATAGCTGCGCCAGCATTTTTTCTTTTAATTTTTGAAAGATCTGGTAACACTGGCAATGGTCATAGGTCTGCTGATTTAGTAAAGTCAGTTAGACCTTTTTCAGCAAGGGCAACATTAAAAGTACAGCCTTTGATAGAAATATTCTGTAAGATAATGATTTTCGTCTGAGGTCTTTTAGGCTCTTTCAACTTGGGTGATTTCATTTTCCTTATTTATAAATTGATTTTCAATCAACCTTTTTTTTATTGAAGTTTTTATCTATACCATGAATAGTTACTGGTTAGTCATTACCATTACAATGTTACCAGCAGCCAGACTGAACTAGGCTGGGGATAGTCTTTACGCCTGAGTAGCTGCAAGGTTTTGCAGTGGCAGTAATGGTTCTTTTCCAGTTACAAGTTCTCAAGACTATTAAGAGTTCAGATCGCAAGCAAAAAATTGTTAGGTGGGTATTTCATGTAAAAGAATTATTTATTTTTGTGACTGGAAATCACCTAATAATTTTCGGAAGCATCTTACCTAAGTTCTTCTACAGTCACCGGTATGTTGTCCAGCAAACTGGCTACGACTCAGTCCAACAATGTATAAAATACAGTTTCGTCAAGATGATGATTATTACATCTACTGGTTGAAGTAAATCACAGCAATCTATATGTATTGCGAACAACAATGTACAAAGTTAAGTTGAACAGCTTCCTGAATTACCTGTAGATGAAAGATGTATGAATTGCCAATGAATGAAGATGAATAGGCTGGGAGGGTTCAGTTCCACTTCGACTCGGAGTTCATGATAAGTTTATAGTGATTTCGTACTTTACTTTGACAACAACGAAAGTCGATGTTTCTTTTAAATAATACCGGCCATGAAATATAAAAATCAAAGATAAGCAATATCACTGCATTTGTCATTAGCCTGACAGCGAAGCTTGTATTCAGTAAAATTTACGACCAAATCCCATACTTGCCATTTCAACTCTCGTGATTGATATTTTAGTCGTCGGAGACATGCAACATAGCCTGAAATAAATTATTATCGAATTTACTTTTTTTTTATCTGTTGTTATGGCTTTTGTGAAGTATAGTTAGGTTTAGACCGTTGACTTTTCTCTTTCCCAACGATATTCTATGTTTTTTGAACTATTCTTCTTTAGCGTTTAAAGAAATTCAGTATGATGTATAAGAGAACTAATTTCAATCATAAAGTAGATTACATTAGACTTAAACTACCTTACACAATGCAAGTTATAGGGATAATCTAGTCAAGCAAGCCGATAAATTGTAACGTCTATTTCACATACGAATAAACAGAGACAATGCCCTATAGCTAATAGTGAGGATATACTAATGCGGTTACATAATAAGAATTTACGCTATGTAGTAGTAAAAAAATTGTTATCGTACTTACCGTTATCTATGACCTTTTAATACCGCCTGAATAAAGCAATCGCCTCACCTTTGCAAATGATCTCCTCTTTATATTCCTTCCTCCTTTGCTCAATGAAATTTCAATCATTGTCAAGTAATTGGTGAACAATTTTAATAGACGTTAAATGATTTTTCGATAATCATTGTAAACAGTTTTAACAAACGGTGTATCATACTTCGATAAATTTTGATAAGTTTTAACAAACAGTGTGTCATGCTGCGATAAATTGTTAAGAGTTTTATTAAAAGGTGTATCATGGTTCAAAAAATGTTGAAGAGTTTTAAAAAACAGCATATCATACTTAGATAAACTGTGAACAGTAATGAGAAACAATGTATCATACTTCAGTAACTTTTGAACAGTTTTAAGTATGTCATATTTCGACAAATTGTGAACAGTATTGAGGAATTGTGTATGAAACGTTTTAACAAACATAATTAACAAGTTAGTGTATAGCGTAACCATCATTTGACAGTTCGGGGGCAAATTTGAGAGGTTCTGGCGTTTTTAGTCTCTATCGTCGTGTTTTTGTATATGGAATATCTTTAACTTACTCCCATAACCGTACAACAAAGACATTTAGTCATATGACAGGATAGTCAAGCAGCCCTTAGATCGCCAATATGCAACAAGGTAACCTCAATACTGGTATGGGAATGTCAAGAGGAACTGGAGGCCCTGGCAAAAATAAATAAAGTAATACTTCAGTGGGTGCAAGGACACAAAGGAATTACAGAAAAAAGCCGATAAACTTGCAAGAAAAGGCTCAGAAAATACATTCATTGGTCCAGAACCGGCACTCGGAGTACCAAGGTGCACAGTACGAAATGCCATAAGACTATGGATCTGGTGTGAACACAAAATCCACTGGAGCAACAGACAGGGATTACACCACAGCAAAAGCTTCATTGGGGATCCAGACCCAAGACTTACGAAACAGTTGCTTCAAATGAATAGGAACCAGCTGAGCACCATTACAGGAATTCTGACAGGACACATGGCTGTCAAGAACCATCTGCACAGAATGCAACTGTACAGTGGAGATCTTGACTGCAGATTATGCGGACAAGACAGGGAAACTGTACAGCACATAGTTTGCCATTGCGAGTCACTAGATCGGAAGAGGCCACAAATACTCGGACAACCAAAACTGGAGCCAGAGGACATCCTTACCCTCTCCCCAATTGACCTACACAAACTAGTACAAGGAACTGGGATCACGGAGTGGATGTAGGAACCAAACAGTGTGAGCAGAATGGGCCAAACCTAGCCTAAGTGCATCCGGTGCACGGACGGGCTCTCTGAAAAAAAAATATGAAAGGATAATCTCCGACCTAAGAGTCCATAGTTTTGCCCATGAGAGGCATTTCAAATTGGCACTAACCAATAACTGTTTAAAGAACAAGGGTAACGCACAAAAAGACTGTTATTCGATCGTTTACACCATGTACAAATAAACCAATTTCCCGAACAGACAACCCTGCGTGGCTGGTTCACAGTAACAGACGGTCGCAGTCACAGGACAGATAAATCACTCATAAACGTCGCATTATTTGTTTAATTCTTTTTGCTTTCGTGTTTGCCTTCCGTGATACATGAGCAACCAATTTGCTCTAAAATATCGGCAGTTAAGTGACACGAAATGGCCCTTTTAATGTCATAAAAATATTGAGCAAATTAATTATCCGCTCTATGGCATGTTTGTTAACAGTTATATTGTTTTAAAGCTGCGATTGTTATTGACAAAACATGTTTAAAGGATAGTAAAAGTAACAACTTGATGTACTGCGTATTGCTTCTAAAATATTTTTAAAATTATATGTTGTTTAGGAAAGTCTTCTTCTTATGACGCCGACTCCCTACGAAGGTTGGCGATCCAAATGGCTATTGTCGTACGAGAAACCGCGGCTCTGAAAATTTCTATAGACGTCTGTCCGAGCCATTTGCGCAAGTCTTTCAGCCATGAATTCTGTCTGCGGCCGACCGACCGTTTTCCTTCGATCTTCCCTTCAATTATCGGGCGGAGAATCTCATATCGTTCGCCCCTCATGATATGTCCCAGGTATTGCAGCTTTCTCTCCTTGATTGTCGTGAGGAGTTCTTTATGTTTACCCATTTGCTGCAGGACCTCTATGTTTGTCTTATGTTCCGTCCAAGATATTCGCAGCATTCGCCTGTAGGCGTACATTTCGAACGCGTCGATTCTCCTTTCTGTGGCCGCATCCATGGTCCAACTCTCGCATCCGTACAAAAGAACGGGAAAGATGTAGCAGCGAAGTATTCTGGTCCGGAGTTCCAGGTTGAGGTTTCGGTTTGCCAGAAGTGTCCTCATGCTGTTCAGAGTTTTCCACGCTTGCTCAATTCTTGATCTGATTTCGAGTTTTGGGTTGCATTGCTGGTTGACGAGCGTGCCTAGGTATCTTATAGATGGTACTTGTTCAATAATCTCCCCATGGAGCCTTAGGGTGGCGTTTCTTTGTGATTTTGAGAATACCAATAGTTTGGTTTTGGACGTATTCGTATAAAGGCCGAATCGCTCGCTGTAGTCCACAATAAGGTCCATAAGAGACTGAAGTTCTGGTAGGCTACTGGCTATTACCACGGTATCATCTGCGTAACGCAGATTATTTATAATGTTTCCGTTGATCTTTATGCCTGCAGTTGTATTCTCGAGAGCTTCGTTTGAACACTGCCTCAGAGTAGAGGTTAAACAACAGGGGAGACAATACACATCCCTGTCGCACGCCTCTTCTTATTGCTATCTCTTCTGATGTGGACCCTTTGATTTTGACTGTTGCTGTTTGGTGCCAATAAAGTCCGGTTATGATCTTTAGATCTTGTGTGTCTATCCCGGTAGATTTTAGGATGTTGATCATTTTTTGATGTGACACACAGTCAAAAGCTTTTTTATAGTCAATAAAGCATGCGAATATATCGGCATTCATGTCTCTACATCTCTGAGTCAGTACATTCAAAGAGAAAAGAGCTTCTCGGGTTCCCATTCCGTTTCTAAAGCCAAATTGCGAACGATCAACCAGGCTCTCACACTTTTTGTATATACGTGTATAAATGATCCGCAAGAATATCTTCAAGGCGTGGGACATCAAACTGATCATGCGGTATTCGTCTTATTGTGATGCATTGTTCTTCTTTGGCAGAGCGACAAAAGTGGATCTCAGCCAGTCCGAGGGTATTTTTCCGACTCTGTACATTCGGTTGAATATTGTGGTAATAAGATTTAGACCAGCCCCGTCCTCGGCAGCTGCGAGTTTAAAGGTTTCCGAAAAGTCCGGAAAGTCTAACAACTTGTATTTTTAGGAGGCACGTATTATTATTAAGCCAAAGTCATGAAAGAAAAAATTTTATCCACAATAAAATTTAACTTACACTAAAATATATTTAAAAAAAAATTGTTAAAATTGAAATTTTAGATTCCAAAAATATTAAGTTATTATGACAGATTACCTCAAAATATTCATAACGACAATAAATGTTTTTTTTTTTATCTTCACACTATAGTTTCCTGTACAATACTTGAGGAAGAAATAGGTAAACATATACAGGGTGTCCCATAACTTATGGGCCGGAGAGTAACTGGAGATACTAGACATCAAACTAAGCCGATTATGTCATATAAGTTTTTTTTTATAATTAAAATATTAATTTAATTATGTACCGGGTGAGTCAACGATTGCGCGGAGCAATTTTATGGCTTGAAGATAAAATTTGTCGACAATAAGCTTTTGTGTTAAGGTATGGTTGGATATCAGGCACATTTTAAAAGTATTTTGAATTATACAGGGTGCGCCCAAAAAGTAGGGTATCAAAAAGGTACATTTTTTTAAATGGAACACCCTATATATTGTATTATTTTCTGATTCCTCACAAAGTTCTACGCTTATTTTGTAAATATGAAATGTCTAGAGTCAATAGTTTTTGAGATATTGACGTTTAAAATATGGCATTTTCAGACTTTAACAGGCTGTAACATTGGAACGGTTCATCTTAGGGAAAAATGGTTTTCACCTCCCTATCTTAATTTTTTATTCTCTATCTAAAAGTTACTTTTTTCGGTTTAACATGTTAAACCGTTAAAACCGTTTTTTTGTTTAACATGGTAAACCGGAAGTTGGTTTCTTTGGATAGAGAATAAAAAACTAAGATAGGGAGGTGAAAATCATTTTTCTCTAAGATCAACCGTTCCAATACTACAGCCTGTTAAAGTCTGAAAATGCCATATTATAACCGTCAATATCTCAAAAACTATTGAATTTAGACATATGACATTTACAAAATAAGCGTAGAATTTTGTGAGGAGTCAGAAAATAATACAATATATAGGGTGTCCCATTTAAAAAAATGTACCTTTTTGACACCTTACTTTTTGGGCGCACCCTGTATAATTCAAAATATTTTTAAAATGTGCCTGATATCCAACCATACCTTAACATAAAAGTTTATTGTCGACAAATTTTATCTTCAAGGCATAAAATTATTCCGCGCAATCGTTGACTCACCCGGTACTATGTTTTTTTTTGCTTTGGGATGTTTAAAGGGAAATATCTCGAAAACCGTTAAAGATATTAAGATCAATAAAGTATACCTTTTTGACTCAGAAAATGCCCTTTTTAAAAAACTATAATTGAAAAATATCTAATATCACAGGTAGGAAAAAAAATCATAGATTTATGAAGCCCAGTGTATGCAACTAGCGCCCTCTAGTTTGAAACTAGAAAAATTCTACAAATTCTTATTTCTTGCTCATAAAAACATAATATTGCCAATTTTCAATTCGATTCATTAAACCGTTTTAAAATTATGGCTTATTTTCGAGAATAAACTTTTACTTTTAACACTCTGTATCTCTAGAACGAGTAACAATCCGAAAAAACCAATATGACTTAATCGGGTTAGTTTGATGTCTAGTATCTCCAGTTACTGTACGGCCCATAAGTTACCGGACACCCCGTATTGTTTTAAAACTGCGATTGTTATTGACAAAACATGTTTAAAGGATAGTAAAAGTAACAACTTATAGTACTGAATATTCCTTTTAAAATATTTTTAAAATTATTAAATTAAATGTTGTTAAGGAATGTATAACAATTTGTATTTTTAGGAGGCACGTACTATTATTAAGCCAATGTCATGAAACAAAAATTTTTATCCACAACAAAATCTAACTTACACTAAAATATAATATTAGAAAAAAATTGTTAGAATTGAAATTTTAGATTACAAAAATGTTAAGTTATTATGACAGATTATCTCAAAATATTCATAACGGTAATAAATGTAAATTTTTTTAGCTTTCCTGTACAAGACTTGAGGAAGAAATAGGTAAACATATATATTAAAATCTCATCATGCATTATAAATAAATTTATGTTATGTCTATATTTTTTATAGGCTATTTGAGAAAGGTGTAGAGTAATAAAAGCTCATTAGGTATGCAAAGTAACTACAGAGTGACCCAACAAATATTTAAGCCACTTTCCTAATTTGGCATTGATTTCATTGCAAAATTCTTTATTTTCATCAAGTGCAGATAGTACCACCCAGGTTTGGGTCAATTTATGGGTTTTGCCTATTGTTATCCATTCACAAACACTGAAAATGGTGTGGCAAAGGCGTGCATTATGTACCATGGCGTAAAATGAAAACTAGGACATGAAAATTTTAATTTAAGCTCTTCGTCTATAAGAATTTGACTTTGCCATCTTGGCAGATTATCAAATATGTACTGTATTATACGATCAAGACCAACGACCTGTATAATTAGACCCAGCGTTTACTTGAGAACATAGGCAAATTATTTGGCTCAAACATAATTTGAGATATTGCCAAATGATTCCTTATTATATTTTTCTGTAAAGGCCTATTCAATTTGTAATAAAATTGAAACAATTTTTAAGTTATGTCAATATACTTTATGAATAGTAGATATACATTAAATTGTTATATACAAAAATCAGTTGCATTGAAGATATGTTTTTGTTCATCATTAACAAGAAAATCTTTGTTTATAAAATAATTTATACCGTTTTGGCAACAAATTTTTCCGCCACAATACATTTTTATTTTAAATTCCCCATAATCCTATTGGTCGCAGCAGTTTTCATTTCTGGAGGCCCAGTGGCGTTCTTTCGAAAAAATATTATTTAAAAATGTATACAGGTCATTAAAAAAACAATCTACTTTGATAAGAAAAGGAATTATTTTCATTAACTATAGAGAGCAATTCTAGGTATTTGTTAACTACGTTGCAAGAAATAAGATTTTTTTAAATTAATATTATATTATAGTTCTTTCCATAGAGCGGCCAAATAGCATGGTTCCAAAATTTACAGTTAAAAAAATATTGTTTATAAATTTAGCAAAAAACGAAATAATCAAAATTACCGAAACTTCCTTTCCGATTTTAATAATTTATTAATAATATTGATAAATAAAATTTTTGAAGCTTGTAACTGTATATGAAGTTTATATCAAATTGATTTAAAGGTACCGTTATTATGCATTTTCTTGAATAAAATGAAAAAATTATTAAATATTGATAAAAAAAGAAATGACAAATGAAAACGTATTCTAAAATAAAAAAAACCTTTAACCACTTATACTTGATTTTATTACACAACAAACAATTACAACAAGTACAAATTTAAAAAAATTTTGAATTCATGTTAACAAATTTTATTACCTACATAAATGTATTAAAACAAAATATTTAACTAAGCCTAAAATATGTTGCATTTTCTTTAAATTTATTAAAGATTTGTACAAGTTGCACAAATAGTGTTAGCGTTTTTTAAAATCTATATGAAACTTGAGAATTTTTTGCTACATTTCTCCTTTTTCACTTTCTTAATATTCACAAATATTATATGTATAGGTATTGTTTTCGGCAACAGTCTTCGCTAAACTAGTTGAAACATATATTACGTTCTTATATAATTTTTAAATGTAAGCATTTCTTCACTCAGTAATTTTGGGCCAACTAAAAATATATATTTTTAAATTTATAAGTTTATTTTTGTGTAGATAATTAAAGGAACAGTAAAACCACAGGTACATTGAATATTGAGCCAAACCCATATCTAATATTTTTTTACAATGAACATTTTTAATCTACTGACATAGCTCAGTAGAAAAAAAATGTGTAAAAACTCACCGATCCACGCCAATGAAAATTAAAAAATGTGTACTTGTTTTCATTAAACGCGATGGTACCAGTGCGTTTAATGAAAACTAGGACAATAAACTAAAATCTTTTTTAAATTTCTTTTTAAATAATAATTCAGCATTAAAATATGCAGCTTTTTTTTTATGATAAAACACCTGCACTGTAGGAAAAATCCTTTAAGGCGCTCTGGGAGCGGTGCGAGTGCGAAAAAAGCGATTAACGTTGGTCTTGAAACGTTGAAGGTTGTATTCATTGGAAAACACGACCTCAGGAAGATCATTCCACAAAGATGACGTTCTCCAGATGAAAGAATTCTTGAACAATGAAGTTCGAGGAGTACTAAGCTGAACAACATATGGATGAGCGTCAGTGGTTCGCCGAGTATTTCTGTTTTGCATTGCTCTAGGTGGAATCAAGTGGGCAATGTCAGTCGAATACCTGCCATGGAAATATCTGTAAAAGAGAGCCAAATCACCAACCTGTCTTCGATGCTCCAGGCTATCGAGGGTCTTGGTCAGCTCGGGGTCGCCGATCAGACGAACGGCTCTCCTTTGAATGGAATCCAGTAGCCGAAGGGTGTGCTTGGGTGCAGAGCTCCAGACATGAGAGCAATATTCTAATGATGGTCGAATCTGGGCTTTGTAGAGTGTCAAAAGTTGATGAGGTGTGTACAACCTTTTGGTGCGGCAAAGTACACCAAGTTTCTGTGCAGCTGCCTTGGCAATTGCGGCAACGTGATCATGCCAAGACATATTACCTCCCAGATTGACCCCCAGCAAATTAATAGACGGTGCCAGGGGAGTTGCGTGTCCTGCCATGACTATATCCGGTTGCCACCATTTAACCAACTCTCTATCTCTTATTGTTACCGAAACAGCAATGCTAATGTATCAAATTTGTACCGCACTGTATATCCTAAACTAATATGAGTATTTTTCAATAATTCAATAACTTTAAATTTATTATTCTGTTTTTTAAAATGCGCAATTGACAAGCGTTTGCCCAACCAGAATTATGTGTCCCTTATGGCCATTGAAGTAATCAATTTTCAGATTAAAAATTTGAACAAACTGTTTATTTTTCTATACGAATGTTTTGCCATTTGTGTGTGTCCCACAGGCTCTGGACAATGTAAACACACAGCCTGTTTGTTCGTATACAGGACGATCTTTAATCGACTTTTTACCGTATTTTGGCAAAAAATAGATGTGTAAAGGGTGATAAATTTCATTTTAATCTTTTATTTAGGGCAAATAATTGCGGAAAAATATTTTTAAATGTCGCTTTGCTGTTAATGAGAGAGAAAATTTATCATTTTAATTTAATATTGATGGCCCATAAAAAAAATTAATCGTTTATAGGTTGCAGCGTCTAACCAAGTTCCCCATCTTGGTATAGCCAGGTCTGAAGGAGATGGAGTATTTATCTAAATATGCAATAGTAGTGAAGTTTGAAGACTGGAAATTTATTTGGCACTTTAATTAACACCTTAAATTATCTTGCTGGCTATAAATAATAGTTTACTTTCACATTTGTTTTTAAATCAAATATATAAAGTTTGTTTGTGTAATTACTAATTATTTTATCTTCTCTACAAATAGATTTTGAAAATTTTGTGATAAAATTTAAAACTGGGACCCCCTCGAGCCTAGACCAATCCGGTGCGGCAGTAGCTATGAAGGTGTCGGTTGCCACCTAGCGGGACCCCGCGTTCCTATTTTTTAAACTATTCACACCGGTGCGGTGCGATTTCTATTGTTCTATGAATATGTCAAAACAACGGTTAAAGTCAGTACAACAGTCGTGCGGATAACCCAAAACCCGTGGCTGTTATGCCGTTTCGCGACAAAAATAGTTCAGATGGCGTTGTCAAAATGAAACGCTGTCAGAGGGCAGTGACGGCTGGTCAGGTGAAGTAGGTGAAGGAGCCCTTCTCCAAAAAAAAAACAGGACGAAAGATTTTCGACAATATTAAATATTGATGTACCAATACAGCTAGGTACCATTTAAGCCCTTAAAAAATAATTATGTTCGAATTAATAATATCAATTTAATCCCAATGTAGCTATGCGTAATAGGGCCACGGTTAACTCTGATGGAAAATAATTATAAACACTCGTGCATTTTGGCGCGCCCCAGCCGACCGTGTTCGTTTACTCAAAGCAAATGAAGACCAAACGCCCAACATGGCTTTGATATTCACCGTTGCTATGGTTACGTGACGTCACTCACGCAAACAGCATATGACAATTTTTCATTATGATGAAGGGCAATTTAAAAATAGATCAGTCGTATGCACCATTGTTTTAGCATTGGTTCGCTAACCTTTATTTTGAGGCCTCGCGAAACTTACGGTTATAGATATCGTTTTTACGTGATTTACTGTGTAATTAAAAAGTTTTGTTTTTATTTTTTAGTTAATTCAGTCGTGAACGTACCTACTTAGTTGTGTGTTTTAAAAAAGAACCCAATTAATGACATAGTTTGTAATTTGTTTTAAACTTTATTTAGTCGTTGGACAGATGGGAATAAGAGAGACGTTTTGTTACACGGTTTTTTAGTTCATGTTTATTTAAGTACCCGCACTATACCTAGCTCTTCGCCATTTTTTAAGACCATGAGCCGCCACTGTGGCGATACGCGATTGTCGAAGATCTAATACGAAGTCTTTTTCATAAGAGTCAGTGTCAACTAGCAGTGATAAAGCTGTAATATTGCGACTATATCTACTGTAATTTAGCGAAAAACCAAAGGTTCACCCGGTAAAATCCTGATTATAAATTCGAGTATGCGGTATTTTTGAGCTCGATTTGGGGCAAATCAACATAGGTGATTGAAAAACACGGGCACGTTTCAAAATATTTAGTTTTGATTAAACCGAATAATTTACTAATCTATATGTAAAAATAAAACATTGAATTGTAATTTTACACACATAATGAACCGCGCTCCTGCTGAGAATACCGGTTGATTGCGAAAACATTTTTAATCATTATCATTTATTTTATCAAAGTTAATACAATAAGAAAAAGACACAGTGCTGTTATAAGATAGAGTGATACAAAATAGTAGTTTGTGCAACAAGAGTGAATATGATGTCCATATCGCAAGAGGAAGTAAATTGCGCACGACGCCGTAGGCGAAGTGCTTAAACTTCCGAGCACAATATGGACAATCCACTGTTGTACAGTATATTTTTTCTACGACCCAACTTACAAACCTTATGCTAAAAAATGTAAAAAAAAGTTTTCAGGTGGCCGGGCTTGAACTCACGACCATTGGATCCATAGTAAAACGCTCTACCTCTCGACTATAGAAACGGTAAACTAATTATGGGAAAACCAACTGATAAATGATGCTACATGAAATTAATTTTCTCTGCACATTCAGCAGGTTGCATTATTGATAAATCTATTATAAATGTGTCTAGATTTTATTATATTGAACAAATTAATAACAAATTGTACCATATGCATTTAAATTATATAATTTAAATTATTGAAAAAAAAAGCGTAGCCTCAGTAAAAATATTATACTGTGATTGGTCAGTACTTTTAGGAACAACAATGGCTTCTCTGTAATTGACTACTGTGATTGGTCAGTTTCATTACCTATCCAGGATGGATATGAGATTTTCCCGCACAGTTAACTGGAATAGCCTACTTTACTCGCCACTTAAGTGTAAAGGAAACAGCAAATTTCCATGTGGGAGTAGAAAAAGTTGTTAACACAATTTTCTCCGTAATTCTTAAATTAAGGTTTTATAATTTTAAGAATAATTAATAAGTGTGTAAATTGTAATTTATTGATCAAAGTAAACCTTCGGGACAACTAGAATTTAACCAAAAATAAGGTCAACCAGAAGGTTGAAGAATCCCCCAAACCAACGCGCTGCTGCGGTGATGGCGACTGTTTCGCCGCGTGCCTTAGAACACAGCGATAAATGACGCCACCCATACCGCTGCTAGAGGTCGAACTCGCGTTCCCCGCTGTAACAGCGTATTATTTTGACAACGACGTCTGCACTGTTTTCAGATTGCCCATGGACTTGTTATGACCTAAAATAGTATATTACATAACGAGTGATGAAAGTGAGACTTTTCAAACGAGGAGATATTTAGCACGAGGCGTCAGCCGAGTTCGGAAATTCTCAGAGTTTTAGAATTATCACTTTCACACGAGTAATGTACACCATTTTTCCTAGGACCACAAAGAGTTTAAAAAGCCTTTCATTTGTGTGTCAACACACACAAAAATATTTAAATACTAGTGTTGAAAATAAATATATCAACACTAGTGTTGAAATTAGCATACTTAGGATTATGTTCCACTGAATATCTGGTTTCATAGTTTGTCAATAGGCTTTTCCTTTATTTGTAGTTTAACTTTTTCATTTTTTCATATTTTATATCATAGGAAGAACTAATCCTAGATTAACTTCTAGATTAACCAGAATGAAAATTTTTTAATTTAATCAAGGAATGATCTAATAAACATAAAACTCCACCCAACAAAGAAGATTTCAATTCAAAATAATTCTATAAATTATTTCATGTTTTTTTTAAAAAAGTTAAATACTTCTGATGGGATTTGAATCTTTGACCTTGCGATCTGTAGCCTAGAGCTCTATTCTCTACGCTATCGCTACCGAAAAAGATTTGTTGTTTAATACATGTCACTCTCTTCAGCGCGATTTATTTTTTCTGGTAATGGATTTTCCAGTAGATTATTAACATTTTTTATAATTTCAAATAGCGTATTTTCACACTCTTATTCTGAATCACTTGACAAATACATGATAAATAAGTTAAACACTTTACAATTGCTACTTTCTAAAATTTGTTCTTTTTAATAAATAGGGGTGGTCTGTCAAATTAGCACCATATGTTTAAATTAAATAGTGTGCCTTGATATTTCAACACGCATGTGATATACGGCACTTTCTAGCCAAATTAACCGTGCTTTTTTTCTCATTTTCATAGATGGTCGTAAGAAAAGCTTTATTTCACATTAGGGCCACGCCTTTATTGGGAACTATCCATATCGCAATTTTTTCTCTTCTGACACGTGCTCGTAAAATTTTTGTAAACTATTTTATTGGCTAAAGGGCTGAAAAAGGATCTTCCAGAGGTCCAATTCTAACAAGTCGGTAAAAGTCACAGTTATATTGATAGCTTTATAGGCATAAGTGGTTTCGGCACAGGATTAGGCTAAGCGGGGTCTTATTTAAGGGGCTCCTGTTTTATCGCCTGCCCTTCTAAGGGTTTTATAGACGGCCGTTTTGGTAGAATAGTTCTGAGTAAAAATAGAGATATTTTTATGCTCTCTTAATAAGTTTTTTTTTGTTATCGGCAAGTGTGCACTGTATGGAAAAACTTTTATCTTTGACTAAATAACGTATTCCTTCGCCAGCCGCAGTATACGGTGTCAAAAAAAATCTAAAAAGTTTTCATAAAACATAATTTTATGAAAATGGACACATCAATACAGTCAAAACGGCACGCCTAGGAAGTCCGAGACGGTGAAGATTAAAAAAGACTTAAAATTGAAGAAAATCTACTTATCCTACCCTATATTTTAAATCAATCCACAAATAAAAGTTCAGTGATGAGGTCTGGGAATCTCGCCTCTTCTCCATATTCACTGATTTGGATTCATTAGTTTCAAAAATGGCATTTGTGGACCACAACGCTATGCTGTTAAAAGCTTTCGTCGGTCTGGACAAAGAATTTCTAATATCTGTTTACGAGGTTGGAGACAATGATGTTTCTTGAATGATAGAAGGGTTTTGGTCTTGCATTGTTTTTATTGGTTTTTAAATCACAACGTTTTAACTGGTAAGCATCTCCAGTCGGATTTAAGTGAATATTAAAAAAGTACAGTTACTACAGCTCTATTTATACTAAACTGCTGGACAATTGCGTTCGAGCAAAAAGAATTTCGCCTAAATTTAACAGTTAATATTTTCTGAACCAGATATGATATCGACCTACGGTTTTGAATGGTTGATAGACTTATCCCTTGGAAAATAATTGTCAGTGTTGGATTTTCTTTAACTGTCAGAAAATTGTATATACAGGGTGTTAAAGAAGACGATGATTTTTACTCCAATTTTAATGGCGTGTAACTTTCACAATGATATTTTTAAATTTTATCACTCTACGTCAATTGAATCACTAGTTCATAGCAAAGAAAGTGATTTGTCAAATTTTTGATATCTGCAATATTTTAAGAAATACCGATTTTTTTGGAAAACTTTGCTTTATTTCAACTTATTGGTAGCTAGATCTCACTCTGCGTTGTATCGTGCAAACTTTGCGAGTAATTATTATATCTACTGAAAAGCTTAATTATGTTCAGTAACAATAGTTGTACCTAAATGTTATGATGTACTTATAATTGGCGTACTTATAAATACCTATATGTCTATGTTTTATGAGTATCTCACAATTTTTCACGATTGTTTTATATTGGAAAGTACTCACCCTTAGATTAGGTAAATTATTTTTATTTTTTAGTTTTTCATATCGCATGACAGGTATATTATACAGTGTGTTTACAAAATTTTAACAAAGATAATTTTTTTAAATAATTTTTTGAAAAAATTTATTTTTTAATTTCTAACTTTCTAACACTATTCCTAAAATTAATCTTACATTGAAAGATACTTTGATATTAAATATCACTAGCTGCCATCAAACCAAACTAGCGTTATTTAATTTTAAGGATCCCTTTCAATGTAAGTGTAATTTTAGGAATAGTGTTAGAAAGTTAGAAATTAATAAATACATATTTTCCAAAAATTAAATTAAAAAAATTATCTTTGTTAAAATTTTGTAAACACACTGTATAATATACCTGTAATGCGATATGAAAAACTAAAAAATATGAAAAAATTTACCTAATCTAGGGGCGAATACTTTCCAATATAAAACAATCGTAAAAAATTGTGAGATACTCATAAACCATAGACTATACAATATAGACATATTATAGGTGTTTATAAGTACGCCACTGTACATCATGACATTAAGGTACAACTATTGTTACTAAACATAATCAAGCTTTTTATAAGGTATAATAATCACTCGCAAAGTTAGCACGATACAACGCACAGTGAGATCTAGCTACCAATAAGTTGAAATAAAGCAAGGTTTTCCAAAAAAATCGGTATTTCTTAAAATATAGCAGATATCAAAAATTTGACAAATAACTTTCTTTGCTATGAACTAGGGATTCAATTGACGTAGAGTGATAAAATTTAAAAATATTATTGTGAAAGTTACACGCCATTAAAATTGGAGCAAAAATCATCGTCTTCTTTAACACCCTGTATATAAAATTTTTGATAGTTAATGATAATCCAACATTGACAATTGTTTCACAAGAGATGAATCTATCAACCATTTAAAACCGTAGGTCGATATCATATCTGGTTCAGAAAATATTAACTGTTAAATTTTGGCAAAATTTTTCTTGCTCGAAAGCAATTGTCCAGCAGTTTAGTATGTTCATAAAAGCATCATCAGTATAATTCTAAGATTACAAATACTTAACAGAGATATCCAGATATTTTTTATATCCAATGAGTGCTTACTAAATTAGCCCAGGTTCTGATTTATGGTAACAACTTCCTTGAACTCTCTTCAGTGTGGTTTTTTATGCATCATTTCGGCTTTTGTCCACCTGATATGATGGCACGGCCAGGCATGGTTAGCTGCACCTGATTTTTCGGTATTTCCACAACAACTAAAGATAACGCAAGTCCAAAACTCTTCTATCAAAGATTTTTTAATTATGGAATAATTTGTTTAAGTAATAACTGAATACAGGGTGATTCCTAAGTTGATACTATTTTTTTTTAGCTGTGTATAGAAGGCATTAAAATAAACAATATTATCAAATACCTTTCTTCAAAAAACTCAAAGATAAGGTAGGTACTTACATTCATTTATTGCACTATGGATTAAATACAGTTATGCCTAACTGCCCGTTGAATAACATTTAGAAAACTTCTGGGTGTAGGATGAGCTGCACTTTGACGACACTCACCGTAAATTAGCACCATTTACTAGTTCATTGTTTTCAAATTTTACTATTTTCACGTGTCACCAATTTAAAATTAACTTGGTTCAGAAAAACACACCGCAGCGTATTGCCAAATAACTCACCACCGACCCGTAAATTACATGACTAATAAGAGATAAGACAAACAACATAAAGTATAGCGGGCTACGTTTTGATGACCATGCCCGAACTTAGATTTTTTACTTCTGTATCTCGCCTATTTTTAAGTTTTTAAAAAAAAATTTTGTTTATTTTAATGCCTTCTATACACAGCTAAAAAACAAGTATCAACTTAGGAATCACCCTGTATAAGTTCGCTCGTAATTTTTAATTTAGCCCATGCCTCTATGTCGTTTAGAGTCCCGTACAATTATTCTATCTCTAACAAAAAAGAAGTTTTTTGAATGATAGAATAGTTTTGGACTTGCATTGTCTTTAATTTGTTTTACATCCCAACGTTTCAACTGTGAATACTGTAGTATTCACCTGAAGACGACTGGAGATACTTACCAGTTGAAACGTTGTGATGTAAAACAAATTAAAGACAATGCAAGTCCAAAACTATTCTATCATTCAAGAAACATCATTGTCTCCAACCTTCAAAAAAGAAGTTATTTTGCTTTATGGCAGAACAGAAAAAATGTATTCTAATAATTGAGAACTTCATCGCTAGACCCATTTTATACTTACGAACCTTTACAACAAAATCGGGTATTCCAAAACCTGTGGAGAGGGTTTCGATAAAACGAAATCCCCTTTAAATAAAACCTCGCTTATCCTAATCCTCTTCCCAAACCACTTATCTCCATAAAGATACAATACAGTTTTTAGTGCCTTGTTAAAGTAGAATGTTTAAAAAGGACCTGAGACCAATAATTTAGTATTTAGAAAGAATATTTTGATATCTCAATTTCTTTTGAAAATTACAAAATCTGACAATACTTTGCATGGCGATGTGTAATCTTCAGATATTTAAACCTGAAAATTACCAATTGGATCATATTTAAATTTTTAAAACATTATTAGATTTAAGATTTAACATAGACAAACATAAAGTCCTGAACCCATTAAAAACTGGCAGGCGTCCGAAAATTAGGCAGCAATGTAGGGGACATTACTTTATTGTAAAAAAAAAATTTCAGTCTAGAAACAGTCATCACATCGTAATATTTAGATCATGGTACTGGATCACTGCTACTATCTACGGTTACAATTGGCATGGTATTTTTAAAGTAAATAATTTATTACGAAATGTCTACTCAAATCAACGCAGGACTGCGGGAACGAAACGATTACGGGGCATTATTCTACACCGGGATATGCATGCAAACCGCCGCATTGGTTGATTTGTACAGTTGCATAGCTTGCTATAGGATAATGTCCCGCAATCGTTTCGTTCCCGTTCCCGTTCTCGCGATCTTGCGTTGATTTCAGTGGACCTTTACTATGAGTGCTTAGAATCTACCTAATGCGAAACGGTGTCAGGTGTGGGGTATTATTGACAGTTCTATCTACTCTTAATAAAACTCAGAATGCATGGTTTAGTAATAACATCGGGTTATCACCGCATGAAACAAGATACAGCTGTCATATATATATAGTCCATCTTAAGATATATATATATATCTTAAGATGGAAAGTTCTTGTGTATAAACACCTAATTTGAAATTCAGAAAAAAGTATTTCCTCGAGCCGGATTCGAACCGACAACCTCCGTATATCCAGTACAGAGCGCTAACCAATTGCGCCATCAAGGAAGTAGGTTCACAACGGCAAGTCGGGAAACACTTTCGTCCGAAAATTTCAAATCTTTACTGAAATACGCACAGTGATAGATATTGTAAATCATTTTTACCCTTTTTAAACAACAACATTACCGTTTCCACAACCAGATGTATGCTTTTTAGGCGGCTGATTAATACCCATCGGTTCTTTTTCGTAAGAAAATAAAGTATGTATATATCTTAAGATGGAAAGTTCTTGTGTATAAACACCTAATTTGAAATTCAGAAAAAAGTATTTCCTCGAGCCGGATTCGAACCGACAACCTCCGTATATCCAGTACAGAGCGCTAACCAATTGCGCCATCAAGGAAGTAGGTTCACAACGGCAAGTCGGGAAACATTTTCGTCCGAAAATTTCAAATCTTTACTGAAATACGCACAGTGATAGATATTGTAAATCATTTTTACCCTTTTTAAACAACAACATTACCGTTTCGGCAACCAGATGTATGCTTTTCAGGCGGCTGATTAATACCCATCGGTTCTTTTTCGTAAGAAAATAAAGTATGTATATATCTTAAGATGGAAAGTTCTTGTGTATAAACACCTAATTTGAAATTCAGAAAAAAGTATTTCCTCGAGCCGGATTCGAACCGACAACCTCCGTATATCCAGTACAGAGCGCTAACCAATTGCGCCATCAAGGAAGTAGGTTCACAACGGCAAGTCGGGAAACACTTTCGTCCGAAAATTTCAAATCTTTACTGAAATACGCACAGTGATAGATATTGTAAATCATTTTTACCCTTTTTAAACAACAACATTACCTTTTCGGCAACCAGATGTATGCTTTTCAGGCGGCTGATTAATACCCATCGGTTCTTTTTCGTAAGAAAATAAAGTATGTATATATCTTAAGATGGAAAGTTCTTGTGTATAAACACCTAATTTGAAATTCAGAAAAAAGTATTTCCTCGAGCCGGATTCGAACCGACAACCTCCGTATATCCAGTACAGAGCGCTAACCAATTGCGCCATCAAGGAAGTAGGTTCACAACGGCAAGTCGGGAAACACTTTCGTCCGAAAATTACAAATCTTTACTGAAATACGCACAGTGATAGATATTGTAAATCATTTTTACCCTTTTTAAACAACAACATTACCGTTTCGGCAACCAGATGTATGCTTTTCAGGCGGCTGATTAATACCCATCGGTTCTTTTTCGTAAGAAAATAAAGTATGTATATATCTTAAGATGGAAAGTTCTTGTGTATAAACACCTAATTTGAAATTCAGAATGCGTATTTCAGTAAAGATTTGAAATTTTCGGACGAAAGTGTTTCCCGACTTGCCGTTGTGAACCTACTTCCTTGATGGCGCAATTGGTTAGCGCTCTGTACTGGATATACGGAGGTTGTCGGTTCGAATCCGGCTCGAGGAAATACTTTTTTCTGAATTTCAAATTAGGTGTTTATACACAAGAACTTTCCATCTTAAGATATATACATACTTTATTTTGTTACGAAAAAGAACCGATGGGTATTAATCAGCCGCCTGAAAAGCATACATCTGGTTGCCGAAACGGTAATGTTGTTGTTTAAAAAGGGTAAAAATGATTTACAATATCTATCACTGTGCGTATATATATATATATAGATATATCAAAGTCGCATTCGTATTTATCGCCTGTAAAGCTTTAGAGAAAATACCTCTTAGCCCCATTATCACTTGTGGCTCGCAGGTCAGCTAAAAGTATCAGCAAATATCTTCTTATGGTCTCCTTATATAGAACATCAACTCAAAATATAAAAACGCGCTGAATTTTGGTTGGGATGACGTAGATGTTGCGGTCGCATAACGGGGCGCTCTTTAACAGCGACGACCCCACGCCCGATATCAAATAGCCGACAAGTTGGTACTTACAAAATTATTCATTAAATACGATATCGAAATACGTGTTGTAGAATGTTAGTTTAAATTAAACCATGAAGAAAAAAAGAGTCACTTCAATTATTCGAATAAATTTTCATATTTCAGATTCCCCAACAAAACGCAACAGTCATGGACTTGAACAAGGCGATAAGGCGAAGTTCCTTTTTTTTTAAAGCAACAACGTCAGAAAAATAAGACGAAAGTAAGTTGGAAGTACGTTTGGATAACGTTCTGGTTGAAGAACATGGCAAACGGCAAGGTGCTGAAGAACGACATGGAATTGGTTAATAAATATATAGAATTATAAACAGGTAAGAATGTTTAAATTTGGTTTCTAGTTGATAAAACACCGCATGGCAAACAAACAAACAATTTTTTTTGTTGGCCATGCATTTTGTTTTAAGCCACTGGTACTTTTTCCTAAAAAGGCCTATTACTCCTATTACCTCCTAAGCATGCATAAACAAGGAAATCATTTGAAGCATCCGGCGTCTCTTATTTTTTAATTTCAATTTGTTATTTTAGAAATGTAAATAAAATTGACGATATCAGACTTTTCCTATATAATATTACACAGTATATCTACAATGGTTTTGGGTTCCATATTTCATATTTATTTTAGAAAAGCTATTAAGAAACTTAACTTTTTTCTTTTACTAAAAATTATAGACAAGCCCCCTTTCACTAGCAAGAAATGCACACCACACAAATCAAGAATCAATTTAATGCGATAATTTTTACACAATAGCCCGTTTATCAGTAACGTAGTAAAGGGGGGTCGCTCTTCCCGCTCCCTATTGGTCGGCGCCCACCAGCCCCTGTAACAAATTTTTCACAACAAAATATTGTAGTGAAATCAAAAATTGTACTAAAGTAAAACATAAAAAAGTACGTACCTTTATTAAAAACGTACAAATTTCTAAGAAGTATTAATAGCTTGTCGGCCTGGGTCAGCACTGCTCTCTAAAAATACTAAAAATAACAACACTAAAACTTAACTAACATGTGAACAATCAAAACCAAAATGGAATGAACGGATGCGGTGCAGAGAGCGCGATGCGGCTCTGTTGAATTGATTGAAAGAACTCAAAGAAGACATGCGGATTACTGAAGTACGCAAAGAGATATGCGAGGGTCAAAACGTTAGAAAGAGATACACATACTAAAGGCATCGATATCACGTTTTGTAACAATAATGTCTTGACGGATTTTAGCTGATTGAAGGGCCACAGATTGGAGTGTTTAGTTTGTATCTTTGTCATGTAGTACATGTAAATATACAGTCAGTTCTACAGGGTGTTTCTTAATGATGTGCTAATATTTAAGGGTGTGATTCGTAAAGTCATTTTATAAAGAACAGTTCATTTAAGAATATGTCCTAAACGGCTTAAATTTTTTGCTACAGGGTGTTGAATTATTTTTTTTAATGCGTTTTTTGTAATATCTCCGAAAGTACTTTAGAAAATATTTTCAATTTTGGCATATGTTAATAGGACATAAAACCACATCTTTTAGTAGTAAAAGTAATTTTTTTGTCCCACCAGTGGCGTCCCTGCAAACATTTCCTCTGATATTTTTTAGAAAATAAGTGGTACGCCCCTGACATTTTTCCATGTAAATACTATTTCTGATTAGCCTGGTCAATTCTGCATAAAAATGGTCTCTTGTATTTTTCTCCTCAGGCACACCGTTCTTAACTAAAATAATTAAATTAAATTAGACGAGCGGAAGCATGCCTATTAAATGAAGGTGGTTATTTCCAACAATTTTGCATTATCAATGTTAATAATAATAATAAATAGTAGAGCTAATTTATTTTAATTTAGAACGGTGTGCCTGAGGAGAAAAACGCAAGAGACCATTTTTATGCAGAATTGAACAGGCTAATCAGAAATGATATTCACATGGAAAAATGTCAGTGGCTTATCAATTTTTTTCTAAAAAATATCAGAGGAAATGTTTGCAAGGACGCCACTGGTGGGACAAAAAAATAACTTTTATTACTAAAAGATGTGGTTTTATGTCCTATTAGCACATGCCAAAATTGAAAATATTATCTAAAGTACTTTCGGAGATATTACAAAAAAAGCATTAAAAAAAATAATTTAACACCCAGTAGCAAAAAATTTAAGCCGTTTAGATGAACTTTTCTTCATAAAATGACTTGAAAAATCACACCCAAAAATTGTAGCACTTCATTAAGGAACACCCTGTATATCCATCTCTTATGAATCTAGCCAATGTTCGTGAAGAAAAGCCGTTATCCGAATTAAGGAACTTTTAAATCACATGTTGGCCAACGCGTTTGACAACAGAAACGTCAAAGAATTAAAAGTTTACGTGAAAAATATTATAGAAGAAAATATGAGTTTTAAAAAAATTGTTCGTGTACCGGGCCGTTCCCATTCTACCAAACTGGACGACGAAAAGTGACTATCCCGCTTAGCGCATGATGCAGTTTCGTCCTACAATGAATTTAACTTTTATTAACACCCTAAATAAATATTTACACATTCATGCAAATGAGCCAACATAAAAGCACTTGGTTCGTTGGAAAATTACAAAATATGACGATATTATGCAGGAATACGTCCCCGGTTCCATGTTTTGTTTATTTAATAATGCCGGGCGATGAAATGATTTGCGAAATTTAATATGTCCTCATCTGCAGGAACATGGAACGAACTGACGACAGGGCGATATTTTAAAATAACAAACTGGTTATTTATGCAGTTGAAGAGTTGGCAATTTATTATGGTGTTGCTGTTAATTGCCATTGAAATTAAAATGTTTATTTTTCTCTTTAACCGGTGGGGGCATGAATTATTGAAACAAATATTTTTGGAAACAAATATTTATATAATGATGTAAATTATTTTAATATATTATTTTCTACCGTTTTTGGGCAATGTAGATTTATAAAAATTTAAGAGCTCAACTTTTTTTAGTCAGTTGAGTCTTGTAGGTAGCTGTTGCTATATTTCTATATTCATCACATTTTTGCCTGTTGTGCTGGTATTATGGATATACAGTGGCGTAGCCAGAAAATATGCTCCGGGGGGGGGGGGGGGGTAGTAGTGAGCGTAAGTAGGATATATTTTTTTCTGGAGAGAGGGACAGTCGGGATTACATGTATTTTATAATATTGTGCCTAGTGAAGAAGTCGGAAAAGCGCCGCAGGCAAAAATTTTCGGGGCCACGCACAAAGTTCGTTTAAAATTCATCTAACCACTATCAAAATTCGATAATTTAATTATTACCTCTCCCCCTCTGCATGGTTGGATTAAATTTGTTTTCTTAATAAATGTTTTTTCTATTCTTTATTTTTAAAACAAATAATATTTTTTAATATTTGTGAAAAATATATATAACTAGTAAAATTTGCTTGCATTCCAGTAAACAATTTTTTCTACTCCCACATGAAAATTTGCTGTTTCCTTTACACTTTAGTGGCGGGTAAAGTTGGCTATTCCAGTTAACTGTGCGGCAAAATTTTATATCCATCCTGGTTAGGTTATGAAACTGAGCAATCACAGTAGTCAATTACAGAGAAGCCAAATTTACATGTTGTCAATTCATTTTCTGACAGTTGAGGGAAGTTAGGTTAACAATATGCTTCAAAAATATGCAAATATGTCAAATGAAATTTGTTCTTTTTAAATTTATATCAAAATATTTATCCCAGAGTCTATGTGTATACACAATATTTTCCTAAAGAGTACACGAAATGGTGCAAAAATTGAAGGTATAATAACAAAATTAATACCAAATTATTCTTATTTTCTGACCGTACTAAAGATTTGCACACCGACGCACTTTCTTATTTGAAAAATATCTTTATTTCCACTCATTTCTAGACAATTACTACAAGCTTAACATAAAATTTACTATATACCTACCAAATGAACGTTTTCTTACTAACCTTGGTCATTTTTTCCATATAAATAGTATATATAATATTATTATAAATATTTGTGCACGGGAATATTTTCCGATATATTTTTAACGGGGATCCAACCACAATTGATCTTAAAACTTTTATAATACGCAAGAAACATAGAAAATTAACTGGTTATTCTTCCTTAAATGGTGGAACATAAAGATAACCCGATAAAACAGACGAAATGATAAGATTTCTAGAAAAAAAAACATTTGTTACTAACATTTTTAAGGTTATGTTAGTTCTACTTACAGTATTGCCACTTTTTTTCACATTAACAGTGTTGCTAGTTTGTAAATTGGCGATTATTTTGAAAAATTTGACCATAGCGAACGGTAAAAATTCATATTATTGCACAAAATCCATTTTTAACTGTTTGAAACGAATTCTACAGCTATTTTGTTGTACTTTTGGAGTTATAATTCTTTACGCAAGCAGAAATAAACCCGAAAAACCTATTTGCAGTAAAACAATAATTATTGATCAAATTACCTGATTGAGAAAATAAATTGTTCGTTTTTATTAATTCATATATCGTTTTTTGTCTGTTATTCTGCAAAAAGCCGAATGTGAGAAAGATAGATATATTCAAAAGTGAGTTTGTATAAATATAAGAACTTACCCAAATCGATAAATATGTTACAGTGTAATTTGGTCCATGGGTTTGCCATCAAAATGAATTTTTGTTCACTGTTTCTTATTATCGTTCTCACAAGTTCATAACTAACTTAAAAGACAAGTTATGATGTCTAATTTAAATAATTTTTTTAAATTCTTAGCATGAAGTTTGGAAGTTGAGTCGTAGAAAAAATATACTGTACAACTCGAGTGGATTGTCTATATTGTGCTCGGAAGTTTAAGCACTCCGCCTACGGCGTCGTGCTCAATTTACTTCCTTGTGCGATATGGACATCATATCCACTCTTGTTGTACAAACTACTATTTTATATATTATTATATTAAATATAACATAAATACTTCAATAATATGTAGTCTTACGAGTAGTAGAAAGTTATTTTACTACATTATGATTGTCTTAATAAATTGTGTGGGTGTTAAATTATGTATTTAGATTCGCCGACAACATCGCAAACTTTTCTTTACATTCATTAGATGGTTTCAGAACCGTGTGACAGACAATAGTGTTTCTTACTAGTGGTGGGTAGGTATATGTGTAACTGCTATTTTGAAACGGTATTTTCAATACCGTAGTGTCGCGCTCCACCTCATACAAGCAAGCAGTTTCTCGGGAACTATTAAGATTTTGTCCTTCGCCGTTACACGCTGCGATACGAACCTAGAGAAAGCGACAGCGGCCGTTCATTGCAAAGCGCGCAACGGCAAACGATATTTGGAGAACAACAGTAACAGTCTTATGGTTGACGGTATTTTATTGTTGCAGATATTTGATCAGCCGGGTGAAAGGTTGCCGATGGAACTTTTGCGGCAGCCGCTCGCGCTATGTATACAGGGTGTGTCAGTAAGGTGTCTGTCTTAGATAGCACCTAAACTATCAAAGATAGGGCAAAAAGTGTAATACAAAAGTTAAAGGGTTTTTTAGGATACATAATCTAAAAATATTTTCTAATCTACAGGGTGGTCCTAAAAAGTGGTACTGAATAATAAAAAAGAAAATTAAATGGGACACCCAGTATAATTTTCTAGAATATGATTTAATGGAACAAGGACTTTGCAACCCTATTAAAATTTTTGAAGTGAAATGCAACGTTGCCAAGTAATAATTTTTTTTCCGAAAATTTTAGTAATTTTAAGGGTATCGTTAAAAAATCATAGCAATTTGTGGATTAATCCTAGGCAAATATAATTTACGTTGTAAGTACTTTAAGGTACGATATATTGATCTATAATAATGTTTTTTAAATCTCCTATACAGAGCGTTCATTACAAGTTGGACAACTCGATAGTTTTAAAAATGCTTTATTTCAATTTTTTTAAATGGGACCCCCCTAATTTTTTTAGGCAAAAGAATTTATCTGTCGAAAACCTTACTTTTTTGTTAAACATGTCATTTGTCTAAATATCATAGTTTTTGAAATATTTTAGGATTTGTCTTAAATCAGGGTAAAAAAGAAAAGTTTTAATTAAACAATTTAGTCAAGATTGCTTTGGAACAAAAAATAAATAATTTTCTTTGTCACAGCTGTCATTGCAAAATTTATTTTGCCAACATTTTGTGCTTTATAACTGTTTAAAATTTAGTTTCCCGAACTAACTTTATCGAAATAGAAAAATATGAGTTATGATAAAGTTAGTTCAGGAAACTAAAATTTAAACAGGAATAAAGCACAAAATATAAGCGAAATAATTTTACAATGACAGCTGTGACAAAGAAAATTATTTATTTTTTGTTCCAAAGCAATCTTGACTAAATAGTTTAATTAGAAATTTCCACTTTTACCCTGATTTAAGACAAATCCTAAAATATTTCAAAAACTATGATATTTAGATATATGACATGTTTAACAAAAAAGTAAGGGTTTCGAAAGATAAATTCTTTTGCCTAAAAAAATTAAGGGGGTCCCATTTAAAAAAATTGAATTAAAGCATTTTTAAAACTATCGAGTTATCCAACTTGTAATGAACGCTCTGTATAAGAGATTTAAAAAACATTATTATAGATCAATATATCGTACCTTAAAGTACTTACAACGTAAATTATATTTGCCTAGGATTAATCCACAGGTTGCTATGATTTTTTAACGATACCCTTAAAATTACTAAAATTTTCGGAAAAAAATTTGTTACTTGGCAACGTTGCATTTTACTTCAAAAATTTTAATAGGGTTGCAAAGTCCTTATTCCATTGAATCATATTCTAGAATATTATACTGGGTGTCCCATTTAATTTTCTTTTTTATTATTCAGTACCACTTTTTAGGACCACCCTGTAGATTAGAAAATATTTTTAGATTATGTATCCTAAAAAACCCTTTAACTTTTGTATTACACTTTATTCCCCATCTTTGATAGTTTAGGTGCTATTTAAGACAGACACCTTACTGACACACCCTGTATATCGTCAGATCGTTTGATTTTGACTCGTAGTTATGGTGCCAGTGTTTCACTGGCACAGTAGCCACGGTGGTATAGTATTTTTTAAAGTCACGATATTTTCCGTCGCAGTATGAAATGGAACGTAATGGTAACAGTATTTCCTACCTCTATTTCTTACAGTGAGCCAACGCGATAGCTTAGCTGGTGTCAGGTGTGGGTAGATCTAAATGTTTTCACTTTGTCAGCATCTTTGATCTCCTTAAAGCAAGGAGGTGCAGCAACCTTGCTTAATTAACATGGATATAATTGATTAATCAATTAATGAGGAAGACCAGACGCGACACTTCTTAAACAAGACATACCAAAGTATTCACCTGAAGACGACGCTTACCAGTTGAAACGTAGCGATTCAAAACAAATAAAGACAATGCAAGTCCAAAACTCTACTGCCGTTCAAGACATACATGTTATACTTTTCTGCTTGTTGGACAGATTGAAATAGACATATTTGCTCTTAATATTAAAATATATAATCGATCTGTCAGTTATTGAAATAAAAGTATCCCATAAATTCTTGCCTTGTTTTACCTTTACATAGAAAAGCATTGTAACTCGATCTAACATTTATAAAGATAAAATTCCCCCACATAACCTATCGAAATCTAAAAACCTCTGCGATCTCAAAAGCCCTACAAGATGATTAAATGGTGAATAATATAAGAAGTCTGAGAAAGAGTAATGCCGACTCTAAATCTACATAAAGCCCTCTTTGCAACTTTGTTAACTGCACTTCTCATAAAACTTTTAGAGCCGACGGATTTCGACACGTAACATTTTCCAATTCGGCGCCTCTGCATTATTTAAGAGTTGTGGTTGGACAAAATACCTGTTCTTCGAATGGTTTATTTTAAGGCATCAAAAGTTTGTTTTCTTGTTCCAATTTTTTAATTTTTATTTCTCATCGCTACCGGGACTGCAAAGAATTTCCGATACGATGTACTCTATCTACAACGACCGTTATTTTTAAGTGTTAAGGTAAAAAACGGTCTATGAGATAAGATATTATTTTGCCAGGAATTTCAAGTACTGTTGCCACCTTTTTATTGTTGTTGACCTGGAGTATATGTATTGAGCACTACCAAAATCAAAAATGACTTCTAAAAAAACAGGTCCTCCCTCACGCTCTATAACGCAATAAGCTGGAGCAAACAAAACTGCCCTCTTGTCCCCAACTGACATCTAAAAAAAAAGGTCACTGGGTGGGCACTCATGTTTCTAGGGTGGGCCAGCGCCCGCACTAATCCGTAACCTGGAGTCAGAGGGTATCAACCTGGAGAGAGAGTTTCCACCTGGAGGCTTCAAGCCAAACCTGGAGACTCCAGGTCAAACCTGGAGAGGTGGCAATCCTAATTTCAAGTAATATGTAGGTTCAACAATAGTGGTGTCAATAACCGTTATTCACTAAAGAATTTTATTTTACCAGTTGTGTTTCTACTGCGACTTTGTTTGATAAATAGGAATTAAATCGTTTCAGCCACGATACACCTTTAACGGTATGCCTATTATAAGCAACCTGAAATTTAAACATCTCTGAGCATGTATCGTCAGATATGAAGACGTTGCTTAGTACTCGTTTGCCTCGAGTGACAGTTCTAACCTCACATTGGCTGTCATTGTAAAAAGCGGGCAATACTTGCATCTAATGTAAACAAACCTTAAAAGCATCCTTATACGTGACGTCACAATTTGGGAGAGAGCTAAAGAATGTATGTGTTTTTTTTAAATCAGTCTTTGTAGTACGACAGATGGTAGTGAGGACTTTTTTTAGAATTCACTCACGGAATAGTCAGACAAACTGCAAACTCTTTCCAACTTTAGTTAAGCTATATGGATATCGCTTATCTGTTTGAGATTGTGGTGGGAACAGACCCATTATGTAATACGGAGAGATGCCAGAGATGGATCGGGAGTGAACACAAAATCTACTAGAACAATAGACCGATATTACACCACAGCAAATGCTTCATCCGGTCCCGAGAAACAGCCGCTTTAAATGAATAGGAATCAGCTGAGACCTATTACAGTATTTCTGATAGAACACATGGCTGTCAAGATTCAACTGTACAATGGAGACCTTGGCTGCAGATTATGCAGACAAGTCAGTGAAACAGTACAGCACATAGTTTGCCGTTGCGAGTCACTAGATCGGAAGAGTCAACAAATACTCGAGCAATCAAAATTGGACCGGAATACATCCTGATCCTCTCCCCAGTTGACCTACACGAACTAGTGCACGGAGCTGGGATCATTGAGTGGATGTGAAAATGAAGCACGGTGAGTATAATAGAGCAAATCAAGCCTAAGTGCATCCGGCATATGAGCGGACCCTCGGAAGGAAAAATGTGGAGAGAAGAAATACTTCAGATCTCCATGAAGGATACTAGAAAACTCGAATGAATTTTATGTAAATTGTGTTTTCTGAAATCGTTGCGTAAAATACAGGGAATAAAGTACAATTCTCCCGGAACGTTTTAACTGGTAGGAGCGATAGAATCATTCCATTAATTTGGACAAAAGATTAAAACCCACAAAGGTGAGAACGAACTGAGCGAGAAAGCATTTCGATAAAAGAAATACTTTCACCGGCACTACGACTTAAAAGACTTCGTTTGGCCGGGATTCATTAAATAATGGACATCGCAAGGTTTTGTTCCACTCTATTATAACAAAGTTGAAAGAGAAAAGATTGGTTTAAAGTGAGGGACGAAAATGTATTTTTGGACTGGAAAATGTATACAAAAAGAAAAATACATACTATCAACAATTATTCTAAAATATTATTTTGTCTAACCCTTAAGAAAGGTGTAATAGTTTCTAAGATTTTTTAATGGGTCGTCCTCAGTGGCGCCTGTCAAAAATACAATTATTTTATTTAATCATGTTTATTGTTTAATTTATTGGGAAACCATAAATTTGGTAGATCTTCGAATTATTCAGGAGGATTGGCAACCACCTTGGTTACCTAACGACACGCCATTATGTAATGCGCTCAGTTGTGGCTTGGTACCGAATTCTCTGCGGCAGCTGCTTTCTGACGAATACCTAAAATCAGCGACCTCGCAAAACTCTATTCCATCCGCTGCGTAATCGAAAACAGTCTTAAATCTCGTTGAATTATCCGCGAAGGTCTTGCGGCAACGGCAAAGCATGTAAAATAGCGGGTTTTGTTTACCCGAATTACAAAAAACTAAGCAAGATATTGACTTTCTGTTTTTACCAATGGAAAGGTGGTATCTTTGTGAATCTGAGAACCATGAAAAAAAACAATAACATTATTGTTTAATTTATTGGGAAACCATAAATTTGGTAGATCTTCGAATTATTCAGGAGGATTGGCAACCACCTTGGTTACCTAACGACACACCATTATGTAATGCGCTCAGTTGTGGCTTGGTACCGAATTCTCTGCGGCAGCTGCTTTCTGACGAACACCTAAAATCAGCGACTTCGCAAAACTCTATTCCATCCGCTGCGTAATCGAAAACAGTCTTAAATCTCGTTGAATTATCCGCGAAGGTCTTGCGGCAACGGCAAAGCATGTAAAATAGCGGGTTTTGTTTACCCGAATTACAAAAAACTAAGCAAGATATTGACTTTCTGTTTTTACCAATGGAAAGGTGGTATCTTTGTGAATCTGAGAACCATGAAAAAAAACAATAACATTATTGTTTAATTTATTGGGAAACCATAAATTTGGTAGATCTTCGAATTATTCAGGAGGATTGGCAACCACCTTGGTTACCTAACGACACACCATTATGTAATGCGCTCAGTTGTGGCTTGGTACCGAATTCTCTGCGGCAGCTGCTTTCTGACGAACACCTAAAATCAGCGACTTCGCAAAACTCTATTCCATCCGCTGCGTAATCGAAAACAGTCTTAAATCTCGTTGAATTATCCGCGAAGGTCTTGCGGCAACGGCAAAGCATGTAAAATAGCGGGTTTTGTTTACCCGAATTACAAAAAACTAAGCAAGATATTGACTTTCTGTTTTTACCAATGGAAAGGTGGTATCTTTGTGAATCTGAGAACCATGAAAAAAACAATAACATTATTGTTTAATTTCATTGTATTGTTAAAAATATTTAAAATTATTTTTTTCTAATGAAAATAACTTTCTTTCGCTACTCAATATTTGTGTATCTGTGAGTCCAAATTGAAACAGGTTTCAAAAATCCATTATTAGCCAGGATTCGGGCCAAGATAACCCAATTTTTTTAATATAAATAGATATAATTTCGCATAGAGCTGGTAACTTTGGAGAATAATTTAGAAATATTGAAAGACAGTTTTAGCGGCAGGCGGACAAAGTAGTGCATCTATATTTTGCATTAGCGTACACAAGGACGCCAAAGGTAATGGGTTTCCTGGGGCACAGGTAGACAATGACAGACTGTTTCGTCCTTATTGAGACTCATCAGAAAGCCATAACCTATGAGCAATTCCCAATGCAGTGAAAATATGCTTTCAAGATATATTTAAATAATAATAATAATAATAATAATAATAATAATAATAATAATAATAGCTTTATTGCCCAACAAGAAACCCATTTACAGAGCAATATTAAAAATTGAATATAAATAATATTGTACTCGATTCAATACAACTATATAAGTTTGTAAACATAAATCACCAATAATGGAAATACAATAAATTCAAAATTATCGCCATATTATGCACACATTCGTATACTATATTACAATAATACCAATTAATAACACATACTATTAGGTATATATAACAATTTCGTTAATGACCAGCCTCGACAATCCTCCTCAGATCGCGCAAGCTACATGTAAATATATCGCAATCTTCGCACATGCTTTCAAAATTGTAACACATAAAATTTATAGGAGATTTAATCATTAAATTTGTTCTTGCTCTTTCACACAAAAATGTTAAATGATGTCTAGTATTCACTCTAGGTACAAACAAATTTATTTGAGATAGCAGATCAGGACAATCGATTCCACCGCGCAGCAACTTAAATAAAAATACTAGAGATGTAACTGCTCTCCTTTTTTCTAGGGTTATAAAATTATATCTATTTAATAAAATATCGTAAGCAGTTCCTTGCTCAGGATACACTCCTTCTGATTTAAATGTTAAATATTTTAAAAATCTTTTTTGAACCTTGTCGATGTTATTTACGTGACATGCATAAAGAGGATTCCAAATCAGTGAAGCATATTCAAGCTTTGATCTGACAAAAGAAAAATATAATGTTTTAAAAACTCTTGGGTCATAAAAGTTTCTGCAGTTGCGCACGATGAAGCCCAGCATCCTGCCTGCCTCCAAAACTATGTTATTTATATGTTCAACAAAAGTCAACATAGGATCGAAGGTGACGCCTAAGTCCTTTATCGACCTGGGGCGCTCTAAAACCTCACCTGAGATGGAATAGGGATACAATAGTGGCTGTTTTTTGCGACTAAAGGTCAAAATTTTACATTTAGCTGCATTAAGGTTGAGTTTGTTTCTGTCGCACCAACCCTGAACCAAATTCAGTTGTTCTTGTAAGAAAATACAGTCACTAAGAGATTCAATTAGCAAAAATAATTTTAAATCATCCGCAAAAGTTAGCTTTTTACAGTTTATAATCTTATGTAAATCATTGATGAAAAGTAGAAACAGTAATGGTCCTAAGTTGGAACCTTGCGGTACACCAGAGGATGCGATATATTTATTAGATGTAAAGCCATTGTAAAAAACAAACTGTTCTCTATTTGTTAAATATGATCTAAAAAACTCCAGGGCTGATTCGTCAAAACCATACCCCCTTAGCTTGTGTAACAACAATACATGATCTATCCTATCAAATGCCTTTGAGAAATCTGTATAGACTACGTCCACCTGTCCCTGATTGTTTAGCACACGAGACACTAGCTGAGTGAGGCATGATAAATTAGTAACCGTTGATCTATCACTCATAAATCCATGCTGCTCAACTGCAATGTTTTTACAAACGGACATATAAATTCGCCTATACAGTATTGTTTCTAGAATTTTGGAAAAGTTACAAAGTAAGGAGATCGGGCGGTAGTTGTTAATTTGGTTTCGCTCACCACTCTTGTATATGGGACACACTCTTGCCTGTTTCCATATTTTTGGCACAGTTGACATTGATGTACTATTGTGCCGATAAAAAACTGGGACAAGAGATTTACAAAAACAATGTAAGAAATACATATCCCCTAGACTATAAAAGGTGTCTAGAGCTAAAAAGGAAAAACATCCAAAATTTAAAAAGTAACCTAGGTTACATAATGGAATGTTTTGTATTTTTCGATACGGGGTGGTTAAATTTGAGAGACATCATATAATATGGATAAAGTAAATTTATTAGATTTTTTTAAAGTCAAATATTTTATAAATTATTATATTTACCATTACCACAAAATAATAAATAAAGCTAATACAGGTAATAAAATACATTTAATAAAAAGAAAAAAATTGCGAACACAAAGTTTGTCAAAACAACACAAAATTAATATTTGGTCATAGAACCATTTCTGTTTATTACTTTTTGGAGCCTTTGTGGCATACTTAAAACTAAGTTTCTACATAATTCGACAGTTATTTCATCCCAAGCTTGATTTATCCTATGACGTAATTCATCCCTGTTTCTAGGTTGAAAATCACGTTTATACATAGATTTGACCATGGCACCCCAAATGTTTTCTATCGGGTTCAAATCGGGACTCTTCGAAGCCCAGGGAAGAACTGCTATGTTATTTTCTTGGAGAAAATTTTGTACAATGCGCGCTGTGTGTATTGGAGCATTATCATGCTGAAATGTGTAATTTTGACCGTATACAGCGTTTACCGATGGTATCATCACTTCGTTTAGTATATTAACGTATACTGCTGCAGTTAGTCTTCCTTCGACGATTTGGCAAAGTCCTGGTCGTCTAGCGCTAATCCAGCCCCAAACATTTATGGAGAAACGCCCACTTTGGTTGGTTTTGTGGGTGTATCTCTCATCATACCGCATGCCGGAAGGCCTATACACCCGAATTCTCCCATTATTGCATGACTGAAAAGTTTTCTCGTCAGAAAATATAACTGTTTCCCATAAATTTATTTGATTAATATATTCATGTGCAAATTCTAACCTGCCCTGTTTATTTATTTCCGTTAAAAAATTTTTATTGGCAGCACAACGGCTTCTTATATCGGAATTTCGAACCCTGTCTCTAGCGGTATTTGCAGAACCTGGAAAATTCGTCTCTTCTTTTGCCTTGATTGCAGTTTCGAAGGGATGATCCCTTAGATAATTAACCAGTCTTCTATCATGATCATCAGTAGAAATTTTAGGGGGACCAGAACCTGCATTCCTAATAATAGTCCCATGTCTTGCTATTTTTTGTTTTGCCAATAGCACGGTATTCTTGCTTACTCCCAGTTCATCTGCAATATCCCTAATAGCAACACTATCTCGCAACCGACTATAAATAATTGCCTTTTGCTGGGGGGTTAATTGTGGCATATTTACAAATAATATATGATTGTATGTTTGACGAGTCAATCATAAAGTGACAATCTTTATTGACATGCAAATTTTCATGACATTTTACTGGTACCAGGCTTGATGTAAAATTATTCTTAATAGTCTAGGAGAAAATAGAAAAATTTCCTGTCCCAGTTTTTTATCGGCGCGATGGTACATAGGTTAAAAATGATTAATAGTGGTGTCACCAGAGCCCCTAAAAATAAATACATGATGAAAATTTAGTATCGCCATCTGTAGGAATCAACTCAATGCAAAAAATAGCCATCAGACTATCTAAAAAGAACGAAACAGCCTGTTAATGTCTACCTGTGCCCCTGAGAACCCATTACCTTTGGCGTCCCTGTGTACTTTAATGCAAAAGATACATGCACTGCTTTGTCCGCCTGCCGCTAAAACATTTTTCTATATTATTTAGACGACACTTAACTCTATTACTTTATTTAGAAATATTGTTTGGATGCTCTTAATAAAATAAAGAAACGTGAATCATATCATTGCCAAGTTTTCTAGCTAATGTGTTCGATGTGAATTTCCAAGTCATTGCATTATAGACATTTCCTTAAAAATTAGAAATATATTTGTAGACACTCCATTTTTTGTACCTAGATCTGCGCCCTCCCGTACTCAATTTCCACGAGCCGCCCCTGGTCATCCTCAGTCAATCCCTCGGTATATTTATTGATAGGTATGCATTAGGATTATTATTATTCTTTCTTTGTTTTGTTTTTCGTTTAAAAATAGTATATTATTGACCAAGGTATAGACAGATACTATTATTGACCGAGTGTGGTAAATATATTATTTTTTCCACTACTAACACATTTACAACATTAAATTATTAATGGCTGGCGTAAATATAAGCGAACTGGTGATCAATTAGACTATGAAATTTTCCCCGAATTAAGACGCCAGATAAAGTCTGACATACATGTTTCATATGGGGAATATATACAGGGTATCGAAAATAATGTAACTCTTGATCCTAACAAATTTTAGGGGCTTTTGTTGGTTCCAAAAGGGGTTCAAACTTTATGGCCCGCGGAATGCATTTTGAGGATGCAACGTTCTCCAATTCTAAAGACACAGTCTAATTCGAGTACAACCCCGGAACCTCAAAAATCGGATTTAGATGTTGATATTGTCAGTTTTGACGAGATTGAGGTTTTCAATGCAATTAGGCGGATCAAACCTAAGTTAACCACCGGGCCTGATAATATTCCTGCGTTTATTGTTAGGGATTGTGCGGGTGTTTTTGCACGTCCTTTGTCTTTAATCTTCAATAAATGTCTCAGTTTCTGTCAAATGCCAAGCATATGGAAAATGTTCAAAGGTATGCCCTGTCTACAAAAAAGGTGATAAATTGGACATAATTATAGACCTATATCAATAATATCGAATTTTTCTAAAATCTTTGAAGTGTTATTACATAATAATATTTTTTATAAAGTTAAAAACGCTATTGCTCCTGAACAACATGGATTCGATCAGCTAGATCACTCCATATTATTAAGCAAACTACAAACCTTTGGGTTTTCTAATAATTTACTGTCATTTTTCGACTCATATTTGAAAAATAGGAGGCAGTTTGTAGCTTATGGCGGGGTCAAGTCTATCGAATATTTCGCAACATCTGGAGTTCCCCAAGGATCCATCCTTGGTCCTCTTCTTTTTACATTATTTATAAACGATATTGTCAATAGCCTTACTATTTGTTGTCTGCTATGTGCAGATGATCTAAAAATTTTCTGTTTAATATCAAGTTTAATGGACTGTTTAAAGCCACAGCGTAATCTGGATTTATTGTATGATTGGTGCACTAAAAACAGATTGAACTTAAATATTGCTAAATGTAATGTTATGACATACACAAACAAAAACACCACTTTCAATTTCAATTATAACATAAATGGTAAGATTCTGGATAGACCTACTGTGTTTAAGGATCTAGGAGTTATTTTCGATAGAGAACTATCCTTTCTTCCTCATATTGATCACGTCGTATCCACCGCCTATAAAATACTTGGTTTTATCCTTAGAACTACTAAAGATTTTAGGTCACTTGACCCGTTAGTAACTTTGTATCATTCTCTTGTTGTATCTAAATGGGAATACTTTTCAATCATTTGGTCTCCGTTTTATAAAGTCCACATTGACAATATTGAGAGCGTTCAGAGACGTTTTTTGAAAGCTTTGTGGTATAGATCTGATGGAGTTTATCCCGACAGAGGTTTTCCTCATGACCAGCTGCTGCAAAGATTCTCGTTTGTTCGATTACATGATAGACGCACATGTTCTACGCAGTTATTTTTACATAAACTGCTCAATAACAATATTATTTGTGAAGAGCTGCTGCACAAACTGATCTTTAGAATTCCTTCTCTAAATACTTACCACCTTCACGACCCAATTTCTTCAAATATTCTCCCATTAATAGGGTGTGTACATGTTACAATGACAATGTCCATGCCTATGATGCCTTTAATTGTAGCTTAAGCGCTGTCAAAAGACATTTTTATCACTAGTACCTATACTACGTATGTAATTGCTTTTTTTTATTATTATTTCTTGTTGTAGAGTACCTATTATTACTACCGTATTGTTAGTTTCATAAATTTAAATATTGCTAATCTTTATGTTAATTGTTAAATAATTTATTTTAATTTTTACTTAATTAAATTCTGTTTTCTACCTGTTTTTTAACTGGGAAACCGTAACACAGTGTATGAAATAAATAAATAAATAAATTAAAGGTAACATATTTTCTTAGGGTTACTTCTGTTTTTTCAGTTAAGTTACCTTTGTTTTGAAATTTGCAGCATTTTTTTTATCTTGTCAGATGGCATTCTTAGTTGTCAGTATTTGTCGATTCACAAGAAATTCAAGTCTTTTTGATAAAATGAGCGAAGAAACTATTACTGATATGTGCACTCCTTCAGAAATGAGGGTGGAAGCACAATAAATTAATGATGATTTGCTACCCCAAAAATCTAAGGTTTTGTATTTAAAAACCTACTAAGTATTTAAGGACTGGTACCAAACAAAGAAAGCTGGAATACCTGGTTGTCTAAACATGACGTTTTCATATATTTTTAAAATAAAAAAGGTCAAGTTGCCTGTTTCATATTGTTTTGCCAGAAGCCTCTATTATTGACCGTTGTCAATAACAATGGTAAATAATAGAGCCTTCTGGCGAGGGGTAAAGAAAAACGATTTTTAAAGTTAATAATCGGTCAATAATGAGTGATTTTAAAGTAAGCAGTGGAAAAACTATTTTAGTAATTAATAATCTGGTTTATTTCTATTTTGCCGCTAAAGAATAGCAGAGAGCAGCTGCAGTAGTGTCGGATTTTTCATAACGACAGCTTGACATAGAGTTTAATTGAAATAGTATCATTTATTTGAAGACGCAGCAGGAAGCATTTGACAGTATCTGATGGGAAAAATTACATGAAAATAAGTTTGGTTTGTAGGGAAATTTAAAGAAATGTTCGTGGCGGCAAGGATGTTGGGTGACAATAAATTAAAGCCTTATACGAATATTTATTGTAAAAGTTGACAGGTTATTAAAAATTCAATATTAGTTAGAACTGGGAAGTAATCATTGCAAAATGTAATAATTTGAAAATTTAATTTCATAAAAAAGGAATTGTACTTTGTTCAAAAATGTAGTTTGTACAACAAGAGTGGATATTATACAGGGTGTTCCTTAATGATGTGCTAATATTTTAGGGTGTGATTCCTAAAATCATTTTATGAAGAAAATTTCATATAAATATATGTCCTAAACGGCTTAAATTTTTTGCTACAGGGTGTTGAATGATTTTTTTTTAATGCTGGTTAAATCTCCGAAAGTACTTTGATATTATTTTCAATTTTAACATGTGCTAATAGGACATAAAACCACATGTTTTAGTTAAAAAAGTTATTTTTTTGTCCCACCAGTGGCGTCCCTGCAAACATTTCCTGTGATATTTTTTTAGAAAAAAAGTGGTACGCCACTGACATTTTTCCATGTGGATATTATTTCTGATTAGCCTGGTCAATTCTGCATAAAAATGGTCTCTTGCTTTTTTCTTCTCAGGCACACCGTTCTTAACTAAAATAATTAAATTAAATTAGACGGGCGTAAGCATGCCTATTAAATAATGAAGGTGGTCATTTCCAACAATTTTTTTAAAACAAGATTTTATATTATCAATGTTAATAATAATAAATAGTAGAGCTAATTTAATTATTTTAATTAAGAACGGTGTGCCAGAGGAGAAAAACGATGAGACCATTTTTATGCAGAATTGACCAGGCTAATCAGAAATGATATCCACATGGAAAAATGTCAGTGGCGTACCACTTCTTTTTTTAAAAATATCAAAACCTTATGCTAAAAAATGTTTTAAAAAGTTTGTAGGCTACTGGGCTCGAACTCACCACCAATGGATCATTGTATTCAAAGTTCGACGCTTTACCGCCTCGGCCACAGAATTATATTAAAAAATATAGTACAATAACTTAATATTAATGTTACATGAAATTAATTTTCTATACATATTCAGCAGGTATTAATAAAACTATTGTAGATGCGTATATATTTTATTATATTAAACAAATTAATAACATATTGTACCATATACATTTAAATTATATAATTTAGTATCTTGAAGAAAAAGGCGGAGCCTCAGTAAATACAATAAATGATTGGTCAGTACTTTATAAGAACGTCACAGAGAAATTTTATTTTTCTAACAATGTTGTCAACGAATGGGAAGTTTCCGGTTTCGTGAGAACAAAGCACAGAGAAATGATAGGTCGGCGCTGGCTCCAAAGGGAAGGAGAAATTTTTACGCACAGTTCGTAAGAAATTCTTTACTATCACTTGTGGTTGTGATCTGTAAAAAACAAAGATTTTTTCTACTCCCACATGGAAATTTGCTGTTTCCTTTACACTTAAGTGGCGAGTAACGTAGGCTATTCTAGTTAACTGTGCGGGAATATATCATATCCTTCCTAGATAGGTAATGAAACTGACCAATCACAGTGGTCAATTACAAGGAAACCAAATTTACATGTTACAATAGGATGTACAGTGTTGCAACCTTTAAAAATAAAATTTCCCATTTTTATAAAAAACTTTCACGAATGCAAAAAATACTGAAAAAGTCTTTTATTAGCAGATTACAACCACAAGTGATCCTAAAGAATATTCTACAAATATAACACTGTGCGTAAAAATTTCCCTTTTCCCTTTGGAGACAGCGCCGACCTATCATTCCTCTGTGCTTTGTTCTCACGAACCCGGAAATTTTCCATTAGTTGACAACACTGTTATGAAAATAACATTTCTTTATTTACTTTGTGGTGTATTTAAAAGCACTGACCAATCACAGTATATTATATTTACTGAGGCTCCGCCTTCTTTTTCAAGACACTAAATTATATAATTTAAATGCATATGGTACAATTTATTATTAATTTGTTCAATATAATAAAATCTATACGCATTTATAATAGATTTATTAATAATGCAAACGGCTGCATGAGCATAAAAAATTAACTTCATGTAGCATCATTTATCAGTTGGCTTTCCCACAATTAGCTTAAGGTCTCGATAGTCGAGAGAGTTAGGGCGTTGTACTATGGATCCAATGGTCGTGAGTTCGAGCCCGGCAACCGGAAAACTTTTTTTTACATTTTTTAGCATAAGGTTTGTAAGTTTGGTCGTAGAAAAAATATACTGTTCAACTCGAGTGGATTGTCCATATTGCCCTACGGCGTCGTGCTCAATTTACTTCCTCGTGCGATATGGACTCTTGTTGTACAAACTACTATTTCAGTATTGTGTGCATTCGTAGAATTTTTCTTTAAAATTGGGAAATTTTATTTTTAAAGGTCGCAACACTGTGCAGCACTGAACAGTAACAATATGACATTTTTCCGTAAAGTTAACTGGAATAGCCTAGGTTTTTCGTCACTTTAGTGTAAAGGAAACAGCAAATTTCTATGTGGGAGTACTATTATAATGGTCCATTCCAACTAACAAACATAAATTGCCTTCGATAAGCAAAAAATGCAAAGCTTTGTATTGGTAATGGAATAATTTGTTTTATTCCGTTGTTATCGGTAAAGAACGGCATGAAGCAGCTGCAATATTGCAGTGCCTTTAAAAACGACAGCCTGACATTGAATTTAATGGAAATTGCACCGGGAAATTTGACAGCCACTGATAGGGAAAATGGCAGGAAAATGAAGTTGTTTTGTTCAGAAAATTGCAGAAAACTCTTGAATGGCGTCGATATTCGAGACGCGTCGTTTCAAAAAGTGTACTTTTTTAATCGATTTAAAAAAAAATTAGAAAGTTATCAATTCGACCTGTACACCCTTAAATTACTTGCTTGTATTGGGTAAAATTTCGCCTTCAGGCTTCAAGTGAAATTACTATTACTTACTTTGTGGTTAAAATTAATGGTAAAAGCATAAACTTATGTATAAAAGTACAAGTTTTTAAAGGTAATTAAATATTACTATATTAGAAAGGTTGGTTAGCTGCAATCGGACAAAGTGGTGCATCTGTTTTGTGCATTAAAGTACACAGGGACCCCAATACAATGGGTTCTCTTGAGCACAGGTGAACAATGACGGCCGTCTCGTCCTCATTGGGACTCTACGGAAAGCCACAACCCGAGTGTAGCAACTCCAGAAACAGCGAAAGCTACTTTTTAAGACTTACTTAAGAATAAAATAAGTAGTGAAAACGCCTCATCGCCATCCGTAGGAATCAACTCGAATACAGAAGACAAAGCCATCGGACATGACATCATAGAACTAAAAAAAGACACGTTAGTCATCTATAGGATATCTCAGAAAGGAATAAGAGTAATAAAATGGAAAATTCCCTCCAGTTCGGCTCAATTTCGGGTCGGCAATAGTAAATTTTGTGCATTAAATTATTTATGATAACTAACCAAAAATTTTAGAGAATTAGGTCAACGGGTATTAAGATAGAACAGTATTGTTTGTAATATGAAATTGTTAAGTAATTGCGTAATTTAATTCAGGAGATTACCATGAGGACATGAATTCGAATGTTTTTGAGAACTATTTTGGTGAAATAATAAAATATCTTCCAGCTGATTCAGTAGTAGTTATGGATAACGCAAGCTATCATTCACCACGCACAGAAAAGATTTCAACTTCATCTTGAAGAACACAAGAAATCATCGACTGGTTAACCACCAAAAGTATTGAATTTGAAGATAAATTGATAAAGAAGGAACTATTAGCTATAGCAAATAATATATACTAATATCGTCTTATGAATTATGACTTGGAAGATATTGCTGAAACACAGTGTTACTGTGCTGCGCACAACGCTATATCATAGCGAAATAAATCCTATAGAACTTATACGGGCGCAAGTGAAAGGATTTATAGCAAGACACAACACGACATTCAAAATGAAAGACGTTAAGCTACTGTTTGATCAAGCCATTAAGGAAGTGACACCAGAGAACTGGCGAAAGCAGTCCATCATGTCTTTAAAGAAGATGGGGGATGAATGGGGGATCTTGACCACCTGATCGATCACACCGTCGATCCGTTGATTATAACGTCAAGATGAGATGACAGTTTCTCAGATGACGAAGAATATTATGATTTTTTATAATTTAATATCTATATAATGTATTTTGTATTTTTTTTACAATGTTTAATAAAAAATAAGTGTACCTAATACACATGCACGCCTTTGTCACGCCATTTTCAGTATTTGTGAATGGATAACAATAGGCAAAACCCATAAATTGACCCAAACCCGGGTGGTACTACCTGCAACTAAGGAAAATTTAAAAAAAAATTGCAATGAAATGAATGCCAAATTATGAAAGTGGATTAAAGATTCATTGGGTTGTTTGGTTAGCCACGTTAATAAATTTACAGCGTATAATTTATTAGAAAGAAAATATTACATAAAATAAATAATATAAAATATATACGATAACAAAGATACAAAAACCATGGTTATTTTATTAAGAAATCCTACATTCATAGAAACATCCGCATTTACAAAGTGACTCAAATCCGCATATATGTCTTTGTTTTGTTTCATTGAATCTCGTATGCTTACTTGACTCTTTCAAATTGCCCCATATTCCCGGTATACCATTTTTAAACAAGAAAAATCCCTATTTGATCGAATCGATATGCTGTACGTATTTACTCTGTACAATGGCTTAAGAGACCCTATACGCCCAGAATAAAATTTAAAAAACTCAAAAGTCGAATAAAAAACTTATTACTGCATGCCAGTGAAAGTAATTTTAACAAAATCGTGATTATTGAATCTGTCGCCTGTCGTACCATAAATTTACAAATACAAATAATGAGTTTTCTATAGCAATGCGACATTTAAAAATATTTTTGTGCCAATTTGTTTTATCATCTGGCAATAAATTGGGAGAGATTGTCAAACTCGCCATAGAGTTCTCTTTCTAGATTTAAATCATGAACAGACATTTTTCCTCAACCTCAGCACTAGTGGTGGTGCCAGGGTGTTTGGGATGGGTGGGCACAAGTGGTCCTGATGGTATTAGGGTGCACTCTTAAAAATAACATGGTATGGATTACTAAAATTTGGTTCTGACAACTATTTATTTTATGAAATCGGACTCAACCCAAAAATTAGTTTGTACAACCAAAAAAATTGTCGTTATTGAACTGTTGAACTAATTAATAAGATTAACCAACCCAACCTACAAATTTTAGTTGTCACACCGAAATTTTATATACGGATAACTAAATTTATATGGTACTCCCGCTTTTAAATTTAGTTGTCACAACTAATGTGTAAATATGGAAAATTGCAATTTTTTTTTAAGCAAAAACTGTTTTTGTTAATGATGCAATCTAGAAATATTGCCGAAGCAATAATTTATTTGGGCCAAACTTGATATTTTCATAGAGTAACAATTACGTATGTAGTCACAACATTGTGTTTATTATTTTTTTTTCTGTACTTTCTAATTGTAAGAAAGAAGTTAAATCATAAATAAATAAATATTTTATATTTTTGTAATTGCAGTTGCACATTATAAAGTTTGAATGAACTGCTTATAACGCATGACAAAATTAGCAAGTTGATTTAATAGAAATAACTTTAAAAAAAGTCTGTTTCATTTCTAAAAATAAAGTCATATGTAATTTATACTTAGTAACGAAAAATATTCCTTCCTAGGTCCCCATTTAAATAAAAAAATGCCTTGGTATTACTACTATATTAGGTATGCGGAATAAATTATCAGGGGTATTATGGTTTCTTTAAAAAACATTATTTCCAATGTTCTTTATAATACATGCTTATGCAATACAAAACAGAAACACCACATTTTTAACTTATTTTACTCAGTCTTTTGGGTTGTTTAATTGCTTATAGAACTAAATTGTCCTAATTTAAATTTTCTTGTCTGCAACTGCGATTATTAAAAAACAAAACATTTCCCCTCTACTTTCTATTTAAAATATACAGCTATATGAAATTTGTTGTACTTGGTCAGATTAAAAAGTCATCAATATGACGTTCTTTTATAAAAATGAAACATAGAACAAAAACAAAAAAAAAATATTTTTAAGTTATTTCTCATCGGGTTACCTTGCCATGCTTTATAAAAATCTCATTTAAACTTTCCAATGTACAACTGCAATGATAAAAATGAAATGTTTACTTACTTATGATTTAACTTCCTTCTGCCAATAAGAACGTACACAAGAAAGACAATCAACACAAATAAATTACACCAAATATTGTCACATCCATTTTCCACACGGGCACGGCCATGAAAATGGCCAATAACACGAAATTCTAAAAACACGGAAAAATGGACACTGAACAGCAAAAGCACCCTAACATAAACATAACCTCCTGACCAACGAAGACAAACATATCCTGACAGTCCTGGCTAGAATGATGTCACATGTCACCCACCGGGCAAGGGTGTCAAGTCTCTGTTGATGCCGTTAGTTATAAATATGAAGAATAATATTACTTGAAAAGAAAAGTTAGTTCTGGTAACAAAGAATGTATCTTAATCAAAATTGACAAAATGATACGGACTACAAATTCATAATGTGTTATTACAACAAGCTTAATTGATAAATACAAGTTTGTAGGAACCTTGATGTAACATTTAAATAAGATATATATATAGAGTAAAATTCAGCTAAACAAAATATTTTATTTCTGCCAACTAATATGAAAACAAAATGTTATTTTTAAGAGTGATGCAAATATTCCAAAGTGTATCATGCGAAAACTTTCCAATACAGTTCCAAGAATACTTGGCTCGGCTGTTTTTTAGTTTAGCTCACAATTGACCTTAAGGGCTTATATCAAATTTGAGGATTACATAAGAGAATTAGAAACTAAATGTTTGTGTTATGTGCAATGGTTTATGGCATACCGTAAATGTATGACTCCGGTAGCTCCGTGATTTACGCAGGAGTAGCTGAAAGCTCTAGAGATCGAGTGTCGGTAGAGTCGAGAGGGAAAGAAAACACACTGAGAGCACCTGAAGGGGCTATAATTCCTTGCCCCCCTTCCCCCATTGAGAAACGCAAGACGTTATCGATATTTTTTGGCGTATAAGTTCTCTTAAAACTCATAATCCATATTTGATCGCATCGATAGCCGTGTACTTGCCTCTATACGACAGCTTACAGCAGCAACATTTTGGTTTTGAAAGGACCGCCGCATCAGACAAAATACCACTTTTTGTTCGTCCGATGCGCCGTATTGTGTAGTCGTCTGCGGTGTGGCACTATCAAATTTTACTATCGCTCTACGTTGCCACCTCCGCTACTATTAAGCGCGTGATTAAATGAACGAAGATATAGTTTGAAACATTAAATCTGTACCATTCGTGAGTAAGCAGTATATTTCAGAAAGGTGTAGAGTAATAAAAGCTCATTAGGTATGCAAAGGGAGTACACAGTGACCCAACGAATATTTAACTTTCATAATTTGGCATTGATTTTATTGCAAAATTATTTATTTTAATCAAGTGCAGGTAGTACTACCCGGGTTTGAGTCAATTTATGATTTTGCCTCTTGCCTATGCATTATACAGAAATTAAATTTTAAAAAATCATAATATTCTATCTAAGGAACTATCATTTCCTCTTGACGTTATAATTAACGGTTCGACGGTCCGATCGATCAGGTGCTTAGGATCCCATATATTTTAATGGCTTGATGGACTGCTATTCGCCAGTTCTCTGGTGTCACTTCCTTAATGGCTTGATCAAACAGTAGCTTAACGTCTTTCATTTTGAATATCGTGTTGTTTCTTGCTACAAATTCTTTCACTTGCACCCATATAAGTTCTATAGGAGTTAGTTTGCAATAATATGGCAATGTGCGCAGCACAGTTATACTATGTTTTTCAGGTATATCTTCCACGGCATATTTCATAAAACGATGTTTGTGTAAATTTGCTATAGCTAATAGTTCCTTCTTTATCAAATTATGTTCTTTTTTTCTTGGGTTAGTTATCATAAATAATTTATTGCACAAAAATAACGTGCGCCTATGGCCGACACCGAAATTGAGCCAAACTGGACGGAATTTCCCAATTTCTGAAATAGACTATACTGGGTCTCCCAAAACTCCCGCATAAAATTAATATCAATTAAAGAAAAAGGATCTAGGAAAAACGCTTGGACCCGTAAATTTTTATTTTTAATTGTGAATTTTTTGACATAAAAATATATTATACCGCGTGTCTCATAGAACTGTCGTCACGTCTTTGACAGTTTTTTTTAATGGAACACCCTCTATATTGTATTATTTTCTGATTCCTCACAAAATCCTACGCTTATGTTGTAAATGTCATGTGTCTAAATTCAATAGTTTTTGAGATATTGACGTTTAAAATATGGCATTTTTTGACTTTGACAGGCTGTAACATTGGAACGGTTCATCTTAGAGAAAAATTGTTTTCACAAGCGTAGAATTTTGTGGGGAATCAGAAAATAATACAATATACATACAGGGTGATTCACGTTGAGTGGCCTATTAGAAGATCTCGGAAACGAGTAACCCTATCTTTCTAAAAATTTAATAGCAGGCATAATTGGTTTTGAGCTTTTAAAACATTATATTTTGACGTTTTTATTACTTCCGGTTACACCGGAAGTTAATGCCAACTTTGCTATTTCAAATGGAATACCCTGTATATTTTAGCATTTTTGATTATTTTCTTAAAATTTAAATAACTTTTGTTCATAATAATCTATTCCTATCTCTAACCGTTTTTGAGATATGAATTATAAAAGGATTTTCTTGTGTAAAAACGCTCCGAGAATAAAGTTTAGTAACTCTGTAATTAATAAAGGTAAACATTTAAAATTTTGTAAGCTTTCAAGTAATACATAGATCTTTAGTTTAAATTACTTAGATTTCGCGTTTTTTATACAGGGAGTTCTTAAATTTATGCCAATGTTTCCATTTAAATAAATGTGCATAAGTCAATTTTTGCAAATGGAACACCATATTTTTAGGCTTACTAACGTGTAGAGAATAAAATTTCCTATCTAAATGCCTAATATGTTACACTCCACATTTTTAGTCGTTTTGGAATTATGAGCAATTTAAATAAAAAATCTTAAAATTTCTTTTTGTGTTAATGCGACATTATTTTTGAAAAGAAGGCTTCGACTGGGATTTTTGTTTGACTTTGAGCTTTGTTACCATTTGTTATTAACTGCCTATGTTCGTTGCTTAGCTATTTTTTATTCAAAACCAAACGAAAATCCCAGTCGAAGCCTTCTTTTCAAAAATAATGTCGCATGAACACAAACAGAAATTTAAAGATTTTTTTTTTAAATTGCTCATAATTCCAAAACGACTAAAAATATACATTGTAATACATTAGGCAATTAGATAGGAAATTTAATTCTCTACTCGTTAGTAAGATAAAAAATAGGGTGTTCCATTTGCAAAAATTAACTTATGAACATTTATTTAAATGGAAACATTGGCACAATTTTAAGAACTCCCTGTATAAAAAACGCGAAATCTAAGTACCCTGTATAATATTTTTTTATGTCAAAAAATACACAATTAAAAATACAAATTACGAGTCCGAGCGTTTTTCCTAGATCTTTTTTCTTTAATTGATATTAATTTTATGCGGGACTTTTGGGAGACCCAGTATATTCCTTTTGACCACAGTAATTCTGCTAAAGTTGGCAATACGCAATTGTGACTGTCTCGACACAGAGACCATTGTATTGTGAAGCCAGATGCCGGCATAAAGGGATACTTACGGGCGGGAGTTTTCGAAAATACATACAGACTGATTTACATATTTTTATCCCCTCGGGGAGATAAGCTTAGATAAAAGTTCAATAAAGGCAACGACATGAAGTTAGCTTATAAATATGAGTTTGCATAGGTTGCTTACATACCAGGTGATGACTTTATACCTGCTAGCTGCATAGAAATGTTTTTTTATGAAATTACTTACATGGCGGCGGTCGCATAAGCCCTAGGCGACTCGTCGGAAGAAAAAAACAGCTGTTTACAACATAAAAGATAAGGATAACAAACACCTGCTTGACTGCAACCCACAAAACATGTCACTTGACCTTAAGATTTCACTGCCTCCGTACTTGCTATAGTGTATTTCACGTAAGCTTTTGATGGCCGTCGATGACACACGTCATTTCTAGTAACATTTATTTTACAGAACTTAACAAGGTTAAAGTTTGGTTAGGGCCGGACTGTAATAGTACATTACCAAATAAATAATACTGATGAGTCATGATATGACGAAACGCGTCTAGAGATGGATCTGGCGAAATAAAAAGGAAAATCTTCTTCTTTACTCATTGTTTTCGGTTAATAAACCGATGTGAGTTAGCGCTGCCTAGCGGGACTCCTGTAATTGTGACGAATGTCTTTACAGGCGATTTCCTCCTAACATTTACTTATTTCTATAAGTTTGATAGAGGTGCTGGTATGCTCAAGAGTGTCTAACAACGACACAGATGGCGCTCCGTGCCACATCTTACTGGTGTGTCCCACCAAGTGCTGCCTTAAGTAGCTTCGAGATCCCTTTTCTGTTCGTCGGATCCTAGCTCTACTGATGAGTCATGATATGACGAAACGCATCTAGAGATGGATCTGGCGAAATGAAAAGGAAAATCTTCTTCTTTAAATAAATAATATATTTAATTGCTTTTTCATAAAAAAAATACTACATAGACAGATACACATAGTCCAATAGTTTATAACCAGAAAGTCTACGCACAAAATTAAAAAAAAATAATCTCTGAACATACCAAATACAACAAAAATAGTGTCACGTATTATTCAACACGTAAACGAATGAATGCCGGCTCTGCGATATTGAAAGAACGCAGAGAAGACACTCGGACTGATGAATACGAACAGGGATAAGCTAAGGGAAAAGCGTTCTGTAACAATAATCTCTTGATGGATCTTAGCTGATTCGTAGGGCAACAGATTGAAGTTTTCAGTGTGTATCTTTGCCTTGTACCATTGCGATAAAAAAAAAGTAATACAAGAATTAGTAGTCCCAGATAGAACTCTTGGTCTATAAGGATACCGAGAAGTTTATATCGTCGTCACTATGAAAACAATATAATTATGCCACCTAACTTTTTAGGCGTTGCCATAAATTTGGTAATATAATATATACGTGGCGAAATAAAGGTATTGTAATAAAGGTGCTTTAAAAAATGTACCTACCTTTTAAAAATGGACAATTTTTCAAGTTTTTAAATAAAATAATAGAGTATGTATAACAGCTATCGATTTATATATTGATTATAAAAAAATCTAAAAACAACAAAAGCCAAAAGTGAAAAAACAGTAAAAATACAAAATTTTAACCAAAAATAAATATTTTTAAATGCAAAAACCTAAAATAGTATATTCTTAAAAGAAGCTGTTTTATATTTAGTCATTGCGCCGTTGTTTTCAATTACTTTTTGTAACCGATGCGGCATACTTAAGACTAAGCTTCTTGTATACTCTTGGGTTATATTATCCCATGCTGCGTTATCCCCTGGCGCAGTTCTTCTTCATTTCTTTAATAAAAGTCATGTTTATACATGAACTTGGTCATTTCTCCCCAGATATTTTCTAGGGGATTGAGGTCGGGGCTCTTCGAAGGCCATGGTAAAACTTGGATGTTATTTTGTCGAAAGCAATCTTTTACTATGCGGGTAGCATGAATAGTAGTAGTATGAATCATTATCTTGTTGGAAAATATAATTTTGGTCAACCGATGGCACCATAACATTATTTAATATGTTGCAATATGTTCCTGCAACTGCATCGTGTATCTATCTGCATCATCTATTGCATCACTAGTGCTGTAATAGATGCCCTTACAAAACGATTTACAGAACTGTAAAATTCAAATTACTAAATGAAAGTAGGTAAATAATTATATAGTCAGTTATAATCCATCTCTCATGAATGATCGTGAGGGAAAGCCGGTTTTAAAATTAAGGAATTTTTAAATCAAATGGCCAACGCGTTTGACAAGAGAAACGGCAAAGCATTAAAAACGTAAGTGAAATGTACTATACTCCTTCATGTTGTAGAGGACGTTTTTTGATTTTTGAACCACCTAATTTTTTTACGCTTTTTCTTTAATGTTTCTAGGTCTGGTGACACATGAACTTCTTTTTAAATCGCCTCAATAATAAAAATCTAAAGGTGTAATATCCGAAGATTTGGGAGGCCACTCTATAATAATTTCTCGCAGTCCTATCCACGTATTTGGAAATGTAACATTTAATAATTCTCTTACATTTTTTGCAAAGTAAGGAGGGCTCTATCCTGAAGGAAAAATATCCTTTAGTCTAGATTTCCATACTTAGGGAATATTCTTTGAAGTTCTTGTATTAAAAATTTTGACAGTATCCATGCGGTGCAAAAATTCTCCCCATTCCCGCAAAAGTGACTTTTCGATAAACTCGAAAAACTGATGTCTGTAGCACGGAGGACGTCGAGTGGATTGCAAGCATTGAATATCGAATGCTTTGTACCGTGAGATGTTGCATTATTATGGACGACAGACACGTCGGACTGATAAAAGTACGGAGAATGGGAGTGTATAAGGAGAGCGCACGGTGATATCAAGCTGGAAATTTTATTTAAATTTGTTGACGTGACGTTTAAATGAAGGTTGTTTACAAATATCGGATTTGGTCATGTTTTTAAAGCGCCAAGCAATGGGAATAACCAGAGGAGACAGTGGCGTAGCTAGAAAATATGCTCGGGGGGGCTTAGTGGGCGTAAGTAGGACATTTTTTTCTGGAGAGAGGGACAGTCGGGACTACATGTATTTCATGATATTGTACCTAGGAAAGAAGACGGAAAAGCGCCGCAGGCGAAACATTTTCGGGGCCACGCCCAAAGTTCGATTAAAATTCACCTAACTACTATCAAATTTCGAAAATTAAATTATTACCTCTCCTTCTCTGCATGGTTGAATTAAATTTGTTTCTGTATTTTTTTTTTGATATTCCTAGCTGGCTTTTTCTTAAAAAAAAAAACATTTTTTATATTTGTGAAAAATATTGGTGTCAATCCAAAATTTTAACATAACACGTATGTATGACTCTAACCAGCGTTTATCCGGCTCGGTTTTTCATGATTAAAAATAAAGTAAACATCGCTCACCACGCCCAAAATTGATGATTTTTTACAGAAATCATGTATTTTATGGAGCGTAGATCTAAGAGCAGTTTTTGGTGCAAATGTTTAGGTTTTGAAATACTCCTTCCTAAGTGCCATTTTGTATATTCATAATAAAGCATTCTCGTTTCTTCCCGCACTATTCTTTTTATTATAAATTATCACACTTCTTCCAAAAAAAGTGTTTCTATTAAAATTCTTACTTTAATTTTTCTCTTTAAAAATAAACACCAAATTGTTTTTTCTTTTTGTTGTACAAATATTTTATTGCAATGGGTTATATTTTTGTTGATTTAAAATAGCTCTAAAAAAGGCAAAAATACAAGTATATAATAGAAAAATACCATAAAATATTATTCTTTTTACTCGTTTTCCTATAAAATCAATAACTAAAACAATATACGTCTGAAACCTTAATCTCTATATAAAACAGGACTTTTTTAAAGAAAAGTTTAAAACTAAATTTCCTACAAGACCTTTGCAATCTAAGCCAAGCCTACATTATTTAAACATTAAAATTAAGAGTCCAAGCGTGAGACGAAAAATTTTGTTACAATTAGACTTTTAGACCCGAGCTCCTAGGCTGCCGTGCTGCTATACTTTATGTTGTTTATCTTATATCTTACTAGCATTCAATGTGAGTTATTTGGCATTCCGCTGCGGTGTGTTTTTCTGAAGCAAGTTAATTTTAAATTGGTGACACGTGAAAATAGTAAACAGCCAACTAGTAGATATGGTGCTAATTTACGCTGAGTGTCGTCAAAGTGCGGCTGCTGCTTCGAAATTTGTAAAATTCACTAAGTTTGAAATACGTCTTAAAATGTTACAAAAATACATATTATAAATTCTACAAATAACAAAAAATTGTAAAATACACTTAAATGTATACCAGGTACCTACCTAATCACAAATTTTGTTTTTTATAATCAAGATATTCCTGATATGTATAAGATTCAATACTATTAATATAAACAAATAATTCTTTTTTGAAAGTATTTATACACTTTATATGCTTTGGCAATATATTAAAAAAAGTGATGGCAGCATAGTGACAGCTGTGCTCCGTCAATGTTAAAGAGTGTTTTGGAAAATGATAATCAAAAAGTCTACCTCTCGTATCCATGTGTGTGTTCTTTTTTTAAATGAGTGAATTTACCTTGATTTTTTTTGAAAAACAAAATGCATTCATAAATATAAATACCCGGAGTTGTTAACAATTTTTGCGTTTTAAATACTCCACGACAACTCTAAATATAACTCATGTTTAGTCGAATTCTTAAAACTTTCTTTTGATAGATAAAGACTTGTCCCAAACCCGATGTGTGACCTCAGAATATTATACCGAAACGGAGTAAGGATAAAAAGTTGCTATGATATATCATACAAGAAATACTAAAGTTTAGATATCTAGACACTATTCTCAGCATATAACAAGATGTGGCAAGGTTTCTACAAAGGGCGTCTGTATGGGTATTCCATTTAAGATTTGCATCGATGTGCATACCCAAAAATTTGCAAGTCTCAACAATATCAACATTGGAACTATCTATAGTTATAGAATTAGGAGTATCTTTCTTATTTCTAGATGTCTTAAAAATTAAGCATTGGGTTTTTTCTATAATATACAGGGTCTTGCACCTCACCTCCCGTCTTCTATAGCTCACTTATTAATGAAGTTAGGATTTCGATACTTTGCAAACTTTACCTGTATTCAAGGGCGCATTTCAGGAAAATATTTTTGTTTATACAGGGTGTTCCAAAAAAGTGTGACGTCAGAAGGATATATTTTTTTATATTACATGCTATTTATATTCTTACTTACTTGGATGCCTCTTATAGTTGCCTAGATACCCTCAAAATTTTAATACAATCGGTTCAGTATTATAGGCGAAAAAAATAAAAACAAAAAAAATCAGTTTTGCCCCACTGGTTTTAAACAGTCTCGTTAACCAAGTTTGATTAATACGAATTGTACAGGGTGTCCAAAGTTTAGTGTTAAACTTTGCAAAGTTTAAATCAATTTATTTGTCTTATTTCAAATTGTAACCCCTGTATATTATTATGTCATTCGATGCAGAATTAAAAATTAAACATTTGTTCCAATTACAACCCTATCGCAGTTTCTAACGCATCAAAACTTATTTGCAGAAAACTCCTTTTATCAACTATTCCACCAGTCATTATCATAAATAAATATCGAAGGTGGCTTTGAAAAACAATTTATTGGTATTAACGTTTACTAAAGTACATAACAAAAAATAATTCTTTTCGCATGCTCCTAATATGAAAATCATATCTACGCGCTCTTCTTGGTTGTATTCCATCACAAAAAATAATATAGCTTAAATAATTAATAATAATCTAACAATATTTGAAACTAATGTCAAAATGGGCTTTTGTCATTTTAATAAACTTTTATACTAATAAGTCGTTTTGCAAAGCCATCTTCGATATTTATGTATAATAATGGCTGGTGGAATAGTTGATAAAATTAGTCTTGATGCGTCAGAAATTGCAATAGGGTTGTAATTAGACCAAATATTTAATTTTTAATTCTGCATCGAATGACATAATAATATATAGGGGTTCCAATTTCAAATAAGAAAAAGAAATTGATTTAAAATTTGCAAAGTTTGACACTAAACTTTGGATACCCTGTACAATTAGTATTAATAAAACTTGGTTAACGAGACTGTTCGACCTTATTTATTAAGTACTTATGTATAATTTTATTAACGAGGCATTATTTTTATTTTTTATTAATTTTTAAAACCAGTGGTGCAAAACTAATATTTATTAGTTTTTATTTTTTTTTTCGCCTATAATACTGAACCGATTTCATTAAAATTTTAGCGGTATGAAGGCAACTATAAGAGGCATCCAAATAAGTAAAAATATTAATGGCATGTAATTTAAAAAAATAGATCCTAATGACGTCACACTTTTTTGGAACTCCCTGTATAAATAAAAATATTTTTTTGAAATGCGCCCTAGGATACAGATAAAGTATGCAAAATATCAAAATCCTAACTTAATTAATAAGTGAGCTATAGAAGACGGGAGGTGAGGCGCAGGACCCTGTAAAATAATAATAAAAGCTAAAAAGAAGTATCAACTTAGGAACTATCCTGTATATTGGATAATACTCTGATTGTGTTTACGGGATCGACTACGCGAAAATACCTATTACATCAAAAACATTTTGCCAGAAAAGTAAAAATTACACTGATGGAAGTGGTATAAAACCTTGTTTATTATTTATGAAAAGCAAAAAAATAAAATTTTCCAGACAAGAAAAAAATAATTCTATTATCTGAATGTTTTTCGATTTCGTTGTATTTCTTTTTTTGTGGATATTGTGTAACAAACAAATTAAATTATTATATCAATAATATAAATCAATTAGTGTAAATGACAAGCTTTATTTATTTATTAATATTTATTTAATGAAATAACAGGCAGAGAAAACAATGAAATACTTGGAAAATGAAATCAATTTATTTTTTTAGGATTTATAAACCGCCTGTTGTTTTGTTAACGTTAATTTATTTTGCAGCTAAATGAAAATCGATAACTTGAAACAAAAAACTTAAAAACAAAAAAACACTCACTTAAAATGTTGGAAACAAAATACTTCCATTTGAAATTATACCACGAACTTTGGGTTCTCTTTGCTCGAACCCCCGTGTTTAATAACGAATTTTTAAACGCATTTTAAATTTGGACTCTACAGATATTATTTATAATATAATATAGATAATTTTTATTGAAAAAATAACTTTTACAATATTTTACTATTTGATAAATTTTAATAATTATTTTAAAGTTTTCATTGGCTTATATACAGGGTGATTCACGGTGGATGGAACGTTAGGCGTTTATGGAAAACGGATAATACATTTTCTTTGAAAATTTGGTTGCTCAGATAAACAACCATGGTCTATTGTTTTAACAAATTTTCAGCAATGCGGCGTAGAACAATTCATTAAAAGGTTTACCTATGTAAAAATTATTTCCCAAAAAGTATTCGCTGGCACACCTTTGACTGGTGAACCTATAGTTAAAATAATCATGACACTTAAGGTGATAGGTGCTTGTTGTCAATGTCTTTATTTAATGAAGTTATTATTTAAGTAGAAAAGCTATCTACTGAACAAAGAGTTTTTATATTACAATGTTATGGGGATGGTCAAGTTTCATACCGCTACGTCATGGAACAATTTACCGAGAAATTTGTGGAATCCCAATAACTAGGATGACAATCTGCAAGTTAATAAACAAGTCCCAGAGAACTGGTTCGATTTTGAATCTAAAAAAAAAAGAAGAAATACGATCATGATAATGCTGCTACAGTCTCAGTTCTTCAATCTGTTGAAGAAAATCCTATGACGTCCATAAAAAATCGTGTTACTCAGTTGGAAGTTGTGAAAAAAAGTCAAATTCAGAAGATCCTTAAAGCAAATAAATTGTATCCGTATAAACCGCACTTTAATCAAAGATTGGAAGAGGGAGATGACCCGAAACGACTTGATTTTTGCTTCTGGATAGGAGACAAAACTTTAAATGTTGATTTTTATAAATGTATCGTGTTTTCTGATGAATGTACATTTTCTACCAATGAAACCAGCACATTAGGTACTGTGCTTTAGAAAATCCCAAATTCAGAAATATGACGAGAAGACAATATTTCACAAAAGTGAACGTGTGGTGCGCGATATCCATTCATGGCATCATAGGGCCATATTTTTTTGGTAACACGTGCAATAGATTATCATATTTAGAAACGCTGGATACATTTTTCAATGATGAGCTCGAAAAATCTACCATTAAATTTTCGACAAAATATGTATTTTCAGCAAGATGGTTGTCCAGCCCATTTCGCTCGTGAGGTTAGAGAATGGCTTGATTGCAGATTTAGTCCAAGGTGGATTGGCAGGAATGGCCCAGTTCTGTGGCCCCCAAGAAGCCCCGATTTAACCTTGGCGGATATGTTTTTATGGGGCCGTTTAAAACAAATTGTTTTTGCTACCGATGATATTGAAGTGCTGAAGGACATAATTATTCAGGCTGTCCAATCGATATCTCAGGAAGAAATCAGAAATTCTTTTACTTATTTAAGAAAGCAATTAGAAAAATGTGTCGAGTATGGGGGTGGAGTTTTTGAATTATGAAATCGTTATCGTATTCTTTTCATGGTAATAAAAATGTTCGTTATATTATTAATATTATAATTACTTCATTAAATAAAGACATTGACAACAAGTATCACCTAGTCATTATTCAAGCAAAAACGTTTATTAAGAGTGACTTTTTTTCGTATCTTTCAATTTTTAGTCCATTTGTCCTCTTGTAAACCTCATCCGTGGATATACTGTATATAATATTTCAAATTTGAATAGTTTAATATTATTTTTTCGGACAGCAGAACTTTTTATAAAAAGAAATTTATTTTCATAATATTAATAAAAAAGTTTCCCATATGTACCGAACTTAAGCGGGTATACTGTATATTATACTATCTAGCACCCGAATCTCCCATTATTATGTATAAAGTCCTCTTAACAGCCTTAAGGGGGATTTCTACTGTGATGGTTTCAAAAAATCGAAATTTTTTTCTGACGTTTTTTAACTCTCTATAGCCTCTAGAATAACTGTGTGTAAACGTTTTTACCAAATCTACTCCAAAAAAAAGTTACATCCAATTTTATGTTTGTCGGTTAGTTCTCATCACTAGCCGCTTTTGAGTTAAGCCGCATTCTTAGAGCTACGTTCTGTCGCCAGCGACATCATCTCGACCAATCAGGATCGTCAGGCCAGGCTCGTAAAGAGGCAGGAAGAATCAGCTCGTTTATCGTTTTTCGAGGAAGAGGAGGGTGTAATCTACGGGCCAGGCATCGCAGACTAAGTGACAGTGAGACTATTTTGTTGTGAGCCACCGTTGAAACTTTAAAGTTGTTTTTCTCGAAACCCTGTTTTTCGCGCTGGCGGAAAGTACTTCGGTATGTTCAAATTATCAAAATTTAATGATTTTAGTCTTAAAATGCTCAGAATACAAGTGGTTACAGCCCCATCTAGAATCAAGTATTTTGCGATATTACAGAAAATGTTAGGGCCCTTAAAATCCAAAAAAAATGTTAAATTTTCAAAAAAAAAATTTAATCTCGCGCCATTTTAACAGTTACTCGAGTTTTGACTTACTTCTAGTGGGGGCTATAACTACATGCTTACAATTGAAGAATCAGGGTCAATTTTATTTTTATCGTGAATAGAAAAATTTATTTAAATACCGCCAGCAAGTTACGTTTTTTTTGAGGGGGTAAATTCAGCACCCTGTAGCACCCTCAAGTTTTTAATTTTTTGGGGGTTGAAAAATTTTTTTTGGTACATCTTATCTTTAATAAAAAGAATTGAAAATTTGTTTTTCTGCATTTGTCTTATTATCCCCAGAAAAGAAATCGTAAAGAAACGATGAAAATAGGACTATCACAGCAGAAATCCCCCTTAACAAACCATTTTTTCATCGCTTATTGAAAAAAATAATTTCAATGACCTCGAAAATCCTACACAACATTTTGATTTGCTTTTTACACAATACGAACAAGCGTGTTCATTATTTACGAAAAAATACAGTAATTAATGACACTTGTAGAGGTTATTAACAGGTGCTTTATGTCATCGACAGCAATAATTATGGTCTGATGTTACAGTACCCACTTACACCGTAATTGCGTAATATTGATTAATTCTCGTTGAATATGTTTGGAATGTTTTGGATAAAAATTCCATTAGTCAATCTCATAAAAGGGGATTTTGAAGGTAAAAAGAAAAAGCTGATTCAAGTTTTGATTTGTAAGAGGGGTGAAATTTACTTTCTCTCTCTCTCTCTCTCCCTCTGATGACCAACATAATAAGACGCAATAGTCTAGTTTAGGATGTAAGTGAAATTTAAATAGTGTAGAGTTATAATATATAATAGTGTCCGGGTTCAATTTCCGGACCGCTGGAAGCTCAATAAAAGTAGTCAGAGGTTCAAGAATGCATCAGTACGGTAATAGTCAACTCCCGAATACGACCCATTGGGGCGGATAGTTCTGCTTTTAGGGGGACTAACGGATAAACCATAAATCATGTCAAGAGGAACTGGAGGCCCTGGCAAAAGTAAATAAAGTAATACTGCAGTGGGTACCAGTGGCGGCTCGTCAGGTGAAGTAGGTGAAGGGGCTCTTCACCAAAAAATAAAAATAAAACCAGGAGGAAAGTTTTTTGACAATATTAAATATTAATGTACCAATACACCTACGATTTTAGCCCTTAAAAAATAATTACATTCGAATTAATAATAAGCCCAACATGGCTTTGATATTTACCGTTGCTATGGTTACGTGACGTCAGTCATGCAAACAGCATGTAACACATCAGTCGTATGCACCATTGTTTTAGCATTGGTTCGCCTTACCTTAAGGTATTTATTTTGAGGCTTCGCAAAACTTACGATTATATACAGGGTGTGTCAATAAGGTGTCGGGCTTTGATAGCACCTAAACTATCAAAGATAGGGAAAAAAGTATAATACAAAAGTTAAATGGTTTGTTAGGATGCATAACCTAAAAATATTTTAAAATCTACAGGGTGGTCCTAAAAAGTGGTACTGATTAATAAAAAAGAAAATTAAATGGGACACCCAGTATAATTTTCCAGAATATGATTCAATAGAATAAGGACTTTGCAACCATCTTAAAATTTTCGAACTAAAATGCAACGTTGCCAAGTAATTAATTTTTTTCCGAAATTTTAGTAATTTTAAGGGTATCGTAAAAATATTATAGTAACCTGTGGATTACCCCTAGGCAAATATACTTTACATTGTGGGTACTTTAAGGTACGATATATTGATCGATAACAATGTTTTTTAAATCTCTTATACAGAGCGTTCGGTATAAGTTGGACAATTCGACAGTTTTAAAAATGCTTTATTTCAATTTTTTTAAATAGGACCCCACTAATTTTTTTAGGCAAAAGGATGTATCTTTCGAAAACCTTACTTTTTTGTTAAACATGTCATATATCTAAATATCATAGTTTTTGAAATATTTTAGGATTTGTATTAAATCAGGGTAAAAAAGGAAAGTTCTAATTAAACTATTTAGTCAAGATTGCTTTGGAACAAAAAATAAATAATTTTCTTTGTCACAGCTGTCATTGCAAAATTATTTCGCCAACATTTTGTGTTTAATTACTGTTTAAATTTTAGTTTCCTGAACTAACTTTATCATAACTCATATTTTTCTATTTCGATAAAGTTAGTTCGGGACACTAAATTTTAAACAAAAATGTTAGCGAAATAATTTTGCAATGACAGCTGTGATAAAGAAAATTATTTATTTTTTGTTCCAAAGCAATCTTGACTAAATTATTCAATTAGAACTTTCCTTTTTTACCCTAAGTTAAGACAAATCCTAAAATATTTCAAAAACTATAATATTTAGATATATGACATGTTTAATAAAAAAGTAAGGTTTTCGAAAGATAAATTCTTTTGCCTAAAAAATTAGGGGGGTCCCATTTAAAAAAATTGAAATAAAGCATTTTTAAAACTGTCGAGTTGTCCAACTTATACCGAACGCTCTGTATAAGAGATTTAAAAAACATTGTTATCGATCAATATATCGTACCTTAAAGTACCCACAATGTAAATTATATTTGCCTAGGGTTAATCCACAGGTTACTATGATTTTTTTACGATACCCTTAAAATTACTAAAATTTCGGAAAAAAATTAATTACTTGGCAACGTTGCATTTTAGTTCAAAAATTTTAAGATGGTTGCAAAGTCCTTATTCTATTGAATCATATTCTGGAAAATTATACTGGGTGTCCCATTTAATTTTCTTTTTTATTATTCAGTACCACTTTTTAGGACCACCCTGTAGATTTTAAAATATTTTTAGGTTATGCATCCTAACAAACCATTTAACTTTTATATTACACTTTTTTTCCTATCTTTGATAGTTTAGGTGCTATCAAAGCCCGACACCTTATTGACACACCCTGTATATCGTTTTTACGTGATTTACTGTGTGATTAAAAAGTTTTGTTTTTATTTTTCAGTTAATTCAGTAGTGTACCTAGATACCTACTTAGTTGTGCGTTTTAAAAATGAACCCAATTAATGATATAGTTTGTAATTTATTGGAAACTTCATTCAGTCATTGGACAGATGAGGATAAGAGATACGTTTTATTACACGGGGTTTTAGTCAATATTTGTTTAAGTACCCGCACTATACCTATCTCTTCACCATTTTTTAAGACCGCAAGCCGCCACTGGTGGGTACCAGGATACGAAGGTACTACAGGAAATGAAAAAGCCGATGAACTTGCAAGGAAAAACTCAGATAATACATTCATTGGTCCAGAACCGGCATTATGGATACCAAGGTGCACACTCAGTACGAGATTCCATAAAGTGATGGATCAAGAGTGAACATAAAATCCACTGGAGTAACAGACAGAGATTAGCCCATAGCAATAGCTTCATTGGGAATCCAGACCCAAGACTTACGAAACAGCTGCTTTAAATGAACAGGAACCAGCTGAGAACATTACAGGAATTCTAGCAGGACACATGGCTGTCAAGAACCATTTGCAGAGAATGCAACTGTACTATGGAGACAAGACAGGGAAACTATAAAGTACATAGTTAGTATGCCATTAATTTGCCAATCAATAGATTGGAAAAGGCAACAAATGCTCGGTCAACCAAAACTGGAACCTAGAAATATAATCCTTACCCTCTCCCCAGATGACCTACACAAACTAGTGCAAGGAACTGGAATCACGAAGTGGTTGTAACAACCAAACAGGGTGAGCACAATGGGAACCATCAACATCCGGCACACGGACGGGCCCTTAAAAAAACCATAAATCAAATTTTTATATTTTTTGCCCTAAATACTATTTATTTTGAATAAATTCTAAGTGCACCCGAAATGATTATCGAACATGCAATAACTTTTGGAGGTACTTAAACTTTGGTGGTGCAACTAATAAAAAAAAATGTGTATTTGTTGCACACTTAATCGACGATCCTGTATATCCTGTATATCCTGGGTGTAGAATCGGGTCATGCTTATAATAAAAATGCATTGTCATCGAAACTGAATTAATATTTTAAATTACGCCTCCGTAGGATAAGTGGAAAGGGTTCTAATGCAGCTTGCAAGATTTGACCTAAAAAAACACACACGCACACTAAAATTACAAGGTTAATAACAGTAGTTTGTACAACAAGAGTGGATATGATGTCCATATCGCACGAGGAAGTAAATTGAGCACGACGCCGTAGGCGGAGTGCTCAAACTTCCGAGGGCAATATGGACAATCCACTCGAGTTGAACAGTATATTTTTTCTACGACCTCATGCTAAAAAATGTTAAAAAAAAGTTTGTAGGTTGCCGGGCTCGAACTCACGACCATTGGTTCCATAGTCCAACGCTCTAACGTCTGGACTATTGAAGCGTTTAGTTAATTATCGGAAAACCAACTGATAAATGATGCTATATGAAACTAATTTTCTATGCACATTCAGCAGGTTGCATTATTGTTAAATCTATTATAAATGCGTCTAGATTTTATTATATTGAACAAATTGTACCATATGCATTTAAATTATATAATTTAGTGTCTTGAAAAAGAAGGCGGAGCCTCAGTAAAAATAATATACTGTGATTGGTCAGTACTTTTAAAAACAACAATGGCTTCTCTGTAATTGACTACTGTGATTGGTCAGTTTCATTACCTATCTAGGATTGTTATAAAATTTTGTCGCACAGTTAACTCGAATAGCCTACTTTACTCGCCACTTAAGTGTAAAGGAAATAGCAAATTTCCATGTGGGAGTAAAAAAAAGCTTTTAAATAAATAAAATATAGGTGCTCTGGGTCCAAAGTACTGAACACTCTTGAACGTTAATTAAATTAGAGGCAACAGAAAACCTTTGTATAAGGGAATTTCTATTGATACAAGAGACAAGCTCTTTGTTTATGAAATACGACTCTCTTGAAAAGCCTTCAAGGTTCTTTTTGAGTCAGAGACTTTGTGCTTTTTTTCTTATAAAAAAAACTCTTGAATGTTTATCTCTTGATTTAAGTTATTCCAAGAAAAATGCATTTTATTTAAAAGCCATTTGAGACTCATACTATTTAATATATTATACAGGGTCGTGCACCTCACCTCTCATCTTCTATAGCTTACTTATTAATTAAGTTAGGATTTTGATATTTTGCAGACTTTGCCTGTATCCTAGAGCGCATTTTTTCAGCAAAATATTTTTGTTTATACAGGGTATTCCAAAAAATTGTGATGTCATAAGGATCTATTTTTTACATTTCATGCTATATATATTCTTACTTATCTGGATGCCTCTTATAGTTGCCATCATACCCCTAAAATTTTAATGCAATCGGTTCAGTATTACAGGCGAAAAAAAACTAAGGAAAATCAGTTTTGCACCAGTGGTTTTAAAAATTAATAAAAATAAAAATAATGCCTCGTTAATAAGATTATACAAAGGTATTTAATAAATAAGGTCGAACAGCCTCGTTAACAAAGTTGAATTAATACGAATTGTACAAGGTGTCCAAAGTTTAGGGTCAAACTTTCCACACTTTAAAGCAATTTATTTTTGTTATTTCAAATTGGAATCTCTGTATATTATTATGTCATTCGATTCAGAATTAAGAATCAAAAATTTGTTCTAATTACAACACCATCACAATTTCTAACGCATTAAGACTTATTTGCAGAAAACTTATTTTATCAACTATTTCGCCAGTCATTATTATAAATAAATAAATTAGTGGAATTTAGTGTCCGTTAAAATATATAAAGAAAAGAAGCTTAGCGACAATAGGACAGAGTAGTGCGTCTATCTTTTGCATTAAAGTACACAGGGACGCCAAAGGTAATGGAATCCCTGGGGCACAGGTAGACAATGACAGGCTGTTTCGTTCTTGTTAGAACTCATCAGAAAGTCATAACCCGTAAGCGACCCCCAGTACAGCGAGCCTGTTCTTTCAAGGCGTTTTTAAGAAATAAAAACGCGATGAAAACCCCGGGCGTTACTGGGTTTTATTTCTTAAAAACGCCTTGAAAGAACAGGCTCGCTGTACTGGGGGTCGCTTACGAGTTATGACTTTCTGATAAGTTCTAACAAGAACGAAACAGCCTGTCATTGTCTACCTGTGCCTCAGGGATTCCATTACCTTTGGCGTCCCTGTGTACTTTAATGCAAAAGATAGACGCACTACTCTGTCCGCTTGCCGCTAAGCTTCTTTTCTTTATTATAAATAAATATCGAAGGTAGCTTTTCAAAACAATTTCATCTTGGAGAAAACAAGAAATTACCGACATGGCTGACTACCAAACGTTTTGAATTTGAAGATAATTTGATAAAGAAGGAACTATTTGCTATAGCAAATTTACACAGCCATCCTTTAATGAAATATGCCGTGGAAGATATAGCTGAAAAACATAGTGTAACTGTGCTGCGCCCACGCCATATCGTTGCGAACTAAAACCTATAGAACTTATATGGGCGCAAGTGAAAGGATTTGGAGCAAGACACAAACCGACATTCAAAATGAAAGACGTTAAGCTACTGTTTGATCAAGCCATTATGAAAGTGAACCCAGAGAACTAGCAAAAAGCAGTCCATTATGTCATTAAAGAAGAGGAGAAAATGTGGGATCTTGATCACCTGATCGATCGGACCGTCGACCTGTTAATTATAACGTCAAGAGGAGATTACGGTTCCTCAGATTACGAAGAATATTATGATTTTTTATAATTTAATTTCTGTATAATGTATTTTTTTTAATGTTTGATAAAAATAAGTGTTCCATTTTCAGTATTTGTCAATGGAAAACAATACCCAGAAATTGACCCAAACCCGGGTGGTACTACCTGCACTTTATGAAAATAAAGAATTTTGCAATGAAATCAATGCCAAATTATGAAAGTGACTTAAGTATTCGTTGGGTCACTCTGTAGTCCCTTTGCATACCTAATGAGCTTTTATTACTCCACACTTTTCTGTAATAGACTATAGAACAATACGCCGTTGCCAAAAATGTTCTCTTATTGGGTTTACGTTTTTTAATGTTTGATCTATAACAGTTCATCTTAGTTGTGTTTAAGAATGACATTTCGTTTTTAATTGTTAAAATTCCCTAAAGGTAGCTTTTCAATAGCTGAGACAAGAAACCGAGATCGCGAGCGTGACAACCCACTCCTATTCGTCGCGTTATATCGGGATTGTGTCACTGTTGTTGTCCACAAGTCCCGACCAGGTCGCAAAAAGTCCTTTTTTCTCGGTCTCTTGTTACAACGCTCGGTACCTTAAGACTTTGCTTAGACTCCATTGCTCGTTTTATTATAGACTGTGTACAGCACACAAATAAAAAAAGACAAACACAAACAACAGAGAGTTAGTGTAAATCCACACAACAAAAACTGACGAGCGAGTGAGGCCCGGTTTTAATCGGATTAAATGTTCGAAAGTCGGTGTTAAAGATAAACATAACCGATGGCTGTTACTCGGAATTTATGAGAGACAATAATCGACGGGAATAGTGGATGGAGCTTTTCCAGTCATGTTGTTGCTTGTTGTTTTTAGCATGGAATTTCGATGGAGTTATATTATAGAGGGAATAGGCAAAATGTTCCCTGTAAATTCCTACTTGTTTGTTTTACAATTTTTTTTAAAGTCTTAATTTTTTATTGGCTATGGAAGTAGATCAATAGTTTTTTTTGAGGGCTTGTCCGAGCGCCGGATGCACTTAGGCCAGGTTGCGACATTGTGCTCACCGTGTTAATAGTTGTTACACCCACTCCGTGATCCCAGTTCCTTGCACTCGTTTTTGTAGGTCAACTCTGGTTTCAGTTTTGGTTGACCGAGTATATGTTACCTCTTTCGATCTACTGACATACTATGTGCTGTACAGTTTCCCTGACTTGTCCGCATAATCTGCAGTTAAGATCTCTATTGTACAGTTGCATTCTGTGCGTATGGTTCTTAACAGCATTATGTTCTGTCAGAATTCCTGTAATGGTTCTCAGCTGGTTCCTGATCATTTGAAGCAGCTGTTTCGTAAGTCTTGGGTCTGGATCCCCAACAGGCTTTTGCTGTGATGTTATCCTTGTCTGTTGCTCTAGTGGATTTTGTGTTCACTCCTGATCCATCACTTTATGACATCTCGTACTGTGCACCTTGGTACTCCGAGTGCCGGTTCTGGACCAATGAATGTATTTTCTGATCTTTCCTTGCAAGTTTATCGGCTTTTTCATTTCCTGTAATACCTTCGTGTCCTGGTACCCACCTCAGTATTACTTTGTTTTCTTTTGCCAGGGCGTCCAGTTCCCCTTGACATTCCCATACCAGTCTTGAGGTTACCTTGTTACATATTAGTGATCTAGCGTCATAACATAAACTAAGTAAACCTAGACGTGTGTTATTTACAATACAGAAAATACTTTCATCTTAACTTAACCTGTACTGTTTAGAATCTTTCGTAGTATATAGCAAGTTTGGAGAATGACGCCTTTCGGAATTTGTTGGTATAAATAACCTAAAAGGCCAAGTTTTTCCAAATTGGGCTTGAAATATTTCGTCATAGCTCACTTCACCGATATTATCATCGGGTGTTGTCTATTTTTTCTAGCTTCCCTATATCTTTGATCTCTATCGCTAAATTTGAGTACTTGGTTCTCCGATTCGGTTTTAGAGAGGTTGTGTGTCACTGGACAACCTATATCGATTATAACATCGTTCTTGGTATTCTTTTCGACAAAAAGAATATCCGGACGGTTGTAGTCTACTGTTCTATCCGTTATTATTGGCCTATCCCAGTGTTAGAAATATTCAGGATATTTAAAAACTGGCTCGGGTGAGTATTGATAGTATGGTGGGAGGTTTTCCTTTAGGCCTAGTTTATGAGCACTACAACTCGCCGTATATGTTCTATGGTTTTTCCGGGGCAATTGCATTTTTTGCACACATCTTCCACATTTCTTTTCATAGTTTCGAATTCGAATGACACAGTTTTGGATAGAAATTATAAAACCTTCTATTTCAGCGTGTAGCTGCCTTTTTTAAAACCAATTCAGTGATATTTCTCTATTAATAAGTAGATTTTGAAGTGCAGTAGGGTATTTGCCATGTAGAGCTTTCTCTTGCCAAGTTACAAACTCTTGACTTGGCAGCGCGCGGATGATGTTGAATAAGTTACTGTAATTTTAGGGCTGTATATCCAGCATCTGCTGCTACTACTTTTTGTAGAATGTCCCCATTCGACTCTTGGAAGTATTTTCTCATAGAGGTCTCTTGTGACTTGCACTTGTATATGTTATTACTATTATTATTATTATTATTATTTTTCCAGAGTGTTATGACATCTCGTAAACATATAAAAATTTTCTAGAGTAATTATTAATGAAAAATGTTCCTACTTGAATTGACAGTCTATACAGAGGGTGTCCCATAACTTATGGGCCGTAGAGTAACTGGAGATACTAGACATCAAAGTAAGCCAATTAGGTCATATAAGTTTTGTAGGATTGTTACTCGTTCTAGAGATACAGGGTGGTGAAAGTAAAAGTTTCTTCTTGAAAATAAGCCATAATTTTAAAACGGTTTAATGAATCGAATTGAAAGTTGGCAATGTTATGTTTTCTTATGAGCAAGAAATAAGAATTTGTAGAAATTTTTAGGTTTTAAACTAGAGGGCGCTAGTTGCATACACTGAGCTTCATAAATCTATGATTTATTTTCTTACCTGTAATATTAGGTGTTTTTCAATTATAGTTTCTTAAAGAAGGGCATTTTCTGAGTCAAAAAGGTGTACTTGATTGATCTTTAACGGTTTTCGAGATATTTCCCTTTAAACATCCCAAAGCATAAAAAAACATAGTACATAATTAAATTAATATTATTATCAAAAAAAAACTTATATGACATGATCGGCTTAGTTTGATGTCTAGTAACTCCAGTTATTCTACGGCCCATAAGTTATGGGACACCCTGTATATGACGATATGTTAAAGATCATTTATCAACTAATATTGCAATGAAGCAGGCTACTCATGTACAGGGTGTTACAAATTCGACATACCAGCATTGGAATCTCGGAAATCACAGAAGTTAGAGAAACGGTTAAATAGGGGCAAAGTTGTGCAATTCGGTGCTAATTATAATATCGCTTTAAAAGTTTTCAAATTCCGAATAGTTCCGATTTTATTCGAAAAAAAACCGAAATTTTGCAAAATCGTTTTTATTTTTTCCTGAGCTCATTTGACTAGCTATTTAAAAATAAATGACACTTTGTTATTGCCTCTTTTTCTCCTCTATAAAATGACTTTACTAAACTAAAGATCCGCCGTTTCGTCTCCGAGCGGTCATCACCAACTTTATTTTTTTAAATACGGACCTGGATTTTTTTAACCGATTTTTAAACCCTCCTACCCTCAAAATGTAATGGCGATATTACTTTCTCATAATGATGAATTGTCCTTACTTATTTTTTCAAATTCATATTTTTACACTTCTTGTCAGTCCGGTCCTGGCAATGAATCACAATATTAATTAAAAACTTTATTTAATTTAAAACATTCATACATACAAGTAATAAATTTATTTTATAAGAATTTTCTAATAATTCTAAATTTACTAATTATTATAAATCCTATAATTTTCTAAATGTTCAAAGAGATTGCCGTTTTGCTCAATACAACGATCGATTTTTCTTCAAATTTTGGCGACAGCCCCTTCAACCGATCTTCTCGTTATCCTACCAAATGCAACCTGTATGCTTTCTTCCAGTTCTTCCATGATATCTACGACATTTTTATAAATAACATTTTTTAAAGCCCCTTATAAAAATAAATCCAGCGGCGAAATATCTGGCGAACTCGCTGGCCATTCTATTGCCCCACCATTTCCGATCCACCTACCAGGGAACTCTTCATTTAAGAACAATTTTACTGTCCTGGTATTGTGCGGCGGCGCCCCTTCTTAACATGAATTTTAGACAAACTTTTTCATGAAACTTATTTGTAAAGGTTTTAAAAAAAATAAAGTTTTTAATTATTAATATTGTGATTCGTTGCCAGGACCGGACTGACAAGAAGTGTAAAAAATATGAATTTAAAAAAATAAGCAAGGAAAATTCATCATTATGATAAAGTAATATCGTCATTACATTTTGAGGGTAGGAGGGTTTAAAAATCGGTTTAAAAAAATCCAGGTTCGTATTTAAAAAAATAAAGTTGGTGATGACCGCTTGGAGACGAAACCGCGAATCTTTAGTTAAGTAACGTCATTTTTTAGAGGAGAAAAAGTGACAATAACAAAGTGTCATTTTTTAAAAAATAGCTAGTCAAATGAGCTCAGGAAAAAATATAAACGATTTTGCAAAATTTCGTTTTTTTTCTAATAAAATCGGAAGTATTCGGAATTTGAAAAGTTTTAAAGCGGCATTATAATCAGCACCGAATTGCACAACTTTGCCCCCATTTAACCGTTTCTCTAACTCCTATGGTTTCAGAGATTCCAATGCTGGTATGTCGAATTTTTAACACCCTGTATACGAAACAATTTACAATAATTTATTTATTCAGTTTTATTGGCGGTTTTCGGGACTTTTATTAAAATCCCGCTTCTGATTTATGCGTCGCTCTCTCGCATTCCCGCTGATTAATTACTCGTAATAAACGAGACGCGCCGCTTTTTATTTTGTCTCATCGGCAATAAATCGTCCGCATTCGGATAAATTCGTGACGTTTGTTTAATTATTGCAGAATTTGCCAATAATTGAAAAGTAAATAAATTATTATCTATTATTGGGTTATATATCGTATTTGTTTTAAATTATTTATAATTTCGGACGTTGGAATTGATGTATTGTTTAATATTTTAGCGACGAAATTAGTAGAAAATTGATTATTGTTTTGATAAATTGAGCAAAGGATTAATTTAATTATTAAAAGGAAAAACCAAAAGATTAAATTAAAATGCCTCTTTTAAGGCATTCGTTTATCGGTCCGGCGGACTGTCCGTCCGCCAACCGGCAATTATCGACACTACACCTTTAGTTTTCTCCACCGATAATGGCCGGCCGTTCTGGGCCGGATTCGATTGCGGCCTCCATTTCACTATACACGCACAGTTTTATATTCTCATCGTCAGTTCAAACATGTTACAAGAAGAGAGCGCAGCGAAAATTGTTATTATATTACACGAGCAAAGAAAAGGAAAAGAAAAAACCATTTGGATGAAACAGTGGTTAAAAAGTCATTGCACTTTCTCCTACATGGAGCTTATACAAGAACTCAGACATTCGAGTGCAAGTAATTTAAAAGAAAACTGTCTTAGGGTGAATGATAATTACTATTGTTTCGAATATGTATTTATCTACTTTCATTTAGCAATATGAATTTTACAGTTCTGTAAATCGTTTTGTAAGGGCATCTATTACAGCACTAGTGATGTAATGACAGCACTAGTGCTGTAATGGAAAAAAACGGTTTTATTAAAATTTTTCTGTTAAATAAAACCACACTTTTTAGAAGAATAATTTATTATTAACAATTATAAAATTAATTACCAATTATTAGTTAAAATATAACACTTAAGGTTTATTATAAACATTAATAATACACTTTTTACAGTTAGAAATTTGTATACCAGAAGTGGATGTTATGGAGCCCTTTACGTTCGAATTTCCAATCATTAAATCCGTGTCTGACCCCATGATCTTCTTTGCTATTTGTTTCTTATTTTCTAAACAATTCTCAACGTAAATCTGCTTATATCTTGAGTTTTCTTGACTGAAATTATAGTTCTCAACATTGAGTAGTGAGTCCATAGTGTAGATGGTTTCTGGGAGCGTTGCTTTACGGAAAAATAACCCAAAAGGATTTTCTCAGATACCTCCCTTATTTTGTTAGCTTTGCACCAATCTTCAAACTTCTGATACTCCAACTCATACCGCGCCTTGGATTTTGTCGGAACTAAACTTGAGATCGTTTCGTTTGCCGCTGCTTCTATATCAGAGGGTAAAGAATCGCTCATTTTGAAAAACGCTTTTTATATTTTTGAATTTGTTTGACATCCATCACATCCACTTCTGGTATACAAATTTCTAACTGTTAAAAGTGTATTATTAATGTTTATAATAAAACTTAAGTATTATATTTTAATTAATAATTGGTAATTAATTTTATAATTGTTAATTAATAATAAATCATTCTTCTAAAAAGTGTGGTTTTATTTAACAGTAAAATTTTAATCAAACCGTTTTTTTCATTACAGCACTAGTGCTGTACAAAGCGATTTACAGAACTGTAAAATTCATATTACTAAATGAAAGTAAATAAGCTATTTTTTGCATAAACTAAAATATAAGGAGTAATTTTAAAAATTGTCGATTTTGAAAATATTCAATACCTTTTTTTCAAATGAGATGAGAAATATTTGAAAATAAAAGGCAATTAAAACTCTGTCGTTTTGTTATTCAGAAAATCTTACTCTTTTCATTCCTCGATGACTGAAACCTGCAGTAAAACACCAACAATCCATAATAAAGTTTCCATAGAAGCTTATCAAAGTTTAACATCGGATTAACACAGAGTAGAACTAACTTTTTAACCAATTAAAACCCATTACGCGCCATTGCACCATAGCTTAAACAAGCGATCAGTTAAAATGTGCCAAAACACTTGACAGCTGACATCAACATAGAGCTTAACTTTGGATACAATAATTATTGTAGCTGCATTATTCATATGTTGATTTTTTAAATAATACCCTTGTAGAGCTAGAGGTATTGAAAAATAAACAAATTTCTTTAAACACATTTTATAACGCTTTATTATAATTCACTTTTGAAACTTTATTGTCGATATTTCGTCTTTAATTTATAAATAAAACGGATTGTTCGCCATTAAACCATATTAGAGCGATGTAACCTATTAATTATAATAATATCAATATAATAATAATAATAATAATAATAATAATAATAATAATAATAATAATAATAATAATAATAATAATAATAATAATAATAATAATAATAATAATAATAATATTAACGCGCAGGCTGCTAACAAAATTCAGATTCCACCACCCACGCTCTGCACTTGAAAGAATCTACCTAAAACGAAAGGAGGGAGGAAGAGGTCTTATTAATATATATAATTTGTGCAAGTCGCAAGAGACCTCTATGAGAAAATACTTCCAAGAATCGAATGGGAAAATTCTTAAAAAAGTGGTAGCAGCAGATGCTGGATATACAGCCCTTAACTTAAAGCAAAACGGATTACCTAACATCATCCGCGCGCTGCCAAGTCAACAGCTTGTAACTTGGCAAGAGAAAGCTCTACACGGTAAATACCCTACTACACTACAAAATCCACTCATAGATAGAGAAATGTCACTGAATTGGTTAGAGAAAAGGCAGCTCCACGCTGAAACAGAAGGTTTTATAATCTCTATCCAAGACCGTGTCATTCGAACTCGAAACTATGAAAAGGTCATCTTGAAGAGAAATGTGGAAGATGTGTGCAGAAAATGCAATTGCCGCGGAGAAACGATAGAACATATCACGGCGGGTTGTGGTGCTATGGCCCCCAACGCCTACCTGGGGAGACATAATCAGGTGGCAAAGATCATCCACAAGGAACTGGCCCATAAACTAGGGCTAAGGGAAAACCTCCCACCATACTACCAATACTCACCCGAGCCAGTCCTTGAATCCCCTGAATATCTCTTATACTGGGACAGGCCAATAATAACCGATAGAACAGTGGACCACAACCGTCCGGATATTCTTCTCATCGAAAAAACCACCAAGAAAGCTTTCATAATCGATATAGGTTGCCCACTAACACACAACCTTTCTAAAACCGAATCGGAGAAGAAGACCAAGTACTCGAATTTGGCTATAGAGATAAAAAATATATGGAAGCTAGATAAAATCGACATAATTCCGATCATAATATCGGTGGAGGGAGCTATGACGAAAAATTTCAAGCCCAACTTGGAAAAACTGGGCCTATCAGGTTATTTATACCAACTAATCCAGAAAAGCGTCATCCTCCAAACTTGCCATATAGTACGGAAGTTTCTAAACAGTACAGGTTAAGATGAATTTCTTCTCTGTACTGTAAATAATACCAGCAATACCAACAAAAAGCTGTGAAAACTAACATTGAGAAAAATAATAATAATAATAATAATAATAATAATAATAATAATAATAATAATAATAATAATAATAATAATAATATTAATAATAATAATAATAATAATAATAACGCGCAGGCTGCTAACAAAATTCAGATTCCACCACCCACGCTCTGCACTTGAAAGAATCTACCTAAAACGAAAGGAGGGAGGAAGAGGTCTTATTAATATATATAATTTGTGCAAGTCGCAAGAGACCTCTATGAGAAAATACTTCCAAGAATCGAATGGGAAAATTCTTTAAAAAGTGGTAGCAGCAGATGCTGGATATACAGCCCTTAACTTAAAGCAAAACGGATTACCTAACATCATCCGCGCGCTGCCAAGTCAACAGCTTGTAACTTGGCAAGAGAAAGCTCTACACGGTAAATACCCTACTACACTACAAAATCCACTCATAGATAGAGAAATGTCACTGAATTGGTTAGAGAAAAGGCAGCTCCACGCTGAAACAGAAGGTTTTATAATCTCTATCCAAGACCGTGTCATTCGAACTCGAAACTATGAAAAGGTCATCTTGAAGAGAAATGTGGAAGATGTGTGCAGAAAATGCAATTGCCGCGGAGAAACGATAGAACATATCACGGCGGGTTGTGGTGCTATGGCCCCCAACGCTTACCTGGGGAGACATAATCAGGTGGCAAAGATCATCCACAAGGAACTGGCCCATAAACTAGGGCTAAGGGAAAACCTCCCACCATACTACCAATACTCACACGAGCCAGTCCTTGAATCCCCTGAATATCTCTTATACTGGGACAGCCCAATAATAACGGATAGAACAGTAGACCACAACCGTCTGGATATTCTTCTCATCGAAAAAACCACCAAGAAAGCTTTCATTATCGATATAGGTTGCCCACTAACACACAACCTCTCTAAAACCGAATCGGAGAAGAAGACCAAGTACTCGAATTTGGCTATAGAGATAAAAAATATATGGGAGCTAGATAAAATCGACATAATTCCGATCATAATATCGGTGGAGGGAGCTATGACGAAAAATGTCAAGCCCAACTTAGAAAAACTGGGCCTTTCAGGTTATTTATACCAACTAATTCAGAAAAGCGTCATCCTCCAAACTTGCCATATAGTACGGAAGTTTCTAAACAGTACAGGTTAAGATGAATTTCTTCTCTGTACTGTAAATAACACCAGCCTTACCAACAAAAAGCTGAGAAACAGAACACTGAAAACATAATAATAATAATATTTAATATCTTTTGACGTGAGATATACCGGGTGGTGCATCGTGGTTGGAACCATAGGAAATCCCATGCAAGTTTTAGACTGTCCAAATATTTGCTCTCCTGTTAACTTTAGAGCGGGATTGTAGGGAGACTTTTTATGGTCTCTGTGTGCTGAATGCACATGCGGAGTTTGAACAATTTTGAGCAACCCGATCTTAACTTATTTGAATGGGATTGCGATTGGTTTTTGATTTGAATTCAACAGGTGATGCTGCGAACACCAGCATTTATTGGACTTGTCAACTTGCGATTTGTTATTGTCAAGTGTAATTTGCAAACGGTAGCCTTTTTGAAAATCTTTAACAGATACATTTTACACTGGATTTAACTAATATTTTGGGATAAAACGAAAAATATTTTCAAAACAGATCTTTCAATAGAAAACGAATTGTTTTATATACAATAAAACCTATTAAATAGTACTCAAATCATGAACAATTGCTAAAAAAGGAAGTAAATAAGAGGGTGTTTAAAAATAAACAAAACCTAACAGCTATTTTTAAGAAAACTGTACAGTTGTTTGGAATATTGTTAATTCTTAATTAAATGTTCAATAAGCCGCTATTTGCTGCTAAACAATATCTTAAACGATCGTAACAATATTACTAGTAAAAAATGTAATACTTTCAAATTACATTTGACAATGACAAATCACAGATTGATCTCCATTGTACAGTTTCATTCTATGCAGATGTTTCTTGACAGCCATGTGTCCTGTCAAAATTCCTGTAATAGTTCTCAGCTGATTTATGTTCATTTGAAGTAGCTGTTTTGTGAGTCTCGGGTCTGGATCCCCAATGAAGCATTTGCTATGTTTGCTGTCTGTTGTTCCAGTAGATTATGTGTTCACTCCTGATCCAGCGCTTTATGGCATCTCGTACTGTGCACCTTGGTACTCCGAGTTCCGGTTCTAGACCAATGAATATATTTTCTGACCTTTCCTTGCAAGTTTATCGGCTTTTTCATTTCCTGTAAAACCTTCGTGTCCTGGTACCTACCTCAGTATTACTTTGTTTACTTTTGCCAGGGCGTCTAGTTCCCAGGTCATTAAAAAACAATCTACATTGATAAGAAAAGGAATTTTCCTACGAGCGTGCGCAAAGTAGTACTTTGCGCACGCATTTTTGTGTGCAAAGTTACACTTTTCCGCACTAGTGCGGATAAGACTTTTATCCGCACTGGGTGCGGAAAAGTAAAACTATTCAAAAATCTCCTTGGTAGGGAATATTTATATTTATTTTAGTAGCTGTAAACTATTTTATGGCAATGTGAGAAGCCGTTGCAAGAGTATTCTCTTTTATCTTTTAATCGTAATTCCCGATATTTGTATTTCAGCTTAAAACGAAAAAAACTGTATTTTTTAAGTACCTCGTATAGTGATAAATGATTATAATATTGCCAAGCAACAATAAATGTACATGTCGATTTTGACACATGATGTCAGATTTTTCCTCAGTTTCTATGTCCACAAGAATCTACAAACACCGACACTTTTATTTTTATCAAATCATAAAAAGGCTTAAACACTGTTAAATAAATTATCATATTTTTATTTTTGTTGTTATCTGATATGAAGCTCGTAGGAAAAATGTTGTTCCTAACAAGTGCGCAAAGTGCTTTTCCGCACGCAAGAACTTATCCGAACTCCGCTTCGCGTCGTTCGTCCAACTGTACTTGCGTGCGGAAAAGTATCACTTTGCGCACTTGTTAGGAAAATAACTATATATTTCATTAACTATAGAGAGCAATTCTAGGTATTTGTTAACTATATATTTTATTATAATTCTTTCCATAGAGCGGCCAAATAGCGCGATTCCAAAATTTACATTTAAAAATATATTGTTTATAAATTTAGCAAAAAACGAATTAATCAAAATTACCAGAATTCCTTTCCGATTTTAATAATTTTTAATAATATTGATAAATAAAATTTTTGAAGCTTGTAACCTCTATGTGAAGGTTATATGAAATTGGTTTAAAGGTATCGTTATTTTGCATATTCTTGAATAAAATGAAAAAATTATTAAATATTGATAAAAATGAGATGACAAATGAAAACGTATTCTAAAATAAAAAACCCTTAACCACTTATACTTGATTTTATTACACAGCAAACAATTACAACAAGTACAAATTTTAAAAAATTTAGAATTCATATTAATTATATATTATACATATACAATATTTAACTAAGCCTAAAATATGCTGCATTTTCTTTAAATTTATTAAAGATTTGTTCAAGTTGCAGAAATAGTGTTAGCGTTTTTTGAAATCTATACCGGGTGTTGCATCATCGAGCGGGACATAGGAAATCCCATGTAATTTTAAATGGGGTCAATTATTGGCTTCCCTAATTATTTTAGAAAAAAATTCTATATAGGTTTATTAAAGAGCACTAAAACCCACATTTAAAAGAATAACTTTAGATATTTTTGATGAGCCCGTTTACGGGTTATCGCCGATTTCTTTTTAGATATTTCTCCTTTTTATGGCCCCGTATTTGCGGGCACCAGTCAAGGTAAAAGATGACTGTCAAATAAAGTTGTCATTTTGAAATGTGTGCTTTAATGTTATAAAAACTCGTACATCAAAAATATTAGCCATGAATTACACTTCTGAAGAAAAAATATTGATGATTAAATGGTATTATCAAGGAAATAGTTATCAAAATGTGTCAGACATGTTTGCTGCTCTGTATCCGAATAGACCGATACCTATAAAATCTACAGTCGAAAGGACTATCAAGAAATTTGAGACAAAAGGCACTGTAATAAATGACTGCAGATGTGAAGAAAGGCAGGAACAAAGAAGAGATGCACGAAATGATAGGGACTTGCAAAGGCAGGAACAAAGAAGAGATGCAAGAAATGATAGGGACTTGCAAGTTTTATTGTGCGTGGAATAAAATGATGGGAAGATCAGCACAAGGAAACTTGAGGATGACATAGGATTAGATCACGCCACAGCGTTACGAGCTTTGAAACAACATAAATATTATTCATACAAATATGAAAAGCACCAAGAGCTAAGAGATAGGGAACAAATACGACGACAGGAGTTTTGTTTTGGTATGATTGAAAGAGCAAACATGGATAGGGAATTTTTTAAAAACATTTGTTTCACTGACGAATGCACATTTACCTTAAACAATGAACCCAATGTTCAAAATTATCGATATTGGAGCAAAGAAAACCAACACAGGTTTGTCGAAACAAGGACGCAATATCCACAAAAAGTTAATGTTTGGGCTGGGATTTTCGGAGAAAATATTATCGGGCCATTATTTCTCACACGAAATTTAAATGCAGAATATTTTTTGGAACTACTTGAAGATCATATTTTACCTACTTTACATGATGCCGCCAGGGAAAATCAGGAAGTTTGGTACCAAATGGATAGCTGCCCGGCACATAGTACCCTGCTGTACCGTGCTTTTAATGGAAATGTTATTGGCTTAAATCATACAGTAAATTTGCCAGCCAGGACTCCTGATTTATCGCCAAATGATTTCTTTCTCTGGGGTTATTTAAAAAACAGGATATACAAAGATAAAAAATACCCAAATCTAGACGAGTTAAAAAATGCTATTTCTGCCGAATGCAATAGAATTTCAGTTTACCAACTAGCGAATGTAAGAAGAGAATTTTATGATCGCCTCGGTTATTGTCTAGCAGTCAATGGAGGAATATTTGAACATCTTCTTAAATCCTAAAGTTCTAACAATTTAATAGTACCTACCTATTAATTAGTAAAATATTTAAACATGTAAAATGTCATAATTAACCTTGTAATTGGATACTTTATTTTAGTTTTATTCAGAATAATTTGTACTCATAAATACACCTTTAATATTTTCGATGTACGAGTTTTTATAACAATAAAGCACACATTTCAAAATGACAACTTTATTTGACAGTCATCTTTTACCTTGACTGGTGCCCGCAAATACGAGGCCATAAAAAATCTTCTCAAATCTTGAAATCCAAAAATTTGCGTTGTCAAAATGACAATTATAAGATGCGTTTCCAGATTTAATTTTTATTATTGTCAAAATGATTCATTTATTGGTTGTTGGGTAAAAAAAAACCGGTTTAGTTTCTTTTATTTATTAGTGAGACAAAGAACCTAATAATCCGTAGATTCATCCTTACCCAAAATTTTTTGCGATTTAATAAATATAATTTTACAATAATCTTATAAACTATTCGATAATATTGTTTGTAGTAAATTATCGCTAAATATTATTTATTCCTATTAGCAGAAAATATATAGTAAATGAAAATGGACATTTTTTCTATAATTTGGCTTTGCTCGGATGACAAAATGTATAATATGCCAGTAGGGAATTTTCCCTTTGCCCCCCCCCCCCCTCCCCCCATTTATGTTTGAGCCAAACAAGTTTGTTTATTTTTATATCTATTGGTTCAATTATCGAAGCCTCCAATTGTCTTTGACATTCCCATGCCAGTCTTGAGGTTACCTTGTTGCATATTACTTGACTGCTTGACTGTCAGAATATGTATAGATCCGCCTATTGAGGTGGACCTTCCTATTGTTTTCATATGCACACTGTAATATGGCGTAGATTTAGGTCTTACTCCGTGAATCCCCGTTCCGATACCCTCCTTGGTTTCGTCGGACTCCCATGCCTTTATATTATAAATGATTACACGTATTCTTCTGTTTTCCAGAATTACATAGTATTCATCCAGTATACAAATTTTCCGAAAATTTACGTAATTTACACTTCTCCAGCTTCCACAAGCCAGACAACATTTAACATTAAAGCTATAAAAGTTTTTATAAAGGCGCTTCTACCAAACTCCGTATCACATCGACTTATCTTATGATACCAATACGCCACTCTCTTTCAATATCAAAAACCCCCCGAGTTGCGAAACTTGCATTTCTTATTTATTCCCCGCTCGCGAACACAAATTACTTCTGACATGTTGATACGTATTTTAAATGCGTCTAAGGGTCGAGTGTCACAAAAGATTTACGCCGCGTTGTCAGCTCCCCTTTTATTTCCCTATACTAGAGTAGGAATTGTGAAATAAAAAGTTTACCCCCATATACAGTTTCACCCTATAAAGTCCGCATCACAGTGGCGTATTTAGGAGGGGAGCTGCCGGGCTGCATCCACCCTCCCCCCTCCAACCCGAGAACTATTAAGTCTGATTGCAAACTAATTTTTCCTCTTACACATTTTACTAATATTTTACATTCGGCCACATTCCGCTACATTTTAACAAATTCTCAAAATTCACTATTTTCAATAGTAGAATTTTGCTATGTCTGGCAACAGTGTTTCTCGATCGTCACAGTGGCAATAACAACTAAGCTCAAGCTGTCCGCCAAGCCGGCTATCCACCGTACTCGAGTTGCATGGTTAGATTGTTGAAAACGATGTTTCTACTCACTCGCTTGAACGTCGAATCATTGTGATTTATTGTTTTAGCTGGTTTTGTATAAATTTACCGTTTACACGTTGCTAAGTACTTTGTGAGTTGTGTGACAAAAAAATAATCCTAGTTGCCGTAAGTGAAAATGTGAATTTTACAGCTTTTAAATGTAGGGACAGTAAACGTTTATGAACCTAACCAGAAAATCAGTTGGTCACTCCTCACTATTCTATTGGTCTAGCAGCAACGATGCAATTAGACAAAAAAATATATATTAACGTTTTTCCTGGCTTTTCGATCAGTAAAACAGAATTTCTTTTAGAATAACCCATTTTTGAGCCAGGTAGATGCCGGCTAAGCTCTTTGATGTCGGCAACCTTTATAAACGAAATATCGATGGTCCCTTCTATACTAACATGACTGCCTTCAGCTTGCCTTGAATGTTGTGCTATAAAATTCGGTCAATTCGGTGGATAAATAAGTAGGTATTATAAAGATTTTTAACAATAATTAACTAATCAGCAACTTTAACTGTGGCATTAATGACATTGGCAGGCATTATTTTCTCAAAATCAAAGTTGTCTGATTAGTAAATCAAGAATTAAGCTAACCAGGACACCTCGGTTGTAAGACGTCTATTTCTGCCAATGTCATTTATGCCACAGTCAAAGTTGCTGGTTAGTTAATTTTTGTTAAACATCTTTATGCAACCCGACATTATTATATCTATTATGTATAAACATATCAATATGGTTTTATTTTTAACTTGAAACCCCGAACACTAAAAAAATCTGATTAGAAAATATATATTTTTTTAATTTTCTTTAAGTGCAGGTAGTACCACCCGGGTTTGGGTCAATTTATGGGTTTTGCCTATTGTTATCCATTCACAAACACTGGAAATGGTGTGACAAAGGCGTGCATTATGTACATAATATTAGGAACACTTATTTTTTATTAAACATTATAAAAAAAAAATTAAATTATAAAAAATTATAATATTTTTCGTCATCTGAGGAATTGTGATCTTCTCTTAACGATATAATTAACGGGTCGACGGTCCGATCGATCATGTGGTCAAGATCCCACATTTTCTCTTCTTAATGACATAATGGACTGTTTTTCGCCAATTCTCTGGTGTCACTTCCTTAATGGCTTGATCAAATAGTAGCTTAACGTCTTTTATTTTGAATGTCGTATTGTGTCTGGCTTTAAATCCTTTCGCTAGCGCCCATATAAGTTCTATAGGATTTAGTTTGCAATGATATGGCGGTGTGCGCAGCAGAGTTACACTATATTTTTCACGGCATATTTCAAAAAACGATGTTTGTGTAAATTTGCTATAGCTAATAGTTTCTTCTTAATCAAATTATCTTCTTTTTTTTCTTTGGTCAGTTATCATAAATAATTTAATACACAAAATTTACCTACGCCTATGGTCGACACCTAAATTGAGCCGAACTGGACGGAATTTCTTATTTTATCACTCTAAACCTTTCTGAAATAGACTATACATGATATTAAGCAAAATAAGTATAACAATACTAATTAATAAATAAATTGCATACATTATTTAGTACATATTTTAGATATAAACTACGTACAAAATCTCTTAATTATTCCCTTCGTGGTATTTTTAATAATTGGCATCACGCAATATTGTGACCGTGACATTGCAGCCGCCAGTGCGTATTTTTATATCTTTTTAAAAGCTCAGCATACGTCGCCGCATATCAGAACTGTTTAAAAGGGGAGAGCCAAAATAAATACGATTTGACAAAGTAAAAGCTCTTAAAGAAGTCAAACGGGTGCTTTTACAAGCAAAATTTCGTTTTATTTTGTGTGGTGGATTTGAACGGACGAGGGAAAGGACCATAATGTTTTGTAATAGTAAATAACAATTGTGGTTTATATCAATTTTTAACGGGAAACAGAATTTAACGGAAAACAGAAATGCGAATATTTATGAATATTTTTCATCTTGGAAAAAAAAGTTTCAAACTACATTTTAAAACAGTTTTAAAATGGCTTTCTTGCGACGTCAATATTCATTTGAAGCACAAAACTAGGTCTATTTCTGAAAGGTGTAGTGTAATAAAATGTAAAATTCCAGTTCGGCTCAATTTCGGTGTCGGCCATAGACGCAAGTAAATTTTGTGCATTAAATTATTTACGATGACTAACCAAAGAAAAGAAAGAAAATAATTTGATAAAGAAGGAACTATAAGCTATAGCAAATTTACACAAATATCGTTTTATGAAATATGCCGAGGAAGATATAGCTGAAAACATAGTGTAACTGTGCTGCGCACACCGCCATATCGTTGCGAACTAATTCCTATAGAACGTATATTGGCGCAAGTAAAAGGATTTGTAGCAAGACACAACACGACATTCAAAATGAAAGACGTTAAGCTACTGTTTGATCAAGCCATTAAGGAAGTGACACCAGAGAACTGGCGAAAAGCAGTCCATCGTGTCATTAAAGAGGAGGAGAAAATATGGGATCTTGACCACCTGATCGATCGGACCGTCGACCCGTTAATTATGACGTAAAGAGGAGATGACAGTTCCTCAGATGACTTTTTATAAATTAATTTTTGTATAATGTATTTTGTATTTTTTTATAATGTTAAATAAAAAATACAAAAATAAGTGTACCTACCTAATAATATGTACTAATGCACGCCCTTGTCACTCCATTTTCAGTGTTTGTGAATAAATAACAATAGGCAAAACCCATAAATTGACCCAAACCCGGGTGGGTACTACCTGCACTTAATGGAATTTTGCAATGAAATCAATGCCAAATTATGAAAGTAGCTTAAATATTCGTTGGGTCACTCTGTAGTGCCTTTGCATACCTAATTTATTACTCTACACCTTTCTGAAATAGACTATAGTTTTTAAAACTAAAGTAAAATCACCTGTCAATTTTTGATGGTTTTTTCTCATATTTTTATTCTAAAATATACTTATTGAAATATTTAGCGCTTATAACTTGATTAGGTTCCTATTTGGCCCACCCGCATCACATAGAGAAAATAAAGTTTATTTTATTCGAGAGACCTAGCAATAAATTTTAATATATTGTGCGAATACTCCAAACTTTGGGCTACAACAACTCTTCATGAAAAAATTAAGTGCCGATACCGGCCGATCGAGCGGCCATGTATTCACTGCGACGCACCATATTTCTATCGGGTAGAGCTTTAATTGGAAGTGAGAGACACACAACACGCCTGTTTATAAAAAAACAAGAGATAATTGAACGTTTACATTATAGTGTCCCTTGTATAAAGAGCGCAATATTTAAAAAAAAATGTACTTGCGCTTTAACATTAATGTAAAATTCCATGGATACAATTTTTTTTATCGACTAAGTAAACTTAACAGTTTCCCAAACCAGATGTAGCTATTACTTGGTTAATTTAAACCAAATTCTTTAATTTTGGAAACTAAATATTATTCTTAACTGTATTATAGTATTGGGAACCAAGTCGACATGTTGCAACCAACAAATATTAGCTTACCTAGTTTACACAACTTTTTATTTTTTTTATCTTAACCTAGCACGCACACCCCGGAACAGATTTATTTTTTGACAACATTGCATACGCAAGAGAGAGCGCGATTCACAGGATTGTCGCATCAACCGGCCATTTTTATTTTATGTTTGTTTATTTATGCCGGTTGGTTCAGTTTTGCCGTCTCCAACGAAGAAACTGTATGATTGATTTGGGCCTTTTAAGCAGCCCGGTGATACTTTTTATGGGAGATATGAGATATAGAAATATGCGACATCACTATAAGCTCCACACTATTCACTTAGGTTAGGCCCTTTCGACAAGAGCATTGTCGTTTTGCTAAAGGTATGTGTATCAAACATCTTTTTGTTAACTTTGATTTATTTATTTTTTCGAGGGCCCGTCCATGCGCTGGATGCACTTAGGCCAGATATGGCCTAATATGCTTACCCTGTTTAGTTGTTACAACCACTTCGTGATCCCAGTTTCTTGCACTAGTTTATGTAGGTCAACTGGGGAGAGGGTCAGAATGTCCTCTGGTTCACGTTGTCCGAGTATTCCTTGCCTCTTCCGATCTAGTTACTCGCAACGGCAAACTATGTGCTGTACTGTTTCCCTGACTGACACTAGAAGTAGGCAAAAATGACATGTAAAAATGTATACAAAATGAATAAAGATATTTTGAAATGAATTGAAATTACTGTTTTCCTAACTTATCCGAAGAATCTGCAGTTAAGGTCTCCACAAAATTAGTATTGGCAACAAACGTACTCTTTCAACTAACATACAGGTAGTTTGCTAAAGTGTTTAGTATCCAATGCCGGAAACGAGTGTGTGCGAATTTTAAAAAAAATACAGGGTGATTCCTAAGTTGATACTACTTTTTTAGCTGTATATAAAAGGCATTAAAATAAAAAACTTTTTCAAATACCTTTTTTCAAAAAACTTAAAAATAGCCGAGTTACAAAAGTAAAAAATCTAAGTGCGGGCCTGGTAATCAAAACGTCGCCCTTACTTTATATTGTTTTTCTCCGTTTTTTGTATGTGAGTCATGCATTTTACGGATCGGTCGTCAGTTATTTATTTTAGCAATTCGCGGCGCGGTGTGGTTTTCTGAAGCAAATTAATTTTAATAAATTGGTGAAAATGGTAAAATTTGAAAACAATGAACTAATTATGGTGCTAAATTATTGTGAGTGTCGTAAAAGTGCGGATGTTTCTTCTCTACACCCAGAAGTTTTCCTAATGTTATTCAACGGGCAAGTTAGGCAGAATCGTATTTGATTTGCAGTGTAATAAATGAATGAAAGTACTTTATTTTTGGGTTTTTTGAAAAAAGGTATTTGAAAATGTTGTTTTTTTAATGCCTTCTATACGCAGCTACAAAAGAAGTATCAACTTAGGAATCACCCTGTATATTGAATTTTAAAAATATTTCCAATTGTCCAAAACTCATTAATATGATGAAGACATCTTTCAAAAATAAGTAGGCAACAGTTTTTAACTTTCACCAGTAAAGTAAGTATCGCGGCATCCCTCTTAAACCAAAATGTCAATAATACCCCGTTTTATCGGACAAAAACGAATCGAAACAATCGCCGGACTTTTATGTGTGAATTATAGGTCCGATATCCGACAGCGCTCCCGCAAAGAGGAAATTAATACTGATTTAATTAATATCTTTGTTCGGAATTTCCAAATTTGTTGTGTTTGTGGTATAAAACTAATAATTATTGGTAATTATCTGAGCTATTTCGATAGGAAATAAAACGAATAATTAATAGTGGTAGTTATGACTGTTTTTAGATAATTATACATTCTATCAATCATAGGCGGATGCAGTAAAAAAATATTATTTTAGGAAAATTGTTGTTTACTACGCTTTGATATCGTTTTTCCATTGCTAATTAAAAAACTAAATACAATTTTAAAATTTTAACCGAGAGAAGAGTTTTGAACTTGCATTTTCTTTATTTGTTTTTAAATCACAACGTTTCAACTGGCAAGTATTCTCCAGTCGTCTTCAGATGAATACTAAATTAGTATAGTAACCACAGCTCTATTTATAATAGAGCTATGAGTCAGGCGCGGACAGCAGTTATTTCTTTTTTGTTTCTCTGTTTTGGGGGGTAATGACCCCCAAGACCGTCCCCCATGGATCCGCAGGGTGCAGTCCTGCGTTTAATTCGAGCGCGGTGTCGTTCTTATAGTCTATTTCAGAAAAGTGTAGATTATTAAAAGCTCATTAGGTATGCAAAGGGACTGCAGAGTGACCTAACGAATATTTAAGCCACTTTCAGAACTTGGCATTGATTTCATTGCAAAAAATTTTATTATCATCAAGTGCAGGTAGTACCACCCGGGTTTGGGTCAATTTATGGGTTTTGCCTATTGTTATTTATTCACAAACACTGAAAATGGTGTAACAAAGGCGTGCATTATGTACATAGTATTAGGTACACGTATTTTTTATTAATCAATATAAAAAATTACAAAAAATACATTATACAAAAATTAAATTATAAATAATCATAGTATTTTTTGTCATCTGAGGAGCTGTCCTTCCCTCTTGACGTTATAATTAACAGGTCGACGATCCGATCGATCAGGTGGTCAAGATCCCACATTCTCTTCTTTTCTTTAATGACACGATGGTCTGCTTTTTGTCAGTTCTCTGGTGTCACTACCTTAATGGCTTGATCAAACTAATCAACTAAAGAGCAGCAAAAGAGCAGGTGTAGGTTAGGTTAGAGTGGCAGACCTTTAGTTTTCCAAGCAGTCTCACGTAGTCCTATTAGGTCCGTTGTAATACCACGCGTGTTCCGAAGAACCCACCTTCATCAGATCTCTGATGTTAGTGCGGCGTACACCGCAGAAGGATTTTAACAACTCATTCAAACCAGCCATTACTATTCAGAAACCTGCTCAGTCGACCAAGTTGTAAGTTGCTTATTTCCTTCAGACTATTGAAAAACGGTTTACCTAGGAGAGCAGGTGTAACTACTAACCAGGTGATGCTGCATTTTAACCAAAATCATTTCTGATTCGAAGAAGCTGTCCATTTTCTCTAAGGGACATGATTTAAGTACTATATTACATATATTTAATAAATAAGAAGTATTTTTTAAGTACTACTCTTTAAGTATTTCTTTATTTTTTGTAATTGGGTTTGATGATGTTCAAATAGAGCGAAACATGGAACTATATTAAATGATATTTTGATGAAACCGTGACTTAGTGTATTTTATTACTTGTGAAATCATTTCTAGTTCTAATAACTACAAAGCTACTGTAATTTTACAGGACTGTTTTACAATGTGAAAAAACCTGTACAATAATATCACATCTGATGTATCTTCCAATAGGATACTGATAAAGCTCCTAACACACGATATAATTAAATCAATGTTTATTTCCTTTCAACGCGTCCTACTTCGGCTCTGAAATTACTGGTATCAAGGCCATAATTCAGTTATGGCCTGCGGATCAATTCCGGTTCCGTTTTACCCGGAGAATGACACTCTTTCTGGCCGAAGCTGCCGCCACATTCGGCCGCCAATTGGCGTAATGAACCGATATTGTGTGGGGATTCGCGATTACGAGATACGCTATAAAACAGCGGCGTTACGGGTTTGTTCATTGAGCCCTTTCAGAAGTGGGATTAGCATGAGGCGTTAGGTAATATGTGAAGGAAAAAAAATATGAAAGTTAGGGTTAAAAAGGGCATATAACTGTCAAATTTAAGGAGAACGAAGAGTGTTCTAGTATTTAAAAAACCATAAAACCATTTGTTTGGTTTAACATTTTAAACCGGAAGTTGGTTTTTTGGAGAATAGAGAATAAAAACCTAAGATGGGGAGGTGATTTTTCTCTAAGATGCGCCGTTCCAGTGCTACAGCCTGTCAAAGTCTAAAAATGGAATATTTTAAACGTCAATATCTCAAAAACAATTGAATTTAGACATATGACATTTTATACAAAATATACGTGGAATAGAGTATTAGAAAATAATATATAGGGTATTCCATTTAAAATAACGATGTTGCCACCTGTTGTTGCGCACTGCTGAAAATATTTTAAAACGATAGACCATGGTTGCTTATCTCAGCAATCATATTTTTGAAGAAAACTTATAACACGTTTTCCATAAACGGTCAACCTTCCATCCACCGTGAAACACCATATATATACAGGGTGTTCCTTAATGACGTGCTAATATTTTAGGGTGTGATTCCTCAAGTCCTAAACGGCTTAATTTTTTTGCTACAGGGTGTTGAATTATTTTTTTTTAATGCGTTTTTTGTAATATCTCCGACAGAACTTTAGAATATTTTAAATTTTGGCATGTGCTAATAGGACATAAAACCACATCTTTTAGTATTAAAAGTTTTTTTTTTGTTTCACCAGTGGCGTCCCTGTAAATATTTCCTCTGATATTTTTTAGAAAAAAAGTGGTATTTTTCCATGTGGATATCAATTCTGCATGAAAATGGTATCTTGCGTTTTTCTCCTCAGGCACACCGTTCTTAATTAAAATAATTAAATTAGCTCCACTATTTATAATTATTAACATTGATAATACAAAATTTTGTTTTATAAAAACTGTTGGAAATTATCACTTTCATTAATAGGCATGCTTCCGCCCGTCTAATTTAATTTAATTATTTTAGTTAAGAACGGCGTGCCTGAGAAGAAAAACACAAGAGACCATTTTTATGCAGAATTAACCAGGCTAACCAGAAATAATATCCACATGGAAAAATGTCAGTGGCGTACAACTTTTTTTCTAAAAAATATCAGAGGAAATGTTTGCTGTGACGCCACTGGTGGGACAAAGAAATAACTTTTATAACTAAAACATGTGGTTTTTTGTCCTATTAACACATGCCAAAATTGAATTGAATCTAAAGTACATACGGAGGTATTACAAAAAACGCATTAAAAAAATAATTCAACACCCTGTAACAAAAAATTTAAGCCGTTTAGGACATATGTTTATATGAACGTTTCTTCATAAAATTACTTTAGGAATCACACCCTAAAATATAAGCACATCATTAAGGGACACCCTGTATAATAAGTAACTTCAATGAGTTTTGAGCATAGGCTCTATAAGGGCTAGTAAAAACCTTGCATCAGTACAACTTTAATAAAACCCAGAAAGAAACGAAATCATTTTACTACAAATAAAAAAGAAGAACTCTTTAAAGCGGCCATGAAACAGAAATAAAAATCGCCAATTTCGCCTTCAGTTCCGTTTTCCCGGATTCGAATCAAAAGATTTGCCGCGTATGGCCCTTCAATAAACCCGCAAGCAGATATCACGCCCGGACAGTCGGTGGTGTGCGGCTGGATTATATTTTATTTTATTTTTGGGGTTGGATGGAACAATCAGTATAACGCAGGGGTGGACTCGGTAGGATCGGGGGAATAAGTTATAAAGCTACATATGTTTAAAACGACGATAAGTTCTATACTGAAAAACTTAACTTTTGGAAAAAATGCATACGACTTTAAGCCAAAAGCTCATCGTTCTTGACCCTAAACCGTAAATCTCTTACCATAAATTTCCTATAAGAATTTAATATAAATGCTTTTTCTCTCCGTTTAAAATCATTATACCGGGTGATTTACGACGAGCTTGCATTAGAACTTTTGAGGAAACTACTAAAAATATTTTTTTGAAAATCTGTAGGTTTAGGTTTATCGCTATGCTAACTAAAATATTAACATGTTTCTGTCACTTTCGGTTATACCGGAAGTTGCTTCAACTTTCATTTTTTAAATACAACATAGCATTTTTTATTATACTTTTGGTTTTTGCATTAAATTTTAATAACATTTTATGGAACACGTTTTTTACCTAAGTCTACTAATTTCTGAGATATCTGAATATTTTGTAATTATTTCGTAAATGCATAGCGATGAAATTATCCGTATGTATTTTTTACCTTAGCTCCTGGACTAAACCTTTTTTGTTTTTGTATAGTTAAAGAATCAAAAAATCTCAAAAAATAATATAAGTTGGCATAAAATATACAGGGAGGTCACAATTAAGGGCTCATTGTAAAAAACTTTAAACATTAAAAGATTTCTTATTTTAAATGGAATACCCTGTATATTTTTATTATATATGATTTTTTATCAATTATACTGATGTTTTCCTTAAATATGGCAATATTGAACTTTAAAATCACTTATTTTCATTATTTTGTCTCTATTCGCCCAAAAATATTTGTTGTATAGATTTACAGTTAGAAAATCTCCTCGGCGACTTACAAAATAACTCCCAGATTGGGAGTTGCTTACGGGTTTTGGCTTTCTGATGAATCCTAACAAGGCTGAAACAGCCTGTCATTGCCTACCTGTGCCCCAGGGAACCCATTATCTTTGGCGTCCCTGTGTACCATAAAGCAAAAGATAGATGCACTACTTTGTCCGTCTGCCGCTAAAAACTTTATTTCTATTTACTTATACGGACACTAAGAATAGTAAAAGAGCCCATTTGACACTAATTTTTCCAGAAAAAAAGGTCTAGATTAAAGGGCAACAAACTGTAAATATAAATATGGACAAGGGTTTAAAAAAAAACAAAAACACTTAAAAATTTAAATATGCTGTGTTCAATACATAAGGGAGTCTAAAAGTCCGTTACCTGTATATCAGTCTGTTAATTTAACTATTCTCTTTAATAAGTAATAACTCACCAGTGGTAATGACCCCCCCCCCCCCCGCCCTGCCCCACGGTATTAGTAAGTAAAGCAAGCAATCAACCCTGCAATGTTAAAGAAACATTTAATAAATTCTATACTCAAACGCTTATTTAGAAGAAAATTGGCATTCAATACTTCGCCAGTGAAAACCTAGAAAGATAAATGACCTTTTTCTGTCAGACTCTCGAAAAACTTAAAAGGATATTTTGGTTCTGCAAAAGAGAGTTTCGACATATTCTAAAAACACATTGATTTGGGACGAAGGAAGGAATAAATCGAAGGGATGACTGGGTCAAATGCTTTTGTAATCTTAGGTGGATAAACTTAAGAGTCCACGAACGAACGTGGGATAAATCATAAACAATAACAGCAATTTGGGAGGGTGGAGTAAGATGGGGTGCTTAAGCTTCAAACCAATAATAAAAACAACATTCGAAAAAATGAGCTAATCGCTCAAGCCAATTTTTTTTTGCTAGATAGACTTTAAAATATTAATAATAATAATAATAATAACTTACGCGCAGGCTGCTGACAAAATTCAGATTCCACCACCCACGCTCTGCACTTGCAAGAATCTACCTAAAATGAAAGGAGAGAACAGTGGCGGCTCGTCTTCAGGTGAAGTAGGTGAAGGGGTTCTTCACCAAAAAAAAAAAACAGGAGGAAATTTTTTCGACAATATTAAATATTAATGTCCCAATATAACTTTCATTTTAGAATAATTATGTTCGAATTAATAATATTAATTTCATCCGAATGTAGCCGATAGGGCCACGGTTAACTTCGATGGACAATAATTATAAACACTCGTGCATTTTGTCACGCCCCAGTCCGCCCAGTCGACCGTGTCGGTGAGCTGAAATCAGCCAGAAGAGCAACATACATTTAAGCGGCTTGATTTCCCATCGCTATGGTGACGTGACGTCAGCACGCGCCAGAAAGTAATAACTTGCATTATTGGCATTATAATAATGAAGGGCAATTTAAAAATAGGTCAGTCGTCGTTGTTTTATCATCGGTTCGGGTATTTATTTAGAGGCTTCGCGTAACTTACGGTTATAGATATCGTTTTTACGTGATTTACTGTGGGATTGAAAAGTTTTGTTTTTATTTTTCAGTTAATTCAGTAGTGTGTAAAAGTACCTACTTAGTTTAATTCTTATTGTGTATTTTAAAAATGAACCCAATTAATGGCATAGTTTGTAATTTGTTGGAAACTCCATTCAGTCGTTGGACAGATGAGGATAAGAGAGACGTTTTGTTACACGGGCGATCAACTGGAATCTGAAACATAGATTTTAAAAAATAATTTTAAAAAAGTGGCAGATCCTATAAGATTAATTTTAAGTGTTTCTGGTTTTCAGAATATAATTGGCTATGTAGTAGTGCCGCCTTACAAAAATTTTTTGTTGGTCGTGTTTACTCTTTTCGAATAAACATTACGTTTGAAATAGCGACGGATTTTCAGATTTTTTAAATATTACTCGATCGTTGCGTAAACATGGAGATTATGGAGAACACAAATGTCAGTTAATGTTAAGAAATTTTGACCAAAATTAAAATATTACTGCCGATGCTTTAAAAGAAAATGCTAGACCTCAACCGAAGAATCGATCTGATTTACAAACTAGCTATGTAAGTACGCAATTAAAATATAAATTAGTCAATGTTTGTTTAAGTACCCGCACTATACCTAGCTCTTCACCATTTTTTAAGACCGCGAGCCGTCACTCGGGAGGGAGGAAGAGGGCAGCAAGTCCCAAGAGACTTCTATAAGAAAATACTTTCCAGAGTCGAATGGGGAAATTCTACAAAAAGTGATAGCAGCAGACGCTAAATATACAGCCCTTAACTTAAAACACAACGGATGATCTAACTACATCCGCGCGCCGCCAAGTCAACAGCTTGTAACTTGGCAAGAGAAAGCTCTACATGAAAAATACCCTACAATGGAGACCTAAACTGCACATTATGCGGACAAGACAGGGAAATTGTAGAGCACACAGTTTGCCATTGCGAGTCACTAGATCGGAAGAGGCAATACTCAGGCAACCAAAACTGGAACCAGAGGATATTCTTACCCTCTCACAAAGTTGACCTAGTGCAAGGAACTGGGATCACGGAGTGGGTGTAATAACCAAACAGGGTAAGCACAATGGGCCAAAAAACTAAGTACATCCGGGGCACGGACGGTCCCTTAGAAAAAAATAAAAATAAAAAATGTTTCCATCATGATCTTGTATATAAATTACCATTAATAAAGGCAAAATTTTCATTTCCTTATATTAAACAGTGATTTTCTTAAAACTAGAACCAGAAATGTTGCTTTAAGTAAGTGATTGCCTTAAATAATGAAATAGATTATTTATTTTAACATAACCTCTAATTAGTATCTCAAATTAAAAACCTATTTCTTCGAACTATATAGAAGTCACGATTATCTTGAATTTAAAATCCAGAGTGTCTTGTAAATCTTTATTTATCTATCTTATCACTAACTCTTTTATTTATATTAGAAACATTCTGTGTAATACATAAAAAACATAAAAATAAGACTGCTTTTTGTGTTCTACGTCAACAATCTGTCGCCTGAGGTACTGGACGGTAATTCTTATTTGGTAAATTTTGCCGATGACACCAATATTTTGGTACTAGGGTCCTCGCTGAATGAGCTTCTTGGAGTCTCTAGTGACTGTCTGGACAGGACTCAGGAGTGGTTCACAAAGAATAAATTAGTTTTAAATAACGACAAGACCAAATATGTGTGTTTCAGATCAAAACCAAGAAACAGTGACATTCCACAGGATGTCGTGCTCTGCTCCCGGGGTGTAACTTTAGCCACGGACACCAAGTTCTTGGGAATCTACATTGACCAGAATTTGGATTGGTTTCTCAGGTAACACATGTTTGCAACAAGCTAAATGCTGCCTGCTACTCTCTCAGAGTGATGACTAAATATCTTGACCGCAGCACACTAAGGATCGTATACTTTGCAAACATACAATCAACATTGCGTTTTGGGGTTATATTCTGGGGTAGGAGTATTGAAGCTGATAGGGTATTTATAACACAGAAAAGGGCAATTAGGATTCTTTTGGGGTTGTCATGGAGGGAGTCATGTAGAGGAAAGTTTAGGGATCTAAATGTATTGACTCTGCCAGATCTGTATGTTTATGAGTGTTTGATTTTTCTGTTTAAGAATAAAGATAAATTTCGACAGCATGAGATACACCATCCATTTAATATCAGAACTATTGGTTACAATGTTCCTGTGCACAGGCTCACATCCACTGAAAGGGGTCCTACCTATTCATCTATAAGGTTTTTTAACAAATTGCCTGCGCATATTAAGAGTGAAAGGAATTTTAAAAGGTATAAGAGAGGCTCTGTTTGTCACTATTGTAAAAATTGAACCCTACAGTATACATGAATTTCTAGAATATATATTTTAATAGCACCGAGGTGTATGTTTTTAATGTGTATCTAAACAGTGTTGTATCTACAAAATTTTAATTATTGTTTTATTTTTATTATATAAGTTTGTTGTGTATAAGAGTTATTGTGTAATATTATTGACGCCAAATCAACCAATTAGTGCTGCATTTTTTGTAAAATGTTATCAATTTTTTTGATTAAAGAACATTTGATTTGATTTGATTTGATTTTGATTTTGACTGTCAAATGTGCTGGACAGTAATGCGAAAACGGAAATAAAGAAAGTCCGGTAAGTCCTGCTATTGCCACAATCACTTTAAAAAAGTCTTTGGTTTTCTATATATTATTGGTTCATACCCATATTTTATCTACAACGAGCCGTCACTGAGATACAAAACGTCCACACTACACCCTAAATATCTAATATCTTCTTCATAAACAGCATTTTCTTTTATTACATTTTACATATTTCTACTCCTTATTTCCGCTAAAAGTCTAATTTTTCTTCGTTTAAAGTTTCTCACACAAACTTCCTACGAAGTACAAATTCTCTCTCTTATTTTCCAAGCGCTGATAAATATGTTTTGATTACGGGAAACTACGCAAAAACTTAGCAAACCAACTACCTTGGAATCAGTGTTGTTGCACATTCATTACCCCATAATTCACATACAGAATAAATCTCAATTTCCTTTCGGCATAACAAACTTCCGGATTAGAGATGCTCACAACCATTGACGGGGTAATTTATTTTTCTACGACCGTGCGTTTTAACCCATTTTCCCGCACGCATTTTAGTTTTGAAAGTGTCACTTTCCCGCACTAGTGCGGGAAAGTAAAATAATGCAAATTTTAACCTTATTAGATAGTTTTTTACTTCGAAAGTTATAACTATTTTTACAACAGGTAAATAAATATTTACGAAATAGTCCATCAAATAAAATCTACATCTTTTCTAGCTTTTTGTTGCATTTTTAATTTTTTGAAAATATAAAATAATGAAGATATTTTTATATAACCCTGTGCATTCTTTAAAGTAATGTCACAAAACAACTATCAAACCACCGGGTTTGATATCAGTTACTATGATAACCAAGGCGTGTAATTGTTACTAAAACGTCAAAGTTGTTCAAAGCGTCTTCGAAGTGACCGAATACAATCGTCTTCTAAATTAAACCACATTCAACCGAATCCGAAGCAATAATATTAATGGATTCATCCGACGAAGAACTTCCCGAAGCCATTTTGAAGGCTGCAGATAACGCTAATTCCGAGCTGTTACTTGCCAAATCCAGACTAAGATATGAAAAGCAATACGAAAATTTTGTTACATTGTGTAAGGAGAAATATTATATATAAATAATATTAATATTTATAATAATTAGTAGTTTTTAGTTAAAGTTTTGTATATGTATGTTGAAATAAAATTATTTTTGAAATATGGGTTGGTATACTTTTTTGTATATACGGTCGTAGAAAAAATAATGTTCCTAACTCATGCGTAAAGTGTCTTTCCCGCCCTTGATCGCTTGCCCGAACTCTGCTCCGCGTCGTTCGGGTCAACTGCAGTCGCGTGTGGGAAAGTATCACTTTCCGCACTTGTTAGGAAAATAACTATTTTCACATGACTTATACACATACCTTGACATCACTCAGGACTGTCAGTAAGACTGATGGTGTAGGGTCTGCTATAGATAAGAGCAGAGCAAATCCGTATCAGCGCTTCGGTCACTTCGGCTACAAGCGATCGAAAATACTGTCCATTGGTCGTCGATTTGCAATTTCTAACTGATTAAGCCAATGAGAAGTAGAAAATGGGATTTGAAGGCCAATAGAATATTTATTGGAATAAATTGGATGGGACTTTTTGTTGGTCCATTATTTACACATACGTATTTTTTTTATTTCATACTGGAACATTTTATGTTTGAACGGGTTAGTTTTATTGTTTTGATAAAAGTGGTAATTTTTTTATTTTTGTAGGAGCGGAAGAAATGGAGGAGTGTTAAAGGAATCTATTCTATTATAAAAGGTAGGATACAATATGAACTAATTTAAAATATATATAATATTAATTTACTGAACACACACACATCAAAATGGTAGGCGACTGGAGCATGTAGCTTACATGATTTGAAATTACGTTTATATTTATTTAATTTATTGTGCACTATTTATTTACTAAAACACCAAAGATTTTTAATAGTTTTATTAAAACGAAACAAACAATGCTTAAGAAATACAAATAAGGTTATCAAATTAGTAAGTTTAGAGAGTTTTTTCTAAAGAAGAGTTATTCCCTTAAAACTCACATACGACACTATTTCAAGTAGGTTCAGGAGAAACAATGTCCGCTTTACAGTGAACTCAGGCCAAAGAAAAATAAACAATTTAGTACTTAAATAAACATTACAAATATCACTTACTCACTGACTGTAAACTGCTCTGGTTCTGGGATTGTGTTTTTACATCATCGAGTGACCAAACGGGCAGAGGTTATCCTTACACTTGAATACGTTAAACAACTCCACTAAGTAAGTGTTTCTTTGAGTTTTATAATGTTTTGTAACCCCTATAAGGATAGAGAAGGGGTTCCTTTTTGCTGTGTCAGGAATTATTAATATTAAGAGAAAAGCTTCTTAAATATACCAATCAAAATGGAACCCTTAACCAATTACAAACAATTATTTTTATAAACATTTATCTACTGACTCCTCCTACAAAACTAGAAATGTTCTTGTACTTGTTCTATCACACAATCTTTCCACTACATCTATTTTTATCAAACTTATTATCCATTAAGAGTCCTAACTTCACAGCGAAGTATTAGATGAGCAATCCATCCTTAAAGATACCAATCTATATCCGACAATAACAACAGGTGATATTGTCGCTAACTAACCATTTTAGTTTAGAAATATTCTCTGATAAAGATTGAATGAAAAGACTCAAATAGTATATTACATAACAAGTAATGAAAGTGATACTTTTTAAACGAGAAGATATTTAGCACGAGGCGTCGGCCGATTGCGGAAATTCTCCGAGTTTTAGAATAATCACTTTTACACGAGTAATGTACACTATTTTTCCTAAGACCACAAAGAATTATTAAAATAGTGCTTTGATTTCTGAAAAAAATATTTTAACACTAGTGTTAAAATTAGCATACTTAGGATTATGTTCCACTTAATATCTGGTTTCATAGTTTGTCAATAGGCTTTTCTTTTATTTGTAGTTTAACTTTTTAATTTTTTCATATTTTATATATCATAGGAAGAACTAATCGTGGATTGACTTCTAGATTAACCAGAATGTTGAATTAAATTCAATCAACAAAGCAAATTTCAATTTAAAATAATGCTATAAATTATTTAATGTTTTTATAAAAAAAAGTCAAATACACCTGATGGGATTTGAACCTATGACCTTGCGATCTATAGGCTAGAGCTCTATTTTTTACGCTACCGCTACCGATAAATATTTGTTGTTTAATACATAAGACTCTCTTCAGCTCGATTTGTTTTTTCTGATAATAGATTTTCCAGTATATTATTAACATTTTTTATATTTTCAGATGGCGTATTTTCACACTCAAATTCTAAATCTCTCGACAAATACATAATAAATAGGTTAAACACCTTACAATTACTGCTTTCTAAAATTTGTTCTTTTTAATAAATATGAGTGGTCTGTCAAATTGGCACCATATGTTTAAATTAAATAGTGAGCCTTGATATTTCAATACTAGTGTTGAAATACTTTTTTCCTACGACCACCTATGAAAATGAGAATAAAAGCACGGTTAACTTGGCTCGAAAGCGCCGAATATCACACGCGTGTTGAAAGAAAATATTTCAACTCTAGAGTGGAAATACAAGGCACACTATTTAATTTTAACATATGATGCCAATTTGACAGACCACACCTATTTATTAAAAAGAACACATTTTAGAAAGCAGTTTAGTTTATTTATCACGTATTTGTCGAGTGATTCAGAATTACAGTGTGAAAATACGCCATCTGAAAGTGTAAAAAAGTTAAGAATATACTGTAAAATCTATTACCAGTCAAAACAAGCCCCGCTGAAGAAAATGTCATATATTAAACTTAAGCAAGAAATGTTTATGGGTCGCCAAGTAACTAGAGCCATGGCCTACAGATCGAAAGACCACAGGTTCAAATCCCATCAGGAGTACTTGACTTTTTTTTTATGAAAACATTAAATAATTTATAGAATTATTTTGAATTGAAATCTTCCTTATTGGATGATTTTTTTAAATTTCTGTTTAATGCATCTTTCCTTGATTAAATAAAAAAATTCATTCAACAAGGAAGATTTCAATTCAAAATAATTTTATAATTTATTTAATGTTTTTATAAAAAAAAGTCAAGTACTCCTGATGAGATTTGAACCTGTGACCTTTCGATCTGTGAAATTCTCATCATATGTTTAAATTAAATAGTGCGCCTTGTATTTCCACTCTAGAGTTGAAATATTTTTTTTCAACTCTAGAGTTGAAATATTTTTTTCACAATTCAAAGGTTTTTTTAATAATTCTGTGTGGTCGTAGGAAAAATAGTGTACATTACTCGTGTGAAAGTGATTATTCTAAAGCTCGGAGAATTTCCGCACTCGGCTGACGCCTCGTGCTAAATATCTCCTCGTTTGAAAAGTATCACTTTCATCACTTGGTATGTAATATACTATTTTAACACGCGTGTGATATTCGGCGTTTTCTAGCCAAATGAACCGTGCTTTTTTTCTCATTTTCATAGGCGGTTGTAGGAAAATGAGCATTTTAAATAATGTTTCCATATTGCTATGGCTACGACGAAAATTACATCATAATAATATTGTGTTGCAAGTTGCAAGACATTCATCTTGGTATCTTCGTGCAATAATTGTACTTTTTTGTGTTCATTTTATGAATTGTTTGTTAGACTGCCAAAAAGTAAAAACTGAATAAAATGGTTCCACTAATTTGACTATATTTTTAGAATTATCCCCCTTTAACCCCCGTAGCACGACTCTGCCTTCGACTCAATAGTAAAATTGAAATAAATTCGTGCAGCTTTACAACATCTCGCAGCCAACATCGTTTCGCCTCGTTGATGCAGAATAAATTATTCGGTTTTTTCCGCTTCACATTCATATTTCAAAAAATTAGTGAGCGTTTGACACTTTCATCTTTCATCTTTTTTGTGTAACTTTGCCTTTGTTGGATCGCGAAGGGAAACGACTTAAAAGTTTTATTTATTTGATAGAGTGTCAAAGGGTTGTAGATAAAATTTAAGACTCTGAAAAATAAATTAGAAAATAGGAAGCCGGATTTAATAAAATGATTTGAAGAAATCATCACTACATGCACTGGCGTTTTTAGGCGGGGGGTCCCCCCTCCCCTCGAGCCTAGGAGTCCACTTGCAACCTAATTTTTCGTCTCAGGGTTGGACTCTTAATTAAAATTTTTAATTAATGTATTCTTGGCTTAGATTAAAAAGGTCTTATAGGAAAAGTTTTTAAACTTTTTCTTCTAAAAGTCCTGTTTTATATAGTGATTAAGGTTTCGGACGCATGTCGTTTTAGTTAGTGATTTATGATGCAATTTTATAGGAAAACAAGTAAAAATAATAATAGTTTATAGTATTTTTCTATGACATACTTGTCTGTTTCGTTTTCTCTTTTTTAGAGCTATTTTAAATCAACAAAAATATAACCCAATGCAATAAAATATTTTTACAAAAAAACAAAAAACAATAAGGTTTTTAAAGAGAAATATTAAAGTAAAAATTTTAATTGAAACATTTTTTATGGAGTGTAATAATTTATATTAAAAAAATAGTGCGGGAAGAAACGAGAATGCTTTATTATGAATATACAAAATGGCACTTAAAAAGGAGTATTTTAAAACCTAAGCATTTACAACAAAAACTGCTCTTCTACGCTCCTAAAATACATGATTTCTGAAAAAATCATCAATTTTGGCGTGGTAAACGATTATTACTTTATTTTTAAAATTTGGGATTGATACCAATATTCATATTTTTCACAAATATAAAAAATGTTTTTTTTTTTAATAAATAGCCAGGGTAGGATTATCAAAAAAAAGGTAAAAAAAAAACATTTACAAAAAGAAATTTAATCCAACCATGCAGAGGGGGAAAGGTAATAATTTAATTTCGAATTTTGATAGTAGTTAGGTGAACTGTAAAAGAAACTTTGGGCGTGGCCCGGAAAATTTTTCGCCTACGGCGCTTTGCCCCCTACCTCACTAGGTACAATATCATGAAATACATGTAGTCCCGACTGTCCCTCTCTCCAGAAAAAATGTCCCACTTACACCCACTGAGCCACCCCCGAGCATATTTTCTGGCTACGCCACTGACTACATGTGAAATAAACCTATTTGAAGTGCAAAAAGTACTTAAATATAAATAATTAACAAGAATCGACAACGAACTGTACAAATGTAAAATAATACAAAAACTATAAATTACTAAATCGGAGCCATGTAAGACGCAAGATTCAACTAGAAAATTAAAAAATCATCTATGTCTGTTTCTTAAGGTAAATGAAGGACTTACATAGGAAGTTAAAAAGAGAAATCCCGGCAAATGCGGTCGTCGACTTCACCACACTTCGCGTTCCATCGGTCAGCGGTTCAATCACGTTCAATAGACATTCATGGAAGCGCTCCGTGAGTCGTGCATGCGATTGCAATTAAAACTTTGCGTTATACAAAAAAAAAATTAATACAAAATATACGGATTGTATTTGCAACATTTGTATAAATCATTTATTTCATTAAATGCCGAATCGCCCGTAGTATGCCCTTAACCCTTATTTAGTTCGTTTATGCGTGGTTTTTGACGTGAATGTACTTATGTGTGTTGTGACTTGTATTAAAGAACGATGACTTCAACAGTTCAAGAAATATTACAGTTTAAAACGAACGGCTCATTGACATTTGAAAAGCCTTTTATTAGAAGTATTTGTTTTTTAATAACTTAGTGATTGAACATTTTTTGTCCAAAGAAAAGGATAGATTACAAATGAGATCAGACCACATTAATCCAAGGTTTCGTTATGACATACCATATGAGGTCGTAATTGATGAACGTAACGTATGGAAAAACAAAACACCAAAAACTACGTCTGAGGCAATAATCTTATACACAAACGGTTCCAAGACCAAAGAGGGTACCGGAGCAGGATACACGGAGTAAGACCGGAGAAAAATACGTTTTTCTCTCTGGGAAAGTATCCCACCGTGTTCCAAGCAGAATTCTATGCCATATTGCAGTGTGCGAAGGAAAACATTAGGAGGGCTTACCTCAATAAGCGGATCCATATATATTCTGACAGTCAGGCAGCCCTTAGATCGCTAATCTGCAACTAGGTAACCTCAAAACTGGTATGGGAATGTCAAGAGGAACTGGAGGTCCTTGCAAAAGTAAACAAAGTAATACTGCAGTGGGTACCGGGACACGAAGGTATTACAGGAAACTAAAAAGCCGATAAACTTGCAAGGAAAGGCTCAGAAAATACATTCATTGGTCCAGAACCGGCACTCGGAGTACCAAGATGCACAGTACGAGATGCCATAAGGCGATAGATCAGGAGTGAACATAAAATCCACTGGAGCAACAGACAGGGATTACACCACAACAAAACCTTCATTGGGGATCCAGACCCAAGACTTACGAAACAGTTGCTTCAAATGAACAGGAACCAGCTGAGAACCATTGCAGGAATTCTGATAGGACACATAACTATCAAGAACCATCTACACAGAATGCAACTGTACAATGGAGATCTTGACTGCGGGGAAATCGTACAGCACATGGTTTGCCATTGCGAGTCACTAGATCAGAAGAGGCAATAAATAATCGTGCAACCAAAACTGGAATCAGAGGACATCCTTGCCCTCTCCCCAGTTGACCTACACAAACGAGTGCAAGAATCTGGGATCACGGAGTGGGTGTAACAATCAAACAGTGTGAGCACATTGAGCTAAACCTGGCCTAAGTGCATCCGGTGCATGGACGGGCCCTCGGACAAAAAAACAAAAAGATAGAATGATCGATTTGATATACAAACACAAAACTACATAAAGGTAAGAGTATTATAAAAAAATTATAATTAAGTAAAACTGTTTGATGTAATTTTTAAAAAAATCTAAAAAAAATGTAATTTTAGTATTTTATGTTTTTGAGGTGTTTATTAGAAGGTAAATAATTATTCCTTGCAAAATAGTCCGGTCAAATTAGACCAAAAAATAATAGTGAAGGTACATAAATTTACAAGCTGAAAATCAGTAAAAATGTTCAAAATACAAATATAAATAAAATTTGAAAGTTCCCCAACATTCCCGTGTATGGAAAAAAATCTGACTTGAGGTCAAAGATCAAAAAAATTACTTTTTCGCGATTTTTAGCAAAACGGTAAGTTTTATTATCGTTTCTGAGATATAACGATTCAAAAAGTTGTAAAAGTTGTAATCGTCGAATCGAAAAAAAGATATTTCTTATAAAAAGTTTTGTTTTAAAATTATTAGGATTGGCTTAAGAATTTTTTTTGGTATATTACAACTCTAGAGATGTATATACGTGGCGTACTCATGCATATTATGACGATTACAACTTTTACAACTTTTTGAATCGTTACCTATATCTCAGAAACGGTGGCTCGTAGGAAAAAAAGCATTTATACATTTTTTATAGATAATTTTATGATCTACAATTTTTATCTTATGTATTTTTATGATAAAACTTACCGTTTTGCTAATAATTTTTTTGACTTTTGACCTCGAGTCAAATTTTTTCCATACACGGGAATGTTGAGGAACATTCAAATTTTATTTATAATTGTATTTTGAACATTTTTACTGATTTTCAGCTTGTTGTAAATTTATGTATCTTTTTTTTTTTACGGTTCGCCGACTACGTAGGCCATCTTGAACCGGTCATCGACCACAAATGTGATCTACCGACTGGGGAGTGTGAAACGGCACCTTCATCCTACGAGATATCCGATCTCATCCGGCCTGTCCGGCGTGAATAGGATGGCTAGGTTCATTTTACACTCTGCCCTGAGGCAAGAGCACGCCGTGTTCCCAAGCGGTCACCCGCCCAAGTACTAACCGCGCTCGACACAGCTTAACTTCGGTGATCTGCGGGAACCGGTGCTTAATATGTCGACAGGCCCTTGCCTTATTTATCTTCGAATGTGTAATTTGACCGGATCAAAACTATGCACTAAACTGCCTTTTGCTTGTTAGGTTACTGTCATCAAAATTTTGTTGTAAAAAAAATCACGAGCCGCCCCTGATGGAAACTATACAATTTTTGGATTTTTTTCCAGAAATACGTAAGAAATTCTCAAAATTAAGTACACATGTTTAGACCAGTTAACGACTCTCAGATTTCCTTTGGCAGAATTCCTCTCCCAGACGACTGGATGGTCTAAAATTTTTATTCAAATGAACCATTTCAGACTTTCAAAGATATTTTAATGCCTTCGATATTTTTTTTGTCACTATACACACAACAACAATAATTATTCGCTTTGTGTTCGTCCTTTGTGAATATAAAGGAGAAATAAAGAACTTTTGCCTTTGTAATTTTTAAGTAGACGCCATTGCTGTAGACAGGCTATAAAATGGATTTTTTTTGTTCCGTCGGCGGGCGTCGCGACGTCTACTTATCGCTTTTCAGTTTTCCATCAATTTTTATTTTTATTTCGAGTAACAAAAGCTTAGTCAGCGTAAATTAATTATTAAATAATAGGAGACAAGCAACCTTAGAAATAGGGAGGTTGCTTCCTCATACCAATTGCCCTGGACAAAGTATTTCCATCATACAGAAGCTATTGTTGTGTGTACTTAAATAAATACACATTTGCAATACAAGTAAGTCTCCCACCCTTAAAAGGAGAGGGATCAATCGGGACACGCGGAGAAGGGAATAAAATGGAGGGGATATTATTTTTAAACTACTTTGGCCACAATTATAGTATATTTCAAAAGGGTGTACAGGAACTGATCATCTGTTATATTAAATCCTGTAAATACAAAATCTTTATTTTATACAGAGTGACCAGGGACAAGAATTTTTAAACTAACTCCAGAAATGTTCTATAGTCTATTTCAGAAAGGTGTAGAGTAATAAAATATGAAATTCCGTCCAGTTCGGTTCAATTTCGGTGTCGGCCATAGGCGCCGGTAAATTTTGTGCATTAAATTATTTATGATAACTAACCAAAAATTTTAGAGAATTAAAAAACCGGGTACTAAGATCGAATAGTATTGTTTGTAATATTAAAATTTCAAGTAATTGCGTTAGAGGATTAGGAAAGGTATATTTTTTGGCCTGAAATGTTAAAATCGAAATATTGTATAGGGATTAGTTAGGTAGTAGATTATAAAGTTACGTTTTGAATTTTACAGGTACCTTGGACAACACAAAAAATTATCGACCACCACAAGTATTAAATTTGAAGATAATTTGATAAAGAACGAACTATAGCAAATTTACACAAACATCGTTTTATGAAATATGTCGTGGAAGATATAGCTGAAAACATAGTGTAACCGTGCTGCGCACACCGCCATATCATTACGAACTAAATCCTATAGAACTTATATAAGCGCAAGTGAAAGGATTTGTTGCAAGGCACAACACGACATTTAAAATGAAAGACGTTAAGCTAGTGTTTGATCAAGCCATTAAGGAAGTGACACCGGAGAACTGGCGAAAAGCAGTCCATCATGTCATTAAAGAAGAGGGAAAAATGTGGGATCTTGGCCACCTGATCGATTAGACCGTCGACCTGTTAATTATAACGTCAAGAGGAGATGAAAGTTCCTCGGATGACGAAGAATATTATGATTTTTTATAATTAAAGCTTACTAAAACAACCTTTATTAGATATGAGAAACGTCTGGAAACCTTTATTAAGTAAATATAATCTAATACTAAGACCACGTACAAGTTAAACGCATGAGTCATCGGAGATGAGCAGGACTCATCCAGTTATGCGTCATACACCGGGACGCATGACTCCGCCCACTAGTCATGCGTCTCGCACCTACCTAGTATAAATAGAGCTGTAGTTGCCATACTTATTTAGTATTCACCTTAAAAAGACTGGAGATGCTTACCAGTTGAAACGTAGTGAATCAAAACAAATAAAGACAATGCGAGTCCAAAACTCTACTGCCGTTCAAGAAACGTCATTGTCCTCAACCTTTAAACATACATCAAGACCATCTTTGCGCAGAAAATGACAGCTTCACTAAAAGAATTTTTTTTTGAATCGGCATTAAATATATTTGTTTTATTTATTTTCTAATAAAAACAACAAATTACATTGTCAAAACGACATACTAAAATCTTCCACATAAAATATGACCCGTATAGAGGCTATAAAAATGTACACTGTCTAAATAAAATATGTCACGTCCAGTTCGGACCAGCCCACAGTACAGCAATTTGTGGACAAAATGGCAAAAAGTGATTATTTATTACATGTCAAATAATTTATGTTTTAACGGTGGTATTGAATGCCATATAAGTTGTATATTGTATAAGTGTATGTGTATGTAAACAATGAAGGAAGGATTATTGACAAAGTAGAATATTAATAACATAAAAATAGAAAGATACGTTAGCGGCAAGCGGACAAAGTGATGCATCTGCCTTTTGCATTAAAGTACACAGGGAAGCCAAAACAATGGATTCCATTGGGGCACACGTAGACAATAACGGCAGTTTCGTCCTTATTGGGACTCTATCGAAAGCCATAACCTGTGTAGCAACCCCAGAAAGAGCGAAGCGTGTTTAAGACTTACTTCACAATCAAATAGGTATAGTGGAAACGCCGTATCACCTATATCATATCATCTATAGGAATCTCTGCCTTTTCGATGTAAGTAGAATGAGTGAGACAGAATCTCTTGAGTGATCTCGATGCGGGGACGTCTTTGGGGGAGGGCTAACCTTAAGTGGAGCGGCCAAAACTAAATTATTTGAGGTTAGTTTTGTTTGTCAAATCGTGACAAGGCGTTGACATTCGTTCAGAATACACGTCGGGCTGTTAATATTTTAAGGTTAGTGTCATGACGAGATGTTGACATCGGTTTGTTTACTTAAACGTGTTAGAGACAATTATAGCTATTAATATAACGAGATTATTATGCGATTTATAATAGTCGAGGACATTACTAGGTGATGAGGCAACAGCCGAGTCACCCGCAATGTCGGAGACGGTGTTAAATCGCTAATAATCGAGTTGTACAAAGCTTTATCGGATCATTGACAACGGCGATGCGAAAATAAAAACAAGGTTTTATTTCATTTCATTTTGGCATTTCAAAAAGTCATCATTAAAATCATGCAAGATTTTGATATTCCTGACGATGTATTAGCTGCAGCCAACATTATAAGGTTGAACTTGCTTCCGGACAAATCAAAAATCCATTTTGAAAAAGAATATCGGCAGTTTTGTGAGTGGCGAAACAAAGTACATGTTCAAGGTGCAGAAGAAACGGTATTGCTGGCGTATTTCGCAAAACTCTCTGAGGAATACTCTGCTTCATCCTTATGACCGAAATATTCCATGTTACGAGCGACTTTAGAACTGAAGGAAAGAGTGGAAATCGACAAATACGGCGCCTTAATACGTTTCATTAAGAAGAAAAATGTTGGATATAGAGCAAGAAAATCAAAAGTATTTACAAGAGAACAAGTCAACGAATTTGTGTGTTCTGCCTCAGACGAATTCAAATCGGCGATGTTTCCGGCAGTGGATTAAGCACTGGGGAGCCGCACGAAATCGAAAGGAGTGCTTGCTCGGTCATTAATCAGTCTCAGAGGGCATACCTAATATCGTAGACGTTAAAGACAAAGGTGTATCCATCAAATTTGAAAACTGTCAAAATATTGTTTTACATGTTTATGAAAAATAGTTCTAATATTATTTGGTATCTAACGTATTATGCTTTTGTAACTAACGTATTAAATTATGGTAACTAATGTATTATGAGTAACTAAGGTGTTATGTAGGTTTTAGTACGTTTATGATGTTAATAATTATTAATAAAAATATCATATAAAAATGACTTAATCTTTAATGATACGATAAAAATAATTATTAGTTTATTCTCGATTTTCACTCTGCAAGGAATAGTTTAGAAGAGTAGAGGTTAGGAATATTTAGGCACATGTTTAGGATGTTTTGCATAGGACACTATGTGATGTGGTTAATGACTTTCTTCTTCGATTCTTCCGCGAAGTACCTCCAGCGTCTGTTTTCCAACGAGTATTTTGTATAATTTGCAAGCAAAATAGAATGGTGTCGGTGTCTTTATAAGGCAGTAAACGATCTGTTTTTTGATGTTAGAATTTTCGAACAAAAAAACCGGAAAGCTCGGATGAAACGCTTTAGATGATGGAGAACATAAGAACAACTCGTCGAGCTACACACTTTACACACACAATTATATCAATTTATCAGCAAAACGCGACAATTCTCTCAAAAAAATAATTTTTGGTTATCTTTTCGTTGCTTTAAGATTAAAGTCCGTAAATTATTTTAAAAAAGTCGACTCGGCGAGAACGTCAAAAAATGAGCGACCAATTTAGTTTCTTTACTCAACGAGTAACAGCAGGCGGCAACCTACGTCATTTACCTGGTAAACGTAAAAATTTCCATACTCCTTTCAAATGAATTGGACTGTTATAGTTTCTAATTCGCTCTTCGTTAAATTCTAGAAGGCCTTAATAGGAATCAACTCGAATGCAGAAAGCACAGCCACCGGACGTAAAATCATGTTTGAATAAATCTTCTTTTATTGCAAGTTAAATTTCATCTAAAGTTGAAATATTGTTTCTAAAATAGAGTGAATGTACTTTCCTTCTTATAATTTTTTATCGTCTTCGTCTAAATGCTTTTTCTGCTTTTCTTGGGACGATTTTGATTGATGTACAGTTTCACTCTTTCTCTCACGTACGAGCTTGTGGATTGTCATCTTTCCAATTTTGATCATCTTTGAACACACCTTCACCGTCCAGGGTGTCCCAAATTCGAGCTTCATCTTGGGTATCTCGAAAACTATAGAGGAAAGTCGCCTAATATTGGGGTAGTGCCTAATATGGGGTAGTTCAATTTTAAGCAAGTACTTGTTCCGACATCTATTCTGAACATTACAAACTAACCACCGACTTCCTAGAAAGCGCCCATTCCCATTTCGGAGCGAACACTTGTTCCGTTTCGACGATTTAGGGTTTGGTAATTTTGTGTATAAATAAAAGTTTCTGGTGACTGTTGCATTTTAGATATTTAAGGTAACTTAAAGGTAAGTTTTTAAAAATTTAATAATATCATTCAATATAGAATTTGGCGTAGTTTATGGAAATGGTTTTGGTTTTTAAAGAAAACATCGCAGTTTTTTCAAAAACAGACCCCTTCCAAAAATCTAATTTGCTCGTAATATGGGGTACCTATCAGTTTCTAATTTGGGGTACCCCATATTGGGAGACTATATATGTACTTTTCCGTGTAAAACCAAAGTATTTTCTTTTAGGTGCCTAAAAAATTAAAAGTTTGTAACAAGGAACAAATGATTTCAATAATTTTAGCTGTTCGGCAATGTGCTGGTTGTGAAAAAAATCGGTATATTTGTGACTTTTGCATTTCTAAATAATTTGTTTTATGTTCTTTCTATATGAGAATTTTTTATGTTTATAAGGGACGAAACGTTTTGTTACTTTTTCATTTCCATAAATAAATATTTCTCAAAAAAACAAAATAATTTTACTTATTTTCAAATTTTACATATTAAATTGGGTACCCCATATTAGGATAACATATGGCCCTAATATGGGGTAGTGCACTTTTTTTTTAATTCTGCATATTTTCATCTGCTTTTTTTTAAAACATGTTTCAATGTTATTAAATGCTTGAAAGTATATCCAACGAAACATGAAATATGGAAATAATGCTTAAAACTACCCCAGTTTTTTTATTATGGTGTTTTGAAAAAAACTACCCCATATTAGGAGACTTTCCTCTAAGAGAACAGCATCGGTTAAATCATAGCAATGTTGCGGAATTTTTTGCCCACTAATGTCGTTAGAAAAATTGCTATTTATTGTTAGTATTATTCTTAGTTCTCAAAATGCTATTTTAATTTTAAAAAAAAACATGTTCTGATATAAAACTGTGTATTTTCTTTGATATTACAGAAATCAGAGAAATTAAAAAAGCTAAATATTTAGAAAACAGGCTACAGTATGATTTCATCATGCATCCGTTGTTGTTGCTAATACTCCCTACAGGGTGTCTGAAATTTAACGTAAAAAAAATTCTCATTTCTGCACTTTGTATAAGCCTAAAACTAAAATCTAAATAACAAATTATATCACAGTGTAATTAAAATGAAAAAAAGCTATAGTTCAAAAAAAAATTATCAAAATCGAATTATCGGTTCGCGAGAAAATGACTTTTGAAATTGAGCGTAATTTTTGGTGGTGTGTTATTTGCGGCTACATGTATATGATTACTTAATGTGACCAATTCTTCAATTTTACTTAATCTTTATTTGACTTGGACTTCTTATTTTTGTCCCCTTTTCCTAGTTAGTCGCCACACTGTATAGCCCGAGTAGTTCCGTTGACAATAAACTATAAATTCCAGCGAGGCAAAGTAATAACTCAGAGACGACAAAAAACATTTCGGCAAATTATTATTTGTCCCGTGTTTTATTATAAAGTTCACTGGCCACCCTGAATATATTGCTGTGTCCCGCAAGGAAGAAAAATGAACGATTCAGGGAAGTCTGGCAAATCTGGAGCAGCGTGATGTAGGGGCAGGTGGGATAAAGTGGGGTAGAGGGGTGAAACTTTTATAATTCACGGTAAGTATTGTTTAATGAAAAATTTTTAAATAATATATTATCAGATGTTGACGTTTTCGGGTGCTTAAATTGCAAAAAACATAATTTCCCCATTTCCGTTAATCTGCCTGTCTGTTGGTTCGAATGTTTATAAACTACTTGACAAGTGGGAAATCTTCCAAAAAGCTATCAACTGTAATGTTGCTTCTAACGCGCACCCAGCTAAAATGAGTGGTTGGCCTACTAACAGGCCACTGTCACTTAAGAAAACACCTACGTCAAATAGGCATTTCCAATGATCCCATTGAATGCAGACTTTGCGGCGAAGAGGACGAAACCGCCTCACATATCATATATACGAGGGTGGTTCAAATATAAACCGGAATTTTTAAATAAACGCGCGAAAAATTTTGTGTCATAAAAAAGGCTGCACTGGATGTTAGACTGGTCTGTTACGAAGCGTAGAGAACAGGCAAGGCAGCATAACCTCGCTTTTTAGTGTAGTTATAGCCATGAGTGAGAAGGATGTTGCGCAACGCATCATTATTCGTTTTTTGGTCAAAGATAATGTAAAATCCGCGGAAATTTATCGAAAATTACTCGAGCAGTTCGGAAATGAGTGCCTCTCCAAGACTCAAGTATATGAATGGTGTTCCGCTTTCCGAAAAGGCCGGGAAGTGGTGCAAACTTGACACATGCGCGGTGCCCCAGAACAAGTGTTACCGATGAGAAAGTCAGCGCTGTAAAAAAATTCATTTTGGAAGACCGACGCAGTACTGTACGCGATATGGCTGAATAATTGGACATCAGCGTAGGTAGTATTGAGCAAATAATTCATGAACGGCTCGGTTACCGCAAAATTTTAGCCAGATGGGTGCCAAGACTTCTGAATTTTGAGCAAGACAACGCCAGACCGCATACAGCTCGGCTTACGATGGAAACATTGAACGAATTGGGTTGGGAAACACTGGAACACCCTCCTTATAGTCCCGATTTGTCGCCATGCGACTATTATTTATTAGGTCCATTGAAAGAGGCACTTGGCGGACTGCGATTCGAAACCAATGCGGAGGTAGAATCCTTCGTGTGCAGATAGTTACGTGACAAGCCGAGAGATTTTTACGAAAACGCATCCGAAAGCTTCCGGAGAGGTGGCAAAAGTATGTGGAGTGTGACGGAGACTATCTAGAAAAACTGTAAAAAATGTCAGCTCTGTAACTTAATAATAAAAATTTGTATAGCAATATTCTGGTTTTTAATTTGAACCCCCTCGTAACTGCGAAGCACTGACCCGAAAAAGATTCAAAATCTTCCGAGGAATCCAATTTAGGGTTAACCACCCGCATGACAAACTTGGTAGGAATTAACTGGACATTATAAAAATAACACATCTTTTCTAGCAAGATAGGGGCGCACAATAAGCCACTAGGTTACAGTGCAGGAAGCTTGACCACCACTTGACTATCAACGATTTTTTAATGTGAATTAGACATTAGCTCCGCTCAAAACCAAGTAAAGTTTGAGTTTGATATATACAGGGTAAATCTCAGTAAAAAATTAAATTCCATTTTCTCCAAAATTACTGTCAGTGGTTCATCGCTGTCATATAGAGTGCATCACTGCAGCGGGTAGTACGACAAAACAATTCCAGTATATTTTTGAAATAGTAATAGATAGAGCAGAATATTTATTTTCGTGGGATTTTTTTCCTCTGACTTCGGACAACCCGCAATAATTTTGGACCTGGAGATAATTTGCTAAAAAAAATTATATTTTTGTTATAATTTATATTATTTTCTTAAAAAACAGATCTTTTTATAGATGGCTCCTTTTTACGACTATAATTTAAAATAAAAACAGTTTTCTATTATAGGTGTAGGTACATGCAACTTTTACAAATACAATGTTTACATCAACTTCAACATTCCGGGTTTAAACTTTGGTTAACAACATAACTTGACTAGCAAAATCAACTTAAATTCTTGTTTGTTTGTGCAAATTGTTTTGATAATAATTTAAGAAAACAAAGGGGGAAAGCAGGGTGCGGTAAACATTTTAAAGGTTGCCCTATTTTAATAACAATTACATGAAAGCAGCGACTTATGTAAACCGTATTCTACACACAAGATAAAAAGTTTCGTTGCGTCAAAATGGTTATAAAGATCGTACTGCCACGTTAGCAGTGGAATCTTCACCTTGAGGTCGCGTCGTGGTGCGCCCCCTTGTCGCCTGCCTCACTATGTTTTATCAGTAGACGATAAATAAATTCTGTAGATCTGCCGAAAAACCGGGAGGATTGGCACCACTGCCTCCAGCATTATTTTCAACTGTTCTGCAACCTTTGCTATACCTGACCATAATCCAATTGTCGCGATATTTTTACGACTTTGTTGCTTCGATTTGCTAGGATTTTTTCGCGAGTAAAACAGTTTTACCGTAAGTGATCCACTGCAGCGGTAACTCTCCCTAACTAACCCACCACCAACCAAAATGTAGGAAATAACAACCGCTGTAAGTATGCGCTCTGGAAAATAACACCGGTTACAACTAGACATTTTTATTAGACCGAATTTCGAATTCGCGCATAACCTAGTTTTGTTAAAAAGTCGAGTTGTGTTCTGAATTTAATACCGTTTAACCGAATGACGAAGACATATCTGACGTCACTTCGTATTCCCCATTTATCGTTTTGGTCGTGAAAATGTAGCGATATTCCAAAACTAGTTACCGTGCTTAACCGATTCATTTGCAAAAAAATAATTTATTAGTAACTAAAATTTCGCTGCTTGAGGAACAATTTTTCGCGGCATTTAGCAACGCACGAATTAATCCGTTTATTTAGCTTTTATTGGTTTAGTGTAAGTAGTGCTTACATACGTATTTTCGTGATTTGGTAAGAGGAATTTCTACTGTGATGGTTTTCAAAAAATCGAAACTTTTTTCCGACGTTTTTTGACTCTCTATGGCCTCTAGAATAACCGTGTGTAAACGTTTTTACCAAATCTACTCCAAAAGAAAGTTACATCCAATTTTATGATTGCTGGTCAGTTCCCACCACTAGCCGCTTTTGGTTAAGCCGCGTTCTCAGAGCTACGTTCTGTCGCCAGCGACATCATCTCGACCAATCAGGATCGTCAGGCCAGGCTCGCAAAGTGGCAGGAAGAATCAGCTCGTTTATCGTTTTTCGAGGAAGAGGAGGGTGTAATCTAAGGGCCAGGCATCGCAGACTAAGTGACAGTGAGACTATTTTGTTGTGAGCCACCTTTGAAACTTTAAAGTTGTTTTTCTCGAAACCCTGTTTTTCGCGCTGGCGGAAAGTACTTCGGTATGTTCAAATTATCAGGATTTAATGAATTTTGTCTTAAAATGCTTAGAATACAAGTGGTTATAGCCCCCTCTAGAATCAAGTATTTTGCAATATTACAGAAAATGTTACGGCCCTTAAAATACAAAAAAAATGATAAATTTTCAAAAGAAATTTAAATCTCGCGCCATTTTAACAGTTACTCGAGTTTTGACTTGATACTAGTGGAGGCTATAACTACATGCTTACAATTGAAGAATCTGGGTCAATTTTATTTTTGTCATGAGTAGAAAAATTTATTTGAATCCCGCCAGCAAGTTACGTTTTTTTTGAGGGGGTAACGTCAGCACCCTGTAGCATCCTCAAGTTTTTCATTTTTTGGGGGTTGAAAAATTTTTTTTGGTAAATCTTATCTTTAATAAAAAGAATTGAAAACCTGTTTTTCTTCATTTGTCTTATTTATCCCCAGAAAAAAAATCGTAAAGAAACGATAAATATAGGACCATCACAGTAGAAATCCCCCTTAATTTCAGAAAATAAGTGTATTACTCGTAGGTACCTTATAACACCTAAATATGTGAATCAATAATACAAAATTGTTTTCGTCTTACTGTACCATTTTCAGTTATGATCTTCTAATAACGTAATCTAAACATACTTAATTGTTCTTGTTTCTTTTTGACTGGCAAGGAAACGTCCCGTACCGTACCTCTAAAAAAAGTAAATTAAAGTTAAGATTAAAAACAATACCCGATGTCTTCACCAAACACTGAAGTTATACATTAACAGTAAAGCAGTAGTTGATGTCGCTTCATAAATAAATCATAATCAGACTCTCTTTTTACTTCAGATAATTTTTGGTGCCCACTCTGTAAATATGTCAGTTCAAAAATGCATTGCGATTTATATATATATATATATATATATATAATAGAAAAATCATCTTTCTTAGACATGAGATCTAGCGTGATACATACTACATTTTTCGTTGAGGAATAAAACGTTTTGTCTCTGTCATAGTTTATATTAGTTCTGCGCTTTCTTTTTTTTAAATCATTTTTGAAGGAAAATATTTGTGTACTTGATGTAAAAGATAAATTATGCAATATACAATATGGCAACAAAAATGTTGTTTGATAGACAGTCCAACGTCATTTTAAGGTTTTGTTCGTATTCTTGTTATGGAGTTACTTTAAAAAATTGAATATAATTTGTTAACTAATTTTTTTCCAAAATTTAGTAATATTAAGTTATAGTTTCTATGCCCAGTAGTTTGTGGTCATCCATAATAGGACACCCTGTATAATACAGCTCACTTATGGGCACAATTATTATTCTTTTATGTTGGGTCGCATAAAGATTTTCACATCTACTTAACAACGGTTTCCAGATATTTCTTATATCTAATGAGGGCTTACTAAAATAACCTGGATTATGGTGTATGGTAGCAGCTTTCTGGAACTGCTTCTTCCTCCAGTATGATTCTTTATACAAGATTTCAGCTTCTGTTCACATAATATGATGGCCATGTGTTCAGGCATGGTCAGCTGCACCTAATTTTTCGGTCTCTCCTTTTAGCGTGTTGTTTCTGTGTTCCTTGTATCGAGTGGTCACAAAGTCTCACCAATGTAAGATCGTCCATATTTGCAGGGATCCAGTAGACACCATTTTTTCTGTCTCTTCGACTTGTTGATTTCGTCTTCGTTAGGTAGCTCCCTAAAGTGTCTCTCTAGCTGAATACCGTATTGATGTTGTATCGTTGTTCTAGTCTTTTAATTCTCTTAGATACTCATTTGACATACCCGTTGGGCCTCTTTTTGCTTCTATTGTGCATTTGGCCGATTCTTACGATTTTCAAATATTTCGTCAACTAATCTATTGGGGTTGCCATTTTTGTTGCGGTAGAATTTGATGTAATTAGTTTCTTCTTTGAGGGTTGCTTTTGTTGAGTGATTTAATGTGTAGTTTAGATATTGACCTGTATGCATAGGTTTCCTGTACACTGAAGGTTAAATGGTGTTGCCATTTTTTTTACATTGACATCTAGGAAAGGTAATTGATTGTTTTTTTTTGTTTTCATGGTGAATTTAATTAAAGGTGTAAAACGATATACGACCAAAAAACGAAACGACGAAATATTGTGTAAGATATCCCTAAGTTCGTCATCTTTTCCATTCCAAATAATGATGGTATCATCTACATATCTCAGCCACATTTTTTGTTGCTTCTTGGCTTGTTCCTATGACTTCATATTCAAACCATTCCATGTAAATGTTGGCGATTACTGGCTGGAAAGATGAGTTTATCGGTAGTCCGTTTACTTGGTTAAAGACCCTATCTTTTTTTTTGGAATTAAGAATTTTTGAGGGACCATTCCAATATTTCCATGATGGCATTAATAGGTAACGATGATTTTTCCTGTAGAGTCTGGATTCCCTTAAATCTGCTTCTGATAACCCTCATTGCATCTTTTGCGGAGACGCTGGTAAAAATACTCAAAGCTACGAAAGTTGATCTCCTGTTTATGCTTCCATTCCTACCATTAGTTGTACGCAGTGTTAAGAATTCTTTACAAATGCTAATTTCTTGAGACACTCAAAACAAAGATCAAGGAACACAAAAACAACAAGTAAAAGGAAAAACTAAAGAATCAGGTGCAGCTGACCATGCCTGGACACACGACCCTTATATCATGGGGACAGAACCTGAAAAGAACCACACTGGAGGAAGAGAAAGTTCAAGGAAGCTGCTACCAAACACCAAAACCCAGGTTGTTTTATTAAGCCTTCATTAGGTATACGAAATATCTGGAAATCTTTTTTAAGTTGATGTAATTCACTTGAAGACGACTGGAGATACTTGCTAGAAGCATTGTGATTTAAAACAAATAAAGTTAATGCAAGTCCAAAACTATCTATCATTCAAGAATAGTAGTTTGTACAACAAGAGTGGATATGATGTCCATATCCCACGAGGATGTAAACTTCCGAGCGCAATATGGACATCCACTCAAGTTGTACAGTATATTTTTTCTACACTTAACTTCCGAACTTCATGCTAAGAATTTTTAAAAATTATTTAAATTAGGCATCATAACTTGTCTTTTAAGTTGGCCATGAACTTGAGAGAACGGTAATAAGAAACAATTAAACAAAAATTCATTTTGATAACAAACCAATTGACCAAATTACACTATAACATATTTATCGATTTGGGTAAGTTCTTTATTTAAACAAACTCACTTTTGAAAATCTTTCTCACATTCAACTTTTTGCAGAATAACAGAGAAAATGCGATATATGTATTAATAAAAACGAACAATTTATTTTCTCAACCAGGTAATTTGATCAATATTGTTTAACTGAAATGCACAGAAGAAAAATAGGGTTTTCGGGTTTATTTCTGCTTGCGTAAAGAATTATAACTCCGAAAGTACAACAAAACAGCTGTAGAATTCGTTATAAACAGTTAAAAATGGATTTTGTGCATTAATATGAATTTTTAACGTTCGCTATGATCAAATTTTTCAAAATAATCGCCTATTTACAAACTAGCAACACTGTTAACGTGGAAAGAGAAGACGAGAAGTGGCATTAGTGTAAGTAGAAATAACATAACCTTAAAAATGTTAGTAAAAAATGTTTTTTTTCTAGAAATCTTATAATTTTGTCTGTTTTATTGGGTTATCTTTATGTTCCACCATTTAAGGAAGAATTACCAGTTAATTTTTTATGTTTGTTGCCTATAATGAAGTTTTAAGATCAATTGGGGTTCGATCCCCGTTCAAAATAATAATATATCGGAAAATATCCCTGTGCACAAATATTTATTGTCTAGAAATGAGTGGAAATAAAGATATTTTTGAAATAAGAAAGTGCGTCTGTGTGCAAATCTTTAGTTCGGTCAGAAAATAACAATAATTTGGTAGAAATATATTTTGGTATTAATTTTGTTATTACACCTTCAATTTTTGCACCATTTCGTGTACTCTTTAGGAAAATATTGTGTATACACATAGACTCTGGGATAAATGTTTTGATTTAAATTTAAAAAGAACAAATTTCATCTGACAGATTTGCATATTTTTGAAGCATATTGTTAATCTAACTTCTCTCAACTGTCAGAAAACGAATTTACAGCATGTAAATTTGGCTTCTCTGTAATGGACTACTGTAATTGGTCAGTTTTATAACCTAACTAGGATGGATATAAAATTTTGCCGCACAGTTAACTGGAATAGCCTACTTCACTCGCCACTTAAGTGTAAAGGAAACAGCAAATTTCCATGTGGGAGTAGAAAAACATCTTTGTCTCCAACCTTTAAATGAAGCATGAAAGTGTTATACTGTGAAATAATGTCCATATAAAAAAGTGAACTAGTTAACGACTAGTAATGCTCCCACGTTTTTATGTTTAAAACTAAGCACCACAAATTTAAATAAAGGTTGATCCTAATAGGGATGAGGGTGTATTATTTAAAACACGTTTTAAAATATACAATTTTAAGCACTTTTTCCGCCCTCATGCTCGTTTGTTCGTGAAACAAAAGAGACGCATTTATCACGGCATATGTCATAAACACTCCATATTAGGCCTCGTACATCTTTTAACGCCCCTTGAAAATTATGACGGCTGATTTCGCTCGGTTATTTATGAAAAGGGAAAATAGTGACCTATGGGGTTAATTACAAAGCGTCGGGATGAACGGGATGCCCAAAACAAAACGGGGTGAAAGTATTTGATAAACTCTTTATCTGAAAAACAAACCCTTTACTTTTACCCAGAGGGTCGAATTTTCGCTTATACGCAAAAAACACTATCGTATATTTTCGTCAGTGGCGGTCGCGTAGCCGCACCTCTCCCCCTACAGCAAATACTAGTAATGTGTTATTTGATGACAATAAGGTAAAATTTAAAAACTTTTAAATTGTATTAAATTTACAAAGCTTAGAAGTCCTTAAAACTGTTTTAAAAATTCCAGGTCCATATAAAAAAAAATGAATTGAGTTTAGTATCTAAAGAACGAAACGTCCAATTTGAAAACTAATAACGCCATCTGGTAGAACATAAAAAACGGCTACAAGAAAGTGTTTTTTGTTTTTTTCCTAACTCAAAAATAAAAGCGCAAAAAATTAAAAACCAAAATAAAAAATTTCGGTTTTTTTCGGATATCTCCGAAAGTATTCGGAATATTTACAAATTTTTTTTTCACCAAATTATTAAGCCCCAAAATACGCAACTTTGTCTCAATTTAACCATCTTCGTATCTCTTACCCTTTTTGAGATACCCTTGTACGCACAAGAATTTGTAGCACCCTGTATACTGTATAGGCTCCCAATGATGCAATAAAAGGACCCCGCACAAAGCTTATGAGAAATGGCTTTAGGCTAATTTTTCTGAATATTCTAGATCTTGATGACCTGATTAAAAGTGTCCATGGCCGTAATCCAATCCTATGACTAGTTTTTGTTTTATGGCCTTTAAAGTTGACAACTTCTTACTTTGAGATTTTATGCATTGTCTGGAGTTTTCACTTGTTTCTTAAAAACTATCAACTTTTTTATTGATGGAAAAGTAGGCCTTAAGTTTCCTTACACTTATATAGAAATAAAATATGTACAGGATGTTGAATAAATTTATATGCGAATTAAATAAATACTACTATTAAAAAATTATGAAAATCCAAAGAAAAATTTTAATCATTTTTTGAATTTTGAAAACAAACGGCTAGATTTTGTTCATATTTTAATATCTTGTAGCACCAAGCTGTGAATGAAAAAAAATGGGTATAGGCTGACTTAGAAGATATTGCCGGGTATTTTATTTTTCAAAAAAAAATTGAAAATTCACCTGAAAACGTAATAAATGCCTTTTAATCGATTCATTTAATTACTATAAACATCTGTAACAATTTTCTTTTACAATAATTATTCTCTTACATATTCTTATCTTAGATATACAGGGTGAACCAGTTAAAATGATTTACACAAGTAAAAAGTTTTAAATATAGGAATATTAAAAAGTGTTTTTTTTTATTAAATGGCAACATATTGTTAAATTATAAAATATTTTTTCGTAAAATACCTTGACTCTTGTACATGATACGATTAGATTATCTTCAAGTCATACCAAAATGTTTTTTTCATCATTTATATTTTTTTATTTCCTATATTTAAAAGTTTTTACTTGTGTAAATCATTGTAACTGGTTCACTCTGTATATCTAAGATAAGAATGTGTAAGAAAATTATTATTGTAAAAGAAAATTGTTACAGATTGGCATAACAATTAAATGAATCGATTAAAAGTCGTTAATTACGTTTTGAGGTGAATTTCCAATTATTTTTTGAAAAATAAAATACCCAGCAATATATTCTACGTCAACCTATACCCATTTTTTTTCATCCACAGCTTGGTACTACAAGATATTAAAATATAAACAAAATCTAACCATTTGTTTTCAAAATTCAAAAAATGATTAAAATTTTTTTTTTTGAATTTTCATAATTTTTTAATAGTAGTATTTATTTAATCCGCCTATCAATTATTCAACATCCTGTACATATTTTATTTCTATATAAGTGTAAGGAAACTTAAGGCCTACTTTTTCATCAATAAAAAAGTTGATAGTTTTTAAGAAACAAGTGAAAACTCCTGACAATGCATAAAATCTCAAAGTAAGAAGTTGCCAACTTTAAAAGGTCATAACTCAAAAACTAGTCATAGGATTGGATTACGGCCATGGACACTTTTAAGCAGGACGTCAAGATCTAGAAAATATTAAAAATTCAGAAAAATTAGCCGAAATCCATTTCCCATAAGCTTTGTGCGTGGTCCTTTTATTGCATCAGTATACAGTATACAGGGTGCTACAAATTCGTGTGCGTACAAGGGGATCTCGAAAACGGTAAGAGATACGAAGATGGTTAAATTGAGGCAAAGTTGCGTATTTTGGGGCTTAATAATTTGGTGAAAAAAAATTTGTAAATATTCCGAATACCTTCGGAGATATCCGAAATAAACCGAAATTTTTATTTTTGGTTTTTAATTTTTTGAGCTTTTATTTTTGAATTAGGAAAAAATCAAAAAACACTTTCTCATAGCCGTTTTTTCTGTTCTACCAGATGGCGTTATTAGTTTTCATATTGGACGTTTTGTTCTTTAAATACCAAACTCAATTCATTTTTTTTTAATATAGACCTGGAATTTTTAAAACAGTTTTAAGGACTTCTAAGCTTTGTAAATTTAATACAATTTAAACGTTTTTAAATTGTACCTTATTGTCATCAAATAACACATCACTAGTATTTCAAATTATCCTTTCTTTACTATTACGGTCTTGGCAATTATTTTTTGAATTACTTAAATATTAAAGTTACATTACAGGAAGTTATTGTGTTTAGGCCGTTTATTTTTTCAATAAGATTTACATTCACAATACTCTAGGATGTAAGAAAGTTTTTAAGGCATGAAAAGTAAATCTATTTTTTATTAGTATTTTATTAATATAACATCTTAAGTCCTATGGTTCTTGCCTTAGACCTAGACCAAAATACTGTAAAACAGAAAAAAAATAATGCTCCCGAGTGAAGAAAAGGTATCTGGAGTGTAAGTCTAGTTATGTTACTGTAATGCGCTTACATTTATTTCAAAAAACAATTTTAAATTTTTTTTACTGTTTATACGATCTAATGATGCAATATTGGAAGGCAAAACATGTAACAAAAATAAACAGACAGAAAAATATTTGTGGCCGAGACTTTGGGTCTTTTTTCTATCAAAATATCAAATATCAGGCCTCTTTGAGTAAAAATGGACGGATTTTTCAAATCAGAAATTTTTTTAGTTTGACTCTAAATTTTCAGGACCATAATGAAATGAAAGAGATAATTTAAAAAATGTGTTATCAAATGACAAAATGTTAAAATTTTAAAAACTTGTCTTGTCTAAAGCTCATAAATCCCTAAAGCTGTATTTAAAATTCCAGGTCCGTATTTAAAAAAATTGACTTGAGGTTGGTAACTAAAGAACGAAAATGGTCTCTTGGGTTTTTCTCCTCAGGCACATTAATTAAAATAATTAAATTAAATTAGCTCTACTATATTTATTGCTATTAACATTGATAATGAAAAACTTTGTTTTATAAAAATTGTTGGAAATGATCACTTAATAGGAAAGCTTCCGCCCGTATAATTTAATTTAATTATTTTAATTAAGAACAGTGTGCCTGAGGAGAAAAACGCAAGAGATCATTATTATGCAGAATTGACCAGGCTAATCAGAAATAATATCCACATAGAGAAATATCAGTGGCGTCCCACTTTTTTTCAAAAAAATATATAACCGCTTCTTCATTTAAAGTTTTAAAAATTATTCTATTAGCGATAACGCTGAAACGAACGGAGATATCGAGCTGCGGTTTTAATATTTTTTCTAGCAAATTTCATCTACTCTTCGATTATGCTATCATAATTATACCGTATGATTTATTTTTTCGGAGTAAAATCAAAAAATGTGTTATTATTACAAATTGCGCCCTCTAGCATTTTTTTTTGAGAACTATTATGGACAACTAAATACGATTGGTGAAAGTGCATACATTTCTATTCCAATTAGTCTTTAGTTTGCTAAAATCGGATAAGTCGTTTATAAGTTACAGCAATTTAAATGATTACACTTTCAACAGCTTCCCCCCCTCTTATTAAAGTCGGTACACCAATGATGAGCATACGACCAAAATAATGCATAATTGTCCAAGCTTTTTAACGGTGTTACCAAAGATATACCTTAATGTGGAATTTTCGGAGATATGTAAAATTTTAAAATTTACTTTTCAATTACGCCCTCTTGCGGCAAAATGCGGAACTTAAAAATTATTTCCAGGATTTTCTCATGGCCACTTTAGCTATAATTTTTTCTTCCCCGAGTTTCTATGCCCAGTAGTTTCCGAGATATAGCCGGCTACCTTTCTTATTGAATCACCCGGTATACATTTTCGTAAAAACATTGTTCTTCTGATCGAGGCGCATTTGGTAGTAACCATGTAGGGGATTGGGCCATAAAAAACGAAGCTTACTTAACAACTTTATTTATTAAAATAACGAATTATCTTTTAAATACCGAAATGGTGAATGCGTTACTAGTTTTATCTCTTCAACGAATCCATTCCATGTTTAATTAATAACTATAAATTTATTTATTTCGCAAATGGTATCCGGAACGCAGCTTCCCTTTATCAGAATCGTGCCAGTAAATCCGTTACCTTCTCTCTGTCTTATCCATTAATTGGTTGGGAGATCTCATTGAATATGTCACATTGAATGGTTTCTGCGATAATGGGAGCGTATGGGGGCGCGGCTGTTCATTACGCCGAAAACCACGACGGGAAAATTTGGAGTTGATGGGGTTGTAAAGTGTACGGAGGAAAGTTGTTGTGGGGTGATATATGCCGGCACGTATGTGTTTTATGGTTATTTGCTTATAATACTAAGCCATACCAATCTTTAAACAACGACATATCTATAGTCTATTTCAGAAAGATGTAGAGTAATAAAAGCTCCTTAGGTATGCAAAGGGACTACAGATAGACCCATGAATATTTAAGCCACTTTCATAATTTGGCATTGATTTCATTGCAAAATTCTTTATTTTCATCAAGTGCAGATAGTACCACCCGAATTTGGGTCAATTTATGGATTTTGCCTATTGTTATCCATTCACAAACACTGAAAATGGTGTGACAAAGGCGTGCATTATGTTAATTGTATTAGGTACACCTATTTTTTATTAAACATTTTTTTTTTAAATACAAAATATAAAATATACATTATAAAGATATTAAATTATAAAAAAACATAATATTCTTCATCATCTGAGGAACTGTCATCTCCTTTTGACGTTATAATTAACCGGTCGACGATCCGATCGATCAGGTGGTCAAGATCACACACACATTTTCTCCTCTTCTTTAATGACATAATGGACTGCTTTTCGCCAGTTCTCTAGTGTCACTTCCTTAATGGCTTGATCCAATAGTAGCTTAACGTCTTTCATTTTAAATGTACTGTTGTATCTTGCTACAAATCCTTTCACTTACGCCCATATAAGTTCTTCCAATATCTTTCACGGCATATTTCATAAAACTGTTTGTGTAAATTTACTATAGCTCATAGTTCCTTCTTTATCAAATTATCTTCCTTTTTTTCTTTGGTTAGTTATAATTAATAATGTAATGCACAAAATTAACGTGCGCCTATGGCCGATACCAAAATTGAGCTGAACTGGATGAAATTTTCCATTTTATTACTGTACACCTTTCTGAAATGTATAAAACTCAAAATTCTGATCAAAAGTCAGAACTATGTTAATTGTAAGTATTTATTTATTTTGTGTAGAAACCAATGATAAATCTGTAACATTTTCCATCTTTTTTTACTACTGTACTACGGTAACACTGAAAGCCAATTGATGGCAATGAGGGCATGGTAGTTACTGGAAGAATGGCGCTTTTGAATTTCAATGTCGAAATTTTAAATTATTTTAACTCTTTTAGTGAAAAACCAGATCATTGAGTATCGCTAAGAAAGCAATATGATACGACCTTCTTGCAAATACTCGCAGTCAAAATTCTCAGAAATAGAAACTATTTGCAGTTGTCTTTGTAATTCCTCTGCTTAGCATGTTATTAAATTTCACCCCGAGCTATACATGCGCGACTTTTTTTGAATGTGAAAGTAATTTATTTAGTGCTAACAAGACGACCAAGTTAATTATATCGCGTGACGGAAGAGAAAATAATACGTGCCAATCATTTTATTTATTTTTAGGCCTGCCACTACTATGTCAATAAGACCCCCCTTCTGTAAATTTATGTTGGGTCAACAATACCTCCCAATACTGTAATAATATCTAAAATGTATTTAAATAAAATGATGGTTACATGGTGTTGATAACAATCAAAAGCTAAACAGAGAGAAAACAAAGTTTCCAACTTGTCCCTTATGAAGATCGCCAGGAAGAAAATCTACAAGTCATCATATTGAAATGCACAGGTATACAATTATAGCTATCTAGGTTTGTTAAACATACTGTTGCCATAAACTATGGTTGTAGTCTGTAGTGTACCATATTATGTTGTTATAATAGGACGATATGCATTTGACTACGAGAAATTTTTAGCAGCCTATGTGATTTATCAGACGTGTTTAAATTGGTTACGTTTGAGCAGGTTGTTAATAAGCTGAAAAAATGAATGATCAGACCTAGCAACAGTTTAATTGATGAAAAGCACTTATATGAGCACCGATTTAATTGCCAGAACTATTAAATTTGTTAATGGTTAGTAAAAGAGCTCATTCTCGAACGTAGCACTAGTCCTAAATTTACTCCATGCGTCTGCACTGATAGAGTTACGGCCTACATTAGAGGAAGTTCAAAAAGATTCGCGTTAAGATAATTCGGTAATATAGTGTAAGGCAGATTGTGAGCATCCGGGGAACAGAGTCTCTTCGAATTTACATGCTAACAAGCATTTTAATCTTTGAAACAATGTTGTTTCATCTTAAGAGTTCACAGCATACTATACACTTGAAAATAAATGGTTTGTATACAGTTCCTATAGGTTATTATTTATTAACATAAAAAGTAATATGGGATCTTGACTCCTTCAGTAACGTGTCGTAGGTATGTTGAATAAGGTCAGGGAGGTGTGACTGCTTACCCTGTGGACCCCAAATAATACGTTTTTAACGATTTCTTTAAACTCAAACTCAAAATTAGCTTTATTGTCATAAAAGAAAATTTCATTGACAAAGCATATAACCAAAAAAAATAAAACTAAGACAATATAAAAAAAAAACAGTAACAAACAACAAATTGTAAGCACGCATTATTTGATTACACTATATAAAATTAAAACAATAATCATAGTAATAACCTTAGACACTAACAGGAAAAAATACAAAATTAAAGGGTGTCATAATAGAACTCATCTACAGAATAGTATGCTTTAGCAACCAGGAACCCTCGGACCTCTCTCTTAAATTTGCCATCAAATTCAATCTGCCTAATGTTCAGCGGTAGAGAGTTAAAAAGCTTTCTGCCGTTGTAGAAAATAGAGTTTTTTATTAAGGTTGAATCAGGAATTGGTAAGGCTAAAGTATGAGTCTTACGAAACGGGTACCGAACCAAATTGCAGTTAAGATGTTATGTATTATAAAGAGTGGTTTACACGAGTCTCGAGTTTTAGCCTAACAAAGGAACTAAATAGCTCTTTTCTGTAATAAAAAAACCTTTTTAAAATAGTAGTTAGGGCATGTGCCCCAAAAACAGATGCCGTATCTTAAGTGAGACTCAATCAAAGCAAAATAGACATCTCGAGCTATAGAATAACTTAACTCCCGAGATATAATTCTGAATGCATAACATCCCCGAGCTATCTTGTTATTCAAGTTTATAATGTGACTTTAGAATTTTAATTTTGAGTCTATGAAAAGCCCTAAAAATTTAGTCTCACTCAGACTATCAACAACCTGATCATGTATGTGAATCTTATTTATCTGACATTTAAAACTCACAATGTTTGTTTTTGAGACATTAAGGAACAATTTATTTGCATCACACCAGTCTTTAATAGTAACAAGATCGTTTTTGATGGACTCTTACAATAAATTATTATGTACGTGATGCCAGAGAATCGTTGTGTCGTCTGCGAATATAGTAAATTTTTCAGTAATATTTAACATTGGTAAGTCGTTAACATATATCAAAAACAGTAGAGGTCCTAACGCAGAACCTTGCGGTACCCCTGAAGTTATTTAACATTTTACTACCTCATTAAGTACCAAGCAGTGTTGCCATAGTTTTTTTTTTAGACTTGCTTAAAAAACTTAATAGGTTTACCAAAATAGTAACAACATCTACACTGTAAATTAAAAAAGTAACAGATTTACTAAAATAGCAATCTAGAATTTTTTAAATCGTAACATAAAGAAAAACTCCAAAAATTCTTCCCAATCCAAATTGACCTCTAAAAAAACCTGACCTATCCTGTGTGTAAAACTCCTCCCGTCTACAGTGACTTTCGATTTTTAGAAAACTTTTCCTCCCAATCCAAAGTGGCTTCTAAAAAAAAAACAGGCTCCGTATACAGTAAACTCCTTTCCCGTCCACGGTGACGTCCCACCTGTCTTCCTCACACTCAAAAATTACAGCTCAAAAAAACTCCGTCTTTACTGGTATATTTGCTCTTTATTAGGGTTTGTCTAACCTTAAAAGAAAAAATGTTTACATTTTTGATTAAATAATCAGGATATATTTTATTAATTTAAACTTTATTTTCAGTAACCACTCCATTTTCCCTGAACTACTCAAATAAAGTTTATAGTCGAGAGCCTCTAAACTTGTCATTGCCTAAAAGGTAAAGGCCCGTTTGATGGCCTTATAGTGTTAGGTGGTTTCAGTTTCGGATTAGGGAAACATCAGGGTCTTATAAATATAAAGGTATCCTATTCTAATAGCATGCTTTTCAAAAAGGATACGTTGTCTACTTTATAAGTGTGGATATCCAGGATTAAAAAAAACATCCCGGTTCACGTTTAATGATTGTATTCAGAATTTTAAACCTCATTCGGTGTTAACGAAAGCTCCACTGGAGGGCATGTATGAGCGCCGTAAGCAAAGATAATCTGCAATGGTAAGCATGATAGCAAAGTGGTAATAAAGTAGATACTTTACTGCACTACAAAAAAAGGTTAAAATGTCTATTTCAAAATCACTTGTTACTTCTTAATTCTTGCTGTACATATAAGTATTTAAAAAATTTACAGTTTTTGGTATAATAAACGATAGAAAATTCCTAATATCGTGTAACAAATTTGGCTTTATTTTTACATAATTTTGAATTTTAAATACAAACTGATGGAATTCAAAAAACATTTCTAGTCTTTTAGTTCTCAACTGTATTTTTTTTTAAATTATTGAATCGACAATTAGTATACAGCGAAACTCGTTACAGAATAAGAAAAAGAAAGAAAATGTACTTAAATATAAATTTCACGCCGACATTTTAGAGTGTTTTGCAAAAAAAAGTTGGGTAGAAAATACTATTCACAAATAGTGGCGACTAGTATGAACTACGGCACCTGTACGATAATATAAAAATATTTATACAGGGTGGTTCGTAAGTTAATACTTCTTTTCTCGCTGTGTATGGAAGGCATTAAAATAAACAACATTTTTAAATACCTTTTTTCAAAAAACTTAAAAATCGGCGAGATACAGAAGTAAAAATCTAAGTGCGGGCCTGGACATCAAAATGTAGCCTGCTACACTTTATGTTGTTTGTCTTATTAGTCATGCAGTTTACGGGTCGATGATCAGTTATTTGGCAATCCACTGCGGTGTGTTTTTTGAAGCAAGTTAATTTTAAATTGGTGGCACGTGAAAATAGTAAAATTTGGAAACAATGAAACAATAGATATGGTGCTAATTTACGGTGAGTGTTGTCAAAGTGCGGCTGCTGCTTCGAGACTATGTTTAAGTTAAGCAGGACCGTATTTGATTTGTAGTGTAATAAATGAATGTAAGTACTTATTTGGATTTTTTGAAAAAAGGTCTTTGAAAATGTTGTTTATTTAAACGCCTTCTATACACAGGTAAAATAGAAGTCTTAGGAATCACCCTGTATATTTCTATTTTTTGTGTCTTAACTATCCTATATTTGCAAAACATCCATCCATGTGGTTTATCTTGTCCACACTCAGTGGCGGTCATCCATAGAATTCGATGCTAGATGCTACGTCACTTGCTACATTTACTATTCGTTGCAGAACTAGCGGATACATTACAAAACAAGTGGTCGACCTTCATCGGACCAATAGCCAATGAGAGTTATTTCTCGGCTAGGATATCTGCCAGAGTTTTTAGAACGTGTTTAACGTATATGTACAGCGCTGCGTGAGGCCGCGCGTTTGCCGGTCTGTCTTTTGTGTTTAAGTTTTCTGTAACGAAGGTTAGGTTAGGTTAGGTAAGAGTGGCAGACCCTTGGTTCTGACCAAACAGTCTCACATAGTCCTGATTAGGTCCGTTGTGATACCCCACGTGTTCCGTAGAACCCACCTTCATCAGATCTCTGATGGTTTGTGCGACGTAACCGCGGAAGGATTTTAACAACTCATTCAAACCAGCCACTACTGTTCAGAAATCTGCTCAGCCGTCCAAGTTGTAAGTTGCTTAGTTCCTCCAGGCTATCGAAAGATGATTCACCCAGAGTAGTGAACCTCCTTCTTGCGAGGCCAGGGCATTCACACAGAAAATGTTGAATACTTTCTTCCTCATCTCTGCAACTTCTGCAGAAGTCGTTAGTGGGTATTTGCATACGTTCGGCATGTCTACCGAAGAGGCAATGTCCGGTAACAACCGCAGTAATATTTCTCACGTCTTTTCGACTGTGTCTCAATAGCTCTGCGGTTCTCTTTTTATCGAATGTGGGCGACAGTTGCCTGGATGTACTACAGGTTGTCAACCCTGTCCATTTGTTGTGTGCAAGCTGCTTGGCGTGTAGTCAATTTCCTCTTTGACCAATCCCAGTGGTTTCTTCACTGTATTGTCTGCTAGATCAGCTGGCATGCCTGCGCCCTCTCTTGCGAGCGCATCGGCAGCCTCGTTGCCATTGTGTTTACAAATTTACCTGACACTAGTATAACTATATCGTCAGCGTATGCAATCACTTTTATTCCAGCCTTCTCCAACGCTATGAGAACTTTATTTAGAACTCTCAGCCAGAGTGTTGGTGACAGAACCCCGCCTTGCGGAGTTCCTCTTCCAGCAAATCTGACCATCTCGCTACTTCCCAGACTGGAGCAGATTTGACGGCCTTTCAACATCCTAATAATCCAACGGCAGATGTAGTTATCGACCCCTGTTTCTATTAGAGCGTCGCACACTGCTTCGGTCGTGACGTTTTTAAAGGCTCCTTCAATATCCAAGAAGGTACCTAGGGTGTACTCTTTATTGTTAAGGGATTTCTCAATAGTGCCTACTACTTCGTGTAGCGCCGTTTCCACTGATTTCCTTTTGGTATAAGCGTGTTGAGACGAGCTTAATTCTCGCTCTTTCACCGAGTTCTTGATATGCAGATCCAGTAACCTCTCCAATGTTTTGACAAGGAACGAAGACAGGCTTATTGGTCTGAAGTCTTTGACGGTTACATGACTGCTCTTACCAGCCTTAGGGATGAAGACTATTTTTATCTTATTTCAGTCAGCCGGCATGTAAGTAAAATGCAAGCTGCTTCTGTATATCACCAAGAGCCAAGAGATCAGGATTCTCTTCCCTCTTTGTAGCATGGCGGGCATTATCCCGTCTAATCCTGGTGATTTGTAAGGTTCAAATGAGTCAATCGCCCATTCTAGCTTATCGTAAGTGACTACTGATTTGATGCTATTCAAATCCGGAACGTCTCCTTGATCGATAAGGGGCTCTATGGCCGATGTATTACCAGGAAAGTGGGAATCAATCAGCAGTTCAAAGGTTTCCCCACTACTCTCTGTGTATGTCCCATCATCCTTTTTTAGAAAAGAGGGAGCACTAGGCTCCTTTGATAGAACTTTTCTAAGTCTAGCGGCTTCGTTTGTACTCTCAATCCTCTCGCTGTAATTGTACCAAGCGCTTCTTTGAGATTTTCTAATCGCTTTCTTGTACGTCTTTAGAGCATCTCTATAAGAGCTCTCATCTTCAGTACGTTTGCTCTTTGCTTTGTTAAATTGTTAAATAGCCTTCGCATGTCCCTTCTTAGCTGACCCAGCTCTGCGTTCCACCATGGTGGGTATGGCTTTTTCGCTGGTCTGCTTATCGGACAGCTTTTGAAAAATGCTGCTTCCAGGGTATTTGTTAGTTATTAACTGCTAAGGGGGGGGGGATCGTGGACAAACTACCTACACAAAATTCTTATTAACAATAATTTTTGCACGATTCACAAGGAAACAAGCGCTATTTGCCGGTTTGGTGAAAATTATTAAAAAAATTAACATAACTTATTTTATAACAATAAAATACCATTATATATTGGGAAAAATGATGAATATCTTATAAAAAAAAATAAACTGTAATCTTAGAGTTATTTTTTACTACAGTGCGCTATCATAACATATAACAATTACGCCCTCTTAAATTTTCTCTTTTAAATTATGAATGTCTCGCTTTTTTTCTCTGCACCCAGTACCTACTACACCTGTATATCTTTAAGAAGAAGAAAAACTTCACAATTCACATTATAATAAAATTTTTCACTATCCAGATCCCTCGAAAAACTAATATTTTTCATGTCAACCCATTTCACATTTTTCATGTCTCGCGTCCTGTATTACATAGAAGCATATCCAAAAAACAAAGGCAATCCATTTTAAATATTGATACCTATGTCACATTTCTATACCTGTATTAAGGGAAGCACTCCCGTTTACCGAACAAATCAAATTCGCTACCAGCCCTCTAAAAATTGTATTCCTAATCGGTTAAGTGGATCGGAACACATTTAAATTTCTCATGTTAAATCGCGGGTTTTCTTGAAGTGAATTATAGAAGAACTAAAGTAGTAGAGTTTAGTATCTGTATAAGTCAACAGAAGTTTTTAGCAGCAGGCGGGCAAAGTAGTGCATCTATGTTTTGCATTAAAGTATACAGGGACGCCAAAGATAATGGGTTCCCTGAGGCACAGGTAAACAATGACAAGCTGTTTCGTCCTTGCCAGGACTAATCAGAAAGTCATAACCTGTAAGCAGTGTAAGCAATTCCCAATACAGCGAAAATATGCTTTCAATGGCTCAATGCAATCGTGGACGGGATACAGAAGCCGCGATGAGGAAATGTCTTGATAGGTTAACATTATAATTCAAAAATGTGATAAAATTTCAGAAATCTGCACATTTCTTATCAACTATAACTGAAATTAACGGTAAACATACATAATTTTTAATAATAATTTAAGTTTTCCATACAGGAAAATCCAAATTGGTAAGTTATTACTAAAGGTATAAAATCAGTTGAATTTGCAGACTGTTACGAAATCTCGATTCCCGAACACACACAATAATATATTTTAAAATTTTTTATGAAGATTTATTTTTTGGCCACTTTTCAACTCAATCGTGGAGATCGCCGACTCCACGGCGATTGAAAATCTACATATATACGAGAGAAATAAGATGCTGATCTGGAAAATCAACAGTTAGAAATGTCTTGTTGGCGGGTCTTCTGGCAGGGCCGGCATCAGTATTCAATTTGCGTTTTCGCAGTTAAGGGAGTTTTAACTTGTTTATGGCAGTCATATTAGCTCAAATAAGGACGAAGCTGCCGTCATTGTCTAACCCTGCCCCAGGGAGTCCATTTTGTTTGCATCCCTAAATACTTACTGTCTCAGTCCGATTTTAAGTCAAGAACAACCTTTTTCAGGACAAAAAGCAACATTCTCTTGGCTCAAGAACAAACGCTTTTGGATCGTGATATAAAGACTTTTAACGAAAAAAAAATTACTTATGTCAGGTAATTTATGTCAAGAGAGTAACGGTCTTGAGCATTCTGACCTATTTGTAGTATCCTGTATATGTTTACAATGACCTGCTTCGGTTAGCAAATCAAAAATGTTCCGAAGTACCAAAGATAACTTCAGTATTTAAGAAATTAAGAAATATGTATATTTAAATTCAAATGCAAATTTAAAACGTGCTTTATTGTCTTTAAAATACTAAGTATTTGTTGACAAATACCTACATATGTATATATATATATATATATTTATATATATAAGGGCAAACAAACGTATAGGTTATAAATAAAGAGTAATATTATAAACAAAACAAGTAACGAATATAGTAGTTAGCATAGCATCATAAATGTATAAACAGTAATAAGAACAATCACAAATATAGGGAATAAAATTACATTAAAATAGATTATAAAAAAGCTCATTTAAAATGACATAAGATACCTCACAGACAAAATTGACAGACCCTAATCATCAACATTAGTATAATAATCTGTCAAGAGTGTCAAGCTATAGTAGGCTTTCTGTTGGAGAAATGATGATACTGACCTATTAAATCTCACTAGTGTCGCAGAATTCTTAATTTCCTCTGGAAGATGGTTAAAAATATTTATACTTTCATATATTAGGGAGTTCTTGGTAAGTGTGCTTTTTGGAATAGGCATTGGAATAATATTGGTGTGTCCGGTATTACAAGTATCCGCGTTTATACTTTAAATAAATCCCTATTGAATGGGGCGGCGGAAAAAAGTAGCCTACACTCATAAAAAATATAAATCTGGCACTGCGTGTCCCGTAACTTATAGACCATAGAGCAACTGGAGATACTAGACATCAAACTAAGCCGATTATGTCATATAAGTTTTTTCGGATTGTCACTTTTGTTTGTTTTTTTTTTTGTTAATTTAATTATTTACTATGTTTTTTTATGCTTTGGGATGTTTAAAGGGAAATATCTCGAAAACCATTAAAGATATTAAGATCAATCAAGGACACATTCTTGACTCAGAAAATGCCCTTTTTAAGAAACTATAATTGAAAAATACCTAATATCACAGGTAAGAAAAAAAATCATAGATTTATGAAACCCAGTGTATGCAACTAGCGCCCTCTAGTTTGAAACTTAAAAATTTCTACAAATTCTTATTTCTTGCTCATAAAAACATAATATGGCCAACTTTCAATTCGATTGATTAAACCGTTTTAAAATTATGGCTTATTTTCGAGAAATTTTTACTTTCAACACCCTGTATCTCTAGAACGAGTAACAATCCGAAAAAACGTATATGACAACATCGGGTTAGTTTGATGTCTAGTATCTCCAGTTACTCTACGGCCCATAAGTTACGGGACACCCTGTATACATTTTTAATTGTTTTTTTTTTTAATGAGAGGTCACTGAAGTATACGTAGACGGAATTTAACATTATAAATACCCTTAATTACCTGCTTAAACAAGCTTAAACGAGGCGGTCCAAAGAGAATTTAAATTGAAGATATTAATTATTACCTCTTGACCCTTTTTTAGCCCACACAAAATGAAAAATGAAGTGATTTCCTTAACGGCGGTCATCCCTCATCACACTGTGACACTTGACAACTGTGCCATGTTTGCTGTATTTCGGATATGGACAGATAAGAGCGGTAACGGCCCGTGGATATTGAGTATGTGAATGTACGCAAAAATGAGTATATGCGGAAATTTTTGAGGTAAATCTAAAATGCTTAACTTAATTATTCATATCGAAAATGGTAGTAGCTAGACCAATGGCAGTAGTGGCTCTTCCTTAAGAGAAGGCGACAGCGGCTGGCCTGTTCAGCCATTCGTCGTGGAGCGCGCAACGGCAAACGGTATCTGGAGAACCGTAACAGTCTCGTGGTTGACGGTATTTTGTCGTTGAAGGTATTTTATAAGGTCGGGGACGAAATATTGCCGAAGGAACTGTTGTGTGGCCGCCGTTCGCGGGTTTGTATAAAGTATATGTCGTGGGATAGTTTGATTTTGACGGGGTGACTCGTAGTTACGGCGCCGGTGTTTTTCTGACGCGGTAGCCACGGTGGTATAGTATTTTTTAATGGACGCAGTCTCGAGAATCCCTTTGGCGTATATCGATGATGAAAGAAATGACTCAGGAAGTTGAATAGCGTTGTTGTCAATTTGACTAAAATATTGTAATATTATTTAAGACTTAGAAAAGTTTTGTGCATGGGGATAGGTACTAAAATAAAGGACTTATAATTCTTATCAGTCACTATAGTTTTTTTCAGAAAGGTGTAGAGTAATAAAAGCTTATTAAGTATGCAAATTGGCTACAGAGTGACCCAACGAATATTTAAGCAACTTTCATAATTTGGCATTGATTTCATTGCATAGTTCTTTATTTTCATCAAGTGCAGGTAGTGCCTCCCGGGTTTGGGTCAATTTATGGGTTTTGCCTATTGTTATCCATTCACAAACACTGAAAATGGTGTGACAAAGGCGTGCATTATGTACATAGTATTAGGTACACCTATTTTTTATTAAACATTATAAAAAAAATATAAAATACATTATACAGAAATTTAAATATAAATAATCAAAATATTCTTCGTCGTCTAAGGATCTCCTCTTGACGTTATAATTAACGGGTCGACGGTCCGATCGATCAGGTGGTCAAGATCCCACATATTCTCCTCTTCTTAAATGACATGATGGATTGCTCTTCGCCAGTTCTTTGTTGTCACTTCCTTAATGGCTTGATCAAACAGAAAATCCTTTAACTTGCGCCCGTACGGGTTCTATAGGATTTAGTTCGCAATGATATGGCGGTCTGCGCAGCACAGTTATACTATATTTTTCAGCTATATCTTCCACGGCATATTTCATAAAACGACGTTTGTATAAACTTGCTATAGCTAATAGTTCCTTCTTTATCAAATTATCTTCCTTTATTTTTCTTTAGTTAGCTATCATAAATAATTTAATGCACAAAATTTACCTGCGCCTATGGCCGACACCGAAATTGTGCCGAGCTGGACCGAATTTCCCATTTTATTACTGTACACCTTTCTGACATAGACTATAAATTAGTTTTATACGAAAAAACAGTTTCAGAAAGTAGCGAAAAAAACTGTTTAAATAAAAGAAAAGAATCACACTTCAAGTTTTGACCAATAGGAGGAATTTTTTCTAATATCGAGGCTATTTGAGTTTTATTATTTATTGGTTTGATATTTGAATCATAGGAATGATAGTTTATTTTTTATCTCGACCAATAATATACTTTTTTTTCCAAACCTTGCTCTCTAGTTCGTTCCCAAGTAACGGTTATGTAGTCGCGGTATTTTCTTGTCGCGGTATGAAATGGAACGTTCCACATCAGTAACAGTATTTATTTACAACCATACATGTAATGTTGACATTACAACCTTATTAAAAGTTTGAAAGTGTCACATTACCTACGTCTACTTCCCTCTTCCACTTTCCTCACCCACTTCCCTCACCCATTACCCTCACTCATTTCCCTCATTCTTGTTCTTCTCTCATTTCTCGCACTCATTCAATAAAGCAAAATATTTATGTAATATCTTTATTTCAAAATTCTTATACAAGAAACGTATATCAACAAGACAATTAACAACAATAATTAAACATTATCACATTATACATTATGCTTTTTCATATCGCCCCCTACTTTTCTTCGGAAGTAAACTTGCTTCTGCTCTTTTTGCAGCCTCTTTGAGTTCTGTTGGAATGGGATAATCTTCATTCTCACTATCCGACAACATTTCGGGTTTTTTCTAACACCAATTTGACAGAACGAGACAAATTCAATATTGTTTAAAGGTATATAATAATTTTTACTACATTTTTTTTTTAAATTAAACATTATCTAATTTTCAGTTAACGATGTTGTTGTAAATAAAATAGTAAACAAACCTTGGAGGAAAGTTTTCTTCCCTCTTCGGTATGTAATATACTATTCCCACCTCTAGTGTCCACCTAAGAATACCTTTTTCTTGTAAAAAGCATTAGATTTCTTTAGTTCAACATAAGAAAGTACAAAAATCAACGCAAAAGACAGGTGGGTTTATTTTTAGTCCACTCCCACTCCTTTTGAAGCGAATTTTCAAAAATATCGACATTTTGGATATAACAGATGGATGTTGATCGGATGCTTTTAAAAAAGATTATCAACACAACCAAAGTATGCCCGGTGTCACATTATGGATGGCCACCGGCCGTATCTCGGAAACTACTGGGCATAGAAACTTGGGGAAAAAAAAATATAACTAAAGTGATCATGAGAAAATCCTGGAAATAATTTTTAAGTTCCGTATTTTGCCGCAAGAGGACGTAATTGAAAAGTAAGTTTTAAAATTTTACATATCTCCGAAAATTCCACATTAAGGTATATTTTTGGTAACACCAATAAAAAGCTTGGACAATTATGCATCATTTTGGTCTTACGCTCATTGGCGTACCGACTTTAATAAGAGGGGGGAAAGCTGTTGAAAGGGTAATCATTTAAATCGCTGTAACTTATAAACGACTTATCCGATTTTAGCAAACTAAAAACTGTTTAGAAGAGAAATGTATCCACTTTCACCAATCGTATTTAGTTGTCCATAATAGTTCTCAAAAAAAATGTTAGAGGGCGCAATTTGTAATAATAATACATTTTTTGATTTTACTCCGAAAAAATAAATCATACGGTATAATTATGATACCATATTCGAAAAGTAGATGAAATTTTCTAGAAAAGATATTAAAACCGCAGCTCGATATCTCCGTTCGTTTCAGCGTTATCGCTAATAGAATAATTTTTAAAACTTTATATTAAAAAATATTAGTAGTTTCCGAGATACGGCCGGTGGCCATCCATAATGGGACACCCGGTATAATTATTAACGAAAAATTATTCTAGTGCCCCTTGTATCTTTTAAAAATAAAGCAAAAAGTACAAAACTAACCCCGGACCTCCCTTACACTCACACAAAAATGGAAAAATGTAGTTATTCCCTTAACGGTGGTCATCCCTCATCACACTGACACTTGACAACTGTGCCATGTTTGCCGTGTTTCGGGTCTGGTGCAGATAAGTGAGACCCTTTTCCCTAAAAAGAGGAGACAGTTTCCATCAAGGCCTTGTCGTGGAAATCATCTCAGAATCGACCGGACTTTCCTGTAATGAGATTGAATGGGTAATTTTTGTGTGGCGAAGTGAATCCGTCTGAAGAGAATATGGAAATGTGTACGAAATGTTGATTGAATGGATTTTACTTTATATTATAATTATAATTGAGTCGTATTTCGAATGGTTTGACTCTCACGCGATTGATACACATTAAAAGTATAAGTTAACAGTACCGCCTGATTAATGTAGGCACAACCATACATATTGTTAAAGTCTATTTCAGAAAAGATTGCCCGTGAGTATGTGCAGAACGAGGCTAGTGATCAGCTGGCGAAATTTGTATTGCTTGCAAGAAATATAACTCCGACCCTATTTTTATTGCAATTGCAAAGGCAATTCTGGGGAGTTTTTGGTGATTTATGAGACAACAACCTTAATATAAAAATCCCTGACAGTTGTTTATGTTCTTTCTAACCTATAGTGGGTAGGTTTTGTTTTTGTTGGTTTGTCTTTGTGTCTTGTAATGATGTTATGTTAAAATAAATGCACAAAAAAGCGCCGGTAAGTCCTAACCTAATGTTTTTTTTTTATTTTAGAGTTTGGTAAGAGGTACATCACCTACGACCTTGTCAAGTCATTGCACGCTGTAAAACGCAGGCGGCAGGCGATTTTCTAACTGTAAATCTAGACAAGAAATATTTTTGTGCCAATAGAGACAAAATAATGAAAAAGGGTCATTTTGAAATTTAATATTGCCATATTTAAGAAAAAAATCAGTATAAATCGATAAAAATCAAAAAATCTGATTTATTGTTTTTTTTCAAGAAAATCGTGATTTATTGCATTTATAAGTATTTTGTAAGAAAAAAGATACAAAGTCTTTTCTTACAAAACATATCAAATATCAGGTCTCTTTGAGTAAAAAATGGACGAATTCTTCATAAGGTTTTAAGGTTATGGTATTTTTTCAAATTGCCACTTCTCTTTCTACGTTAACAGTGTTGCTAGTTTGTAAATTGGCGATAATTTGGAAAAACTTTACGATAGAGAAGATTAAAAGTTCATATTAAAGCACAAAAGCCCTTTTTAACTGTTTTTTGTGTTTTTGTTGTACTTTCGGAGTTATAATTCTTTACGCAAGCAGAAATAAACATGAAAAACCTATTTTTCTTCTGTGCATTTCAGTAAAACAATATTGATCAAATTACCTGATTGAGACAATAAATTGTTCGTTTTTATAATTACATATATCGCTTTTTGCCTGTTATTCTGCTAAAGGCCGATTGAGAGAAAAATAGATATATTCAAAGTGATTTTGTGTAACTAAGAACAAACTCGAACAACTAAAAAGACAAGTTATGATGCCTAATTTAAATATATTTTTTTTTAATTTTTAGTATGAAGTTCGGAAGTTGCGTTGTAGAAAAAATGATGTACAACTCGAGTGGATTGTTCCATTGCGCTCGGAATTTTAAGCACTCCGTTTGCGGCGTTGTGCTCAATTTACTTCCTTGTGCGATATGGCAGTGGCGGCTCGTCAGGTGAAGTAGGTGAAGGGGCTTGATCCCGGCGAGACAGCCCCTCACTCGGTGATACTACTATCTTCTTTCTCAGGGTCGCCTTTAGTCTGGGTGTCACGGTTAGTGGAGTTCTGACTGAGAACAATTGACACGTCGGCACGGGATCTGGTAATTCCTCTGCTGATGTTATCGTGGAGGTGCTTGGTAGATTAATGGAGGAAACGATATTACGGATACGAGCCCGTCGGGCCGCCGCCCGATCTTCCAGACTTAATAAGGGAGGTTGATTTTCCCTATCGACTCTAAATCCCAAAAAGAGTGCCTCCTGGCACGCTGGGCATTCATCAGAACCCATCCCTGAGTTGTAACATTTATACTGATCAAAACCTACATTTTTCCCAATTTCGTCATCCGCCTGCGGCGGGCGTGCCCCTGGATTTTTCAACGGTTTCTGGGAGGAAATTTGCTCCTCTTTCCAACCCTGCCTTCCATTTTGGCTTCCATGAAGGGCATCACGTGCCACAGGTGAAAAACCAACTTGATTTTCCCCAATTGAATTATCCCCTTGAAAATTGTCATATAAACCCCTCCTCAGATTCTTTTCCCCTTCTTGCGTGAAGTAAGCTTTTGTTCCATCATTATCCCTTAAGGGAAGGGGGGCGGCACGCCGCCTCAATTCTTGGCGACGACGCTGAAGGCGCCGCCGCACGGTCTTACTACAGACCCTTGGCCCCTCTTCTCTCAACTGATTACCAATTACCCTACCGACCTCATCGGCAAGACTTTGCGGCCGGCGGCCGCTGGTCTCGCCGATGAGGTGGACTCCCCCTTTTTCTCCTCTGCCTCCCATTTCTTTTTATAAATAAATAAATTAAACAACGACTTTAATAAAAAATAAACGATATTTATTATCGAACGTTTTAACAAATAAGTTCATAAACAAAAGAATTTCTTACAAATTCTTGTAACACCAAAATACATATAAAGCTACTGTAAATACAACCCGAAACAGAGATCAATTCTCACCCCCGAATAACTCCCGTGAATTTAATATCTTAGATCAACAAACTTACGCTTACCAGGCTGAGCTATTGTCCCATCACTATATTGACACAAAAATCCCCATAAAATTATTTTCCCTTGATTTTATTTTACGAGAGGGTGTACAACTTATTATTCAGTAATGACTTTCAGAGTTCTCAATTCACTATCCTTCCCCCCGCGGATCTGAATAGACGATAACTGGCTATTAATATATCCCCTTTCCTTCACTGGAAGAAAACCTAACCCGTGCAGCCCTTTTATCTCTACTCACACAGATCCCTCACAAAAAGAATTCTATTTAACTTAAAACCCTGAATAAAAGACTAAATTAATATCCCAGATAGTTGCGTTCTGAAACACCCACCCGATTATACCAAAATTGGAGACAATAGCAGAGGCACTGATTTATTTACACATGAAAACCCGTGAATTTACTTTAAGAAAAATATGAACAAACCGCGCTTGGCAGAAGAGTCACCCGGTACGGCTATGAGATCTTAAAGCCTGCTCCGGGGGAGTCGTCTGCCTACATTTCTTACTTTGATTTTATTCAAAATTATCGTCCATCGACGGTGAGATTTTGTCTGATTCCGTATCAGGCTCTTCACCAAAAAAAAAAAATAAAACCAGGAGGAAAGATTTTCGACAATATTAAATATTAATGTACATACCAATACAGCTACCATTTTAGCCCTTGAAAAATAATTATGTTCGAATTAATAATATTAATTTAATCCGAATGTAGCTATGTATAATAGGGCCACGGTTAACTCCGATGGACAATAATTATAAACACTCGTGCATTTTGGCGCGCCCCAGCCGACCGTGTCCGCTAGCTCAAAGCAAGTGAAGACCCAACGCTCAACAGGGCTTTGATATTCACTGTTGCTATGGTTACGTGACGTCAGTCACGCAAACAGCATGTAACAATTTACATTATGATGAAGGGCAATTTAAAAATAGATCAGTCGTATGCACCAATGTTTTAGCATGGGTTCGCCTAACCTTAAGGTATTTATTTTGAGGCTTCGCGAAACTTACCGTTATAGATATCGTTTTTACGTGATTTACTGTGTGATTAAAAAGTTTTGTTTTCATTTTTCACTGAATTCAGTAATGTACGTACCTACTTAGTTGTGTGTTTTAAAATTAAACCCAATTAATGACATAGTTTGTAATTTGTTGGAAACTCCATTCAGTTGTTTAACAGATGAGGCTAAGAGAGACGTTTTGTTACACGGGTTTTTAGTCAATGTTTGTTTAAGTACCCGCACTATACCTAGCTCTTCACCATTTTTTAAGACCGCAAGCCGCCACTGCGATATGGACATCATATCCACTCTTGTTGTACAAACTACTATTAAAGTGTGTATTTAGTAACATTACAAAGACACAAGTGCGACGAAATTGTTCTTTTGAGCATGTTATTAGTTGGAAAATAGCCCCATTTTGTATTAGTAACCTTTAAAAAAATAACAAAATGCTGGCTTCTTATTCCCATTTTCTTTCTGCTTTCTTCTAAACGCTATTTTATAATCCCAGCGATATAAAATATAGGTAAAACAGAGAGCAAAAGATATAAATAATTTAAGTCCGAGTTTTATACTGAACATTATTTCCCAGAATGTGTTAGTAAATTCTCATAAAAATCACATTCTAACTTATCGTATAAAGCCGGAATCGCGATTTTTGTTTTATGATATCGATTTAATACGAGATATATCACAGTGATTTAGGAAAGCTTAAACGGTTATAAAAGAGTGTTACAATTGTCTGAAATTGTATATTGTTTGATGTGCCATACATAGTTAATATTAAGGATGATACTAATTGTGATACGACATCAAATCTGACATACAAGTGAAGAAAACTTGAACTGTGCTAGACAGGCGCGGCTTGTCCGTAAGGCCATTTGGTCAATGACCCACCTATTCATTTTTGGTTATATGATTTCACGTCCGGTCGGTCTGTCTTCTGCATTGAAGTTGATTCCCACTAGATGGCGATGCCTCGTTTTCAATACTTATTTATTCTTGAGTAAGCATTGAAAACGTGCTCATGTTTTTTCTGGAGTTGCGTTCCATAACTAATGCGAGTAATAAGCCTGTGAAATAAACGCATTGAATGATAGACGAAGGAAAATATACTCTTTGGGAAATCGTCAAATAATGTTACGAATGCAGTTCCGATGGAAGGTACCAGTGGCGTATTTAGGGGGGGGGGGGGGCGAGCCTAGGAGCTCGGGGTCTAAAAATCTGATTGCAACCTAATTTTTCGTCTTACGCTTGGACTCTTAACTTAAATTCTTAAATAATGTATTCTTGGCTTAGATTACAAAGGTCTTGTAGGAAACGTTTAGTTTTTAAACTTTTCCTTTTAAAAGTCCTGTTTTATATAGAGATTAAGGTTTCGGACGCATGCCGTTTTAGTTATTGATTTATGATGCAATTTTATAGGAAAACGAGTAAAAAGACTAATATTTTATAGTATTTTCTATTATATACTTGTCTGTTCCGTTTTTCCTTTTTTTGGAGCTATTTTAAATCAACAAAAATATAACCCATTGCAATAAAATATTTTTACAACAAAAACAAAAAAAATGCAGGTATTTATTTTTAAAGAAAAAAATTAAGGTAAAAATTTTAATTGAAACATTTTTTATTGAAGAAGTGTGATGATTTATAATTTAAAAAAATAGTACGGGAAGAAACGAGAATGCTTTATTATGAATATACAAAACGGCACTTAAGAAGAAGTATTTCAAAACCTAAGCATTTGCACCAAAGACAACAAAGTCTCACACCCCCCCCCCCCCCCCACCCCCCGGAGCATATTTTCTGGCTACGCCACTGGAAGGTACAATGTCGTAGAATCGCGTGAGACGAAGAACTTGAGAGTTACGTTGGGATGAGTAGTAGTTCTTACTTTAAGTTTTTGGAGAAAATTTGAAGTCTGATGTCAGGGTCATAATATTTATCTTTTTAATTATTAATATCTTCCTTGTAAAATTGATCACGAGTAGCCACTGGATAGGTAGAAATTTCCCCAGTTCCCCTCGTAATATTTAATGAACTTCTTATTTCCTTATATGTATTTACTACTGCTGACTATCAAGTTTTAAATTAAGTAAGTTTATCTACACAAAGTTATATCACTTTACAACTTACCTACATATAATGAATTTTAATAAAAGTCGTATAAAATAGTCGAGTCGGATCAACTTTCTTCAAGATTCAAACAAGTTGTCTGTAAACAGGAATTTTATAGACAGGGAGTTATAGCAACCATTGAGTAGTGCGGTTCTTTATTTTAACTTTGACGGATATTGTAAATGAGAAATAAACATGACTAGCCGTAATATTTCCATTTTTATGTGGTGCATGGCGGATGATATAATTTGAACCTATATCATTGAAACTTTAATATAAAATTTAATTTTTTTTTAGAAGTTCTGGTGACTCTTGGTAAAATTTTTGTATTAAATTTTGAATTAGATAAGCCAGGAAACGATGTCGCGTTTTACGCTGGTATGGAAGTCTCTTAACCTGGTGACTCTTGTGCTTTTCAGAGGATGGTGCAATATCACGCCTTCAAAACCAATAAGGTTCAAGCATTATAGAGATGTCACTCTCTTAGTATGACAACCTGCTTACCGGAGCTGTGAGTAACTTAAGTAACTAGATACTTTTTAATACTTATAACTTAGTAACTTATTTCTTTTATTTAAGAAAGCATGAAAAATAAATTTTCAAACCACCTGAAAGTGCCTTATACTATAAGGTGTATTTTGTCTAACACTGTTAGATAATAAAATACAAATCGGATTGCATGGTTCTACCAAGAAATGAAAACTTTACATTGGTAGGATGTCACCACCTGCAGACCGGTTTCGAACTTCGAAACCTCGTATACAACTGAAAAAATTTAACATCTGATGGTTGCATTTTAGGTTTTGGACCATGCAGAACTTTTTATTAAGAATACTTTTTTTCGTAAAGTTAATAATAAAAAAGTTTCCCATATGGTGCGAGCTTATATATATTATATATTTTCACCAATGTAAAGTTTTCATTTCTTGGTAGAACCATGCAATCCGATTTGTATTTTATTATCTAACAGTGTTAGACAAAATACACCTTATAGTATAAGGCACTTTCAGGTGGTTTGAAAATTTATTTTTCATGCTTTCTTAAATGTTTGCTTCCACTTGACTAGTAAGAGATTCTGTGTTTTTACAATTTTTGTAAATCCCTTGACGGGTATACTCAGATAGATTGCATGGGACTACCAAGAGATGGCGCTAACGTATATATACGACCGAAGAAGGTTGATATTATATGCATTAGGTTTTAAAACTTTCATTTGGTATGGTATGAACACCTACCCTGTACTGACGAGAACAAAAGAGTTCGAAACCGGTCTGCAGGTGGTGACATCCTACCAATGTAAAGTTTTCATTTCTTGGTAGAACCATGCAATCCGATTTGTATTTTATTATCTAACACTGTTAGACAAAATACACCTTATAAGGCACTTTCAGGTGGTTTGAAAATTTATTTTTCATGCTTTCTTAAATGTTTGCTTCCACTTGACTAGTAAGAGATTCTGTGTTTTTACAATTTTTGTAAATCCCTTGACGGGTATACTCAGATAGATTGCATGGGACTACCATGAGATGGCGCTAACGTATATATACGACCGAAGAAGGTTGATATTATATGCATTAGGTTTTAAAACTTTCATTTGGTATGGTATGAACACCTACCCTGTACTGACGAGAACAAAAGAGTTCGAAACCGGTCTGCAGGTGGTGACATCCTACCAATGTAAAGTTTTCATTTCTTGGTAGAACCATGCAATCCGATTTGTATTTTATTATCTAACAGTGTTAGACAAAATACACCTTATAGTATAAGGCACTTTCAGGTGGTTTGAAAATTTATTTTTCATGCTTTCTTAAATGTTTGCTTCCACTTGACTAGTAAGAGATTCTGTGTTTTTACAACTTAGTTCTATTTGGAATCATGCCAAAAGTAACTGTAACTTCGTTACTTTTGAAAAGTAACTTGTATCTAGTTACTTTTTAGGAGTAACTAAAATGCTTTTAAAGTAACTAAGTTTTTTTTAAAGTAACTAAGTTACTTTTAAAGTAACTAAGTTCCTCTATGATACCAATAATGCACACGTGCCGTCCATCAGATGATGACCAAGTGACGATCGGCGGCCGTTAATCAGACTATCAAGATTAGTAAGTAAGAGTGGGAAAGTATGTAGATCGTAGGTGCATGTAGAAGGTAATTTTTGTGTTTGTTAAGGAAATCAATGAAAGAGAAAAAAGTGTCCTCTTAGATGAGAATTTTGAAGAGTTGGTACTTTTAAAAGTCAACGGGGCATTTTAAAAACGTTCTGAATTTCTTTGGTATATTTGGATTTATATTTATTTAGTTTTGTTACTTATATTTATTTAATAAGTGTTTTGTTCCTTATCTTTTCTTTCTACTTTTATTAGAAATGTATTAAGTTTGTAAGTATAATAAATTCGTATTCGTTATAAACTTTTCATTTACATGTTATCACTACCTGGTAAATTTATGGTATCTAGTTCAAAAGCATCTTAGTTACTTTTAAAGTTTCGTAGTTACAATCAATGTAACTAGTTACTGTAAAAGTATCTTAGTTACTATCACTAGTTACTTTAACTAAGTAACTAAGAACTAAGTTACTTTTAGGTAAAAGTAACTATTCCTTATAAGTATCTAGATACATTTGTTTAAAAGTATCGAAAAAGTAACTAGTTACTTTTCTGAAGTAACTTTTACAGCTCTGCTACTTACAAGCAAAATTCCAATCGGTTCCTGAGTGGAACTTGAAAGGTTTTCTAAATGAACTCGAGTATATAAGTAATAAATGTATTATGTTTCCATAATGCATCACGTTGGCCAAAAGTCGCCCCTTCCCCTTTTTTTTATTGGATTTCATCTTAAATTGTCATAAAAAGGTTTTTTGGACGTTTTCTTCACCATTTTAAAAATGTCATCTTATTTTTAACGATACGAAGTTTATCTTATTTAACATCAAAATCTCGCCTTGGCCTGCGTTTAAAATCCTGCTAATCCTTTGCAAAAACTCACGCAGCCAAGTGCATTTAAGAGTATCTAAATTCTAAATAAATGTACTTAAGCGGAGTGTGTTTACATTCAATTATTTCTCTTTAAAGTTGAGAGCTTGCAGCAATAAATATGCTATATTTTAAATTGAGTTTTATTGTAGGCATTTACGTTGCGGCTTTTGCTTCTCCTTCACACAGAAAAGTTTTTAAAAAATTGAAAATGATAATGTTTTACCGGCGGGCAGACAAGATTTTTTAAATTGAAAAAGTTTTGTCTCCGCTGGGAATCGAACCCAGAACCCTTCGATTAAGCTTCAAGTGCTCTGCCAATTGCGCCACGGAGAACCTGATAATTTTTCACCAACTTCGGTCATATAACTTATTCAATTTAATGTTACACCGTTAGACCATTGTTAGATATTAAAATACAAATCAGATTGCATCATATTACCAAGAAATGAAAACTTTACTATTGGTAGCATGTCACCACTTCCATACCAAATGATTCGAACGCTGTAGCTCTCGTCATTATGGGGTAGGTGTTCATACTATACTAAACGAAAGTTTTTATACTCAAGCCTATGGTATCAACGTTCTAGGGTTGTATATATCCCTTAGCGCCATCTATCTCTATGTGAAAGCAATAAATCACTAATAGTAATTTTGGATTTATAGTTATAATAACATGAAATTATGTTAAATACAATGTAATTGAAAATATATAATATATATAAGCTCGCACCATATGGGAAACTTTTTTATTATTAACTTTACGAAAAAAAGTATTCTTAATAAAAAGTTCTGCATGGTCCAAAACCTAAAATGCAACCATCAGATGTTAAATTTTTTCAGTTGTATACGAGGTTTGTCGAAAAATATGAATTTTGCCCAAGAGTTTTATTTTTTTATTTATTTATTTATTTATTTTTGACAATATCAAAAACTGTAATTATGAAAAGTTGTTCGGAATGTAAAACTTTATTTTAATATGCAATTACATGCTTCTTCTTAATTTTTTTTTTAATAAATAAAAAAAATAAATGTTCTGTACCTATTCGTAATTTGAGAAAAATTTGTAAAAATAAAAAAAAATGCATATTTAAATATGGTTTATATTCCGACGTGTTATAATGACATTATTATGGATTTTATTTCCAGTGTCAAAATGACATACTTTATAGGACTGAGTACTATAATGATTTCATTATAGGACTGAGTACTATAATGAAAAATAGACGCAAAAATGAAAAAATGTATTTAAAACAAAATGGAACAAAATTTAATGATTAAAATTAAAAGTAACATTACAATTCGTTAAATTGATGTTGGACATAGGAGTTGAAATTGTTGCATTGTTGTGATTTTTAATTTTTATGGTTTTTGTTTCTTCTGAGGGAATGACAGTCGATGAAACACTCGATAATGATTTCTTTCTGAGAATGGCTGATGAAATTATTTTCTTGTTTTTGCAAGAGTTCTTTATATATCCTTCAGCAACTGTGTCACTTTTCCAGCCACCATGGCGTTTAATAGTATGAAGATCGACTCCTGAATCAGCCAGCAGTGAAGCTGAAGACCTCCGGAAACATTGACCTGTGTATTCGGCGGAATGGGGTAATTTTAAAAGAGCAACGATCGTTTTGCACATATTTCCGAAAGTATGTATACTCACTGGTTGCTTTGTACATTTGTTGTTTCTAAATGATAGAAAAAAAACCAGAAACTTTGGCATCGAGGGGTCTCATTGCTACATAGGTCCGAACAAGCTACACCATATTTATTCCTTCGACATCGCCAGGCGTTACGTAAAATTCTCGGGGAACGTTGGTTTTTGTACTAGGTATGAAAATTCGAAAAACAAGCCTCTCATCGTGTACATCTTCTATCCTTAAGTTTTTTAACTCAACTCTTCGACATGCTCCACTTATACCTATTATCATTGACACTTTTAATAGCAAGTATGTTTCGTTGTCTGCCTCTTGTAAAAACTTTGCAATATTTTCTTTAGTCAGAATCCTGGATTTTTTAGGTGTGTAAGAATCAGATTTTCATTTTAAAAAAGCTATCAATTGATTGAACTTACTTATGTCGACGTTTTTCTTAAGTAATAGTGTACTCCTTAACATAGAGTAATAACTCCATAAACTCGAAGACTTTTTCTTCATTGATTCTTCCTTGAAATATTCCAAAAGTACCTTTTCGTGTACGATATTGACAACCTTTTTCTGGGAACACCAAGTTTTGTAATTGGCATAAGTTTTTTCATATATGCCTTTAGACTATTCGGGCAACAAACCACCAACTGCTTTATTGGCCAATTCTTCGATTTCTGATGGCAAATTATCCATATTATATTATATAAACGTTAAAATTAAAAATTCAATTCTGACAATGACATGAAATTAATTTTCTATGCACATTCAGCAGGTTGCATTATTGATAAATCTATTATAAATGCGTCTAGATTTTATTATATTGAACAAATTAATAACAAATTATACCATATGCATTTAAATTATATAATTTAATTTCTTGAAAAAGAAGACGGAGCCTTAGTAAAAACTGTGCTTGGTCAGAACAACAATGGCTTTTCTGTAATTGACTACTGTGATTGGTCAGTTTTATTACCTATCTAGGATGGATATGAGATTTTCCCGCACAGTTAACTGGAATAGCCTACTTTACTCGCCACTTAAGTGTAAAGGAAACAGCAAATTTCCATGTGGGAGTAAAAAAATATCTATTACATTCCGAGCAACTTTTTATAATTACAGTTTTCGATATTGTCAAAAATAAAGGTACTTTACTCTTGGGCAAAATTAATATTTTTTAACAAACCTCGTATACGACTGAAAAAATTTAACAACTAAAGGTTGCATTTTAGGTTTTAGACCATGCAGAACTTTTTTTAAGGAATAACTTTTTGTTGTAAAATTATTAAATAAAAAAGTTGTCCATATGGTGCAAACTTAAGCGGACACACTGTATTAGTACGGTAGTAAAGTACATTTTTCTCTGAATTTTAAAAACTAAATGAAAACGTTAAATACAAAAGTTATAGAGATTGTTAAGATGCATATTTTAAAATGATATTATAGCGTAGACAGTTGTCTAAAAAACGTGTATAATATAACCTGTTTAATAGGAGAAGATAATTTATGTGGAAGGTAATTGACCAAATGATCTTAAGGAAGAGCTGACACTAAGTGAAAGCATCTTTGCCGTAAATAGTAAAACAGCCCTTTTTCGATGACGATATGTTTTTCAGTAATAAACGTGTATAAATGCTCTCATAAAAAACTTTCACGAAGTTCTAAATCCGAAGAAAATCTCGCAACTGTGTCAACAGATCCGGAAAAAACTCGAAAGCAGATTTATTTCTGCAAATCCACACGCTAAGTGAATTAGAGTTTTGTCGCCGAGAAAAAATTAATATCGTGAAAGAACATAATTTATTCTGTTGAGAAATATATCGAGGATGTTTATGAAAGAATGGAGAAAAGGAGAGTAAATATGGTTCTTGTATATGAGATTACTAGTTGAACTGATTGTATTACCTGCTGAACCTTATGAGTTTATAATTTTTTCTTTACTCCAACATGGATATTGTATGTTTCCTTTATAACCAAGTAACTGGATAAAGGGGGTATACAAGAAATCTGAATGGGTATAATTGCATATCCATCCTTGTTAGAATATGAAACTGAACAATCACTGTGGTCAGATCATTATAACTTGAGAATGACCAGTGGCGGCTCGCGGTCTTTAAAAATGGTGAAGAGCTAGGTATAGTGCGGGTACTTAAACAAACATTGACTAAAAACCCGTGTAACAAAACGTCTTTCTTATCCTCATCTGTCCAACGACTGAATGGTGTTTCCAACAAATTACTGACTAATTAATTGGGTTCATTTTTAAAACACACAACTAAGTAGGTACGTACACTACTGAATTAACTGAAAAATAAAAACAAAACTTTTTAATCACACAGTAAATCACGTAAAAACGATATCTATAACCGTAAGTGTCGCGAAGCCTTAAAATAAATACCTTAAGGTTAGGCGAACCAATGCTAAATCTATGGTGCATACGACTAACTATTTTTAAATTGCTCTTAATCATAATGTAAATTGTTACATGCTATTTGCGTGACTGACGTCACGTAACCATAGCAACGGTGAATATCAAAGCCATGTTGGGCGTTGGGTCTTCACTTGCTTTGAGCTAACGGACACAGTCGCTGGGAGTTAACCGTAGCACTATTATGCATAGTTAGACATTCGGATTAAATTAATATTATTAATTCGAACATAATTATTTTTTAAGGGCTAAAATGGTGATATTTAATATTGTCGAGAAACTTTCCTGCTGTTTTTTATTTTTTTGGTGTTCACCTACTTCACCTGACGAGCCGCCACTGCTTAATACTTTATTAAAATGAAAGTTTGTAGTTTCCTATGTTGGCTTTTTGCGAAGTGAATAATTTTCCACCACGATTTTTCTAATATTTTCTGACATTTTCAACGGGGTTACAACTTTTATTATAAGCAACATAAAAATCTTCGGTAAATAGTGAAAAATATAAATGAGTAGGTAAAATAGACAAAAAGATAAGATCTATAAATATTAAAATCTTAAAGTCTTGAGGTTTTTTTGCCGATTTGGTACAAACCAGTCCGGTGAACAATGGGCTCCTATCTTCAGTCGTTTTGGAAATATTTACAACACTAGACTTTTTGACACCATCTATTTATGTTTTTTAAAATTTGTAATAAAACTTGTGTTTGAGTCAGCCAGGATATCCATAATAAGTATAAAGTAAACGAAATGCCACGGGCGGCGCCACTGGCTGGCAGACACGTCATTATTTACTCTTAAAATACATGTTTACAGAAAAATCGCGTCTCCGAGTGTTCACACACGAGACGGCGTGAAATAAAACGCTTTTAAAACTGTTAACAAATGGCGGTAAACTTTAAGTTTTAGCTTTTAGCTGAGATTATATTTTCTATGGCTCAGTTGTTAAAAGTATGTTTTATGGGTTTCTAGAATTAGCAGGTCGCAAAATGTTGTTTTTAATAGGGTTTTGTACTAGTGTCAGCTTGATATTTGCTTGTATGTTTGTAGGAAGATCGTTTTCGATGTAACTAGTGGAAAGTAATCGTGTGCTTGTTACAGTGCACGGCATGTAGGGCAAAATACAATGTAAGCTAAAGCTACACTCTAAAAACTGGTCTAGTATACTATATCAGAATCTTAGTGACTTCCGTGACAAGAAATGTTAGTTAAAATAGCCTCAAGAGGAAATTTAGCAACGGTTACTATATTGTATTGCTAGGAGAATTCCGGCATTGGATACTACGATACTATAGTCACTTTTGTCAATAACAAACTACCTGTATGTTAGTTAAAAGGGTATGTTTGTTCAGGCGCGGATCCAGGGGATTCGCCCCTCCCCCCCCCCCCCCCCCCCCCATCCTGAGCCTTACAAAATGGGTGTTTTTTTTTACTTTGAGCCTTGGAAATTGTCGTGAGAAGGGTCAGAATTTTTTTTCGACGTCACTTTTGAAAGTAGAAAGATTTTTGAAGCCGACACTCGCTCTTTTTTTTTTAAGGCATAGTCGCTCCCCCCTCAACAAAATCCTGCATCCGCCACTGTGTTTGTTGCCAATACTAATTTTGTTGTAAATTATAAAAATTATTGTAATGTTGTTTTGACAGTCTTCTAATATGAATAAGTTCAATTATTATAATCAAACTTAACGAAAAGATATTTAAATGATATACAGGGTCCTACACCTCACCTCCCCTCCCGTCTTCTATAGTTAGGATTTTGATATTTTGCGGACTTTACCTGTATCCTAGGACGCATTTCAGGAAAATATTTTTGTTTATACAGGGTGTTTCAAAGAAGTGACGTCATAAGGATCTATTTTTTTTGATTACATGCTATATAGATATTCTTACTTATTTCGATGCCTCTTATAGTTGCCTTCATACCTCTAAAATTTTAGTGAAATCGGTTCAGTATTATAGGTAAAAAAAATAAATACTAACACAAATTAGTTTTGCACCACTGGTTTTAATAATTAATAAATAATAAAAATAATGCCTCGTTATTAAAATTATACAAAGGTACTTAATAAATAAGCCTAGGTCTAACAGTCTCGTTAACCAAGTTTGATTAATACGAATTGTACAGGGTGTTCAAACTTTCGTGTCAAACTTTGCAAACTTTAAAGCAATTTATTTGTCTAATTTCAAATTGAAACCTCTTTATATAATTATGTCCTTCGATGCAGAATTAAATACCAAACATTTGGTTAAATTACAACCCTGTTGGAATTTCTACTGCATCAAGATTTTTTGCTTTATTGGTATTAGGGTTTATTAAAGTGACAACAACAAATTTTGACTTTAAATATTATATGTTTCATATATTGTTAGATTATTACTAATTATTTAAGTTATATTATTGTTTGTGATGGAATACAACCAAGAAGAGCTCGTAAATATGATTTTTATATTAGGAGCATGCGAAAAGAATTATTTTTGGTCACTTTAGTAAATGTTGATTCCAATAAATTGTTTTTCAACCTTTGATATTTATTTATAATAATGACTGTTGGAATAGTTGATAAAATGAGTTTTCTGCAAGTAAGTCTTGATGCGTTAGAAATTGCGATAGGGTTGTAATTATGACAAATGTTTGATTTTTAATTCTACATCGAATGACTTAACAATATACAGAGGTTCCAATTTAAAATAAGAAAAATAAATTGATTTAAGGTTTGCAAAGCTTGACACTAAACTTTGGACACCTTATACAATTCGTATAAATTAAACTTGTTTAACGAGACTGTTCGGCCTAATTTATTAAGTACCTTTGTATAATTTTAATAACAAGGCATTTTTTATTTTTTATTAACTTTTAAAACCAGTGGTGCAAAACTGATTTTTTATAGTGATATATATTTTTTTTCGCTTATAGTACTGAACCGATTTTATTAAAATTTTGGGGGTATGTAGATAACTATAAGAGGCATCCAAATAAGTAAGAATATTTGCATATAATCTAAAAAAATAGATTCTCATGACACACTTTTTTGGAACACCCTGTATAAACAAAAATATTTTCCTGAAATGTGCCCTAGGATACAGGTAAAGTCAGCAAAATATCAAAATTCTAACTTAATTAATAAGTGAGTTATAGAAGACGGGAGGTGAGGTGCAGGACCCTGTATATAGCTGATACACGTAGTATTTTTATGATCCACAATGGATAATATCTTTTTCAAAAAAAATGCATTTCAAAAAATGTAATTTGATGGGTTCAAGCCATTCTTAATTAAATGGGCGCTTTCAATATAAAAAGTTGATCTGTTTCTTCACCTAAAATAGTTGTATCTCTTCAAAAATTATATTTCCCGCTGTCTGCGGGCATAGCAGTTGAAAATACACTTGCCCAGCCACACTGATTATATTTTTTGCGAACGGCTGATACACAGGTAGAAATAAGTCTTTATTTCGCAGTCCCATCTCCATCATTCCACGATATACCACCCCGGAGAGGCTTACGCCCTTATGCCTATTCTCGTGGCGGCCATTTTCATTTCGCTTTTGATGTATTTACTGCGGGAAAATTTAAAATAAATAAATTTGTTTTTCTGGCAAACATGCACCGTCCAAATTGAATTTTGATAGTGAATTATTTTTCTCTGAGCGTTGTTTCCCATACACAAATAAAATATAATTTATAGTCTGTATGTTTATTAAAGTGGAAAGGGAGGTGTAAGAAAGGTAAGTGATCTTAGCCACTAAATGGATAAGAAGGATTTTCTAACTAAATTTTAATTTTGGTTGTGGGTTTTGCAGGAACATGATAGACCCTTAAAATTTTTCTTACCCTGTACAACGTGATTCCTACGTTTTCACGTTAGATGGCTATATCTTTTGCATTGAGTTGATTAATTATGATGGCGTTACTGGGTTTTCATCGCGTTTTTATTTCTTAAAAACGCCTTGAAAGAACAGGCTCGCTGTACTGGGGGTCGCTTACGGGTTATGACTTTCTGATGAGTTCTAACAAGAACGAAACAGCCTGTCATTGTCTACCTGTGCCCCAGGGATTTCATTACCTTTAGAGTCCCTGAGTACTTTAATGCAAAAGATAGACGCACTACTCTGTCCGCTTGCCGCTAAGCTTCTTTTGTTTATACCTAATAGTAATCTTTACTTTCCCAAACGAATTTTAGCTATCAGTTGGTTGGTTTACACAAAATTCTTTAGTTTTGGAACTAAATATTATTTTTAACTGTATTATAGTATTGGCAACCAAGCCGGCATGTTGCAACCAACAGCTTACCTAGTTCCCACAACAATTTTAAATATTTATCTTAACCAAATACACCAGGGCTATCAAGAGATGGCGCAAAAAGTTATATACAACTCTAGAAGGTTGATAATATTATAATTTTTAATGTCAAGACTATCATTTGGAAGGTATAGACACTTACCCTGTACGAACGAGAACGAAAGAGTTCGAAACCGGTCTGCAGGTGGTTGCATTCTACCAATAGGAAAGTCTTCACTTCTTGGTGGTGCAATCTGATTTGTATTTTGATATCTACCACAGTGTTGATAAAATATGACATTACCTTATTTTTTATGCATTTAACAATCAAATTAGCACTGGCAACAAACATACTCTTTAACCTAACAAGCAGTTAGTTTGCTAATGACAAAAGCGACTATAGTTCATTTCTGAAAGATGTAGAGTAATAAAAGCTCATTGGGTATGCAAAGGGACTACAGAGTGACCCAACGAATATTTAAGCCTCTTTTATAATTTGGCATTGATGTCATTGCAAAATTCTTTTTTTTAACAAGTGCATGTAGTACCACCCCGGTTGAGGTCAATTTATGGCTTTGCATATTGTTATCCATTCACAAACACTGATAATGGTGTGACAAAGGCGTGAATTATGTACATAGTATTAGGTACACTTATTTTTTATTAATCATTATAAAAAAATACAAAATACAGAAAATACATTATACAGAAATTAAATTATAAAAAATCATATTATTCTTCGTCATCTGAGGAAATGTCATCTCCTCTTGACGTTATAACTAACGGGTTGTTGAACCGATCGATCAGGTGGTCGAGATCTCACATTTTCTCCTCTTCTTTAATGACATGATGGACTGCTTTTCGCCTGTTCTCTGGTGTCACTTCCTTAATGGCTTGATCAAACAGTAGCTTAACGTCTTTTATTTTGAATGTCGTGTTGTGTCTTGCTACAAATCCTTTCACTTGCATTCATATAAATTCTATAGGATTTAATTCGCAATGATATGGCGGTGTGCCCAGCACAGTTACACTATGTTTTTCACCTATATCTTCCAGAGCATATTTCATAAAACGATGTTTGTGTAAATATGCTATAGCTAATAGTTCCTTCTTTATTAAATTATCGTTTTTTTTTTTCTTTGGTTAGTTATCATAAGGAATTTAATGCACAAAATTTACCTGCGCCTATGGCTGACACCGAAATTGAGCCGAACTAGACGAAATTTCTCATTTTCTTACTTTACACCTCTCGGAAATAGACTTTATTAACTAATGCCAGAATCGGCCTTGCAATAAAATGTAGTCCCCGTTACTAAATTTTCAATCTCTATTTAAACTAACTTTTCTTGTCACGGAAACTAAGATTCTGGTATGGTACACATCGGCGTAGCTAGGGGGGGGGGGGGGCACTGATGGCCCTGGGGCCCCCCCTGAAATATGCAATAGAAAAAAAAATTGCATTTAATCCACCGTACACTGGGGCCCAGGCCCCCCCTGAAAACTAAGGCTAGCTACGCCGATGATGGTACACTAGGCCAGTTTTAAAAGTGTACAAATACATACGCCAAGGAAGCCTCCAAGGTGATCCCCAATTCTAAGACTTTAATTATTAAATGCATGATTGTCTAGTTTCGCGACTTCAAGACAACAAAAACTTCCTTTTGAAAAATGACTAATCAAAACTAGCTAAAGTACAGAAGAAACTTGCACAATTACTCATTCGAGCGATATATAAGTTTCCGCGTATATTTTGATAGTTTAATCACTTGAAAATTTAATTTGGAATATGAATGGAGTGATTAATTAGTTTAATTTTGATTTTCGCGAAGCATCACACTGCGGCCCAAAGTTTCGTTTCAGTATGACAAAATTATTTTGTACATAACGCTAATGTCGGGTTGCACAAAGAATTTTAATGTTAATTAACTAACCAGCAACTTTGACTGTGGCATAAATCACACTGGCAGAAATAGTTTTCTTACAACCAAGGTGGCCCCAAACTGTCAAAACATAATTCGTTGGGAGACCCTAAATAAAACGTGAAATCTTTGTTTTTTTATTATTACGGTTATTTTTTTTTAGTTATGACCTCGTAACTTGATCTTAATGGTCTCAATATCTTTATCGGTTGCCAAAATTTCATAGCTTGCTATCGTTCAGGGTTAATTTAGTTTATAAATAAATTACCGTTTTATTTTTAACATTAGGTCAATCGATAACATTGTGAAAAGTCAAATTATACATGGCCAGATGACAATCTAAATAAGATAAAAAAGCAACTAGTGTTATACCCTTTATTGTAATTCTAACGCTCAGTGGCGTATTTATTTAGGGGGGGGGGGGGGGAAGTCTGCCGGGCTACCCCCCCCCCCCCCCCCCCGAGCTACCTAACCTAATTTTTCGTCTCACGCTTGGACTCTTAATTTAAATTTTTAAATCATGTATTCTTGGCTTAGACTACGAAGGTCTTGTAGGAAATGTTTATTAAACTTTTCCTTCTAAAAGTCCTGTTTTATATAGAGATTAAGATTTCGGACACATATCGTTTTAGTTATTGATTTATGATGCAATTTTATAGGAAAACGAGTAAAAAGAATATTATTTTATGGTATTTTTCTATTAAACCGGGTGTCCCATTATGGATGGCCACCGGCCGTATCTCGGAAACTACTGGTCATAGAAACTCGGGGAAAAAATGATAACTAAAGTGACCATGAGAAAATCCTGGAAATAATTTTTAAGTTTCGAATTTTCCCGTAAGAGGGCGTAATTGACAAGTAAATTTTAAAATTTTACATATCTCCGAAAATTCTACATTAAGGTATATCTTTGGTAACACCATTAAAAAGCTTGGACAATTATGCATGATTTTGTTCTAATGCTCATTGGCGTACCGACTTTAATAAAAGGGGGGAAGCTGTTGAAAGTGTAATCATTTAAATCGCTGTAACTTAGCAAACTAAAGACTGTTTGAAAGGGAAATGTATGCACTTTCACCAATCGTATTTAGTTGTCCAAAATAGTTCTCAAAAAAAAAATGCTAGAGGGCGCAATTTGCAATAATAACACATTTTTTGATTTTACTCCGAAAAATAAACCATACGGTATAATTATGATACTATAATCGAAAAGTAGATAAAACTTGCTAGAAAAAATATTAAAACCGCAACTTGATATCTTCGTTCGTTTCAGCGTTATCGCCAATAGAATAATTTTTAAAACTTTAAATGAAGAAGCGTTTATATATTTTTTAGAAAAGAAGTGGGACGCCACTGATATTTTTTCATGTGGATATTATTTCGGATTAGCCTGGTCAATTCTGCATAAAAATGGTATCTTGCGTTTTTCTCCTCAGGCACACCGTTTTTAATTATAATAATTAAATTAAATTAGACGGGCGGAAGTTTGCCTATTAAGTAAAGGTGGTTATTTCCAACAATTTTTATAAAACAAAATTTTTCAATATAAATATTAATAATAATAAATAGTAGAGCGAAGTAAGTACCCAGTAAAAAAGGTGGAAAAGCGCCGCAGGCGAAAAATTTTCGGGACCACGACCAATGTTCGTTTAAAATTCACCTAACTACTATCAAATTTAAAAAATTAAATTATTACCTCTTGGATTAAATTTGTTTTTGTAAATGTTTTTTTTTTGTTTTTTCTTGATATTCCTGGCTAGTTTTTTTCTTTAGAAAGAAAACATTTTTTAAATTTGTGAAAAATATGAATATTGGTGTCAATCCAAAATTTTAACATAAAACGTCTGTATGACTCTAACCAGCGTTTTTCGTGCTCGGTTTTTCATGATTAAAAATAAAGTAAATATTACTCACCACGCCAAAATTAATGATTTTTTCAGAAATCATGTATTTTAGGAGCGTAGATCTAAGAGCAGTTTTTGGTGCAAATGCTTAGGTTTTTAAATCCGCCTTCCTAAATGCCGTTTTGTATATTCATAATAAAGCATTCTTGTTCTTCCCGCACTATTTTTTATATTATAAATTATCACACTTCTTCCATAAAAAATGTTTCAATTAACATTTTTACTTCAATACCATAAATACCAAATTGTTTTCTGCTTTTGTTGTTAAAATATTTTATTGCATTGGGTTATATTTTTGTTGATTTAAAATAGCTTTTTAAGAGAGAACGGAAGAGACAAGTATATAATGAAAAAATACTATAAAATATTATTCTTTTTACTCGTTTTCCTTTAAAATTTCAATAAAAATCAATAACTAAAACGATATGCGTCTAAAACCGTAATCTCTATATAAAATAGGACTTTTAGAAGAAAAAGTTTAAAAACTAATCGTTTCCTACAATATATTTGTAATCTAAGCCAATAATACATTATTTAATGATTTAAATTAAGTGTCCAAGCGTTCCAAAATTAGGTTGCAATTAGATTTTTGGAGCCGAGCTCCGAGGCTCGGGGCGGGGGCTGCAGCCCGGCAGCCCCCCCTAAATACGCCACTGCCCACCTTGAAACTACACAATTGTATTTAGGGATTTAATCCCCTACGTAGTATGTCCAGCGCTTGGTTACCTTTTTTTTATAAGTTATTACTAATCGTGGAGAGGTTTTTTGGGAAGGAGATACTGTTTTTTTTTTGATCGAGAGAAGAGTTTTGGGAAGGACAATCGTTTTTTTTTTAGAAGTCACTTTTCCAATCTTAAAAATATCGGGCCCGCTTATGCTCTCCCCTCAGTTTATTCATTACAATTTTTCTGGCGCCGCGAATGACTTTAATAAATGTATGTGCAAAACGGTATAATTTTACTAACTATCCCTACAAAAAAAAAACTATCCTTATGATTCGTCCAATCAAGAACAAATTTTCTTAATAAACAAATGCTGACGATTTAAAGTAGGTAATCGGTATATATAATAGTAGTTTAATAGCAAGTTGCGAGGAATTTAATAAAAACTTATTACGCTTTTCCGATTTTAAAATTTCATTCAAGAAATATTTATAGGAAGGGTGAAAAAATGACTTCCTGCATCCTCTACGCGATTGCCCTTGTTTTGACGGTGAACTCAGGTAAGTTTTTGTATAAGTATGTATTGTCTGCTCTTAAGTTGCCTTACACAGCTTTATTTTGCGCCATAGAAATACACTAAAAAAGAGTATTGCAAAATTCAGTCGGTATGAAGGTAAAAGCATCCCCTAATAATTACATTATTTTTTATATTAAAAACTACTGAGCTCTAAACGCCACACCACTTAAATTTTAGTTTATTTTTTTAAATAAAACTAAACTTTTTGTGTTGATATTTTACCCCCTAGGCAGTGGCAGCTCGTGGATGTTACTTATGGGCAGGGGCGGTTCTAGACCCAAAATATTGGGGGGGCACCACATTGGCGTAGCCAGAAAATATGCTCGGGGGGGGGGGGGGGGGGGCGTAAGTAGGACATTTTTTTTTCTGAAGAGAGGGATAGTCGGGACTATATGTATTCCATGTTATTGTATCTAGCGAAGACGGCGGAAAAGCGCCGCAGACGAAAAATTTTCGGAGCCACGCCCAAAGTTCGTTTAAAATTCACCTAACTACTGTCAAATTTCGAAAATTAAATTATTACCTCTCCCCCTTTGCATGGTTGGATTAAATTTTTTTTATGTTTTTTTTGATATTCCTAGCTGGCTCTTTATTTAAAAAAACCTTTTTTATAATTGTGAAAAACATGAATATTGGTGTCAATCCAAAATTTTAACATAAGACGTATGTATGACTCTAACCAGCGTTTTCCGGGCTCGGTTTTTCATGATTAAAAAAAAAGTAAATATCGCTCAACACGCCAAAATTGATGATTTTTTCAGAAATCATGTATTTTAGGAGCGTAGATCTAAGAGCAGTTTTTGGTGCAAATGCTTAGATTTGGAAATACTCCTTCTTAAGTCCCGTATATTTATATTCCTAATAAAGCATTCTCATTTCATCCCGCACTATTTTTTTTATTATAAATTATCACACTTCTTCCATAAAAAATGTTTCAATTGAAATGTTTACCTTAATTTTTCTCTTAAGAAATAAATACCTAATTATTTTTGTTGTAAAAATATTTTATTGCATTGGGTTATATTTTTTTTGATTTAAAATAGCTCTAAAAAAGGGAAAACGGAACAGACAAGTATATAATAGAAAAATTCTATGAAATATTATTCTTCTTACTCGTTTTCCTTTAAAATTGCATCAAAAATCAATATCTAAAACGATATGCGTGTGAAACCTTAATCTCTATATAAAACAGGACTTTTAGATGGAAAAGTTTAGAAGCTAAAAGTTTCCTACAAGACCTTTGTAATCTAAGCCAAGAATACATTATTTAAAGATTTAAATTAAGAGTCCATGCGTGCGATGAAAATGCAGTCCGGCAGCCCCCCCCCCCTCCCCTTATATACGCCACTGGGCGCAGCCACAATTTTTGGTAGCCTTCGCAAGCAAATAACTCCACAGCCCAAAATTTTTTAGGATCATGCTCAAATTGTATCAAAGTTATGTAAATAATTAAGCACCCGGAATTTTTTTTTATCAGTGGCATGAATTTTATAGTTTTTTTTTAGAAATGTTGGGTGGTCCTGCCCCCCCCCCCCCCCCCCCCAGGCCCCCCCGTAGAACTGCCTCTGCCTATAGGAGGGCGCGCTGCGGATATTTTTCTAATTTTTGAGGAAACGTCTAAAATACAGTTACAAATTATTATCAAAAATATTAGCTAGGAAAAATGGTCACGATGTGATTCACGTTTCTTCATCTTTTTAAAACAGACCCGCACAATGTTTCTAAATTCTTCTCCAAAGTTACCAGCTCCATGCGAAATTATATATCATTGTTCGGGTTTGTTCGGGTCTGAAAAATTTGTAGGCTAACAGTGTAAAAAATTTTTTTTTGACAAAATTCGATTTTATTATTCAATATAGTTGCCCTCGAGGGCGATACAACGATTATAGCGGTCATACAATTTTTTGATGCCATTGTTATAGTACGATTTCTCTTTAGCCTCAAAATAGGCCTCAGTTTCGGGAATTACCTCTTCATCAGTGCTAAATTTCTTTTCCAGCGAGCATTCTTTTAACGTCTGCAAACAGGAAAAAGGCACTGGGGGGGGGGGGGGCAGATCTGGAGAATATTATGGTGGATGGGGAAGCTGTGGCTTCAACAGTATTTTTTTTCGCCAAAAATACACGAAATTCTTTTTTATCCATTTTCCGCTCGACGATACAACACCCGGTATAGTGTGGACATTTTTCTGTCAGAGTTAGTCGATGTACCCGATATGACACATCCATTGTTCTTGTTCTATACTCATGGGCTATAGTTAGTACCGGGTGATTCATTAAGGGTGACGAGCGGCCATATCTCGGAAACTACTGCGCAAAGAAATTCAGGAATAAAAGATTATAACTAAAGTGGCAATGAGAAAATCCTGGAAATAATTTTTAAGTTCCGCATTTTGCCGTAAGAGGGTGTAATTGAAAAGTAAATTATAAAAGTTTACATATCTCCGAAAATTCTACATTAAGGTATACCTTTGATAACACCATTAAAAAGCATGGACAATTATGTATCATTTTGGTCCTATGCTCATTGGCGTACCGACTTTAATAACGGGCGGGGTGGTCATTTCCAACAATTTTTATAAAACAAACTTTTCATTATCAATGTTAATAAAAATAATAAATAGTAGAGCTAATTTAATTTAATTATTTTAATACAGAACGGTGTGCCTGAGGAGAAAAACGCAAGAGACCATTTTTATGCAGACTGGATTAGGCAAATCTGAAATAATATCCACATGGAAAAATATCAGTGGCGTCCCACTTTTTTTCTAAAAAATATTCTTTATTTAAAATTTTAAAAATCATTCTATTCGCGATAACGCTGAAACGAACGGAGATATCGAGCTGCGGTTTTACTATTTTTTCTAGCATTTCATCTACTTTTCGATTATGCTTTCATAACTATACCGTATGGTTTATTTTTTCGGAGTAAAATAAAAAATGTGTTATTATTACAAATTGCGCCCTCTAGCATTTTTTCGAGAACTATTATGAACAACTAAATACGATTGGTAAAAGTGCATACATTTCTCTTCCAAACAGTTTTTAGTTTGCTAATATCGGATAAGTCGTTTATAAGATACAGCTATTTAACTGATTACCCTTTCAACAGCTTCCCCCCTCTTATTAAAGTCGGTACGCCAATGAGCATAGGACCAATATGATGTATAATTGTCTAAGCTTTTTAATGGTGTTATCAAAGGTATACCTTAATGTAGAATTTTCGCAGATATATAAACTTTTATAATTTACTTTTCAATTACGCCCTCTTGCGGCAAAATGCGTAACTTAAAAATTACTTCTAGGATTTTCTCATGGTCACTTTAGTTATAATTTTTTTTTCCTGAATTTCTATGCCCAGTAGTTTCCGAGATATGGCCGCTCGTCACCCTTAATGAATCACCCGGTACCTGAAAAAAACATTAGACATTCATATATATAAATACCATAAACTGTCATTATTCCTAAATTTTTAAAAACACCTCTACAACTTTCCCTGTATTCCATTTTTCTTAAAGTTCTCACTACTCGCTTTTGAGCCACAAAGATATCATTTATCGAGTTGTGCTTTTCCCAGAAGACAATTAATTCCATATCTCATCACGGATTCAAAATTAGCAAAATATAGCATTCTAATAGTTTTCTCTCCCATATATTTGCCGACGACCCTTATGCTGTAGCATATTGAATTTAATTTTTTTCTCAAGGTATCTACATGATATGACCAGTCAAAGAACTCGTTATAATAGACCGTGTGTTCAAAATGAAGTCGGCCCTATTGCTAATTTTCTTATTATAAAATATGCGACTTTTGGTAAATTAATAAAGAGTTTTATGTGCTGATGATTATGGTGATGTCAAAAAATACAATTGAATATCAGAATCACGTAATATTAACAAATAAAAATGTTTTAAATGGACAGTGATATTTCTGTTATAATTGTTTGATAGAGAGTAAAATTCTAACCTTTTTGTTTTTACCACATCTCTAAACTCAATAATGACGGAGATATTTACATTTAAGCGCATTTCCATTAAAAATAACTATTATTTTGTAAATATCACGTGATTCTGATGTTCAATTGTTTTTTGGACATCACCATAATCATCAGCACATGAAACTACAATTTTTACTAATTTAACTGACGTCGACTACATTTTGAACATAGGGTATAGTCGGATCTCCCATTTTACGTTGGTATTTTGCCGAAAGCCGCGAGACCTTCGCGGATTAATTTAATGATATTTTAGCCTATTTTCAGTTAGACAGCGGAGTAGGGCCGTCCGGAAGTCGTCGATTCTACCTGTTCGTATGAAAGGCGTTACCGCAGAGAATTCGGTACCGAGCTACAACCGAGCGCATTACATGATTGCGCGTGGCGTATGGATTTTAGATAACGCAGGGGGTAAGAGAGTTTCATGCAATGTTGCCAATCCTCCTGAAATATCGGTAGATTTACCAAATTTGTTTATTTTATTAAACAATAAACATGATGAAATAAAATGATCATATTTGGGGCAGGCGGCAGAGGGGGCACGCGACAGAGGGGGCACGCGACAGAGGGGGCACGCGGCCTCAAGGACGAGCCGCTACTTCCCCTATTGGTAATTTATCAACGTCCTCTAACTAATGTTAGAAAGCTGAAGTTTTTTATACATATACAGTTTAGGACCCAAATATCCGTCAAGGAAAGAACAAACGCGCCACTAGAAATAAAATATTTTTTAATTAAAGCACTATGTTATATGAAAAAAGGCCGATTCACAACGGTTTTAATTAATTTTTGTGTTGGAATGCCTCTAAAGGGTAAAAACACCGCCAAATATCGAAGTAAGTAAGAAGTAAAGACACCCTCAAATATCAAAGTTAACCGTATGTCCCGATGCAGTGACATCGAAGGGCAAGAAATGTTTTTTGTATATGAGGTGATAAATGTTTAAGTTTGTTTTTTTAATTTTATTTATTTTTTTTTTTTGTTTTCAGCCTACTGTCTCCAATGTTATTCGTCTTTATTCACTAATCGCACTGAGATTTGTTACTCCGTCGAGGTTTCAGGTAAACTGGTCGAACCTCAGTGCTACTTCCTGTCAATCGATGGTGAGTCATACAGGTTCTCGTTAATAGTCCTGGACTTTAGATCCAACGCAACGTTCAGCCATGGCACTCATCATCTCATTCTTAGCGCCTTTTCCCAAATTTTATTAGCGAAGAGTGCAGCACTGGCGTAGCTATGGTCATAGGCGCCGGAACTTCAGAATTGCTCTGGGGGCTTGGAGCCCGGATCTCAACGAATAAAAAAAAAATTCCTTTATTAAATATACACATAATATAATGTAATAGTTAATAAATTTTAAATAGAATAAGGCTCCCTCCACAGTAACTTCTAAAAAAAAAAGATAATCGATTCAAATTGTGGGCCCCAAGACGCGCGGGGCCATTCCTCCATTCAAAGTGACTTCTAAAAAAATGTACCGGGCCCGTACGGAAAGACGGCTCTGGCCAGTTAGTTCCGAATGATCCAATGTTTTTGTGTACATTTGTGAATTATGTAGCTTAATTACCTCTTTGGTATTAAAAATTTTTCAACAGGAGATTTGAGGGTGAAAACAGTAGATCTTCTGTTAAAACAGGAGATCTGGTAACACTGGCTCCAACTTGACCGCGCCGATGCTTGACCTCGCTGACTAGGCCGTGATGTCAGATCTGCATGATGCGCAGATCTGACATTACGGCTGCCAACGTGTAGAAAATATAGATCGAGCGGATAATTAAAAACAGCCGTGTTTTTGAAAAATTTTTTAAAACATTGCATTTTTGTATTGTATTTTAGACGACTTTGTCTTATTTGCTACAAAATCCGAAAAATCACTAAAACTGGGGTATTTAACGAAAGTTTTCACTAAATCACTTTGGATTGGTTTCGAAATCATTAAATCTATTGAAATTTCACCAGACCTGGCAACCTTGAGACTTTGAGACCAGGGACTTTCCAAATTCTCTACGTGCTCTAAGCAAAGTGGCAGACCAGGGTTGCCAGATCTAGCATAATTTAATTTTCAAAGCCAAAATAATTTTTTTATAAATATGATAACCTGCTAAATTAAAAAAGGAAACGACAACTGTAGATAAATTTTATAGAAAAAAATTAAATTATCAAATCTCAAGTAACGCACGTTCGCAAACGAATTGCTATTAGTATCATTATTATGTAAACGTACTGTGAGGTTAGGCTATGGGGGCTACGCCCCCAAAGAAATATGGCTCTGGGGGCCCAAGCCCCCAGAGCCCCACAGAATCGGCGCCTATGGCTATGGTAGGGCAAACCAAGGCAGTACCTTGGTGCCTTGAATCAACCAGGGGCCCCCAGCCAGGTGATACTTCTTATGGGCGGGATCGAAGCTAGTGACGTCAGACCTCAAGACTAGTCACTCAAGTTAGGACCTACGTTTATCCCTATCGTTCATGCGTCAATATTACACCTACGTAGTTATTTCTACAATGTGAGCGTGTTTACTAAGGCAGGCGAACTTGTTCTGACTATATTTGTCTCTCTTTACTTTAACTATTGATAGATTTTATCTTTATAAATATACAAATCATCAATTTATTAGTATCTAAACTAGCCAAAATTTGCAAACACTATTAATTATTTTTGTTATCTTAAATTCGTGAAATCATGTCTTTTAGCCCTTGAAAACTAATAGATATCGTTTTAACCCACTTTGGAACTGTTCTTGCATTATATACAGGGTGATTCACGTTGAGTGGCCTATTAGAAGATCTCGGAAACCAGTAACCCTATCTTTTTAAAAATTTGATAGCGGGCATAATCGGTTTTGGGCTTTTAAAACATGATATTTTGACGTTTTTATTACTACCGGTTATACCGAAAGTTAATGCCAACTTTGCTATTTCAAATGGAATACCCTGTATATTTTAACATTTTTGATTACCTTCTTAAAATCTAAATAACTTTTGTTTATAATAATCTATTCCTATCTCTAACCGTTTTTGAGATATGAATTATAAAAGGATTTTTTTGTGTAAAAACGCTCCGAGAAGAAAGTTTCGTAACTCTGAAACTAATAAAGGTAAACATTTAAAATTTTGTAAGCTTTCAAGTAATACATAAATCTTTTTTTTTTTAAATGGGGAAACTCAAAGTCAAAAGTTTCCCCATTTTTAAAAATTAAATAAAGTCTCTTTGAGAAATGGACTACTTCTTTGAACATAAATCTTTGGTTTAAATTACTTAGGTTTCATGTTTTTTATACAGGAAGTTTTAAAAATTGTGCCAATGTTTCCATTTAAGTAAATGTGCATAAGTCAATTTTTGTAAATGGAACACCCTATTTTTTTAGCTTATTAACGCGTAGAAAATTAAATTTCCTATCTAAATGCCTAATATGCTACAATCCACATTTTTAGTCGTTTTGGAATTATGAGCAATTTAAATAAAAATCTTAAAATTTCTTTTTGTATTAATGCGACATTATTTTTGAAAAGAAGGCTTCGACTGAGATTTTCTTTTGACTTTGAGCTTTGTTGCCATTTGTTAATAACTGCCTTCGTTGCTTAGCTATTTCTCATTCAAAGTCAAACGAAAGTCCCAGTCGAAGCCTTCTTTTCAAAAATAATGTCGCATTAACACAAACAGAAATTTTAAGATTTTTTATTTAAACTGCTCCTAATTCCAAAACCACTAAAAATGTGAATTGTAACATATTAGGCATTTAGATAGGAAATGTAATTCTCTACACGTTAGTAAGCTAAAAAATAGGGTGTTCCATTTGCAAAAATTGACTTATGCACATATATTTAAATGGAAACATTGACACAATTTTAGGAACTCCCTGTGACGTGAAACCTGAGTAATTTAAACCAAAGATTTATGTATTACTTGAAAGCTTACAAAATTTTAAATGTTTACCTTTATTAGTTTCAGAGTTACGAAACTTTCTTCTCGGAGCGTTTTTACACAAAAAAATCGTTTTATAATTCATATCTCAAAAACGGTTAGAGATAGGAATAGATTATTATTAACAAAAGTTATTTAGATTGTAAAAAGGTAATCAAAAATGTTAAAATATACAGGGTATTCCATTTGAAATAGCAAAGTTGGCATTAACTTCCGGTATAACCGGAAGTAATAAAAAGTCAAAATATAATGTTTTGAAGGCCCAAAACCAAAATTATGCCAGCTATCAAATTTTTAGAAAGATAGGGTTACTCGTTTCCGAGATCTTCTAATATGCCACTCAACGTGAATCACCCTGTATATTTGTTTTAGATTAGCTGTCTCTCCTAAACGAATGCATTTGGTAGACCTAATTTGGTCGTTGCTATTCAGCTTGCCAATAAAAAGTTTTAAACCAGACCCAGACTGACTGTGAGCACAACAGATCCTTTTTAAAAATACGAACATTGCTAAAAAACTTTAAGTAAATACCTGGAGAATGAATGGTAAACTAGTAAACAGGAACTCGATAAGAAGATTACGAAGAACTAAAAGACTCGAATGATACCTGTGATATATTATGTACGTCTAATTTTTTAATAAAATCATGGCATGCTGCATTTCTGGATTTTTTTTTCCTTTTTACAGACGATAATAAATAATTTAGAAGGAATTATTTTAAAATGATATTTAAAGCCGAGAAGTGTATTCAGAATCCTATTATTTGGCTTTTATTACTTATAAAACCAACTTGTGGGATTTTGAATAGTTTCTTGGCTTAAATATTACTTTAAAATATTGCCACAAAGATAATTATTACAAAACTGTAGTCCCGCTACAAGACTCAAGGTTCTCGCCAGACACGATGGTAACGCCACTTGTTTTTGACGTTTCTTTGCTTCGACCAATTAACAAGCTTGCATGTCTTCTTTCTTTATTTGTCTCTCTGGGGGCCCCGGCGACCACAATATTCCCACAAAAACCATTGAAACGAGATTAAACATAGCAGGAAAATAGGCTAAAATTTTGAAAAAACATGATAGTAAAAAATTACCTGTATTTCTCCATAAGAGTATCGAAAATCGAAAATTTCTTGTAAGCTCTTAGGTTTAGGGATAGAAAAACTGTTTTAAATTTTATTTAATTATTTTAATTAAAAACGGTGTGCCTGAGAAGAAAAACGCAAGAGACCATTTTTATGCAGAATTGACCAGGCTAATTTGAAATAATATCCACATGGAAAAATATCAGTGGCGTACTATTTTTTTTCTAAAAAATATATAATCGCTTCTTCATTTAAAGTTGTAAAAATTATTCTATTGGCGATAACGCTGAAAGGACCGGAGATATCGAGCTGCGGTTTTAATATTTTTTCCAGCAAATTTCATCTACTTTTCGATTATGGTATCATAATTATACCGCATGATTTATTTCTTCAGAGTAAAATCAAAAAATGTGTTATTATTGCAAATTGCGCCCTCTAGCATTTTTTTAGAACTATTATGGACAACTAAATACGATTAGTGAAAGTGCATACATTTCATTTCCAAATAATCTTTAGTTTGCTAAAATCGATAAGTCGGTTATAAGTTACAGCGATTTAACTGATTACACTTTCAACCTCTTATTAAAGTCGATACACCAATGAGCATAAGACCAGAATGATGCATAATTGTCCAAGCTTTTTAATGGTGTTATCAAAGATATACCTTAATGTGGAATTTTCGGAGATATGTAAAATTTTAAAATTTACTTTTCAGTTACGCCCTCTTGCGGCAAAATGCGGAACTTAAAAATAATTTACAGCATTTTTTCTTGGGCACGTTTGTCATAAAAAAATGTACCCGGATGCTGTACGATTATTAGTGTCTGAGATATGACCGGCGGTCATTCTTAGTTGACCACCCGGTACATTACTCGTGTGAAAGTGATTATTTTAAAACTCGGGGAATTTTCGCAAAAGTATCGTTTTCATCGCTTGTTATGTAATATATTAATTACGCCACTATATTTTGGCCACTGGGGCAGTTACCGCGTTTGCCCAGCTCCGGCGCCGACCTTTTTCTGATTGTTTTTTTTTTATTTTTAGATAAAAAATCGAATGTAAGAGTTTATGGCTGTCTTCGCCATCCTCAATTGGATTGCACTTTTGAAGCTGCACGTCGCGGTCGAGGTTTGCCATGGCCATACAACGCATCGGATCCAGCCCACTCATCAATCAAATGTGACTCGTGCAATGATTATGACATGTGCAACATGAACTTGTGGTGCGGGCATAAAGGGTGCCATCTCCTCTACACCGTGTCGTCGGCTCAATGTCATCAAGGATCCAAACTCGTTGGACTTTTACTTGCAGCTTTTCCTTTCTTATTTTATTTTTTTTAAATCGTTGATTATTTAATGCTATAAGTTGAGATGACGCGACGACGTCAAAGGTCATTCATGATTATCAAAAAAATGGTATCACAATAATTTCTGACAACAATAATGCACACAGACGATAATAAGTATATTTTTGGACAAAACCTTAAACGATAAATTATGTTATATAAAATATATACGGGACTATATTAAATTGTATTCGTATCCACAATTGATATAATTTTATAGACCATACGTTATAAAAAAAAATAGATTCGACCTTATCTGATTTTATATAAACCTTCTTTAGATACTCTATAAATTGCATTGTTATAACTATCAAACTTCAGAAAATAAAATTGTTATCGTAGTGAAATACATATCGTCATTTTATAACAATATAATATGGTATGCTACAACAATATATGGCAATAGCATGGAAGTAACCAGTGGCGTATTTAGGGGGGGGGGGGGGGCTGCAGCCCTCCCCCGAGCCTAGGAGCTCGGGTCTAAAAGTCTAATTGCAACCTAATTTTTCGTCTCACGCTTGGATTCTTAATTTAAATTTTTAAATAATGTATTCTTGGCTTAGATTACGAAGGTCTTGTAGGAATTAACGTTTAGTTTTTAAACTTTTCCTTCTAACAGTCCTATTTTATATAAAGATTAAGGTAAAATAAAATAAATAAATAAAATAAAAATCCTTTATTTCCTTTTGACTACTGTATAGGTAGTATAGGATATTGTCATTATACATTGATAATATATAGGTATAAAAAATAAAACAATATTTAAAATGAACAGGTAAACAAATACATACAATAAAAAAATCATACACAATCCCATCAGTTTGGACATTATTGAATAAATAATCAAAATTTAAATTTAAGGTACTCATTAGTGGAGTAAAAAGCGTTTTCAAGTAGAATACCTTTAACTAACTTATTAAACTTTTTTGGATGATGTAGTTGCTTAATTCCTTGTGGCAGTTTATTAAATAACTTAATTGGTAGGACTAAAGGACTGTGAGCCACAGCAGAAAATCTATGACATGGTATGTCAATATTAAAATTCTGTCTAAAATGATAATGTTCATTTGATTCACGGGTCAGAGAAAATACGTCCAAGTTTGCCTTAGCATAAGTCAGACAATTTAATATAAACAGGGAATGGAATGTTAAAATACCTAGCCGGGGAAAAAGTTCACGGCATGAAAAAGTACGTCTTTTAAATGTCATGGTTCTAATTATTCTTTTTTGCTGAATAAAGATTTCGTCAGCCCTAGAGCAACCTCCCCAGACCAAAATTCCGTAACTCAAGCAAGAGTGGACATATGAAAAATAATAAAGCTTCAAAAGACTTATATCGATCTTATCGCGCAACTGCCAAATGACAAAACAATACACAGCGAGCTTCTTCAGAATAAAGTCTATTTGCTGACTCCACGACAGCTTAGAATCAATAAAAACTCCCAGAAACTTAACAACATGGGACTGCTCAATGGTTTGATTATTTAATTTTACTAACAGGCTTTTATTTAGATCTCTAAGACAAAAATAAAGTAATTCAGTTTTACCTTCATTAAGGATTAACCCATTTTTATCGCAATAGGTTTCGGACGCATGTCGTTTTAGTTATTGATTTATGAAGAAATTTTATAGAAAAACGAGTAAAAAGAATAATATTTTATAATATTTTTCTATTATATACTTGTCTGTTCCGGTTTTCCGTTTTTAAAGCTAATTTAAAACAACAAAAATATAACCCAATGCAATAAAATATTTTAACAACAAAAACAAAAAACAATTAGGTATTTATTTTTAAAGAGAAATATTAAAGTAAAAATTTTAATTGAAACATTTTTTTATGGAAGACGTGTGATAATTTATAATAAAAAAAATAGCGCGGGAAGAAACGAGAATGCTTTATGAATATACAAAACGGCCCTTAAGAAAGAGTATTTCAAAACCTAAGCATTTGCACCAAAAACTGCTCTTCTCTTAGATCTACGCTCCTAAAATACATGATTTCTGAAAGATCATCAATTTTGGCGTAGTGAGCGATAATTACTCTATTTTTAAGCATGAAAAACCGAGCCCGAAAAACGCTGTTTAGAGTCATACATACGTCTTATGTTAAAATTTTGGATTGACACCAATATTAATATTTTTCACAAATATAAAAAAAAATGTATAAAGGGCCAGCCAGGAATATCAAAAAAAAAATTGAAATTTGATAGTAGTTAGGTGAATTTTTAACGATCTTTGGGCGTGGCTCCGAACATTTTTCGCCTGCGGCGCTTTTCCGCTTTCTCCACTAGGTACAATATCATGAAATACTTAGATATAGTCCCGACACTCCCGACTGTGCCTCTCTCTACAAAAAAAAATGTCCTACTCACGCCCACTGAGCCCCCCCCCCCCAGCTTATTTTCTGGCTACGCCACTGGAAGTAACTATAATTTAATTAGATTTACTTTCACAAACCTAGTTATTTAGAATTGTATTTCATTATGATGACTAGTAAGTTTCCTCCCTGACGATCTCCATACGGGACAATTTGGAAACTTTATTTTCTTGCTGTTTAGTTTTTGTTTTTTATCAACATATGTAAGAATTAGAGGTGCGCCGAGTATTCGGTTCGCTGAATAATTGCTTCATGTTCGGCCATTTTTCAGTAAATGCAAGTAGAGCTGAAATATTCGGCAAATAAATTCAGCCAAATATCATTCGCTTTGCCGCCAAAATAAGAAAAAAAAAATCTAAATAAAAAATACTCTTAAAATATACATTGACCTCGTTAAACCAGTTATAACATGAAAAAGCATTTATCTTAGGTAACTTTAAGAAAGGCGCCGAGTATTCAGTTTACCGAATATTCGACCACTTTTGAGCAAAGGCCGAATATTCGTGATTCGGCCAATGACCCACCATTCGGCGCATCTCTAGTATTAACCTTCATTGTGGGTATTATTACAGTATTTAAGTTGACATTAATTCACAAGCATAAGGTCTTGCTGACAAAATATATAATTTAAGCAATGGCAGGCTTAAAAACAAATAAAACGGTTAGCACGTATTATTTTCTCTTCAGTCACACGACATAAATAAATTGTTCGTCTTGTTAATACTGAATCAATTTTATTATTATGTTGCCAAAGGTAAAACGAAATTTTTAATTGTGCTTTCTTGTGGCAGTTAAAAATTATTTTCAGGATTCTTGTACATATGTCTGCAAAACTGTACAATTATACTAAATATCTGTACAAAATGAATTCGAATCGAAGACAAATATTGTTAATAAATAAAAACGACACATTTAAAGTAGATAGTATTTCACAGCAAGTCGTGAGGAATTTAATAAAAACTATTTGTACTTTTTCGATTTTCAAAATATTTGTAGGGTGAAAAAATGACTTCCTGCATTCCCTACGTGATTGCTTTTGTTTTGGCGGTTAATGCAGGTATGTTTTTATATAGAGTGGTTGCAAGTGGCCTATCGTATCTTCGCTGTCATTACGAAGAGGCCTATCTCGATGCTTCAAATTTTCAAGGGGACGGCTTTAAGAAAACTGTGGTTTTCATTTTGGCTATAGTGCTAAAACCTTTTTTAGTATTATTTATTGTTATTTATATGGGTTTTTTAAGAAAACGCAGGTGATTTTTTAAATTTCTAACATTTTTTTACATAATTTTTACCGATCAAGCCAAAAAAGATGCTGGAATTTTATTACCCAATTCAAATAATATTAATTAATGATAATTCATAATTTAACTAGCAGGTCCTGTCCGCTTCACCGGCCGCTTTCCCTGGAAAATCATCCAGCACCACCAATATTTAATTTTTTTTTTAATTTTAAAAAAAATTGTGTTTTATTGAAAACGGCCAAATCAATTATATTTTATTTAATTTTCGTGTTGAAATACCTCTAAATAGTAAAAATATCCCCAAATATAAAAGTAATTCATCATCTTTAAACTGATATAAATCGTATGTCCCGATTTGGAGAAATGCAGTGACAGCGGAGGGCGAAAAATAGCTTTGATAAACAAAAATAAACGGTGATTTTTTCTTTTTTAGCCAGCGGCCTCGAATGTTATTCGTCTTCATTAAGGAACCATACCGAGCGATGTCGTTCGAGACAAGGGATCAAACCTCAGTGCTACTACATGCATATCGAGGGTAAGTCGTGTAGGATGGTATGTCATTGAATGGAAATTTTTCCTAATTTGATACTTCTTTTTTAGCTGTGTATAGAAGGCATTAAAATAAACAACATTTTTAAATACCTTTTTTCATAAAACTCAAGAATAAGGTACTTACTTTCATTTATTACACTATGGATCAAATACGCTCCTGCCTAACTTAAACTCTAACATAATATCAAAGTAGCAGCCGCACTCTGACGACACTCACCATAAATTAACACCATATCTACTAGTTCAGTTTTTTTCAAATTTTACCATTTTCACGTTTCACCAATTTAAAATTAACTTGCTTCAGAAAAACACACCGCAGCGGATTGCCAAAAAAATAACTGACCACCTGACCAGCAAATTACATTACTAATAAGACAAAAACAACATAAAGTATAGCAGGCTACGTTATGATTACCAGGCCCGCACTTAGATTTTTCATATTTCATTTATATTTTTAAGTTTTTTGAAAAAAAGGTATTTGAAAATTTTGTTTATGCCTTCTATACACAGCTAAAAAAGAAGTATCAACTTAGGAATCACCGTGTAGAATTTAAGCGTCGAATTAAAATAACAGGTTTCTATTAAAATTCAAAAGTTAACTTTACTTCCTGTTAAACCGGAGGTGATTTTAAACGTTTGAATTGTCCGAGAAATGGCAATTTACACACTTATCAGCTTAATTTAATTTTTAAATCTTTACTTCGAGAGTAACGCAAAATATTAGGGGGTAGCATTTTCGTGTTTCACCCGGTATATCTACCAGTTTCCAAGATATATTATTTGGCCCATTCAATGCTTTATTAAAATTTTATTGTTCTGCGCCTTGGGTATTCTTATGTTATTTTAGTCTTTTCTGTTTCATATTATTTGCGCCACTACCTTTTAGCGCCCGGGACAAATGCCCCGTTTGCCCAGTTCCAGAGGCCTAATTCTAGAAATCGAGGAACAGCCTTTACATGAGATAAATGGGCGGACTTAGCAGTAACGGCTCGTCAGGTGAAGTAGGTGAAGGGGCTCTTCACCAAAAAATAAATAAAACCAGGAGGAAAGTTTTTTGACAATATTAAATGTTAATGTACCAATAGAGCTACCCTTTTAGCGGTTAAAAAATACTTATGTTCGAATTAACAATATTAATTTTATCCGAATTTAGATATGTAGCTAGGACCACAGTTAACTCCGATGGACAATAATTATAAACACTCGTGCATTTTGGCGAAGAAAATCCTGGAAATAATTTTTAAGTTCCGCATTTTGCCGCAAGAGGGCGTAATTGAAAAGTAAATTTTAAAAGTTTACATATCTCCGAAAATTCCACATTAAGGTATATCTTTGATAACACCATTGAAAAGCTTGGACAATTATGCATCATTTTGGTCTTATGCTCATTGGCGTACCGACTTTAATAAAAGGGGGGGAAGCGGTTGAATGTGTAATCAGTCAAATCGCTGTAACTTATAAACGACTTATCCGATTTTAGCAAACTAAAGACGGTTGGAAGAGAAATGTATGCACTTTCACCAATCGTATTTAGTTATCCATAATAATTCTAAAAAAAATGCTAGAGAGCGCAATTTGTAATAATAACACATTTTTTTATTTTACTCTGAAAAAATAAACCATACGGTATAATTATGATACCATAATCGAAAAGTAGATTAAATTTGCTAGAACAAATATTAAAACCGCAGCTCGATATCTTCGTTCGTTTCAGCGTTATCGCCAATAGAATAATTTTTAAAAGTAAGCGATTATATATTTTTTAGAAAAAAAGTGGGACGCCACTGATATTTTTTCATGTAGATATTATTTCTGATTAGCCTGGTCAATTCTGCATAAAAATAGTTTCTTGCGTTTTTCTCCTCAGGCACACCGATCCTAATTAAAATAATTAAATTAAATTAGACAGGCGGAAGTGAAGGTGGTCATTTCCAACAATTTTTATAAAACTAAATTTTTCATTATCAATGTTAATAATGATAATAATAAAAAGTAGAGCTAATTTATTTTAATTAAGAACGGTGTGCCTGAGGAGAAAGACGCAAGAGACCATTTTTATGTAGAATTGACCAGGCTAATCAGAAATATTATCCACATGAAAAAATATCAGTAGCGTCCCACTTTTTTTTTTTAAAATATGTAATCGCTTACTTTTAAAAATTATTCTATTCGCGATAACGCTGAAACGAACGAAGATATCGAGCTGCGGTTTTAATATTTGTTCTAGCAAATTTAATCTACTTTTCGATTATGGTATCATAATTATACCGTATAATTTATTTTTTCGGAGTAAAATGAAAAAATGTGTTATTGTTACAAATTGCGCCCTCTAGCATTTTTTTTTTGAGAACTATTATGGACAACTAAATACGATTGGTGAAAGTGCATACATTTCTCTTCCAAACAGTCTTTAGTTTGCTAAAATCGGATAAGTCGTTTATAAGTTACAACGATTTAACTGATTACACATTCAACCGCTTCCCCCCCTTTTATTAAAGTCGGTACGCCAATGAGCATAAGACCAAAATGATGCATAATTGTCCAAGCTTTTCAATGGTGTTATCAAAGATATACCTTAATGTGGAATTTTCGGAGATATGTAAACCTTTAAAATTTACTTTTCAATTACGCCCTCTTGCGGCAAAATGCGGAACTTAAAAATTATTTCCAGGATTTTCTCATGACCACTTTAGTTATATTTTTTTTTCCTGAGTTTCTATGCCCAGTAGTTTCCGAGATACGGCCAAGAGCCATTCTTAGTGGGACACCCAGTACGTAGCTACTTAACTGTGTGTTTTAAAAATAAACCCAATTAATGACATTGTTTGTAATTTGTTGGAAACTCCATTCAGGCGTTGGACAGATGAGGATAAGAGAGACGTTTGTTTACACAAGTTTTTAGTCAATGTATGTTTAAATTCCCGCACTATACCTAGCTCTTCACCATTTTTTAAGACCGCGAGCCGCCACTGGGACTTAGTTTAAAACCTTCAAAATCGTATGTGATACTAACGGGGAAGCGAATTATATCATGACAAGTCTGTTCCTCGATTTCGAGAATTAGAGGCCTCCACCGAACCTGTTTCGATTTTTTTTTTTAATTTCTAGCCCAAGACGGTGTCCATACATGGGTTTATGGCTGCGTTCGCGGTCCTGAATTGGATTGCTTGGCCGAGGTTACACGTCGTGGTTGGAGACACAACATATCCAATCCAGCCTACTCATCAATCAGATACCTTAGATGTGACACGTGCGATGAATATTCCATGTGCAACCGGGAGAAATCGTGCCAGCATGACAATTGTCCCTACTACGTCGCCAGAGACGTCACGAGCGGGCAACCTGATCAGGGATCCAACCTCATTGGACTTTTACTTACAGCTTTTCCTTTCTTGTTTTATTTTTTTTAAACCGTTGATTTTTATAAAGCTTAAAGGTGTGTGTGACGATGATATATAGCCAGTGCCGTCTCTAGAGGGTAGACAAGCCAGGGGGACAGCAGCTGGTCATTTAAAGAAAACTGTTCAAAAATGGTCACCATCATAGAGTAGCTTGTTCTAGGTTGCTTAAGTTATCATTATCAGGAATCCCAATAATTTGGGCTTACCAATTCCTAGCATAAAACTAGGTAAGTTAAATCAGTTTTTCACAATAAGAGACCTACATATTTACGAAAAATTAAAAGATTTCGTCCCGAAAGCAGAGTGAGTTTTACCATTTTTTGCCCCTCACTATAAAATTAGATCTGAAAAATGGCTAGGGGGTGGTATTGCCACTGTTCGCCCCAGGCGGTAGCGGGGCCAGCATGGGCACTCTTACGGACTTGCCTACCCATTTGTGTTTAAGCCGTTAATTATCTGGGACCATTTGTAGAAGTCAAATTTGTCTGGGAACATAGGCGCCGGAACTTCAGAATTGCTCTGGGGGCTTGGAGCCCGGATCTCAACGAATAAAAAAAAATTCCTTTATTAAATATACACAAAATATAATGTAATAGTTAATAAATTTTAAATATAATAAGGCTCCCTCCACAGTAACTTCTAAAAAAAAAAGGTCATCGGTCCAAATTTTGGGGCCCCCCTCCACAGTAACTTCTAAAAAAAAATGTCATCGATTCAAAGTGTAGGCCCCAAGACGCGCGGGGCCATTCCTCCATCCAAAGTGGCTTCTAAAAAAAATGTATAGGGCCCGTACGGAAAGACGGCTCTGGCCAGTTAGTTCCGAATGATCCAATGTTTTTGTGTACATTTGTGAATTATGTAGCTTAATTACCTCTTTGGTATTAAAAAATTTTCAACAGGAGATTTGAGGGTGAAAACAGTAGATGTTCTGTTAAAACAGGAGATCTGGTAACACTGGCTCCAACTTGACCGCGCCGATGCTTGACCTCGCTGACTAGGCCGTGATGTCAGATCTGCATGATGCGCAGATCTGACATCACGGCTGCCAACGTGTAGAAAATATAGATCGCGGGGATAATTAAAAATACCCGGTTTTGTTTTTGAAAATAATATTTTTAAAATATTACATTTTTGTATTGTATTTTAGACGACTTTGTCTTATTTGCTACAAAATCCGAAAAATCACTAAAACTGGGGTATTTAACGAAAGTTTTCACTAAATCACTTTGGATTGGTTTCGAAATCATTAAATCTAGTGAAATTTCACCAGACCTGGCAACCTTGAGATTTTGAGACCAGCGACTTTCCAAATTCTCTACGTGCTCTAAGCAAAGTGGCAGACCAGGGTTGCCAGATCTAGCATAATTTAATTTTCAAAGCCAAAATAATTTTTTCCTAAATTAAAAAAGGAAACGACAACTGTAGATAAATTTTATAGAAAAAAATTAAATTATCAAATCTCAAGTAACGCACGTTCGCAAACGAATTGCTATTAGTATCATTATTATGTAAACGTACTGTGAGGGTTAGGCTATGGGGGCTATGCCCCCAAAGAAATATGGCTCTGGGGGCCCAAGCCCCCAGAGCCCCCACGGAATCGGCGCCTATGTCTGGGAATAAAATGAGAGGACCCTTTTTTGTTTATTTTTAAAATTTGAGCAGTAACTTTTGATATGGGGATAAAGAACTTTTTATAGACGTTACTTCTGGTCTGAAAATACATTTTGGAAGCTTCCTGTAACCACTTTAAAAATATCGCGCCGCTACTGTCCCCAGGACTTCAGCTACCCTAGAGACAGCACTGTAAATAGCAGTTATAAAACGCCACTCCCTCCTCCCATAAGTACAAAAACAATAATTTTATTCGCGAGTCTGTCTTAAATTCCAATAAAAAAAAATTGTTTTATTATATCAACATTATTACTCAGTCAGGGTCGGATTTACCAATAGGCTCAGTAGGCTTCAGCCTTGGGCGGCAAAATTTCAAATTATATTCGGTAATTTCATTGCAATAAATGCAATTGTTTATTACTATGCGGAATGTTAAAATTTAAACATAATTTTAAATAAAATAATGTGTTTTTAAGGGCGACGATCATATCTGCCAACTACAAGAAGATATGATACCGCGCAGGTGGGCGTGACTTTCGTGACGTCACCTAGTGAGTAAAAACCGTCATATTGCGATATTCTTCGTTGTTTACGTAACGCCGTGTCCTAGCTAAATACGACTGCGTGCGATGCGAGATCTACGTTGCACGCACGCATCATCCTTGTTTGCGGAGAAAGCGAAGGTGGCAAGATAGGACACGAAATTTGCGGTCTTGCGTTTTGCGCATCAGTAGCAATGATGGCCTCAACACGTAGCATCTTGTTAGTGGAAAACAGTGCAGTTAAATTAAGACTATTAAAAAAATTAATGAGACGTAAAAGAGAAAAAACTCACATTATCTTTAGAAACAGGTTAAGTTATGTTGAGTTTAATCATTTGTATCCGCAATTGCGTGCCGATGAAACAGCATTTCAGCAGTACACCAGGATGAAAATAAGTACTTTTGACTATATTGTCCAAAAAATACATGATACTTGTTATCACTACACAAAAAACTTTCAGAGACCTATCTCCGTAGAAGAAATCGCAATTTGTCGGACGACAACTGACAAGAAAATAAAACCGTTTTAATTTCTAAACAGGGCGTGCGATGCGACGTTGCCGCAACGCACGCATCGCACGCATTTCGTGTTTAATTTGGATAACTTCATTTGTTGCTCTGCATTTAGTCCTAAATGTCTACCGCATCGCACGGATCACTCCGCACGCACCGGAAGGCCCGCGTTTAGCTAGGACACGGCGTTAGAGTTTGAATTATGTACCAGTCGTTTATTTCTGATAACTGATTTGTAAAGTTACTGAAAAATGAGGTGTGCGGTATATGGTTGTATAATGTCGAATATTTCACTCATGTATAAATTTTCCCATAAGAAACGTTAAAAATAAAAAAATATCAGCCTAGACAACGTTGTATATCCAACACACAACAATCGAACCTATTTGACGAGACAGGTTTTTTTTTACCTTTTTACTGCGAACGTGATCGTTATTGTTATGAGTTCCCTTCGGGAAATTCATTGCTTTTGAAAAACAAACCCTCTCAACAGATAATAAAATTGTTATTGGATTTCAGTTACAGTTTTAATTATGTTATATGAAATTGAAAATTGTATGACAAAAATTTTTTTTTATATATATTTCATTCTAGAAATATTCTCCCTAAATACCGCTCGTGCATAAAAATTAACCAGATAATTTTCATTCAAGCTTGTTATACTAATTCCACTCGTTCTTCGAACTCGTGGAATTATAAATACACCTCGTTCTTCGAACTCGTGGAATTATAAATAACAAGCTTTCATGAAAATTATCGGTAATTTTTAAGCACTCGTGGTATTACCCCCGATAATAAACGCAAGATTTTTACGCCGGATGTCCAATTTTAAGGAATTACAAGGTGTTTGAAAGCGTGTGTGTAAACGCAACGATAAGTTTAAAATTAAAAATGCTGGTGCTTGCTCCAAACATTTCAGTGACGATGACCATGAATGAAATTTTAAAACATGAATTGTTGAAAAATACACCTGACAAATATCGGCCTTGTTTATTTTTTTTACGCTGCATATTCATTCTTTGAAATCAGCTCTTCGATATTATGTTCGAAGGGTAAAAATGTTATTTTTTGATGTTGATATGTTTTTGTAGCAGAGAATTAAAATGATGCGACCCTTTTTAGAAAAAGAAAAATGAAAAATAAACAATAACCTAAATTTTGTATTAAAACTTTTTATGTAAAATAAATTCAGAACATTTTTATTTTTGAACGAATACTAGACACGGGTCAAAATATTTTAAGCTCTTTTCTATACAAAAAAATATTGGACAGTGTATCGTTTTCCAATTACCATATTCGCAATGAATACCTACTTAACTTGTTCGTGTTAAGTATATCAACTTTTAGAGTGAACGGTTAAATATTCATTTCTATTGTCTATTTTTATAATTATTTTGAATAAAGATATTTCTTATTATTATTGTTATTTTTATTATTATTAACTTTCCCAAACAATGCCATAATTTATTATTAATTCTACTTGTGCATATCATCTTTAAAGTACTCGTATATTTTCAATTAATTTAAAAATTAAATATTTTTGCTTGTAAAATAAGTAACATGCTGTTTCTATGTAAAATTTTAGTCTTAATGAATTCCTACGTACTTTAAAGAAGTTTTCCTGTTAGCATAATCACATCTAAAAGTTTAAGTTAAGGAACGTAAGTAAAAGAAGTTTTAATCTATCTATGGTCAAATCACTTTAACTTGAGAAAGATGACACAAAAAACAATTGAAGAAAAATTAATTCCATTGGGTGAATCCATGGCAAAATAAATAAATAATAAATAAATAAATAATAAATAGGTCTTTATTGTAATTTTAAGGGAGAAAATAAAAAATTACAATTGGCGGAGTTGAAGCTTAGCTTCCTATCTCAACCATGTTAAGTAAGTTACTATGTAAATTATAAGATGCACTAAACAATAAAAACTATATCACTAAACAACATAAATACTTGTTTTTAACATTCACAGGCAAATGTAGACTAGGGGCGAATTATACTACAATACTTTTTATAAATAGATACAAACAAAAAAAAAGTATACGACTCTGGAATAAGAATGACATATGACGTAGGCAGAAAAAAATATACATGGTTCTACAAGAAGTTCTGAACATTTTGTTTTGCAAATAGCTTAAACTTATAATCTGAAATCATTTTAAAGTCAGGAGGTACCTTATTATAAATTTTTGAAATTTGGTATCTAAATGAGCGCTCGTACAAGGATGTTACATGTATAGGTGGAGTTATCGTAAGCTTATGTCTAAGTTCCAAATTATGTACATTATACCTAAATTTAATTTTGTCATACAAATAATCAGGGCACTCCTTACAGACTATTTTATTAAATAATACTAAGCTATGCAACATGCGTCTCTCATTCATTCTTAACCAGTTAATTTCACGTAACTTAGCACTCACACCCCTCTCACGACCTCGCATACCACCTATCAATCGTACACATGAATTCTGCATTAATTGAATTCTCTTAATGTCCGAGTCCAAAAGACAGGGACCGTACAAGACATCGCAATAGTTAAAATGCGATAAAACAATAGAGTCGCACAACATCTTTTTCAGGTTTGCGTTTAGCAGCGCCCGTTGGTTGAATATTAATTTAAGATTGGCAAAAGCCCTTTTAATACAGTTGTTGACATGCCCCGAGAATCTCAAATCATTGTCCATCAACAGCCCCAGATTCTTTGCTGCTGTAGATGTATTTAAAACAGTATTGTTAAGAGTAATTTGTAACATATGTTCATTTTGATTTCGTGATTGCAAAACCTGCGACTTAGCGGGATTTATTGCCAAGCAATGCGCTTCCGAAGCTCTCTGAAGAACATTGAGATCGTGCACCAACCTGTCAATAGCCTCTAGGATTTTATCAGGCGGAAATGAGAAGTACAGCTGTGTATCGTCAGCGTAAAAGTGTACAGTACAATACCTCAAATAGGTTATAAGTTGAGATGTATAAAGGGAAAAAAACAATGGACCTAGGATTGAACCTTGGGGTACGCCACATGTCATCGCTACAGGATTTGAAATTCTACCATTGAGCTTCACCATCTGATTTCTACCAGTAAGATATGCCTTAATAAGAAGCAATGAATCATGATCAAATCCCAGATAGTGAAGTATGCCTAACAGAAGATCATGATTTAACCGGTCAAACGCCTTCGAATAGTCCAGAAGCACCAGAGCCGTCAGTTCTCCATGATCTGAGGCTTCCAAGATATCATCGGTTACCTTCAGAAGCGCAGTTGCACAACCATAACCCCTACGAAAACCAGACTGAACAGAAGGCAAAATTTTGTTATGGATCAGGTGTTCTCTTATTTGTTGTTCAAGAATTCTCTCGATGACCTTAGAGAGAGTAGGCAATATGCTGATGGGTCTTAAATCTTTTAATTCGCTTGGAGAGGAGATCTTTGGAAAAGGCAGCACATAAGAGGTTTTCCAGCATTCAGGAAAAGTTTGGGTTTCAATACAGAAATTCACCATGTGAGTAATTACTGGTACAATATGAGGACAACAATAAGTTACCATCATTAAACCAATGCCATCACAACCAGTGGCCTCTGTTTTTATGGAAGATAGAGCTTTCTCAATTTCTTCAGTGGTGGCCATTTTAAATTTGAAGACGCCAGTGTTCTCCTTTCTGTGGCTTAGATAAAAATTCAATGTTTCTAGATTCGGATCACCCGACTGAGCGGCCCCTGCAAAAAAATTATTAATCTCATCAGCAGTACCCAAGTTCTCAGGAACTACCCTTTTTGCCCTTGAGTAAATATCGAGTTCTCTCAGGAGTTTCCAATTATCCCTTGGTCCATTATTTTGAATACTATTTTCGAGATAAGATTTCTTTTCTCTATCAATAGCGTTCGTTACAAAATTTCTAAGCTGTCTGTACGACTCCCAACTAGTAGCTGATCTGTTTCTTTTATATTTTGATAGAGCCCTATCCCGAAGTGTCATACAAAATTTTATATTTTGAGTAAGCCACGGCGCCCTTTTTTTGGTAATGCGGGATGTCTTGACAGGTGCATGTAGGTTAAAAAGCTCTAATAGATAAGTATTAAAAGTATTAACTTTTTGATCAATAGTAGGTAAATAATAGATATCATTGAAAGGCACATTCTGAAGGTCTACATAGAAAGCTGCACGATCAAAATGTCGATAATCCCGGTAAGTCGCAAAAAATGGCTGTGGCTTAAAATGCTCAACTTTTAGCCGACATTTTACTAGGAAGTGATCAGAGCCGTCAAAGGTAAGATCAACTCCAGAATCCTGAACCAAATCTGCGTTAGAACATAAAATTAAATCAATAAGTGTTGCGCTAGTTGCTCCCTGCCTTGTAGGCTCATTAATTACTTGAATTAAATTATATGCTGCTAACAACATTAAAAAACGTTGTGTATATATACAATGCAGATTCATAGTATTTATATTAAAATCGCCAGTGCACACAAGGTTATTACAGCTTAATAAACTTTTACCTATGTTTTCCTCAAACTCGCTGAAAAAATCGTGAATATTGTCATAACCGGGTCGTCTATAGATTACTCCAAATATGGTACTTATCTTTTCTATTCTAAACTCGATCCAAATTTGCTCTGCGTTCTCGACCTTATTGTCCAGTATTTCATTAAACTTGATACTATTACGAATATACAAAAGCACACCACCGCCTCGCCCATTGACACGATCTTTTCTCACGAGATTGAATCCATCTACAGTAATCATCGCATCAGAAATTATTCCAGTTAACCAAGATTCCGAAACAGCTAGAATGTCTATATTATTATTTAAAATATAGTTCTTAATTTTGTTAAATTTTGGAAAGATGGATCTGATATTTATATGAGCTATGTTAAGTTTATTGTTTACATTTTTCTTATTGTTCCTATAAGACATTTTTGAATTTTATTAGAAATAGATACTTATAAAATTAACTAATATTAGGAAAAAGAGAAACATTAATTTAAATTATACATTTGTTTTAAAGCTGTCTACCTGTGCTGTGGTAATAATACGAATTACAGGGCCCTGTTCTGTTTTTCTGGCCAGTACGTTGTCATCCTTGCACCAAACATATTTAAAGCCAGTTTTCCTTAATTCTATCGCTTTTCTAAATAGCTCTCGAGTGTGTTTAGACAGGTCCTGATTAATAAAAATTCGCCGGTTATCATCTGCTGCTATTCCACATTTATGAGCATCCAAAGAAGTTGATCTTCTTAATTCCAATACTGTATTTCTAGTTTGTTCCTGAGAAAAAGATACAAGTACCGGTTTTCTATTTTGCTGACTTGGTAGGGCCTTTACACTATAGTCACTTTCAGAGATATCAAGATTTAATGTAGAGAATACTTTCTTGACATCATTGCGTACATCATCATCACCCTTCAATCCAACAATCACAATATTCTTATTTCTCTCTTCTTTCATGGGGTCCCTCTTTGAACTTTTAATATGTATGATTTCTTTTTCTAGTTCGACTATCCTATTTTTTAAATGTTGTTGCTCTTTCTTCAATGATTTGTTTTCATTTGTGAGAGCTTTAAGGCTCTCTTTCATCTGCTCCATCATGTTTCCATTGAACGTGATGGAGGTTTTAAGTTCTTCATACATGCCTTTAATGGCCTTCATAAGCTCTTTGTTGCTAGGGTTGGGATGATCAAAAATACCATCAGATCCTATGACTGCCCCCATGCTTAGTCTTTGGGTTGAGGAACGCACCAACGGTAATGGAGGAGCCACATTATCCTCAGGCTCAGAATCGCTAACTGAAGAATCGATAATGGTACACTGAATACAACACCACTTTTCATCCGTTTTGCGCAATTCAAATACAGTGAACTCTTCATCAGTCAGCCCCGAGCATGATTTGTGATACCAACCTCTGCACATACTGGCACATTGGATTTTATTTTGGGTTTTTGTAACATTACTCTTACATTTGACGCACGTAGTATATTTCTTCTTTCTAGATGCCATGCTATTAGCGTTTTTTTTTTAAAACAATATTTAAATATCAAAATTATTATGTTATAATGTTTACAATACGGCTCTGTCTCTGGGGATTCTCGTCGACGCGTGCCAGCTATTTTGTGTGAGAAATTCTGTACAATAAAAAACAAGGAATTCCCATATACAAAAGATAACAATACAGAATACCTTGAATGTTTATATACTGTTAGTGATAAGATTTAATGGTTTTAATGTGGGCACTGTTGAGATATTTTATGTTTTACAGCGAATTTTGCTATTTTAAACCATTTTTAGCTTTGCAGTGTCGCTAAACATACTAATTTAGAAAGACTGTACTTTTATACACACAACGACACTAAACTCACGATTTAAAATTAAGTTTTACTATATAAAAACTACGATTATTGCGGAGCTAAATCTCACATCGCACACTTCTCGAAAAACCATTTTTTTGGTTTTTTTTTTTTTTAAACGGTAACATATTTGTCGAATTAGCCGTTTTCCTTTTACTCACAGAAGAAAAAAGGGTTTGTTCCTTTTACTTATAGAAAATTTTAAATTCCATTGAAGACATCAGGTTTATATCCATCTTTTTCACATTTGACATTTTGCATAATACGAGACAAAAATGACTATAGTTATTGTGAAAAACGAACAATGTGTTGTTTTGTACCAAAGATATTGTGATCTCTTGGGTTTCAGAAATGTTTTCTTGGTTGCCTACTTTCGCTAACAAAAAAGCCCAGTTTCTCAACAAAATAGCTTTAAATTCATTTAAAAAATACTTTTTGGGAATGAATATTAACTTTTGAGTATTCGTGATGGTAAAGTTTTTTAAAATTAATTACATTCTTTTCCAATTTACAGTAATAACATGGCAACATTGTAACCGTTAGAAGTGGCAATACCGTAGGATATTTTTCTGACAAGCCGATATGACATTACCTCAAAAAGTAAAAATATTATTTCTTTAAACCTTATAATTTTATGTGATTTTATGGACTTAATTTTCTAACATTTAAGGACTATTTACCAGTTTAATTTATATTTCTGTTGCATATAATAAAAGTTTTAAGTTCGATTGGGGCCCTGTTGAATATATCAGAAAATAATGTAAATAAGTGTAAGACGACTGGAGATACTTACCAGTTGAAAAGTTGTGATGTAAAACAAATTAAAGACAATGCAAGTCCAAAACTATTCTATCATTCAAAAAAAAATAATTTCCAAAAATCGTTATTTTTTTAGAACCATTTATGAAAAGGAAAGACCTATCGTCGTGACAAAAAAAGGCATTTATGGACTAATAAATTACTAATTTGGGAAGCACAAGGAAGCATGTTTATAGAATATGTTGTCGACATTCAGAGACGAGCCGCCTTAAGGCGAACGTCTAGGAGTAGGGATACAATTTCCTACTAAAACGATAGTACAGTGCGCACAAGCCCTCTGTCTATTACTCCATTTTAACTTAGTATGTCGAATCTGTGATATTATGTAGTGTGAATAAATTTATATACCGAATAAACTGTGTCTACTTTCAACAATAAACCACCGGTCACATCTAAGACATAACAGAATATATACTGACTTAAACACAGGACTAACGTTCTTGAAGAAGAATAAAACAGAAGGCTTCCTATTAGATAAGGACCCTCTTGTACTTAAGTTCAAAAGTCATAATTGTGAAAGTTCGAGTAATATTTATTTATAAAGATTTTAGTAAAGTCATCGAACAAATATATTTTTTTAAATAGTACTTAGTTATATACAATTGCAACTCAAGCAAACTTAATTTTAATCCTGATTTCTTCATATATAACAAATATAGGGTGTATTTAACATAAGAAATGTACTGTAAACCTAAAACTGAAATATATTTGATTTGTATACATAGATTAATTATTATTTAATTGTCTAAATAAACTTACCTATTTTGAAAAATGAGAAAAAGTATAATGTAAGAATAAAGTATTGTTTCAGTTTGATTTCTATCAATAAAGAATTTTCATTTTTTTAAAATAACTATGCTAGAGAGACTGCTAAGTGTAAATAAAAACATAGTCTTATAGTTTTAATCATGTTTTAATATATTAGTACACAAACACATTGGATTGTAAGTATTGACGTTCATACATTTATTAGTTGACTATACTTATAAAGATTATTTTATTTTTCCCATATTTGTTAACCATGCTCCCTAGGAATACTTTTTTCTCAAAAGTATTAAGCCGTAATTTTCCTTTAAATCTATATCCGGTCTCTTTGAGAATTATGGACGATTTCTTTAATTAAGCCGTAATGCTTTTAGGTATCTAGATATTTTAAAATAAACCATAGAGTATAAAATATTACTAACCTAATTAATTCCTGTAAAATAGAAAATGGTCTAAAAAAACTCACAAATTATTATTATTTAGCAATAGTAAGAGGTAGAACCGATGAGACTATTCTGTTATCACATGTAAATATCACAGTGTGTAAAGGACGAATGAGCTGTTCCATTGTTTATTGTCTCTGTCAAGTCTATTCTTAAATTGGTTTATTGGGGTTGCATTGACTGTGTCTTCACTTAGTCGATTCCAGTTGTACACTACACAGTTCGAGAGGAAGTTTCTTTGTAGAAGTTTGGCACATCTCTCCTTTGATAACTTCTTATTAATCCACTATATTTTTGTTAATTCAAGCAACACATAAATACATACTTATGTTAGGGTAAGTGCATTCGATGCATTTTTCTGATATTCTTGACTAAAATATTGTTTTTAACAAACTTAGTTGGGTTTAAACATAACATGGCTGTGAAATTAAAATGGAGTAATCTTTCTCTTATAAAACTGTCCAATTAAGTTGTGTAGTAGAAACAGCTTTTCTTTGGAGTATTACATAGGTATATAAAGGTTTTAATTCTGCTTTCATCATAACATAGAGGTGTCCAATTTATATTAATTCTCGCACTAAAATCACTTCTTCAATGAAATTTAGGTATATATAAAGTTTTCATTCTTCTGCTCTCACCATAAAGGGTAGGTTTCCAGTCTCTTTATCAGCTTATTAAAAACCAAAACATTATTTTGCCACTCAAAGCAAAGAAGTTTTATTTATCCATAACTGGAACATCGCCAATATTTAGGTATTTTCGACTTAAATTTAATAAACTGACCGGTCAAAGGGCATAGATAACTAAACACATAATCCACAAATGTTTTAACTATAATTTTCACTCAAATGTACGAATACCACCGAAGAAAGGATTTAATTACAGCAAAATAAAAAATAAACAAATCTGACAGAATTGTCACTTCTTGAAATGTACCCTAACCTCACTTCTCTAAAGTGTCAAGTAAAATTTAACGCGTGTTGAATGGGTTTCTGTCATCTTTCTCAAGTTAAAGTGATATGACCATAGGTATATAACATGTATGTTTCAAGATTTAAGTCACAGTAGAAATTCTAAGGCTAATATGATTTGACATAAATTTATTAAAAATTTCATATAAAATTGCCTTTTAATAACGTAAACTACGCTTTGCCGTACAATTTGGCGCGTTCAATTCAAAAATTCCTCACTAGGTGACGTCACGATCCACTGCGCACCCTGTTGATATTATATCTTGAGTAGTTGTATCATGATCGACGATGTCTTAATTTACTCAATGGTCGCGAAAATGGTAAATCCGGCCCTGCCTCTAATAGTTCAATGCTCGGTTTCGTGATGTATTAAATCCTACAAGATAATATGAGCAATCTCTACCTTAACGGGTACTTATATCAGGTGTCCGAAAATCCCTTAAGTACCTATATTTCAAATGAAGATTCGACACGGTATGAAAACAAGAAAAAAAAGTTGTACGTCCTTAAATATCTTATAAAGAAGTTACGGCCGTTTTGTTTCTTTGCAACCGCTTGAGGTACCGTTGTGCATCTTAGCACAAAAAGGTATTGGGTAATTTGTTCAGGAGCCAATTGGATTTATTTCAATGGTTAACTAAACTATTTTTAAATTGTAAACTAAGTGTTAATGGAGGAATTGGATAAAGAGAAGAAAAGAACGATGGAAACCATTTTTACAGACTTTCCAAGAACGAGATGAAAAACACGAGCTTGTGAGGTAGTGACGAATGAAGGAGCGCGACTTAGACGACCTATACAGTTCTATCCTCTAGAAATACGTAGTTTCGCGCCGGGGGAGGATGTTGCAAAGTCAAGCGTCTAGAGTCCTTTTAACTTACCTTTTAAAGTATAAAGGTGTTACCTGTAATTAATAGACAGTAGTAATTTTTCTGACAGCTAATAGTTTTTTAACGTTTTATTTTCAAGTTCTGTTGACACCGCTTGACTTCGGTGATCTGCGGGAACCGGTGCTTAATATGTCGACAGGCCCTTGCCCTTTATTTAATCTTAATAATAGTATAATATATGATATATTTAATAAATATCTTTTTTCAGTTTGGCGCGGATAACGGGGCCCCCATGACGGGTGGTTTGGGGTTGGGGACAATGGGTCGAATTGTCTCGAAAAAACAATATTTTTTCTAAAATACTAGAAATTAAGAAATCCACGACAATCAGGCAACTGTAGGTTTTTAACATTTATACATTACACGGACTTTATGACGCTTTTAAATAATTTATTGTTAGATATCTGAATTTAATTAAAATTGATGAAAAATCCTGTTTAGTGAAGAACTTCATGAATTTATTTGACGTCCAAGTTGTCGTATTACACTTTTGTCAAATTACTTCATGAAGAAAATGTAGGTGTAAATGAATTTAAAAAGGTCTAACCTAACCCTAAAAATTTTCGCCGCAGGCAAAATTTTAGATATCTCGCCCTCGCCTTGTTCGACACGGTATGAAAACAAGAAAAAAGTTGTACGTCCTTAAATATCTTATAAAGAAGCTACGGCCGTTTTGTTTCTTTGCAAGTTTTGAGGTACCGTTATGCGTCTTAGCACAAAAAGGTATTGTGTAATTTGTTCATGAGCCAATTGGATTTATTTCAATGGTTAACTAAACTATTTTTAAATTGTAAACTAAATGTTAATGGCGGAATTGGATAAAGAGAAGAAAATAACGATGGAAACCATTTTTATAGACTTTCCAAGAACGAGATGGAAAACACGAGCTTGTGAGGTAGTGACGAACGAAGGAGCGCGACTTAGACGACCTATACAGTTCTATCCTCTAGAAATACGTAGTTTCGCGCCGGGGGAGGATGTTGCAAATTCAAGCGTCTATAGTTGTTACGGTAATAACAAGATACAGAAACAGTATTATTACCTATAACACCTGTAAGAGAAACCATGAGAACGAGAGATGTCAAGAACGAATGACAGCAGCAACAACGAAATAAGACAACACTTTTAATTATATTATAAATTTTCATTTTTAAATTAAAGCCTACCCAAAAATAATAATTGAAGATTATTGATTAATACAGTCCGCTATATCGAGGAGGTGGGACAACACCAGAACATAAATTTTGTTCCCACGAACCGGATTAAAAACAAGAAAAGCAAATTCAAGATAAGTAACAGAAGTCCATGTATCCTTTCCCTTCCTTTTATCCTTGTAGTTTTGATTTGCATTTAATGTAGAGTTAGTTGTGTTGTGTATTTTCGGGATTTCGAAAATATTATACCGCAGGTTACAATTTTCAATTAGCGGATGATATTTTCACGATTATTTGCGATTAATTTGATTATGTTGCTGTCTTAAGATTATTTTCGATTAATGTAACGATTATAGATTGATTTCGATTTAACTGGAGTTACAAGATTCCAGGTGGTTTAATTTGATTAACAGGTTTAAAGTGCCTACTACGATTTTGATTATTTTCTTGATTTTTAGATTCCTAAAATTGATATTTTGGGATATTAATTTATGATTTTACCAATACAATGGTATACTAGATATTTCACAAATTAACATACAAGAGTTGTATGGTTAGTACAAGATTTCCCGAGTAAGTTTTAGATTATAATAAGATTTTGATTATCGCGATTTTTGAGTGTCCAATGAAATTGGATTACGTACAAGTGTATTTCATTATTTTGATTAAATTGATTACATATTATCAAATGTACTTAAGTGATTAGTTCGATTTTGATTACACACGATTAATTTGATTTTCCTTTAATAGTACAATATGGAGGATTTAAATTTGTTGATAAGAAAACGAGGTACAGTAAAATTCAAACTGACAAATTTTGGAAAATATGTTGAACCTTTTCGTAATGCTTTTTTAAATAATGAAGAATTAAATGCAAAAGAAATTATCGAACTTCAATTTAAAGTCAATAAATTGGAGCTACTTTATGATGAATTTGAGTCTGTTCAGTCAGAAATAGAAATGATATGTGCTCTAAGTGATCTTGAAAAGCAATACGAGGAGAGAAGCAAATTTTATGATTGCCATATAGATATCTTGGCAAAGGCCAAAGAAATATTGGATAAATATGATAATAATGAAGGTTCCGTGATTAAATCTGTAAGCTGCCCTCGAGCTAATGTTTCAAACAGTGATAATTTAAATTTAGTTAAATTGCCTCCGATAAAATGTCCAACATTCAATTGTGAGTTTAACAAATGGCTAGAGTTTAAAGACACATTTGAAGCTTTATTTCATAGCAACTCAACTTTATCAGAGATTCAAAAATATCACTATTTGAGGTCATGTTTGGGGGAGGAAGCTCTTAAAATTATTCATAGTTTAGAGTTTGCAGCGCATAGTTATAATGATGCTTGGGCATTACTCTGCGATAGGTTTGATAACACTCGATTATTGGTTAATAATCATATTAAAGCTTTATTTGAAGTTGAGAGCTTAACTAAAGAGTCATCTTCAGGATTGCGCAACTTAATCGATGTAGTAAATAAACATCTCAGGGCACTGAAAACGCTTAAGCTTCCAACGGAACACTGGGATGATTTAATTATGTATATGATATCATTGAAATTAGACAAAGCTACAACGCGAGAATGGGAGCAGTCAAAAAATGATAAAACGTTGCCAAATTTAAATTATTTCTTTAAGTTCTTAAAAAATAGAGCCGATTTTCTTGAAACTCTAGAATTGAATAATAATCAGAAATTAAGAGATACGCGATTACCCGATAATAGAAATACAAGGCGTCATAATTTTTTGATTAATGGTCCTAGTGAAAGGTCCGAACAAAAATGCAATTTTTGTAAGAAAGCTCACTTAATATATAAATGTCCAGAATTTTTAAAAATGACTATAACCGAAAGGTGGGATATCGTAAAAAAGATGCGATTATGTTCAAATTGTTTATGTTTTGGGCACTATAGTTTTAAATGTAAATCAGGTCAGTGTAGATTTTGCAATAACAAGCACAGCTCCCTATTACATAACAATAATAACACAGGGGATAATCGAAGAAATCAGAGTAATGAAGTACAAGATTCTCAAAACCATGAAAATGTGTTTAATGGTTCCTCGATTATCAGTGCTACAACTTCAAATAACGATTATGTTCTGCTATCCACAGCAATTGTGGAAGTAAGAGATAAAAAAGGAAAATATCACAAAGCTCAAGCTCTCTTAGATTCAGGCAGTCAGTGTTCATTTGTTTCTGAACATTTCAAAAACCAGTTAGATTTGAAAGTGGATAGTATCAATATTGCAATCTCTGGGATTAATAGTGTTAGCTCAAACGTAAACTCTAAATGTAATTTATTGATTAAATCAACTGTTAATAGTTATCAAACAAATCTAGCATGTTTAGTAGTACCAAAAATAACAGATAATTTACCTCCATGTAGGTTTAACATTTCAGATTTGTGCATTCCAAAAAACATAAAATTAGCTAACCCATCTTTCAATGTTTCTCGGCCAGTTGATATTTTAATAGGCGCAGATTTATTTTGGAGCATTCTTGGAAAAGAAAACATCATGTTAGGTAAAGGCAAACCTATTCTGATTGATACCGTTTTTGGGTATGTGGTAACAGGTTTAATGAGTACTTCTATTGAGAAACAAGTTCATTGCAATTTTACTTTGAATGATGACCTGCAGAGGTTTTGGTTAATAGAAGAAATTCCAACTGAGGCAAATCCTTTAACTAAAGAGGAACAGATTTGTGAAGATTATTTTAATGAAACAGTTTCACGCGATTATTCAGGAAAATTTGTGGTTCGATTTCCGTTAAAAGAGAGTCCTCTAGAGTTAGGCGATTCACAAGATTTGGCAATTAAAAGATTAATTTTTCAAGAAAATAGATTAAAAAAGGATGAAGTGTTGAAAAATAAGTATTTTGATTTTATGATTGAGTATATCGAACTAGAGCATATGAGGCGATTGACAAACAGCGATTCGATTAAAATGTTTAGATGTTTTTTACCTCATTTTGCTGTTGTGCGTAATGATAGTTTGACTACAAGTGTTCGAATAGTATTTGATGCTTCGGTTAAAACAAAATCAGGAAAATCTCTTAATGATATACAGTATTCAGGGCCAGCGATACAAAATGATATATTTGGGATTATGTTACGTTTTAGAGAGCATAGATTTGTTGTAATCGCTGATATAGCAAAAATGTACCGCCAGATTCTTATTCATCCTGATGAGAGATATTTACAGAATATAGTATGGAGAAATGATTCGAATGATGATATATCGGTTTATGAGTTACAAACAGTGACGTATGGCACAACTAGTGCGCCATACTTGGCTATTAAATGTATTAAAAAATTAGCTTTTGATAATATAAGTACATATCCTGTTGCATGTAAGTTGATTGATCGTGATATGTACGTTGATGATTTGATAACTGGGTTTAATGATGAAAAAACAGGTATAGTCCTTTGCAATGAAATTTCAAAAATATTAAAGTCAGCTTCTTTTCCTCTTAGAAAATGGGCATCTAACAGTGATAAAATTTTACAAGGTTTAGAAGATACTTCTGATGCCTTCAGCATACTTGAACTAGGTGAGAATGATAAAGTGAAAACGCTGGAACTTCAGTGGCTTAGTCATTCTGATTTGTTATCTTACAAGGTTCTAACTGATTCGGAAAAGTATCCTATTACAAAAAGAAAATTACTTAGTAATATTGCTAAAATTTATGATCCACTAGGGCTAATCAGTCCCTGTATAATTATTGTCAAAATTTTAATACAAAAATTGTGGTCATTGAAATTAGAGTGGGATGATATAGTACCTTCGGATTTAGGAAAGAAGTGGGAATATTTTCATTCGAGATTAGTTATACTTAACGAATTAAAAGTTTCTAGATCTGTTATGTGTGATAATCCAATTAATATTGAACTGCATGGATTCAGCGATGCAAGTTTAGAAGCGTATAGTGGTGCAGTTTATATAAGAACTTCTGATTCTTGTGGAAATATTTGTGTTAGATTACTTTGTTCAAAAACAAAAGTCGCACCAGTCAAGGCATTAACCATTCCAAGGTTAGAGCTATGTGGTGCTCTTTCACTTGCTCGGTTAGTAAAACAAGTTTCTGATTCTCTTACATGTAAATTTGAAACATATTATTGGTGTGACTCTCAGATTGTCTTGTGTTGGCTTAACACAGACGCAAACAAACTTCAAGTTTTTGTTAGTAATAGAGTGGCTGAAATTCAACAGTTAAGTGATATATCAAAATGGAGTTACGTTAATACTAAACACAATCCAGCTGACATTGCTTCTCGAGGAATGTATCCTGACGATTTATACAAGAGTGATTTCTGGTGGAACGGCCCTTTGTTTCTTTACGAACAAGCCAATTGGCCACGAGAATTTCAGTTTAGTAAGACTAGTGATATACCGGAGATACGTAGACAGTGCAACGTATTTGTCACTACTATGATTCAAATTTTAGATTTTGATAGATTTTCTTCGTTGGAAAAACTTCAGCGAACTCTTGCCTACTGCTTAAGATTTATTTTAAATTCAAAAAATATTAAAAATAAAAATACCGGACCAATTACCGTTCCCGAAATTGATAATAGTATGCAACATTTACTTAAATTAGCACAAGGCGAAAGTTTCGCTACTGAAATATCGTCCCTTCAAGGTGATAGACAATTAAGTAAAAATAACAGATTGCTCTCTTTAACTCCGTTTTTAGATTCAGATGGTTTATTGCGAGTTGGGGGGAGATTAAAAAATGCGTCTTTATCTTTTGATGAAAAACATCCTATTTTATTGGACGGTAAACATAAAATAACAAAATTGATCTTTCGATCTGAACATAAGAGACTACATCATGCAGGACCCCAATTATTATTGTTTTCTGTGCGTCAAAAGTATTGGGCTACGTCTGGCATGAATGTAGCAAAGATGATTGTGCGAAATTGTATTCGATGTTTTCGTACTAAACCAAAACCAATTAACGCAATTATGGGTGATTTACCAAAACATAGAGTTGAGGTTGCTAGACCTTTTTCGATTGTTGGAGTTGATTACGCGGGTCCAGTGATTTTACGCGATAGAAAAGGTCGTCCATACAAGACATATAAAGCATATATTTGTATGTTTATATGCTTTGTAACAAAATGTATTCATATCGAACTAGTCACTGATTTAACCTGCGAAGCATTTATTACTGCATTTAGGAGATTTGCTGCTCGGCGTGGCACTCCTGCACATTTGTACTCTGACAACGGATCCAATTTTATTGCAGCTCAAAAAGAGTTAAAAACTTTGTATGATTTTTTGGAAAATTCTAAAGATGAATTCGTCAAATCTTGTGCTAAACTAAGAATAGTTTGGCATTTTATACCTCTGAATAGTCCAAATTTTGGTGGGTTGTGGGAATCTAATATTAAGGCAATAAAATATCATTTATATAGAGTCATTGGTCAAAGTGTATTAACGTATGAAGAATACTCTACATTACTTGTTCAAATTGAGGCTACGTTAAACTCCCGACCTCTCTATCCCATGTCCTCTGATCCCAATGACTTTGCACCTCTGACTCCTGCTCACCTAATAATTGGCCACCCATTGACAATGCCTCCCGATCCTCTGTTTGAAGATGTCCAGATCAACCGATTGTCTAGGTTCCAATTATTGCAACAATTACACCAAAGCTTTTGGAAGAAATGGTCGTGTTTTACCTGTCTGAGCTTCAGAAAAGGCACAAATGGAAAGTAGGCAACTCCAATGTTGAAGTAGGTCAATTGGTGGTAATGAAAAATGACAACCTTCCTCCATGCAAATGGATTCTCGGAAGAATAACTAAAGTACATCCTGGGCAAGATGGCCAAGTGCGTGTAGTGACGATTAAAACTATAAGTGGCACCTACAAGCACGCTATTTCAAAAATATGTCCCCTTCCATTAAATGACAATGAGTGTTTTTAGGTCAAAAACTAATTTATGTTTTGAACTGATCGTTCAAAAGGGGGGAGTATGTTACGGTAATAACAAGATACAGAAACAGTATTATTACCTATAACACCTGTAAGAGAAACCATGAGAACGAGAGATGTCAAGAACGAATGACAGCAGCAACAACGAAATAAGACAACACTTTTAATTATATTATAAATTTTCATTTTTAAATTAAAGCCTACCCAAAAATAATAATTGAAGATTATTGATTAATACAGTCCGCTATATCGAGGAGGTGGGACAACACCAGAACAATAGTCCTTTTAACTTACCTTTTAAGGTATAAAGGTGTTACCTGTAATTAATAGACAGTAGTAATTTTTCTGACAGCTAATAGTTTTTTAACGTTTTATTTTCAAGTTCTGTTTTAACGATATATTGTGCATCTATTTCCGTAATAAACACATTGTTACGAACCAGTGGGTTTCACTTCTAACTGAATTTAACGTAATAATTCACATTTATAGCTTCCCTATAAGTCATTTAATAATTAATATCAATTTTTTTTCTTTGTTTTCATATGTAAAATATCTTTTACGAACGGAATTTTCGAGGGAATTTCCCTAAACACTGTATAGTCTTAGGCAAACATGAAAATTACAACTACTACAGCTATTTTTAATCATGAAAAACCGAGCCCGAAAAACGCTGGTTGGAGTCATAAATACGTCTTATGTTAAAATTTTGGATTGACACCAATATTCATATTTTTCATAAATATAAAAAATGTTTTTTTTCAATAAAGAGTCAGGCTAGGAATATCAAAAGAAAGTAAAAAATACATAAACAAATTAATACAACCACTACAAAGGTAATAATTTAATTTTCGAAATTTGATAGTAGTTAGGTGAATTTTAAACGAACTTTGGGCGTGTCCCCGAAAATCTTTCGCCTGCGGCGCTTTTCTGCCTTTTTCACTGGGTATAATATCATAAAATACATGTAGCCCCGACTGTCCCTTTCTCCAGAAAAAAAAATGTCCCACTTAAACCCATTCAGCCCCCCCCCCCCCCCCCCCCCCGAGCATATTTTCTAGCTATGCCACTGATTGGCATGCAGTATAATCGGTAACAAATCTAAAAATAATTCGATACAGGTCAAATTGATAACCCCTTTCTTACATGCATAATTTTAAGTCGCAAATAAAATTTTTATAAATTATCTGCATTTGCCAAACTTTACTAATTTCAAACGAGATTATTAATACGAAATATTTGGCTAATTGGCTTAGCCTTAATCTGATCAACCATTTTTTTTATAATGAATAAGTTCCCTGGGCGTGTTTCGCCATATCATGGCTCATCAGTAGGGCTAAAAAAAGTCGACGAATGAAGAGAAAAGAGTTGACTGATTAACATTTTATATAGCATCCAAGCGGTGAAGTATTACTAGTAGCGATATCTAGTGGTCGAAAACATACCTGTACCTCTAACATGACTTATGGAAATCAGCAAAATCCTACTAAAATAATCGCAGATACCTATGGAAAAAAAACAAATAAGGGTTAAAAGTAAACATTATGACAGTTTGGTGGCATTATTCATTCTTAAATAATTATTGTTGTTAGTTGATCTTAAATGCCTTCTCCAGTGCAGTTCATGTTTGTCGATTATTTTGTACAATTTTCTTATAAACATTTAAAATAAATATTTTGTAATTTAAATAAGAGTTTTTAATTTGAAAATTATCATTACTAATGTTTTATCTTGTTAAAAATAATTTTTAGGGTATTTTAAAGTTATGTTTAATGTCCTTGCAACAAACATGAAGTTTGTGATTCCTTAATAAATTAAAAAGCTAAGTTAATTTTACAAATATGCTTGAATTTGAACGAAGATATGTGAAATTGATTTGATTTTGTTTAATTTATGAAGGTCTTTAGGGTGAATATAAAAAAAAATTAAGAAATAATTATTATTTTCAAAAAAATTTTGTTTTTTATGTTAGGAGGTCACGCTTTTAAACCTATCCATAACTTTTAATTCTAAACACCTTTTCTAAATAACATTTTGCTGAATTTTCTGAAATAGGGGTACTTTATTCTTGTAGAAGTTTTATATTTTTTGCCATACCCTGTACACCGTTTGACTTGCATCCATTCCAAATACACCTAATATGATTATCGAAGATGCACCAACTTTTATCTAGAATAAAATTTTCTGAGAAATCGGTAATAAAAAAATTTCACATATGTTGCACACTTAAATGACCACACTGTATAATATAATATATAAAGTAGTTTTTGGGCCATGAAATAATGAGTAACAAACTTCCACAATCATAAAGTTTAAAAATAGTTTTGATCGTGGATTGCTTGACAATGGAACTATGAAAGAAATTACTTCTTCAATTAAAGCGGTAAAAGTTATTCTTTTGGCAATAACTCTGAAACGAAAGAAGATTTTAAACTTCGATCTTCACAGTTTTTCTTTCAAATTTAATCTATTTTTCGATTATGATGTCATAGTTATACCGTATGATTCAAGTTTTCGGGATAACATCAAAAAAACTGTTATTATCACAAATAACTCGGAAACAAACACAGATATCGGAATGCGGTTTTTACATTTTTTCTTGAAAATTTAATCTACTTTACAATTATTATGTCATAGTTATACCGTATGATTCAAGTTTTCGGGATAACGTCAAAAAACTGTTATTATTACAAATAACTCGGAAACAAATACAGATATCGGAATGCGGTTTTTACATTTTTTCTTGAAAATTTAATCTACTTTACAATTATTATGTCATAGTTATACCGTATGATTCAAGTTTTCGGGAAAACATCAAAAAAACTGTTATTATCACAAATAACTCGGAAACAAACACAGATATCGGAATGCGGTTTTTACATTTTTTCTTGAAAATTTAATCTACTTTACAATTATTATGTCATAGTTATACCGTATGATTCAAGTTTTCGGGATAACGTCAAAAAACTGTTATTATTACAAATAACTCGGAAACAAACACAGATATCGGAATGCGGTTTTTACATTTTTTCTTGAAAATTTAATCTACTTTACAATTATTATGTCATAGTTATACCGTATGATTCAAGTTTTCGGGATAACGTCAAAAAACTGTTATTATTACAAATAACTCGGAAACAAACACAGATATCGGAATGCGGTTTTTACATTTTTTCTTGAAAATTTAATCTACTTTACAATTATTATGTCATAGTTATACCGTATGATTCAAGTTTTCGGGATAACGTCAAAAAACTGTTATTATTACAAATAACTCGGAAACAAACACAGATATCGGAATGCGGTTTTTACATTTTTTCTTGAAAATTTAATCTACTTTACAATTATTATGTCATAGTTATACCGTATGATTCAAGTTTTCGGGATAACGTCAAAAAACTGTTATTATTACAAATAACTCGGAAACAAACACAGATATCGGTATGCGGTTTTTACATTTTTTCTTGAAAATTTAATCTACTTTACAATTATTATGTCATAGTTATACCGTATGATTCAAGTTTTCGGGATAACGTCAAAAAACTGTTATTATTACAAATAACTCGGAAACAAACACAGATATCGGAATGCGGTTTTTACATTTTTTCTTGAAAATTTAATCTACTTTACAATTATTATGTCATAGTTATACCGTATGATTCAAGTTTTCGGGATAACGTCAAAAAACTGTTATTATTACAAATAACTCGGAAACAAACACAGATATCGGAATGCGGTTTTTACATTTTTTCTTGAAAATTTAATCTACTTTACAATTATTATGTCATAGTTATACCGTATGATTCAAGTTTTCGGGATAACGTCAAAAAACTGTTATTATTACAAATAACTCGGAAACAAACACAGATATCGGAATGCGGTTTTTACATTTTTTCTTGAAAATTTAATCTACTTTACAATTATTATGTCATAGTTATACCGTATGATTCAAGTTTTCGGGATAACGTCAAAAAACTGTTATTATTACAAATAACTCGGAAACAAACACAGATATCGGAATGCGGTTTTTACATTTTTTCTTGAAAATTTAATCTACTTTACAATTATTATGTCATAGTTATACCGTATGATTCAAGTTTTCGGGATAACGTCAAAAAACTGTTATTATTACAAATAACTCGGAAACAAACACAGATATCGGAATGCGGTTTTTACATTTTTTCTTGAAAATTTAATCTACTTTACAATTATTATGTCATAGGTATACCGTATGATTCAAGTTTTCGGGATAACGTCAAAAAACTGTTATTATTACAAATAACTCGGAAACAAACACAGATATCGGAATGCGGTTTTTACATTTTTTCTTGAAAATTTAATCTACTTTACAATTATTATGTCATAGTTATACCGTATGATTCAAGTTTTCGGGATAACGTCAAAAAACTGTTATTATTACAAATAACTCGGAAACAAACACAGATATCGGTATGCGGTTTTTACATTTTTTCTTGAAAATTTAATCTACTCTACAATTATTATGTCATAGTTATACCGTATGATTCAAGTTTTCGGGATAACGTCAAAAAACTGTTATTATTACAAATAACTCGGAAACAAACACAGATATCGGAATGCGGTTTTTACATTTTTTCTTGAAAATTTAATCTACTTTACAATTATTATGTCATAGTTATACCGTATGATTCAAGTTTTCGGGATAACGTCAAAAAACTGTTATTATTACAAATAACTCGGAAACAAACACAGATATCGGAATGCGGTTTTTACATTTTTTCTTGAAAATTTAATCTACTTTACAATTATTATGTCATAGTTATACCGTATGATTCAAGTTTTCGGGATAACGTCAAAAAACTGTTATTATTACAAATAACTCGGAAACAAATTCAGATATCGGAATGCGGTTTTTACATTTTTTCTTGAAAATTTAATCTACTTTACAATTATTATGTCATAGGTATACCGTATGATTCAAGTTTTCGGGATAACGTCAAAAAACTGTTATTATTACAAATAACTCGGAAACAAACACAGATATCGGAATGCGGTTTTTACATTTTTTCTTGAAAATTTAATCTACTTTACAATTATTATGTCATAGTTATACCATATGATTTATGTCTTTGTTTTCTGTCTGTAAAGAGCATAGAGTCCCATATAACACAAATAGGCAATGACTATATTTCTCATGTAACAGATTTTCAGAATTAACTTTTATTTTCGCATTATACAGTAATTTATGCTAGTATTGTATTTTTTCCATAAAAGCCCTAAATTAAAAGCGGTTTAATTAAACTTTGCTGGTTATATTTAGTGATAGCTGAACTATTTTTAAAATATTTTTCATGGGCTTTTGGGATTTGAAAATAACACAAAGGTCAAATGTACAAAAATAAAAAAAAATTTGGTAGAGTAGAAAGCTACAAAAAAAACTTTTGTAGACGATTGTTGTCAAAAAATGTTATGCGATCTGATTTATTTGAATCATGTAATAGTTATTTACGATATAAGTGTTGTAAAGATTCATATTACAACACGAGACGTTAAAGTGGTCAAACGAGGCGTCAGCCGAGTTTAATAAAACATCGAGTGTAGTAATATAAATTTACAACAAGAATATTGTACAAAATTTTATCTACTTTTATCTATGAATATAAATATTTGACAAAAGACATTTTTTAAAATAAAAATGCACCTGTAAAAATGCACCTGCTATTAAGTTTACTAATCAAGTTTTTTATGTTACCTTTCGCATAGTTACTGTTTCGCATGGTTACTGTCGAAACTTTGTCAAACAAATTCAAAAATATAAAAAGCGTTTTTCAAAATGAGCGATTCTGATGGAAGTTTACCCTCTGATGTAGAAGCAGCGGCAAACGAAGCGATCTCAAGTTTAGTTCCGACAAAATTCAAGGCGCGGTATGAGTTGGAGTATCAGAAGTTTGAAAATTGGTGCAAAGCTAACAAAATAAAGGAGGTGTCTAAGAAAATCCTTTTGGGTTATTTTCCGTAAAGCAACGCTCCCAGAAACCATCTACACTATGGACTCACTACTCAATGTTAAGAACTATGATTTCAGTCAAGAAAAATCAAGATATATAAGCAGATTTTCTCAACTAATCGCATTTTTGAAAAGAAGTTCAAAAGGCCAAAAAGTCCAAAGTTTTCACAAAGGAAGACGTATGTAAGTTTCTTAGTACTGCAGATGATGAACTTATGAAGGTTGTTATGATAATCGGCATTTTTCGGGCTTGTCAGCGCAAAGAACTAGCTAAGTTAATGTTGGATCATATTGAACACAATGATTTGTATATAAAAATTGTGATTCCATTCTCAAAAACCAAAATTATGCGAGAATTTGTTATAACAGAAGGAAATGTGATAGGTGTCAACTGTTTAAGCATTTTTCGAAAGTATGCTAAACTTCGTCCTCTTAATGCAACTCACAGGCAGTTTTTTGTATTCTATGGAAAAGGAAAATGCACCTCCCAGCCTGTCGGAATTAATAATTTTGGAAGTATACCAAAAAAGATTGCAACAAAACTTGGATTGAATAATCCCGAAGGATACAGTGGACATTGTTTTAGGAGGTCCTCAGCCACCATTCTAGTTGATGGTGGTGCAGATATGCAGATGTTAAAGCGTCATGGGGGCTGGAAATCCTCTTCTACGGCAGAAGGCTTCGTTGAGAATTCTTTAGGAAATAAGAAACAAATAGCAAAGAAGATCATGGGGTCAGACAAGGATTTAATGATTGGAAATTCGAACGTAAAGGGCTCCATCACATCCACTTCTGGTATACAAATTTCTAACTGTAAAAAGTGTATTATTAATGGTTATAATAAACCTTAAGTGTTATATTTTAATTAATAATTGGTAATTAATTTTATACTTGTTAATAATAAATCATTCTTCTAAAAAGTGTGGTGTTATTTAACAGCAAAATTTTAATAAAACTGTTTTTTCCATTACAGCACTAGTGCTGTAAAGGCATCTATTACAGCTCTAGTGCTGTAATAGATGCCCCCTTACAAAACAATTTACAGAACTGTAAAATTCATATTACTAAATGAAAGTAGATAAAACTCTTTATCAGTTAACTAATTAAATTATTTTATTTATCGGTTACCAAAATTAGGCCACTTACTATTTTTCGCCCAACGGAATCTTTCGATCATTGAACCTTGAATATATACAAGGGCGCGCATAGAACGTTACTCAGAGAGAGTCAAAAAAAATGTCTGGTCCAAGGTAAGAAAGGTTTTGTGCTGTGCTAAAACCTCTCCCCTTGCCAAAGTCCCTTCTAAAATAGTTATTTTAGAACTTATCCGAACTCCGCTTCGCGTCGTTCGTCCAACTGTACTTGCGTGCGGAAAAGTATCACTTTGCGCACTTGTTAGGAACAACATTTTTCCTACGAGCTTCATATCAGATAACAACAAAAATAAAAATATGATAATTTATTTAATAATTTTTAATTCGACTTTAAAGAAAGAACTATAATATACTTACAACTAAAAATTACATAACAAAAAAAATAATAGAAAATTAAAAAATTACATAACAATAAAAAAAATAATAGGAAACTAAATTTTTTTCGTTTTAAGCTGAAATACAAATATCGGGAATTACGATTAAAAGATAAAAGAGAATACTCTTGCAACGGCTTCTCACATTGCCATAAAATAGTTTACAGCTACTAAAATAAATATAAATATTCCCTACCAAGGAGATTTTTGAATAGTTTTACTTTTCCGCACCCAGTGCGGATAAAAGTCTTATCCGCACTAGTGCGGAAAAGTGTAACTTTGCACACAAAAATGCGTGCGCAAAGTACTACTTTGCGCACGCTCGTAGGAAAAAAATGTATCCGGATGTTAAAACCTCTTCACCTTTCCGAAGTGATGACATGGTGCTAGAAGGGGGGTAAGTACCACTGAAAAATAACTTTTCATTATGATGACTAGTTGGTTTCCTCCCTGGCAATCTCCATAAGGGACAAGTTGGAAACTTTACTTTCTTGCTGTTTAGTTTTTGTTTTTGATCAACATATGTAAGAACTAGAGGTGCGCGAGTATTCGGTTTGCCGAATATTCGGCCATTTTTGAGTAAAGGCCGAATATTCGTTATTCGGCAAGTAGAGCTGATATATTCGGTGAATATTTGGCAAAAATGATCGGCCAAATATCATTCGCTTTGCCACCAAAATAAGAAAAAATAAAATCTAAATAAAAAATACGCCTAAAATATACATTGACCGCGTTAAACCAGTTATAATATGAAAAAGCATTTATCTTAGGTAAATTTTAGAGATGCGTCGAGTATTCAGTTTGCCGAATATTCTGCCACTCTCGAGCAAAGGCCGAATATTCGTTATTCGGCAAGTAGAGTAGATATTCGGTGAATATTTGCCAAAAATTATCGGCCAAATATCATTCGCTTTGCCACCAAAATAAGAAAAAATAAAATCTAAATAAAAAATACGCCTAAAATATACATTGACCGCGTTAAACCAGTTATAATATGAAAAAGCATTTATCTTAGGTAAATTTAAGAGATGCGTCGAGTATTCAGTTTGCCGAATATTCTGCCACTCTCGAGCAAAGGCCGAATATTCTGCCACTTTTGAGCAAAGGCCGAATATTCGTGATTCGGCCGTGAAAGTAGACCGAGTATTCGTTATTCGGCCAATGACCTATACCACTATTCGGCGCATCTCTAGTAATAACCTTCATTGCGGGTATTATTACAGTACATGTTGACACCAATTCACAAGAATGAGGTCTTGCTGACCAAATACAAATTAAGCCGTGGTAGCCTTAAAAACAAATGAAACGGTTAGCAAGTATTATTTTCTCTTCCATCACGCGACATAAATAACTTGTTCGTCTAATTAATACTAAATCAGTTATTATCTAATGATGTTGCCAAAGGTATTATATTAATGTGGAAATTTAGAATCTTAATATTAACTTTTCAATTGTGCTTTCTTGCGGCACTTAAAAATTATTTTTAAGGATTCTTAAGAATCGCATGGGCGGAAAATATTATTTTTCACCCCACGCACCGGCGCAAAATCTATAAACGGTCTTGTACATATGTCTGCAAAACTGTACAATTATACTAAATATCTGTACAAAAGGAATACTTTTCTCATACTTCGACTAATCGAAGACAAATATTGTTAATAAATACGGAACATTTTATGTAGATTAGTAGTTTCACAGCCAGTCTCGAGGAATTTAATAAAAACTATTTACACTTTTTCGATTTTCAAATTTAATTTTCAAAATATTTGTAGGGTGAAAAAATGACTTCCTGCATTCCCTACGTGATTGCCCTTGTCTTGACGGTTAGCACAGGTATGTTTTTATATAGAGTGATTGCATGGGACTACCAAGAGATGGCGCTAACGTATATATTTATTTATTTATTTATTTGCTTACAAACTCTACAGTAAATCCAATTACAGAGTAGGATAGTTGACAGAGAGTAGAAAAAAAAACTAAAATACTTCATTTAACATTTTCCTAAGCCTAACTTTACTAATATTAAACAAATCACATTGGTTTTGTATTTGATTGTATATATTGCACATTTGCGTAATGGGTGAATTCCTATAGTAATTTGTACGGGCTTTATCAATATACAATGTCAGAGGATTTCTTGTTCTGTAAGACGGTACATAAAAATTTAAACAAGATAATAGGCTAGTGTCATCAACTAAGTTATTTACTAGCTTGTGCAAAAAAAGAACAGAAGCTATTTTCCTTCGATTCTCTAAACTCTTAAGATTGAACGCTTTCATAACATCCATTTTGGGTATATGCATCTGATATACTCCATTTTCTTTATAATAAATATATCTTAAAAATTTATTTTGAATCTTTTCTATGACATATGTATGGTTCTTATAGTATGGGCTCCATACAATTGAGCAATATTCTAAAACACTTCTTACATACGCAACATATAGAACTCTTATACATTTCATACTTGTAAACAGTCGGCAATTTCTAACCACAAATCCATACATTCTAGACGCTTTTTTTGTTATTTCAAATAAATGAGTTTCAAAAGTTAATTGAGAATCAAAAATGACTCCAAGATCCCGCATCTCCGTAACCCGAGCCAATGCCGTTCCATCAATTAAATATTCATAATTTATTATGTTTTTTTTCCTTCCGTAGCTGAGAACATTACACTTGCTTATATTAAAATACAACCGATTTTTAATTGTCCATTGATAGAGTGTATTTAAATCTTCTTGTAGACGTTGACAATCATTGGTATCTTTAACCATTATATAAAGTTTTAAATCGTCAGCAAACATTAATACGTTGGAGTGTTTAATTTCTTTAACAAGGCTGTTTAACAATACGACCGAAGAAGGTTGATATTATATGCATTAGGTTTTAAAACTTTCACTTGGTATGGTATGAACACCTACCCTGTACAGACGAGAACAAAAGAGTTCGAAACCGGTCTGCAGGTGGTGACATCCTACCAATGTAAAGTTTTCATTTCTTGGTAGAACTATGCAATCAGATTTGTATTTTATTATCTAACAGTGTTTGACAAAATACAACCGTATAGTATAAGGCACTTTCAGGTGGTTTGAAAATTTATTTTTCACGCTTTCTTAAATGTTTGCTTCCACCTGACTAGTAAGAAATTCTGTGTTTTTATAATTTAAAAATTTTTACCGAACAAGTCAAACAATGCTGGAATTTTATTACCCATTTCAAATAATAAATTAATGATAATTTATAATTTAACTAGCAGGAAAATCATCCGGCATCACTAATATTTAAAAAAATTTAATTTCATAAAGGACTGTGTTTTATTGAAAAAGGCCGAATCAATTCTATATTATTTAATTTTCATCTTGGAATACCTCTCTAAATGGTAAAAACACCCCCAAATATGAAAGTAATTCATGCATCTTTAAACTGATATAAATCGTATGTCCCGATTTGGAGAAATTTAGTTATAGCGGAGGGCGAAAAACAGCTTTGATAAACTAAAATAAAAGGTGATTTTTTTTTTTTCAGCCAGCGGTCTCGAATGTTATTCGTCTTCATCAAGGAACTACAGCGAGATGTGTTATTCGAGTGAACGGATCAAACCTCAGTGCTACTATATGCATATCGAGAGTAAGTCGTACGTAAGGTCGTAAGTAAGGTTGGTACGTCATTGAATGGATAATTTTTTATACAGGGTGATTCCTAAGTTGATACTTCTTTTTTAGCTGTGTATAGAAGGCATTAAAATAAACAACATTTTCAAAAAACTCAAAAATAAGGTACCTACTTACATTCATTTATTACACTATGGATCAAATACGGTCCTGCCTAACTTAAACATAATCTAGAAGCAGCAGCCGCACTTTGACGACACTCACCGTAAATTAGCCCCATATCTACTAGTTCACTGTTTTCAAATTTTACCATTTTCACGTTTCACCAGTTTAAAATTAACTCTCTTCAGAAAAATACACCGCAGCGAATTGGCAAATAACTGACCACCCGTAAATTGCATGACTAATAAGACAAACAACATAAAGTTTAGCATGCTACGTTTTGATGACCAGGCCTGATTTTTGAAATATCGATTTTTTGACATTTTCGATTTTTTTTACTTGAAAGTGGTAAAATTCGAACTGATTTTAATTATTTTTTACATATCGCTCGACGTAGTCGCCGGCGATATATGTAGCCCTCATTTCCTTTAAAAATGTATGAGGGTTGTACGTCGTCGTCGGCGGCGTTGCTTAATTTTTGAAATTTCGATTTTTTTAGTTTCGATATTTTTCTTGAAAGTGATAAATTTCGAACTGATTTTAATTATTCCGTTTTATAGAGGAATAATGAGGGCACTTCTGAAGATTCGAAAAAACCGTCAAATTTCTATACCTAAAATGATTATAAATTGGGAAAATTTAAAAATTACGATTTTAGACCCAAAAATTTCACGGTTTTTAATTTTTTTCTCGAAAAATATTTTTTTTTATTAAAATGTTATATATCCTATCGCAAGGAGCTCGTCGAATTACATTTGAAATATATTTGATTCTTAATCATTTTAATTTACAGACGGAATAAACGACTAAATTTTGATTTTTTTTTAAATTTTTTAAAAAATCTTTTAAGGTACTGGTCCGCTCAAACCTATCTCTGAGCCACTGTAATTAACTTTTTATACTTTTTTTGGACTATTGTTTAGAGGGATAAATAGACTTTAAAATTCATGCCTTGCACGCTCTTCGGTAGTACGTTAGTATTTAACTTGTTTACGTTTCTTTACCAAAAGTTTTTTATATTCGACTGTTCGATTGTACTATAACATCCTTAGAGAGTTCATTTTAGGTTTATTTTATTCCTCAATCTTTTCTCAACACGCTTGTATACTTGAATATATCAATTATTTTTTTTACTTTGAGTAAAACTGATATTTTGGCAGCGGGAATAGGAAAATTCGTCAAATCTCGAAAATACATAGTTTTCGAATAGATTGCCTTGAAATGGCTTTGACCCAAGACAAGCTTCCATATTGGAATTATTTACCACTGTCAACATTGGCCTAAAATGGGTGTTTTTTTACTACGAATTGTGAACTTTTTTCAACGTTTTAAAGTTAAAAATTGAATGTTATAGATTATTTGGGACTTGTAAAATTTAATTAGACCGAAATTAAAGCTATTAATTATGTCCGATTAATTATCGAATTTTCAATTTTAAAAATACTCTGCAATTTCCGTAAAAGTTTCATTTTAACAGAATTATGATTTTTTGAATAGACTGCCTTGGATGCATAAAGCGTCATCATGAATATTAAAAATATAAAGTGTCAAAAAGACCGACAATGGCATATTTCAATATTTGGAACAGCCGAAAATTTCCGACAAGATTTGTTCTTAGTTTTTATTCCCTCTGACTTTATTTGTAGAGATAAAGAAAAATAATTTAAATCTTCCATCGCAACATTTTGTTTCCTAACATATGATGTCATCAGATTTTCAGTAAAACGTTTCGTCATCTAGATACCATCATCAGGTTTTTATTTTGTAAACCTACCATTTTTATTGCAGTTTCGTAAATCTTGCTTCTTCTAACGTGTTTGTGAAATATTGCTTAAACCAAGTATCAACGTTTCAACCCTTTAAAATACCTTCAATCTTTATATTCGGAAAAAATATAGTTGTGGAATTTGAAATGGACTGCTATCATGCTTTAAAAACGAATATATTCGAAGATGCATGTAAAATAAATTTACCTCGAAAACTACTTATCCCATCTGAACAAAATTTGGTACTTATACAAATGAAAAATTAGTTACTTATAATATTGGGATAAATATTTTAGAAATAAAAATTAGCAAGGCTTTGTCCGCTTTGACAACTTGAATCATTATAATAATTCATAAACTACTTAACAGATCTATCTGAAATTTGGTATATATATTTAATAGACTCATACCACGAAAAATACTTATGGGGTTGAAAAAAAATTGGTTTACCCATGTAAAATGCGTAAAATTTTCGGCGCTGCAATTAACTTCGGCAGGTAATGCGCCGCGACCCAAAAGTTAACAGAAACTATTTTGTCCCTCTAAATTATGTTTGGAAAAGTTTTATTTACAGAGAAGAAGAAAAACAATTTTACTATTCCATTAAATTATTTTGTTTCCTATCTAATGATGTCTTCAGATTTCGAGTACAACGTTTCGTCATCGAGATACCATCATCAGGTTTTTATTTTTAAATATAAACTTGTAATTTTTATTGCAGTTTAGTAAATCTTGCTTCTTCTTATGTCTTTGTACAATAACACTGTAACCAAATAGCAATGTTTCGACCCTATAAAACATCTAACCCATCTAAACAAAATTTGGTATTCGTCTATGTAAAAGACGTTTATAATTTTAGGAAAAATATTTAAGAAATACCAGTAACTGCAATTTTGTGCTCCTTAACAAATCGATTTTATTGTAACTCGAGAACTACCTAACCGATCTACCATAAATTTGGCACACGCATTCTAAAATGAATTCACCTCGTAAACTACTTATTCAATCTGAACAAAATTAGTATAAGGATGTCAGCTGAGTTTATAATTGTAGGCATAATATTTTAGAGATGGCAGTAACCGCGGCTTTGTCTTCCTGTGAGATAAATGATATAGGCAGGCACTATTTAATCATGATCAAAGTTACCTGATTATTGTGTGAAACAAACAATTTTTGTGATGAAAAAAGGTTGCTTTTTACTAGCTGTCATTTTGATATTTTCAAATTTCAACTATTTCAATTTAACTATTTAATATTAAGTGTTGATTTTGTGAAACATGAATAAAAGAGATAAAGATGAAATACACGAGTTATAGTATTATTAGTTCTATATTGACAACTGTCATTTTTACATTTTTTATGTGTAATAATCGCGTTTATAAAAAAATATTTTGTTGTTGGGTGTAGTTCTGATATTATGATTGAAATACATAAATATCAAATGAAATATTTATAATTATTTTTTGACAGGTTTTATATCGACAAATTAAGCGATATGTCTCACATCGCAGTTCGCAGAAGTGTGATTCAAAAGTAAATAATATAACAAAACACAAAATTTAAAAATGAAAAAAAATTCAATTTTTTTTTAAATTCTTTTATTCAATAACTCTTGCCTTAAGAAGCAACGCCAGTTGCTGATTTGCGATATGCGGCTTTTTTAATGCATTCTATACACAGCCTAAAAAGAAGTATCAACTTAGGAATCACCCTGTAGAATTTAAGCGTCGAATAAAAATGACAGGTTTCTATTTAAAATTCAAAAGTTGACTTCACTTCGGGCTAAACATTCTAGAATTACGCAAAAAATTAGAGGGTATAGCACTTTCTTGTTTCATCCGGTACCTATGCCTACCAGTTTCCAAGATATAATATTTGGCCAATTACCTTAAAAGTCTTCACTCCTTTCGACTCGCTGCTCTAACCGAACATTCCTTCAGTTAATGATAATTTTGGACTTGCATTGTCTTTAATTTGTTTTACATCAAAACGTTTCAACTGGTAAGTATCTCCAGTCGTCATCAGGTGAATACTAAATAAGTAAAGTAACTACAGCTCTATTTATACCAGCTAGATGCACTGGAGCATGACTGAGATGGGTGCAGTCATGCGTTTAATTCGTGTGCGGTATTTTAAGTTTACATCTACTTAACAAAGGTTTCCAAATATTTCTTATATCTAGTGAGGGCTTACTAAAACAATCTAGGTTCTGGTATATGGTAGCAGCTTCCTTGAACTTCCTCTTCCTCCAATGTGGTTCTTTGTGCAGGATTCGAGCTTCTGTCCACTTAATGTGATGACAGTGTGTCCAGGCATGGTCAGCTGCCCCTGATTTTTCGGTTTCTCCTTTAAGCGTGTTGTTTCTGTGGTCCTTGAACCTAGTTTCAAATGGCCTTAGAGTCTCACCAATGTAGGATCTGCCACATTCGTAGGGAATCTGGTAGACACAGTTTTTCCTATCTTTTTGACTTGTTGGTTTTGTCTTCGTCAGGTGGCTTCTTAAAGTGTCTTTCGAGCCGAATACCGTATTAATGTTGTATCGTTTCCTAGTCTTCTAATTCTCTCAGATACTCCTTTGACATACGGAATGTTAAGTTTTGATTGTGACTCTATTTGCTTCTTTTGTGTATTTGGCCGATTCTTGCGATTTTCCAATAGTTTATAAACTAGATGCCCGGGGTAGCCATTTTTGTTGAGGTCGGTCTTGATGTAGTTAGTTTCCTGTTTGAGGGCTTCATTTGAATTACAGATGGTAATTGCTCTATCCACCAGCGTTCTTACTATGCCATGTTTTGTGCTGTTTGAGTGATTTGAAGTGTAATTCAGATATTGACCAGTATGCGTGGGTTTCCTGTACACTGAACTATGGATGATGTTGCCATTTTTCTTTACGTTCACATCCAGGAAAGGTAATTGACTGTTTTCTTCTCTCTCCATGGTAAGTTTGATTGTCGGCGTCAGGCTGTTAATGTGGTGTAGGAATTCCTTGAGTTCGTCATCGTTTCCATTCCAAATAATGAAGGTGTCGTCCACATATCTCAGCCACGTTTTTGGTTTCTTTTTTGCTTGTTTTATTGCTTCGGATTCAAACCATTCCATGTAAATGTTGGCGATTATTAGTGAGAGAGATGAGCCCATCGGTAATCCGTCCACTTGGCTGAAAAACCTATCTTTTTCCTGGAAGTAAGAATTGTCAAGGCAACATTCTAATAGTTCCATGATGGCCTTGATAGGTAGCGGTGTTCTTTTCTATAGTGTCTAGTCTTCCTCAAGTCTACTTTTAATAACCTTTAGAGCACCCTCACTAGATATAAGAAATATCTGGAAACCTTTGTTAAGTAGATGTAAACTTAAAATACCGCACACGAATTAAACGCATGACTGCACCCATCTCAGTCATGCTCCAGTGCATCTAGCTGGTATAAATAGAGCTGTAGTTACTTTACTTATTTAGTATTCACCTGAAGACGACTGGAAATACTTATCAGTTGAAACGTTGTGATGTAAAACAAAGTAAAGACAATGCACGTCCAAAATTATCATTCAAGAAACCTCATAGTCTCCAACATTCAAATATTCCTTCAGTGTTCAGTGCTTTATTGATATTTTATTATTCTGCGCCTTAGGTATTCTTATATTGTTTTAATCTTTTCTATTTCAAATTATTTGCGCCACTACCATTTCGCGCCCGAGGCAATTGCCTCGTTTGTCCGGTTCCAGAGGCCTTATTATAGAAATCGAGGAACAGCCTTAGCATGAGATAAATGGGCCGACTTAGTTTAAAACCTTCAAAATCATATGTGACACTAACGGGGAAGCTAATTATATCATGAGAAGTCTGTTCCTCAATTTCTAGAATTAGAGGCCTGCACGGAACCAGTTTCGACTTTTAATTTTTAGCCCAAGACGGTGTCCATACATGGGTTTATGGCTGCGTTCGCGGTCCTCAATTCGATTGCTTGGCCGAGGTTACACGTCGAGGTTGGAGACGCAACATATCGAATCCAGCCTACTCATCAGTCAGACACCTTAGATGTGACACGTGCGATGACTATTCCAGCTGCAACAGGTACAAGTCGTGCGATCATGGCGAGTGCCCCTTCGTCACGGACCAGTTAGGCGGGCAACCTCATCAGGAAGCCAACCTCATTGGACTTTTACTTACAGTTTTTCCTTTCTTGTTTTATTTTTTTTAAACCGTTGATTTTTTTAAAGCTGAAAGGTGTGTGAGGGTGATGATTTGTATGTGACGATGATATATAGCCAGTGCCGTCTCTAGAGGGTAGACATGCTAGGGGGACAGCTGGTCTTTAAAAGAAAACTGTTCAAAAATGGTCACCAGCCCAGAGTAGTTTGTTCCAGGTTGCTTAAGTTATTATTATTATAGTTATTATAAGGAATCCCAATAATTTAGGGGTACCAATTCCTAGCATAAAACTAGGTAGGTTAAATCGATAGATTACACAAGGAGACCTTTATATACGAAAAATTAAAAGATTTCGTTTCCTAAGCAGAGTGAGTTTTATCATTTTTTGCCCCCTTACTATAAAGTTAGATATAAAAAAATGACTAGGGGGTGGTATTGCCACTGTTCACTCCAGGCAGCAGCAGGGCCAGGGTGGGTACTCTTACGGACATGCCTACCCATTTGTGTTCAGGTTATTAATTATCTGGGGCTTTTTGTGTTTTCAGAAGTCAAATTTGTCTGGGGATAAAAAGGGAGGACCTTTTTTTGTTTATTTTTCAAATTTTAGCAGTAACTTTAGGTATAGGGATAATTTTTGGAGATGGGGAGAACTTTTTTTTAGACGTTACTTTTGTTCTGAAAATACATTTTGGAAACTTCCTGTAACCACTTTAAAAACATCGCGCCGCTACTGCCTTCAGGACGTCACCTACTCTAGAGACGGCACTGTAAAATAGCAGTTATACAACACCACTCCCACCTCCCATAAATAGAAAAACAATTGTTTTATTTGCGAATCCGTCTTTTATTCTAATAAAAAAATTGTTTTCTTACATCAACATTATTAGTCAGGTACCCCGCTAGTCAGGGTCGGATTTACCAATAGCCTGAGTAGGCTTCAGCCTAGGGCGGCAAAATTTTAAATTACATTCAGTAATTTCATTGGAATAAATGCAATTGTTTATTACTATGCGGAATGTTAAAATTTAAATGCAATTTAAAATAAAATAATGTGTTTTTAAGGGCGACGATGTAAATTTATTTAATGGGCGGAAAAATGGTAAATCCGGCTCTGCCTCTTATAGTTAAATGCTCGATTTTATGATTTAATAAATCCTACAAGATAATATGAGCAATCTCGACCAGAACGGGTACTTATTTCGGGTGTCCGTTCGTATATTTTAAGTGGAGATTCTACATAGTATAAAAACAAGAAAAAAGTTGTAAGTCCTTAAATATCTTAGAAAGGAGCTATGGCGTTGTGTTTCTTTGCAACCGCTGTAGGTACTGTTGTGCGTCTTAGCACAAAAGGTTATTGGGTAAATCGTTATAAGTCATTTAATAATAAATATGATTTTTTTTTCTTTGATTTTATATGTAAAATAATACGGAATTTCCGAGGGAATTTCTCTAAACACTGTATAGTCTTAGAGGCAAACATAAAAGAAGCATTTTGCTTATTTCCATAAGTCGTGTTAGAGGTGCAGGTATGTTAACGACCACTAGATGTCGTTACCCGTAATAGTTCACCGTTTGGATGCTATAGAAACTGTTAATCAGGCGCAGTGGCGTATTGGGGGGGGGGGGGGGGGGAGCCCCCCCCGCCTAGGTGCTCCGGTCTAAAAGTCTAATTGCAACCTAACTTTTCGTCTCACGCTTGGACTTAATTTAAATTTTTAAATAATGTATTCTTGGCTTAGATTACAAAGGTCTTGTAGAAAACATTCAGTTTTTAAACTTCCTTCTCAAAGTCCTGTTTTATATAAAAATCAAGGTTTCGAACGCATATCGTTTCAGTAATTGATTTCGGGTCCTACTTACGCCCACTGAGCCCCCCCCCCCCCGAGCATATTTTCTGGCTACGCCACTGATCAGTCGACTCTTTTCTCTTCATTCGTTAACTTCTTCTAGCCCTACTACTGATGAGCCATGATATGACGAAACGCGCCCAGGGAATTTATTCATTCAGGGCCGTAGGTAAAGGGGGGGTTTAAGGGGTTCAAACTCCCCCCATGATATATTACTTGACTGAACTACCCAACTCAAAAATCGTCTCCCTAGCCTTACTAGAGAAGATAGAAAAGATTCTTTTCTAAAAAAATATTACTAAAATATATTAGATACTAAAAACAATATTACCTAAAAGTCCTACTTACGCCCACTGAGCCCCCCCCCCCCGAGCATATTTTCTGGCTACGCCACTGATCAGTCGACTCTTTTCCCTTCATTCGTTAACTTCTTCTAGCCCTACTACTGATGAGCCATGATATGACGAAACGCGCCCAGGGAATTTATTCATTCAGGGCCGTAGGTAAAGGGGGGGTTTAAGGGGTTCAAACTCCCCCCATGATATATTACTTGACTGAACTACCCAACTCAAAAATCGTCTCCCTAGCCTTACTAGAGAAGATAGAAAAGATTCTTTTCTAAAAAAATATTACTAAAATATATTAGATACTAAAAACAATATTACCTAAAAGTCCTACTTACGCCCACTGAGCCCCCCCCCCCCCCGAGCATATTTTCTGGCTACGCCACTGATCAGTCGACTCTTTTCCCTTCATTCGTTAACTTCTTCTAGCCCTACTACTGATGAGCCATGATATGACGAAACGCGCCCAATAAAAATATAACCCAATGCAATAAAATATTTGCACAACAAACCAAAAAATAATTAATTGAAACATTTTTTATGGAAGAAGTGTGATAATTTATAATAAAAAAAATAGTGCGTGAAGAAACGAGAATGCTTTATTATGAATATACAAAACGGCACTTAACAAGGAGTATTTCAAAACCTATAAGCATTTGCACCAAAAACTGCTGTTAGATCTATGCTCCTAAAATGAAAACAAGATTTCTGAAAAAATCATCAATTTTGGCTTGGTGAGCGATATTTACTTTATTTTTAATCATGAAAAACCGAGCCCGAAAAACGCTGGTTACAGTAATACATATTATTATGTCTTATGTTAAAATTTTGGTTTGTTATCAATATTCATATTTTCACAAATATAAAAAATGTTTTTTAATAAAGAACCAGCTAGGAATATCAAAAAAAAAAGTAAAAAATACATTTACCAAAACAAATTTAATCCAACCATGCAGAGTGGGAGAGGTAATAATTTTATTTTCGAAATTTGATAGTAGTTAGGTGGATTTTAAACGAACTTTGGGCATGGCCCCTAAAATTTTTCGCCTGCATTTTTAAATTTAACAGGGCATGGCACCCAAAAAATGCAACTTTTTTTTAACTTAATAACCTCCCGCCCCCCCCCCCCCCCCCATGAATAACATCTAGCTACGGCCCTGTATTCATTATAAAAAAGATGGTTGATCAGCTTCAAGGTAAACCAAATATTTCTTATTAAAAATCGCGTTTGAAATTAGTCAAGATTAGCAAAAAATGCAGATAAATCATAAAAATAAAAAATTTTAATCGCGTCTTAAAATTATGTATATCTAATGTAAAAAAGGGGTTATCAATTTGACTTATATCGAATTATTTTTAGGTTTGTTACCGATTATACTAACTCTATTCTGTCTCTACAGATTTTGAGGATGGTTTTTTCATGTGCATGCCAATACGCTTCGCGCAATTGTCAAAAAATTAATCTTGAAATTTCTGTTTTAAACATTAAAATTGTACAACTTAGCCGAAGTTTTCTGTACGATGGAAATAATGTGTTAATTTTCACTACTAAACAGATTTTTGATATTTGAAAGCAACAACCCAATTATTGTACTTTTGTGTGCAAAATTGTACAATTTTTAATTTAACGCAGCACAAAATAAATATAGTAATTATTATTGTAAAAACAAAAATACTGTTATCGAAAACTATATTTGTATTTTAATTTTGCCAGAAGAGTTTAAAAATGGCTTCCTTAATCCACTACGCAGTTGCTCTTGTTTTCGTAGTTAGTACAGGTAAGTCTTTGTACACAGTAACGGACAGTAACTCCGATTTGCACTTATAAAGACCTGTTTGGTATTGACTTTGTGAAAGACCCTACATTAGTATAGTATAGGTTACCCAATCATGGACATTTCCAATCTCCCACCGCACGAATATTACTGACATTCTTAAACAGTGTTCATGTCTATTTTTCTAATAGGCCAGAGGGGCCTTGCGTTCGGCCCTGAGCGACACTGTACTTAAAACATAGTACTATAGACAAAACATACTTTATTATACAGGGACCTGCGCCTCACCTCCCGTCTTCTGTAGCTCACTTATTAATTAAGTTAGGATTTTGATATTTTGCAGACTTTACCTGTATCCTAGGGCGCATTTCAGAAAAATATTTTTGTTTATACAGGGTGTTCCAAAAAAGTGTGACGTCATAAGGATATGTTTTTTTAGATTACATGCCATATATTTTCTTACTTATTTGGATGCATCTTGTAGTTGCCTACATACTCCTAAAATTTTAATGAAATCGGTTTAGTATTATAGGCGAAAAAAAAAATTAAAAAAAATCATTTTGCACCACTGGTTTTAAAAATTAATAAAAAATAAAAATAATGCCTCGTTATTAAAATTCTACAAAGGTACTTAATAAATAAGGTCCTAAAGTCTCGTTAACCCAGTTTGATTAATACGAATTGTACAGGGTGTCCAAAATTTAGTGTCAAACTTTGCAAACTTTAAAGCAATTTATTTTTCTTATTTCAAATTGGAACCCCTGTATATTATTATGTCATTCGATGCAGAATTACAATTCAAACATTTGTTCTAATTACAACCCTATCGCAATTTCTAACGTATTAAGACGTATTTACAGAAAACTCGTTTTATCAACCTTTCCACCAGTCATTATTATATAATAAATATCAAAGGTGGCTTTGAAAAACAATTTATTGGTATTAAAGTTTATTAAAGTGACAAAAGCCCATTTTCACTTTAGTTATTTTATAGTTTCAAATATTATTAGATTAATTATTTAAGCTATATTATTTTTAGTGATGGAATACAACCAAGAAGAGCTCGTAGATATGATTTTCATATTAGGAGCATAATAAAAAAACTTTTATTTTATTTATTATTATTGTCCCACGGTCGAAACAGGGGTCTGGTAACCGCCAATCGGCAAACGGTTAAACAAACGCAAAATAATACAACTACAATAAATTTCTTAATCGGTATCACACATCACACAGACCCGACTAGAAACATATAACATTATAAATTGTATTAAAAAGGCTCAAATCTGACCCTATTGTTTTGACTAGGCTCGAGCCACAACCCAGCAAAATATTGCCAGTCGAAAAAAGAATTTTAGTCCGGGCGCATTATTAATTTAATTTAAATTTTTCTACTATTTTATAGTTCTAGTTGTTCTTTTAAATTCAAAGGACCTGAAAAAGGGTGTGAACTAATTTGAATATCCCGTTTTAAAATAATTTTGTACAAAAAATAAATATTTATTATATTTTTTATCGTGTATTAAACGATTCAGACAACCTATTCGTCTGGACTAAATACTGGCAATATCTTGGATAGATGACACATAAAAAAAATTATGTTAATATGAAATATCATTGACTAGGACTAAAGGTATCCACTTTTAAGCTTAATATCAAATATCACCATTGCTTTAATACTTAAACATTTTTTTTTATATTCAGCCGATGGTCTTAAATGTTTTTCATGTGACAGCCAGGAAAGTGAAACCTGCATCACTTCTTCTACTACGTACATTCATAAGGAATGTTTTGGTATTAATAACGAGTGTTTTAAGCTGACGGCCAAAAGTAAGTCTTATAGTTTTTAAACTGCTAGACAATTCAAGCGGACCGAGCTAATTGTTAGGTGAACTTTGGAGTAAAATATTTTACGAACGAATAAAGCTATCGATGCGCGGTTTCCAAATTTAAAAGAGAATTTAATTCTTAATATGCACATTTTTTCCGATTTTTTTTTACTTCTAACCTCTAACTGTCTACAGGGTTCAAAGAGAAGTATGTTTTTTTTACCAAAGTTTTTAAGTACCGGATTTCCACAAAAATAATTTTAAATTATTTTGGATGGCATTTTCTGTATCTCCTATTTATAAAGAACAAAATAAATTCTCAAATTTTTGATATCCCTCTTTGTTCATGAAGTTTTGATTTTTTTCTCAACCCCTGTAAATTTCAGGTATTTTTGTCATTAGGCCTTACAATGTTTTGTAAAAACGAGTTTTGGTAAGTGATTATAACTTCTTAGGACCACCACTTTTGCAACGAGTACATTTTAATTTCTTGCGTTTCGTCGTGACCAGTGGCGTACCCATAATCGTTTTATTTTTTTCATTTTATATGCCTCCATTTCCACACATCGTGTGTTTCGTGCCAGAATAACGTTGCAGTAGGTACCATGGTAACACCATTGTTAATTCAGGAGATGTCATTAAGTCACATAATTATTTGTGGCCTTCCCAACATTATACATACATATTGGCTACAGCCTCAACTGCCAGGTCTTCATTAAGCAATCTTAAAACATTTGCGCGTTCGGTTCGGGAAAATCGTGTCATTTTTAAAAATAATTATGTGACTTAATGACATCTCCTGAATTAACAATGGTGTTACCATGGTACCTACTGCAACGTTATCCTGGCACGAAACACACGATGTGTGGAAATGGAGGCATATAAAATGAAAAAAATAAAAATAAAACCGATTATGGGTACGCCACTGATCACGACGAAACGCAAGAAATTAAAATGTACTCGTTGCAAAAGAGGTGGTCCTAAGAAGTTATAATCATTTACCAAAACCCGTTCTTACAAAACATTGTAAGGCCTAATGACAAAAATACCTGAAATTTACAAGGGTTGAGAAAAAAAATCGAAATTTCATGAACAAAGAGGGATATCAAAAATTTGAGAATTTATTTTGTTCTTTATAAAAAGGAGATACAGAAAATGCCATCCAAAATAATTTAAAATTATTTTCGTGGAAATCCGGTAATTAGAAACTTTGGTAAAAAAAACATACTTCTCTTTGAACCCTGTAGACAGTTAGAGGTTAGAAGTAAAAAAAAATCGGAAAAAATGTGCATATTAAGAATTAAATTCTCTTTTAAATTTTGCAAACCGCGCATCGATAGCTTTATTCGTTAGTAAAATATTTTACTCCAAAGTTCACCTAACAATTAGCTCGGTCCGCTTGAATTGTCCAGCAGTTTATGACCCTTAATAGTTGTAACAAAATACATCCTCCGTCATATTAAGTGAAAAATGCTAAACTTTAAATTTAACTGTTAAAACTGGTTTAACTGTTAAACTAAAGGTTGATATTTCTCATGTATTTTTTTACATTTTTAGACAAGGGAGGCGATGATCTTGTAGCCCGAGGATGTTTAAACTCTTCGGTGATTGGCTGCCATAGCATTGCTAAAAATCTTGGATGGATTACTAGCACATGGTACGCCGATCCAGAACCTATAGACGAAATCAGCTGCTACATTTGTGAAAACGACATGTGCAATTCTGTCTCCAGAATCACCGGATTTAGGTTCGTTGGACTTTTACTTGCAGTTTTTGCATTTTTAATTTGATTTTTAAGGCCGATCTTCACGGAATTGTTTGTAAAAACATCGGACTATCCATGGAAGATATATTATAATGTTTGTAATAAAGGAGTAGAATGTTTACACGGCATTTTTTAACGGATACTGCAGCACCCCAGTGGGCTACTGCAGCGCGATCTATACAGGGTGTTCCAAGTTAAGTGCGCACCATTGCTAACTCTTTTATTATTATAGATACAAAGTCGGTTAAATTAGCAAAGTAGTAATATTTTTTCTGCTGATTAAGATAGTAAAAACAAAAAAACAATTGAATACAGCATTTCCGATTAAACGAGAAAAATTATTTTTTTTTAAACGGAACACCCTGTATATTTTTGACACAAATGTTTGCAAATCGTCTACAGAATAGAAAAGTTCATATGCAATATTGGCCTAAAACTGAGAATAATCTAATAATTATTGCCATATTTACTTTTTCGACAAGGTGGCTGTGCATCTTTGAAACAAACGCTTTATTCGGTGCGTCAGTAGATTATTCTGCTGTCAACAAAAGTAAGCATTTATGTTATTGTAAGTGATTGAACTGGTCTGTGATTTTAAATTTTTTGGTAAAAATATTACAAAATGGTGTTCACACATTTAGAAAAATGCGATATGTTAGAAGTGTATTTTGTATGCAGAAAAAATAGTTTCCGGGCACAAGAACAATATTCCCAAATGTATCCTGAACGTGATCAACCAAGCAAAAGGTATTTTTTAAAGCTGTATAGAAAATTTAGAAGTAACGAAGGAGTCTTTGCAAAGGCTAGAACTAGACGCCAGTTTATAATAAGTAAACAAGTAGAAGTAAATGTGTTGGCATATTTTAAAGCATACAAAAATAATTCAACCAGAGATTTGGCAAGGGACAGTGGTTTAAGCTTAGTTACAATATGGAGAGTTTTAAAAAATATAAGGTTGTACCCCATAAGTACCGACCAGTGCAAACATTATTACCTGGGGACACTGAAAGGGGACTACATTTCTGTCAATTGTTTGTTAAAATGTGCAGGCAAAATCCTAACTTTTTAAGGCACATTTTTTGGAGCGATGAAGCAAATTTTTTAAACAGGGGTATGTTTAATCGTAAAAATATGCATTATTGGTCTAGAGAAAATTTGTTTATTTCTCATCTCCGACATCCATAAATAAGATTTAGTATTAATGTTTGGTGTGGTATAATAGGCAGTCAAATAATTGGGCCAATTTTTTATGAAGGCAATTTAACAGGCAGCTGATTTGTTAATATGTTGTCAGAATTACTGGAATCATATTTAGATAATGTGAACTTAGAGGCACGTAACCAAATCTACTTTCGACAAGATGGAGCCCCCCCCCCCCCCTTATCAGATTCACGATGTAAAAATATTATTAGAAAGGCTCTTTTAAGATAGGTGGATAGCAACAAATGGTCCGATACGTTGGCTCCCAAGATCTCCTGACATAACTACACTAGACTTTTACTTTTGGGTTGGATACAACTGGATGTGTTGGCCTTACGTACTTGGTTTTTTGTTAGTTCTATATTTTTACGTCTGATGGCTATCTTTTTCATTGAGTTGATTCCTATAGATGGCGATACTAGGTTTTCATCATATATTTATTCTAAAAATATCGTGAAAGCATAATTTCGCTGTACTGGGAATTGCTTACAGGTTATGGCTTTCTGATGAGTCCTAACAAGGACGAACCAGCTTGTCATTGTCTACCTGTGCCCCAGGGAACCCATTACATTTGGCGTCCCTGGGTACTTTAATGCAATAGATAGATGCACTACTTTGTCCGTGTAAATGATGCCGCGCGGCTATACCTCGGATGAAATTTATACAATAAGATACTGCAATTTTGGAGAATTTGGCTACGAGTCTTTGCAGGTAAATAAAATATCTTATTAAATAAATAATATTTTATGTATTAGTTTATAACTTAATATTTTAATTATGAAATCTGAACACATTACTTAGTTTGGTTCGCTGTATAAAATAGTCACCTTGGCTACAGGGTGGCCCATTTGTCTGACAAAGTAATATACCGTCTCTGCTATTAAAGATATCAAAAAAAAGTTTTTTTAAAGTTGTGAGGTATAACAAAATATATGTTCTAAAATTATTTTTAAACATACAGGATGGTCCAAAAAAGTAGGACAATAAAAAGATACATTTTTTTAAAAGGAACACCCTATATATTTTAGCATTTTTTGTTTTCTTACAAAATTATCCATATGACGCCATATTTAGTTTTTTAATTTTTTGCAACGTTGCCAAGCAAAATGCAAAATTCTTAAAATTTTGGAAAAAACAAGAGTAAAAAGTTACCTGTATTTCTCAATAAGAGTATCGAAAATCTATAATTTCTTGTAAGCTTTTAAGTTTAGAGATAGAAAAACTGTCTTAAATCTTTAAGTACCAAAAATTTTGTACAGGGTGTTTTCTGTTGACCTTTAAATGTACATATTTTTAAAATACAATAACTCTATTTTTTCAAATGAAACACCCTATATTTATTAGGCTCATCTCATAAATATTGTAAGTATCTTTTATTATTGTTAAGTCATACCTATACCTAAATTTAGTAGTTTTGCCAATATTTCGATTTTTATTTAAATTTTGGTGAAAAAACTATAGTTTTTATTTTTCTAGTAAGCCATGGCCAGCAAAGTAAAAACAAATGTAATTAAATATAAAGTCATATTTATAATTATTATATTTATGTTTATAATGTTTGTGAACTTATTTTCAATATAGCGCGTAATAGAAAATAAATTTTATTTAATTAAATAAATACGTAACTAACTATAGTTATCAATTTATTTTAATATGACATTATACTCAATTACATTTGATTTTACTTTTCTGGTCATGGCTTATTAGAAAAATAAAAACTATAGTTTTTTTCACCAAAATTTAAATAAAAATCGAAATATTGCCAAAACTAGTAAATTTAGGGATAGGTATGACTTAACAATAATAAAAGATACTAACAATATCTATCAGACGAGCCTAATAAATATGGGGTGTTTCATTTGAAAAAACAGAGGTATTGTATTTTAAAATTTTGTATATTTGGATGTCAACAGAAAACATCCTGTACAAAATTTTCGGTACTTAAAGATTTAAGACAGTTTTTCTATCCCTAAACTTAAGAGCTTACAAGAAATTTTCGATTTTCGACACTCTTATTGAGAAATACAGGTAATTTTTTACTATCATGTGTTTTCCAAAATTTTAAGAATTTTATATTTTGTTTGGCAACGTTGCAAAAAATTAAAAAACTAAATATGGCGTCATATGGATAATTTTGTAAGGAAACAACAAATGCTAAAATATATAGAGTGTTCCATTTAAAAAAATGTATCTTTTTTTGAACCATCCTGTATGTTTAAAAATAATTTTAAAACATGTTTTTTTTTTATACCTCACAACTTTTATAAAAACTTTTTTTTGATATCTTTAATAGCAGAGACGGTATATTACTTTGTCAGACAAATGGGCCACCCTGTATATTGTATTGCTTTCTTAGCGATACCCTATGATCTGTTACCCCTTTTACTCCTTATTTAAAAAAGTAACAGAAGGATTTTATTACAGTAACAATAATAACTTAACAAAAGCTCTAAAGACTTGATAAAAATATATATGGCTGTGCCTTTACTAATCAGGTGGTATTGTTAAAATTGTATATGTTTACGATCAAAATATATTTTTTTCAGGGTAGAAAATATCTAAGTTTGGATAAACACAAGGATCTTTTTAGTCGATGGATAATAGTATATTATATTATAACTAGTAATGAAAGTGATACTTTTCAAACGAGGAAATATTAGCACGAGGCGTCAGCCGAGTGCGGAAATTGTCCGAGTTTTAGAATAATCACTTTCACACAAGTAATGTACACTATTTTCCCTGCGATCACAAAAAATTATTAAAAAAGCCTTTGATTTGTGAAAAAACTATTTCAACACTAGTGTTGAAATTGACATACTTAGGATTATATTCCACTTAATATCTGGTTTCATAGTTTGTCAATAGGCTTTTCCTTTATTTATTATTATTAATTTTTTCATATTTTATATATCACAGGAAGAACTATTCCTGGATTGACTTCTAGATTAACCAGAATACAAAATTTTAAATTTAATCAAGGAGAGACGTATTAAACTTAAATTTAAAAAATCCACCCGACAAGGAAGATTTCGATTCAAAATAATTCTAGAAGTTATTTAATGTTTTTATAAAAAAAAGTCAAATACTCCTGATGGGATTTGAACCTGTGACCTTGCGATCTGTAGGCTAGAGCTCTATTCTCTACGCTATGGCTACCGATAAACATTTGTTGTTTAATACATGACATTTTCTTCAGCGCGATTTATTTTTTCTGGTAATAGATTTTCCAGTATATTATTAATATTTTTTATAATTTCAGATGGCGTATTATCACACTCTAATTCGGAATCACTCTACATAACATAATAAATAAGTTACTGCTCTCTAAAGTTTGTTCTTTTTAATAAATAGGGGTGGTCTGTCAAATTGGCACCATGTGTTTAAATTAAATAGTGTGCCTTGTATCTCAACACTAGTGAGGAAATATGTTTTTCAACACGCGTATGATATACGGCGCTTTCTAGCCAAAGTAACCGTGCTTTTTTTCTCATTTTCATAGATGGTCATAGGAAAACATTTTGAATACCCTTTTTTACTTATGCCAGTACTATAAAGAGTGTAGTAAACCTACCGAGATGTTCTTTCTTCCATTTGAACTAGTAGTTTGTGCAACAAGAGTGGATATGATGTCCATATCGCACGAGAAAGTAAATTGAGCACGACGCCGTAGGCGGAGTGCTCAAACTTCCGAGCGCAATATGGACAATCCACTTCAGTTGTACAGTATATTTTTTCTACGACTTAATTTTCGAACTTCATGCTAAGAATTTTAAAAAATTATTTAAATTAGGCATCATAACTCGTCTTTTAAGTTGGCCATAAACTTGTGAGAACGATAATAAGAAAAAATTGAACAAAAATTCATTTTGATGGCAAACCCATGGACCAAATTACACTGTAACATATTTATCGATTTAGGTAAGTTCATATATATTTATACAAACTCAGTTTTGAATATATCTATCTTTCTCACATTCGGCTTTTTGAAGAATAACAGACAAAAAGCGATATATTTTATGTATTAATAAAAACGAACAATTTATTTTCTCAACCAGGTAATTTGATTAATAATTGTTTTACTGAAATGCACAGAAGAAAAATAGGTTCGTCGGGTTTATTTCTGATTGCGTAAAGAATTATAACTCCGAAAGTACAACAAAATAGCTGTGGAATTCGTTTTAAACAGTAAAAAATGGATTTTGTGCATTAATATGAATTTTTAACGTTTGCCATTTTTCAAATTTTTCAAAATAATCGCCAATTTACAAACTAGCAACAGTGTTTACGTGGAAAAAGAAGTGGCAATAGTGTAAGTAGAAATAACATAACATTAAAAATTTTAGTAAAAAATTAATTTTTTTCTAGAAATCTTATAATTTCGTCTGTTTTATCGGGTTATCTTTATGTTCCACCATTTAAGGAAGAATTACCAGTTAATTTTCTGTTTGTTGCGTATAATAAAAGTTTTAAATCAATTTGGGTTCGATCCCCGTTCAAAATATATCGGTGCACGAATATGTATAATAATATATCGAAAAAAATAACCAAAGTTAGTAATAAAACGTTCATTTGGTAGGAATATAGTACATTTTACGCAAAGCTTGTAGTAATTGTCTAGAAATGAGTGGAAATAAAGATATTTTTGAAATAAGAAAGTGGGTCTGTGTGCAAATCTTTAGTTTGGTCAGAAAATAATAATATTTTGGTAGAATTATATTTTGGTATTAATTTTGTTATTATTAAACCTTCAATATTTGCACCATTTCGTGTACTCTTTAGAAAAATATTGTGTATACACATAGACTCTGGGATAAATACTTGAAGAAGTAGTCCATACTTGAAGTGGAGTGGAAATTTAGAAGGAAAGAAATAAGAACACAAAGTCTTCCTCCACTTTTATATTAAAGAAATAATTAAGGGTTGAAAAATTCTCTACATGTTTCGAATGCAGAAGCATTCATCTTCAGGAGAATAAGTAAAAAGAAAAAATTATTAGATATCACCTTAACGGAGCATCAAAATTTGTAGGCACAAAGAAACCGGTTCAATGAATAGAACGGAGAAAAAGTCATAATGTAACTTGCATTATGAAAAGGAAAGAAATAAGAATGTAAGGGTTTATGGCTTAGGGCACGTAAGAGTGCAAATGCAGAACGAAGGGTTCAGCATTTTGCAATTTTACATCTCGTTCAATATAATCTACCTTTAGTTTTCTCTTATACAAATGCTGAACCCTTCGTTCTGCATTTGCACTCTTACGTGCCCTAAGCCATAAACCCTTACATTCTTATTTCTTTCCTTTTCATAATGCAAGTTACATTATGACTTTTTTTCCGTTCTATTCATTGAACCGGTTTCTTTGTGCCTACAAATTTTGATGCTCCGTTAAGGTGATATCTAATAATTTTTTCTTTTTACTTATTCTCCTGAAGATGAATGCTTCTGCATTCGAAACATGTAGAGAATTTTTCAACCCTTAATTATTTCTTTAATATAAAAGTGGAGGAAGACTTTGTGTTCTTATTTCTTTCCTTCTGGGATAAATGTTTTGATTTAAATTTAAAAAGATCAAATTTCATCTGACAGATTTGCATATTTTTGAAGCATATTGTTAACCTAACTTCTCTCAACTGTCAGAAAACGAATTTACAACATGTAAATTTGGCTTCTCTGTAATTGACTACTGTGATTGGTCAGTTTCATAACCTATCTAGAATTTATATGAAATTTTGCCGCACAGTTAACTGGAATAGCCTACTTCACCCGCCACTTAAGGGTAAAGGAAACAGCAAATTTCCATGTGGAAGTAGAAAAATTACGTTTCCTACCAACTAAGACAGCTTCAGCAATTTTGTCCCGGTAGAAATAGGAGCATTCCCTCTGTGCACCATTATGTTTGATAATTTGTTTCTATAGTTTTCAATTAATTGTTCGGTATGATTGATGGGTGTTTGAAGAATGTTTAAGTGTCGGTATTATTATTTATGGAATTTGCTCGAACTTTAACGTGTAAAAGCGATTATTAATGACGATTTCGAAAATTGACAGTGAATTATCCTGGAAGCTAAACGCTTACCTCTCTATTGGTATTGATCACTGCATAAGTCCTAAGCAAACAGGGAGATAACTATAGCTCGGAAATCTAGGAATATCAGGGCTTACTCTAGCTTTGGACTAAGTTCAACATTTGATCGAGAGCAATAAAAATTAACTTAGTATTTTTACAGTGATCAGAGTCGCAATTGGCAACATGGTAGCTTTACTTTTTAGTAAAAAATTATATTTTATTACGAATAATTTGATACCTCACATTATTAAAGATTTAAATAGTATGTTACATAACAAGTGATGAAATCGATACTTTTCAAACGAGGAGGTATTTAGCACGAGGCTAACGTCAGCCGAGTGCGGAAATTCTCCGAGTTTTAGAATAATCACTTTCACACGAATAATGTACACTATTTTTTCTACGATCACAAAGAATTATTAAAAAGTCTTTGATTTGTGAAAAAATATTTCAACACTAGTTTTGAAAAAAAATATATTAACACCAGCGTTTAAATTAGCATAGTTAGGATTATGTTCTACTTAGTATCTGGTTTCATAATTTGTCAATAGGTTTTTCCTTTATTTGTAGTTTAATTTTTTCATTTTTTCGTATTTAATATAGGAAGAACTTCTAGATTAATCAGAATGATAAATTTTAAATTTAATTAAGGAAAGATGCATTAAACATAAATTTAAAATATCCACGCAACAAGGAAGATTTTAATTCAAAATAATTATACAGGGTGTCCCGAAATTAGGTGACAATATTTTAAGGGGATAAAGTTCATCCAAAAATAGGACCAAAATCCTTTATTAATATACTTTCAAAAACGCTTCGTTATGGGGCTAGAGCCCCCCGAATGGAAGCTATGATAAGCGGTTTTTTCATAATATCTCAAAAACTGATTGAAGTATCAAAACAAAGTTTGATACATGTTTTACCCATGACAAGACGCAATAAACGGTTTGTTTAGCTTAGGTGAATTTCTTACAGTGGCGTCCCACTGGGTAGGTAGTGAGGAGAATATTGCCCTAACTTTTTTATTTGTAGGATTTTTTAACGCCAGGTACAATTTTTAAAAGCAGTAAAGTCTTCTATTGAAAAAAGATACTCTTGCTTCATTTCGGTAGGATTCACCATTTTTCAGTAAAATCGATTTAAAAATTTTCGGTTTTTTACAAGCTAAGGTATTTTTTTGCATATCTCAGCAAACACTTGATATTAAAACATGAAATTTATTAGAAGTTCTACTAGCGACAAGGCATATTTATTAAAGGATGTAACATTAAAATATTTTTTCAGTAGCGTCGCACGGGGTGGAGCTTAAAGTAAATATTACTATTTTTTTTTAATTTGAGGGGCTTTTCATGTTTTAGTGTTTCCTGTGATATGCAGAAAAACACCTTAGTCTTTTTAACGGCTTGTATAAAACCGAAAATTTTAAAATTGATTTTATTGAAAAATGGTGAATCCTACCAAAATGAAGCAGGAGTACCTTTTTTCAATAGAATACTTCAGTGCTTTTAAAAATTGCACCTGGCGTTAAAAAATCCTATAAATAAAAAAGTTGGGGCAATATTCTTCTCACTACCTACCCAGTGGGACGCCACTGGAAGAAATACACCTAAGCTAAACAAACCGTTTATTGCGTCTTGTCATGGGTAAAACATGTATCAAATTTTGTTTTGATACTTCAATTAGTTTCTGAGATATTGTGAAAAAACCGCTTATCATAGCTTCCATTCGGGGGGCTCTAGCCCCATAACGAAGCGTTTTTGAAGGTATATTAATAGAGAATTTTAGTCCTATTTTTAGATGTACTTTAACCCCTTAAAATATTGTCACCTAATTTCGGGACACCCTGTATAAATCATTTTATCTACTTTCATTTAGTAATATGAATTGTAAATTCTGTAAATCGTTTTGTACAGCACTAGTGCTGTAATGGAAAAAAAATTTTACTGTTAAATAAAACCACACTTTTTAGAAGAATGATTTATTATTAACAATTATAAAATTAATTACCAATTATTAATTAAAATATGACACTTAAGGTTTATTTTAAACATTAGTAATACACTTTTTACAGTTAGAAATTTGTATACCAGAAGTGGATGTGATGGAGCCCTTTACGTTCGAATTTCCAATCATTAAATCCGTGTCTGACCCCATGATCTTCTTTGCTATTTGTTTCTTATTTTCTAAAGAATTCTTTTACGACCCAATAATTTAATAAGTCAATTTATTTTTTCTATCCAAACAAGATGTATTTAAGACGAAGAATATTTGTCTGAATTAATCAAAAAATGTTAAAACAAATATTTTTTAGGATATTTTCCCGTCCTTTTTTTTCAGTGTACGCTCTGGAATACATTTAATCCTAATACAGCAACAGACATTTGTGTATGTAATAAATGCGGAATCAAGATCTCGATCGTTAAACAAATCCACGTGGAAAACGCTATAGCGAGTATAAAATTAAATTCCGGCGGAAGATAAAACGCAGTTGTAAAAGGTCTAAACTGCTACACTTGCTCAATAAAAGAAAACAACAATAATTCTTTCTAAACGTCATTTCGTTTTTATTCTCGCAAAATAAATCGGGCCGAAGTTAGTAGCTCAACATCGGGTTAGTTCTTACATAAAAATCGTTTTCGTCTTAAAAGACAGTAAAGTCTAATGACAGTTGTAATTTTCTTTTCAAGAACGATTCATTTAATTGAATTCGAATCTTTGCAGAGTGTGTTCTAGCTTTAATTGTTCAAAATTTATTGATGCCAGAAAAATAAAAACATCAATATACGCCGCGATCAGTGGCGTAGCAAGAAAATATGCTCGGGAAGGGGGCTCAGTAGGCGTAAGTAGGACATTTTTTTCTGGAGAGAGGAACAGTCGGGACTATACCGGGTGTTGCATCGTCGAGCGGGACATAGGAAATCCCATGTAATTTTAAATGGGGTCAATTATTGGCTTCCCTAATTATTTTAGAGAAAAATTCTATTTAGGTTTATTAAAGAGCACTAAAACCCACATTTAAAAGAATAACTTTAGATATTTTTGATGATCCCGTTTACGGGTTATCGCCGATTTCTTTTTAACTATTTCTCCTTTTTATGGCCCCGTATTTGCGGGCACCAGTAAAAGATGACTGTCAAATAAAGTTGTCATTTTGAAATGTGTGCTTTATTGTTATAAAAACTCGTACATCGAAAATATTAGCCATGAATTACACATCTGAAGAAATATATTTATTTCGGATAAACCGGATTTCGGTGCGCGTGTGGAAATTTTAAAATTTGTTAAAATTGAGCAGGTTTTTAATGAGCTAAAAAAAATGAATAGTATGACTTATCAACAGTTTTATTGATTAAAGGAAATAGTATATTACATAACAAGTGATGAAAGTGATACTTTTCAAACGAGGGGATATTTAGCACGAGGCGTTAGCCGAGTGCGGAAATTCTCCGAGTTTTAGAATAATCACTTTCACACGAGTAATATACACCATTTTTCCTACGACCACAAAGAATTATTATTAAAAAACCTTTGATTTGTGAAAAAAAATATTTCAACTCTAGAGTTGAAAAAAATATTTCAACTCTAGAGTGGAAATACAAGGCACACTATTAATTTAAACATATGATGCCAATTTGACGGACCATCCCTATTTATTAAAAAGAACAAATTTTAGAAAGTAGTTTAGTGTTTAACTTATTTATCATGTATTTTTCGAGTGATTTCGAATTAGAGTGTGAAAATACGCCATCTGAAATTATAAAAAAGTTAAGAATATACTAAAAAATCTATTACCAGTCAAAACAAGCCCCGCTGAAGAAAATGTCATATATTAAACATAAATTTGTTATGTGTTGCCATAGCATAGAGACTAGAGCTATGGCCTACAGATCGAAAGGTCACAGGTTCAAATCCCATCAAGAGTATTTTACTTTTTTTTTATAAAAACATTAAATAATTTATAGAATTAGGTATTTTGAATTGAAATCTTTCTTGTTGGATGAATTTTTAAAATTTAATCAAGAAAAAATGCATTAAATATAAATTTAAAAAATTCATCCAACAAGGAAGATTTCAATTCAAAATACCTAATTCTATAAATTGTTTAATGTTTTTATAAAAAAAAGTCAAATGCTTCTGATGGGATTTGAACCTGTGACCTTTCGATCTGTAGGCCATAACTCCAGTCTCTACGCTATGGCAACACATAACAATTTTTTGTTTAATATATGACATTTTCTTCAGCGGGGCTTGTTTTGACTGGTAATAGATTTTTTAGTATATTCTTAACTTTTTTATAATTTCAGATAGCGTATTTTCACACTCTAATTCGAAATCAATCGACAAATACATGATAAATAAGTTAGACAATAAACTGTTTTCTAAAATTGATTCTTATTAATAAATAGGGGTGGTCTGTCAAATTGGCACCATAATGTTTAAATTAAATAGTGTGCCTTGTATTTCCACTCTAGAGTTGAAATATTTTCTTTCAACACGCGTGTGATATTCGGCGCTTTCGAGCCAAGTTAACCGTGTTTTTTTCTCATTTTCATAGGTGGTCGTAGGAAAATTATTATGTCACCGACCGACATAATAATGATCAAATATGATAATTGTTAAAAATGCCGTTGTGCACCAAAACAATATTTTTTTAATAGTATTTTTCCATTAACTGGCTATCGCAGAAGTCTTGAGCGAAAAACGGCGTCTTCTGTCAACATTAATCAAAGGGTTGAAAAGCCGGTGCGAATTATTATCTACCTTTCTTTCTCTTTTTGTTGCACTTTTCCTTTTCTATCTCGTTTCAGCCTTCCCTCATACACACGTTGCGCCCTACTTCTCATTAATCTTTTATTTTATACATTTGTCTTCTGAATTAGATCAGCTGTGAGTGCGATCCATCATAAATATGGCTGATAACATGAAAAACTTTATTTTAATTAAATTTGTGTGGAACATATTTAGTGGCATAGTTAGGGATAAATAAATAAAATAAAAAGGGTTAAATACTAGCTAGATGCACTTACCCGTAGTCAAAAATTATAATCCATTTCTATTATTTCATATAATTTTATGTTACCAGATAATAAAATGGGATCTTGTATTTTATGGTATACGGAATACTAAAAAAGATTACAATGATTTTCGGGGGTAAGTGCACAAGTGCATCAAAATTACCGATAATTTTTGAATGAAATGTGTTTTTTTATAATTGCAAGAGTTTGTTTTCATATTTTCGCGAAAAAGCCCGACTCCGCAGGAGGAGGGCATTTTCGTAAAATATGAAAACAAACGATTGCAATTTGTAAAAAAAACACATTGAATAAAAAAATTATCTGGTTATTTTTATGGACGAGTGTAATTTATTTGATTATATACCTCAATCCGATTCTGACCAATTAAACGCTGTTTTGCGACCAATCAGATGCATATTATACTGAATATACCCCGCATAAGTGGATATACCCCGGGCCACCTGCCACAACAATGCCAATGCATAACAACATCATAACAAGTTTAAAATATTTGATGGTTGCTATAGACCGTTTCTATAATAACAAAAATCCCTTTCAACAAATCAAGTTTTTGATGTTGTCAGATTCATGTCACATTTTTTTAAAAATGGAATCTTGCCGATTCGGTAATGTTTCAGTCGAAAATATAAGAAAAAACTTTAATTTTGAGGAAGTAGTCCATTCTTAAAGTGGAGTTAATTTATAGGAATAAGTAAAAACATGAAGTCTTTCTCCACTGGTATATTATAAACCAGTGGAGAAAGACTTCATGTTTTTACTTATTCCTATAAGAAAAAACGCTGAAAAGACTATCCCAGAAAATACAACAAAAACAAAAAGTATATATGCACCCAATTCGAGAAATTCTGCGAAACACGGCAGTATATATTGACCAAAAATACAACTATAATACAGCTTGCCGCTATATTGGAAGACTGGAGTTTTAATATGAAGAAAAAAGATGGTTCTGACTACAAGGAAGGGGTTATCAAGACAATGTGGAACCAAACAGCTCAACTGCTTCAAGAAAGGTACTTCAATTAATACAACATTAAATTTGATCCTTTTAAAGATCCTGAATTCCAAAAAGCACGTATGGCTAGAAATTCTAAAAGAAAACTGCTTCAGGCTGATCCAAAAAATCACCGGAAAAGTGCAAGAGCACTTACCTACGACGAGTACAAAAAGATGGTAAAAATTTTTGACGAAAATAACCCCGAGGATTTACAGAAAAAGTTCTATCAAATAGCGGCTGTGGAATTAGCATGGAGAGGAGGAGAAGCCGAGACATGCCTAATTACGTATTTCAGAGAAGAATATTATAGCGATGGTACAAAAAGTAATAGAATGGAATATAACCCAATTTTTTCAAAAACATCCCAAGGCGGAGACAAGAAGCTTTCAAATTCAAAATGGTTAGTGGCAAACACAAAAGATGCCGATTTATGTCCAGTTCGCCTTTACAGAAAACTAATTTCAAAAAGAGGGCAAAATATAACTACCCAAAGACTATTCATGACAGTAAATCCAAATTGGAAAATGGGAAATTGGTACAAAAACTGTCCCATTGGAAAAAAAAATCTTTCTAATTGGACAAAACAAGCAGCACAAAAAATTGGACTAGATACTGAGAAAGAAAAAATCACAAACCATTCCAATCGAGCCACAGCTGTCTCTACATTAAGCAAAGCAGGTGTGAGCGAACAAACTCTTTTAAAAATAACTGGACATAGTAGTGCTGCATCCATAAAGCCATACTTGCAGATGGACAAAACTCATCACGAAAACACTATTCAAGGTTTAAGAGGTCACCCTCCAACTAATGGGTTGGACCAATACGAAGCTCCAGTCTCTTGCAGCTCGAAGAGTTTCCAGCAACACCAGCAAGCCACTACTGTTTATTATAATAACTGTGTGTTTAACAATAATACTTATAACTAATTTTCTGTTAGTTTTATTACTTTGTCAATTGTTTAGGTTTTGTTTCGTTTTGTCCGTTTTTCTAGTAGCTACATAAATCATTTTAAAAATCTTGCATTTCGTTGTATTTTTTCTTTTTTTTTTTGGTATATAATCTCAACATATACCAATCGAGGTAAATATTTTATTTAGAATATTTTTTGACATTTTTGTGCAAAATTTCAAAAAATATTCAAAAAAATATTCACCTCTTGTGATATAACTTATGAATATTTCCCAAATTAATTAAGAACTCGAATCAAGTAAATTTAAATATTTTATTTAACAGAAACTACTAACAATAAAATTAAAATGCTTAAAAATTACAAGAATTGCAATGAAAAGTACAATTATTGTAATTAACAATATTTTGCTTTGAATTCGTAGACATGGTGGTTGATGCAGTCAACGAGCGAGAGCTTATTTTGGCGAGGGACTCTCTTGAGCTTGACGGTTGGTCATTGTCCCGCATTTTTTCAATCAAAAGCATATGGTGGTTCTCATCCATCTTAATGTAAGGCGTCAGTGACTTGGTATTTGAGTGTCCACTTAGTTTAATTAACTGTTGTTCTCCAACACCTTTTTTGGCAAGTTTTGATACGGCGGTTGCTCGTAAGCTATGATTCGTCAGTTTGATATTTTTATTGGTGAGGCCTGACTTTTCCGCTTGTGTAGAGGTCCATTTATTCATCAAATTTCGTCCAACCGGTATGCTTTTGTACCATTTTCCTGATTGCCAGAAAGGATTCACGGTGAGAAAAAGTCGCTCGCATTTTATTGCTTGCCTTTTCTGCATGAATTTCTTATATAGTCGGATAGGGCAGCTGTTCGGGTTTACTTTATTCCTGACCAACCATTTCGAGGATGCGCAGGGCTTATCTCCTCCTTGAGTAGTCTTGGTAAAAAGCGGATTGTACTCTATTCGTCCCGTCTTCTGACCCGCGTAATCCAATTCTTCTTTAAGATAGTTTGTTAAACACCTTGGGCCTTCTCCTCCACGCCAGACCAGCTCGTAGGATAAAACAAAAAACATATTTTTTTGCAAACCGTCGGGGGTTTCCTCTTCGCAAGTCTCTACTATTTTGTTGAATTCGTCGTGCTTTAGAAAAACTGAGCTTTGTTTTCTTTTTTGCGGCTCCTGCTGTAGTTGTTTCCGCTTATCATTTTTGGCATCACGGGATGATTTAAACTGAATGTCACTGAATGGGTTGAAAATAATATTGTAATTTCTGTGATACTTATTCATCAACAATTTAGCGGTAACATTCCATCTAGTTTTGACAGTATAATCTTTATAGTCCTCACCATTTTGCTGTTTCATATTAAACGCCCAGTCCTTCAAGATATCTGCCAATTTTGAAACATTAGTGTTTTCATCAAGAACGTGCCCCCTTTCCTTGCAAAAACACATGAACTGCCGCCAAATATAGTCGTGATTTGATGCAGTATTCTTTGATTGGCTTCTGTTATTTTCTGCTCAATTTCGAGGATAGATTCTTCGCCAAAACGAGACATTTTTGTAGTAAAATTATGTCTACGGAAAAGTTCAATAGCGTTGTTTACAAAAAAACTAAAAAAATTACGTTGCCACGGGTTATCCCAATGCAAAGAGATAGTTATTAACAATTCTTGACAAAATGAAAGGAAAACATTCGTTGACATTGACTTTTTTGTCTGCACGTTAATTGTCAGAATTTTTTGACGTTTGTTAACAATAAAATCCCACTTTGACGTTTCGTCAACAATATAAACTTGCGATGCAATTTTCAATTTCTGGCAGTGCTGTTTTCGCTGTAATTTTGCGAAAAGTGCATTTCTCTTATGGGAACTTTAACATATGAGGGAAATATTCAATTAAACCAATTTGCTCCATGTAGTACATAAATAATTAGGACACGCAATTCCCCTGGCACCGTCTATTAATTTGCTGGGGGTCAATCTGGGAGGTAATATGTCTTGGCATGATCACGTTGCCGCAATTGCCAAGGCAGCTGCACAGAAACTTGGTATACTTTTCCGCACCAAAAGGTTGTACACACCTCATCAACTTTTGACACTCTACAAAGCCCAGATTCGACCATCATTAGAATATTGCTCTTATGTCTGGAGCTCTGCACCCAAGCACACCCTTCGGCTACTGGATTCCATTCAAAGGAGAGCCGTTCGTCTGATCGGCGACCCCGAGCTGACCAAGACCCTCGATAGCCTGGAGCATCGAAGACAGGTTGGTGATTTGGCTCTCTTTTACAGATATTTCCATGGCAGGTGTTCGACTGACATTGCCCACTTGATTCCACCTAGAGCAATGCAAAACAGAAATACACGGCGAACCACTACCGCTATGTTGTTCAGCTTAGTACTCCTCGAACTTCATTGTTCAAGAATTTTTTCATCTGAAGAACGTCATCTTTGTGGAATAATCTTCCTGAGGTCGTGTTTCCCAATGAATACAATCTTCAACGTTTCAAGACCAACGTTAATCGCTTTTTTCGCATTCGCACCGCTCCCAGAGCGCCTTAAAGGATTTTTCCTACAGTGTAGGTGTTTTATCATAAAAAAAAAAATAATTATTAAACCTCGAACTATCGCTTGTAGAGAGCTTTAAACAAAATAAAAATAGGGGACCGCCTGTGTCACAAATTGTTTTTGTAAAAATTTCAAAAATCAATGGGTTATATTGATACAGAATCCTATTGTCCATTATCCATGTGTACGTCTTGGCCACTTTTTTTACTTTATTTTTCCGGCACTAAAAGCTTTTTTATAAAACACGCCGAAAGAAACCACAAAATAAGTCTTACTCCGGTGCGGTGTCACAATCAAAAATACCCCACCGCGGCCTACTTCGACCTTCTTCACCTTTGTTAACCTGTGTCGTATTTTTTGTTCGACCGTGTTTTGACGTGCGAGCGGTCTAAGGGCTATTTTTTATGCTTTTGACAGGTCGACATATATCTTATTTGGGGGAAATTGGGGATGGGGTTATTATTTGCAAATATACATGGTGTAGACGTCACACAGTATTACCTAGATATTATGTTAAAAAAATATGTTTTTATCAAGATTGGTTACTAGTGACCATACAAGCTTAAAGGCAGGGCCCGCTCTAGCAATAACGCCGCCCTGGGCAAAACAAAAAATTGCCGCCTTTTTCCTAGTATCGCATAAAATTTCGAAAGTGTTTTTTCTAATTTAAAAAAATAAAACACTTGCCAGATATTTTTAATTAAAAAAAAAATATTGAATTTTTTTTTTATTGCGTATTTATTGCACATAAATAAATTCTAAATACTAACAAAGTGAAAATTAACAAAAAAACATTAAAATTTTTAATCTAATTGCACATTATAAACATATGTTTAAAAAAATTAAGCCCTTTGCTGCGACGCCGTCATGACCGAAAAAAGCACCGGTGCCGGCGTTGTTCAGCATGCTTTGTCGCGGAATTGCTTGATATTTTAATAATATTAAAAAGAAAAGGGATCAGTTGAAATAGTCACTGTTTAAAAAATAAAACAGCAAAACAAAGGACATTAATGTTGTTAACTGAGAATTGGAATGGTTCAAACTTCAAATATACGTAGGAACGTAAGTAGGCAAAACGGGGATTTATGATGTTTTTTAGAATTATCATGCCGCTCTTCCAACTTGCCGCCCTGGGCAGGGGCCCAGGTTTTTCCCCCCTAGAGCGGGCCCTGCTTAAAGGAGGGGGGCAACATTCGTCAATTATATTTTAATACATAAACTATTGACCTGTACCTATGGTGTGGTGTCTTAATTATCTAGGAGACCACATTTTTAACCTGCTAGCCCTGATGATTGTTTACTACCGAAACGTGTAAGCAGTAGTTTAATTTATATAATAAAAAAACTGAAGGAATGAGCCTACTAGAGGGTAGATAAGATTTTATTATCAAATAGAAGTAATCATAATCTATTTCAGAAAAGTGTACAGTAATAAAATGATAAATTCCGTCCACTTCGGCTTAATTTCGGTGTCGGCCATAGGTGCACGTAAATTTTGTGCATTGGTGAATTTGAAGATAATTTGATAAAGAAGGAACTATTAGCTATAACAAATTTACACAAACATCGTTTTATAAAATATGCCGTGGAAGATATAGCTGAAAAACATAGTGTAACTATGCAGCGCACACCGCCATATCATTGCGAACTAAATCCTATAGAACTTATATGGGCGCAAGTGAAAGGCTTTGTAGCAAGACACAACACGCCACTCAAAATGAAAGACGTTAAGCTACTGTTTGATCAAGCCATTAAGGAAGTGACACCAGAGAACTGGCGAAAAGCCGTCCATCATGTCATTAAAGAAGAGGAGAAAATGTGGGATCTTGACCACGTGATCGATCGGACCGTCGATCCGTTAATTATAACGTGAAGAGGAGATGACAGTTCCTCAGATGACAAAGAATATTATGATTTTTTATAATTTAATTTCTGTATAATGTATTTTTTATATAATGTTTAATAAAAAATAGGAATAGCTAATACTATGTACATAATGCACGAATTTTTCTAACCATTTTCAGTATTTGTAAATGGATAACAATAGGCAAAACCCATAAATAGACCCAAACCCGGGTGGTATTACCTGCACTTGATGAAAATAAAGAATTTCGCAATAAAATCAATGCCAAATTATGAAAGTGGCTTAAATATTCGTTCGGTCACTCTGTAGTCCCTTTACATACCTAATGAGCTTTTATTACTCTACCCCTTTCTAAAATATACTATAACTCGAATGACAGTTACTGCCATTTAGCCACACGTAGTATCGTTTTTCGTTTTCAATACTTCGTTCTTATAGCTGCGCTATTTTACATTTTCCTTTTGCTAACTGATAAACCATAAAATAATCAGATCTTGGAAAAAAACATTACTTACTGCCTTTCACCACTTTTTACTTACTGCCTTAACAGCGGCAGAACATTTTTTTTATTTAAGATCACACATGATCCAATCAATAGATTGGATTAAAATAATTTACAAGATCTCCTACTAAAACCAATTGAAATATCTAGTCCTTCCTTCCTTCTATTGTCATGTTTAAGAAAACTGAAAGATATTACAGTAAAAACGGAAAAACCTCATAGTAACGTCCAGCCCTTCCTATATAACGACCAATTTTTTTTCTCAAATTGTAGCTTTTTACCAATATACAGCTGCTATTTTTTTCCAGCTCACCCTAAGAAGAAATATAAATTAGGGCCCCTTTGTACGTTCGGTTGGGCCATACATCTTGCCTTTTCATAAATCAAACCACGATATATCTTTCTATTTCAGGGCTAATCGATTGATTGCTGCGGACGGTGCGGCGTGGCCCACCGACACGTCTATGGTCTTCTTTAGCGGAGAAATAATGAAACAAGACGGCTGGTTTTGCTACAGTTCATTAATAAAATGTACGGGAACTGATCATCTGTTTATTAATTTTTGTAAATACAAAATTTTTATTTTCTACAGAGTGATCAGGGACAAGAGTTTTAAACTCACTTCCGAAATGTGCTATAGTCTATTTCAGAAAGGTGTAGAGTAATAATATGGTAAATTTCGTCCAGTTCGGCTCAATTTCGAGGTCGGCCATAGGCGCCGGTAAATTTTGTGCAATAAATTATTTATGATAACTAATCAATAATTTTAGAGAATTAGGTTACCGGATATTAAGATAAAATAGTGTTGTTAATAATATTTTTGGCGCCATCTATCGGTCGTAACGCACCTCTTACCTCATAACCTAAAATATACGTTTTTCCCAGTCCCGTTTCGACTTATCCAAAGAAAGCTCGAAAAAGAGGTATATTTTTTGACTGTTTTCGGTGATTTCGGGGAATGTGAAGAACTTTAAGAATTTTTTTCGTATTCTCCACCCTAGAAAATAGGGGTGGAAGCAGATTGTTACAGCTGTAGAAAGACTCTACATATATAAATGCCAGGAGTCCTTTATATTCAAACATTTTCATAATACAATTTTATTAAAAATTCTTTTACAAAAAGGTATCTACTATTTGGATTATATTCTAAGTATATAAATATGTAAACGACATTTTTTTCGTTGGCAGTCTCGCGCAAGCTAAAACAAATAGTTTTATTTTCTCGGAAAAACGGTTTAATAATTTCGGTTATTTATCTTCCTTGTTTGCGGCTATATTTCTTGTCTGGTGACGTCAGTTTTCCAGAGGTTGATTTGAGTTATGCATAGTTGGCAAAGCAGTGGCGGCTCGTATAGTAGGGCCACAGTGCCATGGCCTACCTACCTGTACACCAAGTTATTTTTTTACTCACACTCATAATCATTGCTTTGCATCTTTACGCTTCATTCTTTTTGTAACTGTGAATAATTTAAAATTCAAGACGTTGCGTTGAGGATTTTAACTATCAACTGCCACTCAGAAACCTGCTCAGTCGACCAAGTTGTAAGTTGCTTAATTTCTCCAGGCTATTGAAAAAGGGTTTACCTAGGGCAGTGAACCTTTTTCTTGCGAGGCCAGGGAATTTACACAGAAAATGTTGAATACTTTCTTCCTCTTCTTCATCTCTGCAATTTCTGCAGAAGTCGATAGTGGGTATTTGCATACGTTCGGCATGTCTACAGAAGAGGCAATGTGCGGTGACAACGCAGTAATATTTCTCACGTCTTTCTGACCGTGCCTCAATAGATCTGCGGTTCTCTTTTTATCAAATATGGGCAGTTGCCTGGATGTACTACAGGTTATTAATCATGTCCATCTGTTTTGTGCAAGTTGCTTGGCTGTGTAATCAATCTCCTCTTTGACTAATCCCAGTGGTCTGTCCACCGTATTGTCTGCTAGATTAGCTGGCATGCCTGCACCCTCTCTCGCAAGCGCATCGGCAGTTGGTAAATAATTATTCTTTGGCAAAACTATGCACTAAACTGCATTTTGCTGGTTAAGTTACTGCTAACAAAATTTGCTTCACCTGTAAAAACTCATAAGGCGTGCCTACATTACACTACTAGCATCGAACCGTTTAGACAAAAAAAATCCGCAAACAATTTATTACGTGAAATACAAATTTTTTAAACAGCCTTCTTGAACTGCAACGACTATACATCGTAATTCTAATAAATCTTTTTTGTTCCATTCCATGCCTCGCCAAACCGAACGGTTATCTTTGCAAATACCATTTCAACATTCTTTCCAAAGAATTTTAATTCAAAAGTACTTATCAAGACAAAAAATCGCATTGTCGGAAGCACTGTTTCGTTTCGCGCCGAAGAATTTCCCGAAACTTTCGAGGAATTTTGAAAATATGTGGCAACTTTCAAGAAGAGATTTAACAAATTAACCGAGTCTGTGGAATGTCCTTTAAGGGAAACAAATCAGCCCTTTGTTGTGACGTTATTATAGTGTTGGTGGTTTAAGCCCTCCTTCCTTGGCTTAACTTTATCTAAGAAGTTCGTACTTATAATTCTCGTTACAACCAGTGTTGCCAACACTACGGATGTATCCGTAAATCTACAAATTTTCATGCATATGTTCGGAAACACTTTTTCACAAACACTTTCGAGACAATTACTGCCCAGCTCTAGTAGGCAGTGGTGGCTCGTCAGGTGAAGGGGCTCTTAACCAAAAAAAAATTAAACCAAGAGAAAAGTTTTTCGGCATTATTAAATATTAATGTACCAATACAGCTACCATTTTAGCCCTTAAAAAATTATTATGTTCGAATTAATAATATTAATTTAATCCGAAGGTAGATATGCATAATAGGGCCACGGTTAACTCCGATGGATAATAATTATAAACACTCGTGCATTTTGGCGTGTCCCAGCCGGCCGTGTCCGTTAGCTCAAAGCAAGTGAAGACCCAACGCCCAACATGGCTTTGATATTCACCGTCGCTATGGTTACGTGATGTCAGTCACACAAACAGCATGTAACAATTTGCTTTATGATAAAGAGCAATTTAAAAATAGATCAGTCGTATGTACCATTGTTTTAGCATTGGTTCGCCTAATCTTAAGGTATTTATTTTGGCTCCGCGAAACTTACGGTTATAGATATCGTTTTTACGTGATTTACTGTGTGATTAAAAAGTTTTGTTCTTATTTTTCAGTTAATTCAGTAGTGTACGTACCTACTTAGTTGTGTGTTTTAAGAATGAACCCAATTATTGACATAGTTTGTAATTTGTTGGAAACTCCATTCAGTCGTTGGACAGGTCAGGATAAGAGAGACGTTTTGTTACACGAGTTTTTAGTCAATGTTTGTGTAAGTACCCGCACTATACCTAGCTCTTCACAATTTTTTAAGATCGCGAGCCGCCACTGGTAGTAGGAGGTATATTTTTCATTGAATTAATACAAATAGAAACGAAATAGAGCTTCACTTACCATAACTCTTTAAAAAAAATTGTCTGATTATTAAAATTCCCCTGACATCGCAACGATTCTTTTCACAAAACTTAAAAATAAAAGCAAAATAATAACATGATCGGACAAAATGCATGTTTCATGCGTCCTCCCTCGTCTCGTCGCAATTAAAATTGTCATTAGCAAAATAGCGCCATTATGATTCAGAGAAAATGGTTTTTCTACGTGCCGGATTTGCATAACTTGTCAATGTGCACTATTACAACTATAGCGACGATGTTAAAATTGACAGTGCCGTACGGGATCGTCAATGTTGCCATTCTATGTTTGTCCTTGTTGGTTGCCATTTAAGATTCGGATCCTCGGAGTGAGCATAAAAACTTCCAAGGCCGTAGCCAGCCATAGGGCCCAAAGGGCCCGCCCCCCCCTCCCCCCTCCTCCTAAAAGTTTATTCTCGAAAATAAGCCATAATTTTAAAACGGTTTAATGAATCGAATTGAAAGTTGGCAATATTATGTTTTTATGAGCATGAAATAAGAATTTGGAGAAATTTTTAAGTTTCAAACTAGAGGGCGCTAGTTGCATACACTGGGCTTCATAAATATATCATTTTTTTTTCTTACCTGTGATATTACGTGTTTTTCAATTATAGTTTCTTAAAAATGGCATTTTCTGAGTCAAAAATGTATACTTGATTGATCTTAATATCTTTAACGGTTTTCGAGATATTTCCCTTTAAACATCCCAAAGCATAAAAACACATAGTAAATAATTAAATGACCAAAAACAAAACAAAAGTGACAATCCGAAAAAACTTATATGACCTAATTGGCTTAGTTTGATATCTAGTATCTCCAGTTACTCTACGGCCCATAAGTTACGGGACACCCTGTATAATACCATTATTCGTTATTTCCATTACAAAGTTCTTCATTGCTTAATGAAATTATATTATTCTAGTTGACCCAAGCATTTTTAGAATTGTTCAAAATAAATTTAATCATGCCCTTATAAATTGGCCATATTGGTATGACACTTTGTCCCGCCCCCGGGTATCGTTTTTCGCTGACGAAATTAAATGATAATAGCACTTCCTTGTTTATTCTTTGGTTCTCGATGCTTCCATGACATAACCGTGGCCTGGATGTACTCTTGCCAAGATTTTTGTGTAGGTAGAGGGGCGGGTCAAATATCCCCTTCCTACTCCCATGACCACGCCACGTTATGCTAAGCAGATGGCTTAAATTCCTTTAAATTGAATTCGGCGATTCGGCTATACTATACGAAATTTTCATCCTATTTGCCCATTGTTGCCCGTGTTAACGAAATTCGTGTTGTACAATGTGGCCCGCCTGATTACTACTGATTTACAAACCGACCCTCATTTGTTTCGATAAATTGGTGATTTCTGTTTGTGTGTATTTGTGGGCATGAGACGGGAAAATGGGAAGTAGGGAATTTATAGGCATACGAGACCATGGATATATCCAATGGATATATCCCCCCAGCCTCTCCACACATGTATCCCCCCACTATCACCCCAACCATATCCCCCCACTCTCACCCCACCATATCCCCCCAACCCTTCACACACACACACACACACATACATCCTCCTACCATACCTCTCAACACATATTCATACATATTATAACTCGATTAATATCTATGGATATATCCTCCCACCATCCTCCATAACATAACCTCACACATAAGTCCCCCCACGCTTCACACCATTCATATATCCTCCTACCACACAAAAAATGTAGTTAACATGAATCTTATAACAAATATCATTTTGTTCGAAACCATCAATAGCGTTTTTTTAAAAGGTTCCGTTGTCTGATGATACGATAGTTGATGTTGGGTAGGGATATAACCTTCCACCATGTGTATATCCTCCAACCAAACCCCTCATACATATTCTAACTCAATCCATATCAATGAATATATCCTTCCACCATGGATATATCCCCCTACCATACCTCTCCACACATATATCCCCCTAACCCTTCACACACATATATCCTCCTACCATACCTCTCAATACATATTCATACATATTATAACTCGATTAATATCTATGGATATATCCTTCCACCATCCCCCATAACATAACCCCACATATATATCCCCCCACGCTTCACACCATACATATATCCTCCTACCACACAAAAAATTCAGTTATCATCTTATGACAAATATGGTGCGCACATTTTGTTCAGAACCATCAATAGCGTTTCTTTTTAAAAGGTTACGTTGTCTGGTGATATGATGTTGGGTAGGGATATAACCTTCCACCATACCACACCCTATATAACCTTCCACCATGTATATATCCTCCCTCATACATATTCTAACTCAATCCATATCAATGGATATATTTTTCCACACATATATCCCCCTACCCAAAAATAATAATTTGTATTGGGATAACCCGTTGATTAAATAAATTATTATTACTTTTGGCTGGGGATATAATCTTCCACCGTGTATATATCCCCCTACCACACCCCTCATACATATTCTAACTCAATCAATATCAATGGATATATTATATTATCCTTCCACACATGTATCCCCCCACCCAAAAATAATAATAATTTGTACTGGGTGTAACCCGTTGATTAAATAAATTATTATTATTAAAAATAAGACATTGACCGGAAATATTTAATGTATCTTGTTTTTTGAAAAAAGTCATTGACAGTTCAATCTAAGATGACTGGAATTTATTAATTTATCTAATTCTCACACGGATATAATAATACTAATAATAATGTCTTTAGGTTTACCAATAGAGTCTTATTAAATAAATGTTTTCAATATGACATAGCATGCTAATGGATTTAATACAATAAAATAATTCATTCATAATGTTATAGGCAATTACATAACTATAAAATGTAATATCATTTTCCAGGTATAATTTGCTGACAGTATATAAAAAATATAATTAGTCTCTAGTTTTTATGTGTTATATAAGTCTTTAGAGTGAATGTGTACACTGGAATGTAAATCCTTTAAATTATTTTATTAGCTATTTACAAAAAGGACTTAATTAATACCACGTTACTAACTAATACAACGAAAACTAAATATGTATATTACATACCCCCTTTGATTTCACTGTTAAATCTTCCACAATTATAATAGAACACATTATATTATTATTTCACTGTAAATTATTATTAGGACACACAAGTTCATTTTATCTTGGTTAAAAATGTTATATAAGCGAGACCTTCAAACAGACGTAAAAGGAAAGTTGTCTCTTCCGTGACATTCTAAGACTAGAAGATTTCGACGATTCGGAATTAAACTATAACTTGATAATAATATTTTACTCGATTTACAATGGAAAATTAAAATTTGGTATGAATAATATACCAGATGTCTCATTTATGAATATCTCAGAAACCATTGAACATAGAAACTCGGGGAAAAACTTCTTAATAGAAGTGAAATTCTAAATTTCTTCGAAACTTGCCACATTAAGGTACACCTTTGGTAACATCATTTTAGTAAACTTAAGTTTGATCATACGGTATAATTAGGACATGATAATCGAAAAGTAGATTAAATTTTCAAGGCAAAACGTGAAAACCAAAATACAATTCGATATAATATACCGAGTGTCCCATTATGGATATGGATGACCATATCTCGAAAACTATTGGATATAGAAACTCAGACAAAAAATATTCGTAATTAAGGTGACTAAGAAAAAATGTTGGAAATAATTTCTAAGTTCGCATTTTGCCGCCAGAGGACACAATTGAAAATTAAATATTGAAATTCTTAATTTCTCCGAAAATTGTCACATTAAGGTATACCTTTGGTAACATCATTAGAAAGCTTAGACAATTCTGCATCATTTTTTGGTTTAAGCCTTATTGACATACCAACCTTAATAAGAGTTGGGGAAGCTATTGAAAGTGTAATCATTTAAATTGCTGTAACTTCTAAACGACTTATTCGATTTTAGTAAACTTAAGTTTGTTTAAAATAGAAAGATAAGTATTTTTAATTGCAGTATCCATTGGTACACGATATTTCCTAAAAAATTGTTAGAGGAACAATTTGTAAGTAATAAAAATAGTTTTTTGATTTTATCAGGATTCCAGAGGATGCAATCCAAATCCAAAAAAACATGTATCATAAAAAATATTGGTTATTTAAAAGAGCACAAAATCCATTTAACATCATCATTTAGTTTGTATTAGTGTCTAGCACAGTATAGTTATATAATAATAATAATAATAATAATAATCATCATAATTATGTACTGTAAATAACACCAGCCTTACCAACAAAAAGCTGAGAAACAGAACACTGAAAACATAATAATAATAATAATAATAATAATAATAATAATAATAATAATAATAATAATAATAATAATAATAATAATAATAATAATCGATATAGGTTGCCCACTAACACACATCCTCTCTAAAACCGAATCGGAGAAGAAGACCAAGTACTCGAATTTGACTATAGAGATCAAAAATATATGGAAGCTAGATAAAATAGACATAATTCCGATCATAATATCGGTGGAGGGAGCTATGACGAAAAATTTCAAGCCCAACTTGGAAAAACTGGGCCTTTCAGGTTATTTATATCAACTAATTCAGAAAAGTGTCATTCTCCAAACTTGCCACATATTTCGGAAGTTTCTAAACAGTACAGGTTAAGATGAATGTACTGTAAATAATACCAGCAATACCAACAAAAAGCTGAGAAACAAAACATTGAAAACATTATAATATTAATAATAATAAATAATAACTGGCTGGAACTGGCAATTAAATTACAACTTTTACAGGAGGAAAAAATGCCATACTACCAGTACACTCCGGAATCAATTCTGGAAAACAATAACTTCAGACTATACTGGGACCGCACCATCTTAATTAACCAAACTGTTAATTATAATAGACCTGATATTGTTTTAGTAGATAGAAGAGCCAGAAATACTACGCTTATAGAAATAGCCATCCCAAACACTAACAACTTGTTTCTGAAAAACGCTGAAAAAATAGCAAAATATCGAGAACTTGAAGGATGCCTACAGAGACAATGGTAGATAAATACCGTCAAAACAGTGCCAATTATGATGTCATCAACTGGGGTGGTCCCAAAGAGCCTCCTGAAAAACATCAAAGAACTGGGACTTAACGACCAACTTTACAAGGTTCTACAGAAGGCAGTACTACTCTCCACAGCCCAAACCGTCAGAAAATTTGTGGGATCCAACAAGGACAATCGTCGCCGTGGGCCCGATAACAGGGAAAGGACCCCCACAGAGCCTAATCCTTTTGATATCTAAGATATCTGGGATAAGTGAATGTTCCCCTGCGAGGGAGTGCGAAGCCGTAAGGCTAAGTCATAATAATAATAATAATAATAATAATAATAATAATAATAATAATAATAATAATAATAATAATAAATGGAAAACATAAATAAGACCGTCAATTTTAATGAAAAAAACAAGATTTTCACGTTATTTGTATCATACAAATGATAACAGAAAAGCAAGAGAGAATGATTATAAACAGTATATTGGATCGATACCGTTTTCAAAATAGAATAAGGTATACAGAAAAGCTGTTAAAGGATGTATTTGGAGCAAAGGGATAGAAATTAAATATACAATGAACGCGTAATTTAGTTTTTATTTTTAAAATATATACAATAATTAAATTAATTCGCTTTATTATATCCACGAATTGTGTAAATTTACTTAAACTTACTTTCTTACCCTTTCACATTTTTGGATCTCCCCAGGAAACGCTTCAAACCCAGTAAAAAATGTTCATTCAAAACGAACAAAATCAAACAATTCCAGTACAGCAATCAGAATTAATATGTGATCCTCCACTAGATACTGCATACCGTAACTAAAGATCGACAATTTATCAATGCAGACAGGTCGACAATCTAAATAAATTTGCTAACGTCATCAGACTTTTTTTTTATGAATTTTATTCCAGTGACTCGAACCATCATTTCGACGCTTTACCAAATTAGCCAGGACAACAATCTAAATATATATATAATCAGGTCTAAGAGGTTCTTGCTCGTGATGTCAGACTTTTTTTATAAATTTTATTACTAAGGCTTGAACCATCAACATTTCAACAATTCGACTACCAGTTCGGCGCTTTACCAACTTAGTCCAGCTTTGACCTGGTTCGCCCCGCAGCACTCCACTCCAAGAAAGATATCGCAAAATTAAATGTATCAATAAAATATCATAACCCAAAACAATTAGTCATTCCTTAATAGTCAGAAGCCAAATTTGATTGATTTGATCAAATAATAATGTCCCTGTACAAATAATTACCTTAAAACCAATTTTTTTAAATATTCGTTATAAAGCACGATATAGACATACATGTGATTTATATACTTAAGAACCCGCTCTCTTAAGCCTTAAAAACATTTAATAATAATAATAATAATAATAATAATAATAATAATAATAATAAATATATTTATTTGTGCCAAAACACGTTTCAGACTTAAAAATCAACAATAATATCTAATAAGTGCAAAATTATCGTGTACCTATCAATTTTCTTTTGGTTTCACAGCCAACTGAAGCTGATAACTTTGGAAAGGAATTTAGAAATATTGTTTGAAACCATTTAAATTAAATAACCAAATAACCATTGATGATAGTAACATATCATTTGACACAAAAAAGATAGGATTTTGATTAACAATTTATCAGTCTTCCATATCCCACGTTAAAAAAAATGTTTAAGTGACTTTTTTAGGATAATTTAAATTATTTTTAGAATAATTTAAATTATTTTTATCGGAAGAAGAAAATCAATGTCTGATCATAAAATACTAGATTATACAGAGCATCCTAACTATATTTCCAAATACGTCTCCAAGGTAACCAGCTGGCCCTATGGACCTTATGGGTACCGTGGATTGGTGAGAAGTCTGTAACGCCGTTATTATAATTTATGTAAATAATATCAACAGTGATAGAAAGACATATTTTTAATTTTAAAATCGTTTTAAACTTATCTAAAATCATGGCTTATAAAATTATTATAGTTTGAAAAAATATTTTTAGCGGACATCTAATGAAAATTATATAGCAGCCAAATTTCAAACAGTGTTTAAAAATATATTTTTATTCTTAGGATTTTGTTGTATGTAAATCATTCTTAGTTCGCTTACATGGTATGCAGATTTTGTTTTAAAAGGAGTTTCTCATAAGGAAATAGATTCAAATTTGAACTACATAAAATATAGCATGGTCTTTGCGGTTCCCCATTTTATTTAGGTTCGTACTTACATATGTGTATATTTGATAATATTGACTGCAATATAGAGAATGTTTCTAGGGTTATCAGTTAAATTGTAAAATAAATAACAAGCTTTGTTTGTTGACGTCTCGGTTAATTTGATTTAAAACGTAAACAAAAACTACAAAATAAAGTTCGGAATTATAAATTCACTAGAAATCGAAAAACTTCTACACTATTAAATTAAGAAGAAGATGGATTCTAATATAGTACTATTAATTAAGTATGTTGAAAAATAAATAAAACCTGTAAGGAAATATGTAAGTTTATTGACAAATAATTTATTAAAATATATATTTACATATATTACAATTTTTATAAAATAATAATAACATTGATCAGAACACGACCATACCATATTTGTGGGGGTATCTTGTCATTTCTTACCATTCTTTCGAATTTGGCTTTTTTCCTCTTCGTTCGCAGCCAGGACCATTCCCGAGAGGACCTACAGCTTAACGTGGGTTCCGAACCACGATCCTCTGCCATGCGACACCCCAAGAGCTATCAACATTTGGTTTCTTGCCATTACATGACCTACTAATTGAGGAGTGTGTATCTTCTTCCGCACCCACAAGATGTCCGATCTCATCCAACCTGGTTACCGGCGTAAATGGGTGGGTTGGGACTGTTGGGAGATGATACCTTTTACACTCTTCCCAGCATTCATAAATCCGCCCAATTTCGGATATACTTTTTTATTGCACGTATACCCACTCCGAGAATCGAACCCGGGTCGCCACGGTCGAATGTCAGTAACTCGCCTCTGTGCGCCGCAGCGGTCTTTGGGGGTATCTATTTTGTGAGTTTTATTTGTTACTACTTACAGTATCATTACCAAAATACGGATGACACATCAAACTTAAAATTATCAATTAATTAACTAACATATAAGTTAGCTAATGATAATTTTCTGTTTCGACATTTTTAATTGATGCTTTTAAATACAAAGATTACTTAAAATTTTCGGTGATAAAATAAAATCGCAGGTTTTTCTAATTGGCATATTAATTATCAATAAAATAATGGTATTGTTAAAATGTTCGACTTTCTTTGCGACTTTCTCGAGATAGAAAAACAGCGCATTTGTGTTATGTCAACCTTTTTTTATATTATATTTGCTATGGACACCCCAAATGATATCAATTTAATGCTATGGTAGGTATCCTTTAAGATTTCTGCAAAACATTATTATTCATTACCTAAAATTAGGAAGGGAGGAATTTTTATCTAAAAAATGGTACTTTTATTTCTGGTTTGCAATATGTAAGTTCTGTTTGGTGTGCAATAATACATTACACATTTTGTCCCATTCAGTTCTCCGCTTTAAATTTCTTCGTCTGAGGAAGTCACCCTTGATATATGAGTATACTGAAATAATTAACCAAAATTAATTAATTAAGCAAAAAGAAAAAAATTATATAATGCTTACCTACAGTTCCAGGTTTACGATGATAAATAATACATTTCACATAAACTCAGGAGCTGGGGTGCTGCTATCACTAACACCCACCCCTACCTCGCAACACATGCTATATTAAAATATAATAAATGCTTGTTAAAGTTTTGAAACATAAGATTAATAACTACAATAAAAAAATACTAGAACAATATATAATATAGAAAATTAGCTATGACTGTGTACACGCTAAACGAATGGAAGAAAAAATATTTGTATTATGTGAAATATAACAGGCTACGTACTATATATATTATTATACATCTTCTCTATCACCTCGGCTCTTATTCGAACCCCATACAGCTCTCCACTATATATTTCTCCCCCATGAGAGGCTACTCGCGAAATATGTGTATATGTGAGTGAACTAAAATAATTAGCAAAAATTAATCAAACATAAGAGAAAAAGAAAAAAATATATATAGTTTACTTACAGTTCCAGGTTTACGGCTTCGAACCTCCTTAAATACGGCCACCGTAATTCACAGCCACTTGAATCTTGGGAGCGAACTCCTCAAAGATTCGCCAATCCCAACTAGAATATAAGATTATACTGTATTTACAGCTTGAACTATCTTTTTATTAAGTTAATATTTAAATAAATAATAGCGTTTATACTTTTTATAATTACATTAATTAGTTCTACTTACTAATATACTGTGAAGACGAACTGGATACATTTTAATAATGTAATAATAATTGTCTACTGTATATATACCAAAAATTTTTAAAAGTTAACTCAATCATGCAATAAATTATAAAATTAGGACTGAATTAATTTGTGCCAAATTAAATATCCATATAATATTTAAATAATAACGTGATTAATATTAAAATTTGAATTTTCAATAAAAAACTGCTTCTATCTTGCGATAACAACGATGTATTTTTTATATAAAAATTGCAAAATAGTCTCATGTTAAAGAAAAGTGAGAAAGTATCAGGTGAAGGCTGATAACGCTGTAATTATACATACATACATATTATATTGATAGGAAAATATCAAAACCAATATAATTAAAATCACAATTAATGATGGAACTTATAGGTTTTCTAGACATGGATATATCCAATGGATATATCCCCCTACCACTCACCTATGAATATCCCCCCACTCCTACCCCCCCAACCATACACAATTGTGATGATTAAATGTATCCATTGTTTGGATATATGGTGTGAGAAAGTATCAGGTGAAGGCTGATAACGCTGTAATTATACATACATACATATTATATTGATAGGAAAATATCAAAACCAATATAATTAAAATCACAATTAATGATGGAACTTATAGGTTTTCTAGACATGGATATATCCAATGGATATATCCCCCTACCACTCACCTATGAATATCCCCCCACTCCTACCCCCCCAACCATACACAATTGTGATGATTAAATGTATCCATTGTTTGGATATATGGTGTGTATGGTTGGGGGGGTAGGAGTGGGGGGATATTCATAGGTGAGTGGTAGGGGGATATATCCATTGGATATATCCATGTCTAGAAAACCTATAAGTTCCATCATTAATTGTGATTTTAATTATATTGGTTTTGATATTTTCCTATCAATATAATATGTATGTATGTATAATTACAGCGTTATCAGCCTTCACCTGATACTTTCTCACTTTTCTTTAACATGAGACTATTTTGCAATTTTTATATAAAAAATACATCGTTGTTATCGCAAGATAGAAGCAGTTTTTTATTGAAAATTCAAATTTTAATATTAATCACGTTATTATTTAAATATTATATGGATATTTAATTTGGCACAAATTAATTCAGTCCTAATTTTATAATTTATTGCATGATTGAGTTAACTTTTAAAAATTTTTGGTATATATACAGTAGACAATTATTATTACATTATTAAAATGTATCCAGTTCGTCTTCACAGTATATTAGTAAGTAGAACTAATTAATGTAATTATAAAAAGTATAAACGCTATTATTTATTTAAATATTAACTTAATAAAAAGATAGTTCAAGCTGTAAATACAGTATAATCTTATATTCTAGTTGGGATTGGCGAATCTTTGAGGAGTTCGCTCCCAAGATTCAAGTGGCTGTGAATTACGGTGGCCGTATTTAAGGAGGTTCGAAGCCGTAAACCTGGAACTGTAAGTAAACTATATATATTTTTTTCTTTTTCTCTTATGTTTGATTAATTTTTGCTAATTATTTTAGTTCACTCACATATACACATATTTCGCGAGTAGCCTCTCATGGGGGAGAAATATATAGTGGAGAGCTGTATGGGGTTCGAATAAGAGCCGAGGTGATAGAGAAGATGTATAATAATATATATAGTACGTAGCCTGTTATATTTCACATAATACAAATATTTTTTCTTCCATTCGTTTAGCGTGTACACAGTCATAGCTAATTTTCTATATTATATATTGTTCTAGTATTTTTTTATTGTAGTTATTAATCTTATGTTTCAAAACTTTAACAAGCATTTATTATATTTTAATATAGCATGTGTTGCGAGGTAGGGGTGGGTGTTAGTGATAGCAGCACCCCAGCTCCTGAGTTTATGTGAAATGTATTATTTATCATCGTAAACCTGGAACTGTAGGTAAGCATTATATAATTTTTTTCTTTTTGCTTAATTAATTAATTTTGGTTAATTATTTCAGTATACTCATATATCAAGGGTGACTTCCTCAGACGAAGAAATTTAAAGCGGAGAACTGAATGGGACAAAATGTGTAATGTATTATTGCACACCAAACAGAACTTACATATTGCAAACCAGAAATAAAAGTACCATTTTTTAGATAAAAATTCCTCCCTTCCTAATTTTAGGTAATGAATAATAATGTTTTGCAGAAATCTTAAAGGATACCTACCATAGCATTAAATTGATATCATTTGGGGTGTCCATAGCAAATATAATATAAAAAAAGGTTGACATAACACAAATGCGCTGTTTTTCTATCTCGAGAAAGTCGCAAAGAAAGTCGAACATTTTAACAATACCATTATTTTATTGATAATTAATATGCCAATTAGAAAAACCTGCGATTTTATTTTATCACCGAAAATTTTAAGTAATCTTTGTATTTAAAAGCATCAATTAAAAATGTCGAAACAGAAAATTATCATTAGCTAACTTATATGTTAGTTAATTAATTGATAATTTTAAGTTTGATGTGTCATCCGTATTTTGGTAATGATACTGTAAGTAGTAACAAATAAAACTCACAAAATAGATACCCCCAAAGACCGCTGCGGCGCACAGAGGCGAGTTACTGACATTCGACCGTGGCGACCCGGGTTCGATTCTCGGAGTGGGTATACGTGCAATAAAAAAGTATATCCGAAATTGGGCGGATTTATGAATGCTGGGAAGAGTGTAAAAGGTATCATCTCCCAACAGTCCCAACCCACCCATTTACGCCGGTAACCAGGTTGGATGAGATCGGACATCTTGTGGGTGCGGAAGAAGATACACACTCCTCAATTAGTAGGTCATGTAATGGCAAGAAACCAAATGTTGATAGCTCTTGGGGTGTCGCATGGCAGAGGATCGTGGTTCGGAACCCACGTTAAGCTGTAGGTCCTCTCGGGAATGGTCCTGGCTGCGAACGAAGAGGAAAAAAGCCAAATTCGAAAGAATGGTAAGAAATGACAAGATACCCCCACAAATATGGTATGGTCGTGTTCTGATCAATGTTATTATTATTTTATAAAAATTGTAATATATGTAAATATATATTTTAATAAATTATTTGTCAATAAACTTACATATTTCCTTACAGGTTTTATTTATTTTTCAACATACTTAATTAATAGTACTATATTAGAATCCATCTTCTTCTTAATTTAATAGTGTAGAAGTTTTTCGATTTCTAGTGAATTTATAATTCCGAACTTTATTTTGTAGTTTTTGTTTACGTTTTAAATCAAATTAACCGAGACGTCAACAAACAAAGCTTGTTATTTATTTTACAATTTAACTGATAACCCTAGAAACATTCTCTATATTGCAGTCAATATTATCAAATATACAGATATGTAAGTACGAACCTAAATAAAATGGGGAACCGCAAAGACCATGCTATATTTTATGTAGTTCAAATTTGAATCTATTTCCTTATGAGAAACTCCTTTTAAAACAAAATCTGCATACCATGTAAGCGAACTAAGAATGATTTACATACAACAAAATCCTAAGAATAAAAATATATTTTTAAACACTGTTTGAAATTTGGCTGCTATATAATTTTCATTAGATGTCCGCTAAAAATATTTTTTCAAACTATAATAATTTTATAAGCCATGATTTTAGATAAGTTTAAAACGATTTTAAAATTAAAAATATGTCTTTCTATCACTGTTGATATTATTTACATAAATTATAATAACGGCGTTACAGACTTCTCACCAATCCACGGTACCCATAAGGTCCATAGGGCCAGCTGGTTACCTTGGAGACGTATTTGGAAATATAGTTAGGATGCTCTGTATAATCTAGTATTTTATGATCAGACATTGATTTTCTTCTTCCGATAAAAATAATTTAAATTATTCTAAAAATAATTTAAATTATCCTAAAAAAGTCACTTAAACATTTTTTTAACGTGGGATATGGAAGACTGATAAATTGTTAATCAAAATCCTATCTTTTTTGTGTCAAATGATATGTTACTATCATCAATGGTTATTTGGTTATTTAATTTAAATGGTTTCAAACAATATTTCTAAATTCCTTTCCAAAGTTATCAGCTTCAGTTGGCTGTGAAACCAAAAGAAAATTGATAGGTACACGATAATTTTGCACTTATTAGATATTATTGTTGATTTTTAAGTCTGAAACGTGTTTTGGCACAAATAAATATATTTATTATTATTATTATTATTATTATTATTATTATTATTATTATTAAATGTTTTTAAGGCTTAAGAGAGCGGGTTCTTAAGTATATAAATCACATGTATGTCTATATCGTGCTTTATAACGAATATTTAAAAAAATTGGTTTTAAGGTAATTATTTGTACAGGGACATTATTATTTGATCAAATCAATCAAATTTGGCTTCTGACTATTAAGGAATGACTAATTGTTTTGGGTTATGATATTTTATTGATACATTTAATTTTGCGATATCTTTCTTGGAGTGGAGTGCTGCGGGGCGAACCAGGTCAAAGCTGGACTAAGTTGGTAAAGCGCCGAACTGGTAGTCGAATTGTTGAAATGTTGATGGTTCAAGCCTTAGTAATAAAATTTATAAAAAAAGTCTGACATCACGAGCAAGAACCTCTTAGACCTGATTATATATATATTTAGATTGTTGTCCTGGCTAATTTGGTAAAGCGTCGAAATGATGGTTCGAGTCACTGGAATAAAATTCATAAAAAAAAAGTCTGATGACGTTAGCAAATTTATTTAGATTGTCGACCTGTCTGCATTGATAAATTGTCGATCTTTAGTTACGGTATGCAGTATCTAGTGGAGGATCACATATTAATTCTGATTGCTGTACTGGAATTGTTTGATTTTGTTCGTTTTGAATGAACATTTTTTACTGGGTTTGAAGCGTTTCCTGGGGAGATCCAAAAATGTGAAAGGGTAAGAAAGTAAGTTTAAGTAAATTTACACAATTCGTGGATATAATAAAGCGAATTAATTTAATTATTGTATATATTTTAAAAATAAAAACTAAATTACGCGTTCATTGTATATTTAATTTCTATCCCTTTGCTCCAAATACATCCTTTAACAGCTTTTCTGTATACCTTATTCTATTTTGAAAACGGTATCGATCCAATATACTGTTTATAATCATTCTCTCTTGCTTTTCTGTTATCATTTGTATGATACAAATAACGTGAAAATCTTGTTTTTTTCATTAAAATTGACGGTCTTATTTATGTTTTCCATTTATTATTATTATTATTATTATTATTATTATTATTATTATTATTATTATTATTATTATTATTATTATTATTATTATGACTTAGCCTTACGGCTTCGCACTCCCTCGCAGGGGAACATTCACTTATCCCAGATATCTTAGATATCAAAAGGATTAGGCTCTGTGGGGGTCCTTTCCCTGTTATCGGGCCCACGGCGACGATTGTCCTTGTTGGATCCCACAAATTTTCTGACGGTTTGGGCTGTGGAGAGTAGTACTGCCTTCTGTAGAACCTTGTAAAGTTGGTCGTTAAGTCCCAGTTCTTTGATGTTTTTCAGGAGGCTCTTTGGGACCACCCCAGTTGATGACATCATAATTGGCACTGTTTTGACGGTATTTATCTACCATTGTCTCTGTAGGCATCCTTCAAGTTCTCGATATTTTGCTATTTTTTCAGCGTTTTTCAGAAACAAGTTGTTAGTGTTTGGGATGGCTATTTCTATAAGCGTAGTATTTCTGGCTCTTCTATCTACTAAAACAATATCAGGTCTATTATAATTAACAGTTTGGTTAATTAAGATGGTGCGGTCCCAGTATAGTCTGAAGTTATTGTTTTCCAGAATTGATTCCGGAGTGTACTGGTAGTATGGCATTTTTTCCTCCTGTAAAAGTTGTAATTTAATTGCCAGTTCCAGCCAGTTATTATTTATTATTATTAATATTATAATGTTTTCAATGTTTTGTTTCTCAGCTTTTTGTTGGTATTGCTGGTATTATTTACAGTACATTCATCTTAACCTGTACTGTTTAGAAACTTCCGAAATATGTGGCAAGTTTGGAGAATGACACTTTTCTGAATTAGTTGATATAAATAACCTGAAAGGCCCAGTTTTTCCAAGTTGGGCTTGAAATTTTTCGTCATAGCTCCCTCCACCGATATTATGATCGGAATTATGTCTATTTTATCTAGCTTCCATATATTTTTGATCTCTATAGTCAAATTCGAGTACTTGGTCTTCTTCTCCGATTCGGTTTTAGAGAGGATGTGTGTTAGTGGGCAACCTATATCGATTATTATTATTATTATTATTATTATTATTATTATTATTATTATTATTATTATTATTATTATTATTATTATTATTATTATGTTTTCAGTGTTCTGTTTCTCAGCTTTTTGTTGGTAAGGCTGGTGTTATTTACAGTACATAATTATGATGATTATTATTATTATTATTATTATTATATAACTATACTGTGCTAGACACTAATACAAACTAAATGATGATGTTAAATGGATTTTGTGCTCTTTTAAATAACCAATATTTTTTATGATACATGTTTTTTTGGATTTGGATTGCATCCTCTGGAATCCTGATAAAATCAAAAAACTATTTTTATTACTTACAAATTGTTCCTCTAACAATTTTTTAGGAAATATCGTGTACCAATGGATACTGCAATTAAAAATACTTATCTTTCTATTTTAAACAAACTTAAGTTTACTAAAATCGAATAAGTCGTTTAGAAGTTACAGCAATTTAAATGATTACACTTTCAATAGCTTCCCCAACTCTTATTAAGGTTGGTATGTCAATAAGGCTTAAACCAAAAATGATGCAGAATTGTCTAAGCTTTCTAATGATGTTACCAAAGGTATACCTTAATGTGACAATTTTCGGAGAAATTAAGAATTTCAATATTTAATTTTCAATTGTGTCCTCTGGCGGCAAAATGCGAACTTAGAAATTATTTCCAACATTTTTTCTTAGTCACCTTAATTACGAATATTTTTTGTCTGAGTTTCTATATCCAATAGTTTTCGAGATATGGTCATCCATATCCATAATGGGACACTCGGTATATTATATCGAATTGTATTTTGGTTTTCACGTTTTGCCTTGAAAATTTAATCTACTTTTCGATTATCATGTCCTAATTATACCGTATGATCAAACTTAAGTTTACTAAAATGATGTTACCAAAGGTGTACCTTAATGTGGCAAGTTTCGAAGAAATTTAGAATTTCACTTCTATTAAGAAGTTTTTCCCCGAGTTTCTATGTTCAATGGTTTCTGAGATATTCATAAATGAGACATCTGGTATATTATTCATACCAAATTTTAATTTTCCATTGTAAATCGAGTAAAATATTATTATCAAGTTATAGTTTAATTCCGAATCGTCGAAATCTTCTAGTCTTAGAATGTCACGGAAGAGACAACTTTCCTTTTACGTCTGTTTGAAGGTCTCGCTTATATAACATTTTTAACCAAGATAAAATGAACTTGTGTGTCCTAATAATAATTTACAGTGAAATAATAATATAATGTGTTCTATTATAATTGTGGAAGATTTAACAGTGAAATCAAAGGGGGTATGTAATATACATATTTAGTTTTCGTTGTATTAGTTAGTAACGTGGTATTAATTAAGTCCTTTTTGTAAATAGCTAATAAAATAATTTAAAGGATTTACATTCCAGTGTACACATTCACTCTAAAGACTTATATAACACATAAAAACTAGAGACTAATTATATTTTTTATATACTGTCAGCAAATTATACCTGGAAAATGATATTACATTTTATAGTTATGTAATTGCCTATAACATTATGAATGAATTATTTTATTGTATTAAATCCATTAGCATGCTATGTCATATTGAAAACATTTATTTAATAAGACTCTATTGGTAAACCTAAAGACATTATTATTAGTATTATTATATCCGTGTGAGAATTAGATAAATTAATAAATTCCAGTCATCTTAGATTGAACTGTCAATGACTTTTTTCAAAAAACAAGATACATTAAATATTTCCGGTCAATGTCTTATTTTTAATAATAATAATTTATTTAATCAACGGGTTACACCCAGTACAAATTATTATTATTTTTGGGTGGGGGGATACATGTGTGGAAGGATAATATAATATATCCATTGATATTGATTGAGTTAGAATATGTATGAGGGGTGTGGTAGGGGGATATATACACGGTGGAAGATTATATCCCCAGCCAAAAGTAATAATAATTTATTTAATCAACGGGTTATCCCAATACAAATTATTATTTTTGGGTAGGGGGATATATGTGTGGAAAAATATATCCATTGATATGGATTGAGTTAGAATATGTATGAGGGAGGATATATACATGGTGGAAGGTTATATAGGGTGTGGTATGGTGGAAGGTTATATCCCTACCCAACATCATATCACCAGACAACGTAACCTTTTAAAAAGAAACGCTATTGATGGTTCTGAACAAAATGTGCGCACCATATTTGTCATAAGATGATAACTGAATTTTTTGTGTGGTAGGAGGATATATGTATGGTGTGAAGCGTGGGGGGATATATATGTGGGGTTATGTTATGGGGGATGGTGGAAGGATATATCCATAGATATTAATCGAGTTATAATATGTATGAATATGTATTGAGAGGTATGGTAGGAGGATATATGTGTGTGAAGGGTTAGGGGGATATATGTGTGGAGAGGTATGGTAGGGGGATATATCCATGGTGGAAGGATATATTCATTGATATGGATTGAGTTAGAATATGTATGAGGGGTTTGGTTGGAGGATATACACATGGTGGAAGGTTATATCCCTACCCAACATCAACTATCGTATCATCAGACAACGGAACCTTTTAAAAAAACGCTATTGATGGTTTCGAACAAAATGATATTTGTTATAAGATTCATGTTAACTACATTTTTTGTGTGGTAGGAGGATATATGAATGGTGTGAAGCGTGGGGGGACTTATGTGTGAGGTTATGTTATGGAGGATGGTGGGAGGATATATCCATAGATATTAATCGAGTTATAATATGTATGAATATGTGTTGAGAGGTATGGTAGGAGGATGTATGTGTGTGTGTGTGTGTGTGAAGGGTTGGGGGGATATGGTGGGGTGAGAGTGGGGGGATATGGTTGGGGTGATAGTGGGGGGATACATGTGTGGAGAGGCTGGGGGGATATATCCATTGGATATATCCATGGTCTCGTATGCCTATAAATTCCCTACTATGGGATTTTCTACAAAGAGATTGAAATTTATCTTCAATGAGATTGGAAATTGATTGGATTGGATTGGACATGGACACCTCGCACAATGCGAAGTGCGTTGTGCAAATCGAAAATGCTAATTGTGAATAGTATTATTAACGAACGGGTCTGGCGCTGCAACCCCTCCCCCCCCGTTTAGAAGCTAGAGTCGAATTGCCACATAATTTTTTATTATTATGTATGAACAAATCAATATACAGGGTGTTATGGAATTGCCCAAGTTATATTTGAATGGGTGACTCCTTGGTGTCCTAGAAAAACACTCCATGGTTTGTTTTTTTTAAATCGACCATCTAAAAAGTAGGGTAAGAACCCCTAAAATCAGCCCGACGCCAATGAAGAATAGCCATGAACATCTCAATGTAATAGAGTGAGAGATACGGGGAGAAGCATAGCCTCGCAAGGGAGAGAGATGGGTGTCACAACGTTGCCAAATAAAGAAAACAAAACATATGTTTTTTAGGCGAACTTACAGCATCCGCTGTTTAGTAAACAAGAAATTATTTTTTAACCAGTTCACTTTTTAACTAAATTAAAAATAATAAAATAAATAAAATAAATAATTAATCAATTATTAGTTTTTGTCAGCTGCCTTGGTATTTTGTTAAGTTTGCCTAACATAAAGTAAGCAGGTCCACAAATTTTAGGTTAAAAGTTGCCCTAATGAAAAATAGCAGATACTTACCAGTTTTTTTTTTGTTTTACATTCTGAGAGGGAAAAAGCTCATGTTCATCGCAAGCCACGAGACTTGTGATAGTGTGGGACTCTGGGTCTCCTGACTGAACAGCCTACCCACTAAAAACCCCTTTGGAAATTGTTCAATGTATAAAAGCCGTGCTTGTCTCGTATTTTGATTTGCTTCCCCGTAACATAAAACAGTATCCGTTAGTTCACCAGCCGTTCTTGGCATTTTGAAGTCAATTGATGAATTTACTTAATAATAACAACCAAAAAAAGGATTTTTGCGCGAATTTTGATTGTTCTAATATAATCTGTCTTGACAGTTTATTCAAATAACCTTTTTGTCGACTGCAACCTTCAACCTTCCTAAAATTTTTGTGATTTATTCTGCTTCTTACTATCATAGTATATTCCTAGCGCATTCGCCAAAACTAATTAATCAAATATTAAAAAACTATTATTTTAATAAAGAGAAAATTATTATTAGCGCAGATTAACAAAGGTAATATTCTTCATTCTATCATTCAAAGGTAAAATGTGTTTCGCGCCTACTAAACAATTTCAGAAACTTAACACAAAAAACAACAATAATCGGTTTTGCGACGAATATTAATTTAAATTTGGCGCCATTTAAGTAGTTAATTTTAATGACAGTTGCGTCTGACACATGAACTCCACACGATGTGATTCCCACAAAAGATTCCAGTGTTTCGGAGGGGCGTTTTGTTTTAATAACAAACTGTGAGATTTTAGTGAGGAAAAATAGAAATATGAAGAAAAACAAGTGTTTGCACATGGACGCCAAAAGAAGTGACTAATTAATCAAAGAATTTTGCTTAAATAAAATAATGTGTTGTTTTCGTTGTGAAATACTGGTTAATTTTCAAAGTGTGAATAGCAGATTGGATTTAAAAGAATTTGTTTATTTCATTTTCGTTTTTATGCCAGTTTTTAAGGATTATTGCTGAGGTATGTTTAATTTTAATTTCCAAAAAGGTTGAATATAACCTAATAACATAGGGTCAGTGAACTCTTATTTAGTAGGTCACTGTCATGCAACATTGTAAAATCACTGACCTTCCTATTTTAGTTTGACAGTTCAAAATCAAAACAAACGCACGTGGGTGTGTGACTGTGACCTTACGATCTGTAGGCTAGAGCTCTAGTCTCTACGCTATGGCTATATTCTATTTCAGAAAGGTGTAGAGTATTAAAATGGAAAATTCCGTCAGTTCGGCTCAATTTCGGTGTCGGCCATGGGCACAGGTAAATTTTGTGCATTAAATTATTTATGATAACTTCCGAAGTAAAAAACTATCTAATAAGGTAAAAATTTGCATTATTTTACTTTCAAAACTAAAATGCGTGCGGGAAAATGAGTTAAAACGCACAGTCGTAGAAAAATTTTATTTCAAAACGGACTTTGCCACTTTGACCTTTTTTCTGGAAAATTATGTTTCCAATTAACCCAAAAGTTCTTGTCAAAGCATAGTTCGTCAAAACTAAACAAAAAATAATAATTTCTGTTTTGGCGATTGGATTAAAAAAAAGACATTTATGAACAATAATTTAAAGCGTCTAGAGAAGTTTTACAGGTGTTTCCTTATAGCTAAAAAATGTGTTGTTGATTTTTTTTTACAGCCCCCTGATTTGCAAATTTAACTGATTCTCTGTATCTTTAAGATATAATGACTTTTAATGAAGAGCAAAAATATTTACTTCTAACTCTTATAGAAAATTTAAGGCAAAAGAATTTTGGCCTATAAAAGCGCGAAGCTTTTAGATTAAAGCATATTATATGCATGTCTCCCAGAATATTCGTTTTTTCATTGTAAGTAAAAAAAAATCACAACAGTTACTGGTATGAAACGCTTACCACGCGACTCGCACTTGACCCACTTTTTAACCAGAAATAAGATCCTTTTGAGACATCACCCTTTACACAATATCTATTTTAATTAGAAACCCCTTCAAAAAATATAAAGATAATATTATCCGGGGTGCAAAGTAAAAATGCAAGCAAAAAAACTTTTTTCCTTAGAGAGGGGTTTTGTGTGTTTAGCGAGAGTCTTGAGGGCCGCTCTATTGTCTGTGAAGGGCTGGGATGCAATTTAAATTAATAAGGACGAGTATACAAAGTCAAGGGGGAACGTGTGAGTGAAAAGGGTGTCACGAGTAGCTTTTTATTGCCTTAGGACATACTTCTTTTTACCCAAGTACGCCTTATAGTTTAGGAAAGAAAAAAAATTACAACTCTTCATGGAATTTTGTACAAGCAGAAACCGCGCCGTAATTAGAAATACGAGCATTTACAGTGTGCAATGGCGCATGTAAGAAGGGGCAATGAAGGCCAAACTTCCTAGAATGACCGCCCTCCCCCCCCCCTCCTACTGCGCCTACTTATACAGTGTGATTCATTAGTTGATACTTCTTTTTTAGCTGTGTATAGAAGACATTAAAATAAACAAAATTTTCAAATACCTTTTTTCAAAAAACTCAAAAATAAGGTACCATTGCGCCCAAAAAAACTGGGACAGCAAAATGAAGTTTTATCTCCCAGACTATTAACTTTTTTTTTGAAGTTGTCAATTTAATTTAATTTTGTGACTGACAGTGGCGTGTCAAAAGAAATATTTTTTAAAATCGTTAACCACCGAGCAAAAAGCGATCATTTACACTTGATTGAGAGATTGGCATCAAATAAGAAACATCGCAGATGAATTAGGGATAAGCAAAAATACCGTGTTGATGGCTAAGCACAAAATTGCAGAATATTGAAGTATTGTAAGAAAAGCAGGTCCTAGTCGCCCCAAAATTTCGAATGACGGCCAAGATAAAGAATTAATTAATTTTCTAAAAGATCATCCCTTCGAAACAGCAATAAAAGCTAAAGAAGAAACACATTTTTCCTGGTCTGGCTAATAAAGCGCGTAGAAGAATTCGTAGTTCAGATATAAAAAGTTGTTGTGCTGCCAATAAAATATTTTTGACCGAAGCAAACAAACAGAGAAGAGTAGAGTTTGCTTATGAATATATAAGTCACAGTAATATATGGGAAACCGTAATATTTTCCGATGAAAACACCTTTCAATCATGCAATAATGGGAAAATCCGCGTTTATAGGCCTTCTGGTATGAGATTCGATGGAAGATATACAAATAAGACTAATCAAAGTGGACGCTTTTCTATAAGCGTTTGGGGCTGGATTAGTGCAAGGGGCCCAGGAGTTTGCCAAATAGTGCATGGGAGGTTCAATGCACCATTATATTGCAACATACTAAACCAAGTTATGATACCATCTGTCGACGCAGTATATCGCCAAGGTTTTATATTTCAAGAAGAAAGAAAAGAAAATCAAATTCATATTCTGCCTTGGCCCTAAAAAAGTCCGGATATCAACCCAATTGAAAACGTTTGGGGTGAGATGACAAAATTTATGTATAAACACAACTTCCAGCCTAGAACTCGGGATGAATTAAGCGAAAGGATAATGCAAGGATGGGATGCAATAACGCAAGAGTATACGAGAAACCTAGTATTAAGTATGCTACGACGTTTACAAGCATTAATTGATAATAATAGTGCAACTACCAAATATTAAAAATATGTTATTATATTAAGGTTTAAATATGATTGAAATTAAAATTTATTGGAACATAATATTAAAAAATTTTGTTTTATTTTTGTTACATTTTAAAACACAATATGCGTATTTTTATTTTTTCCTCGTATTTCTAAAGATGTATTGTTGTTAAACCTTTTCACTTCCATGACAACTATAATAACAACAATGATAACTTCCTTCAATAGATTTTACATATTCCTTATAGTCAAGGAGCTTCTCTATAACAACAATTTTGCTGTCCCAGTTTTTTTTGGGCGCAATGGTATTTACATCCATTTATTACACTATGGATCAAATACGGTCCTGACTTACTTGCCCGTTGAATAACATTAAGAATAGTTCTGGGTGTAGGATGAGCCTGCAAGAGAAAGCATTCTGCGCATAATCTCGAAGCAGCAGCCGCACTTTGATGACACTCATCGTAAGTTAGCACCATATCTACTAGTTCATTGTTTTTAAACACACCGCAGCAAATTGCCAAATAAATAACTGACCACCTACCCGTAAATTGCATGACTAATAAGATACAAACAACATAAGGTATAGCAGGCTACGTTTTGATGACCAGGCCCGCACTTAGATTTTTTACTTCTATATCTCGCCTATTTTTAGGTTTTTTGAAAATGTTGTTTATTTTAATGCCCTCTATACACAGCTAAAAAAGAAGTATTAACTTAGGAGTCACCCTGTATACACTATACAGGGTACTACACGACGAACGTTCTTACATCCTCCAAGTTTTTGAAAATCCGTCAATAAATATGGACAGGATTCGGTTAAAGAGAATGCAATGTTTTTAATATACAATATATATAATTTCACATGGAGCTGGTAACTTTGTAGAAAAATTTAGAAATATTGTTTGGAACCATTTATCACAAAAGGCGACCTGTTAATAACTTATTGTATGTCTTCTAGCAGTGGGGGTTCATCAATAAGGTCATTTAGTGAATTACCTCTCTCGGTATTTTCTTCTCATGTTACGTAATATTTATTAACTTTAGAACATCCAATCAATCAAACTTCGTTGATTTTGTGTACGGTTACTAAATTAATTACTATTACTTCTAAAATATCCCTTGTAACCTACGCGTTGCTAAATAAGCAAAATATATACAGGGTGTCCCACCGGGAACCGAATCGATCTATATAGAAAACTATACATAAGAAAATTTTGAAAATTTGACAGTATGCTGATGCTGATGAGGCGACCGGGCTAAAATATTTTCATAATGGTGGCACTTCCGGTTATACCGGAAGTAAGTGTCAACTTGCTTATTTTAAATGGGGCACCCTATATATTATTACATTTTTGCATTCTACGCAAGATTCTAGACAGATTTTGTATACCATGTCCTATAACTATGTCTAAACGTTTTTGACATATTTGAATTTTTATGTCAAAAATGACGTTTGCACGCCTTAGAATGATTATCTATTTTTTCTATAAAGAAGCCTTATTTATTTAATTTAAGTGGGATTCCTTATTATAAAGGACCTGCTTTAATAGATTTTTTATAATATTTTGATAACTATTAATACAGGATGTTTAAAAAATAAGATTAAAAATAAAAATTAAAAAACTGTCAAAAGTCCAGATTTTCAAATGGAAACACCCAAATTTTATAATTATTTCTTATTTACCATTAAAAATTAGGGTAAGTTTGTATAAGGTTGTATATCCCAAAAATTCTTAGTTTTCGAAATATTGCCAATTTAATATTTTTATATGGGGATTATTATTATTATTATTATTATTATTATTATTATTATTATTATTATTATTATTATTATTATTAATAAATGTGACATGATATAACTTTATCACATTCTCCATAAATAATAAATAAGTTTAAATAATCTTCGTTTGTATAATTTAAGCGCCCGGGAATGATTATTAATAATGTTAAGTGACAGCGTCATAGATTTTTTTAACATTTGATTGTTTTTCAACGCCGTCATAGCCAACTAAGAATAACTGAACCTAAAATCTGCAGCTAAATTCCCATATAAAAATATTAAATTGGCAATATTTCGAAAACTAAGAATTTTTGGGATATACAATCTTTCACAAACTTACCCTTATTTTTAATGCTAAATAAGAAATAATTATAAAATTTGGGTGTTTCCATTAGAAAATCTGGACTTTTGACAGTTTTTCGTTTTCATTTTTAATCTTATTTTTTAAACACCCTGTATTAATAGTTATCAAAATATTATAAAAAATCTATTAAACCAGGTCCTTTATAACAAGGAATCCCACTTAAATTAAATAAATAAGGCTTCTTTATAGAAAAAATTGATAATTATTCTAGGCTTGCAAACGTCATTTTTGACGTAAAAATTCAAATATGTCAAAAACGTTTAGACATAGGTATAGGACATGGTATACAAAATCTGCCTAGAATCTTGCGTAGAATGCAAAAAAGTAATAATATATAGGGTGTCCCATTTAAAATAAGCAAGTTGACACTTACTTCCGGTATAACCGGCATACTGTCAAATTTTCGAAATTTTCCTATGTATAGTTTTCTATATATAGATCGATTCGGTTCCCGGTGGGACACCCTGTAGAGGTAACGGCGCCAACGGCAGCAGAATATTTCTTCCGTCCGCCCCCCGCAAAATATCATTACCGCACATTTGGTGGCCATCCCTCTATATTTAGAACAATGTTAATAAAATAATCCTGTGAGCAAGAAAGAAATAAACAAATGCTACCAATTAATCGAAAAACGAAGAAAACTATACACTGTTTTGACATTCTGTGGGCTTTTACCAAATAATATTTCGATTGAAGTTCCGATGGACGTTCCAATGTTGTAGTAACGTGTGGGGGAAAAAAGACCTTAAGAGTTACGTTGAAGGAGCAGTTCTATATTTATTTCCTGGGAAAATATCGTAACATTTATAGGGTCAGGTCAAGTGATTTCTACAGTCTAGGTAGTTTGAATAATTTCAATTCCTAGATATTTTTTGAAATACTTTAGTTTATTTTTCCCTAATTACAAATTACATGTCACAGATTGCAAATTATTGATATAAGTTAGCTTATTCTAAGTTACCTATTCCTGCAATATTCCCAACTAATTTAAAACTTTTACTGGACGGTGCGTAGAATTCTTCGCAGCATATTTTAAGCATAATAACCAGTCACGAAAGCCAAAGCTTTATTGGAAAAACACCACTTCAAAACAGCAATTAAAAGTTCCAGCCATCCCCTGAACACTTTAGAGGATACACACCGTGGGCGTCTATTCATGAATTTATTAACAGTTTAAATAGAAAAGAAGCAGCCAAGAGCTAAGCATAGGATGGGTGACTCCTATTTCCAAGCTTTATCGCCACCAAAAAGTAAGCAGGGAAACTAGTATAAAGCATTTTTTTGTTACATCCACAAATTCGATCCTTTCTTCCTATAATTATTTAAAAAATCTCCTCAAATTAAGTAAATTAAAGACCACTTCCATAGTACATAGTTAATAATTGTCGCGATACACAAAAACAGAATCACACGCACGCACTATATTAATATTGTTTTTGCAATTGACTAAATGCAGCGAACTCTCTAATTAAATCACGGCTTGTTTTTTAGACGTGCATAGGGTTACAAAGTATTGCGCGGGTGTTTCAAGGAGGTCGAAGAGCACGTTCGTGTAGCCCAAATTTTAACTATTTCAGGTTTTAAATTCATCAATTATATATTGAGAAAATGCTTAAACAAAATACGCTATCTCTAATAACAACACGAAGAAGAAGGTACCGACTTCACAACAAAACCGGCAAATGGGCAACCCGGGACAGCTTTTGTTCGACACCCTCGGACCCATCTCCGACCTGACTAATCTCTCGAGACTTATGATGTTCTATTTCTAATCTGTTCTTTTCTATTTAAGTTATCGGAACAAAGATAACAATTAATCGGTGGGACGACTCGCACATAAAAGAATTGCGTGGTTAAATAGGATGATAGAGTTCATATCGCGATAGAAAACGGCGTTTCGACAGTTGAAAGCCACAGATGACATTCACAGCTGATTCTAGTTCTGCCGAAAAGTTACTAGATTTAGTGTGGACCGTAACAAGTCCACATGTCAGTTCGCGTCCTATTATTTTCATTGTTTTTGGTGTTTTTTAGTATTTTTGTGGCTGTTTTTTATATAGTGTGTGTTTAAAAATATTTGAGATATTTTTAGACTTTTACATTGCAATTTTCTTGGAGTTCGTCTAATGCATTAAAAGAATCAGAGTTTGTAATGTCTTTTGTTAAGTCATTATACTATTTTAGTAGTTTGTGAAATAGAGCTTTCTGATTGAAAGTTAGAGTCTTTTTTTTTTTTTTTTTTTTATGATAAAACACCTGCACTGTAGGAAAAATCTTTTAAGGCGTTCTGGGAGCGGTGCGAGTGCGAAAAAAGCGATTAACGTTGGTCTTGAAACGTTGAAGATTGTATTCATTGGGAAACACGTCCTCAGGAAGATCATTCCACAAAGATGACGTTCTCCAGATGAAAGAATTCTTGAACAATGAAGTTCGAGGAGTACTAAGCTGAACAACATATGGATGAGCGGCAGTCATAACAAAAATGAAGCATAGTGATTGTTTTGTATACCAATATTTTAACCATATATACAATGTTTTACGTATTCTACCTAGCTGGTGCATTATGACCGGTATTTATTACATTCTTTAATATTCACGAGCAAAGGAGAGTAGTGTGTCGATAAGTTAAATTTTTTAAAAGCTTTGTCGATAATATTTATGTTACTAGTACATTACTTTATTGTAAGTAATTCCTATCACAATATCTAGGTAGTATTCAGTGGATACCTAATAGGTTCTTGACTTTTGTTCCAATTTGGATAACATCTCCAAAAGTTTCTTGACAACTTTAGTTAGGAACGATGATTTAAATAGAAAAATTTGTAAAGTATTCTTTGATAAATTAAAATGGGAGATAAGGAACTTAATATTTAAATTTTTTTTAGTTTGGTAATGGAACATAAAAATAGTCCGGTCCTGTCTTTTTAGCCAACCTCTAAACGTAAAATAGACCAGACGTCAACAGGGTGCCATAAATGACAAGTGACTTGGCGTTTTCTTAAAAAAAATAGACTATATACATCCCTTCTCGCATCATGTTTTTAAGCGTCCAGCTTTCTCGCTGTGTTTTAATTGTTTCTAGAAAAGGTTTGTGATACTATGCCCATTGTCACTGTTTGCCCCCTTGGGTGTCACCTACCCTAGAAGCAGTACTGGAAGAACATGGTTTCAAATTATTTCGCCACAACGGAGCTATCATCTAATAAACATAGAAAATGGACAAATTTGAAAAACAGGTTTGAGTCATTTTTATTCTAGCTTCCAGAATAGTCTCCCAGCAAAAGTTTTGTCGCTGTCACCGCGTCCTGAATAAATGAAAATTCTTGACTTGGCGCAGTACGGCGCGGCACTTGTGCCAGCCAACTTTGATTAACTTTGCGAAACTCGAATTATGCCCGCTCTCGGATCGTGTATACAACATGCAGTTCGGGGAGACTTAGGTGGGAATGGCTTGTTGATACACCTCTCATTAATAAGGGGAACTGCCAACAATGTGAGACATTATTAATCATACGGGCATTAAAATTTCCCAGTTTTGTTTATTTTAACTGTGTAGGTATGTTATTTTCCTCTAATTCCGAAATTAAACATGTTTAGTTTAGGGTTGCCCAGAAGTCCGGAATAAAATTAATATCAATTAAAGGAAAAAGATCTAGGAAAAACGCTCGGACCCGTAAATTTTTATTTTTAATTGTGCATTTTTTGACATAAAAAAATATTATACAGGGTATCTCATAGAACTATCGTCACGTCTTTGACAATTTTTTTTAATGGAACACCCTATAATATATTGTATTTTCTGATTCCCCACAAAATTCTACGCTTATGTTGTAAATGTCATATGTCTAAATTCAATACTTTTTGAGATATTGACGTTTAAAATATGACATTTTTTGACTTTGACAGGCTTTAACAATGGAACGGTTCATCTTAGAGAAAAATGGTTTTCACCTTCCTTAGTTTTTTATTCTCTTTTCAAAGAAACAAACCTCCGATTTACCATGTTAAACCAAAAAACCGGTTTTAACGTAGGGGAGGTGAAAACCATTTTTCTCTAAGATGAACCGTTCCAATGTTACAGCCTGTCAAAGTCAAAAAATGCCATATTTTAAACGTCATTATCTCAAAAACTATTGAATTTAGACACATGACATTTACAACATAAGCGTAGAATTTTGTGGGGAATCAGAAAATGATACAATATATAGGGTGTTCCATTAAAAAAAATTGTCAAAGACGTGACGACAGTTCTATGAGACACCCTGTATAATATTTTTTAATATTAAAAAATGCATAATTAAAAATAAAAATTTACGGGTCCGAGCGTTTTTCCTAGATCTTTTTCCTTTAATTGATATTAATTTTATTCCGGACTTCTGGGCAACCCTGTATATACCTTTCTTTGAAAATATTTACAGGGAACTACATTTAAATAAGGTTTAAATCATGACATTGACATTGAGTGATTAAAATATTTAATTAGGGTTACCGGTTGTTGATTCTATCTGCTAATCTGTTGCCGAGATATGAGAGACAGGTAGGTTAGGTTAGGTTTGTTTAGAGTGGCAGATCTTTGGCTCTGACCAAACAGTCTCACGTAGTCCTATCAGGTCCGTTGTGATACCACACGTGTTCCGTAGAACCCACCTTCATCAGATCACTGATGGTTAGTGCGGCGTGCTCCGCAGAAGGATTTAAACAACTCATTCAAACCAGCCACTACTATTCAGAAACCTGCTCAGTCGTCCAAGTTGTAACTTGCTTAGTTCCTCCAGGCTATTGAAAAATGGTTCACCCAGAGCAGTGAACTTTCTTCTTGCGAGGCCAGGGCATTCACACAGAACATGTTAAATCCTTTCTTCCTCTTCTCCATCTCTGCACTTTCTTCAGAAGTCGTTAGAGAGAGACAATGTTCGGTATCAAGTGTGGGCCACAGTTCACAGTTGCCTGTATGTACTACAGGTTATTAAATCTGTCTATTTGTTCTGTGCAAGCTGCTTGGCCGTGTAATCAATCTCCTCTTTGACTAATCCCAGTGGCCTGTTCACCGTATTGTCTGCTAGATCAGCTGGCATGCCTGCGCCCTCTCTCGCGAGCGCATCGGCAGCCCGTTGCCATATATTTTGGAGTGTCCAGGAACCCAGCACAGAGTAGCCCGATGTTGGTTGCCAAGTGTGCATAGATTGTTTTGGCATCGCTTTATTTTGCAGATTGCTTTAATCGCCCCCTGAATCTCACTGAAGATGGTGATTGACGAGGGAGAGACAGGTAATGCTAATTCTATAGATTCAATTTCCTAAAATTAAATACAGTATAGAAATTATACAATTGTATTCCTTATCAACTTCATACATACAATATGCGACATTTATTTATTTTTAAAAAATTTTGAAATGTTTATTATTCAATTATTGATGTTCAATAAGTACCTACAATTGAATAAGAAATAATAAATGCTATTCTTCTTTTAATCGCTATAGTTCTAATTGTATTGCTTAACTTTAGTAAAGTTTTTCTGCAACAATAAAAATATAACACCACTAATAAAACACGTCTGGGCGAATCTACACAAACCTCTTCTCAGCTAGAGACGCCACCGTTTATGATAATGGTCATTTAATTTAGTTTGGTATTTCTGTCAAAAATGAATTTTCGATAGGCTCTTCTCTACCTGTCAAATTGCATCGTAAAAAAGCAACGTTGATGATGGGTTTGAAAAAACGAAACGTTGGCTTTAAAATCTAATTACACCAACTTGTATAAGAGAAAAGTGGCAATAAGAATGTTAATTTTATTTTAACTCATCTCTTCAAATAAAGTCAGAAAGAAATAAAAACGAAATCGCGAAAATTCGGTTTTGCCAAATGTCTCCGAAAGGTATCGGAGGTTTTTAAATTTGAAAGCACAATGTTGCAGAACAACGTTTTTTTTTGTTCCTTGTGGAGTACATCCTTATCTGGGAGACAAAGGAATTTCAAAAACAAGCAGTTGTATCAAGTATTTTCAAGATGCTTGCATCAGATGCGAGACCGTGAAGTTTTATATAATTTCTTTTAAGAATATATCAACACGCAATTACCCTGTAAACGGATAAATCCAAAACCAAACTTTCATAAGAAATAACTTTAATTCGGGCAAAACTACAACACCGTAAAAAGTGTAAGAAACGAAGAATTATTTGAAGTTATTTCTTAATTGGCAAAGTACGGACGAACTTTTCGAAATTTTCCTAGCAGAGCTGCGAAAATGCGATTAGTTGGATTTAATTTTTATGGCCTTAACAAGAAAATAAATTGCAGGGTGAAATGTTGGGAACAGGGCAATAAACAGGGGCCACTCGTGTGAAAGGGGCGATGTCAAACAGTGACGTGTAATTTATTAGTTTTAACCGACATCAAAAAATTGGCACTTTCTTCGCTATGATAATATATTCTTTGTGATTCACAGGCGTGGCTTGTGCATAAGGTCATTTGGTTAACGTCCCTAATTAATTTATTTTTCAAAACAATTAAAAATTATTGTTCTTCAAAAAATGCAAATATTCCAGATGTTTGTCAGGCGAAAACTCCCCAATACAGATCGATATCGAAGCAGTCCAATCGATGAGGCCGTATTTTAGCATAGCTCACGGTTGGACCTTATGGGTTTATATTGAATTAGAAGATTACATAAATGAATTGGAACCTAAGAGCGAAACAGACATACGCTCTCTCGGAAGTTAAAAAGAGGCGAGAAAGAGAAAAATCTGTCGTCAACCTCGGTACACTTCACGTTTAATCGGCATTAGTTGTTCAATGACGTTTAATGAGCATTTATGGAAACAGTCGAACAGCTCCGTGCTCCCTGAATCATTATATGAATGCCAAATCGTCCGTAGTATGTCCTTAACCCTAATTTAGTTCGTTTATGTATGTCTTTGACGTGTTGTGACTTTTATTAAAGAACAATGACTTCAACAGTTTAAGAAATATTACAATTTAAAACAAGTCCTTCATTAACATTTGAAAAACATTTTTTTAAGAGTATCTATAATTTTAATGATCTAGTGATAGAGCATTTTTTCAAACAAAAGGCTAGAAGGATCAAGTTGATGTATCACACAACTATACATAGAGGTAAGAGAATTAGAATTATATAAACAAATAATAGTAAAGTAAAGCTGCTTGATGTACCGGGTGGTCAACTAAGAATGGTGGCCGGCCATATCTCAGAAACTAGTAATCGTACAGCATCCGGGTAAATTTTTTTATGATAAAAGTGTCCAAAAGAAAATGCTGGGAATTATTTTAAAGTTTGTAAAATACCCGCAAGGTGGCGTACCAGCCATGACCAAAATTAAATTTAGGATTTTCTTCGTGTTTTGACCAATTGAGAGGTATTAAAAATATCTGTATATTAATCCTTACATATTTCCTAATACTTTTTTTCTACACAATTTTTCCGATCTAGTGAAATAACGTGGTGGGGAGAATTAATTTTTTTCTAAAAATACGCCACGATTACTCTAGTTTGGCAGAACCGATTTGAACAAACTTAGTCTCCTTTAAGAGAGCTTTATTTACCCTATAAACTGCGCTTTTATTTTTTATCCTTGAGTTTTGACGTCGCCCCTAGATGGCGTTAACTGAAATATAAGCAAATATTACGCTTTGTCTCGGAAAAAATGCAATGATAAGCTTGTTTTATCATGGTTTAATATAGAAATAAATCCTTAACATTTCGGTAAAAACCACAAATTTGTAACTTTTTTACAACCGGAGTTATGAAGAAAAATAATTACATTATACGATTTTTTACTTTTTATAGGTGTTTCAATTTTATCTATAGAATAATTTTACCACACATTAATAATAAATAAATAAAAAGGTATAATAATCGATGACAGATATTTTTGATACATCTCAAAACACGAAGAAAATCCTAAATTTAACCTTGGTCATGGCTGGTACGCCCCCTCGCGGGTATTTTACAACCTCTAAAATACTTTCCAGCATTTTCTCTTGGGCACTTTTCTCATAAAGAAATTTACCCGGATGCTGTACGATTACTAGTTTTTGAGATATGGCCGGCCACCATTTTTAGTTGACCACCCGGTACATAATTTAAAAAAAAAGTGTTTGTTCACGACTATTGTATATGTTCATTATATATTATGTGTTTGCTCAATAAAAATAATACCCATTATTCACTAGTAAATAATGAACTTATAATTCACTAGTGAATAATGAAATCGACAGGTAATGCGATTTGAAATAAAAAAATATCATTGGTCGTTTTCCCTGTAAGGTCCATCCATAATACGATTTTGTGTGTATGATGAAAAATTCAAGCATGCCATGAAATGTCAAGTCGAAGCGCTTTGTAATTTTATTTTGAAACGTCAAAATATAGTTCAACTTATCAACCTTAAAGTTAAGAATTGTAATAAAAGAACATGTTTGTCTTCGTTGAAAAGAACTTTCAAAATGATTAGAGATAGTGAAGATAAGATGTGTTATACCCCACCAGATATACAGGAAGCTGCAAAAATAGCAAGTTTAAACAATACCAGAAAAATCGAATTTACTCCCAAATTTACAATATCAGACGATTATTACCTAATTTGCAAGAAGTATATTAGCCTTCGTTGATCTTTCGTCACATCTAATATTTTTTTCAATTATCAAAATGGCAAATGTACCTCACAAAGAATAGGAATTAATAAATTTACGCAAATGGGGAGACAACTAGCAACATTTCTGCAATTACCCACTCCAGAGAAATATTCTGGTCACAGTTTTCGCAGATCTTCAGCCACTATACTTGTAGACGCAGGGGGGGGGGGGGGGGGGATATAACTGCATTGAAAAACATTGTGGATGGAAATCCACGGCGGTAGCAGAAGGATATATTGATGACTCAATGAAAAATAAAATGGAAACTGCTAAAAAAATATCAGACGCGAACCAGAAAAATCCTTTTGGCTAGCCGTATATACGCAATGAGGCAGTATCTACATCTACATCTTCACCTACATCTACTACAACGAATAACCAAGATGTTAATGTAGAATTAAATTCGATTCCTACAATTAACTTGGCACATTGTGTAAATACAAAAAATATTACTATTAATATTTCTAAATAAATAAAGATGTTTAGTAATTCTGGCTACAATTATGATTGGATAGTCGTGGACAAAGTATAGTATTCTACTCGCATATAATGGATTTTATTCACTTGGATAAAATTATGAAATTCGCCTACGGCTCGTGTCATAAACCTTATTCGCGCGAATAATAGCTACCATTATATGCTTGTTGTATAATATACTATTATTAATAGTAAATAATTATTCCTTGGCAAAACTATGCACTAAACTGCATTTTGCTTGTTAGATTACTGCCATCAAAATTTGACTCACCAATTCTTATTAACATCCCTTGTAATATGGCTTAACAAAACGTCCCTTTATTCCCGGAAATACATTCGGAGGGTCCTTCAACCCCGCGTTTTATTATCCGAGTGTTGTGTATATGTTGTGAAATATTGCAGTAAACCTGAATTCTGGGTTTACGGGTGACCACGAGATTTGTAGTATTCATTTGGAGATAGGTGAAATAGTTTTGCCATGTAGAGTGCAAGGAGTTTGATGATTTGTGCATGCAGGTCATAAACAACAAATTAAGGTTAGGTAATGAATTAAAAAGAAACCTGATATCCGGCATTCTTTCAAGGGGTGGAAATAATAATTTCCTTGCCTTTACCGTTTGTTTGCCTACAGTCGCTTTTTGACATATTGTTGGATAGAAGATATACAGGGTGATTCCTAAGTTAATATTTTTTTTTTAGCTGTGTATAGAAAACATTAAAATAAACAACATTTTTAAATACATTTTTACAAAAAACTCAAAAATGAGGGACTTACATTCATTTATTACACTATAGATCAAATACGGTTCTGCCTAACTTGCCCGTTGAATAACATTAAGAAAACTTCTGGGTGTAGGAGGAGCCGCAGGGGAAAACGCTCTGCGTATAATCTCGAAGCAGCAGCCGCACTTTGACGACACTCACAGTAAATTAGCACCTACCATATCTACTAGTTCATTGTTTTCAAATTTTACCATTTTCACGTGTCACCAATTTAAAATTAACTTTTTTCAGAAAAACGCACCGAAGCAGATCGCCAAATAAATAACACCGACCCGTAAATTGCATGACAAATAAGACAAAAACAACATAAGGTATATCAGGCTACGTTTTGATGACCAGGCCCGCACTTAGATTTTTTACTTTTGTATCTCGCCTATCTTTAAGTTTTTTGAAAAAAGGTATTGTTTATTTTAATGCCTTCTATACACAGCTAAAACAGAAGTGTTAACTTAGGAATCACCCTGTATAGGGGATTGCGAAAGAAAAGAAGGTGCAAGCAATTATATCAAATAATTTAAAGCGTAAAGTGAGAAAAAGTGACATGGGGCGACATCTATATAGGGTCAAAGTTGACTAGAAATTCTATTTTACTTACTCTTTTCAAATTGAGGCTATGATCTGTCCTCCTTTTGTATCGTTGACTTTTGGTTACATCACTCTAAATTATTTTTATTGAGAAATTGAGAAAATTGCGAAAACTTAAAATTGAACCTTATATTGGGTGATAATTTGGCCACCAGGATTTTATTCAGTAAATAACAAAATCTGGATAACGCGATAAAAATGTGTTGTAAGTTTAATCGGAAATCCCGCTTATTTTACTGGCCTATAGAACAATTGAAGAAACTGTTCCCGAGACCCTCGACGTCAATTAACATCTGCATATCGGGCAAAGTTGAGGCGCTGCCTTTCGGGGGATATCTTTTTTTATTGAAAAGATAAAAAGCCTCAAAGCTATTCTTAAAAAAGTTCTAGAAAGTTACGGACTTAGCTTTTAGTTCTGAATAAGAAAAATCGGCTCTAAAATAAAGTTTCGTAGGGGCAATGTAGGTACATACAGAGTGTCCCATTACTATATTACCATTTGTAAAGTTTTTACAAATGGTCAAATGTTTAGTGTCGGATTATTTTAATAACCCAGTACTCGGTATTTGAGTGATATCAATAATCGAGTGAGCACTCGAGTATTTTTTTACTGATTAACCGATCACTATTGGTTACATGCGGCATGAGCTAGGAGACAAGTGAGACGGCAGATTCCAAGTGAGACGTTTCTACGTCTATGTTCCGATTTAAATACTTTACCAGTTTTCATCGGTAGCATATAACCAATATCGCCATCTATATTATAAACTCTGTGGTTATTTAATTCTAGTAGCGTCCTCTGTTAACGGCAATTGCAGTTTTCTAAGTCAAGATATCGTCCTCTGCTGGACAATAGCTGAACTAAAACAACGCCTTCTGGTGAACGATAATTGAGTTAAACGAAACGTAGTTTTATTTTGTTAACCCACAAATTATAGTTGGTAAAACTTACCGAAGATGGCGTAATGTCCAAGAATGTTATCAAATGAAACATGAAATTTTTAGTGAATAAAAGGTTTGGATAAATTTGGTATTTTAAACCCCCAAACTAGTATAGGATTTCCAGTTCATTTGTTCTAGTTCACCAAAAAGACTAGTTCACTCGTTCACAAAAAAAATTTAGTGACTGATCGTAATTGGCGTCGTGAGACGTGAATCCGTAACCATGAACAGTGAACTAACAAAAAAAAAAGAAACCAACAACACGCATTTTTCACGGATCTGTCGGTATTCCGTTCTCGGTCTTCCAATCTTAGTCTCGATTTCGCAATCTGTCTCGGTCACCGTCACCACCGTGTGTCAGCGGTCAGAATAGTTCTTGCTCACCCCCGTAAACTAGTATTTTGCGATGTCGTGAACAAGTTCATTTCATTCACTATAAGGAATAATTCATTTCAACTAAACTGCTGGACAATTGCTTTCGAGCAAGAAAAATTTCGCCTAAATTTAACAGTTAATATTTTCTGAACCAGATATGTTATCGACCTACAGTTTTGAGTGGTTGATAGATTCATCCCTTGGAACACAATTGTCAATGTTGGATTTTCTTTAACTGTCAGAAAATTCTATATACAGGGTGCCAAAGAAGACGATGATTTATGCTCCAATTTTAATGGCTTGTAACTTTCACAATAATATTTTTAAATTTTATCACTCTACGTCAATTAAATCACTGGTTTATAGCAAAGAAAGTTATTTGTCAAATTTTTGATATTTGCTATATTTTAAGAAATACCGATTTTTTTGGAAAACCTTGCTTTATTTACACTTATTAGTAGCAAGATCTCACTGTGCGTTGTATTGTGAAACTTTGCGAGTGATTATTCTACCTTATAAAAAGCTTAAATAGGAAGACAAAAATCACAAAGTCATGGTCTCAATCATTTAATAAAAAAACTAAGGTGACATGTTTCGCTCTCTACCGGTTTTTTTTTTTTTTTTTTTTTTTTTATTAAATGATTGAGACCATGACTTTGTGATTTTTGTCTTCCTATTTATGTTGTTACTTTGGTCTCTTTGAGAAAATGGACGATTTTTTCGGATTATAAAAAGCTTGATTATGTTCAGTATCTAACAATAGTTGTACCTAAATGTTAGGATGTACAGTGGCGTACTTATAAACACCTATATGTTTATGGTTTATGAGTATCTCATATTTTTCACGATTGTTTTATATTGGAAAGTACTCGCCCCTAGATTAAGTGCATTTTTTCTTATTTTTCAGTTTTTCATATCGCACTACAGGTATATTATACGGTGTGTTTACAAAATTTTAACAAAGATAATTTTTTTAATTTAATTTTTGGAAAAAATGTATTTATTAATTTCTAACTTTCTAACACTATAGTCATAAACCATAGACATATAGGTGTTTATAAGTACGCCACTGTACATCATAACATTTAGGTACAACTATTGTTACTGAACATAATCAAGCTTTTCATAAGGTATAAGAATCACTCATAAAGTTTGCACGATACAACGCACAGTGAGATCTAGCTACCAATAAGTTAAAATAAAGCAAGGTTTTTCAAAAAAATCGATATTTCTTAAAATATAGCAGATATCAAAAATTTGACAAGTTACTTTCTTTGCTATGAACCAGTGATTTAATTGCCGTAGAGTGATAAAATTTAAATATATTATTGTGAAAGTTACACGTCATTAAAATTGGAGCAAAAATCATCGTCTTCTTTAACACCCTGTATATACATTTTTTTGACAGTTAAAAAAAATCCAACATCGACAATTGTTTTCCAAGGGATGAATCCAGTGGCGTAGCTAGGGTGGGGCGGGGGGGGGGGCGGACCGCCCCGGGTGTCACCCTTTTAGGAGTGACACCCGACCAACCCGACAGTGATGAAAAAAATACACAAATCATAATTATGACAATTTTTATCAACAATAATAATCACTGAGTAAAGCCACTTTTTTTTTTTTAAGATCATTCAGTGGTTATTAACATACATACAAAATATGTTATTTACTTATATGCGGCCCATTTTACTTTACAAATCACAATTTTATTTTATAAAAATAAACACAAAAATTGCTTTTATATTTTAAGATCTAAGTATTTCTATATCTTCTTACTTCTGTGTCGTTCCCAAGGTTACGATAATGCTGTTATGAGCGGCATACACGGCGGAGTGCAAGCTATTATTAAAGCACGAAATATTAAAGCCATTTTTGTTGGATGTATAGATCACTTATTAAATTTATGTGGCCAGCACTCATTTGCACAAAATGTATCTTGTGTAACATTTTTTGGAACAGTGGAGACAATTTTTACATTTTTTTCTGCTTCCACTGGTCGCTGGGAAGTGCTTCTTAAACACAGCAAAGCATCCGGGTAAAGACTCTCAACAACACGTTGGAGTGCTCATTATGCTTCAGTTAAAGTATTGGCTGAAAATTTTGATGGGATTGTGGCTGCAATTGAAGAGCTATGTGATCAACAAGAAAATGTTGACACCAGAGGTGCTGCACAAAACCTTCGGCCTGCTGTGTATGATTTCACCTTTTTTTGCTATCTTTTCTTTTGGAATGACGTACTGAAGGAAATAAATTGTACTCAGATTGTATTACAAAGTAAAGGGTTGAGTATTGATCAATTGGTTATAAAAATAGAAGCTCTTCGTCTCTATACTGAGGAGCAACGAAATGAAGTTGTAAAAAACGCCATAGATTTTGCTTTAAAAAAATCGGAGAAGTACGACATTCCAATCGAAAGACGAATTCGTCGTAAAAAACGAATGGCCGGTGAGTTGGCCACCGATGCAGGACTCACCCTGAGAGCTGAAGTGCAAAAAGATATGTTTGAATGCATTGATCGATTCAGCGTAGAACTTTAAAAGATTGCAGTCTGTTCGAGAAGTAGCTTCATTGTTTGAGGTTGTACAGCCAAATACTTTGCTTTCTGCAAATACTGATGAATTGAAATTGGCTGTATCAAAATTTTGTAATTTTTATGACGATGAAGTATCGGAACCCGAACTCCTCTTGGAGATACCAAGACTCCGCCGACATATTCAAGCGGCCAATATATCAGTGTCTAATTGGTTGTCTCTAGACTTTTTAAAGTTTATTGTGCAATGGGATTTTATAGAATCTGTGCCAAATCTTGTGGTCGCTCTCAAACTATTTGTAACAATTTGCGTATCGGTAGACTCGTGTGAAAGAAGTTTCAGCAAACTCAAATTAATAAAAAACTATTTGAGGGCCACAATGAGCGAAAGAAGACTCAACAGTCTAAGCATGTTAACAATAGAACACGAGGCAACGCAAAAAATAAATTTTGAGGCCGTAATTAGTGAGTTTGCAGCTGTTAAATCTAGAAAAAAGAGCTTTTAAGGTACTTACATATTATTATTTTTGTTTACTCATTTATATTTTAATTAGAGAAAAATAATAATCAGTTTATTTTTTTTGGGGTGACACCACGAATTCCGCCCCGGGTGTCACCCATGCTAGCTACGCCACTGGATGAATCTATCAACCACTTAAAACTGTAGGTCGATAAAATATCTGGTTCAGAAAATATTAACTGTTAAATTTAAGCGAAATTTTTCTTGCTCGAAAGCAATTGTCCAGCAGTTAAAATAGGACAAAAAGTGTTGAAAAAATTTAGAAGAAATGTACCTATGTATTCGAGCCCCTTCCATTATGTGACACGAATCACCATCTCTTCTTATCTTTAATTATAAGATATGTGTGTAAAAAAACCAATGAAAAATAGAATCGACTATAATTTGAGCGTTTAGCACGATTGCAACGGGCAAACCGTAAAGAATGTAAAGTTATCGGATCGATATAAGCGGTCTCAATTCTCAATGCCTCAAATGAAGTCGTTAGAGCGCCTCAAGTCGTGTGAAAATGGCCCTTGGGAAGTAATAAGTGTGAGGTATCTAGGTTAATTTACCAATAGAGGTTACGAGAATAACTTGCATTGGGCATCATATAACTTGTCTTTTTAGTTGGCAATGAACTTGTGAGAAAACAATTGATGAAAAACTCATTTCGTTGGCAAATCCATGAACCAAAAATTACAATTTAACATATTTATCGATTTGGGTAATTTCTTATTTTTACACAAACTCACTTTGAATATATTTATCTTTCTCACATTCGGCCTTTGGCAGAATAACAGGCAAAAAGAAATATATTTATTTACAACCATGTATGTAATAATGACATTTCACCTATCTTTGAAAGGTGGAAAGTTGACGTTTCTTGACTTTTACTTTCCACCCGGGTGGAAAGTGCTCACTTTCCACCCGGGTGGAAAGTAAAATTGTTATTTTTTGTAATTTTATTAAAAATCGATATCTCAAAATAGTAAATTTTTTTTTTTTTTTAATTTTAATAAAAATCGATATCTCAAAATAATATACAAACACACCAACACACAACTCATTACACAAATTCAACAACAATAATTTTATTTTTTATTTCTTTAAATGAATTATACCTAAATGACATTTATAAAAAACAAAAAATTAACATGGTTTATGTTTTACTTATTTACATTAAATATTACATTGGCATTATTGTAGGCAGTCACAGATATGTTTAAACCTTGCTGAAATTCTTCTTTTGAAAGGTTTATTTCATGATTATTTGAAGTTAAAGTAGTGTTAGTAAAACTTGAACTTGGCTTTGAAATCAATTTTAGTTGGCAGAAGATCTTCTTCTACTATTTTTGCTGCTTCTCGAATTTCTGGGGGAGTAGCAGCCAAATCAAATTCCTCATCTGAGAGCATTTTTTTGGTGTTTTGTAAAAACTTTGACACTAACGTTTTAAAAAAATAATATATTGTTTAGTGACATGGAAACCATATTCCAAAAATGATATTTGCCATCTTGATGTGTATTATTACCTACGTTATTTTATCACCTGCGGTTATTTGAAATTCTAAATGTCTGTCTACTTTTGCAATGGAAAAGTCAAAATGACATTTACCTTTTAATAATTATTTGAACTCAAAATAATAAGAAGTGGATGTTGGATGTGGTTGTAAATAAAATAGTATACAAACCTCGGTGAAAAGTTTCATTACTGTCTCTGAGATATAGTTTACCTCGACGCTTCGCGTCTCGGTAAACTATCTAATCTCTCGACAGTAATGAAACACTTTCCACCTCGGTACGTAATATACTATTACTTATAAAAATTAATAATTTATTTTTCTCAACCATAGCTAGTGTGATTAAATTGTTCTGCTGAAATAAGGCCCAAAAAATACGGTTTTTTTCGTTTTTTTTTCTGCTTGCGTAAGAATTTTAACGCCGATAGTACAACAAAATAGCTGTAGAATTCGTTTTATTCCGTTAAAAACGGCGTTTGTGCATTAATATGAACTTTTAACGTTCGCTTTAGTAAAGTTTTTCAAAATAATCGGCAATTTACAAACTATAGCAACACTGTTAACGTGGAAGGAGAAGTGGCAATACTGTACTTGAAACCTTTAGTCAAAAATGGAATTACTTTTTCTAGAATTCTTATAATTTCGTCTGTTTTAACTGGTTTATTTGTTTTAAGGTCGATTGGGGTTTGATTCCCGTTGAAAATATGTCGGAAAATATCGGGGTGGACAAATTTGCATGACAAAAAATCAACAAAGGTTAGTAAAAGTTTTCGTTTTGTACATATATAGCATTTTTTATGAATTAAATCTTGTAATACTTGTCTAGAAATGAGTGGGAAACTGGAGGTTTTTGAAATATGAAAGTAGGTACCATTGCGCCCAAAAAAAAACTGGGACAGCAAAATTGTTGTTATAGAGTAGCTCCTTGACTATAAAGAATATGTAAATTCGATTGAGGAAAGGTTATCATTGTTGTAGTAATAGTTGACATGGAAGCGAAAGGTTTACTACATTTTTAGAAATACGAGGAAAAATTAAAATACGCATATTTAAATGTTTTAAAATGTATCAAAAATAAAACAAGATTTTTTAATATTATGTTCCTATAAATTTTAATTTCAATCATATTTAAACCTTAATATAAAAACATGTTTTTGAAATTTGGTAGTTACACCGGTATTATCGATTTTCTTCTAAATAATTTTGAACTATGCGGGCTTTGTGCTTAGTAGAAGCATTATCTTGATGAAATATAAAATTTTGACCATATACTGCATCGACAGATGGATTCATAACTTGGTTTATTATGTAGCAATATAATGATGCATTGAGCCTCCCCTGCACTATCCTGGGCCCCTTGTACTAATCCAGCCCCAAACGTTTATAGAAAAGCGTCCACTTTAATAAGTCTTATTTATATAAGTATCTTTCATCGTATCTCGTACCAGAAGGAATATAAACGCGGATCTTCCCAGTATTGGCATGATTGAAAGGTTTTTTCATCGGAAAATATTACGGTTTCCCATAATTACCTTGGTTTATATATTCATAAGCAAATTCTACTCTTCTCTGTTGTTTGCTTCGGTCAAAAATATTTTATTAGCAGCACAACATCTTTTTATATCCGAATTACGACTTTTTCTATGCGCTGTATTAGCCGAACCAGGAAAATGTGTTTCTTCTTTAGATTTTATTGCTGTTTCGAAGATCTTTTAAAAAATTAATGAATTTTATATCTTGGCTGTCATTCGAAATTTTGGGGCTACCAGAACCTGCTTTCCTTACAATACTTCTATTCTGCAATTTTGTGCTTAGCCAACAACACGGTATTTTGCTAATCTCTAATTTATCTGAGAGGTTTCTTATTTGATGCCCATCTCTCAATCGAGTGTCAATGATCGCTTTTTGCTCAGTGGTTAACGCGGGCATTTCAAAAAATATATCTTTTAATACGTCACTGTCAGTCACAAAATTAAATTGGCAACTTCAAAACAAGCTAATAGTCTGGGAGATTAAACTACATTTTGCTGTCTCAGTTTTTTTGGGCGCAATAGTACATCTGTGCATAAATATTTAGTTCGGTCAGAATATAACAATAGTTCGGTAGAAATAATATATTTTGATATGATACCTTCAATTTTCACACCATGTCGTTTACTTTTTTGGAAAAAAATTTTGTAGGTATGCATAGACTTCATGATAAATGTTTTGATTTAAATTAAAAAACGACATATTTGCATATTTTTAAACGTAACCTCACTTTTGTCAAGTGTCAGAAAACGACTCGTAAAATTTACATGTAAATTTGGTTTCTTTGTAATTGACCTCTGTGATTGGTCAGTTTCATATCCTAACTAGGATGGATATGAAATCATATCCGTTCAGTTGAAAGAAATTGCCCACTTTTCTAATCACTTTAGTGTAAAGGAAACAGCCAATTTTCATGTGGGAGTAGAAGAAATAATTATTACTTTCAGCTTTCTTTTAGGAAAGTATTTATAAATGGTTTAATTAAGTTTAAAGATAAAAAAATTGTGAATTTAAAGCTCATATGAGATTAGGTTCAACAAACTAATGTTAAAAGCACTTAAAAAATCTACAAATTATTAGTAAGGATTTTAAAAAGTATTGAGAACCATCTCTTCCAGAAACCTTGTGGTAGTATAAAGTATTTCATTTCTTGTTGCTCTTTTGTGTGAAAATTATAACTTTTTCAAAATTAGAGGTATCCGTATGTACTGGCGCCTGCTCGGCTAGTGGACAGGCAGCCTAAATTTTGGGAATAATCCTAGCCGTGACAGTCATCTCTTTCGGATCCACCACAAGAATAATCCCATCCTTTTCTTTCTCAAATTTCCCTGTTTGGTTCGTCAGCCATATTCTACCGAGTCTGTCTTGAACGGTACTTGCAGGCAATTGTTCCTTAGTCCCATCATCTTCTTGAAAAATTTCTGGTGAACAATTCTCTTTTGGAGGAACTTTTTTTACAAATATTTTTTTATCGGAAGAAATATTTTTTTGAGAATTCATTTTTGGATAAATTACTGTGTGAGAAATCACTTTCACGGAACTTTTTTGAGAAATCTGTTCGTCTAGAGAAATCCGGTTTTGAGGAATCGGTAAATGTTCATTAAAGTCCATCTACAAAAGAAAATAAAACTGCTTGATTGGTGAACAAACAGTCACCAAACACTATATCGATTATTTGAGCCCGAGACTTTGTGTCTTTTCTTACTTTAGTATCAGGTCCACTCTAAAATACTGGCCTAGTATACCGTACCAGAATCTTAGTGACTTCCATGAAATTTAGCGACGGTTACTATATTTTATTGCAGTGGCGACTCGTCAGGTGAAGTAGGTGAAGGGGCTCTTCACCAAAAAATAAAATAAAACCAGGAGAAAAGATTTTCGATAATACTAAATATTAATATACCAATACAGCTATTATTTTAGCCCTTAAAAAATAATTATGATCGAATTAATAATATTCATTTATTCCGAATGTTTTTATAATAGTAAATTTAAAATAGTAATAGGGTCACGGTTAACTCCGATGGACAATAATTATAAACATTCGTGCATTTTGGCGCGCCCTAGCCGACCGTGTCCGTTAGCTCAAAGCAAGTGAAGACCCAACGCACAACATGGCTTTGATATTCACCGTTGCTATGGTTACGTGTCGTCAGTCTCGCAAACAGCATGTAACAATTTGTATTATGATGAAGGGCAATTTAAAAATAGATCAGTCGTATGCACCATTGTTTTAGCATTGGTTCGCCTAACCTTAAGGTATTTATTTTGAGGCTTCGCGAAACTTACGGTTATAGATATCGTTTTTACGTGATTTACTGTGTGATTAAAAAGTCTTGTTTTTATTTTTCAGTTAATTCAGTAGTGTATGTACCTACTTAGTTGTGTGTTTTAAAAATGAACCCAATTAATGACATAGTTTTTAATTTGTTGGAGACTCCATTCAGTCGTTGGCCAGATGAGGATAAGAGAGACGTTTTGTTACACGGGTTTTTAGTCACTGTTTGTTCAAGTATTCGCACTATACCTAGCTCTTCACCATTTTTTTAAACCGCGAGCCGCCACTGTTTTATTGCTAGGCCGATTCCGGCATTGGTTATACTAGTCACTTTTGTCCATAACAAACCACCTGTTTGTTAGTTTAAAGAGTATATTTGTTATGAATACTAATTTTGTTGTTAATTACAAGAATTTAGTAATGTTCAGTGGCGTATTTAACGGGGGGGGGGGGGGTGCCATGCTGCAGTTCCCCCCCCCCCCCCTCTCCCGAGCCTAGAAGCTCGAGTCTAATTGCAACCTAGTTTTTCGTCTCACGCTTGGACTCTTAATTTAAATTTTGAAATAATGTATTCTTGGCTTAGATTACAAAGGTCTTGTAGGAAACGTTTAGTTTTTAAACCTTTCCTTCTAAAAGTCTTGTTTTTTATAGAGATTAAGGTTTCGGACGCATATCGTGTTAGTTATTGATTTATGACACCATTTTTTAGGAAAACGAGTAAAAAATATAATATTTTATAGTATTTTTCTATAATATTTCTTTCTCTGAGGCCATTTAAAAAACAGGATATACAAAGATAAAAAATACCCAAATCTAGACGTTAAAAAATGCTATTTCTGCCGAATGCAATAGAATTTCAGTTTACCAACTAGCGAACGTAAGAAGAGAATTTTATGATCGCCTCGGTTATTGTCTAGCAGTCAATGGAGGAATATTTGAACATCTTCCTAAATCCTAAAGTTCTAACAATTTAATAGTACCTACCTATTAATTAGTAAAATATTGAAACATGTAAAATGATAATTAACCTTGTAATTGGATACTTTATTTTAGTTTTATTCAGATTAATTTGTACTCATAAATACACCTTTAATATTTTCGATGTACGAGTTTTTATAACAATAAAGCACACATTTCAAAATGACAACTTTATTTGACAGTCATCTTTTACCCCGCAAATACGGGGCCATAAAAAGGAGAAATAGTTGAAAAGAAATCGGCGATAACCCGTAAACGGGCTCATCAAAAATATCTAAAGTTATTCTTTTGAATGTGGGTTTTAGTGCTCTTTAATAAACCTAAATAGAATTTTTGTCTAAAATAATTAGGGAAGCCAATAATTGACCCCATTTAAAATTACATGGGATTTCCTATGTCCCGCTCGACGATGTAACACCCGGTATAGGCCTAAGTATACTGACTCTTCCGCTAACCCCAGCAAAAAAAAGATCTGTTGGTTGCAACATGCCGACTTGGTTGCCAATACTATATTACAGTTAAGAATAATATTTCGTTTTCAAAACTAAAGAATTTTGTTTAAATCGACCAAGTAATAGCTAAAATTCGTTTGGAAAACTATAGATTATTGTTATTTATACCTACTAAAGTCTACTTAGCAAGAAAAAATTAGCTTGACCGATCAACTCGTTTTTTAGAGTGTCTTTTTGAATAAAAATGGACGAATCATTCCAATTTATTGATGAATTCAAAAGACTATAATTTCTTACGTCAGACTAACCATGCAATTAACTAGTTGTAGCTTATGATGATCAAACACTAGTGTACCAGGATTCTGGTGTTGTCGCTCTTCTGGAATTCCCTGAAATTTAATTTATTTAGTTAATATCTTTGATACTTTATAGGCTTATAATTATAATATTTTTTAATGACAAAATTAAATGAGCTAAAATCAATAAATATATCAAATTTAATTTAATATAGGTATTGTTACCTAATAATTTTTGTTTGAAAAAACGTCTTTTTCTTGACAAACTGCTAGACAACATTTATTTGTATTCCATCTTTCATTTTAAAATCTGTTTATTAAGTGTTCAAAGCTATAGCAACAGTTATATTCTATATTTCTAACTGGTGTTTGCATCTCAGTGGCGGTGGCGCCTTGCGGTCTTAAAATATGGTGAAGGGCCAGGTATAGTGCGGGTACTTTAACAAACATTGACTAACTTATATTTTAATTACGTATACTTACATAGCTAGTTATTGTAGAACAGATCGATTCTTCGGTTGAGGTCTAGCATTTTCTTTTAAAGCATCGGCAATAGTATTTTGATTTTGATCAAAATTTCTTAACATTAACTGACATTTTAAGTGTTCTCCAGAATCCCCGTGTTTACGCAACGATCGAGTAATATTTAAAAAATCTGTTAATCCGTCCCTATTCCAAACGCAATGTTTTTTAGAAAAGTGTAAACACGACCAACAAGACAATTTTTGTAAGGCGGCACTACGACATAGCCAATTATATTCTGAAAACCAGGAACACTTAAAATTAATCTTATAGGATCTGCCACTTTTTTTAAAATCTATGTTTAAGATTCCAATAGGTCACCCGTGTAACGAAACGTCTCTCTTATCCTCATCTGTCTAACGACGGAATGGAGTTTCCAACAAATTATAAACTATGTCATTAATTGGGTTCATTTTTCAAACACACAATAAAAATTAAACTAAGTAGTTACACACTACTGAATTAACTGAAAAATAAAAACAAAACTTTTTAATCACACAGTAAATCAAGTAAAAACGATATCTATATAACTAAAATAAATACTGCAAACCAATGCTAAAATAATGGTGCATACGGCTGATCTATTTTTAAATTGCCCTTAATCATAATGCAAATTCTTACATGCTGGCGCGTGACTGACGTCACGTAACCATAGCGACGGTGAAATCAAAGCCGCTTGACTGTGTGTTTGCTCATCATTGAGCATATCGATGCGGTCGGCTGGGGTGCACCAAAATGCACGAGTGTTTATAAATTATTTATTGTCCATCGTAGTTAACTGTGGCACCCTTATTCATAGCATTCGGATTACCTTAATATTATTATTTCGAACATAATTATTTTTTAAGGGCTAAAATCGTAGCTGTATTGGTACTTTAGTATTGTCAAAAAAATTTCCTCCTGGTTTTATTTTTTTTAGCGAAGAGCCCCTTCACCTACTTCACCTGACGAGCCGCCACTGTTGCATCTATTAGATCCGCTAGATCAATCGCTTGGTAACTTTACCAACAAGATAATTTCCAAAGAAACCATTGTTGAGACAATTGTTTCCATATAATTTCTTAATAATTTCCAGATAATTTCTATGGAAACAATTGTCTCAACAATGGTTTCTTTGGAAATTATCTTGTTGGTAAAGTTACCAAGCGATTGATCTACCCTACCTTCAGGGCCGGATTATCCAATAGGCTAGATAGGCTATAGCCTAGGGGCCCTCGACTTGCGGGGGCCCTTTACTCTCAAATAAAAAAAAGTAAAACGGTATACAACATCTATTTACTATAATACGTTGACCAATGGCCAATGACCATGATGTAATAATAACAAAATAATAATAATAATTATCATTATTTATACTAAATCTGGCCGCGGCACGGCTATAAAACACGATATTCTCAATAAAATTCCTACCGAAAATATTATTGAGAGTTTTGCAACCCTAAAATCACGGAAACGAGTATTTATTTGAGTACACGCGTACACACCACCACCTAATTACATAATATATTCTTTTTTTTAGCGAAAATGTTTTAGGTTATTTTCTTTTTAGATATTCCTTGATTTTTTATATATTTTTTTAGAGTAAAATTTTTTTTTAAATCAAGATATTATTTTAATAAATACCTTTAAACCTATCAATTTTTGTTTCACATTTTACTTCATGAAAAAAAAATGTCTACCGTAGGTACCGTACCATAAAATATGCTGAATGTTCTGGATAGGGAGAGGAGGAGGGGCCCTAAGTAATTTTTAGCCTAGGGCCTCAACAATCGCTAATTCGGCCCTGCTAGGGTAGTCCGTATAGGATCCCGTATGAAATGGAAAAAGTGCTTGCAAGCACTTTTAAAATACAGTGCTCGGTAATTGATAAATCAAGCCCTTTATAAAAAGTGCTTGGTAATTGATAATTAACACATTTCATGCCATTCTAAGTTGCAAGCAATCAAAATTACTTTCCTCAGTAATTACAAGCACTTAGAATTTCCAAAGAGCTTGAATTACTTTCCAAATTGCTTGGTACTCGAAGCACTTTTTTCGAGTGCTTCGCCCCAGGGGCGGCGCCAGGGAGGACCATGTGAAACTCAGGTGCGAGTTGATTCAAAGAGTTGGGTGTGGCAGGAACAGCGTTTTTTTAAAAGTCACTTTGAATCGGAGAGAAGAATTGGTGTCAGGGAACAGTATTTTTTGTAAAGTCACTTTTATTGTGGGGAGAAATTTACGGGAAGTAGGGACAAACAACGATGTTCAACTTGAATTTCTCCTACTGCTAGTGACATCTACCGACCATAAGTTTTATTAATCTGAACTACATTGCACTAAATAATAGAGGGCAATACTATGAATCTCCTTTTTAGAGGTGAAAAACTATCGATAGCGGGTAGGGTTCGATATATCGATAGTAAAAACAAACTCGATAATTTTGCTTCCATATAAAGTTACAAGGGGAAACCAGTGTTTTCGAACCTACCGATTTGTCGGTAGATCTACCGATATGTCAATCTACCTATATACCGAAAACCAGTTTTTCTACCGATTTAGTCACACACCTGATTTCACCGATTTTTAAAAAATAAACCAAAAATCCATAGAAAATTTTTTAAAATCAGTATTTGAGGTAGAATATATACTGCGTGACTGAAGCGACGGTTTTTTTAGAAGTAGAAGTTATTTAGTTCGGAGCGACGTTTTTTTTTAGTATTTTTGTTCAGAGCGAAGATTTTTTTTGAAGTTACGTGAATATTTCGTGGTTCAGAGGTTCAAATTACTTGAAAAAGTTGACTAAACCTAATATTTTTCGGCAACACTGAGAGAGACTTAAAAGAAATTGTAGTAGCGTGGAGGTGGAGATTAGGATTAGGAGACTGGGCGACTAGACTACTCTTCTAGTTACCTCTCATCCTTACACGATTGATACTATAGTCGAGCAGTCGCGAGCTAAAGGCCGCACATTCATAAAATACAGCTTAAAAGTTTGCTCAAAATTAATTTTTTTGTCACTCAAGAGACTGGAGTAGCGAGGCGACCAGCATGTCGAGTCGCGGATACTCTGGTTCCCTGGTCTCTTAGTCGCCGCAACTTAGGTAGCGCTATTCAAATGTACATGCTGGGTGACCTAGCTACTACAGTTTATTTTAAGTTTCCCCATGTGGGGACTGTCGATAAAGATAAAATATCTGGTTGCTTCCAAGTAATTTTAAAACCTTTTTTCCTCCAAGTTATTAGTATGATTAGGTATTTAAACACAAGTTATAGAAAGATACCTTTATTAGGTATATCAGACAGTAGACTGCTGAAAGTCAGCATTTCAGTTATGTTAGACTACACAACACAATGATTCAATTTGATAACAAATATTAACTCTTAAAATAATATTACCAATTGAATACTGTGTTTTGGAAATGTATATAAAATACAACAATTTATATTTTAATTGCAGGCCCCAGATGATCATTTGGACTGAGTCCTTCTAATAAGAACTTACATCAGACCGGCCATCAATCCCTGAAATTTGCCTTTATACAATCAGTATTACGGTCATTCCCCTATCAAGTTCCAATGATCGTGCAGGGTTCCACAATGGAGTTTATTCAATGTGTTTCTTTATGGTTCTTCTAAACTGATACACAGGTAAAAATTGTTTAAAAAATAGCAACATAAAATCAATCAACATTTTTTTAAGGGTAGCATATCCACTTTAACTGGCTCAGTCTGAAAATGATTTTCTTCCCTCTTATTGTTTAATAATAATTCAGTCTCAAGTTTCTGCCTTCTCTTTTTACTATAAAACTTTTTATCTTTTACCCTGCGAGCCTGTGCTTCCTCCGTGGTCATTTGTGGTAAGTATTTCTTTCGCAGAGTAGATTCCGATGGTATTTTAACTATACCATATTCACCTTTTACACACTTCTCAATGAATTTTTTGAAGACAGGATTATTCATGTGACTCTGCGGTATATGACATCCGAGGAACAATTGTAACAAATCTAAATTAAACTGTTTCTGCTTATCAGTACCATCTTCAGTTTCAAATTCGCCTCTATCGAATTTAGAGGCTCTACTAAAGAGCTTGTGTTTGTTGCTGTTACAGTGTAGTGTAACCATTGATTTTCTCGTGAGGTTTACCGAAATTATCTCATTGCAAACTTTACATCGCAAGCGGGATTTTAGTTCGTCGGAGAATTCCAGATCTGGATACTGTTTAAGCCAGGATTCGATTGTTTTTATTGACGCTGCTTGTCGGGATGTCTGTAGAGCAGACTCTGCTGACATTTTTATTCGCTTTAAAGGCCGAACTGAAGAAATTTTAAACACAGTTTTGAACCACTTTTAAGGAATATTTTTATAGGTTAGCTGTCAAAGTCAAGTCATTTAAAAAATAAATAAATAGAGATAATCTAATGAAAGAGAGGTAAGGTAAAGTGCGTTTTTTGATGTCCAATATCCTAAACATAAAAACCTTTATAAAGCACTAATCTTGTAAATCTACTTTCTAAAATCCATATTGTATTTTTAGAGTTTGGGTTTGGGAATCTCGACGAGAGATGGCACTTTAAATCAATACACTTGGTGAACCACAAATTTCTAAGTAGGATTGTTTGCATGTATGAAATAGTGGGTAAGGTTCTTTAAATCTATAGTAAGTGAAAAACTATCGATATTTCGATATTTTTTGCTTCAATAAAAAGTTACTCAGGAAAAAACTCTTAGTCCCGTGAAAAGTGACTTCTAAAAAAAACATTGTTGCCCCCAAAACCTTTTACAGCAGTACCATCGATTATACAATCAATTACTATTGATAACCTAATTGTGATACTTATTATAACACATTATAATGTTTGCAATGTTCTGTTATGGCAGCTCTTTTGCTCTTTCCAGTTTTTATTTTTAGTATGTCATACCTTGTAAATTAACAAATGGCAAGTCTAGTAAAAAAGCAGCTATTTATTTATTTTTAATTGACAGTTTTCCACCTTCACTCCCTTTAAATTAAAAACCAAAAAGATCATCTTTGGTTACTTCAAAGTAATTTAAATCTTTTCCTCCACTTTCGTGGTATGATCCAGTATTTAAACACAAGATGTACAAAGATATCTTTATTATAACAGACAGAATTAGACTACGGAGAGTTAGCCTTTCTGTTATGCTACACTCAGTGGTTAAACTATACAACAAAATATTTCAATTTGATATCAAATATTAACATAACTATGACCAATTTAATACTATGTTTTGGAAATGTATATAAAAATATTATATTATATGCCAAACAATTTATATTTTAATTGCAGACCCCAGACAATCATTTGGACTTCTAATGAGAATTTATACATCAGTTCAGCCATCATTTTCTAAAAATTGCCTTTACACAATCGCTAGTACTGTCATGCCCTATCAAGTCTAAATGATAGTGTAGGGTCCGGAAAGGAATTTTAATTCTATTCAATGTGTTTTTCTTTATGGTTCTTCTACACTGTGCAGATAAAAATTTTGTTAAGGGTAACATATCTCCACTTTAACTGGCTCAGTCTGAAAAAGATTTTCTTCCCTCTTATCGTTTAATAATAATTCAGTCTCAAGTTTCTGCCTTTTCTTTTTACCAAAGAACTTTTTATCTTTTATCCTGCGGGCCTGTGCTTCCTCTGTGGTCATTTGTGGTAAGTATTTCTTTCGCAGAGTTGATTCCGAGGGTATTTTAACTACACCATATTCACCTTTCACACACTTCTCAATGAATTTTCTGAAGACAGGATTGTTCATGTGGCTCTGTGGTATATGACATCCGATGAACAATTGTAACAAATCTAAGTTGAACTGTTTCTGCTTATCAGTACCATCAGAAAGAGGAGGCGGAGGAGGAAACTCTTCATCTTCAGTTTCAAATTCCCCTCTATCGAATTTAGAGGCTCTACTAAGCAGCTTGTGTTTGTCGCTGTTACAGTGTTTTGTAACTACTGATTTTCTCGTGAGGTTTATCGAAATTATCTCATTGCAAACTTTACATCGCAGGCGGGATTTTACTTGTTCGTCGGAGAATTCCAGATCTGGATACTGTTTAAGCCAAGATTCGATTGTTTTAATTGATGCCGCTTGTCGGGATGCCTGTGGAGCAGATTCCGCTGACATTTTTATATACTTTTATAGCAAAACTGAAGAGAAATAGTTTCTTTAAAAACAGTTTTGGACCACTTTTAAAAATTAGAAAATATTGTTATAGGTCAACACTCAACTGTCAAAGATCATATGGTTCAATAAATAATAAACAGCGACTATCCACGACGACTATCTAAGTGATAGAGAGGCAAGATAAATTCGTTTTTTGATGTCCAATATCCTAAATATAAAAAATCTTTTTCGAATTTTTTATAGTTTGGGTATCTTGACGAAAGATGGCACTTTAAATCTTGGTAAATCAATACACTGGGTGGACCCCAAGGTTCTTAGAATCTATTTATGAACTAGTTGGACCCAAGGTTTCTTGAAGTTTCTAAGAACCCTTAGGATGGACCACAAATTTTTAGTATAGTATGTTTGGTTGCCTGTATTTATATACGTAACATTATTGTTATAAAATTTTGATTTTAAAATTGGAATATTACAATATCACGTCTTCTGGAGTTCCCCAGGGTTCCAATCTGGGGCCACTATTATTTCTGATTTTTATAAATGAATTGGCACGTAGTCTGATGGAGAATATACATCTTTTGCTGACGATTTAAAAATGTTTAGGTCAATATCAAACATAAACGACTGTTATTCACTTCAGAATGATTTGGATCGATTGAGTCTGAATGTAAGCAAATGCAAAGTAGTAACATATTCACGAAAAAGACACGATCGACTTTTGATTACACTATTTCTGCTGCGACTTGATCGCTCGATTACGGGGATCTGGGTGAAATATTTTGATTCGGAACTAACCTTTAATTCACATGTATCAGATGTTGTATCCAAGGCCAATAGGGCATTTGGTTTTATCGTGCGGAATTGCAGGGATTTTACTAATATAGATGCCATAAAAATGCTGTATTTTTCATTTGTTCGTTCAAAGCTGGAGTATGCTTCTGAAGTTTGGAGCCCCTACTATGAAATTCATAAACAGTATTGAAAAAGTACAGCGCAAATTTTTAAAGTACTTAACACTGAAGCAAGATAGTGTCTACCCTGCAAGAGGTATTGCATATGACATACTACTTGATAGTTTTAATTTTTGTTCTCTGGAACTGCGGAGAAATGTATCTTCGATTATTCTATTATACAAAATGCTACATGGTAAAATTGATTGTCCTGACCTACTCGCACAAATTAATATTTTGGTACCCAGATTAAACTCAAGGAATAACATAACATTTTATTGTCGTCGAGCTACTACTAATGTATATCTTAATTCTCCAATTTATTTGATGTGTACTGGTGGTAAATGGTTTCTGTTGGGCAGTAATGCTAAATAAATACATAAATACATATCACTCAATTTACAAAATTACCAAAAAAACACCAACCTGTCAAAATAATGTATATTTAACTAATGAAAATTCAACAAAATAAATACAAAAATAATATATTTTAAATCTATTTAAGTAACAATTTAAGTTCCTAAGGCACTTTTTGAAATAAATATAAATTTTATGTGTAACATTTAAGTCATTTCTACTTAAAACCTTTATCTAATGACGTCTCCGAGAGATAAAGGAGATACAAAACTGCATTTAATAATTTTAAACGTTAAAGATGCATTCTCGATACCTCTATAGATACTATAGAAGTTCCACTTCTCTTGAAATGTTTGAACTATTTTTGCTTCTGCAGAGTAGATAGTACTAAGTATTGTGTTTAATAACAGTATCTTTATTTATTATAATATTTGTCTGAGCATAAAGCACTGCATCATGCACTGTGGGAAAAATTGTGAATTTGCTATTTTTTTTCTCCCATCTATCACAGTTTGTTATCACCTCGTATACTCGACCTAAAATAGAATTGAGATATTATACAGGATGTCAAAATAGTTTGGAATTTTAAATACTACTAATTTTATTTTTTTACATATTATTAATAATAATAATAAGTTTATTTTCAATATTTATAATATAATAAATGTGTTGATTTATCTTCCTCAATAAACTTATTCTTTGATCCCCCGAAGACGTGCTTGTTAGGGGCAAATCTTAGTATTTTAAATTATAAATATATAGGAATATTAAAATATGTTTTTAAAAATATTTGTTAATAGTATATAAAAGTTAAATTGCAAATAAAAAACGTTGAACTATATATAAATATATTTGAAGATACAGGATTTAAAAATTTTGAAAGATATATTAATCAGAACAATATTTAATAAAACATTTCCAAAACATTTTTTAAGTTATCTGTTTCCAATATCCATGCTTTTATTTCGACTTTATATTTTTTAAATGAAATGTGTTTTTTAATTTTTGTTGGTAAATAATCGTTTAAATAATAACATAAATATATGAATTTATCCTATGTACTTATTTATTTTAGGTTTTATGGTTATTTCATTTTTATGACGTGTATTATGATTATGGTTTTTAAACTGTATAAGATTTTTATTTTTAAATATGTATATTAAGATGTTATAAATGTAAAGTTGTCTAATATTCATCTATTAATTGCCAGGAAGCGCGAATCCCGGGGGAGAGAAAAAAAAGAAATTGACATGACTAAAAAAGAGTTCATTAAAATTGAAAAAAACTGCAAAATTTTAAAAGTTGCTTAAGAGTACTCTTACTTTTCGTTTTAGATATAATTTTCATTGGTAAAAGTTGTTTAGAATAAAGTAGTAGAGTTTCGTGTTCGTATAAGTAAAATAGAAAGAAAGTTTTAGCGGCAGGCGGACAAAGTAGTGCATCTATCTTTTGTATTAAAGTACACAGGGACGCCAAAGATAATGGGTTCCCTGGGGCACAGGTAAACCATGACACGCTGTTTCGTCCTTGTTAGGACTCATCAAAAAACCATAGCCTGTTAGGCAATTCCCAATACAGCGAAAATATGCTTTCAAGATATTTTTAAGAATAAATATATGATGAAAACCCAGTATCGCCATTTGTAGGAATCCACTCAATGCAAAAGATAGCCATCAGATATCAAAACATAGAACTAATAATAAACCAAGTACGGTGGCCAACACATCCAGGAAAGGTTTTTGCGCATCCCTAAACTTTTTCTACGGGTTTGTAGATTCAAAGATAAAAGAGCATTGTATTACTGATTAGTGCGGCACCCCAATGGGCTACTACAGCGCGGTCTGTATTTGAATCTACAAACCCGTAGAAAAAGTGTTTATAGACAATAAATAAGGTCTTGCGCTGAGTATTTACACTTCTTACCTGAACATCCAGCAATATACATAGCCATCCCTAGTTTTTCCAGATCCGATTGTAGTTGTCTCAGGAAATCTACGCCAGAGGGATCCAGAAATGTAAGCGAGGAGAAATCGATAATTACCCCTCGGGCGATTAGGTCTTCTTCATCAAAATGCATGCCCTAAAAATAAAAAATATTTTGTGTAAGTCATTTAAATGCTAATGTTTAGTTTTATAGACTCCAGTTACCCTACCCTAAAAACCAAGAATAAGGACCGATAACAGAATCTTCAACCGCAGCGCCGAAAAATATTGCGCCTGCGGCGCCTTGTCTATTAACGTTTGGGCCACGGCGCCGAAAATTTTTTGCCGCTGCGATCCAACGTTTGACAGGCAATACGCCGCGACTCAAACGTTAACAGATACAGCCTTTCCCGATAAATTATCTTCAGAGATATTCGAAAAAGTTTTACTCATACTCCACAGTCAATTTTACTATTTTTATATCGACAGCACAAACATGAATACCTTTTCCTTTAACTTGACCCTCTTCCTCAAAATGGCAGCGGCATCGAAACCGACTTTCTGGACAAACAAATCCTTGAAGGCATTTCTTGAAGCAAAACTCAAGCCGCCAACAAAATGAATTATCTTTAAGCCAGGTACTTCCAGAGTCTAAAAAAATATATTCGGTCATTCACAGTAACGAAATGTGAAATATACAGAGAGTTTCTTTAATGACATGATACGCAGATGTATCAAATCGATTCTTTGTGTGTGCATCTGTGACGGCTTGTCAGGTGAAGGGGCTCATCTTCACCAAAAAAAAAAATAATAAAACCAGTAGGAAAGTTTTTTGACAATATTAAAGTACCAATACAGCTATACCATAATTATGTTCGAATTCATAATATTAATTTCATCCTATTGTAGCTATGCATAATGGGACTACGGTTAACTCCGATGGACAATAATTATAAACACTCGTGCATTTTGGCGCGCCCCAGCCGATTGTCTCCGTTAGCTTAAAGCAAGTGAAGACCCAACGCCCAACATGGCTTTGATTTTCACCGTTGCTATGGTTACGTGACGTCAGTCACGCAAACAGAATGTAACAATTTGCATTATGATGAAGGGCAATTTAAAAATAGATCAGTCGTATGCACCATTGTTTTAGCATTGGTTCGCCTAACCTTAAAGTATTTATTTTGAGGCTTCGCGAAACTTACGGTTATAGATATCGTTTTGTTTTTATTTTTCAGTTAATTCAGTAGTGTATACGTTCCTACATAGTTGTGTGTTTTAATAATGAACCCAATTAATTACATAGTGTGTAATTTGCTGGAAACTCCGTTCAGTCCTTGGACAGATGAGGATAAGAGATACGTTTTGTAACACGGGTTTTTAGTTAATGTTTGTTTAAGTACCCGCACTATACCTAGCTCTTCACCATTTTTTAAGACCGCGAGCCGCCACTGGTGTGCATAACAAAAACTCACCGCCTTGTGTCTCTTCATATCCAAGTACAAATCCGTCCCGGCCAACCTTCCTAATACAGACGCATGAGGCGTCAAACCTTGCGCCGCGACGCTGAGAAGGGACGCCGCTACGCCAGCCGCCAACCCGTAGCTGATCTGAACGACTAACGTCACGACGAACGTCACTGCCCACACGAAGCCGTCCCAACGGCTCAGGTGCCAGTGGCGTGGAAACTCTTTTACTTGCATTATCATACCCTAAAAATAAATAAATATTTTAAATTTTTATATACGCAACGTTACAAAACACAAATAATTTTTTTGAAAATTTCCAATAATAAATCGAATCGTATCGCGACTAGTATAAATTGGATTGACATCAAACTTAGACACACATGACATTTTATGGCACTGAAAAAACTTTACCTTTAATGCAACCACAATAATACTGGCCAACACACATCTCGGTAACGTCTGGAACATCGGCCCCACCCAAAGTAAGACGACCAATAGTAAGGCACTGCTGACGACGCTGGCCAATTGCGACACGCCGCCGACGGTCTGTTGGATCATCGAACGAGATAAAGACGCCGTCACTGGTAGGCAGGAGAAGAAGGAACCGACGCAGTTGCTGAGACCCTAAAAAAAACTCGGTAAGTTTTGGAATTTTTGCTCAGCTAGAATTCTAAAAGAATAATTTGTTTAAGTTTACTTTATAATGTATAAGTACTTACTGACTTACCAAAGCGAGCAATTCTTGGTTCGAATCGACCTCATACATCAGTTTTCTAGCAAAAATAAGAGCCATTGACATCGTTATGGTGTAAGACACGATGGTAATGACAATTGCATCTACCCAAATATCTGGTAACAGACTGAAAACTGGTAACGCTGGTTGAGGCAACCTACAAAAACAAAAATGGTCAAGTGCGAGAGGAACTAGCGCGATAAGCTCAGAAAAATTGAACCTATAGAAAACATAAGATATTTTTTCCGCAAAAATTAGAAAATATCTGTAGGCGCGTACCTACATCTGCGCCCTCCCGTACTCAAAATCCATGAGCCGCCACTGGTTGGTATACAAATATATCCTAAGTAATCACAAAGTTGTTCAGTGTCTGGTATAAAATCGGTATAACTTACCTCTGATCTCCCTTAAAGTATAAACACCCTGTATATTTAGGTACTTACCCTGTGGGAATAAAGCCAACTATACCCAAATTATGTGTGGTGTTTAGCCCCGTGAAATATATCATTGCCGTTCCCAACACAACCGCCGCCAGTTCTATAGGAAAAGGCATCTTCCATTTTTTCGACCACCAAGGCTAAAATAAATATGACAATTTTGGCCGGCAGCACTATGATTTATATATATTATACAGTATGTTCAGATAATATGTCGTTAATTTGTTATTCTAAGAAAAAAGGTTTATGAACATAATACCGGGTGTTGCATCGTCGAGCGGGACATAGGAAATCCCATGTAATTTTAAATGGGGTCAATTATTGGCTTCCCTAATTATTTTAGAGAAAAATTCTATTTAGGTTTATTAAAGAGCACTAAACCCCACATTCAAAAGAATAACTTTAGATATTTTTGATGAGCCCGTTTACGGGTTATCGCCGATTTCTTTTTAACTGTTTCTCCTATTTATGGCCCCGTATTTGCGGGCACCAGTCAAGGTAAAAGATGACTGTCAAATAAAGTTATCATTTTGAAATGTGTGCTTTATTGTTATAAAAACTCGTACATCGAAAATATTAGCCATGAATTACACTTCTGAAGAAAAAATATTGATAATTAAATGGTATTATCAAGGAAATAGTTATCAAAATGTGTCAGACATGTTTCCTGCTCTGTATCCGAATAGACCGATACCTGCAAAATCTACAGTCGAAAGGACTATCAAGAAATTTGAGACAAAAGGCACTGTAATAAATAACTGCAGATGTGAAGAAAGGTAGGAACAAAGAAGAGATGCAAGAAATGATAGGGACTTGCAAGTTTTATTGTGCGTGGAAGAAAATGATGGGAAGATCAGCACAAGGAAACTTGAGGATGACATAGGATTAGATCACACCACAGCGTTACGAGCTTTGAAACGACATAAATATTATTCATACAAATATAAAAAGCACCAAGAGCTAAGAGATAGGGACGAAATACGACTACAGGAGTTTTGTTTTGGTATGATTAAAAGAGCAAACATGGATAGGGAATTTTTTAAAAACATTTGTTTCACTGACGAATGCACATTTACCTTAAACAATGAACCCAATGTTCAAAATTATCGATATTGAAGCAAAGAAAACCAACACAGGTTTGTCGAAACAAGGACGCAATATCCACAAAAAGTTAATGTTTAGGCTGGGATTTTCGGAGAAAATATTATCGGGCCATTATTTCTTACACGAAATTTAAATGCAAAATATTTTTTGGAACTACTTGAAGATCATATTTTACCTACTTTACATGATGCCGCCAGGAAAAATCAGGAAGTTTGGTACCAAATGGATGGCTGCCCGGCACATAGTACCCTGGCTGTCCGGGAATATTTAAACCGTGCTTTTAATGGAAATGTTATTGGCTTAAATCATACAGTAAATTGGCCAGCCAGGTTTCCTGATTTATCGCCAAATGATTTCTTTCTCTGGGGCCATTTAAAAAACAGGATAGGTATACAAAGATAAAAAATACCCAAATCTAGACGAGTAAAAAAATGCTATTTCTGCCGAATGCAATAGAATTTCAGTTTACCAACTAGCGAATGTAAGAAGAGAATTTTATGATCGCCTCTGTTATTGTCTAGCAGTCAATGGAGGAATATTTGAACATCTTCTTAAATCCTAAAGTACTAACAATTTAATAGTACCTGCCTAATAATTAGTAAAATATTGAAACATGTAAAATGTCATAATTAACCTTGTAATTGGATACTTTATTTTAGTTTTATTCAGATTAATTTGTACTCATAAATACACCTTTAATATTTTCGATGTACGAGTTTTTATAACAATAAAGCACACATTTCAAAATGATAACTTTATTTGACAGTCATCTTTTACCTTGACTGGTGCCCGCAAATACGGGGCCATAAAAAGGAGAAACATTTAAAAAGAAATCGGCGATAACCTGTAAACGGGCTCATCAAAAATATCTAAAGTTATTCTTGTGAATGTGGGTTTTAGTGCTCTTTAATAAACCTAAATAGAATTTTTCTCTAAAATAATTAGGGAAGTCAATAATTGACCCCATTTAAAATTACATGGGATTTCCTATGTCCCGCTCGACGATGCAACACCCGGTATATGACAATAAAGTAGTAGAGTTTAGTGTTAGTTATATATTATAAAGCATGTTTAGATAATATGTCGTTAACTCATTATTCTAAGAAAAAAGGTTTATGAACATAATATATGCTAATAAAGTAGTAGAGTTTAGTGTCCGTATAAGAAAGTAAAACAGAAATAAAATAGTAGAATTTAGTGTCCGTTAAAATATATAAACAAAAGAAGCTTAGCGGCAAGCGGACAGAGTAGTGCGTCTATCTTTTGCATTAAAGTACACAGGGACTCTAAAGGTAATGGAATCCCTGGGGCACAGGTAGACAATGACAAGCTGTTTCGTTCTTGATAGAACTCATCAGAAAGTCATAACCCGTAAGCGACCCCCAGTACAGCGAGCCTTCAAACGCCTTGAAAGAACAGGCTCGCTGTACTGGGGGTCGCTTACGGATTATGACTTTCTGATGAGTTCTAACAAGAACGAAACAGTCTGTCATTGTCTACCTGTGCCCCAGGGATTCCATTACCTTTGGAGTCCCTGTGTACTTTAATGCAAAAGATAGACGCACTACTCTGTCCGCTTGCGGCTAAGCTTCTTTTGTTGTAAAACAGAAAGTTTTAGCGGCAGGCGAACAAAGTAGTGCATCTATCTTTTGCATTTAAGTACACAGGGATGCCAAAAAGAATGGATTCCCTGGGGCACAGGCTGTTTCGTCCTTGTTGGGATTCATTAGAAAGCCATAACTTGTAAGCAATTTAAAATACAGCGAAAATATGCTTTCAATATAAATATACGATAAAAACCTAGTATCGCCGTCTGTTGGAATCAACTCAATGCAAAAAATAGCCATAGAACTAACAATAAACCAATTACGGTAGGCCAATGGGAATTGCTTACAGGCTTTCTGATGAGTCCTAACAAGGACTAAATAGCCTATCATTGTCTAAGAACCCTCACTATACATAGCTCTTCACCATTTTTTAAGACCGCGAGCCGCCACTGCTTTATTTCTATAATATATGACCTTCTACGATTTAAGGAGGCGTGAAAGAGTTCCTATACAAGCATGTTCTTTAAAAATGATGATTTTTTTTCTAAATATTACGGCACGAATAAATTGTTACTTACCTTAATTAATTCGTTATTGATGACCAATATTATGCAGGATATTATGGATATAATTATGGCAGTCTTATTGGCACTGGGTATTGCTAATATCACATCATAAATAGTCTAAACAGAAAAAAATAATATATAAATTAATTGGAATTTTATTACTACCTACATCAATTATAAAGTTTGAGTTATGAACCGAAGTTCGCGTCGGCGCTTGCGTTGGGGCTAGAAGTTAAAACAATGGAATTATATACAGCGGTTTATAATTTTCGCTGGCGTTCGCGTTGGCGCCGGCAGTCGTTCGATTTGAACCAATATTAACTTCTTATTAAACGTAACTTAACGAAGTTAAAATAATTATTCATCTTTCCTTGACATTCTCACTTTTGGATCACTTCATTAGCTCTGTTATTAGAGGAAATACGCCGTTTTATAGTTCAACATGTTTTGATAAATTTTATCATTGCATTTATACAGAAACTAATCTGCTGGACAATTGCTTTCGAGCAAGAAAAATTTCGCCTAAATTTAACAGTTAATATTTTTTGAACCAGATATGATATCCACCTACGGTTTTGAATGGTTGATAGATTCATCCCTTGGAAAACAATTGTCAATATTGGATTTTCTTTAACTGTTAGAAAATTTTATATACAGGGTGTTAAAGAAGACGATGATTTTTGCTCCAATTTTAATGGCGTGTAACTTTCACAATAATATTTTTAAATTTTATCACTCTTCGTCAATTGAATCACTGGTTCATAGCAAAGAAAGTAATTTGTCAAATTTTTGATATCTGCTATATTCCAAGAAATACCGATTTTTTTGAAAACCTTGCTTTATTTCACCTTATTGGTAGCTTGATCTCACTGTGCGTTGTATCGTGCAAATTTTGCGAGTGATTATTATACCTTATAAAAAGCTTGATTATGTTCAGTAACAATAGTTGTACCTAAGTATTATGATGTACAGTGCCGTACTTATAAACACCTAATAAGTCTATGGTTTATGAGTATCTCACAATTTTTCACGATTGTTTTATATTGGAAAGTACTCGCCCCTAGATTAGGTGAATTTTTTCTTATTTTTTAGTTTTTCATATCGCACTACAGGTATATTATACAGTGTGTTTACAAAATTTTAACCAAGATAATTTTTTTAATTTAATTTTCGAAAAAAATGTATTTATTAACTTCTAACTTTCTAACACTATACCTACTCAAGTGTTTATAAGTACGCCACTGTACATCATAACATTTAGTTACAACTATTGTTACTGAACATAATCAAGCTTTTCATAAGGTATAATAATCACTCGCAAAGTTTGCACGATACAACGCACAGTGAGATCTAGCTACCAATAAGTTAAAATAAAGTAAGGTTCTCCAAAAAAATCGGTATTTCTTAAAATATAGCAGATATCAAAAATTTGACAAATTACTTTCTTTGCTAAGAACCAGTGATTCAATTGACGTAGAGTGATAAAATTTTAAAATATTATTGTAAAAGTTACACGCCATTAAAATTGGAGCAAAAATCATCGTCTTCTTTAACACCCTGTATATAAAATTTTCTGACAGTTAAAGAAAATCCAACATTGACAATTGTTTCTCAAGGGATGAATCTATCAATTATTCAAAACCGTAGGTCGATATCATATCTGGTTCAAGGAAAATATTAACTGTTAAATTTAGGCGAAATTTTTCTTGCTCGAAAGCAATTGTCCAGCAGTTTATATATAACTGTTTAAATACTCACATACACAAAAGAAAAATTTCCCCTTCTCTTCCCAATAGACAATCCTAGGAGATCTTTCAGTTGCGAGGAGACTACGTGGAAGGCTGAGGCACAGGTAAATCCACTCACTAAAGTGTCTGACAGGAGACTAGATATGGCACCCAATCGAAAGAGGTACATCAACAACTAAAAATTTAAAAAAAAATTAAAGGCAATACAAATTACCATATTCTATTTAAAATAACAAAGTCGACAGCTACCTCTGGTGTAACCCAAAGAGGGCGCATCTAAAATTATAAAATCCCAAAGTTTCAAGAAAATATTTTCAGTAGTTCTTCCACTAGTTCTAACGAACACTCGCAGTGAATTACACTTGCATCTATTTCCCAACACTATTGCAGACACACTGCGCATGTCATGCTAAGAATATAAATTGATTTAATTATTTTTTAATGTTTTATTACGTCACGGTATTATGACTCACACCGTTTAGGTTCTAGTCTCTATTAAATTTTTTTGCAAGAATATTGTTATTCGTAGCTTGCCAGTTTGTTAATTTATGGGCCATAATTAAAATGGAGGGGCAGGCTATTAATCCATACATTTTGTCATTGTTGAGGCCGTAATAAAGTACCTGTAAAGTAAAAACCTAACCTCCAATTTTTTTACTGTAAAACAATTTATTTGTGTACCGGGTGTCCCACTAAGAATGGCTTTCGGCCGTATCTCGGAAACTACTGGGCATAGAAACTCAGGAAAAAAAACTTATAACTAAAGTGGTCATGAGAAAATCCTGAAAATAATTTTTAAGTTCCGCATTTTGCCGCAAGAGGGCGTAATTGAAAAGTAAATTTTAAAAGTTTACATATCTCCGAAAATTCCACATTAAGGTATATCTTTGATAACACCATTGAAAAGCTTAGACAATTATGCATCATTTTGGTCTTATGCTCATTGGCGTACCGACTTTAATAAAAGGGGGGAAGCGGTTGAATGTGTAATCAGTTAAATCGCTGTAACTTATAAACGACTTATCCGATTTTAGCAAACTAAAGACTGTTTGGAAGAGAAATGTATGCACTTTCACCAATCGTATTTAGTTGTCCATAATAGTTCTCAAAAAAAAATGCTAGAGGGGGCAATTTGTAATAATAACACATTTTTTGATTTTACTCCGAAAAAATAAATCATATGGTATAATTATGATACCATAATCGAAAAGTAGATTAAATTTGCTAGAACAAATATTAAAACCGCAGCTCGATATCTCCGTTCGTTTCAGGGTTATCGCCAATAGAATAATTTTTAATGAAGAAGCGATTATATATTTTTTGGAAAAAAAGTAGGACGCCACTGATATTTTTCCATGTGGATATTATTTCTGATTAGCCTGGTCAATTCTGCATAAAAATGGTCTCTTGCGTTTTTCTCCTCAGGCACACCGTTCTTAATTAAAATAATTAAATTAAATTAGACAGGCGGAAGTGAAGGTGGTCATTTCCAACAATTTTTATAAAACTAAATTTTTCATTATTAATGTTAATAATGATAATAATAAATAGTAGAGCTAATTTATTTTAATTAAGAACGGTGTGCCTGAGGAGAAAGACGCAAGAGACCATTTTTATGTAGAATTGACCAGGCTAATCAGAAATAATATCCACATGGAAAAATATCAGTGGCGTCCCACTTTTTTTCAAAAATATATGTAATCGCTTACTTTTAAAAATTATTCTATTGGCGATAACGCTGAAACGAACGGAGATATCGAGCTGCGGTTTTAATATTTGTTCTAGCAAATTTAATCTACTTTTCGATTATGGTATCATAATTATACCGTATGATTTATTTTTTCGGAGTAAAATCAAAAAATGTGTTATTATTACAAATTGCGCCCTCTAGCATTTTTTTTTAGAACTATTATGGACCACTAAATACGATTGGTGAAAGTGCATACATTTCTCTTCCAAACAGTCTTTAGTTTGCTAAAATCGGATAAGTCGTTTATAAGTTACAGCGATTTAACTGATTACACATTCAACCGCTCCCCCCCCCCCTTTTATTAAAGTCGATACGCCAATAAGCATAAGACCAAAATAATGCATAATTGTCCAAGCTTTTTAATGGTGTTATCAAAGATATACCTTAATGTGGAATTTTCGGAGATATGTAAACTTTTAAAATTTACTTTTCAATTACGCCCTCTTGCGGCAAAATGCGGAGCTTCAAAATTATTTCCAGGATTTTCTCATGACCACTTTGGTTATAATTTTTTTTTCCTGAGTTTTTATGCCCAGTAGTTTCCGAGATACGGCCGAGAGCCATTCTTAGTGGGACACCCGGTACATACTGTGAGATGAATTGTATGTAGTACAAAAATATATTTACTCCATTGAAGAAAATAGTGTAGTAATATGGACCAGCATACTAACCTCTATATTGTTTTCTTCAATGGAGTAAATATATTTTTGTATTACATAAAATGCATCCCACAGTCTGCGCACAAATAAATTGTTCTACAATTTAAAAAAGTGAAGATAAGTTTTTTACTTTACAGCTGGCTTTACAGCCTCGACGACAAAACTTACTGATTAATGAGTAAGTAATAGCCTGCCCCTCTATTTTATAATTATGGCCCATAAGTTAACAAACTGGCAAACTGCAAATAACAAAAATATTCTTGTAAAAAAAACTTAATTGGGGCTAGAACCTCGACTATGACCCACACCGTGACTTAAAAAATCACCAAAAAATAATTAAACCCATTTCTACCAATATTTTAAATAGCCCGGCATCAAGTTATCCGCCTGCCCGCAGTGTGCCTGCAATAGTGTTGAGAAATAGACGCGAGTGTATGTGTAGGGTGGGTAAGGCACTTACCTGTAAAATTGAAACGGCAAAAGTAACAGTTACAGCCACCTGTACATTGGTGATCGGTCCATGGTGACTCGTGTTTCCTGAACGTGGTTCCAACTCCAACGATCTATAGGTGCCGTTCTGCATTATTTCCGTTGTAGCGTGGTCACTCACTACTTTTCCTGTCATCAGGCAAACGATTGCAAATGTTCCTATCATATAAAAAGTGCACTGTGAGAACTAGAAACTATTTTTACTGTTTATAATATGATAATATGAATGAAATAAACAGAGAAAAATATTTGAGGCTAACATAATATATAAAAGCGCAGTTCTTAATTTTTTATTTTTAATATCTATGATCTGCAACACTATCTGTTTAACAGGCCACGATCCGCCACTGCATTTAATATATATCTCATTCTCTACGAAACAAACTGTGTTATTGCTTACCGGAAGCGAAGGCGCGGGTAACAGGTAATTTTATACTTTTTCCCGTAGTCGGCAACTTATTTGTTACATATAAACCAAATTTGAGCCCAATCGGTTCAGTAGTTTGTAAGTTATGCTACGGACACACAAAACATCGCCTACTGCAGTGTATATTTTCACAAAACCCTTAATATATTCATAGGATCTTCCCTAAGGTTTATGGTCATCTTACCAGTATGTTAAACTTCGATACGAAACCGAAACCTCCTTAATATCAAATCGAAACATCTCTAATATTTTTTTGTGGTATATCGAGCAGCAAAACAGTTTTTGTTTTGATTTTTATATTTCACGTTTTAAAAGGGACAAAGGAATTATATAAGAAAAGTAAACTTGTTCATTCGTATCCTGGTGGTTCAAATGAAAGCTTCTCCGCGCGCGATTTGGTGATGGAAATTATCCCCGGGGATAGTTTATCGTACGTCCATCCCTTAAAGGAGCTTACGGTCGGTACCACCGGGTTTTTTGAACAACCGCGTTCGAAGTTCATCCTAATATACAGCATGCTTCGTTCCCTAGAAGGGTAAGTTGTACTTTTTTTTATAAAATCAGCTATAATACTATTTCTAGTAACTAGTTTTTCTGGAATAAGGGCGTTTTAGCATGTTCTTAACTTTACAGTGATTTCTTATTGGTGACATTTTGCCAACCAACAAAATCCCGCCAAGCGATTTTTGACCGATTTTATGACGCATGAAATCGGATTTTCGATTCGCTGAAAAGAATAATATTTAATATTTCCCGCTGAATATGATTGAAACAAAAGTTGTGTGTGTGGATTCCGAAAAAATCGCGTTTGAAATATCTTTCAGCGAGATTTTGTTGGTTGGCAAAATATGGAGCTACATTTTCTTGTGTTGCACGAACCTTACGTAATCTACTAGAAACACGCGCTGAACAAACGTCAAATTTTGACATTGAATTATTTTTGAAACAATCGGTCATGCGCGCGTTCTGTCCGCGTTATATGTATTATACCAAGCGTTGACATTATTTTTTTAAACGTCGTTCTACAGTTTTATTAATATAAAAGGGTATAAAATTAGAAAGAGAAGTGAAAGGGTGGATTTAAGAAGGAGGGGGTTAAATAAAGGGGGCTATTACTCCTGAATGACCACAGGGCCGGATTTAACGTTGCTAGGGACATTGCTATACATATGCACGGGCAGTGAAATAGAGAAAATTTTTCTTTAATATTGAAGGATAAAAATGAGCATCCAAAGAAATATTTTCGTGGGGGGGGGGGGACACCTTTTCGTCGGAAAATCGATTGCTTAAGGGGGGACGGGGCAACGCGATATAAAGATAAATTTTAAAAAAGTGTGACTTTTTTTTTAATTTCAAAAAATCCTCTACAAATGAAAATGTTGCAATTATTGTTAAAAATTGGTGTTAATGAAAAAATCACAAAATTTTAAACTAAATAAAATATTTCACATTTTAAAAATAATTTCTCTAAAGCGCGTTATGACTAGTTTTTGTCTTTTAAAATTGGCAACTTCTTACTTTGAGATTTTCAGTATTGTCTGGACTTTTTTCACTTGTTTCTTAGAAACTACATATTAACTTTTTAATTTTTTTTTTATTGGTGGAAAAATAGTTTTCTTTCACTTACATAAAAATAAAATATATACAGAATTTTGAATAATTTATAGGCGGATTAAATAATTAATAATATTCAAAAATTATGAAAATTCAAAAAAAAATTATTACTCATTTTTTGAATTTTGAAAACAAAGGGCTAGATATTGTTCATATTTTAAAATCTTGTAGTACTAAGCTATAGAGAAAAAAAACATGGACATAGGTTGATGTAGAGTATACAGGGTGTGTTACAAATTCGACATACCAGCATTGGAATCTCGGAAACTATAGGAGTTAAAGAAACGGTTAAATGGGGGCAAAGTTGTGCAATTCGGTGCTGATTATAATGCCGCTTTAAGTTTTCAAATTCCGAATACTTCCGATTTTATTCGAAAAAACCCGAAATTTTGCAAAATCGTTTTTATTTTTTCCTAAGCTTATTTGACGAGCTATTTAAAAATTAATGACACTTTGTCATTGTCACTTTTTCTCTTCTACAAAATGACGTTAGTAAACTAAAAATCCGCCGTTTTGTCTCCGAGGGGCCATCACCAACTTTACTTTTTTAAATAGGGACCTGGATTTTTTTTAACCGATTTTTAAACCCACCTACTCTCAAAATGTAATGGCGATATTACTTTTTCATAATGATGAATTTTTCTTGCAAATTTTTTTAAATTCATATTTTTTACACTTCTTGTCAGTCCGGTCCTGGCAACGAATCACAATATTAATTAAAAACTTTATTTTATTTAAAACATTCACACATAAGTAATATAATTTATTTTATAGGAATTTTCTAAAAATTTACTAATTATAAATCCTAATTTTCTAAATGAACTTTATTTTATATAAAACCTTTACAAATAAGTTTCAAGAAAAAGCTTGTCTAAAGTTCATGTTAGGTATTTAAGTAATACATGTAATACCCAAAAATGACGTAGATACCATGGAAGAACGCATACAGGTGGCATTTGATAGGATAAGGAGAAGATCGGTTGAAAGGGCTGTCGCCAAAATTGGAAGAAAAATCGATCGTTGTATTGAGCAAAACGGCAATCTCTTTGAACATTTAGAAACTTAGAATTTATAATTAGTAAATTTACAATTATTGGAAAATTCTTATAAAATAAATTATATTACTTATGTATGAATGTTTTAAATAAAATAAAGTTTTTAATTAATATTGTGATTCGTTGCCTGGATCGGACTGAAAAGAAGTGTAAAAAATATGAATTTAAAAATATAAGCAAGGACAATTCATCAATATGAGAAAGTAATATCGCCATTACATTTTAAGGGTAGGAGGATTTAAAAATCGGTTTAAAAAATCCAGGTCCGTATTTAAAAAAATAAAATTGGTGATGGCCCCTCGAAGACGAAACGGCGGGTTTTTAGTTAGGTAACGTCATTTTGTAGAGGAGAAAAAGTGACAATGACAAAGTGTCATTTATTTTTAAATAGCTAGTCAAATGAGCTCAGGATAAAATAAAAACGATTTTGCAATATTTCGGTTTTTTTCGAATAAAATTGGAAGTATTCGGAATTTGAAAACTTTTAAAGCGGCATTATAATCAGCACCGAATTGCACAACTTTGCCACCATTTAACCGTTTCTCTAACTCCTATGGTTTCTGAGATTCCAATGCTGGTATGTCGAATTTGTAACACCCTGTATTGCCTGGTATTTAAAAAAAATAAAATCCGAGAACGTACTAAACGATTTTAGGCACATTCTATACACATAAACAATACTAAAGTACTACAAAGTATTATCAAATATCAAAAAGAATGAAGAATTTTTACACATATACAGGGTGTCCCATAACTTATGGGCCGTAGAGTAACTGGAGATACTAGATATCAAACTAAACCGATTAAGTCATATACGTTTTTTCGGATTGTTACTCGTTCTAGAGATACAGGGTGTTGAAAGTAAAAGTTTATTCTCGAAAATAAGCCATAATTTTAAAACGGTTTAATGAATCAAATTGAAAGTTGGCAATATTATGTTTTTATAAGCAAGAAATAAGAATTTGTAGAAATTTTTAAGTTTCAAACTAGAGGGCGCTAGTTGCATACACTGGGCTTCATAGGTCTATGATGTTTTTTCTGACCTGTGATATTAGATGTTTTTCAATTATAGTTTCTTAAAGAAGGGCATTTTCTCAGTCAAAAAGTGTACTTGATTGATCTTAATATCTTTAACGGTTTTCCAGATATTTCCCTTTAAAGATCCCAAAGCATAAAAAAACATAGTACATAATTAAATTAATATTTTAATTATCAAACAAAAAAACTTAAATGACATAATCAGCTTAGTTTGATGTCTAGTATCTCCAGTTACTCTATAGCCCATAATTTATGGGACACCCTGTATAGTGTATATATACAGGGTCCTGCACCTCACCTCCCGTCTTCCATGGCTCACTTAATAATTAAGTTTGGAATTTGATATTTGGCAGGCTTTACCTGTATCCTAGGGCGCAATATATATGTATAAACAAAATATTTTGTATTACATTTTTAAAGCTTAGATGTCCCTAAAACTGTTTTTAAAATTCCAGGTCCGCATTCAAAAAAATTGACTTGAGGTTGGTATCTAAAGAACGAAACGTCAAATTTAAAAACTAATAATGCCATCTTGTAGAGCATAAAAACGGCAATGAGAAATGTTTTTTGTTTTCTTTCGAGGTCAAAAATAAACGCGCAAAAAACCAAAAGCCAAAATTTCGGGTTTTTTCGGATATTTCCGAAGGTATTAGGAATATTTACAGTTTTCTTTCACCAAATTATTAAGCCCCAAAATACGCAACTTTGCCTAAATTTAACCATCTTCGTATCTCTTACCGTTTTCGAGATCCCAGTGTACGCACGCGAATTTGTAGCACCCTGTATATATTCCTAATTATTTGGATGCCTCTTAAAGTTGCCTTCATACCCCTAAAATTTTAATTAAATCGGTTCAGTATTATAGGCGAAAAAAAATAAAAACTAAGAAAAATCAGTTTTGCCACCACTGGTTTTAATAATTAATAAAAAATTAAAATAATGCGTCGTTAATACAATTTATACAAAGGTATTTATTAAATAAGGTCAAACAGTCTTGTTAACCAAGTTTGATTAATACGAATTGTACAGAGTGTCCCAAGTTTAGTGTCAAACTTTGCAAACTTTAAATCAATTTATTTTTCTTATTTCAAATTGCATCCCCTTTATATTATTATGTCTGTCATTCGATGCAGAATTAAAAATCAAACATTTGTCCTAATTACAAACCTATCGCAATTTCACACGCGGCAAAACTTATTTGCAGGAAACTCATTTTATCAATTATTCCAAGTCATTATTATGAATAAATATCAAAGGTGATGGCTTTGAAAAACTATTTATTGGTATTTACGTTTACTAAAGGGACAACAAAAGAATTCTTTTCGCATGCTGCTAATATGAAAATCATATCTACGAGTTCTTCTTGGTTGTATTCCATCACGAAAAAGAATATAGCTTAAATAATTAATAATAATCTAACAATATTTGAAACTATATAATAATTAAAGTCCAAAAGGGCTTTTGTCCCTTTGATAAACTTTAATTTAATACCAATAAATTGTTTTGCAAAGCCACCTTCGATATTTATTTATAATGACCGGTGAAAAAGTTGATAAAATGAGTTTTCTACAACTAAATTTTGATGCGTTAGAAATTGCGATAGGGCTGTAATTAGAACAAATGTTTGATTTTTAATTCTGCATCGAATGACATAATAATATACAGAGGTTCCAATTTAAAAAAAGAAAAATAAATTGCTTTAAAGTTTGCAAAGGTTGACACTAAAATTGGACACCCTGTACAATTCGTATTAATCAAACTTGGTTAACGAGACTGTTCGACCTTATTTATTAAGTATCTTTGTATAATTTTATTAACGAGGCATTATTTTTATTTTTTATTAAATTTTAAAATCAGTGGTGCAAAACTGATTTTTCTTAGTTATTATTTCTTTTCGCCTATAATACTAAACCGATTTTAATAAAATGTTAGGGGTATGTAGGCAACTATAAGGGGCATCCAAGTAAGTTAGAATATATATAGCAAGTAATCTAAAAAAAATAGATCCTTATGAGGTCACACTTTTTTGGAACACCCTGTATAAACAAAAATATTTTACTGAAATGCGCCCTAGGATACAGATAGAGTCTGAAAAATATCAAAATCCTAACTTAATTAATAAGTGAGCTATAGAAGACGGAAGGTGAGGTGCAGGGCCCTCTATAGGGTGACCCATTTGTCTGACAAAGTAGTATATCGTCTCTACTATTAAAGGTATCAAAAAAGAGTTTTAACAAAAGTTATGAGGTATAAAAAAATATGTTCTAAAATTGTTTTTAAACATACAGAATGGCCCAAAAAAGTAGGACAATAAAAAGATACAATATCCTATATATTTTAGCATTTTTTGTTTCCTTACAAAATTATCCATATGACGCCATATCTAGTTTTTTAATTTTTTGCAACGTTGCCAAACAAAATGCAAAATTCTTAAAATTTTGGAAAAACATTATAGTTAAAAAGTACCTGTATTTCTCAATAAGAGTATCGAGAATCGAACATTTCTTGTAAGCTCTTAAGTTTAGGAATAGAAAAACTGTCTTAAATCTTTAAGTACCTAAAATTTTGTACAGGATGTTTTCTGTTGACCTCCAACTATACAAAATTTTAAAATGCAATAACTCTGTTTTTATATGTTTATAAATGATACTTACAATATCTATCAGACGAACCTAATAAATATAGGGTGTTTCATTAAAAAAAAAACAGAGTTATTGTATTTTAAAATTTTGTATATTTGGAGGTCAATAGAAAACACCCTGTCATAAACTTTAGGTACTTAAAGATTTAAGACAGTTTTTCTATACCTAAACTTAAGAGCTTACAATTTTCGATACTCTTATTGAAAAATACAGGTACTTTTTAACTATCATGTTTTTTCCAATATTTTAAGAATTTTGCATTTTGTTTGGCAACGTTGCAAAAATTTAAAAAACTAAATATGGCGTCATATGGATAATTTTGTAAAGAAATAAAAAATGCTAAAATATATAGGGTGTTCCATTTTAAAAAATCTACCTTTTTATTGTCCTACTTTTCTGGACCAACCTGTATGTTTAAAAATAATTTTAGAACATATAGTTTTTTATACCTCACAACTTCTATAAAAACTTTTTTTTTATATCTGTAATAACAAAGACGGTAAACTACCTTGTCAGACAAATGGCCCACCCTGTATATATAAATTTGTAGCGATAATATGCCAAACAAATAATCAATTTAGTACAAAAGCAAATACTAAATTTTACAAAGCTTTTGAGTAAAAATAGAATTTTCCAAAAATCGATCGGAAATATTGACATTTTTGATAATACTTTTAAAGGAAAAAGTCAATATTTCCTTACACCTCCTGGTTACGCCAGGCAACGGAAAATAACTGTTAGGAAATATTTATTATTGTACTGTAAGGAAATATTATTCCTGTACAGCTACTTGTAAACTAAAATGCATCAATTCAATATTACTTTATTTCCATAGTTACAACACAAAAGTTTTATGGCATCCTTTATTTGTGAACAAAATTAATAATGCCTATTTCAAAATTTTGTTGTTGATTGTAATAATTTATGTCCTTTTAAATAATTTTCGATTTTCGGAAAAATAGTATGTATACCTCGTAGAAAAAGCTCCATTCCCGGACACCGTATTGCCAGTCTCGGCTTACGCCTCGACATACCAACTTTACGGTCGTCCAGGAATATTCAGCTTTCCTACTAGGTATACAATATACTATTTATTACTAATATACTATATACAATACTAAAATGTATTGTACCGGGTGGTCAAATAAGAGTGAAGGGCCGCCATATCTTAGAAACCGGTTGTCCCAATGTGTTGAAATAAAAAACATTATTACAAAATCAATTATGAGAAATTGCTGAAAATTATTTTTAAGTTCCTAAATTTACCGCTAGAGGGCGTTCACCATATTAAAAAGAAGATTATAGGATTTTTATCAACAATATGTCAAATAAAGTTATGTCAAAACTTGAATGTTTTATTCTTTGGAATATACAGCATAACTTTGCTTTCATACATTTTAATTTTACTCGCAAAATAAAGTGAGAGGGGGAGGGGGTACCCCTTTTGAAAGAAATACTTATAACTCTGGTTTGCCTTACCCAAACTTAACAAACTTGGCCTCATTTGAAAGAGCTTATCCTATAGTGACCTTTAAAATGTGGTATAACTATTTTTTGTCACATCCGTCACCGCTAAAGGGCGCTATTTGCGCAATCACCAGATTTTTAATTTTTCCCAAAAATTTTAAATACAACCATATATAAATTTTACTTAAATAAAAAATAGAATACAAACAAAGAAAACTGGTAAAAACCGCATATCAATATATTAATTTAAGCCCGAGATACAAGGAAAAACTATGAAATCGGCTGCACCGAACCGATTTTTTCATAAAATAGGTATCGTTGGTTTAAGAACACGTATACCATTTAAAAACGTTTAAATGAAATAATTTATTGTTATTATTAATACCTAAATTGACCGCTAGAAAAAATTTTATTTAAAAAAAATAAAATGAGCACCCTATTTCTAACTAATTTGATTCCTGATCAAGATCAATAATGGGAATTACAAGAAAATCTTACTTTACACAAAGTGGGGGCTTTGAAACAAATATATTCATAGAATGAGTTGGGAAAACGTTTATAACTATATGAAACATTTATCGAGTTTTTTAAAGCTTTTTTCTTCCTAAAAATGATAATTCTAAATGGCGAAGCACTTGATATGCTATCAGTATATTTTAAATGCTTCCACAGTGCAACAATTGCTGACAGAGCGTATATAATAAGATTTCCTAGAAGGATAGGGGGGTTCATTTTATTTTTGCGGCTAAATTCTTCCTAGTGGTAAATTTAGATATTAATAATTACCAGAAATCACTTAATTTAAAGTTTTTTTAAATAATATTACTGTTCTTTAATCCACCATACGCATTTTATGAAAATATCGGTTCCATACAGCCGATTTCATACTATGATTTCTTGTATCTCTGGCTTAAATTTAAATATCGACATACGGTTTTCATCTTAGTTGTTATATTTTTTTTATTTAAAAAATTATTTATATTATGGTCCTATTTAAATGTTTTGAGAAAAATTTAAAAATCTGGTGATTGCGCAAATAGCGCCCTCTAGCGGCGACGGATATAACAAAAAATAGTCATACTATATTTAAAATGTTACTATATGATACGCTCTCTTAAATGAGACTAAGTTTGTTAAATTTGGTTAAGGCAAGCCAGAGTTATGAGTATTTCTTTCAAAAGAGGTTCCCCCTCCTTCCCTCAGTTTATTTTACGAGTTAGATCAAAATGTAATAAAGCATAGATATGCCACATATTCCAAAGAATAAAACACTTAAGTTTTGATATAACTTTAGTTGGCATATTATCGATAAAAATCCTATAATCTTGTTAGTCCATTGCCTTCTCGATGTTAGAAATGTGAGTGAGATAGAATCTCTTGCCAATTCATCTTGGGATTTTAAGTGATCTCGGTACGGGGACGTATTTGAGAGAGGCCCAAAACTTGAGTGGAGACCTCCATGTCAACGGCCAGAACTAAATAATTTGAGATTAGTTTTGTTTGTCAAATCGTGACAAGACGTTGACATCCGTTCACGATACACATCGGGCTGTTAATATTTTAAGGTTAGTGTTATGACAAGATGTTGACATAATCGGTTTGTTTACTTGAACGTGTTTATTTAAAATTAAAATTAATTAAAAATAAAAAAAATTAAAAGAATTATTAGTTTATTCTCCATTTTTACCCTGCAAATAACAGTTAGAAGAGTAGATGTTAGGAATGTTTAGGCCCATGTTTAGAATGTTGTGCACTGGACACTATGTGATGTGGTCAATGACTTTCTTCTTCGATTCTTCCGCGAAATACATCCAGCGTCTGGCCCAGCAACTGCTGTCGTGCAGACCGGATAGCACTGTTTTGCAACAACGGTTTTGTATGTTTTGAAAGAAAAATAGAACGCTATCGGCGACGGATATAACAAAAAATAGTCATACTATATTTAGAATGTTACTATGGGATACGCTCTTTTAAATGAGACCAAGTTTGTTAAATTTAATAATAAAACACTTAAGTTCACATAACTTTATTTGGCATATTATCGATAAAAATCCTATAATCTTTTTGGTAATATGTAGAACGTCCTCTAGTGGTAAATTTAGGAACTTAAAAATCATTTTCAGCCATTTCTCTTGATCGATTTTGTAATAATGTTTTTATTTCAACACGTTGGTTACTGAGATATGGCCGACGTCCATTCTTGGTCAGCCGGTACAACACATTTTTATACATTTTTAAAGATTAGACGTCAAGAATTAGTAAATTCTATTTTTGCTCAAAAGCTTGGTAAAATTTAGTATTTGCTATTGTACTAAAATGATCATAAATACTAAGCGCACAACCATTTTTTTGCATGGATTAGGATTGAAAATTGTAATTATAACTATATTTTACAGAAAGGCACCCACGCGAAATAATAAATATTTTAGATTCACTGCACGATCAGTATTACTGACAGTCTTGAATGATATAAGCCCAATCAATTTTTGAAATTTGCCCTTACACTATCAATATTACAGTAATTTCATTATCAAGACTGTTAGTATTAATGATAATGTAGGGTTTCCATTGCAAAATAATTACATTATTATTGTGATGATTTTACTTTAGTCATTTTATAAATGACATTAGTTATACCGATCGTGTAGGGTCGCCTCTTAAGGTTTTGGAAAATTAGCCATAAAAATACAGTTAAAAAAAGAAAAAACTCAAGTTAATTTTTTCATATTTATTACGAAGGTGACAAATAAGCAAATTTTCTATCCATTTTAATTTTCTTGTGTTCAAAAATTTTCTTTTTATTTAAAGCTTTCTGAAGGCGCCATTGTGAGGCAAAAAATTAAATAAAAATAGGGACGTGTACCATTTGGAGACTTGATTGGATATGATTTAAGAACATTTTAAAACTAACTTTTAAACTGTGGTTTTCACTTTAAAAAATCGTATTTTTATAACCATAATTATTTTTTCTTATAGTTGACTACGCCCTATCAAATACGTTATACCAATTTAATTAAAAAATTTAGCGTTTAATTAACTTTTATTTAAATGTTTCAATCAAAAAAAAAATATTTTTGAAAAACGGCAATATTTATTTTTTAAAATATTAAAGAAACCATGTTCATTTGATTGATACAATTATTGTACTTACAGTTAACAAATATAATTTTTTTAAATGGAATACTAAACTGTTTTCAAATGTTTTTACTACAAAACGTTTTATTTTCCAAAAAATACCTAGTAAGTAGTTATAAAAAAAATTATATTTTTGTGTGCATTCAATAACGTTAATATTTTTTTTATAGCCGGAGGCGACACCTAATTCACACTAATAGCAGACGCGGTCGACTTTAAGCTACCAGCGTGCAACCCTGGATTCGTCGTTGAATGGGTGCTCAGAAGTGTTCAAGGCTGCAGCACACTTGTACGCCGTACGATAAAGACCTTCGTGCTGTGTATAGGTGCCTCCATCCTGGATGCGGCAATACAGGGCTGAGCGTTAAGGGCGTAAAAAACCCAGTGAGCTTAAAGAAGACACGGGACGAGTACGGGCTTTCAAAATTTCAAGTTTGGAGTATTTTATTAAATTCGTTATTTATGAAAAGGGAAACGGAGCAACGTCATCGCTGGAGCTGGCTAGTTTTGAAAAATAAATTGGTAAGTTCATTATTTTATTTGTAATTTTTAAATTTAAAATCAAATAGTAGGACTACTTTTCTACTACATTTTTTCTTTTAATTCTTATTGTCTCATTTTTTCTCTATTAAAATAATGTTGTGATCAGCGGACATAAGAATAAAATGAAGTCATAAAAAGTAAATTTTAACGTCAACCTTTCATAAATTTGAAGAAGAAAATTAATAACTTCACGGACACTACACGATCAATATTACTGACTGACGTCAATCCTAAAATTACAGAAGTAATGTTATTTTTTACTAAATACGTTAATTATAATCATAACGACATTATTTTTGTTATGTACTGACAGTTATACTGATCATGTAGAGTCCCCATTTAGTATTTTTCCATTTATTTTTAAAAGCGACTGGGTTTAAAATTTAAGCAACAATTTTTTTCTGTTTATTTTATCATAATCTTTTAAACACCATAAATATAATGAAATTTTTAAATGATTAATTTGTGTTTTAATTTCAGATATTGGGTACGCGCGACCCCTAAAATAAAAGTGCGAAGCGCGTGTGAGGATTCTACTCTTTGAGGCTTTACCTAAACATTGTCGTAGTTTAGAAGCGCGTTAAAATCAGCCTTTGAAGACCATATCGGATGTCTCGGAAAGGCTCATAGGCAAGCCGACTTGCCTGGGGTACTTCGACGCCCTTATTGTTCGTACCTTGGAGAGTAGAATGGGAAGAAAGGAGAACGAAGATGATGTCATCGGGCAAATGGAAATGGATTAGGAGGTAACTAATTCGTTTTTAAAATTTTTTAACCTTAGGTACTTACTTGTTCTTATTTTCTTCAAATGTACACGCTATAAACTTATGAAACGAAGAAAAAATTTGTTAATTATTAGTTGACGGCCATGTTACATTTATATTCATAAATATTATTTATAAGTTTATAATGTAAAATTAGTTATATAATCGCTCCATTTATTTTAATCATCTTCGTAGTTTATCTTATTAATTTCCAAAAAACTATTACAACTAACAAATAGTACACAAAATAGGTCTCTGAGCCCTTGATAATCCAAAAAATAGAACGCCACTGATTATTTTTGTAAAAAATAACCCCGGATTTGTTGTTATAATGCCAAGAATGAATTTTACTTTAAATTAGGGATTTGCCATGAAAAAAATGGGCAACATTTCAAACAATTTTTAAAATAAATCTAATTACGTCTACATTACTTCTATTCCCTTTTGTATGTCCTTTCCAACGAGCTACCACAATATATCCCTTTAAATTTAAAAAAAAAATAGTTTGGGCTAGTTTCTACCTCCAAAAGGGGGTAAATTAGATAGATAGTACTTTGTCCGCCTGCCTTTCTATTGTAATTATTTATTTATTTAATAATCCTAGAGACGAGATATCACTCCAAATTTTTTATAAATAATGAAATGTTATTTTATCGTCGTTACCTCAAAATATTTTTAAATTCGTTCATTTAACCTTAATAACACCTATCAATGATATACATGTATCCAATGTTTGTCGGTACAGTTTAGCAGTGACGGCTCGTCATGTGGGCCACGAAGCCATGGCCCCGCCTGCCTTACTAATTGAAACTGATAACGGTCTCTATTCTTATTTTTAAATCAATTCCAATAAGAGTATAAATCCTGATAAGCTTCAATTGGTACTATTGAGGCGGCAGGTGAAGCCATGGCACCGTGGCCCTACCTCACCAGCCACCACTGCATTTTAGCCCTTCTTATCATTGTATATTATTTTTTTAAATTCTTGCAAAATGGAATCACCTAGCATGCAAAATGAATCAACAAGCCCGAATAAACTAATGATCACAAAAATTTAATAAAATAAATTCGTATAAGTCCGTCGAACTGATCATCTCCTACTTATTCTGACGTCCGTTAAAAAATTATTTAATTTCTAAATACACTTTCTTTGTTTCAGGAACATGGAAAACAATGATTAAAATCCGGGCCGCGAATTTTCAGGGTAGCGCAAGATACAGAACCCCATCCGTGTTCAATCCAATCCGATCTTTTTTAGTCTAACGTACAGAAGGGATCTGATTGATCGTTAACTCTTTCCGCGTAAACCTTTTCGATCTTTTTTAGTCTAACGTACAAAAAAGATCGAATTGATCGTATTTCGGTTTTGTTGATGGTCAATACATTAAACATTATGAAAGTATGAATAGTCTTGTATGTCAAGTAAAAAGTAGGTACATATGCAAATTAACTTTTTAATCATTTTGATTGGTTTCTGTATCTGTTTGATTGTCGCTTTGAGGATCGGTTGTTACAAAGGACGGTTGTTTTTTGGATATATCCGATGAGCTACAATTAAGTGCGACCATGAAAACTTAAACTAGAATCCTAAATGTTCGGGACACAAGCTGGATTAGAGCATTCTTCAAGAGTTAATTAAGGTAAGCATATTATATCCGCCGGTTTTTGAAAATATTTGCGGGTGCTCTAGCCAAGGGTATATAAATAAATTATTACAAATAATTATTGTGGGGCGGGAAAAAAACCGCCTAAGACCAAGTGGCCAAACGCCAAATTTATATTGAACTTTTATCGAAAAAAAAATTAGATAAAAATGTTTGAAGAATAATTTATTTATTAATTAATATTAACACCTAAATATCATAAATTAAGATTAGTTCTAACAAAAACGAAGCGTAATATAAAAATTTAAGTTACAAACAAATTTAAAAAACTCTATAAAGCAGCAAACAAACAATATTTTGCGACTTTAGAGTGGTAAAGGGGGAAACTCTACACGATCATTCAGATGATCCTAGTTCCTTGCACTAGTTTGTGTAGTTCGACTGGGGAGAGGGTAAGGATGTCCTCTGGTTCCAGTTTTGGTTGCCCGAGTATTTGTTGCCACTTCCGATCTAGTGACTCGCAATGGCAAACTATGTGCTGTACAGTTTCCCTGACTTGTCCGCATAATCTGCAGTTAATGTTTCCATTGTACATTTGCAATCTGTGCAGATGATTCGTGACAGCCATGAGTCCCGTCATAATTCCTGTAATGGTCCTTAGCTGGTTCCTATTCATTTGAAGCAGCTGTTTCGTAAGTCTTGGATTTGGATACCCAAAAAAGCTTTTCCTATGATGTAATCTCTGTCAGTTGCTTTAGTGGATTTTGTGTTCACTTCTCATCCATCGCTTTATGGCATCTCGTACTGTGCACCTTGGTACTCCAAGGGCCGGTTCTGGACCAATAAATTTGATTTCTCCACGACCATTACTGAATGCAATAATTCCAAAATCATTTTTGATAATAGAATGTAAAAATTCTCGCTCTTGAGTTGGAATGTTTATTTTGAAACACTTGCTTCTTATGCGTTTTGCGTGTATTTTCATTCCATAACAAGATACGGAATGAATATTCTGTAATTGATCTAAACGACATAGGTTGTCATGAATTTCGAAACTGTCAATGTCAGCAGACAAATTTTAGTGCAAGTCAAAATATGAGTGAAAAATCGGATGAATCAGATATGGAACTGGATAATACTCCACCTGAAATTACAAATATTACAAATAGTATTTTTGGTCGTGGAGAAAATATAGTCTGCTACTCGGTTAGAATGAAAATTCGATACTCGTGGTTCCTCACGCTCGCGTTCGGAATCTTCCACTCGGATCAAATTTTCATTCCAACCTCGTTACAGAAGCTACTATTCTGAGCCTTTCCTCGCAAGTTCATCGGCTTCTTTATTCCGTGTAATACCTTCGTGTACGTACTGACCGCAATATTAGGTACTTTGTTTACTTTTGCCAGGGCTCCTTCCAGTATTGAGGTTACCTTGTTGCATATTAGCGATCTAGGGGCTGCCTGACTGTCAGAATATATAAAGATCCGCTTATTGAGGTAAGCCCTTCTATTTTTTTTTATACGCACACTGTAATATGGCGTAGATTTCTGCTTGGAACACTGTGGAAGACTTTCCCAGAAAGAAACTTCTTTTTCTCCGATCTTACTCTGTGTATCCTCGCTTCGGTACCGTCTTTGGTTTTGCAGCCGTCTGTGTGCCAATATTGTGTCTTAGTCCATTATTGCGCTGAACCTCATTTGGTCTTTGGACAAGAACCCCTATCAGGAGATCCTGATTAATTAATACTTTTTACTCATATTTAGATTTATATATAATTTTTGAGACAAAATATATAAAATCGTGTTTAAATTTTTTTGAAGGTCAATAATTATAGTAACCCGACTGGCTGATTCCGAATAGTAAGCAAACTGACCCTTAATTGTGTACTAAATTTTTTTCTCTATTGTTTCAGGTAAGTGATTGGTGATGGTAGCGTTCGTCCCCAACAGTAAACAACCATACCTTCGCGTGTGCGAGAATCTGTGAAGAGTGTAGTTCAAACTATATTGTGTCTTATTGCAAAGGGTGCCACCTTTTGTCTTCTTTTATTTTAAAAGGTAAGAAAGTTGTATGTCTCTGTAAATGGATAAATACTGAATACTACAAGGAACAATTCAAGAAGGGACACTAAATATTAATATAATATGGTATAAGCAGGTAAGTATTATACATTACTTTGTACCTTCCTATAACTTTTAGGACTGCTAATGATATATTATTTTGTTTTAGGTTTTTAGGTACCAAATTATTGAATTTGGTTTACGCAAGAACAAAGCAGATGGAACAGAAATATGAGATAATTCTTCGTATTTAAGGTTTCTCTTTTAGGTATAAATGGATTTGTCCAACATTTCATAATGTTGATGCATAAAACCACATTATCTATTACTGTTATTTAATAAGTATATTGTTACTTTTTAGGCATAATTTCCTTGTAGGTATAAACGGTTTTATCCAACATTTCATAATGTTGATCTATTTTTTTACTTTTCAGCAATAATTAATAACGCTTTATTTTTAGGTACAAAAGGTTTTGTCCAACATTTTATAATGTTGATGTATAAAACCTTGTTTATCTATTATTTTCCTTAATTATTTTTTACTTTTTAGGAATAATTAATAACGCTTTATTTTTAGGTACAAAAGGTTTTGTCCAACATTTTTAAATGTTGGACAAAATGTTGATGTACAAAACCTCTTTTTACCGATATGCTATGGATAAGTTTTATATTTAACTTTGTTTTATCATTTATTTTAGGAATATTTTATTGGTTTTGTCCAACATTTTCAAATGTTGATGTATAAAACCACACTATTTAACTACTTGCTTTATTTTTAGGTTTTAAGGATATACTATAAGTGATCAAAATTGATTGATCCATGTATATTCTTGGCAGCTGCTTGCGTTTTAGGGTACACGAAAAAATATTAACAAGTAAGCAGCTGTCTGTTGTTGCCCTTGATAGGAGCCGTACAACACTGATGATGGCAATGGAAGGCCGAAACAGCTGCCGATGTCTTGAATAATATCAATGTAAGGTAATTATATACAGGATCTCACCTTCCGTTTTCTATTGCTAAGTTATTTATTAAGTTAGGATTTTGATATTTTGCAGACTTTACCTGTATCCTAGGGCGCTTTTCAGGAAAATATTTTTGAATATACAGTCATCCAAAAAGTGTGACGTTGTGATGATCGTGTAGTACATGCCATATATTGTATTGCTTATTTAGGTACACCTTATGGGGACCCACATACTTTTCTTTTAAGTATTATTTAAATCCGTTCAGCAATATCAGAAAAAAAAATTAAAATCAAAAAATCAACTGATGGTTTTAACTAAAAATAAAGCCATATTAGGAAAATTATACAAATAAGTTATTGAATAGGGTCCAACAGTCTCGTTAATTAAGTTTTCCTACGACCACCTATGAATATGAGAAAAAAAGCACGGTTAACTTGGCTCGAAAGCGCCGAATATCACACGCGTGTTGAAAGAAAATATTTCAACTCTAGAGTGGAAATACAAGGCACACTATTTAATTTAAGCATATGATGCCAATTTGACAGACCACACCTATTTATTAAAAAGAACAAATTTTAGAAAGCAGTTTAGTTTATTTATCACGTATTTGTCGAGTGATTCAGAATTAGAGTGTGAAAATACGCCATCTGAAATTATAAAAAAGTTAAGAATATACTGGAAAATTTATTACCAGTCAAAACAAGCCCCGCTGAAGAAAATGTCATATATTAAACTTAAGCAGACAATGTTTATGGGTCGCCATAGCCTAGAAACTAGAGCCATGACCTACGAATCGAAAGATCAGAGGTTCAAATCCCATCAGGAGCACTTGACTTTTTTTTTATGAAAACATTAAATAATTTATAGAATTATTTTGAATTGAAATCTTCCTGGTTGGGTGAATTTTTTTAATTTATTTTTAATGCGTCTTTCCTTGATTAAATAAAAAAAATTATTCAAGAAGGAAGATTTCAATTCAAAATAATTTTATAATTTATTTAATATTTTTATGAAAAAGTCAAGTACTCCTGATGGAATTTGAACCTGTGACCTTTCGATCTGTGAAATTCGCATCATATGTTTAAATTAAATAGTGTGCCTTGTATTTCCACTCTAGAGTTGAAATATTTTTTTCAGCTCTAGAGTTGAAATATTTTTTTCACAAATCAAAGGTTTATTTAATAATTCTTTGTGGTCGTAGGAAAAATAGTGTACATTACTCGTGTGAAAGTGATTATTCTAAAACTCGGAGAATTTCCGCACTCGGCTGACGCCTCGTGCTAAATATCTCCTCGTTTGAAAAGTATCACTTTCATCACTTGTTATGTAATATACTATTGATTGATACGAAGTATACGGGGTGTCTAGCGGGACTTCCCAAGTTATGACAAATCAAATTCTAGTTTTACAAATGTTGGTTTCCTTCCTGATTTTCATTAAAAAACAAACCTTGACATACATCTTTTAAACCCAACTGTCCCCAAACACTTTATAACATGTTTTTAAGCAACTCAAAATTGAAAAGTATCCATTAACATTTAAATAGTGTAAAACTATGCCATTTCTTTTTACTAAAAATGTCTAAAGTCGCTTCTCTTCTCTTCTCGGCATTTACGTCGAAGCCTTGAGTCTCGCTTTAGCCCATTTAGTGGGATGTCTAGGTTCACTTAGTTTATGTTTAAACAATGTATATCCACTCTTTGTTTTCAGTACAGAGCTAGATCTTCAAAAAAATCCTATATATTGAGCGTATGCCTTGACATCTTAATAATAAGATTGCGGAGGATAGTGTCATAATAGGGAATTGGTCAAACAATAAATTACCATCCATCAAAGTAACTTTTACAGCCAATGGAGGTCGAGCCAGGAAAAAATGTTTTGAAAGGGTAAGTGTATACATGCATGGTTATTCAACTCGTGTCTATTTCCCAACACTATTGCAGGCACACTGCGCATGCCAGGCGGATAACTTGATGGCGGGATATTTAAAATATAGGTAGAAATGGGTTTAATTATTTTTTGATTTTGAGAGTATTTTTTTAAATAGAATGCCCTGTAGGTATATTTTTTTATTTTCGGTTTGTACAATTAAAATAAAAGTAAGGAAAACTGGTTGGACATTTTTAAGGCAACCTTTCAAGCTCTTTAAAATCATATATACAGTTTGACGTTTCGTTTTTTATGTACCATCATCAATTTTTTTTTAAATACGGACCTGAATATTTGTTTTCTAAATGTTCAAAAATATTTGCGTTCTCTCTAACACACAAGTCGATTTTTCTTCCAATTTTAGTTATAGCCCTTTCAATGGACCTTCTTCTGACACTATTAAGTACATTTTCCATGCGCTGCTCCAACTCGGTAACACTATCGTCTCATTCTTATAAATTAGTTTTTTTAGACTTCTCAAAACTTCTTACATTTGGACTCTACAGATATTGGAGAATGTGAGAAAGTTATTTTTATAATGATGCCTATTACATGAAATATTCTGCTTTATTAGAATTTCAAAAATGCACGCCACTGGAATAGTTTCACCTGACGTCGCATAACCCGCTGCTTTCTATATGAAAGCGATGAGTCACCGACAGACATTTTGAATTTATAGGTTAGGTTTGGTAAGAGTGGCAGACCTTCGATTCTGATCAAACAGTCTCACGTAGTGCTATTAGGTCCGTTGTGATACCCACCTTCATCAGATCTCTGATGGTTAGCACGGCGTACACTGCAGAAGAATTTTAACAACTTATTTAAACCAGCCACTACTATTTAGAAACCTGCTCAGTCGTCCAAGTTGAAAGTTGCTTAGTTCCTCCAGGCTATCGAAAAATGGTTCACCAAGAGCAGTGAACCTTCTTCTTGCGAGGCCAGGGCATTCACACAGAAAATATTGAATACTTTCTTCCTCTTCCTCATCTGTGCAACTTCTGCAGAAGTCGTTAGTGGGTATTTGCATACATTCGGCATGTCTACCGAAGACGCAATGTCCGGTAACAACCGCAGTAATATTTCTCACGTCATTCCGACTGTGTCTCAATAGCTCTGCGTTTCTCTTTTTATCGAACGATTATTATGGAACTTATAGTATAATCCGTACTCTGGTATAGTTAGTGTACTTACCCATTGATACATGCCTGGATGTTCCAAAAACAAAATAAACTAAAACTGGAAAGAAAGCCATATAAATTCCGATGATTGGAGGGACATTACCCAGCAAACCGTAGGCCATTCCCTAGGAGAAATTTAAAAAATAATAATTAAAAATTCTTTCAAAAAAAAAATATTTAAAAAATATACGGTTACTTAGAACTAATAAACTTTAGGAAAACGCCTTTTAAAGAAACCTTTTTTTAGATTCAGCTTTGCTCGTTTAAATTAGTATGTTACACACAAGCCCTCTACAATCGTATGTCCCTTCTAAAGAAAGCGTCATGTCAGCGTTCAAAGATGTACTATCGACTAACAATATAATCGGTCGCACGACTGGCAAATCAAATTTGCGAGGTTAATAGGATGACGTACATCTCTTTTCATCTTACATTATTAAACTACCTGCTTTCGCGCCGTGTTTTTCATTGTTTCTAGAAAAGGTTTGTGATACTCTGAGGCCCTTCGCACACAAGGCGACTAAAAAGAAACAAATTAAAAACTCAAATCACCAACCAGTTACTTAGTAGTTATTGCCCATGTATTTTAATTAACATCCGCACACAACGCAACTATAGTTGGTAACGTTGGTTGCGTTGGGTGCGAAGTGCTTTAACGCTGCATATGATAGGTTCGATTATAGTGAAAAAGCCCATTGCGAGTTACAGCTAGTAGTTGCGCAATTAGACGTTGCAAGTGCGCGGAATCTCTTAAATATTCTCTAGGCCCTTCTTACCTGAGGTATATGCATAATCATAACTGTAATACCACTGATAATATCCGAGATGAAACTTCTTTTCCAACTGTATTCGGGCAGCCATTTTAACAATGGAATGGAGTCCAGCATACAGTCCACAGGATGTATGGATTTACAGTAAGTTGCCGCTTTATCCCGTACTAGAAACATATAACAATTTAATAATACATATACCATGTAAATTAATATGTATTCATGATATGTTCATTTTAAAAAAAATAAAAAGTGTACCGAAAAATGTAGTGGCTTAAAATATAGGGATAACTTGAAAAAATTGCAGCATTCACCTCCCGTTATCTTCCACAGGTCACTGCGAATCTGGCTATTGGAAATCCCATATAAATTTTGTTACCCTCAAATATTGGCTCCCCTTTTGATATTACAGTAAAATTGTATTGCGGTCAGAGATTTTTTTGTAACTCAATTTCGTTGTATGAATTATAGACTTGAATTGAAATCAAAATTTTTTGTAACAAACCTTTTTATTTGTTTTTTAACTCACCTGTTGTGTACGGTTTCTCATATAAAGCATCTCTATGCAGATCTTCAATCTGATATATTGGACGCTCTATGTGTAAATCTGGACTATTTTGATTGGCTATGTCCTGGTTTCGATCAAACCTAAAAAATTAAATTCATTAATAATTATATTTACGTACCTACTTGCACACAATCTATACAAACAAACTATAATTGTTACACCTTTGTATTTTTTTATAGTTTAATAAACAAAGGGTTTTGCTTTAAAACTGGTATAAAATGCAAATAAATAACGTAAAAACTTATTTTTACTTAAATTGTTTGGTCATGACGAAAGTTCTCGGCATAAGTTGTAAATCAAAACGACTCTTTTTCTACGCTGTTTATAAAAGTTTGACATTTTATATTTTGTGTTAAATGGGAAGATGTCACAGTCCCTCAGTGTGGCATCAAGTTGTCATAAAAACGGGAAATTATTATATTTCTATGGAAACATGATAGAATTTGAAAATTCTTTACTTCTTATAAATATGGTAATATTGGTTACATATACATACAGGGTTATTTACGACGGACGTTCGTTAGCATGTTTGGGAAAATTTCTAATTATATGTATATTTTTGAAACTTACCTATGTTATATACAGGGTGCTAGAAATTAGTGTGCGTACAAGGGGCTCCCAAAAAGGGTAAGAGATACGAACATGGTTAAATCGAGGCAAAGTTACATATTTTGGGGCTAAATAACTTGATGAAAGAAAATTGTAAATATTCCGGATACTTTCGGAGATATCCGAAAAAATACAAAATTTTTAGTTTTGGTTTTTAATTTTTTGAGCCTTCATTTTTAACGTGGGAAAAAGACAAAATACACTTTTTCATAGCCGTTTTCTATGTTCAACATGATAACGTTATTCGTTTTCAAATTCGACGTTTCGTTCTTTAGATACCAACCTCAAGTCGATTTTTTTAAATACGGACCTGGAATTTTAAATACAGTTTTAGGGACTTAGGATTATTTTAACGTATTTTGTATATGAGGTAAAATGTCTAAACCTAAACTAAATAGTTTTTAAGATTTTTTAGTATATTTTTATCGGTAAATCCGACTTACCCGCCATAATGATGACTAAAAGTCTTTGTCAGCAATAAAGGTTCTCTTTCATCACTCATTGTAGCACGAGGAATGTCACATTGTACAAACAACTAATTAGCAAATAGTTTTATCGCATTCAAAACTTTTTTTCCGATTATCCGCCATATTAACGTTTTTGTAATGTAAAGTAATACTTTTATTAATAAAAATATTATATCTTCACTTAAACTATTATGTTAACTATCTTATAGTAACTTAACTTAAGTAAGTAAAAAGATTTGTTTTGATCTTTTGTGTAAACAATTGTTAAGAATATAATAATATTGATAAGAAGACTACTATAATAAATGGTAATCTTATTCTTATTTTTGTTTAAGTGGATCCGACATTTCTAAAATTTGCCATGTTAAATTGTGTTCTTCTTGGCCGAATTACAAAAAAACTAAGAAAATTATTGAGTTCTTTTTCACCAATGGAACGATGTTATCTATCTGGGTGTGGGAAAGTTATTTTCACGCGGAGAAAAATTCGGAGAAAGATATAAGCCAATGAAAACAAAAAAACAAGTTAATTTAGACATATAATATTTTATATAAAATATACGTGGAATTTTATAGGAAAATAATATAATATACAGGGTGCTACAAATTCGTGTACGTACAAGGGGATCTCGAAAGCAGTAAGAGATACGAAGATGGTTAAATTGAGGCAAAGTTGTGTGTTTTGGGGCTTAATAATTTGGTGAAAGAAAATTGTAAAAATTCCGAATACCTTCGGTGATATCCGAAAAAAAACCGAAATGTTTAGTTTTGGGTTTTAATTTTTTGCGTCTTTATTTTTGACTTGGGAAAAAAACAAAAAACACTTTTTTTTCATAGCCGTTCTTTATGTTCTACAAGATGGCGTTATTAGTTTTCAAATTAGACTTTTCGTTCTTTAGGTACCAACCTCAAGTTAATTTTTTTAAATACGGACCTGGAATTTTTAAAACGTTTTTAGATCTTCTAAGCTTTTTAAATATAATACAATTTAAAGGTTTTTTTAAATTTCAACGTTTTGTCATCAAATAACACATCTCTAGAATTTCAAATTATCCTTTCTTTACTATTACAGCCCTGGCAATTATTTTCAGGATTACTTAAATATTAAAGTTACATTAGAGGAAGTTATGGTGTTTAGGCCGTTTAATATTTCAATAAGATTTACCTTTTTTTCATACAAACTATCATAGGCTACTTTAAGTAAAAATGAACCGATTCTTTAAATCAGAAATCCCTTTTTTTTAGTTTGGCTCTAAATGTTCAGGACCGTAATGATATAAAAAGATAATTTCAAAAAAGTAGATGTTAAAACGTTAAAGTTGAAAAGCCTTTAAATTGTATTAAATTTTTAAAGCTTAGAAATCCCTAAAACTGTATTAAAAATTCCAGGTTCCTATTTAAAAAAATGTACTTGAGGTTTGTATCTAACGAACAAAACGTCAAATTTGAAAACTATTAACGCCATCTTGTAGAACATAAAAAACGGCTATAAGAAAGTGTTTTTTGCTGTTGTCCCAATTCTTAAATAAAAGCGTAAAAAATTAAAGTTTCGGTTTTTTCGGATATCTCCAAAACTATTCAGAATATTCATAATTTTCGCACGAAAGTGGTTTACTTAAAAAACAATTTAGAATTATTGGTCGAATGCACTTAAAATAAAATATTTGATCTCGTGTTTCCTTGATGTCGTAACACGGCCGACTACTGTCGTAACATAAAATGTCCTCTGTAATTTAGTGACGAAAAATACTAGAACCTTATTAAAGTACGTGCCCTAGTATTTCATGTGTTTTCTATTTTCTACTTGGCACATGTTGTGTGTATTATTTGTTTTCGTATTATAAAATATGCGTGTTGAACGTTAAAAGTATTATTGTCAGACAACAAGTAAGTTGAAATAGATGCCTATACTACCTACTAGCCTAGTTTAACTAAGTTATTTTTATAACACTGGCAAATCTACTTTAAAAACTGACCAAAAGACCTACACACGGTTATTGACGTCCCCGAAGAAACTTTTCCAGGGGAGGGCTAACATTTGTTCATTGTGTGGGGGCGATAAAGTTTTCTAGAAGCGCCGATTTGAGGTTAAAAATTAAAGACATGGATAAGTGATTGGATACAAATTATATCTATACAGGTTCATACACCTCACCTCCCGTCTTCTATACCTCACTTATTAATTAAGTGAGGATTTTGATATTTTGCAAACTTTACCTGTATCCTAGGGCGCATTTCAGGAAAATATTTTTGTTTATACAGGGTGTTCCAAAAATGTCTGACGTTATAACGATCTATTTTTTTAGATTATATTATATAAATATTCTTACTTATTTGGATGCCTCTTATAGTTGCCTACATATCCCAAAAATTTTAATGAAATCGGTTCAGTATTATAGGCGAAAAAAAAATAAAAACTAAGAAAAATTAGTTTTGGATCACTGGTATTAAAAATTAATAAAAAATAAAAATAATGCCTTGTTAACAAAATTATACAAAGGAACGTAATAAATAAGGTCAAATAGTCTCGTTAACCAAGTTTGATTAATACGAATTGTACAGGGTGTCCAAAGTTAAGTGTCAAACTTTGCAAACTTTAAATCAATTTAAGTATTTTTCTTATTTGAAATTGGAACCCCTCTAAATTATTATGTCATTCGATGCAGAATTAAAAATCAAACATTTGTCCTAATTACAACCCTATCGCAATTTCCAACGCATAAAAACTTATTTACAGAAAACTCATTTTATCAACTATTCCAACAGTCATTATTATAAATAAATATATCGAAGGTGGCTTTGCAAAACAATTTATTGGTATTAATTAAAGTGACAAAAGCCCATTTTGACTTTAGTTATTATATAGTTTCAAATATTGTTAGATTATTATTTTGCAAAGTTTGACACTAAACTTTGGACACCCTGTACAATTCGTATTAATCAAACTTGGTTAACGAGACTGTTCGACCTTATTTATTAAGTACCTTTGTATAATTTTAATAACGAGTCATTATTTTTATTTTTTATTAATTTTTAAAACCAGTATTGCAAAACTGATTTTTCTTAGTTTTTATTTTTTTTCGCCTATAATACTGAACCGATTTTATTAAAATTTTAGGGGTATGGAGGCAACTATAAGAGGCATCCAAATAAGTAAGAATATATATAGCATGTCATCTAAAAAAATAGATCATTATGACGTCACATTTTTTTGGAACACCCTGTATAAACAAAAATATTTTCCTGAAATGCGCCCTAGAATACCGGTAAAGTCTGTAAAATATCAAAATCCTTAATTAATAGGTGAGCTATAGAAGACGGATGTTAGGTACAGGACCCTGTATATTAATTATATTAAAATTATTCCTTCCTTTAAAAAAAACGATCAAAGATAAAATATTAGCTTTGCTATATAACATATATAACAACTTAGTAGTGAGGTATGTATAAGTACTTACCCAATAAAAAGGGGATCCAATAACGACTTTTCATTTTTCTCACTCATTCTAAGGCACAAGTATTTTCAAAATTCGCCCGTACAAGTCATAGATACGACATCGTTCAATTCCGAATCTCTTTCTCAAATAAATTATTGAAATTATTTTTTAATAATATCTCTCCCGGATCTTTGATAAAACTCTCAGCAATTTAGGTAAGTACTCGTTTTACTATAGTAATCCTCTAATCTTTGAGTGCTGAATACGTAATATCGATGGATTCATATGTCGAGATCTAAAACCAATAAAAAAATTACAATAAAGGTAATACGTATGTATATAAATATTCAGCTGAATGAATAGGTTTTTTTTTAATATTGGAAGGGAATACTATTATTATCATGTAAATTCTTGGCTATCAGTGGTTACACTGTTTTAATTGCTATATATTCTGATAATTAAAGCAAAATTTTTATTAAAAAAATAAAACCTATACATAAAATTGTTTTAAGGGATTTCGAACAATATATCTAATTTATACTCGAAGGTTACCAGCGCCATATAAAATTATATCTATATACAGGGTGACCAGGTCTCAACGCAGGATTTCATAGCATCCAAACTACTTCACTTCGTAATAATTTTCAAAAATAGAGTTATAAGGAGGGTGTCCCAAATAGTCAGGGCATATATCCAACATACCTTTTTTTTAGATATAGAACACCATATATGTATATTATATTACTTTCTAATTCCCTAGTAAATTCCATGCATATTTTGTAAAAAAAAGTCTGTCTAAATTCAAATGTTTTTGAGATATTGACGTTGAAAATATGCCATTTTCAGACTTTGACAGGCTGTAGCATTAGAACGGCCCAACTAAGAGAAAAATGGTTTTCACCTCCCTATCTTAGTTTTTAATTTTCTATTCAAAAAGACCAACATCCGGTTTAACATGTTAAACCGGACATTGTAACTTTTAGATAGAGAATAAAAAACTAAGATAAGGAGATAAAAAACCTCTTAATGCAACAGCCTGTCAAAATCCAAAAATGCTATATTTTAAACGTCAATATCTCAAAAACAATTAAATTTAACCATATGACATTTTATACACAATATGTGTGGAATTTAATAGAGAATTAGGAAAAAATATAATATATATATATATTAGGGTGGTCCTTTATTACTAAGAAAAAAAGAATTTTCTTTTTTTTTTACGGGGCACCACATAATTTGGTTATATACCCTAAGAAACTATTTCAGTTTTTTTTTCAAAAATTTTAGGTCACATTTAAGTGTTGCTACCAAGGTTTGAATTTTAATAAGAACTCAAAATCACTACATAAGTTTGAATTTTTTATTCATAACACAGGACAGTATAAATGCAAAATTATTGTTATTATTACAAATAAAGATATATTATAGAAATATTAAAATCATTTATTTTTAAGATACAAGGGTTGATTTGTTAGTATTAGGATATTTTTTTCTATACTCTTTCACCAACAAAAGCAGAAATTGCTTTTGCTCTTGATCGGTTGTAATCAATTTATTATATTCCTCCATTAGCGCAACACCACGCTCAGCTGTATCGTTCACTACTCGCATAGTATGAACTATTTCTTTTGCAGCCACAAAATCAGGGTCATCGTTCCAAGTTTCCACAGCTTTATTCAAAAACTTTGATGAGATACCCAGGATCTGGAAAAATCGTAAGGAGTTGCTAGTCACGAAGTCTTCAATGTTTTTTTCGTGGATGTGTTTGACATCAATGTTTTTTCTTTTTGGACAATCTTCTATGCCTTCGATTGTCAATGCATCTACCATTTTCTTTTTATCTTGAACTGAAAGTTTGTTGTCGAAAAATGCAAAAGATACTAACTCTTCCGACAAATACCACAAATGTCTCAGTATTTTTTGCAAGGCAACAGCAGCCATTTTTTGGTTTATTTTTTCAAAAGCTGTAAAGTCTTTTAATAATTATAAATCGTTTCTTGGTGCTGACCATCCAGTAAAAATATATATCATCACTGTAAAAATGCATATTTCTTTAACAGCTTGCTGTTCCTTTTTACTCAGCTTAAACTGATTGTTAAATAGAAACATTTTTAGGCAGTACAAGGCTTTTGCCATCCATCTAGCTCGGTGTAGACCAGTAGGTCTCCTAAATGAAACATCTTTTTCGGTATCTCCACCCAAGAAAATAATCGTAAGATTTAAAAATTCCCTGTAGTCATCTCGAGGTTGATGTGCTTGTAGTTGTTTTTTCGCAAAAGAAATCCTGTCTGCGGCCACAAATCTTCTAATTTTTGTTGCCAGTCTTCTTTTTTCTTTAACACTTCCGATCGTTTTTTCTTGTTCTCTTTATTTTTTTTATGTTCTGCCACTCTTTGAAATGCTTTTCGATTTTATTAATTATATGTTTTTTTAATCTCATTGGTATGCTAGCTTTTTCCCACAAATTTATCATTTCGCATGCTGCAAAAGTCGCAGATTCATGAATTGATTTCTTTTCTTCACTTTTGTAGTAAAAAAACAAACGTAATACTTCACCAATAGACGGCAACTTTGACTGGTTTAGTTTAGGCAGTAATTGACCGATTAGCCAAATGTTAGTTTTATTTCTGGTAACTATACTGACTCCACTACTTGTAGACGCCATTGCAGGTTGAAACAAGTTTGTATGCTTTTTGTAACAAAACGCGTGCGTTCTCTTGAACCGATAAATTTCAACTGAATTGCGGGGCGGATTTAATCTCGACGCGTAGGTACTTGGGGTGGGGGCAGACAGGTGGGGGGGAGGTTGACTATGCGAGTCCCTGCGTGTTTTACTTTAAAAACGCAACATAAACCCTTATTTGAATCAATTGGTGAGACTTTAGTTGAAGTGGTCATACAATGTATTTTGTTAAAGTTTGACAACTGGTAGCGACCCCTCAATTTTGTCTAAAAATTTAAAAAAAAAATACTGTTTCATATTTTATGGTACAGTATCATATGGCAAGGTGCCGCGGTAAGATTTCAAAAGTCGAAAAATAAGGACCACCCTAATATATATATATATATATATATATATATATATAGGGTGTTCCATTAAAAAAAAAGTATGTTGGATATGCCCTGACTATTTGGGACACCCTGTATAATTTAAAATAATTTTAAACTGTAGATCTAATGTCTCCCTGTAACTCTGTTTTTTAAATTGAAAAAGGTTGAGCAGTTTAGATGCTAAGGAATCCTGCGTTGAGAGAGGGACACCCTGTATATTAAATTAAACCAAAAACATTGCGTCCTCTTGGCCCGAATTCGGGCCATGGATTTTTTAAAACTTAAAATAAATTTTAAAATTATCCAGAAGCGTCTTAAAATTTTTGAAAAAAAATTATTTATACATATAAAATCGGGTTATTCGACAACCAAATTTTAAAATCTAATTCAATTAAGTATTTAAAATAAACTCGCACAATAAAACTAAAAAAGAAAAATTACATTAAGTTTAAATTGGGTTATAGGACCCACTATTTTTTACATGCTTTTTTTACAAACACTTCTTAATTTTTAACTGGCCCAATTTAAAAATAATTAAATAACAATATTGATATCAGTATATATCAACTAAGCACTCGACCACGATACACTAAATAAATAAAATCACATATGGGGAACCGATTAAATATCTACAAAAATACTGTTAGATTTACGATTTTAAAAATGTATTGAAGATAAAATAATGCTCTTTGTAATCATAAATTTAAATGTAGATGCAGATTAATGGCGATTAATTAAGAATTTGGGGCATCATTATATAGTTATCAGTCACGTGATTTCTCGTACTTAATAACGACTTACTTGACTTGGCTCTTGGGATGCGATTTGTATCCAGAGCGTCAGTGGCGTAGCCAGAAAATATACTCGGGGGGCAGTCATGGCCGTAGCCAGAGTCGAACGTTAGGAAGGGCAAACAAATTTGTTGGAAGGGCGAATATATTTAAAAGAAAATTATTAGTACAAAAACGAAAAGCGCAAAAAATTTTCGAGGCCACGCCCAAATTCGTCAAGAATTCACTCAACCAGAGCAATCTGGAGTGGACACAAGTGGTGACTCGGTTTTTCATGATTAAAAATAAAGTAAATATCGCTCACCATGCCAGAATTAATGATTTTTTCAGAAATCATGTATTTTAGGAGCGTAGATCTAAGAGCAGTTTTTGGTGCAAATGCTTAGGTTTTGAAATACTTCTTCTTAAGTGCCGTTTTGTATATTCATAATAAAGCATTCTCGTTTCTTCCCGCGCTATTTTTTTCAATATAAACTATCACACTTCTTCCATAAAAAATGTTTCAATTAAAATTTTTACTTTAATTTTTCTCTTTAAAAATAAATGCCTAATTGTTTTAAAAATATTTTAATGCATTGGGTTATATTTTTGTTGATTTAAAATAGCTCTAAAAAGGGGAAAACAGAACAGACAAGTATATAATAGAAAAATACTATAAAATATTATTCTTTTCACTTGATTTCCTATAAAATTGCATCATAAATCAATAACTAAAACGATGCGTCCGAAACCTTAATTCTATATAAAATAGGACTTTTAGAAGGAAAAGTTTAAAAACTAAACGTTTCCTACAAGACCTTTGTAATCTAAGCCAAGAATACATTATTTAAAAATTTAAATCAAGAGTCCAACCGTGAGACGAAAAATTTGGTTGCAATTAGACTTTTAAAGCTCCTAGGCTCAGGGGGCTGCCGGGCTGCAGCCCCCCTAAATGCGTCACTGCAGAGCGTTATGCAAATTATGCATTTTATATTTAATTTAATACTGATCAAAAATGTAATAAAACGGCGAATGCAAGAGACGATAAATATTGTAAAAATAAATGCGTTCGCCATTATGACAAGAAATATGAGATAGGAAGCTAAGCTTCAACTCCGCCAATTGTAATTTTTTATTTTTTTTTTCTTAACATTACAATAAAGACCTATTTATTTATTTATTTAATTAAATAAATAATACTCTGGGGGGGGGCGTCTATTAGAAATAATAAACTGATGACTTACCAGAATAGGAATAACAGTCAATTTTAAAAATGTTTGAACCTATTAAGAAAATGAATAGTCACCGGTTGTATGTCTGTAAAATTTCAAGTCAGCCGGTAAACTATAAACAAATAAATAAGGTATCATTTAGTATTCGCTCGCCTCCCCCTTCTTTATCTTAAAATATTTACACTTCATTAAACAACAAGTAATTTTTATTAATACCATCAAACATTAAATTAAAAGAATTATTGATGGTAGATAATTAATCAGGTTAGGATTTTTATAATTAATTAATTATTTTGTCAAATCTTCCTTACCGGAAATAAATGATATCGAACAAGTATTAAGAACATCCCACCGATATTTCTAAATTCTTCTCCAAGGTTATGTCCCTCCCATAAACATACCCCCAGGAATACTTGTTTCGGGGACTAGAGCCCCCTCAAAAAGGGGTCGTTCCGTTTTTTTTTTGTAATAGCAAGGAAACTGTTGAGGATAATGGCATGAAAATTGGTACATGCCTTACAACTGATAAGTTGTAAATTACAGTGAATTTAAAGTGAAAATATTTGTCCCAGTGGCGTCGCGCGGAGTGGGGCTTGCGGTAAATACTATCCTGTATTTTTTATTTCTAAGATTTTTTTAATTTTAAATGCAATTTTTTGAAAGTCTAGAGTTCGTTCTAAAAAAAGATACTCTTGTTTTATTTCCATGGGAAGAACAGGTTTCGAGTAAAATTAATTTTAAAAAGAACGTATTTTTTAAAAGGAATGATAATTCATATGGACGAGTTCAGATAATTCCAAACGTTACTCTTAACAATGTAGCGATATCTGAAAGCTCTCAAAATAATATAAAAAGTTCCTTAAAAAAGTTGTTTCGAGTATCATATAAGTTCTAACAGAACTTCCGGAATTAACCTGATCTCATATGGATTATCATTAAATACGTTATTTTTAATTGTAGTTTACTCGAAAACGGTGCTTCCTATCGAAATAAAACAAGAGTATCTTTTTTTAAGAGCAACCCCCGGACTTTCAAAAAATTGTATTTAAAATTTTAAAATGTTAGAAATAAAAATATAGGATAATATTTTCCGTAAGCCTCACTTCGTGCGACGCCACTGGGAGAAATATTTGCACTGTAATTTATTTTATTTATCGGTTGTAAGGCATGTACCAATTTTCATGCCATTATCTTGGACGGTTTCCATGCTATTACAAAAAAAAACTTCCCCTCGACCCTCTTTGAGGGGTTCTAGCCCCCTAAAGAAGCATTTCTTGGGGTATGTTTATAGGACATTTCATAGTTATTAATTTATTTTAATATGACATTATATTCAATCACATTTGTGGTTATGGCTAACTAGAAAAATATAAACTGTAGTTTTTTTCACGAAAATTTAAATAAAAATCGAAATATTTGCAAAACTAGTAAATTTAGGTATAGGTATGACTTAACAATAATTAAAGATACTTACAATATCTATCAGATGAGCCTAATAAATATAGGGTGTTTCATTTGAAAAAACAGAGTTATTATATTTTAAAAAATTGTATATTTGGAGGTCAACAGACAACACCCTGTACAAAATTGTAGGTAGTTAAAGATTTAAGACAGTTTTTTAATCCCTAAACTTAAGAAGCTTACAAGAAATTTTCGGTTTTTGATACTCTTATTGAGAAATATAGATAATTTTTTACTATCATTTTTTTTTTAATTTTAAGAATTATGCATTTTGTTTGGCAACGTTGCAAAAAATTAAAAAACTAAATATGGCGTCGTATGGATAATTTTGTAAGGAAACAAAAAATGCTAAAATATATAGGGTGTTGCGTTTAAAAAAATGTATCTTTTTCTTGTCCTACTTTTCTGGACTATCCTGTATATTTAAAAATAATTTTAGAACATATATTTTTTTATACCTAATAACTTTGATAAAAAAATTCTTGATATCTTTAATAGTAAAGACGGTATATTACTTTGTCAGACAAATGGGCCACCCTGTTGGTAAATAACAAAAAAAAACCGGTACACCCGTCTCTAAAGTAAGGATTGTAAAATACTAGTTACACACAAAAAAACCTAGGATCAAATCTTTCTATACTATTAGAATCGGGCTAGTAAAATCAGAACAAATCTACTTAGGAAAGCTATTAACATTAATCTCTAGTTTA